>CM059577.1:43761400-45099626 GCA_030386875.1 Morinoia aosen | reverse complement strand
CGGGCACTTTTGGCCATTTTTTGGCCATTTTTTGCCTTTTTTCACTATTTTTTGGTAATTTTTCTGGCCATTTATTTGGGTATTTTCTTGGCCTTTTTTCTGGCCATTTTTTTGGCAATTTTTTGGCCAGTTTTTTACTCTTTATTGGTTATTTTATGCCATTTTTTTGCTTATTTTTGGCCATTTTCTGGCCATTTGTTTGCCATTTTTTGCTTATTTTTGGCCATTTTTTTGGCCCTGTTTTTGTCATTATTTTGCCATTTGTGGCCATTTTTCGTCATATTTTGGCAACTTTTTTTCCCATTCTATCGGTTATTTTTTACCCATTTTTTGTCCATTTTTGGCTTCTTTTATATTTTTCTGCTATTTGGTGGCCATTTTGTTTGCCATTTTTTGACCTTTTTTGCCATTTTATGAGTATTTTTTGGCCAATTTTAGGCCATTTTGGGGCCATTTTTGGCCATTTCTTAGCTACTTTTTTGGCCACTTTTTTTGGGCACTTCTGGGCACTTTTTTTGGGCACTTTTTGGACACTTTTTTGGGCACTTTTTTGGGCACTTTTTTGGGCACTTGTTTTGGGCACTTTTTTCGGGCACATTTTTTGGGCACTTTTTTTTGGGCATTTTTTTCGGGCATTTTTTTTGGGGCATTTTTTTTGGCCACTTTTTTTGGGCACTTTTTTTGGGCACTTTTTTGGGGCACTTTTTTGGGGCACTTTTTTGGGGCACTTTTTTGGGGCACTTCCTGCGGCGCTGGACCAGCGGTCTCTCGCCCTCCTCCGTGCTTCCTCGCCCACTTCCTCTTCATTATTAACTGCCTGCTTAATTCTTTTTACCCATTTACATGTTCCTTTCTGGCCGACTTGGCTCTGCCTCTTGACCTTCTATACCTATGTTAATCACTCGATAAATTTGTTTCTTGCATTACGGTATTTGTGTGAATGTGAGAGAGTGTGTGCGTGTGCGTGTGCGTGTGCGTGTGCGTGTGCGGGGGAGGACAACGCTGCGTTCTTGTTCTTGAATATTCAAGGTTTGAGGCCCTACAGGCAGAAGCGCAAGGTGGAAATGTTGAGGGAAAGGGCCTTGGCTGTTGGTGCGGGGCTGGTGGCCCTTGTTGAGACCCACCTAAACGAAGAAATCCTGGACGCTGAAGTTAAAATGGAGGGCTTCTGCCTGTTCAGAGCTGATCGAACAGCTGGAATAAAGAAGGGGGGAGTTGCATGCTATGTCAGGAATGACGTCTCTCGACATGCTACAGTCCTCTCTGCCGGCACAAACTCGGTGGTGGAGCACCTGGTCTTGTGGTTTGCCGGCCTGGGCTTGGCGGGGGTGATTGTTTACCGCCCTCCAACTTGTCAACAGGCTAACTTTGAGCAGGCAATTAGCCTCATATCCTCGGCGCTCGAATCTCTACCACCTCCACTCCCCAGAATCGCTGTTATGGGAGACTTCAACTTTCCAACCATGTGCTGGGAGTCGGGTCATGCCTATGGGGGAACGAGAGAGTCAAGAGTGCAGAGCGAGTACCTCTGGAACTTTATGGAGAGTTTAGCCCTGGAGCAATACGTCCGCCTCCCGACCCGACTAGATAATGTCCTAGACCTGTTTCTAACAAACGACGATGAGTTTGTCAGACGGGTTGAGGTTGAGGAGACTATTATGTCCGACCACAGATGTATCCTCATATATGGTGACCTTGGCCTGGAGCGGCAGACAGCCTGGGACCGAGGAGCATCGGGTGGGTCGCTTGACTCTCTCAATTTTATGAGTGATCGCGTAGACTGGGCTGGCCTGTCGGGAGCGCTGGGTGACATTGACTGGGATACACGTTTGGCTGGACGTACCCCCAACGAGATGTACGACGAGATCCTCGCTGTCTTGTCCGAGGTCTGTCCAAGATATGCCCCAACACGGAAGATTGGGGGGATAAACCCAATACCTAGGGACCGGAAGGTACTAATGAGAAAGCGCTCAAAGCTGCTTAAAAGAGTTGGGACGTTGGCGCGCTCAGGAACCGCCAGTGATGGCATCCTTGAGAGAGTGGCTGAGATCGAGAGGCAGCTCGAGGCGTCACATGAGGAAGAGGCAAGATCCTGTGAAGATAGAGCTATTGCCGCTATAAAAAATAACCCTAAATACTTCTACTCGTACGCCAGGAGGAAACTTTGCACAAAGTCGGTTGTGGGACCGTTTCGAGTCGACGGACGGAATGTGTGCACCCCTGAAGAGAAATGCGCTGTGATGCGCGCACAGTATGAGGCGGTATTTAGTCGGCCCAAGTTTGGGGAAGACGATGGCGGCTGGGGCACGAATGAATGGCCGAGTACCGCACCGATAAACCTCGTGGACTTTGAATTCAGTGAGCGAGACGTTGAGGAAAGCATTGGCGAGCTCTCACCCTCATCGGCGCCGGGTCCAGACAGTGTTCCGGCTGTCCTCCTATGCAACTGTAGAGTTGCCATCAGCAGGCCTTTGTTCCTGCTCTGGAGGGCATCACTGAGTGCGGGGTCCATACCTACCAAACTCAAGCTGGGAATTATTACCCCCATATATAAAGGTGGCGAGAAACACCTACCCCGGAATTATAGGCCGATCACGCTGACCTCCAACATTATAAAGATCTTTGAGAAAATAGTAGTGAAAAGGCTGGTGGGATATATGGAGGATGCTGAGTTGTTCAACCCGAGTCAGCACGGGTTTAGAAGAGGGAGGTCCTGCCTCTCACAGTTGCTCGAGCACCAACGGCACATCACGGAGGCCCTCGGTCGTGGTCATGCAGTGGACGCTGTATACCTAGATTTTGCTAAGGCATTCGATAAGGTAGACCATGGGATCTTGCTTAGAAAGTTGAGGGCTGCTGGCGTTGGTGGCGACCTGTGGAATTGGATCAGGTGCTTCCTTACTGGCAGAAAACAAGTAGTTGCCGTTGACGGATGCCGGTCAGCCGAGTCGCGAGTGATAAGTGGAGTGCCCCAGGGCTCGGTGCTTGGACCACTTTTGTTCCTGGTCCATGTCAGTGATATTGACGCCGGATTACTTCACTCCTGCGCCTCATCATTTGCGGACGATACAAGAGTTTTTAAGGAAGTGGCCAGCAAGCAGGACTGCGAGGCCATGCAGCAGGACTTAATCAAAATCTACGAATGGGCCGAAGTGAACAACATGTGCTTCAATGAGAGCAAATTTGAGCTCCTTCGTTGCGGTCACCATCCGGATGAAACCTTCCCCTACACAACTGCTGGTGGGGTGGTTGTGGAGAGGAGGTCATCAATCAGGGATTTGGGCGTGATCGTGGAGGACGGGGGAAGTTTCACAAAGCACATAGACTCGGTCTCAAAAAAGTGTCGAAGTCAACTCGGATGGATCCTCCGGACGTTTCGTGCCCGGGAAGCAGCGGCCATGATGACCTTGTATAGAGCGCTGATTTTGCCCCTGGCCGAATACTGCTGCCAGCTGTGGAGTCCAATTGCGACGGGGGAGATCCAGAAAGTGGAAGCAATTCAGAGAACGTTCACGTCGAAAATCGTCGGAATGGAGCGGTTCAACTACTGGGAGAGGCTCCAGAGGTTATCACTGTTCTCCCTGCAGCGACGACGAGAGCGGTACCTGATAATTTACACCTGGAAGATGCTGGAGGGATTAGTACCAAACTTTGTTGACCCGAGTCTGGCGTTGAGAATTAGACAACATCCCCGATTAGGGAGGTTATGTGTCGTTCCGCCATTCAACAACAGGGCTCTAGCCAGCGTGAGGACGCGCCATGAAAGATCTTTTTCGGTCATTGGCCCAAGACTCTTCAACTGCCTCCCAATCGAACTGAGGGAGTCCCGTGGGAAACTGGCTGCCTTCAAATCAAGGTTGGATAAGTTCTTGGCGTCGGTCCCGGATCGACCTCCGATACCGCATTACTACCAGCCTGCGGCGGGCAACAGCCTCCTGCAGCAGGTGGCGCAGCTGCGAGTGGGGGAAATGTAGCGGCGAGTCGTCGTTGAGGGCGGTGCATCAGCATGGCCCGGGCCTGTCAGGCCCGAACTACATCCCAGGAATCCCAGGAATCCCAGGTGTGTGCGTGTGTGCGTGTGGGTGTGCGTGTGGGTGTGCGTGTGGGTGTGCGTGTGGGTGTGCGTGTGGGTGTGCGTGTGGGTGTGCGTGTGGGTGTGCGTGTGGGTGTGCGTGTGGGTGTGCGTGTGGGTGTGCGTGTGGGTGTGCGTGTGGGTGTGCGTGTGGGTGTGCGTGTGGGTGTGCGTGTGGGTGTGCGTGTGGGTGTGCGTGTGGGTGTGCGTGTGGGTGTGCGTGTGGGTGTGCGTGTGGGTGTGCGTGTGGGTGTGCGTGTGGGTGTGCGTGTGGGTGTGCGTGTGGGTGTGCGTGTGGGTGTGCGTGTGGGTGTGCGTGTGCGTGTGGGTGCGTGTGTGCAATAACTAAACGGTGAATAATGACCGTGAGTGCAGTGTGCCGGCTGGTTCCGGACGGAGTGACATGTGCATGTGGTGACGCTGTGAGTGGCGTGGGTCTCAAGTGTGGCGAGTGCGGTGGTTATACTCACCTGGACTGCTCGGGCCTACCACCTTACCACCTTCTGCGCCTGGAACTCACCAGGACCTCCTTCGTCTGTCGGACCTGCGTGACGCCGGCAGTTCTCAAGACCTCTAAGGAGAAGTTTGACGAGACTGCAAACAGATTGCAGGTTGACCTGGCAGCGCGTGCGGGGCAGGCTGGCCGCCCGACTGGGGGGGCCACAACTGAACTGCCTGGTCTTCTGGCTGGTGATGCTCTGGTCCCCGACTCGGGGACCAACAACGAAATCAGCCGAGAGGGTGCTAGCGACCTAGAGGATGAAGATAGCCGGGAGGACAACACAAAGTCTCCACCACCGAAGAAAAAGGCCGTATGCAGCTATTATCTTAAAAAAAGATGCAAATATGGACCCAAGGGCGAGGAATGCCCATTCTCTCACCCGAGGTTATGCCGCAAATTTTTGAAACTAGGTGGAAAACTAAAGGGTGGCTGTAGCAAAGGCAAGCAGTGCGACTTCTACCACCCAGCGCTGTGTCGAAAAGCGTTGGAAGGGCAGCCCTGTGAGCGGAATAAATGCAAATACCACCACATATCAGGTCTCAAACCAAAGGAGGACACCGTGACCAAGGAGGAGACGGGATTGAGTACCACTGGACCAGTCCGCCGGGACGTACCTACGATCAGCCAGCGAGTGACGGGTATAGCAAAGGTGGATAGGCAGAGAGTGGACTCCTTTCCAAACCGTCAGCCAAACCGGACCCCAACACATGACGAGGGTGGATGTGGAGAAACCCTGGGCGAAGAGAACTCTGCTTTTTTAGAGCTGAGCCGCCAGGTCCTGAACATCCAGGTCCAGGTCCAGAGTCTCCTGAAACTACTCCTGATGGACAGAGAAGACAAGCCGACGCCACAGAAGGGACAAGCGTGCGCCTGTCGAACAAAGTGGGGAGCACTGGCTCCGACACTGCAATACTAAGCTGCAACATAGAGGGCCTGAGCACATCCCAAAAGAAATACAAAGTGGGCATGTTGCGGGAAAGAGCCATGGAAGAAGGTGCTCTCTTTGTTGTACTGGTGGAGACTCACCTCCACGAAGACGTGCTTGACGCGGAAGTGGCAATGGAAGGCTATACACTCCACAGATCGGATAGACGCCATGGCAGAAAAAAGGGAGGTGTTGCAGCATACATTAGGAATGACTTGGCACCCCAAACAGTAGTCTTGTCTGCAGACTCGGATGGTGTGGTTGAACACCTCGTTCTGTGGCTGGATCAGGTGAGACTAGCACTAGTGGTCGTGTATCGCCCTCCTGCCTGCGAATTGGAAAATTTCCTACCGGTAATGAGGCATGTTTCCACGAAGTTGGAGGAGTTGGGAACACCATTGCCCACCATCATAGTGGCGGGTGATTTCAATTTCCCCTCAATGTGCTGGTCGACGAACCATATCTATGGGGGCTCGCGGGAGTTGAGGGCTCAGGCGACTCAGCTTACCGAGTTTATGGAGAAATTCGCCCTGGAGCAATATGTAGTGCTCCCGACTCGGCAAGATAACCTCCTCGACCTCTTCCTGACGAATAATGACGAAGTGGCGAGGGAAATTCGGGTGGAGGACACTGCCATGTCGGACCATAGGCTGCTGATAATAACTGCGGATATAGGTTGCGATGGTTCTTGCCCACGAGGCAACGGAAGCAATGTTGGACTGGGATCGCTAAATTTTATGAGCGATGCGACAGATTGGGACAGCATGCGTGAAGAACTGGCGGCCGTAGACTGGGCCCTCTTAACACTCAGTTTGACCGTACGGGAAATATATGAAGTGTTGTTGAAGACTATCACGGATATCTGCACGAGACACACACCAGCGAGGGGGATAAGGTCGAAGAGACTTGTCCCCAGAGATCGCAGGATCTTGATGAAGAAGCGAAAGCGACTACTGCAACAGCTGACGGGAGCATCCAGGCCGGCGGCGAGGCAGCAGATTGCGGAAAGAGCTTTGGATTTAGAGAACCAACTAATGAGATCTCACGACGCCGAGACCGAAGCTGAGGAAGTAAGGGCGGTTGATGCGATAAGGACTAATTCTAAATACTTCTACGCCTTTGCAAGGGCTAAAGCTGGAACCAAGTCACAAATAGGACCGTTCCGCTTGGAAGGCAACCTCATAGGCGATCCCAACCAAAAAAGTGAAGTGCTTAGGGAGCAGTATGAGTCTGTGTTCAGCGCGCCAACCTATACAAATCTGGAGGACCTACTGTCAGAGCCCCTTCAGTATCAAAACAACAACCACCTCAGCAGTGTGTCGTTCACTGAGGCGGAACTGGCTGAATGTATGGACGAGCTGTCGCCCACATCTGCACCGGGGCCAGACCAAGTACCGGCTGTTCTACTTAAAAAATGTCAGGACCAACTTAAGACACTCCTATGGATCATGTGGAAACTCTCGATGGACACCGGAGATATCCCAGATCAGTTGAAGTTGGGAATTGTCACACCTATATTCAAGGGTGGGGAAAAGCACCTACCAAAAAACTACAGACCGGTAACATTGACATCCCACATCATCAAAGTATTCGAGAAGGTGATCGTGAGGAAGATGGTGAGGTTTCTGGAGGATTCCGGCAGACTGAATAGATCACAGCATGGGTTCCGTAAGGGAAGGTCCTGCCTCTCGCAATTGCTGGAACATCAAAGAACCATCACCGAGGCTTTGGGAAACGGCCGCGCAGTGGACGTTGTCTATCTCGATTTCGCAAAGGCCTTCGATAAGGTGGACCACGGCATACTGCTTGGTAAGCTCAAGGGCCAGCACATAGGAGGCCGGCTGCTGACGTGGTTGGCTCACTTCCTGACAGACAGAAGGCAGAGGATAGCTGTGGATGGATGCCTCTCGTCTGAGTCTCTGGTAGTGAGCGGCGTGCCACAGGGATCGGTGCTCGGACCACTGCTGTTTCTGGTCCATATATCGGACGTGGACGCCAACCTCCAATGTTCCCGTGCATCTTCTTTCGCAGACGACACGAGGTTGATGGTGGAGATAACTGATACGGAGGACTGCAGAGGGATGCAGAGTGACCTGGAGCGGATATACCGGTGGGCTCAGGTAAACAACATGCAGTTCAACGAAGCTAAATTTGAACTGATAAGGTATGGAAGTCACCCAAATGATGCCTTCTCCTACGTAACAGAGGGAGGACTGAACATAGAAAGAAAGCCCTCTCTTCGAGACCTGGGCGTCATCGTTGAGGATACTGGAGCCTTTCGTGAGCACATTGACCTGATTGTGAGCAGATGCAGGCGGCAGATGGGATGGGTGTGGAGAGTATTCCGCACAAGAGAGACCGTGCCCATGCTGACGCTTTACAAAGCACTCGTCCTTCCCCTGGCAGAGTATTGCTGCCAGCTCTGGAATCCGGGAGCTTGGGCTGACATTGTCAAGCTTGAGGGAGTCCAGAGATCCTTCACGGCAAGGATCTCGGAAGTAAGGCACCTGGACTATTGGCAACGTTTGAAACATCTTGCCCTTTACTCCCTCCAGAGAAGGCGAGAGAGATATACTATTATCTACACCTGGAAGATTGTGAGAGGGCTGGTCCCCAACTTTGTAGAGGATGGTTTGAAGCTGAAAACCAAACAGCACGTGCGTTTTGGGAGGCAATGTGTCGTGCCGGAGTTCAACAACAGAGCTGCGGCCAGCATTTGCACAAGGCATGAACGGTCGTTCTCCGTGATGGGCCCACGACTCTTTAACTGTCTCCCAGCCGAGCTGCGTGAGTTTGAGGGGTCAGCTGAAAGCTTCAAAAAAAAATTGGACATGTTCTTGAGATTGATTCCGGATAAGCCACCTCTACCACATTACTACCAGACCGCCTCTGGCAACAGCATCTTGCAGCAGCTCGCCGACCGGAGAGCGCGAGCGCTGTAGGAGGCGTGGCGGCACGAGGGCGGCGCAACGCGTGGCCCGGGCGGACGACCCGAACTCATCCTCAGGAACCTCAGGTGCGTGTGTGTGTGTGTGTGCGTGTGCGTGTGTGTGTGTGTGTGTGTGTGTGTGTGTGTGTGTGTGTGTATTTAACCTTATTGTCTTAAAATGATTAAAGAGCCGGCTTGGCACAACTTACTTTAAATTTCTTCTTAAATTACTTACCTACCTTATTCACACAACAACGAAAATTGCAAAGAAACAGTCTGCAAAATTCTGAAGGACATCAACATTGACCTCAGTGATGCTGACATCACATCAGCTAACAGAATGGGAAGAAAACCACTTAGTGGAAACGAGGATCGAAGAAACATCGCTTTCGAACTGAAACATTACAGCAAAAAAAGTGAAATTCTCTCTGCCTGCCGAGTAAATAAACCAACGTTCTATATAAATGAATATCTAATACCTTCACGAGCCAAGATCATGTACACCTTGAGAGTAGCCAAGAGAAATTTCCCGGAAAAAATCGGAACCCCGAGGACCCAGGATGGAAACATCTTCGCATTCATCCCTGGACAACCGGACTCGAGACGTCAGATTAACACGCCAGAAGAGCTCGACCAATACCTGATGCGGCAACTGGATAAATCATCGAATCAGGTCTTGGGTGTTCACCTCAATTAGGTATCAAAACATGTATGTGTGTCAAATTATATACTCGTATGCCAATAACGCCTAGAATTCTATAACTTTACACTAGATCTTCAAACTGCATAACTTCATGTCATGAATCAGTTCCAACCTCTTAAGATATATACGGCAGTTTTACCTCAATTTTGAGAATCTTATGACAGATATATATGAACATTTATGACAACTGTATTGGAAATTGCAACAACACCATCAGCAATTTGTACCTACCAATGTTATGATGGAATATTGATATCCACCTTGTTCGCCTTTCCTCGTAAATTGTATGTAATTTTTAACCAACAAATTATTATTATGTGTAAAACATATTAGCTGATTAGATTATCATTGTCGCTAAATTTTTTCTATTTATTTTTATTTTTTTTAAACTTATTACCTGTTGTATGTGAACTTTGTAACAACGCCTTCAGCAATTTGTACGCATCAATTTTGTATGTTGAACTCCAATATTAATCGCTCTTGGCTGATGTTGCGATACGGAGAAAGGGGTGGGTTTAGGACCCCCTTCCCATACGCTGAGGGACTCTCAAACCCCGGACACATTTTAAAGTATTATCCATCATGCTTGCGCATACCTGCATACCAGACATGGAGAATAAAAGAGTTATTAAGATTTACATGAATTTATTTGGAAACACGTGGATTTGAATATGACACACAAAATATTTCAATGCAATGATTAAAGCACAGGGAAATGTTATAGCAACAAGTGCATGAATTTAACGACATGGCAATCCCACACGACACAATAAGGAAACCACATCTTGGCTGTCTAGGCCGATGACTGCCATAAATCGTGCTTTGCACACGCTTCGTGGCGACATAACTGGGCCAACCTGAGCACCAAATGAACGCACTAACATGAGCAACGTAATGAGCCACACAAAGAACGAGAAATCTACTCTCCTTATTACAATGAACGCTAGCACAACAATTTCCGGGTTACGACAAAAATAACTTTCCGCACTGTGCAAAAATCAGGAAACATAGTCGATGAATGGGCTAGCATGAATACGAAACATTTGGAAATAATGCAATATAAAATCAAGGAGCTTTGCTTACCACAAGGTGTTCAAATACAACATACCTCGCATCTTGCACAACACAGAATTCGAACATGAGCCAATTTTCTGCATGACACAAATTACATTTGATTGCTCGCCGCTCGGAGCGCACTATTACACTTTGAAGCACTGTTCCAAAATACTCTATCTGACGACATTAAACTTTTCTGTGATGCGCGATTGCTGAATGTTCGGTGAAGAATCTTTCCAACTTCGCGGGCTTTTCAACAGAGAAATTTCCATCGCTGCGGCGGAAATCTTCAGGCTCTATCGGGAAGGTGTTACTGTTCTCCATTCTTCGCACATCTGAGTTTTGGCTGCGTTGAAAGGCTGGCTAACTGTATATCTTTTCTTGCTTCCTTCCGCATTGTTGGTGAACGCGCACTCCAGATTTAATACTGCGGTTATTGTGAGCTTATGATAAGCGTAGAGATTCTCCTTGTGTGTTTCTCTTCACGCTGGATTGTTGATGTGCTCAGGCCGTAATTCTTCGAGCAGATTTCGTTGCCGGTTAAAGCTTCGACGATACGCCCGCAGTCTCCTTGAGCTTTCGTAGAGATTATCAGCATGTACTTCGAGCAGGTGCTTGTTGCCCAATTTTGTCGTTCTTGAAGAAGTAAAACATCAGTGTCAATTTTTTTCAATGGAGTTTAATTTTTAATTGTAAAAAAGGACCGGGGAGCCCCGGCATCGCCGGCTTTTCGTTGTGGCTCTCACTTTTGTGCGTCTCTCTTGTCACGAGTCCGAGAGAAAAAATCCTCTCGAGGCTTCATCTACCCTCCTTATAAGCATTTCGCTTCCTTGTTTCGAGATTTTTCTCGACGCTTCCATTCTACAGAGGCAGCATCTGCATCCTGATTGGCGGAATTCTTGTTTGTTCTGACGTCTGGGACTCCCATTGGTGTGTTCTCAGACACACCTTCTTGCGTCATTCCTTTCACGAGCGGTGATTGGCTCAGGTTGTGTGGGCCTCTGTTCATACGTCACGTCAGCCTCCTTGCCCTCCAAAGCCTCGGCTTGTGTGCTTGTGTTGTATGGACGCCTGAACCGTAGAAGTTTGGACGAAGCGCCAACCGCCTTGTGACACCTTGATATATGACATTCTGTTTCAAGCACTTGAGAGCGCTGCACAAAGAGCCGACCCTCGCCGACACGACACACAACACATTACAATGTTTGTAGCCCCGCAGAATGTTTACCCTTCTTTAAAATGTTATAGCTTTACGGAATTTAGCCCAAAAATAAAATGTGATGTGATTTTGCCAAATATATATGCCTAATTTATTCTATTTCACCACACTGAGTATTGAGTGTACTCACGAAATCACGCTAGATTTCTTACTCTTTTCTATACTTTCTAAGCTAGTTTTTAGATAGAAATATCCTTTTAATCTTGACTCTGTATTTCGTTTTAAGTTATAAAATATGTCGGGAATCTGTTAAGAATAATCAATTTTTGCGAATTTGAAAATGAGGATTTAGGGAAAAATTTTAATTGTGTGTAATAAATGTTTGGCTTTGTTTGGCGTACTTACAAATATCTCAGAAAATCCCAGCAGTACAGGAGGGTCGCTTCAACATGTATGTTTTTATGCCTGTATGTTTTCTTTTAACTCAGCAATGTTAGGAGGCCGCGATAAGGTGCGAGAGCCAAACGATGTCTGTTTACATTGTGTGTTGTTTCTGGAGGGGTCTATTTTGTGGTGTTGGCAAATCTTTCATTAGGGCGAGCCCTTGGGAAACTTGAGACGGTCGGAAAAATGTCTACCCATGGGCAAAACAAAGCCGCCTTATAGTCACACATAAATCGAGACACTCAGGCCCATAGAGACGGCAAGCCAACGGTCGTTTTCGAAGGAGCTTGGACGTGGGAAGCAAGGGTACCAAAACATAGCACAGGGAAGGGGTAGGCGGGCCGCTTCGAAGTTCGAAGGGTCTGATTGGGCGAAATGAGTACAGAGGACAACCCTCAGGAAATAGGCTAGGCGGCGAAACGAACAAAAGTCAGTTCTCCAACCGACGCCGCGACGCGAAGTATAAGAGATAAAACGCGGGTGTGTTCGCTGTAACAAACGTGCTCAAAGATATAATGAAAAGTGGTTATTGGATATATTGAAAATCATGCTAAGTTTCACGCCAAAATGTGATCATGGCATTCACACATGTTTTCGTTTTTTACTTGCAGAAGAGAGCAAATTAAAACCCCGACCAGCGTGGGAATCATTTAATGGAACATTTAAGTGCAACGTCTTTGGGGAGGGTAAGAGCGAAGCCATTTCTTGTGAAGAGATAATTCTTCGTTATAAAATTTCTGAAATTTATTGGCATACAGTGATGTAAAGATTGAAATGTGTAAAGGGGGCTTAATGAGTGCTATCATAATTAATGGGTTATAAATTGATCTTGCAGGTGGGACGGAGTCATATGTCTGAGGATTGATCAGCTCGACTGAGGGGAAATCGACGTGTGAATACTCTGAAGCGGAATAAGCAAAATAACGTCATCACTAGACATTTTCTGAACAGTGAATAAGATAGGCCTTTGAACTGAAGCGAGTCGCGGACGATTTTGTGGTTGAAGTGACCATTGCTCACTGTACTGCTGGAAGAACTGAGATAGAAATAGGACAGGATAGATGAATTCTCATGTGTAACTCTTGCAAACTTAGCGGCGGCCGGCCAGCCAATATTTCTGTGTAATTATGTGATGTAAGTCATTTGACGTATGCTATTTGATTTCATTACTTAATTGGCATTATTCCTAACACCACTCATTGTGTGTGCGCTCATTAATGTTTGTATGACGTATAGCTGGAAATTATAAATGTTAAGCATAGTTCATCCGGTGTATCATGCCCCACAATATTAGAAGCGATCCATCGTAATACCACGGAGGGCGCCCAGAAAATGCGCTACGTAAGTGGGTCAGCGATCACCGGTGAGTACCTTTCTTTTGTTAGTATATATACTGTAGTGTCAATTATTTTCCATGAATTTTGTGTCGTATATGCATTCTTTGGAGGTGTGCCATTCCTCAACTCCGAGAGCCGGATCTTCCTGTTAATGAAATGTTAACAAGGAGGTGAAGGGAACATTTCTCGTGACAAATAGTACTTACTGCCTACTGTTTACTAATTTTGAATGACTGATCACGCTGATATATTAGATGAAATCGACCCGGATCTCAATCATTTGAACAGAATATTTCCAAACCTAAACGACTCTTAAAACTGCAGATATGCTAATATATCAAAATTCAACGAATCTATACGAATAACCCGGCAGGATTTTTCGCTACTGTGTTGGAACTGTAGGTCACTCTATCCAAAATTGGAAGATACAATGCACTATTACTGAACTTAAGTATACCTTAGATGTGATTAGCTTCACCGAAAGCTGGCTAGATGACTCGACCAAAGACATGATTAAATTTGAAAATTATCATAGTTACCATTCGCTACGAAAAAACAAGCGAGGCGGGGGCATCAGTACATACATTTCTAAGCACATGGATTCGAGAATCATAGCAAGTGCAACACTGAATCAGGATCATATAGAATCATTATTCGTAGAACTGTTTAGAGATGGCAAACAAATTGTGCTTGGAACGGTGTATAGGCCGCCTACAGCCTGTCCTATATCCTTCCTTAATGAGCTCAATCGAATTATTTCTCAGTTCAACAGGTCCTTCAACAATGACATAATAATATGCGGTGACTTCAACTATGATTTGCTGAAACATGAAAGCTATGAACCAATCTCTAATTTCTTAAATGCATTTCATTCTAAATCTTTCCTTCCGATCATCACAAAGCCAACACGAATAACCTCAGAATGTGCTACGCTGCTTGACAATATCTTTATGACAGACCCAAGTGATTTTCTTGCTGGAATAATTACTTCTGACTTATCAGATCATTCTCCAGTTTTTCTTATTAAGAAAAATGTCTATCTTGCGTGCACCAAAGCACGGGCTGAAACTTACTCATATCGTAAAATAAACGAATCAAATTTAAAAGAAATGCGCACCGTTCTGGAAGATTTAATGCCAACATTGCACATCACCCAACAAAACAATAATGCAAGGAGCATTGATGAATCAGTAGTAAAGTTGACTGAAACTATAATGAACGCATACAATCAGTGTTGCCCAATTGTAACTCGTACAGTTACCCCGAAAAATAAACAAAAGCCCTGGATTACTAGAGACATCGTGATAAATATAAAGAAACGCCTAGCGTACCTAGCCCTCCTTTGCGAAGGGCGAATATCTAGAGAAACATATAACCGATTCAGAAACTATGTGACAAACCAGATAAGAACATCAAAAAAGAGCTACTTTACCCTCAAGTTTACTCAATTCAAAGCTGACGTTAAAAAGACTTGGCGCCTCCTTAACTCTTGTTATAAACCGAATAACGCCGATAAAAAGAAAATTGGATATATCACTCAAGATAATGTAAAATACCATGAGAAGAATGAAATTACTAATCTCTTCAACAACTTCTTTGTAAACGTAGGGAAAACTATAGCCAATGGTATTCCAAGTGAACCTACTGATCACCTGAAATTTATGGATCATATTCGAGAACACAACTCCTTTTTCTTTACGCCTACAAACTCCTCCGATGTAATTGCGTGCATAAACAACATGAAAAATAAATCGAGTGGGTTACAAACGTTTCCAACTAAAATACTTAAAATAATTGCTGATATTGTGGCCCCGCTGATATCCAATATTGTTAACCAGTCTCTCTTACTAGGCACTTTCCCGAACTCCCTCAAAGTTGCTAGAGTAACCCCTATCTTTAAAAATGGTGAAAAAACCTGTGTAAACCATTATCGACCTATCTCCATGTTACCTATTATTAGCAAGGTATTCAAGAAAATTGTGTATAATAAAGTGTACTCTTATTTTGAACAAAAATCATTTCTCTATGATAAACAATACGGCTTTCGCTGTAAAAAATCAACAACACAGGCAATATTAATTCATTTACAATTCCTTTATTCTAATATAGATAACGGAAAGACTGTCTTCTCTGTATTTCTTGACTTTCGAAAAGCATTCGATTGTGTGGACCATAACATATTACTCTCGAAACTTCATTGTTATGGCATTCGTGGGGTTGCCCATGATTGGTTCAGATCATACCTAACAAATCGGAAGCAATACGTTGTCATTGACGACGCAAAGTCGGACCCACAGAAAATTAGCCATGGAGTTCCACAAGGATCTGTTCTTTGGCCTCTCCTTTTTCTGATTTTTATCAATGATATTATTAAATCTACATCATTTTTTAAATTCATACTTTTTGCCGATGACAGTACGCTTCTGCGGTCCTTCCGAACGAAAATCCCACTACGATTGCGGAGAGTATAAATAATGAACTCCATAAGGTTTCACTGTGGCTTAAAGCTAATAAAATAAGCCTCAATATCGATAAAACAAATTATATAACGTTCTCATACAAGAAAAATATATCTCTACCATCCATTAAAATTGGCGAAGGTGAAATCAAAGAAACCAACTCATGTAAATTTCTGGGCATCATAATAGATAAACATCTGACCTTCAAAGAGTACATCACTCATATTAGTTCTAAATTATCAAAATCCATCGGAATCCTGAATAAAGTTAAAAATTTCCTGCCTGAAACAGCCTTACTAATGCTTTATCGAACGCTCATTTCACCCTACCTGCAATACGGAATAGAAGCATGGCATGGAACTGATAAAAATAAAACCAATATAATTTTTACTCTGCAAAAAAGAGCCATCAGAGCGGTAAAGCACCTAGAATATAATGCTCACACAAATGATTCATTCAAAAATTTACAAATACTTAAACTCTCGGATCTCTACAAAATCTCCATCTGCAATTTCATCTACAAAACATTAGCTAATGATGGCGACAATAGCCTTCAACAGTTATTAACTGCGCAAACTGGTCATCACGACCATTTAACACGAAATAAAAGTAAATTCATGCTTCCTTATTATTCAAAGGCCCGCTCGCAACGTAGTATACTATTCGTTGGAACTAAAACCTGGAACTCAATACCTGCGGAGATCCGTGAAAGTAATTCTTACAAGGTATTTAAAAGAAATCTTGAGTCTCACTTCTTATCAGAATACTAGTCGTGTAAGATCACCAAGTCTAATCCTGCCTCCTACATGTCTGGTCCTAATAATGCAATTTGCCATGAGTAATATCGCCGATTTTCAGTCTGCTCCCAAATCGTTATCGAATATACTGTTAAATATTGTCCATATGACCTATATTGTAAAATTAAACATCAATATCGAGTTCATTATCCTGTTGATCAGTCTAATGCGAAACTAGGCTAAGTGAATTAGGTTAAACATTATTGTACGCCCTAGAATAATGTAATGGTAGGATGCCCTAGAAGTCGCTGAACTTATTCGGGCCCACAGGTAGCTATACTCAACTCTGACCATTGTATTAGACTTAAGAAACATTCTACCTCTGTATCTCCTGTGGTAAATATATTGTTAAATTGTTTAAATTGTTTAAATTGTTTAAATTGTTTACCTGGGGCCTGCCGGCTGACGGCTAGTAGGCTGTCTAGGGCTCTGGGTAAAACTTAACTTAACGTTAACTTGACAATCTAACTCTTGATTCCTATTTGAGCATTTCAACATGAGCATTTTCTTTTCTTTACTTGTGCTCCTTTTACGTCTTTCCTACTGAAACTCCGGAATTGTCCATCACACTGAGGCACAACTTTAACTCAGGTTATCATCACTGTCGTTGGGTGACGCGTTGGTAGTGTCTCGTTGCTTAAACTGAACCTTAAAGACCCCAGCTTCATACCTTTTGATGACAAGCCTATCCCTCCTTGCAGTATCGTCAACTTTCACCTTTAATATCCGCGGGTGGGGACGCGGAGCATCGGGTCGCAGATCGCACTGGACCCCTGGGTTTTAATTCGACGCGTCTCACTGCTGCGAGGACGTCACTTGGAAGTTCTACTTCGTCTGATCTGAGGCTGCTTGTCTGCCTGCTGCTTAAGCTATCTTGCGATTCCTACGGCAGACAATCACCAGCCTCGACGCAGAGACCGGCAAAGACCAGGATCGCTTACTTTGCGCCTGGAGGAGGATTCCCGAAAAAGTCCACGGCTCCTCACATTCACTCGTAGCTGCATCGGTGACAAAGCCAACCCCGTGCAAAGGGACGCCAAATCGCCACCGTTTCAGGTTTTAACACTTGAATAAATAAATATAATTACGTAACTCCTATTCGCAAATATCTTGACATGTTAAATTTTGCGTTAACTTTGCGTGGAATATGTCGTTAAATTTACCTTCTTTGTTCCGTTGAAGGTTTTTAATGTTTCAACTTGCAGGATAATAAAACCTTGCAATTGACTTCGTCGTATTATACCTATTTGTGTGGGCTTCCTACACAAAGAAATACTGAGTTAAAGTTATATCTTTCTTGCAGCTTCGTTGGCACGAGAGCTGAATTGAGCCCGGTTATTCTAACTAATCATTTTTCTATTTTTGAACTTCTTAGGGTGTATTTGAACCTCCTTTGTCTTCGACTGGATCTACTTCGCATCTTTTTGTTCCTAACTTCCCAGTTGCAGGAAAATGGAGGGCTCCTTAGCTAAGAAGCGCGGTGTGGTAAAACGCAAAATTATCATGGCGCTGAAGCGGGCTCGAGAGGTTGCTGATGTAGGGCTGCCGGCCGAGAAGGAAGCGCTGCGCGAATTGGTGAAGCGCGACCTAGTCCCACTAGGTAAGCTTGATTGATGAGGAAATTATTGCAAAGCTGCTTGACGAAAAAAAGTCTGAGGAAGAGTTGAATGTCGAGATAGATCGGCAGATGAGTTACACTGTTGAAATAGAGCTTGCATTTGGTGATTTGTCTGAAAGTAATGAAACGACTAGGTCTCAGAAATTCAGTTGTCAGTCTGTTTCTCTCAAGGATGTGAAGTAGCCTCCATTGAAAATAGACGTATTTAGGGGCGATACTGACGATTCCCTTAAGTATCACAGCTTTTTGACTCAATTTGAGAAGGCTATTGGTGCTCGTAAAAACTTATCGAACTCTGCTAAGCTGACTTATCTAAAACGCTTTGTTGCAGGGTATGCGAGTAAGCTGATTGAACATTTAACCATAAGTGATGCTAATTATGACGTGGCGTTGGGATCGCTTGAAGCAGAGTTTCTAGACAAGAAATCTATTGTAGGGAAATTGAGTGTAAATCTGTTTGAGTTATGGCTTTGACAAGCTATTTGCCGAAACTAGGTTGTACATCAGTGATGTGAGAGGCATAATTTCGGACCTCGATAATTACGGCTGCGATGTTCTTAACTGTGATGCAGGTGGTGTCCTCGTCGGTCATTTGTTTTTCTCTAAGCTGCCTATGTTGTTCAAACAGGAACTCGCCAGGAAGTTAGGCAATAATTGGCCTTCTCTGACTGATATCTTTGAGAATTACCACGATGTTATAAAAACCTTAAATTTGAGGACTTTCCCAGAGGAAAGTAGAACGGGGGTAAAAATTCCTGCTCATGAAGTGAAGCAAGGGTTTCCAGCTAAGCCGGTCGAGGCACCGTTATTTGCAAACATTGCGGTGGCTTCCGCCGAGCATAGAGCTTGTAAGTTCTGTGCTAGTCACTCGCATAGCATGGTTAATTGGACGGTGTACCCTAACTACGAGAGTAGGGTTGAGCGTTGCAGGGAACTCAAAATGTGTGAAAAGTGTACGAACCTTAAGCACGATGCTGACACTTGCACTGCTAAGCTGGATTTCGAGTGTAGGTACTCTAAACGCAAGTCGCACATTGCTGCCCTGTGTGAGAATTACACATCCCGTAATGTGTCCTCTAACTTTTGCTTTAATTCTGCATCTGAGGTGGCGTCTGCTTACTTGTTGCTCACCGTGACGTTGCCAGTCAGCAGAGGGCATCGCGTTGTTGCGGCTAGAATGCTGATCGACACCGGGTCTCAAAGATCGTACATTGCTTCCGGTGTAGTCGATCGGCTTGGAATTTCCGTGGGGCTGAAACACGCCAGGTATGCGGTGAATTCCTTCTTGCAAGGGCTTCAGAGACTTCGCTGAGGTGAGCTTGTCATTAGGGTTGTTGAAGGGCTCCAAGCCGCTGCATGTACCGATATTGGTAGGTGCAGCACTCGAGATGAAGTTTGAAGTCCATTCTTGGGATAAAGCGATGACAAATATTAAGAAATGTGGCGCGCTGGCGGATAACTCCTTTGCAGAGACGCTGAGTTCCGAGGAAATAAAACTCGACGGGATCACAGGTGTTGATATCATTCAATGTCTGATAGATTTTAGAATTGTATCCTGTATGAAAGGAGCTGCCTTCTTGTGGTCTGATAAATTGGTTCCATTTGGGAACATTGAGCATTTCTTGTCTCGTGATCAGGCTGTGCATATGCACGACGAGTAGCGAAACCGAAAGAGATTGCGAGGCAGCTGTGAATTTTGTGCTTGAACCGAAACCGTGTCACTTAGTTCCGATAAACGCCACCTTGACGAGTAGCAATGTTGAGGGGAATATTGAAAGGTTGTACGGGCTGGAGACTATCGGTGTTATTGATGATCAAACTAACATGTTGGACGAAAAAGTTTTGAACGAGTTTGATTCCGGCATTGAGCTGAAAGACGGGCAGTATCACGTGAAGCTCATCTGGAAGGAGAATATCAATCATGAAGGTAGCAATTTTTCTGTCGCAAGGGCCATGCTTAACAGAGTCGTGGAAAGATTGGCTGTTAAGGACTTGTATGATGCTTATGACGGGGTCTTGCAGCAGCAATTGGAAGAGGGAATTATTGAAGAGATCCCGTTGCATTCTAGTGATAAGAGAATTTCCCTTCGTCATCGTGAAGTTGTAAAAGAAGAACCCACTTGTACCACCAAAGTTAGACCCGTATTGAATTGTAGAGTAAGACCGGAAAGGGACCGTCATTAAATGAAGCCGCTTATGCGGGTGTGGACTTGACTATCAATTTGTTCCAGTTGTTGATTGCTTTTAGGCAGGACGACTATTTGGTGCTGGCGGACATCCAGAAAGCATTTCTGCAAGTAAAGCTTGCTAGTGATGATGACAGGAATAAGTTCTGTATCCTGTGGATGCGCGAGGGAAAATTGTGTGTTTTCAGGTACACTTCGTTGGTCTTCGGATTTGTTTCCAGCTTGTTTGTATTATCACACGTAATTCAAAAGCATGTCCAAAATTACCCGCAGGATTTGTGTGGCGAAATTTTGTTGAAGCGCATGTATGTCGATAATTTGTACATCACTGGGTCTGATGAGGAAAAGTTGGGAGACCTGTACAGAAATGCTTATTCTCGTGTGTCAGATGCTGGGTTCAACTTGCGATCGTGGACATCTAACAGCGAGGGTCTGAGGCAGATTTTCTGTGCTGATGAAGTAAGTGTGAAGCATGCGGAGCCGTACGAGAAGGTGCTGGGTTATCGGTACGACAAAGTATCTGACGAGTTCAGCGTTGACGTCGAATTTTAAACAATTTTAAACAATTTATTTACCACAGGAGATACAGAGGTAGAATGCTTCTTAAGTCTTGTACAATGGACAAGTTTGAATATAGCTACCTGTGGGCCCGAATAAGTTCAGCGACTTCTGGGGCATCCTACCCTATGTAAGCATGATGATCTGCCTGCTACGAAAAGAAAGGTATTGGCCAAACTAGAGCAGTGTTTTGATCCGCTGGGGTTGGTTGCACCGGTCACGATTAGAGGAAATGGTTTGTTGAGAGAAGTGTGGAAGTTAAATTTGGAGTGGGACGATGTGCTGCCACATGAATTGTTGAATGTTTGGGAGAAATTGCGTGAAGATCTGGACCAGCTGAGCAGTCTTAGGTTCAAGAGAAAAACCTTTTATTCCAACGATGATGTTGATCTGATCTTTTTTGCCGATGCCTCTAGATCTAATTATGGATTTTGTTGTTATATTTCGTCTAAAAATACGGTGAAACCTTCTCTTTTGTTTTGCAAAAATAAGACTGCCCCCTTAAAAAGTAAAACTTTGCCGACCTTGGAACTTTTGGCCATATTTCTAGCGTTAAAGTGCGCCTGTAATATTATTGATGCCTTAGAAAATGTTACTGTAAAGAATTTAATTTTTGCCAGCGATGCGCAGGTTGCGCTACCGTGGGTGTTAAATGGCGAAGTCAAAACGCGGAACGTTGTCGCCAGTAATAGAATCAAAGACATCGCTCTTCTTTGTGCAGAATTGAGAGAAAAAATTAATGTACCTTGCTCCTTCAGATAAGTGCCGTCCGAATCAAATCCCGTAGATTTGATTACGCGGGGCTTAACCTTGAAGGAATTTCGAGGCAAGCTTGAGTTTTGGTGCACCGGTCCCGAATTCTTGAGCTCGCAAGAAAGCTGGCCTTCGGACCCGTTGAAATGCGCAAATGCGTGTCTTTAGCAAATCAAAAACTATTGGTGTGTCCTTCACAGCTGGGGCATCCGCCAGCGCCGAAGGCGGTGCTTCCTAGCGATAAGTATTCTAGCTTGAAAAAGCTGCTCGGCGTTACTGCCCGCCTATTTGAGGTCAGAAACTGGCTAAAAGGTAGCACCTACTCGAGGTTGGACTGTATTAACAAGGCACGCCATTATTGGCTAAAAACTGAACAAAAATTGAGTTATACTAGAGAATATGAATTTCTGTCGCGGTCCCCCACCCTTGCAGGAAAGGACGTGCCGTCATTGGTTCTTAACTTGAATTTGTTTATCGGCGAAGACGGCTTGCTGCGGTCTCGTGGTAGGCTGAACAAGTGTAATTATATTAGTTACGGTGTAGCTAATCCCATTCTTTTGTCCCGCAGCGGGTTTGTAACCAAGTTGATAATTCAATACTGCCACCTAAAATGCTTCCATCTAGGTTGGGATCCGCATTGTATACTCTCCGCAATTGTGGCTACTGGCTGCCTAAGGCTAAGACAAAACGCCTTCACAGTCGTAAGTTGATTTAGTAAACTCTGAAGTTTGAGTTGTTCCTCCAGCTGAAGTCGACCACTGTTTTTGGAAATACCCAATTTTAGTGCGTTGATTTCAGCATTGGCTTACCATACTAGTCTCACCAGTGAAGGTATTCGTAGACTCATCAATTTCTAAAAGAATTGTGCCGGTTTGAGTGCCATCGTTTCCTAATTCAGGAGTATTTCTCTTGTCATCCCCTCAAGGGGGATGCAACTATTGTTTCTATGGGAATTAGCGCTCGCAGAGGAATTATGTGAGGGCCTGAGTTAAGGGTTAGGTAGGCCTTCTTTTTTTCAAATAGAAAAGGTTTTGGTTTTGTTACGGACCATCTTTTTTCGGTTCACTGCCGTTCTGTTTTTCAGCACCTCTTTCTGTCTTCTTCGACTTTTTCTTGTTTCATGAAATGAACTTCTTTCTTAGCTTACTGTTTCTATGCACCTTGTGCATAGATTCCACTTTCCCTCAACTCCATACTGCTGTAAATGGTGCCTTCATCCTTCCTCTCTTGGAACATCTTTGTCGTAGTAAAGGAAGGCCAAAACTTTATTATAAAATAATAATATTTATAATACTAATTTCTCTTATCTCAAAAAAATATGTACATTATATATAATAACCAAAATTCAAAATGAGGTAAATGCAGAAAATATAGAATTTATTACTTATTCATTTTACCTGTTAGTATAGAGATCATATCATCTCAGTAATTATAAGACAAACTTCGACATTACAAATAGGACCTTACTAATTCCGGTGTTTGGCATGAAATCATGATCAGTGGCGGAGCTGCCATCATCGCTAGGGTCTAATTCTCTATCAACTTCAGTAATAAGATTGAATAATAATGTTTGATGCAATAATTTTCGTCCTGAAACCTGCAGCAAAGTACCACGATAAGGAATCATAGTATTTTCTAGGTGAAAAATTCTACTCAACTTCATAGATGTCGTATATTTCAATGGAACTGTCTGTCTGTCTCTCACTGTGCCGTGCACGGCACATGGTATAATGCTACTCTCCATGCCTCATGTCTCGTGTTCAGGACATTACAAAAAAGTCTAATCATTTTTTTTGAAAAATTGTTTTTGAGAGAATTATACACATCAATGTTTAGATTAAAATCTCACAAACGACGTAAGAAATTTCACTTCTGCAACTTAACTGATATCTATAGTGCCAAATATATCAACCTCTTGAAACACTGTCGGCACGGAGTCGCTGAGGAAGTTGCCATAGCAACGAAGGGAAATAATTTTTGTTGTGCTTTTCTGTCGATCATGTTTTGTTTCTACATTTTGCAAGGGAATTACGATACCAATGTGTTATTATCAGTTAAGGATGTTAGTGTAGTTGATCGTAAGGTAGATCGTAAGGTTGGTCATGCATGTGGGGTTGGTCATGCATGTGTAGGGCTGGTCGCAGGTGCGTAGGGCTGTGTGTCGCAGGTGCGTAGGTAGGGCTGGTCGCCGCAGGTGCGTAGGTAGGGCTGGTCGCCGCAGGTGCGTAGGTAGGGCTGGTCGCCGCAGGTGCGTAGGTAGGGCTGGTCGCCGCAGGTGCGTAGGTAGGGCTGGTCGCCGCAGGTGCGTAGGTAGGGCTGGTCGCCGCAGGTGCGTAGGGCTGGTCGCCGCAGGTGCGTAGGGCTGGGTGTCGTGACTATAGGGCTGGCCGTGGGTGTAATATTGGCGGTAAATGTAATCATGGCCATAAAGTTGTATCGTGAGAGTACAAGGATTTTTGAGACGTTTATAAGAAATTCTGGCCAAATAAGTAGTTTTCCCTGATGTACACAGTTTTTTTTACCATATCACGTAGTTTTTTTAACCCTCCCTGTACACCCTGTCCTTGTCGTGGGGGGAGGGCTTGCGCGTCCCTGTGAAGTGCAGGGCCAAACTGACCAGGTGCAACCATGTCAGGTGGGCCTGCACCGAGGGACCTGACTAACGGGGGTGGCATCGGTTGAATTGGCTATGATTTGGACCACAACTGGATCTTCCTTTGACCACCCCCTATAATGACAACAACTCTGGAGGAGACTTAGTCTCGGCTTCTTCAGTTTTAATTGAGTCAATTGCGGCGAGGGATAGCCGAGGGAGCCCCGGGGTCGGTTGGTGGCTGTTTAAACGTGGTAGTGCGGAGTGGCGCCCGTTCCTGCCATTAGTCAAGCGCAGCATCCGATTTAGATTCTTGGGCTTTTGAAGCTATATTCGCACGAAAGAGTGGTCCCGCTGGGACTGCGTGTGCCTGGCTCCAGGGATCCCCTTGTTGGAGGCCTAACATGACTGCCTGCTTGACGTGCGAACGAAATCTAAACAACCTTTTTTCATGGAACCCCCTCAAACTGCGCCACTGACGACCCGGATTCAAATGGACATTACTACGAAAACCCCCTCTCAAGAGCCGTTACCGCAGCTGCCATCACAGGTTCCCCCTGCGAGTGGAGGTGCTGCAGGCGGACATCAACAAGATACTGAACTTACAATGGAACCGTACCAGCGCCCAACTATGAAAACTAATGCAGCCGATGTTCCTGGTGGGAGATGGGGAAGTCAGCCACGCCGTGGAGGCCGCCGCAACAGGCAGCTGCACCTCTTGGATGCTGACACCCATGATCCGATTCTTCCGACGGAATATAAAAGGTTTTTCAAAATCAAAGCTAACGATGGCTCGCCCCTGACTCACATAGATGTCATTGTAGCCCACCGTGATCTGTGCCGAGGGCTGGGAGGAAGACCGGCCAAGATCACGGAGACTCGTGGAGGTGGCCTCTTGGTGGAGGTGCGCAACCAAGATCAAAGCCGTGCCATCTTGTGCATCCGCCATTTGGCTGGCGTGAGTGTTGAGGTGACCGCACATGGCAGCCTAAATGAAAGCAAAGGCACCATATGGTACGACAACTACCCACAGTACACTGATGAGCGCCTTTTAGAAGAGTTGCAGCAGTGTGGAGTTAAGGCCCTGTACCGGATAAAGAGACAACAAAATGGCATATTGGTTCCCACGTCCATATACATCCTCACTTTTGACCGTTGCTCTCTCCCTCAGTCGGTGGATATTGGATGGACGAGGTGTAGGGTACGGCAGTACGTCCCAAAGCCACGCCGATGTTTCAAGTGCCAGAAATACGGTCACGGAGCAAAGACATGCCGATCTCTGAGGAGCATATGTGCTAACTGTGCTCAAGAACAGCACGAGCCGCCATGCGACCGACCTTCTATGTGCTCAAACTGTGATAAGCAACACTCAGCTGGATCCCGGGACTGCTTCTATTACAAAATGGAAGAGGAGGTGCTTGCCACGCAGACCACTCAAAGGATAAGTTATGGAGAAGCGAAACGGTTAGTAAGCAGCAGGTACATCAGCGGTGGTACGTCATACGCTGAAAGAGTGCAGGCCCCTCAGAGAAGACCAAGTGTTCTAACGGATGTACGCCCAGCGGGATCAGTTCGAAATTCCGATGCGGCTGGTCGAGAGCCCGCTGATGATGTGGGCAGGTCGTTGCGTGCTACGGGCCGCTCTGATGTGACTAGATCACAGCATATCACTAAACCAGCGCAGACTCCTAGACCCTCTTTTGCTGATGCTCTGAGCGATTTGCAGCCAGGCCTTCCGAATGTTGAACTTTCCACGGGCGCTGTTGCCCCTACTGTCTCGAGAAAACGTGTCCCGAGCGCATCGTCTCCTACTGGAGCTGCCTCAGCAAAAGTGGCAAGAGCTTTGACGGGGAAAGTCGGGAATAGAGATGGACCACAGTGCAAACGAAGCAGCATGGAAAGCGGCAGGAGCGACGATGTGTCGCCAGTGCCTGGGGAGGACTTGCAGCCATCTAGTGGCTTGGGTTGTGCCCCGGACCCGGTGGTGGCTCGGACTGATGAGGATCTTGCAGCCCCGCGACGTTCTGATGCAAGACGCGACTTACTGACCTGTCGCCGTGCGGATAGCACCCGACCGAGCCGTGATACCATCGTGAAGCGCGACTCCGTAGCGCAGCGTGTGCGTTCGCTGGATCGCGTGATCACAGTACCCGAGGCCGTTTCTTCCCACATGTTAAAAGTATGTCCACCATCAAAACCTACCTCAATGCCCCCTCCCAAAGTGCCTTTGCATGCATGGGGCGATAGACCTGGCCAGCCTAATCCGCCATCTATGCAAAAACTACTAGATCCCAAAAAGAAACACCCGGAAGAGAAAACATAATAACACACTTGATGCAAACCATTCTTCAATGGAATATCAGAGGGTACCGAAGAAACTACGGTGACCTTCGGACCCTCATAGAATTATATCAACCATTGTGCATTTGTCTCCAGGAAACAATGCTGGGAGACAAAACCCCATCACCTCCTGCGGTTTACAATATAGAAACCTTCTCTCATGTGCCCGACCCGGTTCCTGGATCAGGACTGACAGTCCTCATCCGGAGAGATCTGGGTTATGCGAGGCTAGAACTGAATACCCAAATCCAGGCTATGGCGCTTCGCCTTTGGATTGGGAACAAACCTCTAACTATCTGCAATGCATATTTTCCGCCAGCAGAGCCGATCTTCTTGCCCGACCTGACAGACCTGAATAGTCAACTGCCCGAGCCCTCTCTTTTCGTTGGGGATTTCAACACGAAGCACCCGACATGGGGGAATGTACAGACTGATCAACATGGTAGAACGATGGACTCTTTCATTACTAATTCCAGCTTTTGCCTGCTGAACAACGGGGCGGCCACTCACTTCCATGTCCAAACGGGTACTGCGTCTGCAATAGATTTGAGCGTGTGCACCCCCGATCTCTTCCCAGACTTAAGATGGAGTGTGCTGGAGGATGCTCATGGCAGTGACCACTTCCCAATAGTGATTCATCTGGAGCAGTATGAGCCAATACCCACGGAGCCACGATACATGATGAAGCGTGCAAATTGGAAAACCTACGAGGACATGACGCAGATGGACGAGGATGCTGAGTATGGGAGTATAGACGAGCTAGTTGAACTCTTCAACAGAACACTAAGAAGCGCTGCAAATCTAGCTATCCCGGTGTCGCGCGGGGGTTTTCCCAAACACCGCGTCCCTTGGTGGACCAACAGCTGCGCCGTGGCCAACGTTGAACGGAAGCGAGCACTGAGGCGATATCAGCGTAGCGGTGAGCTAGCGGACAAGATAGCTTACAATAGGGCTAGAGCCAGGGCGCAATATGTCAAGGATGAAGCTCGCAAAGACTCTTGGCGTAAGTATGTCACCAGCCTTAATGCAGACACGCCCATGTCCAAGATTTGGCAACGCGTCAGGAAAATGAAGGGGCATTATAGCATCAGCAAGCCTTGCCTAGAACTGAACGGTTCCCTCACGGCGGATCCGCAGCGTGTGGCGGATGCTCTGGCCGAGAATTTTTGCTCCGTAAGCAGTGACGCACACTACCCTCCTGCTTTCCGTGTGTACAAAGGGAGACAGGAACAGCTAGAACTTGACTTTACAGCTGAAGAGAGTGTCTGCTATAATGAACCATTCACCATCCTTGAAATCTATCGTGCCCTGAAGAAATGCAAAAACACCGCGCCTGGGCCTGATGGAATCCATTATAAAATGCTTAAGAAAATGCACTCCTCAGCATTCCGTCAACTGCTCTTCATCTTCAATCAAGTCTGGAGCACTCACGATTACCCAACACTATGGCGCACTGCTACTGTTCTTGCTTTTCCAAAACCCCAGAAACCTCCTGCTCGTACTGATAGCTACCGTCCCATCGCCCTCACAAGCTGCGTTGGGAAACTGCTGGAGAAAATTGTGAACGTACGGCTGGTCAGATGGTTGGAGGCCGAAGAAATTTTAAACCCGATTCAGTTCGGCTATAGGCAACTCCGAGGGACTACCGACGCTCTTGTACGGTTTCAGAACCATCTGGTTAGCAGCGGCACGGCCCGGAAACAGACTCTGTGTGTCTTTTTTGATCTTTTTAAAGCCTACGATACTGTCTGGAGGCACGGGATCCTGCAGCGTGTGCATGAATGCGGCCTCCGGGGTAATATGGCATTGTATCTACAGCAGTTCCTGAGGGAGAGAACTTTTCGTGTCAAAGTGGGAAATGTTCTATCCCCACTACAAATCCAACAGGAGGGCCTTCCACAAGGGAGTGTGATGAGCTGTTCGCTCTTCTCCATTGCCATCAACGGAATCACAACTAACTTGCCAGCTGGTGTTGCCTCATCTCTATATGTTGATGACTTTATGATATACTCCTCTTCAACGCTGTTGCCAGCATTGACACGTAGGATACAGCTGGCAATAAACAATGTGAATTACTGGGCTGGACAGAATGGATTTAGCTTTTCTCCTACCAAAACCGCAGCTCTTCTCTTTCAAGGCCGCCGTCGACTCGACCCTCCGCAGTTGTTGCTTCGTGGGGAACCGATTAATTTCGTGCACAGTGCCAAGCTCCTTGGAATGACTTTTGATGACAAGCTATCGTGGAAGCCTCACTTGTCTTCCCTCAAGGCGGACTGTACCAGGAGGATGAACCTTCTTAAATGTGTCTCTGGTCTGTCCTGGGGAGCGGATCGTGCCACGCTGCTTCGATTGTACCGAACGCTAATTAGGAGTAAACTGGATTATGGCTGCATAATTTACCAACATGCAAGGGAAACTGCGCTAAGAACTTTAGATCCCGTACATAATGCCGCTATCAGACTCTGCACTGGTGCTTTCCGAACCTCTCCGACGGAGAGTTTGTGTGTGGAGAGTGGTGAACCTCCTCTCTGGCTTCGCCGTGTACAACTGAGCCTGCAGTACCTTGCCCGACTTGACCAGCTGCCTCTGTCTCCGACGTGGGTCAGCGTACACGCACCTCTTGGACGGCATCTACCTTTCCCATATTTTCTACCTTCGTCTAGAGATTACCCGACATTGGTAGCCGCAATGCAACTGAGACCCACGAGAGTCCTTCCGGTACTCTTTGACAACTCTCCAACATGGCGCCTACCAGTGGAGACTTTCTGCCCCGGGTGCAGGATGCCAAGGAAGGAGTCAATGCCGGCCAACTTTCTCAAGCATATCTTTATGGAGCATGTGCTGGAGGTACATGCAGAGTCATTTAAGTTGTACACAGATGGTTCCAAGACGGGAATAGCTGTAGGTTGTGCTGCTGTTTCCGGAGAGATGGTGAGGGCTAGAAGGTTGCTACCCGAGACCTCGAGCTTTACCGCGGAGCTCTATGGTGTCTTGGAGGCACTTCAACTAGTTAAGGCACACCCGCATGATAAGTTCACTGTCTTTATTGACTCGAAAAGCGTAATTGACTCTGTTCAGGCTTATGATAGCACTCACCCCCTCATTGGTGAGATCGTCTTGATGCTGGTGCAGCTTGTGCGTGAGCACAAACATGTGAAATTATGTTGGGTGCCCGGACACGTGGGGGTGTCAGGCAATGAGAGAGCCGACCAGGAGGCGAAGCGTGTTGCGAATAGTGATGAGGAAGCTCTAAATCAAATGGTACCTTTTCGGGACTACTATCCCGTGATCAAGGCTGCTGTAAGACGTCTGTGGCAACAGGAATGGGACGACAGAATGGACAACAAACTGAGAACTATTAAAGAAACAGTTCTGGAATGGCCCTCGTCGAGGTGTCGCGTCCGCCGGGTGGAAGTGCTGCTCTGCCGTCTTCGCATTGGACATACTCGACTGACCCACCGTTATCTAATGGAGCGACAACCGCAGCCGCGATGCGTGCGGTGCCATGTTCCTCTGACCGTCAAGCACATCCTTGCTGAGTGCCCGAGATATGCAGCTGACCGAAATGTATGCTTTCCAAACCTCCGTCTTTTTACCGTTGATGAGGTGTTGATCAAAATGCTCGCGGAGATCGATAGTGTAACTTTTAATGTGGATGCACTGGTGTTATTTCTTGAGAAATGCAAATTGCTGTCGGAAATCTGATCGAGGGCCGTACTTAACTATCCGTATCGTTTTTGTATTTGTTGTCCATACTTTTACGTGCTCGGAAATGTATGTATTCCTTGCTGTGCTACTTGAGGAGATTTAAATTGAAGTCGCGCTGTAAGGCGTCATAGTCAAATGTGATATCGCCTTGGAAGTTTGAAGATGAAGAAACTGTAATATGGCCGGGCGCGCTGCGTTGGTACCTCGGGGGTTTCAGCGTGGGTAAGGCGTCCGGCCATAAATGGGTGGGCAGCTGAAACCCCCTACGGGGTTTGGCTGCTCAGTGCTTTCGAATGTACTGTGTTGTGAACAAATTTTAATGGGGAGACACTTGTAATTTTGAGTTGTATTTGTGATCATGATTTTCATAAAATTTAGATGTTTCAAATAACTGATGTTCATCTTGTGTGCTTATTTGGAAGAGTCTGATACGAATTGAAATATGTGACCTTCGGTGCGATATAGTTTGAGTAACTGAAGCGCTAGCAAACCCATGTTACTACTACTACTACTACTAGTTTTTTTAAAAATCCCAAGGTTACTCTTACGTAATTTTTGAGCGATATTTTGCGACGAAAATGTGTGTTTATCAATTTCTATTACGAATTGAGCGCATTTCTCGCATTCAATAATCAAAATGAATTCCAAGTTCTAAAATTACATAAGGGGGTAGGTACCCTAACGATTTTTTTTACAGAAAACTAACTTCGCGATGCAGTCACAAACACGTGTCAACCTGGTCTGACGAACTCATTTTGATTATTGAATGGGAGAAATGCACTCTATTTGTAATAGAAATTCATCAAACACTAATTTGCCGCAAAATATCGCTTAAAAATTACATAAGTTTAGTGTGACAGAACTACTAACATTTCTATCATAACGGAGATATCGATACATCGGTTGCAATCATGTTATCTTACATCAGAACATATGAGGAAGGAATAAAATACGTTTTACAAAAGTCGTTTGCTGTCATTATCAACATGGCTATAATAACGGTTCTTTACAAGTCAAGCATTTTCCCTTTAGTCGTAAGAGCAACGTGGTACACTTAAATCTACCTATTTACACAAGTTTCATTTAGCGCATTTTTATATAAAGAGATTCAGATTAACCTAAAACAAGCCTAGGAATATTTTTTTTCCCAGTTTTATGTTTTTAAAACTTATGAACTCCTCATACGCAACAAGTTGAACGTGCACGAGTAAAATACTTGGCTCTTAAAGTTATGCACATCATAGAATAACTTGCTGTCACTGTAGTAATGGTTCGAGCCAGAAACTTTGTCTAAATTAGGAAATTCGTCTTTGTAAACATTTGGCGAAAATACGGTAACGTACAATTTATCGCGAAACGGCCAACACCCAAAAATGTTTGATAATGCACCAGATAGTCGCCCTCGATCGTTCTAGAGATGAATAGAAATATAAAAAGTCTAAAGATCTCACTTCGTATGTCAACAACAAATTTCAATTCAGTAAGCAATACAAAAAAAATTTAAATACCTCAGCATAGTACACGTATTCCGAACACAAGCACACGCACATTGTCATCGAAAGTTGAAGTCAAACAAAGCCAAGTAATGAATAAAATGCCAAAACACACAGTTGCACTCGATCTGTACCCATCACTATTTTCTATTCTATTAACTCCATCGTGTTTTTAAGCAGAGTACTTTGAAAAATACGGCAAAATCCACACGTTGGTAATGTAATTACCGGAATCAAAGGCGGTGGGAAGTATCAAGATATTGAATGTCGGGGCATGAAACTATGAAGGTCTTCAGTGCAACAATAATCGCCTTCGCAGTTCAATATGCCGTACTTTACAACAGCATTTTGATGGTAGGAAAGGCTTTCTAATTAAGGGTATATTACGGATGAATTGGACATTAGAAAGAAGTATCACTCACACTTGTGCAATAATTCGGTATAGCGGTACCATGGCATATCCCACAAAAATTAAGTATGAATAAAACACCACCTATTTAAAATAAATAACTCCTATTACTCGTAGGGAAAGCTGGGAATCACAGAGGATCGCCGAGTTCTAAACAGCGCACCGTACTGAAGAGGAGAGACAAATGGAAATCAATGGAGCGCGTATCCCCCACAGAAAGCAAAAAGCGTCACTTCAGCGCGCAGTCTTGGGAACATGACGGACAACATCGTCAGAACAGACTAAGCGTTCTCCCAATTCATCGATTTCACTTCTGTGCGTGAGTGCATTACATAATATCTGAAATATACAACCAAAAATACTATAATTATTATTATTATTAAATTCCTGGTTTTTCCACCGCTGTCACGCAAGCGTTGATTTCAGCAGTGATTCTCAGTTAGATAGGTTGTTGCGTTAGGTATAACCAGATAATGTCGTGTAGGCTAGTGAAGGCAAGTCAAATCAATTCAGTAAATAAAATTACGTTTTTGAGAACGCACTATAAAATGACACCTCACCAACATCCTTTAAAACAATCCGACATAGAACAGATTAGTAAAACAGCTAAGGGAGAATTGAAGTTAATGATGAAATGCTAGAAAATTTTTGACGTACACTCACAGGAAAAATCCCGTCACCAAAAATTGTTAAAATTACGTCAGTAATAAAATTTCAACCACCTAGCAATTACAATTACACAAAGAGACGCCGACAAATCCAGCTTTGACAAAAAAAAATAAACTGGCGCTAAAAAAGAAGAATTGGGATCAAGAGCAGTTCGTGCTCAAAAAATAGTCTTTGAGGCTTATTATTTCTATTTTTTGTCAGGACATTGAAACTCAGAACTCGTTTCAACGAACTAGACCTTCGAATAGAAATCTATTTCACCCTCAAGAGGTTGGAATTTTTTGTACGAAATTTAGTTAGCTACGTTAGACTAACACGAAGCTCGGGACCTCACATATTCCTCCTGAGAGCGCTTATTCCCATAGAGTCAATAGTTATATCCAACTTAGGGTTTTTGTACACTAATGTATTAGGTTTTCTGAAATACATGAGTTTCCAGATGCCGGTTGAGGTAAATGTTACTGAAATAATCCTTGAGTTTGGATGTGTGAGCAGAAAAAACCGGTAAGGAAAGCTGGTATCTAAGCAGGAGGCCGCCGAAATTCTAAATCAACCATGTTTTGTCCTAATACGACAGGAGAAATACTAACATTTCGCTGCGGCCTTGGTAAGTCCCACACTACTTCTCTCTAGAGCGAGTCACATCAAGTCATTATCCGCTAATGGCTCTGCTGCTCCCCAAGACGCCTCAAGTATCACAGTTTATAGCAAACAGTTCCAATTTTAGAAGCCAGAAATAGCGTTTTGCGTATGAGCGTCAGAGCACCGAAATAAATCAATGGAATTATTCTAACACATTTCTCTGCGTATTGTTCAAATAACTGGGAAGCGTTTGGTTACGGGCAACGATTTTGCCACTAAGCATAGGTTACTCAATTAGTAGGTACTCATTATAACAATAACTAAAGACTCGCTGCGTCCTACAAGAACTGCGTAACAAACATCACGCGTCGAAAGATGCACAACAAGGCTGCTGGAGGTGGAAAATATTCACCGAAACTTCAGAGTAAGAATGGAAGTGAATCTCCCTTTGATAACAGACTCACTAGAATTCTAGAATCTTAGTGAATCTTATACTGGAGCATTTAATCATTGCGTAAGGGTCATTCTGATGCACGTCAATGTAACAGTAGGAGACATGCTTTCTCCCTCGCTATATTCGAATTCATAAATCACATTAATCCTGCATAAATCACTGATCTAGATATAGTTTTGCAAGGTTACCGATTGTTCGATTTTTAGGAAGTACATGCAAATTTTGACTATATTCCCGATTATCGCCATTCAATTACATTTCAAAGTTCGATTCTTAATCATTTTGAATAACCTCATAAAATTACACGATGAAGTTTTGCATCTTCGGCCTTCTTATTGGGCTAATTCCCACTCTAACGTTTTCACCGCCTGCATGCATGTTTTTCACCGCCTAAACGATTTATTCGCTTAAATCGCTTAGGCGGCGAAAAACATGCATGCAGGCGCCGAAAAAATTAGACTGGGTTGGGCCATTAAAATTACCTAATTCTTCGGCACTTGAAGACGAGGACAGACACAAACGCTACCAGCAAGAGGCGAGCTTATTGACACTTTGACTGCGACGTGAGCCACAGGCGGCACACGGAGACTTTTTTCCTAATATTATTGACCGACCAGTAGTTACGAACACAACGTCCATAAATAGTTAATCAAAACAAAATGAAGGCACGATCCAGTTCATGTTTGCTATTTTCAAAATGGCTGACCCCAATTGCCTTTAAATTTGAGTTGAATATTGAACTTCGGTTTTACCTGCCGCCGTCAAAGTGTTAATAACACCCTCGATTAAAAAGTACAGAAAGTCTCCGTCAGCACCACATGAACATAATAACTTGGCAGCGATGCTAAACTGCGGCATAAAAATCTGGAAAATTACGATCTCTAATAACAGATAACAACCACTACAGATTCGTAGCTAAGGCAGTTTGTTTGCATATTCATATGTTGAGGTAACAATACCACCCACGGGACGGTATGGAAGCCATAACAAACACGAGACATTTCAGCGTTTCAAAACACATACAAATACGAGAACAATAGTTCAACAATATTAGAAAGTGAGCTTTGCTCCCTAGTCAGTACCTTACATAAATACCTAGAAAATACAACAAAATTAGTCCCACAAAGCCACTTTTCTAAGAAACCAATGGCAGGCACAGACATAGTGAATGTCCCCATACCTAAGTTATTTAGCATTTGCACGAATAAAAATACTGGGGCAAGCACGTATTCAAACAGCGCTTGCATTGGTTACGAAAGTTTCGTTTGCATTTTGATGAACATCTCATAACCGAAAAGCTCGAAAATTTCCTCAGAACAGCAGTGTTATGACATTCACTCAAAGCCGCTGTAGATGTACGTACTTGACATCAGCATACAAAAACGTGACTTCTTAAAAATCCTGAAAAACATACCTTCGAGCTTTCAATAGAGAATACAATAGTTTTACTTTCACATGCCATACATTTGAAAAAATGTATAATTCTCTTACGATCTTAATGGGAAGGGAAATCTACACACACACGAACAAAAGTTTCATCTCACTGTTACGTACCTGCGTCCCAACTAACAGCTTACGAGCTTTTGAAGTCTCCAAAGATGTCAATACTTGAACGCCTTCCAGAAAAAATCCCTCCGGGTTTTCCGTCACACGTTTAAAAATCTAAAGCTGGTATTTATCTAAAAGCTTCATTTGTTGACACACGATGTCGTGCTGAGTTAAATATCAAAGCACCGTTAGTATCCAGCTAAGAGATGCATGCAAAACCACATCACGGTCCACAATTGGAGGGCAAATATGCAGAGTGTTTTAAACCACAATTTTAGGACACTCAAGTTAGAGGCGCGGTGTTCATCGCAGGGTTGCAAAACTGGCTTTTCCTAGCCAAGTTACTAACTAAGAACTGAACTAAAAACTAGGCCAATCTGCCTGAAAGACATCTACGCCGCTATGCGGTGAAATTATCACTTAATCCACTCTCCAGTTTTCACCTCTCATTTTTGGGTTAGGCCAATCTGCATATTTGCCCTCCAATTGCTCTTCCGGAGCACTAATGTCTATCTATGTCAAAATTTTCCCATATGAAAATATCCCAGCAGCCCTAAAGTTACACTACAAATTGATCGATTATTGAATCCAACTCCTGCCTGATCGACAGCACCCGCGGCCACCTTGATCAATTGTCAACATTGTCTACCAAAATGCACATTGAACAAAACAAAATGCAGTAGCTCACGCAAACATGCTCAAGCCGACATGTTATGAATTATTTTCATTCTAATTATTTAGTCAAAGTATAAGCACAACGTGAAATGTTTTGATAACATCAGTAAAAAAATTAAGAACCTATCACAAAATTGTCACTGAAATTTTTCAAGTGGAATTTCAATCAACAACATTTAAATATTTTTCCAATTAGATAACATAATTATTCTGAAAAATTTACCAGTCAAGGATTCGTCACATTTTAAATTCCCTACTCAACTGTGACGAATAATTTTCATTCCCTAATATATAATTGAGTATAATTCCCTACTCAAATTTTCATTTTCCTCTAAATGACAGCTCAACCAAAAGTCATACGAACTAAAAATATCAAAATGGTTACGAAGAAAGTAAAATAAATAGTCCATACGTAAAGTTAAGAGTTCTCTAGCCTTGTCCATATATACAAAAAATTCAAAGCTTGCTCGGGCAAGAACAGCTGTGCACTAAAATACAGTGATATCGAAATAATAGCGAGCGAAAACGAAAACAAAGCAGCAAAACCGTCATAAAAAAAGGAGAGCAAGCATCCGTGAATAAATATCGTACAGTTCAGCGTGAAAACCGACCCAATCGAGTGAAAAGAAATCGTACTTGGAAGATAGAGCAGAAAGATGCTTGTCATTTTGAAACGGCACGAGCCTCATACTAATTTTGTCGTACTAAATGGGGGAAATGTAACCACCCGCATCCCTTTGCCAACTCCAGCAGCGACCGTCGCAGGCCAAACTTCATGACATTACAGACACGCGTTACGAAATTCTCCCACTCCAGACCACTTCGATTTTTTAAAAGTATACATTTCTGCACATCACGCTCTTGCAACAAAACTTATTAGAGTCTATGTTACTTAGCTCTGAAGGTCAACCATAGTTTGTACCGATAATGTACCCGGTGCGGTAGTCAGTCCTGTTTTTTTTTTGGCTTCTAAAGCCTTTACCAAAATGCAGTATTACCTGCCATACCTGGTATGTAGATCGCAGAAATCGGCCCAACTTCCAAACTTTTATGTAAGATCATCTTCTCTTTGAATTAAGCCTCCTCTGCACGAGCATAAAAATATTCTTTGAAACTATGAAACAAATTGGTAGAAAGAAACATGTGTGATCTACCTGATCATGTCTCACCACTGCTTTAAGAGCGCTAAATTTTGGTATTCACTCTCAATATCTCAAAAACGAAAGCTCGCTGAATGAAATAAATAGACCAATTCTCTTGGAGGTTGGTTGCGTTATACACTTGACAGCCCCATCTAAAAGAAACATATAAATGCATGAAAATTGAGTATTTTTGCATTTATTTATTATTTTCAGGAGAGCCATATGTTATTTTGGTTATTTTCCCATAATTTTCTTACTTTTCAGACAGAGAAATTGTTAGAATTTACACAGACACCCAAAATTCATAAAGCTTTCCATTGTTATGACTGCCATCGTCACATTTAGTGATGTAAAACGAGCAATTTGAACTTTTTCAAAAACGAAAAAATAAACAGAAAACTTTGTAAGCCATAGTAACATAGACATGACAAAATAGGGCGCGCAATTTCTACGCGTATTACACGATATCCATACGTTTGTACGTGGAACGTCACAAGGAACCTACCAGAGCGAGAAGATTGGATCATTTACGAGTTCAGCGAGCGGAGATGCAACCCACTGAGACATACAAAAGCTTTGAGATTCAAGACTACGGAATTAGCAGTCCATCTGATATGGTTTACAGTTTCATCGTGTTACCATGGTAGTTCACACTCGGCTCTACGAGCTAGTTCACACGCGACAAAACACATCTACAAATCACGAGGCTACACGTGCGCAAAACTAAACGAGCGATGACCGTTTCCTTTCAGATGAATGCTCAATTTAACTTTAAAAACTAAGTTCCACGAGACAAGAACGAAATATTAGCACTCACCAGAGTCAGAAAGCCTACCTACGTTCAAGCCATAGTGTCAGATTTAAATTACACGTGGTTGAGCAAAGCGGTCTCGAATTAGTTTCAACTCATGACCAATCCGATCGAAAGTAATTTGTACGGGGTACACCCTTCAGATGTGAACTACGCATGTCAAGTCGCTAAATCACGAGTGTCTTGAGCATTCACCGCAAATAGAGAGCAAGAACAGCAGAGCGTGCCGTAACGTTGCAGGGTATCACAGACACTGCATACTTTAAAAGTGAAATTTCAGAAAACTTTAAAAAACAATTTCAGAATACACAATACATCCGTATTTCGCTGCTACATGGTTTCCAGTAGGAGAAGATTTATAAGTTGCAAGATATTAATCGAACGCTTCGCATGATTCAATACGAGTAATGATAAACACAGATAAAATATCTCTGCTTGATTAACAGCACATCGCTGGGTGAGACGCATTGCAGATGATACAAATATCTCTGCTTGATGAACAGCATATCGCTGGGTGAGACGCATCCCGAGCAGGAGGGTATCACAGATACTGCTGTCGTGCCGGGGGAGGACTTGCTGACGGGAGCCGGGTTTTCTGGGAGCGGGGGAACCCTGCGAATAAAGCAATCAATTATACGGTGGAAAATGGCGTCAGACGCAGCAGATGAACAAGTATGCGCGTGTTTCTAAGGACTTGTACTATTCTAAGACGGTAAGGTAAATAATATGAATTTTTCCTTGGTATTAGAGTCACTGACATTTTAATAGCTCATGTTCAGATTTGAAGCCAGTAAAGAAAGAGCTTTTCGGCGCAGACCGAGCTAAAGCAGTGACTACAGCACCAGTATCAAGTGTTCAACATAAAACTAAAGCTCACCAGTCATTTGATGTGCCATTTAAGCAAACCTTAAAACTGAAAATATTCGTTCAAGTAATGGCTATTTTTAATTTACTAATTGACACTGGGTCCAATCGTACTTGAACTATAGGCATAAGTGACAAAAAAATCGTGCCTAGAACAGCACACGGATATGTCCAGAAGAGCCATCTAACAGCAACAAGAATACTTTCTCGGAGCAATGAACACAATGTCATGGCATGAAAAGTTAAGAATGGGAGAATTGGAAATTCTCAAACAGGCGATCAGGTCCGCACTCATGGTACTCTGACAATTCCTAAAGAGAGACAGAAAAATGTAAAAATGAAAATGAAAGAAAAGCCTACCTAAACCTATGCAACAGAGGCTACGGCAACAAGTGTTACCAACTCCGTGTTAAGTTGCAAAAGTTACCACTGACTTCATAAAACATATCGATGAAGACAAGCAATATTAAACCTCACCACAATCGTGAACATGGAACATACCAACAGGAAGTTATGACTGCAACAATGCTCTCAGAACTCACCACAATCGTGAACATGGAACATACCAACTGAAAGTTATGACAGCAACAATGCTCTCAGAACTCACCGCAATCCTGTACTACGGAGGAGAACATGCTGTGCCCAACGCTAGCGCTCTTCTGCAGAGGGTTGGCATGGCTGTTGCCATTACTGCCTTTGCTGTTCTTGGATGGTAGTCCCCCACTCTCACCCGGACTAACGTCCACACCAGGCCCCGGGGTCCCACGTTTGAACTTCAGTTTGCCAAGGGCCCGAGACAGCGGCTTTGGAGAGGTGGGAGACCCAAGAGCGCTTCTGCTCTCTTTGCCTTGGTGCAAGATGTGGGTTTCAGACTTGGCGTTCTTCTTGGCGGACTTGCCTTTGAAAAGCGGCGTGGACGACGGGCTTGAGGTATGGTTGCTTTCCATGTTTTCACTCTTCGATGGATCTGAACACGCTCGATCACCAGCATCTGCTGGAGTGTCTTTCTTGTTCTCTTTTTGCTGCCTGATGGAGTCGGATCTCGTTTTGAGGCTTTTGTTACCCATGCTTTTGGAGGACAATTTCAAGCCTTTTTTCTTGCCTACAGACTTCTGATTTTCAGGGATACCGTCAAGCAAATTTTCACTGTTCGGAGCGGTCTGGAGGACGGTAGAAGTGGTCGAAGGAGACTCAAGCGCAGCTTTACCAGCTGCTCCTCTATTGGGATGCACGAAAGTTTGCTTCGCAGGCTGTAACGGACTGAGCTTTGGACTCGTACCAACATTGTTTCTGAATTTCTTAAACAACCCTGGAACCGAAAACTTGCTAGACACTGGAGTGTGAGGGCTATAAGCTCCTGCACATGTCCCATTACCATTAACTTTTGCGCTATCGTGAGGGTCAATACCTTTATTCTGCTCCGCATTACGGTCGGACCCATGGACGAGGATTGCGCTCGAAGTGAGCGAACGCTGCAAATACGAGTGGGGTGAAGGTACTGTGTGATGACCTGATGCAGGGTGGTTCGGTGGCGACGGGGTATTGTGTGGTGCACCTACACTTTGCGGGGGTGCTCCTGGGTTGTGGTGTGATCCCCCTGGATTTTGCGGTGGTGGGCCTGGATTGTGAGGCGATGGTGTAGACGAAGGAGGCACGTATGATGATACATCAGCTGACGCCCGTTTGTTGGGCTTTCCAGAAGTCTGAGGATTTATCAGTTTCTCGCCCATCGCCTGGTTCTGGCGATGTAGCTGGGATAAAGATGACTGGTGCGGGTTGGCGGAAGATGCATGATGATGGTGATCATGGCCTGACGCTTGCGAGTAGGGCTTCGCCGGAAAATGCCGGTAAACAGGATGGTGATGGTTAGGATCGCTAAGGGCAAATGAACCGCAACCTTCGTTCTGGGACATTTTAGCAGAAACCGGAGATTGTTTCGACGCATTTTGGGATGGGATGCCGTTCAAGCCAGGTGGTTTGGACTGAGTGGATGATGTGGAGGAAGACGAGGATGATGTGTGATGAAGGCTATGGTAATGCTGAAGCACCACGTGATAATGGTGGTGGTAAGGATGGTCACTGTTGCTGCCATGGTAACTTTGGCGCTTAAGGAGAGACTGGGGATCATCTCCTTTGCTGGCACGCTTCTTGGCACCTGAACTTGCATTTCTGTCAGAGATGTGCAGTTCTCCCGACACAGGGCGAGCGTTGATTGCGTTTGACCGGTTTCCGGAATCCCGGTTTCGGCCACTGCTATCCCTAGCATTACTGACGGTATCCCTGATACCGCCACCGTTCTCCTTAGTACCATTGCCGGTATCCCTGATATCGCCACTGTTCTCCCTAGTACCGTTGCCGGTATCTCTGATACCGCAACCGTTCTCCATAGTACCGTTGCCGTTCGACGCAGCAGATGTAAGTCCACCGCCACTATTATCCGTACTAGCTGATCCATTACCGGTCGTGTTATAACCGACAGTCTCGTTACCGTAGGTCAAATGCTCGCCCACGGCGGCTTCACGGCTCCGTGCGCTGGAGTAAACAAGAGTGCAAGAAGGCTGAAGTGTGTGAGAGTAGAGAGAAGATGAAGAAGGAGGTTGTGCAGAAAAAGCCGTAACAGGTGGTACAGGAGGAGGCAGGAGGTGGTGCAGTGCAGTTTTGGCAGGCAGTGCAGGAGGTTCGCCAGCATCGTCATCGCCGGCACATTGAGCGCTCTGCGGCACAACACACATACATTTAGTCTCACAAGTACTTCAAGTCATCAACAGTGTCGTAGTGCGTGAAGACGCATGAAAGACGTTAGGCGTACACGGCGTATATAAGACGTCAGGCAAAACGTAAGGCGTGTATATGACGTCATGCAAGACGAATATTTGCCGTCTAGCTAGACGTAAGGCGTATACATATGACGTCAAGCAAGAAGGCCGTAAGGCATAAATATGACGTCAAGCATGACGTTAGGCGTATATATGACGCCATTGAAGAGGTAAGAGGTAAATATGACGTCATACAAGACAGAAGGCGTACATTTGACGTCAAGCAAGACGTAAGGCGTATATATATGACGTCATAGAAGAGGTAAGAGGTATATATGACGTCACACAAGACAAAAGGCGTATATTTGACTTTAAGCAAAACATAAAGCGTATATTTGACGTCTAACAAAACGTAAGGCGTATATATGACGTCAAGCAAGACGTAAAGCGTAAGTAAAACATAAGGCACGTACGAGACATAAGGTTCAAATGTACAAGATATGGAGCGTATGTACGGAAAATATGAAACAAACACACGAAACATATGACGTATGTAGATACGGCAGAAAGCATACAAGATATGAGGCACAAGTATGTAAGATATAAGGCATAAACGCTAGCGAACACACTAGATAGGATGGACACGATGTAGACTGGCCGTCTTCATTGCATTTATTCCTCAACTTTCCCACAATTTTATAATTATTAATTTTATTGCGTTTTGAAAAAATGCAGGTGTATGAAGATAAAACAGTAATCTACCACCTAACGAATACAGTAAATTGGAATATTGTTATATTGCCACACCATCGCACGCTGTGAAAGCCTGACGACTGTTATTTGTATCAAGTCAAAGCGAAGGCCAGCATTAGCAAAGCTACGCTAACTCCGAACTAAGGCCCATTTCACACTGAGCTAGCAAAGCAGCATCTAGCAAGCTCGCACGGGCAATCTGGCAGATGGTCTGCGAGACCGGTAGGTAGGAATAGCATTGTCACCTCGCACGCTGGATAACACGTGCGAGTTCAGTGTGAAGGCAACGGCTCGTAATAGTGCTATTCCTACCTACCAGTCTCGCAGACCGTCTGCTAGATAGCTCATACAAGCTTGCTAGACGCTGCTTTGCTAGCTCAGAGTGAAATGGGCCAAAGAAGATATCCGATGGGTTTTGTGGCCGGAATTGTGGCCCCCTAACGACAAGATCTGAAGTGTCTACAAATTTTCCTTCATGACGATGCCGGAATGTGAAGCCACAAAATGACGAGAAGCTCAAGACATTCAATGAGACATGGGACGAGCAGGTGTGAAATGCACTAGTGTTCCTCCACAAGAAGAACGCGGAGACAATCGTCGTTTTGTTCAGCGAAACGGAGCAAAGAACACCAAAGTCATTTGGCGCATGTGAGGTAAATTCACGAGTCATTTGGCGAATCCAGAGTAAATTCTTAAGTAATTTGACGCACGTCGACTAAATACCAAAGTCACTTGGCGAATCCAGAGTAAATACTCAAGTAATTTGACGCATGTACGGTGAATGTCGCAGTCATTTGGCGCATGTGAAGTTAACTACTCCCTAGCAGCAAGTTTTGCCTAAAAATTAATGGCGACTTTTTCTAGAAACGTCCTTGTTCAGAATTAATTTATGTTGACGGTAACAGGAAATGGAACAACGAAGTGACGCATGTATACGTAAGTAGATATATAAATTACGCACATGCTTCAGGGGTGTAACTCAGGTCAACCACACTTCTGTCTTGATGTAACGAGTCACGCAGGTCTGCAGTCTCAGTGTAACGAGTCACGCAGGTCTGCAGTCTCAGTGTAACGAGTCACGCAGGTCTGCAGTCTCAATGTAACGAGTCACGCAGGTCTGCAGTCTCAATGTAACTAGTCACTAAGTTACAAAGCCACTATGCTACAATCACACAGGTCTATAGTCACAATAGTTGGTCATCGAGTTATACATCATTCTATGCGAACTTTAACTCATTCCAGTTCCAGTGATTTACAATTTGAATAAATCATCGAATAAGTTGAAGAACACGAACCAATTTCATTCATATAAGTTGAAGCTCGCCAAAAAGATGCGTAACTCGACAATCGACTACACACACGGTATGACGAAGATATGCACAGCGAAGGTACGCAATGAAACAAGTTACATAGGAACCATAAAAAAGGAACCAAGAATACAGGAAATATGACAGAGGGGCGTACACGAAACTTTCAGAGCGTCACCGTCAGAAGGCAAGCCACACATCGCACCGACACCACCACAGGACAGCTCGAGAACCAAGAGCAACGGTTATCACCGCTCCCAAAACTCAGCGGGGAAACAGCCTCTAGATATTTTTGGTTCTGTAGTGCAGAGCAAGAAAGGAACTCCACACAAATGACAATGCCTCACAATACTCGTATGCTGACGAGAACAGACGCTATCAGCATGGCTGGTGTTTAGAGATGCCAAGTCGGCGCAATTTGATGATGAGGACAGACACGCCCAGTACGCTTTACTGTAGAGCAGGGGTCTCCCAGCTTTCCAGACTTAGGGCCGTACTGATTACTAGAGTTAGTTAAAAGGGCCAAAACGGTTTTACTTTTCCTGCCATTCTCTATAATTTCTAGATTAATCCAGAATACTGGTCCTGGGCGAGAATACGCTTGCTTATTTCGCTAGTTAAATTATTATTTCGTATTGCTGCGGGAGTATTTTATTGTATTGCTGAATTTTATTGTTTTTTATTTTGTATTGCTGAATAAAAGCCGGATTTATCACACTGGCGGGCCGGATTTGGCCCGCGGGCCGTGGTTTAGAGACCACTGCATTAGAGGATGAAACCTCACGAGAAAAACTTGAAAACCCTTCCAATGTACGCGTGATCCAGCACGGGAAGTAAGAGAGAGAGCATGTACGTCTTCTCTTTCCAGTACAGGTGTATATTCAAAACTAAATTGCAGGATACAAGAAGATACACATGCCAAGCGAACGCATCGTACACAGAAACAATTATTGGGAGTGAACACGAGGAAACAATGGAGAACTTTCCAATAACTAGGCAATTAGAGAGGCTATGCATCACAACAAGACAAAACAACATCAAACTTCAAGTTACAAAACGCGACACACGGAAGATTTGGCAACACTGAGCAAGCGAGAAATCAATGGAACTCAAGAAAGGAAGAACTCCGTACTGTGCGTGTGCAGGTAATAAAGGCTGTATTATCAACAAATAAATGTGTTACGGCCTCACACTGAATAAGAAAAGAACTTTATCGTTAATAATACAGGCTGTACTTGCAGTAATGTGTTACGTACGGCCTCACAATGAAGTAGAAAAAAACTGTATAGCGAGTAATACAAGCTGTATTAACAGCAAATGTGTGTTACGTACGGCCTCACACTGAAGCAGAAAATAACTGTATAGTGAGTAATACAGGCTGTATTATCAACAAACAAATGTGTGTTACATACGGCCTTACACTGGAGAAAAAATTGTTTTGTAATACAAGCTGTATTATCAACAAATGGCCGTGTGTTGCGAACGCGTTACATTGAAGAAAAGCAGCGAGTTCGGACCTGTTGAGATTACCCCAAAACGCTAAACATGGGTATCATATGCACTGTGTACGCTATGCTCAACAAATAGTTTAGTGTTTGAGGGATAAGCAACAAGTGGGAGGGAAAACTTGGAAGAAACGTGGGATTTTGAAGGCAAAACAGGAAGCGAACCTGAGCAGAACGTCAGCGAGGGGACACTGCCGCCAACCAATAGCGCTGCACTGCAGGGGACGTCTGACAGGGTTGACAAAAACAACTAGAACGTAACAGAAATAACAAAAATAACAGTCGAAGTAACCAGGCCAATAACGAGCAACTGAGGAGAGTAAAGATGATCGAGCCGAAGCTAACTAAACGTGTTGGGAATGTGAATTAACGACCAAGCAAAAAAAAGTCGGTAGGATCTAGTACAGTGGTATTCATTGCGCGGCTCTCGAAAAATATTTGAATTAATTAATTTATGTATATTTTATTTAATATGAGCTAGCTTGCAGTAGCTACGGTTCTCTCAATCAATGCGTTTAACCGAAGTAGCTCTCTTACAAAAATCAGTGGATAACACTGATCTAGCATCTAGCCAACGAAAATCTAACCGTAAATATGTTAGGGTTGTACACAGCTTCGAGTTGTGAGTTACTTGCAGCGGTGTGTGAGTGTATATGCATTAACCCTTTAACGCCCACATTTTTATACTCATATTACCGTTATCACAACCACTATCACTAAACCGACACTGGCATTAGGTAGTCACTGTTATCAAGATGGGGAAGGAACTGCCACTCGGCAGTGCAGTTCAAAGGACACATTAGTGAACAAATTGAATAAGAAATACGATATATTATTGTTATTTTTGAAAGAGGACGAAATAGTCCAGTTGGGCAGTAAAGGGTTAAGACTAGTGTTCTAGTCAGATTTAGGGATCAATAGTTAGTAATGTTGGATGCCTGGCGGTACGCTAATTACGGTCACGATGATCACGTGCTGCAGAATTTACGTAACACTAATGAAGTTGAATCAATCGAGAGTAACTTTCATGTTGAAAATTTATTAATTGCCATATAGTAGCCCCAATTAAACCATGACAAATTAACACGTGTGTACACAAGATTTATTTCGTTACTCTCAATTTAGTTTATACTTTTCCCGCACACCCTTTGTCCAACTTAATTTTTTCTACACAAACTCCTTTCAAACTCAATTTTTTCCTGTACACTGTTTTCACACTCAATATTTTCGCACACACTCCTCGTCAGACTACTTTCCACGGGCATTTCTTGTCGAACTCAACTTTATAACTCCCAAGGGCACAGACCGACTGATGGTCATAGACGCCTTAAAATAAGTGCCGAACTGGCCTTTAGCAATGCGAAAATTCTCAATTTTATTTTAATATTTGAGCATAAATAGCACTTAGCATTCAACATTTTTTAGCATTCAGCAGCCGCGCAGGATTGCCAGATATTTTTAAGCTCATATTTTACTGGAAAATATCCATTATGACCGCCCCCCTCCCCCTTCCCCTCCAAAAGAGCAACTGTGGCATCACTGTATTTGTGCAGACATTAAAATGGAACAAGCATTTGGAGTCGGCTCAAAAACTACACTTAGGATCTGCCCGGGTAGTGTTTTGGTGCAGTTAATAGTTCCAAGTTCATCACGTGTTAAAGTAAGAAGTTCACTCAGCATTCTTTTATTGAAAGAATGTGTTTTTCCCTAAAAAGAACGTTGAGTGAATTTCTTCTTTTTTTGAAACATTATGAACTTTTTCGTGAAGTTGAAAAGTTGGTGAAGTTGATGAAGCATGCTTGTACGTGACAGAACTTAAGGAGAATGTACGCCGGCGCGATTTAGGCAAAAGTAGGTTCTCTTATTACTAAAAATGCTTCGTTTTATCGTATATGAACATTGTGCGACATGCGTTAGCGTATTTAAAACAATACATTAAGCAATTTCCTCGAGTATCACGCGGAAATCATCACAAATGCGTCGGTTAGGAAGAAGAAAATATGAAACCTTTGACATGAAATTAATCTTAATAACATAGTACTAAAGTGCTTTCGGTAATAAACGAATAAAATGAAATTAAAAAACATCGTTGCATAATCACTCAAAATCAAGAAAACTTTGATATTAAAAGTCAATAGCTCGTCGCAATTCAGGAGAACGAACTCAACAGAAAAAACAACAGAAAGAAACCAACATGAAGAAATGATGAACGCGACCAAGAAGAGTGTTAAAGTAACGAATAAGGATGTGGCAGATCGACACGTTCCTGCAAACAGATCGAGGAAATTTTATGTTAGTTACCAGTCAACGTTGAGTTTTGAAGACTATGAGATATAAAAATATTTTCGTGAACATCAGGGAAGTTAAAGCACTGTACTCGTAAGAAGCAATCAAGAGTGAACAGAACAAAAAGTTCACCATGGATTGGTTAACTTTTCTCAATTCCACAATCCGTGAGATGTCTAATAATCGTGGTCAATACAAAGAACAGTCCAAAACAAGTTAGGCAGTTTCCACGTTATGAATGAACTCCTAGTTTTGCAGTAGCTGTTCAAGTAATCAAGTATAGCAGCTACACAAGAACCTGCAGCTAAAGGAGCATTCATGTAACCTACACAGATATATTTACCGGCTTGTACACGCTCGTTTTAGAACTAGACGTACTTCGTTTGGTGATAAAATTCCGTAGCGACAAAAAAAAAATCATAGTTCGATTTAACTTATGTACTTCAAGTTATAGCTGGCTTGCCGTTATTTTTTTCACAAAGCTAAAACATCTGAAGCCTGCCCTTAAAAGCATGAGATGACTTTCGGTCCGTCCAATTTTTTGAACGCTATGCTTCTCTGAAACAATTGTGAGCTACATCAATTGCCCGGCAAATAACTCTGAATTTTCTAGCGTTCAATGATTTTGACTCTACGCATTCATGGGTAACACAGTGGTTTCGAGTTACACAGGCTACTCTTGCTTCACGAATTTCTCCTTTCCTCAAGTGAAGAGCGCTACTTTATGAATCCCTGAATATCGCAAAAAATTTCATTCTGTAGAGGAAGAAAGACTTACTCGACGGTGTAGCAGTGGCGATGACACGTCACCCCGACTTTCTTCCGTGGCTGAAATGATGAAACAAGCAATGAAATACCAAGAAACGAAGAAATTTCAGCAAAAAATAATCAAAAAAGGAAACAAAAAACAACAGGCAGTAAACTACATCATTCTACAACATGGGAAAATCTTAAAAAAACCATCGTGCAATAGTAATCATACGGCCTCTGGATCATAGATCTCGTATTTTTGCAAGCAAAAACACAGTGCAGTTTCTACTAGGTTTACCTAATGCATTCAGACTTGCTCCTAGACGTGGCAACACGGCAATGACGTCACAATAGTGGTCTGAAGATGGCAAAGTATTAAATAGTTTTCAATTCTACAATCACTAAGAAGTTCAGTAATTGTGGCTAATGCAGTGAAGAGTTCGAAATAAGTTAGGCAGTTACCACGTTATGAATGTAGTCTGATTTTTCAACGGTGGAAAATAAGTTTCTCCAGCACTTCTGTGATACCAATCAAATAGTACGTAGAAGCCGTGCAAAGGTACGAAAATTATTAAACAAATAGTTATAGGCCCATAGATAGCATTTCCTGTTTTATTCAGTTGAGTTGAGGGAATTGCAGATGTCATGAAAACTGAGCTGCGTTTATGAGAAAAAAATTATGCATAAGGCAGCTTTCGAAATCGTGTCCAATATTAACCATTTTTCCGTTCGTCAGTTAACTGTGCCAGACTTTTGCTTTGACTGACAATTTTTGACGATCTCGTGATGTACAGGACCAACGTGAGACAAAAAATTTTACAAGTAGCCTGCCTTATGCAACTTTAATGCTCCAGCGTTAAAATAAAGACCAACCTTGCTGATATTATTGCACGGAAATTTGCAAGTACAATATTTTGACGTGGTAATCCTGGATCAGGCTTTTTAAATTTGACACTTAAACTTTTAACGCCCCACAGAACTTTTTAGTCCTCTTTTGAAAATCGCCTCAATATATTTTAAATCTTGCTAAATTTGTCCCTTAACGTTTTCTTTGAAGACCTATGTCGGGTGGCAGTTATCTGCTCATCATGATATCGGTGACTGCCTGATGAAAGTGCTAGTTTAGTGAAAGTGGTTATAATAATGGTAGTACGAGTGCAAAAATGCTAACGTTAGAGTATTAAACACCGTCGGGGTTTCCTGCGAACACAAAGCCTTCGCAAGAACTGTCTGGGCAACTCACCGAGTCTTTTAGAGGTAGAATGAATACAAAATGCTGACGTTAAGAGAGTTAAGCGCCGTAGGGGTTTCCTGCGAACACAAAGCAAAAGAACTGCCTGTGCAACTCACCGAGTCTCTCAGACGCGTTTTCAGCGCCAGCACCGACGCTGGAGTGGCGCTTCACCCTGGGGGGCGCGACGGGGATGCTGTAGGGGTCCCTGTACCCTGCCTGAGGGGGAGCGTTCCCAGCAGCTCGGTCCTGGGGCCGGGACTGGCGCCTCAGCCGCACTGCTGAGTCGCCTGTCGAAGTGACTGTGTTAATTGAGTTGTCTGTGAAAGCAACTATGTTAACTGAATCGTCTGTCAAAGTAACTGTTAATTGACCGAGTTGCCAGTCTAACTGTCTAAGTAACTATATTACTGAGTGGCCTGTCGAAGTGACTGTGTTAATTGAGTTGTCTGTGAAAGCAACTATGTTAACTGAATCGCCTGTCAAAGTAACTGTGTTTAACTTCTATGTGAGGTGTTTAAATTCGAGGAATTTGTTTCACTATTATTTTAGGATTGAAATCTACCCCTGAAACTGTCGTGAGGTAGACGAGTTTCTAAGTGTATTCATTCTACAGGTGAAATTTAGTCAATGACCTGTGAAACAAGTTTTTACAGGCCTGACGTACGGATTTGAGAGCGGCAATACCAACTATCAAAGTCCGCTCAAGAGGTTCTTACTTCGAACGTCGCGTCCTATGCACCTGATTATCCTTTTGAAAGAATAAAGACGATGCTGACGTAATCAATTGCAGATTTGCAATGTTCAAAAAAAGCTAATGACAAATGGGGTTCCCGTATGGTCTTTATAGAAGTAAAAAAATTCAAAAACAATTTCTCCACTCGAGCATATCCGTGTCACATGAATAATTCATACCTGATCACAAGCCCGGGAGCCTCGAAAATAAAATACACTTTCTATATAGTTTTTAACTGATTACAAACCCAGCCGCGAACCAGATACTTTTAAAATAATTCATACCTCAACACAAGTCCAGTTATCTCCCAGATACACTTTCTAAATGGTTCATACCTGATCACAAACTCAGCCGCTTCTCAGATGCACTTTCTACATGGTTCATACCTGATCACAAACTCGGAGGCCTCCCAGATACATTTTCGAAATAATTACCAAGCAAAAGCGTCTCCTGGATACTTTCCAAAGAATGCAACTAACCTACGATGGCGATGTCGCCGACAATGCGGGCTTTGGAAGCATAGGGATCGTCAACGCCACTGGTAGAAGATCCTTGAAGAGACCGGAAGGTGTGACCTCCTGGTCTTGCATTAGTACGGTGGCGGTTGCCATTACCATCATCGTTGTCACTTCGGTCTTTGAAACTTCGGTTATTGGGCGCGTCGTTCAAATTTCGGGGGCCGTGATGAGCATTTTGGGACTGGAATTCTCGCTTAACGTCCACTGGTATGTTGTAGAGAGGCTCGAGCATGGCTCCAGGGTGCGGTCGATACGGGACGGAGCGCTCCATGCTCGGGAAATGCTGATGAGGGTTTTTGGACTTGAACGAAGTTGGAGGTGGAGGAGGTGGCAACGATCGTGATTGGCCGGACTCGGATAAGAATTTCTCGTAGCTTTTCATTCGCTGGTCGCCAAAATTATGGTGCTTTGAAGGAGAGCCTGGCGAGATCGGGTGCACGCCTTCTGGTGGAGTACCAAGCCCCTTTGGTTGGGGGATTGCCATGTAAGGGGTGTTGGGGGTGCGAGTGTTCTGCTTAGACGGGGTAGAGGGAGATGGACCTTGCGGTTTTGGGATAAGGGGAAACACTTCATTTTCTTGGCAAGGAGACCTTAAATTACTACTATGATTATTGTTGCTACTGCTACTTCTAGTGCCATTGCCACCAATACACGACTTAACTGACGACAATTGTTTGTGGTGCTGCAAAGTGGAAGCTCGCAAATCGGATGTGTTCACGTAAATAGGTTCTCTATTTTCACTGTAATGGTCCCCACCATATTTTGTACTTGAAGCAACACTTGTAGTCTTCATTGGCAGGTCTATATTTTCAAGACTTTCTCTCGAATTTCCTTTCACCGAAGAGTTGTAGAAAGATTTGCTTCCGCTGGACGATGTGCTGGTTGATGACGACTCTTTGGAAGCGTGACTTCTTTCCAAGCTGTTGGAGGAGGCCTGCAAGTCGTCAATTTTGGCATGACCAGCAACAGGAGGCGTTCCTACGGAGTTCCTCTCCCGGCCGCCGGGGCTTGGGTCCCACTTGGCACAAGCGTTGCCCTGATCCAACTCACGAGGATGACCCAAGGAGCCACCACCAGAACTATTCGAATGAATGCTACGAGTCCCACTGCAATTATCATCTGTTAAGTGACGCGAGAGTCGCAAGTTCTCGTCTGATCTGCTGGTTTCCCTGATTTTCTCGAACCAGATTGTCTCGTACTTATGAACGCTCTTGCGAGGACTTTCGAAATCACTGCACTCAGAAGCGGACTCGGCTTGGCATTCTTCTGGGGATTCGACGATGTACGGGGCTAACGGATCTTTTCTACTTGAATTTCCATCGACTAAATTTTGTTTGTTAGGCTTCCAGCTACCAGAAACGTTCCTCACAGCCTGACGGTAGCTGTTGCTTCTCTCTCGCGTCCTCAAACCGTGAGGCGTAACGCTAACTCTATTTTTAACCTCACTCATGAAAGAATCGGGAGCCCCTTCAACGGACTTGTAAAATTTTTGCGACTCGAGTGATGATGAAACGGAATTTCGGCAGGGAGAAGACGGCGGGTTTTCTTGACTCGAATTAGCGTGGCGCTTGAGAGAATTTTTCGAGTCGGAAGGCATCAAAGAAGGCACTTCAGATTTGTTGCTGCCATGCAACAAGTAATTTTCACAGTCTTGATACACCTGCCTAGCAATGGAGTCTAAACTGTTGCGAAGCGAGTCCTCATTAGGAAGGCAAATGGGACGAGCAGAAGAAGGGTTGTCAGATCGGTACCGCTCGCCCACTATTTCTTTGTTCACAACCTCGACGACGTCGTCATCGCTGACGTCATCAGAATGCTCACCAAAGTCAATTGGTTCGTACACAGCTTTGTTGGCAGACGCGAGAGCTCCACCAACAGTGTGCAGTTCCTGAACACTCTTCATGAACGATGAATTTGTGTAGTTTTTGTCTTGAAATGCGGACACATCGTCAAGGCTTCGGAGCATCAGCGGCTCCTGCCGACCCTTTTCATTGGGTGACCTGTCGATCGAAATTGTGCTCCCGGGCATGGACTTTGGGCTGAGGGGCGAACTCACAGCACAAGATTGGCCAAAACCCATGGCTATATCAGACCGTTTCTCATCAGCGGAATAGTTAGCGTAATCGGGGCTTATTTTTTCGATCCCTGACACTTTTCGGCGTGACGGCATAGGCACGTATACACAGCGTTCACCTTCCACAGGATCTGCCACACGCACAAAACGTGCGTTGACGTACGACTTGGAGGCCCCAGCTGAGCTTGAATGACCCTGTCGAGTCTGGCACGGCAGTTGGTCGTACAGACTTTGGTCAGAGTCAGAGCTGAGGGAAGATTTGTGCGTCGGCGAGTCATCGATGCAGCCAATGCGTTGATCTTTGCAGGAATTCGACGGTGAACGATCTGGTAGAGAAGACGAAGTGAAATTCTCACAAGAACCAACCTTGGTTCGATTTTGCGCCGACTTCTTTGGAGGAATTTGAGGTCGGAAACCCTCTTCGTCTTGGAAAGCAGGCAGTCGACCGTGCATTGATCGATTTTCACTTGAAGGAAACACTGCCAGTTTCTTGAATTCTAGAGAAGGGATGTTTGTTGGTTCGTTCCTACTACGCGCGTTTTTTCCGCTACCTCCATCATGGGTCTCAGCTTTGGTCCGCTCTAAGCTGAAGTACGTGTTGACTTCATTTGACGTCTTCCTGGACAATTCAGGACTTCTGTTAACAAGATCAGAGCTCGGAGTTTGTTCACGAGAGTACCGAAAAGACTGGCTTTTCTTCTTGATTTTCACAGGCAATGCCGGTCTATCATCAGAGGGAGTTCTACTATGAGCAGAAGATACAAGCTGGTCCCGTATATGTTGTCTCCTCTTCGAGTTGGGGCTTGGAAGAAGAGGGATAGAAGGCGGTTTACTCGAGCGACCACCGTCGTGGGTTATTAAAGTGTCTCGAGGTGCTCCTGTCGCACTCAACTGATGGCTATGGTCAGGAGACCCCAATTCTTGGTTCAGATCCATCCGGCCTTTGTGGTGGCCGTAAATAGGAGGCGGCGGCGGCGGGCAAATGCGTAACGCACCTGCCAAGTCGGCGTCATTCTTGCCTTGGAGAGGATCTGAGTGTTGCAATGGCCGATGCAGGTCAGGCTGTACGTGCATCATGTTGATAGATTCTTCAGAGCCGAGGCCTGGTCTTCTTCTGAGCCTCACAGACTTAGCACCGGAGTCGCTGGCCAGGGATAAAGAAGACGCTCTCAGTGTCACAGAGCTTGCGCTCCTCGACAACTTCACAGTGGATGGAGAACGACGGACGTCGTCTGGACATTCAGATACCGGAGCCACGGGCTTGCTGGTCTCAAAAAGTTGCTTCAGTTTTTGAATGCTAGGCCGCCTGCTGAGTTCCATGCTCTTGCGAGGCTTCTTCTCAGACGTGTAGGAAGACGAAGCAGTCACCCTATTTTGACCATCGCAGTTGTTTGAGTTGGTCACACTGGCTTGAGGGAAAGGATCTTCTTTCTTTTGAGCCACATATTGCTGTTGTCTTTGAGAAGCTTTATCAGCAGACCTTCGATATTGGCCAAGCTGATTAGGATTGTTGTTACCATTAGAGTTTTGTTGAGCACGGCGATCTGCGACACTCTCGTCATGACAATCCAGCATCTGATGGTGCTGCCTGGAGCTCTCGATTTGGTGTTGTTGGAAACCTTCGTATGCTTTCTTATTGAGAGCAATGACCGGGGATGGAGTTTGGCTTCGGGTCGGAGGAGTGGGAGGTTGCGGGGGTGACAATAACCCTATGCCTTGCAAGGGGTTGGGGGTAGTATTGGGGGTCGCGGAAGGAGTACCTCCTTGAGGTGTACCAATGGGAGTACTGTACGGCGTGCTTTGGGGACTCGAAGAACACTTGCTCAGCATCTGCTGCTGCTGCTTCTGCTGCTGCTGCTGCTGCTTCTGCTGCTGCTGCTTCTGCTGCTGCTGCTGCTTGTACTGTGGCTGCATCTGTTTGTACTTTTGCTTGAGGCGCCAACTGCTGTCATTGCTGAAATCCACCTCGTCAACAGGAGATTCCACCCTGGCGGTTCTGTGATCGTTGCCTTTATGCGAAGCATTGCTTCGCGCGCCGCAATCACAGTTATCAGTCAGACACCAGCAGTTTCCTCGAGAGCCGTTAGTTGCAGTGGGGGCTGTGGATGGATCGTCGGTGTGATACGCCTCTTGGTAGCGCTTGGGGTGCAGGTTTTGAGGGGTGTATGGGGATTTTGGGCCCCCTGAAGTTGGGGTGTAGGGGAGCTCCCGTGGCTTGCTGCGGGGAGCGCAGTCCCCTTGGGGAGACTCTGCAGTCGCGCCTTTGAAAAAAAAGATAAACAAGATTGAAATTGGTGCGTTTAAAACTAGGTTTTTGCAAAAACGAGTAAATTAAGAAATTAAGCTTGGAACGTTTGCATTCCAAACGTTGAAAGTGATCAGTATTTTCAATGGAGTGATTCGTTTTTCCGCGCTGCTAGATTCTTTATTGAGAATGACCCCTGGTTCGGGCCACAACAATTATTTTGAAATTTCATTCCGTCATTTAATATTTCATCAAAGGAACTTTTTTTACTAGTGAAGGAATTAGGAATATTCTGACCAAATAAGAGTTCTTATTAAACAGGAAAGTACAAGATTTGTCAGTTTTTCAACCAATCAAGATACGGAAACCAGTTTTTCCACCAAGCAATAGATGCAGAAATTGTAAGAAGAGTTAAAAGATACCCTTTCGTTGACAAAGAAATGTTCTGAGCACATTTCAATTGAGGTGAAACAGAAGATGATATATCATTCATCCGGAATATCCAAAATAAAGCACAGATATACTTCCTCAACTCATCATGATACATTCACTAGAGATATTCCAATCGCATACTTTTCATTAAGTAAGGAACAGCCACACGAAGTAAAAACACATAACTATGGAAAATATTAAAATAGTACAACGGAAACAATGCTGAGGAAATAATTGGAATTAATATCATAGAAATAACACTATGGAAATAGTATTATAAAAATAATGCTACGAAAATACAGAAACAATACTATAGAACTGCAATTTTGTAAACAACAATTTAAATACGACATCACAGAACAAACACAATGGAAATACCACCCCCTCACATTCCAACAACCACCAACACTCACCATCGGCCGGCCTAGAGTTGCACAGTTCAGAAGCGCCGCAGCGCGCGAACCCGTTCATGTCGCTGAGACCGCCACCCTTGCCGAGATGCTGGTCGGCGACACCCCCGTTGCTGGAGGCAGGCAGCGCGCCCCTGTGGCCGAGGGGCGCGCCGTCCACCGAGATATTGGCGTACGGGTGCTCGTCTATGAGCGCGAGCCTGTCCCTGAAGAGGTGGCGCACGGCGCGGTGCAGCAGCACGTACTGGTCGCGCGTCTGCACCATCGCCACGCGCTGCCGCCGCATCTCCTTCACCATCTCCAGCAGGTCCACGCTGTCCGGCAGCCGCTGCACAGCAAACAGATTTTAGAGTTGGTTTTGGCATCTACGTACGTATAGGGCGGCCACAAGTGAACGAAGGATGCAGTCACTGCACACACACACACACACACACACACACACACCAACAATTATATGTGTTGGTTTTGGGATCTTTGTACATACAATAGACATAAGACGAGTTAGGATCACAATAACAAGAGAAGATTTAGTAGCAGAGAAGAGAACACGACCCACCCCGGTCCTGAGGAGGGTCCAGACGTGGTCAATAGCGCAGATGGTGCCTGTCCTGCCACAGCCGGCGCTGCAGTGCACCAGCAGCGGCAGGGTCTCGCTGGCCTGACACTCCCGCACCAGCCGCACCATCGCCAGCAGCGGTTTCACCGACTCCGGCACGCCGTGGTCCGGCCACAGCGAGTAGTGGAACTGGCACACGATCCGCGACTCTGGCGCAAGCACACACAGTCGTTAGTTATTTGTTCATTTATTCATTTATTTGCATCTGATTAAAAGTTAGTTTAAGCCCTTCTGAGCGCAACACAAGCGTTCCAAAGAGAGGAAAGCACAATTTAGAATTGACTTGAGGGAACGCGGAACAATAAATTGAGAAAAAGTTAAAGAAAAAAGATAAACGTTGAAGGAGAAAGCAGTCAGTGCTAAAAACCGGACAACAGTGAACCGAAAAAAGATGGTTCGTAAAAATAAGAACAACCATAAGCTTGAGACCTCACATTTTCCCCTTGAGAGCGCTAACTCCCAAGGATACAATAGTTGTGTTCCCACAAGAGAGTCCAACTACAAATCTAAACCCGCAACGACTCCTGCAGTAGCGAAGCTAATTTTGTGGAAGATAGAGTAAGATTAGATAAGTTAGTATAAGCCTCTCTAACCACTACAAAGGTGCCCACGAGAGGGAAGAGGGAGGCACTATTCAGTACAGACTTGGAAGGAAAGGGAAATCTATCCAAAAGATTTGTTCTCTCCCCCTGCTCAAAGAAAAAGAAAGATTGAAAAACGCTTATAGAAAACGATGAAAGTTGAAGACCAAGGTAATATATACTGAAACAAGGTCAAAAATAGGGCAAAAAATAGCCCACAACAACATAAACCGATGCAATTTAAAAGAAAAATAATACCTAATTTTCAACTCGGGACCACAACTTCTCCTCCAGGGAGCGCTAATTCCCAACGAAACAATAGCTGTATACCCTTAAAGGAGCTCAGTCACACGGCCGTCAAAGCAAAGCATTACTCAGCATGTTATGACCAGTAGAATGTTCCGCAAGTTGTGGACTTCGCTATTTTATGGCAAAACTTAATTAAGCGACTCAGTTTAGAAAGGAAGAAGTTAGACCTGATACAATGTGCAAATAAAACAAAAATTAGGTTTAATATTTTTAAATCGTCACTCGATTAAGATGAGCCAATCAAACAACTTTACCAAGACATACGTATTGAAAGTAGTTCTTTTGTATCCTAGATACTAAAAATACCGCCAGTTGTGCCCTGAAGCTGATCAGTCGTACAAGTATTTACCTCAATGAGCTTGTATCCTAGATACTCAAAACACCGCCAGTTGTGCCCTGAAGCTGATCAGTCGTACAAGTATTTACCTCAATGAGCTTGTATCCTAGATACTCAAAACACCGCCAGTTGTGCCCTGAAGCTGATCAGTCGTACAAGTATTTACCTCAATGAGCTTGTATCCTAGATACTCAAAACACCGTCAGTTGTGCCCTGAAGCTGATCAGTCGTACAAGTATTTACCTCAATGAGCTTGTATCCTAGATACTCAAAACACCGTCAGTTGTGCCCTGAAGCTGATCAGTCGTACAAGTATTTACCTCAACGAGCTTGTATCCTAGATACTCAAAACCAAGGATATTATTGAGTTTGTATCCTACCACACGACGTGCAGGTAAACACGAGAATAGATGAAGTAAGATGCACAGCTCACCTGTCTCCCCCCGGTCCCCAGGAAACGTTATCTTGAGGGTGCGCACCAGGAAGTCCGGGCACACCTGCCTGCTCTTGACGAAACTGACGGCCACCGCTCCGAACTGGCGCTGCTCTCCGGCCTCACACGCCCAGTAGCACTGGCACTTGTGCTGCACATACTGACGCGTTAGCTTCTGTGCGTACTGCTGCTGCGGCAGTTGCTCCACAGTTATTGTATTGCTCTTAGCAATTTTTGGTATTCACCATGAACTGGGTATTCATTATAGCTTGGTATTCATTATAGCTTGATATTCGTTATAGCTTGGTATTCGTTATAGCTTGGTATTCGTTATAGCTTGGTCATTTATTATAGCTTGATATTCGTTATCGCTTGGTATTCGTTATAGCTTGGTATTCGTTATAGCTTGGTATTCGTTATAGCTTGGTATTCGTAATAGCTTGGTATTCGTTATAGCTTGGTATTCGTTATAGCTTGGTATTCATTATAGCTTGGTATTCATTATTATTTGGTATTCATTATAATTTGGTATTCATTATACCTTGTTATTCATTGTAAATTGGTATTCATCATAATTTGATATTCATTATTACTTGGTATTCAATATAAATAGGTATTTAACACAAACTCAGCATTCATTATAACTCGTATTCGTTATACCAACTCTGCGCTCACCACAAACATGACACAAAGCACAACAAGAGAAACAGAGTTAAGATTGCACCTTGCCGCCCTCCGTCTCGTTGCTGGCCATGACGATGACCTGCACCTCGCACTGCACCACCATGCGCCAGAAGTCGTCCAGCGTGTGCGGCAGCGGCCCCTGGCACGCGATGTACGCGCGCGACCCGCCCGCTCCTGCACACCGGGGCACTCGTTAACCTCAATATTCTCACTCTAGATTCAGTAACATTCTCACTTAAGATCCAGTAAAGTAAAATTTTTGACTCAAGATTTTATACCATTCTTACTAAAAACTCAGTAGCATTCTCTCTCACTCGATATTCAGCAACATTCTCGCTCAAGACTCAGCAATATTCCCACTCCAGATTCAGTAACATTTTCTCTCACTTCAAACTCAGCAACATGCTCGCCAGACCACCAAGCCACAGCACGAAGCAGCACAAGCGACAGCAGAACACAACACACTTGACAATGCCGGTCACGTGTCACCAGTGCCAGGGCACGTGGTGCGCATACAAGGGTGCCTTGGCCGCCTTATACGGCCGTGTTAGCTGCGGGGGGTGTGGGTGTGGACGCCACATCAATGCTGAACGTTGGATTATTGGTATATACGACGTTACGGCCGTGTTAGCTGCGGGGGTGTGGGTGTGGACGCCACATCAATGCTGAACGTTGGATTATTGGTATATACGACGTTACGGCCGTGTTGGCTGCGGGGGTGTGGGTGTGGACGCCACATCAATGCTGAACGTTGGATTATTGGTATATACGACGTTACGGCCGTGTTGGCTGCGGGGGTGTGGGTGTGGACGCCACATCAATGCTGAACGTTGGATTATTGGTATATACGACGTTACGGCCGTGTTAGCTGCGGGGGTGTGGGTGTGGACGCCACATCAATGCTGAACGTTGGATTATTGGTATATACGACGTTACGGCCGTGTTGGCTGCGGGGGTGTGGGTGTGGACGCCACATCAATGCTGAACGTTGGATTATTGGTATATACGACGTTACGGCCGTGTTGGCTGCGGGGGTGTGGGTGTGGACGCCACATCAATGCTGAACGTTGGATTATTGGTATATACGACGTTACGGCCGTGTTGGCTGCGGGGGTGTGGGTGTGGACGCCACATCAATGCTGAACGTTGGATTATTGGCATATACGACGTTACGGCCGTGTTAGCTGCGGGGGGTGTGGGTGTGGACGCCACATCAATGCTGAACGTTGGATTATTGGTATATACGACGTTACAGCGGTGTTGGCTGCGGGGGTGTGGGTGTGGACGCCACATCAATGCTGAACGTTGGATTATTGGTATATACGACGTTACGGCCGTGTTAGCTGCGGGGGTGTGGGTGTGGACGCCACATCAATGCTGAACGTTGGATTATTGGTATATACGACGTTATGGCCGCGTTAGCTGCGGGAGTGTGGGTGTGGACGCCACATCAATGCTGAACGTTGGATTATTGGTATATACGACGTTACGGCCGTGTTGGCTGCGGGGGTGTGGGTGTGGACGCCACATCAATGCTGAACGTTGGATTATTGGTATATACGACATTACGGCCGCGTTAGCTGCGGGGGTGTGGGTGTGGACGCCACACCAATGCCGAACGTTGGATTATTCGTATATACGACGTTACGGCCGCGTTAGCTGCGGGGGTGTGGGTGTGGACGCCACATCAATGCTGAACGTTGGATTATTGGTATATCGACATTACGGCCGCGTTAGCTGCGAGGGGTACCAGTCCCCATAGCACAGGTCAGACAAACCTAACTAACCAAAACCTATTGCCAATCCTACGCCTCCTGAGGCATAGTTACTACACAAGGGCACAACTTCAGAGAGGTTTTGTCTATTTTGAGCAGTCGTTTCGTACCACGTCGGTTGAAACCGAAGTAATTCAAAAACTTTTAATCTAGATGCAGTTCCAGAAAACGCGATGCTCGGACTCTTAATAGTTCAATACGAGCTGATAAATAATTTAAAGTGCAGCCTTAACCCTGCATTGCCTAGCAGGGATATTCTGAAGGACATTCGGAAATCACAAACATTGTTCTTATATTCTAAATGTTTCGATGGTAAGTTCACATTTACTGGGTTTCACGAATACCAATTTAAGAGAAATTACCGTAATATTTCGTTCATGAGCCTAAAAATTACGTCGTTATAGGGTTAATAAGATGTGTGCAGTTAGGACTTGAGGATTGTGATCTCTTCTCTAGCCTTACGTAATCCCCGTACTTGGCTCCTTCCGACTTCCATCTCTTATGGTCGTCGTCATAAAATTCTTCATGAAGTCACATATTCAATTTTCCAAAAAGCATTACAACTCGTCTGAATAGATTTTTTGCTGCTAAAGACCACGAATCTTTTAAACAAGAAATATTCGATCAAAGCAAGACGGTGTAAGATAACTGATCAAATGGTATATATTTTACTGTGTAAGGACATTGCTTTGAGTCAGCTGCATTTCAATCGTGACAGTTAACAACCGACCGGACTCTTGAAAATCTAGTATGAGGAACGAATTAACATAGGAACGCACCTATCGACAAATGCTCATGAGCTAATTGAGATGAGCACCAGGTTTGCTATGGGTTCCCTTCAAAATTAGAATCGGTTTGGTACCGTCAAATTTCCAGCGACATTTCGCAGTGCAGGATAGAAAGAATCCCTTACTCGCTATTGGCACAGCTTTTACCGCTTCACTTCAGGTGGTTTTATTTGTGGGCTCCACTGAAAAACCGCATGTGTGGCGGCCGTAGCGTAGGGTTAATCAAGACAGACTGGGCGACATAATTGGAAGAACAAGCAGCACAGGGGTACTGATGCCACTAATAAACGTGTTCGAAGCTTCAACTATGTGTAAGGAATAACCGTACTGACGAAACTGATAGAGCACGTAGGAAGATTCAATGATGTGTAAGGAATAAACGTACAGATAACACTAATAGAGCATGTAGGAAAACTCAATAATGATGTATTTGGAACAAGCGTACTGGTGACACTGACAGAGCATGATGCACGCTCCAATAATGGTGAGTAATGAAGACGCGTACTGATGACACTAATAAACATGTTCGAAGGTTCAATAATGCGTAAGGAACAAGCGAAGCGTACTGATGACACTAATTGAGCATCTCGCAAGGCAGAAGCTCCAATAATGGTGAATAATGAACAAACGCACGCAAGACGCTCGTTGAACAGGTGTGAACAGCGAGTATATTGAACAGAGCAGCAGCCGGTACAGCTGTGTCAAGACGGTGTTGGTTCAGGTGACGGTAGTAAGTAGGTCACTTGTGTCACGTTGTGGTGTCACGGGGTGGTCCCTTGTGTCCAGTTGGTGTTGCTTGTGCCAAGCTTGTGTCACTTGTGTCAAGTCAGCAACACACCTGCCCTTCTCTAGCCTCGCGTGAGCCAACACCAGCACCGACGCAGTGTCACCGCGATATCCAAGTATGTTAGGACATCCGGTTGTGCGACATCAGGCAAGCGGGCATTAGGGTATCCAGTTCAGCGATATCAAGGCATTCTGATTTCCGATGTCAAGGTATCCTGATTTGCAATGCCAATGCATCCTGATTTCCGATGTCAATGCATCCTGATTTCCGATGTCAAGGTATCCTGATTTCCGATGTAAAGGTATCCTGATTTCCGGTGTCAAGGTATCCTGATTTCCGATGTCAAGGTATCCTGATTTCCGGTGTCAAGGTTTCCTGATTTCTGATGTCAAGGTATCCGGATAGCAGGATATAACCATATCCGGGTAACAGAACATCACGATATCCGGGAGAAGTGGTCCAGTTTCCGCTACAACAAGAATGACGCAGCAACATTCACTACGCCAAGTAGAGCACAGCAAACGCAGATACACAAGCAGCGTGAGTGTGTGTTCGTATACGAGGCCGTAGAATCGTACGGTACCAAGCGCCAAATACACCTAGCGAAAATGAGTTGCGTATACCACTGTCGTCCCCAAATGTCCCTTTGTTTGGAGTGAATCGTAGGAACAGGAAGATGGCTACAAAGTGGTCGCATATCTCCATTAGTTACTGAGCTGCGACGGTGTCCAAGTGGCCAAACTTTGATGCCGTTTTGTGACGCTTTTGAAAAGCGGCGCTTGGTACCGTGTCGTTCTAAGGGCCTCGCATGCGTAGCCTGTGACGCGTACGCTGAGCTCTGCCTCATTAACATGAAGTCAGCCATGGCTCATGGAAATAGCCCCGCGTCACGGATGGAAAATTATACGATAAGTCGATAATGGATCAAAAATCGTATGAGATGTACACAATGCATGAAAAATCGTATGAGAAGTAGATAATGCATGAAAAATCGTATGAGGAGATAATGGATGAAAAATCCTAGACGAAAATGCTGGATGAACGATTATTCGTTAATTATTATTATTATATAAGAAAGTTTTAGCCTCCCTTAACCACGACAAAGATGTTCCAAGAGAGGAAAGAGGAAGGCACCATTTAGTATGGAGTTGAGGGAACGCGGAATCTATGCACAAGGTGCACAGAAACAGTAAGCTAGGAAAGAAGTTCACGAAACAAGAAAAAAGTTGAAGAAGAAAGTAGTAGGTGCTGAAAAACAGGACAGCAGTGAACCGAAAAAAGATGGTCCGTAACAAAACAAAAACCTATTTTATCACAACAAAAAGGAAGCCTACCTAACCTTTAGCTCGGGCCCTCACATGGTTCCCCTGGGAGCGCTAATTCCCATAGATACAATAGTTGTATCCCCCTGAGGGGATTATTCGTTAATGGATGAAAGATCGTATGAAAAGAAGATAACGGACGAAAAATCATAGGAAAATGGATGAAAAACCTACCCTTGATGTAGTTTGCGTTGATGTAGTCGCCACCATCCTCAGGGCTGGAGTTGGGCAGAGGTGTGAGCACAACGCGCGTGTAGTCGTCTGGAAAGAAACGAGAGTATTTTCGTCAGTGAGTATTTTCCGCCGGTCGCAACCGTAAAACTTTTTTTTTTACTTCTCAAATGTTCATCAAGGCATAGAATCATTTCATTTCACTGTGCTATTATATCATAGACATAGAAGAATTATTTCTGTTCGTTGTCGAGTTATTATAGATAGTATTGTCATTATTATCTATCAAGTGTTTCGTATGAGATGAGGCGTCAGCGAATAATGCTGGGTTGGCACACAAGTAGAAGATGTTATTTAAACAACACGGCTTGCGCTGCACGAGAAAAATACAATGCAAGCTATTCGGAATCATCTGCGATGTCTCAACTCAATACGCACGAAGGAAGAATTGTTTTCACGTTGTTTTTGGATTTTTGCAAACCGTTTGGCTGCGTTGGGACCAGCACATTACCCTCAAAGGTCCAATATGCTACAGCATCAAAAAAATTGCGCATAAATGATTTAAATCATACTTGCCGAACGGTCGACAATTTGTTTGTGATTGACATCTCCCACTCGGAACTTATCTGGCGTTCCACAAGGATCGGTTTTAGGACCTATCTTTTTTTTTATATTCATCACCGATATGGTGAAATATACTTCATTCTTTCAATTCATGTCTTTTGTTAATAATAGCACACTCGTTTCAACTATATCTAGTGAAAACAACGATACAATCGCTAAAAGAATAAATGACAAGCTGAGATAGGTCTCGGCGTGGCTCATTGATTATATTGATAAGAAAGTTTTAGCCTCCTTTTACCACAACAAAGATATTCAAAGAGAGGAAGGATGAAGGCATCATTTAGTATAGAGTTAAGGGAACGTGGAATCTACTCACAAGGTGCATAGAAACAGTAAGCTCAGAAAGAAGTTCAAACAAGAAAAAAGTCGAAGAAGACAGTGGTAGGTGCTGAAAAACAGAACAGCAGTGAACCAAAAAAAGATGGACCGTAACACAATAAGAAACCTATTCTATTTCAACAGAAAGAAGGCCTACCTAACATTTAGCTCGGAACCTAGACGTGGCTCAACGCAAATAAGGTATGTACCAATGTCGATCAAATAAAATATATCCTATTCTACTTCTCATCACAATCGGTTATGGCAGGATTGAGGAAACCAATTCATCAAAATTCATAGACATTATTATTGACAAGAACCTGGATTTTAAAGAGCACATCTCGTACATTTGTACTAAAATATCTGAATAAAGTAAGAGTCACAACAGATTAAAAATTGTATTACCAGAAGAAGCTTCAAAAATACTATGAAGATCAATTTACCGATTTAAAAAATGTAAGATAGAAGGGCGCCATGGGACAGACAAAATAACGAATTACTTTTTTACACGACAAACAAAAGGGTCATTACAACGATAAGAAACAATGTGCTCACATTCCCTCGGCTCACACTACTCACACGCTCACATTCCCTCGGCTCACACTACTCACACGCTCACATTCCCTCAGCTCACACGCTCACATTAGAACAAATCACAGATCCCGTTGAGTAGAACAACACGTGCGCTCACTGCTCACAGCACCACAGGCCGGTGCGGAGTTTGTACACTGTTAACTCGCAGCGTACACACCGCTCTGTTGTTTGCGGGGCGTGCTTAAAGCACATCTTCTCCGTTTTAAATGAGTTCCAAGTGCTGTCAAAAATTGCATTGAGTTGTAAGGCATTTTAAACTTCCCTTGCAAACGAAAAAGGACGGAACGATGAATGCACGAGTTCTAAAAAGAGGAAAGATCGAATGCACGAGTTTGAAAAAGAGGAAAGATCGAATGCACGAGTTCTAAAAAGAGGAAAGATCGAATGCACGAGTTTGAAAAAGAGGAAAGATCGAATGCACGAGTTCTAAAAAGAGGAAAGATCGAATGCACGAGTTTGAAAAAGAGGAAAGATCGAATGCACGAGTTCTAAAAAGAGGAAAGATCGAATGCACGAGTTTGAAAAAGAGGAAAGATCGAATGCACGAGTTCTAAAAAGAGGAAAGATAGAATGTACGAGTTTGAAAAAGAGGAAAGATAGAATGCACGAGTTTGAAAAAGAGGAAAGATAGAATGTACGAGTTCGAAGAAGAGGGAGGATGAATGCACGAGTTCGAAGAAGAGGGAGGATGAATGCACGAGTTGGTATGGAGTCGATGGAACGTGGAATCTATGCACAAAATGAGTTCCCACACAAGATCCCCTGCGCATAGAAACAGTAAATTAAGAAGAAGGAAGGTTATGAAACGAGGTCAAATTCGAAGAGGTGTTTGAAAACATGACAGATGGCTCTTAATGAAGTCAAAACCTTTTTATTTTTCTACGAAAAGAATGCTAACCACACGAGAAAGTAAACTCAGCTTGGAAACTAACACCGTCTCCCTTCGAAAAAGTCAGGGAGATAAGTCTATTGTATGTATGGGAATTAGACACGGGGAAGATGTGTGAGGGCCTGGACCTGAGAGCTAGGTGGGCCTTCTTTTTGTTGAAATAAAACGTTTTTGTTATATTAAGGACTACCTGTTTTTGGTTCACTGCTGTCCTCTTTTTCAGCACTTACTACTTCCTTCTGCAACTTTTATCTTGTTTCATAAACTACTTCCTCAGCTTAATGTCTCTATGCCCCTTCTGTATAGATTCTGCGTTCCCTTATCTCCAAACTAAAAGGTGACTTCATTCTTCCTCTCTTTGAAACCCCTTTTTTTTAAGGGTTAGGGAGGCTTGAACTAAAATCTAATCTAATCCTTCGAAAAAGTAACGGCGCTGTCTCAGACTGCCCGTAGCGCTGTCATTTGCTGTTGGTAGTGAGGATGAAATGCCGGGTATAAAAAACAAAGCTATACATGAAACTTGCTAGATGTGCTTTCTTAGACCAGGTGAAGTAGAGTAGTTTCATTTATACAAATTTTGTACGCTTTTGAACAGTAAACAGTAAAATACTTTCACATTAAAACAAAAATTTTCCGATATTTACCTCAATGAGCTTGTATCCTAGATACTCAAAACACCGCCAGTTGTGCCCTGAAGATGATCAGTCGTACAAGTATTTACCTCAATGAGCTTGTATCCTAGATACTCAAAACACCGCCAGTTGTGCCCTGAAGCTGATCAGTCGTACAAGTATTTACCTCAATGAGCTTGTATCCTAGATACTCAAAACACCGCCAGTTGAGCCCTGAAGCTGATCAGTCGTACAAGTATTTACCTCAATGAGCTTGTATCCTAGATACTCAAAACACCGCCAGTTGTGCCCTGAAGCTGATCAGTCGTACAAGTATTTACCTCAATGAGCTTGTATCCTAGATACTCAAAACACCGCCAGTTGTGCCCTGAAGCTGATCAGTCGTACAAGTATTTACCTCAATGAGCTTGTATCCTAGATACTCAAAACACCGCCAGTTGAGCCCTGAAGCTGATCAGTCGTACAAGTATTTACCTCAATGAGCTTGTATCCTAGATACTCAAAACACCGCCAGTTGTGCCCTGAAGATGATCAGTCGTACAAGTATTTACCTCAATGAGCTTGTATCCTAGATACTCAAAACACCGCCAGTTGTGCCCTGAAGATGATCAGTCGTACAAGTATTTACCTCAATGAGCTTGTATTCAAGATACTCAAAATACCGCCAGTTGTGCCCTGAAGCTGATCAGTCGTACAAGTATTTACCTCAATGAGCTTGTATCCTAGATACTCAAAACACCGCCAGTTGTGCCCTGAAGCTGACCAGTCGTACAAGTATTTACCTCAATGAGCTTGTATCCTAGATCCTCAAAACACCGCCAGTTGTGCCCTGAAGCTGATCAGTCGTACAAGTATTTACCTCAATGAGCTTGTATCCTAGATACTCAAAACACCGCCAGTTGTGCCCTGAAGCTGATCAGTCGTACAAGTATTTACCTCAATGAGCTTGTATCCTAGATACTCAAAACACCGCCAGTTGTGCCCTGAAGCTGACCAGTCGTACAAGTATTTACCTCAATGAGCTTGTATCCTAGATACTCAAAACACCGCCAGTTGTGCCCTGAAGCTGATCAGTCGTACAAGTATTTACCTCAATGAGCTTGTATCCTAGATACTCAAAATACCGCTAGTTGTACCCTGAACCTAAACAACAAATCATTGAATGCAAGTAGTAAACCATCATAATTACAACAATAGGCTCAGCAATTCCATAGCACAATACAAGCGTCACTGACAGACCATTGTACTTCCTGTTCTGGTGCGTGTACCAACAAAAATCACTCACACTAATAATTAACCAAATCGTTATCAGCAGTAGTTGTTATCCTGTATGACCTTCATCGAAAATAACATGGCTATTTATAGCCTTGTACACGTAGCAATGCGTTTACTGCGTGTACGAGGCTAGAAATAATAATATTACTTTAATCATATAAATCATTTAAATAATCATATAAAGAACCACATTAATCATACTAAGAATCACATTAAACCCGTTAATAATCATATCAAACATAAAATAAAAATCATATAAACAATCACACATGCAGGGAGCAGCAGCACGACTATCTGCCCCGGAGTCCCTCCATTTATGCGGTTGTTTTGTCCGTGACCGTACGAGGTTGGAGGCTTTCATTCAAACGCTATCCTGACGCACCTCCTCCCCAGCTATGCCACGTCTGAACTAGTGTATACAGTGCTCCCATACCATTTTTTCTAGCGGATAAATAAGATTTAGGAGTTTCTGTGTAAAACTAGTGTACGAGTATATTTAATACTAGTGATTTGGGAGTTTGTGTTAAACTAGTGTACATTTAATACTAGTGATTTGGGAGTTTCTGTGTAAAATTAGTGTACACAGGGTTCCCATTGTAAAATTTTCACAAATCTGACAATCCTACTCAAGAATCAAGCAAATAAGGAAGTCTGTTTACAAGCACCGAATGAAGCAAAAACGTAAGACTTCCCAAACGCACAAGGTAGTCGCAGTTAAAAGCGAATTGCAATGACGGAAGTCAAACACCAACAACATTAGCAATACTACGCTTATAATTGTAATTATCTGTATCATTATAAGAAACTCGTAACAAAAATATAAGAACACTAAACTTACATTTTTAACTATCAAAATTATCATAAACACCACCGACGTACAGCAGCACCCAACAAACACTCATAAAAACAACAAACTGCACAACACCAACGCGCGCAACCGGCCACACCGCGAGTGTTCAGGTCAACAGGAAACGCTAACTCTTTCAAGTACACACACTGTCACTGCAAGTGAGCGAATACGAGGAATAATTGAGAAATAATTACTGAATGATTGAAGAATAACTGAGAAATATCCGAGATAATCAAGGAATAATTGATAAATAACTAAGCATTAATTGAGGAATAATAAAATAATTATTAATTAAGGAACCCTACGTATCCTCTGGGGCGTAAAATATTCATAAAATGAGCAGGAACACAACCCTCTTCACACATCCCAATTATGTATATTTTACAGCGAACAGCAACAAAAAAACGAGCTTCGGTGAGCCAAAATAGAACATTAAGCGAACATGATCATGAAAACCGATTGGCATAAATATTTCTTCTAATTCTTGTACCAAAACAAACAATCTTAGTTAAACATCCGGTTATTTTGATACGGAACAAATAATACTCATAAAATACCTATTGGAATAATCACACCGTTGATATTTTTTAAACGAGGAGCAATTTCAATAAAAGGAGCAATTTCAATAGAAGGAGCAATTTTTAAATAAGGAGTAATTTTTTAAAAAAGGAGCAATTCCAATAAAAGGAGCAATAGGAGTAATTTCAATAGGAGTAACTGCAATAAAAGGAACAATAAGAGCAATTTCAATATAAGGAGTCATTCAAATTAAATCAGTAATTTCAATACTACGAGCAATTTAACTGAAGGACTAATTCCAGAGCAGGAAGCACAATTGGATAAGAGCCCATAGAGCGCCAGGCACAAAGGTGTCAGTGGAGCACAGGCTCGGCAGCGTGACGGCACCGAACTTGCGCGTCCGTCGTGAGTGGCGCTCGTCAGCCGCGTCTGCCGCTGTAGTGCACACCCGCCTGGCTGCTGCTGTGGCCCCGCCCACCCACACCCCGCCCCTCTCCACCCCCATTGCTTGCTACCCCCCTTTCCACCCTTCCTTGCTTGCCCCCCACCCCCTCCTCCAGACTATCACCCCCACCATGCCCCTCTCTCCAACCTCACTGCTTGCCCCCCCACCCTCCAGTCAACCTCATATCCCCTCTCTGGAGGGTCGGGGAGGTAAGGAGGCTAGCTGGAGGGTTGGGGGTGAGGTTGGCGTAAGGGGGCTGGCTGGAAAGTGAGGTGGGGGTAAGGAAAACGGGGGTGTAAGTCCATGTTAGTCCATGTTTCCTCGCTATGTATATCATGAATGTCTGGTGTCTAATTACCTTTCCTTGTTATGTATGTCATGTATGTCTGATGTCTGGTTACGTCTACTCGCTGTGTATGCCTAATTATGTCTATACACATTATGTGTTACATGTCTGCACATAGTGTCTGTCATACATGTCTTATTATGTCTTCACATTATGTCATGTGTATGCAATTATGTCTATTCATTATGTCACGTACGTAAGTACGTGCGTCATGCATGTTGCCCGGTCATGTCTCACGCAATGCAGGAGCACACCCACACACCGTCAAGTTACACTAGCATAGCAGGTAGACTGCGACGGGTTAAACTGAAGTTCAGTATTCAACTCTAATTTAAATGTAAAAATTTGATAAATACCAACCATTAAGTGGGCCCATTAAATACCATCACTTTTAGAGGATTGTTAAAACTTAATCAAAAGACTTTTGGCCGTGTCGCAGTCGACGAGTTAAGGGTATTCCCGACTGCAACAAAGGCTTTCCAAGGAGAGAAAGGATGAAGGCACCAAATGCTACGGAGCTAAGGGAACGGGGAATTTACGCACTACATATATAGAAGCGTCCCCACACCGTGCGCATAAAAAGAGAAAGATTTAAAAAAGTAATTGAAACAATAAAATTTTACGAACAAAGTAATAGTTACTGGAAAAATAGGAAACTTAATAAATAGTCGGTAAAAGAATGTTTTATTTCAACAAATGAAAAGCTTTAGCTCGGAGCCTCACATCTTACCCCAGAGAGCGCAATTTCAGCGGCATAACCGCAAGGACGACCATAAAACAAACAAGAAAGGGGCAATAAAAACACTTCAACACCAAACATATAAAGCGAGACCATAAAAGGAAGCGACGTAATTATAACTGAGCCATGACACAACGTACCGTAACCACATGACCATAAAACGAAGCGCCATAACCACAACAAGACGACCACCAGACGAAGCACCATAACCACCAGACGAAGCACCATAACCACCAGACGAAGCACCATAACCACCAGACGAAGCACCATAACCACCAGACAAAGCACCATAACCACCAGACAAAGCACCATAACCACCAGACAAAGCACCATAACCACCAGACAAAGCACCATAACCACCAGACGAAGCACCATAACCACCAGACGAAGCACCATAACCACCAGACGAAGCACCATAACCACCAGACGAAGCACCATAACCACCAGACGAAGCACCATAACCACCAGACGAAGCACCATAACCACCAGACGAAGCATCATAACCACCAGACGAAGCACCATAACCACCAGACGAAGCACCATAACCACCAGACGAAGCACCATAACCACCAGACGAAGCACCATAACCACCAGACGAAGCACCATAACCACCAGACGAAGCACCATAACCACCAGACGAAGCACCATAACCACCAGACGAAGCACCATAACCACACAACGAAGCACCATAACCACCAGACGAAGCACCATAACCACCAGACAAAGCACCATAACCACACAACGAAGCACCATAACCACCAGACAAAGCACCATAACCACCAGACGAAGCACCATAACCACCAGACAAAGCACCATAACCACCAGACAAAGCACCATAACCACACAACGAAGCACCATAACCACCAGACAAAGCACCATAACCACCAGACGAAGCACCATAACCACCAGACGAAGCACCATAACCACCAGACGAAGCACCATAACCACCAGACGAAGCACCATAACCACCAGACGAAGCACCATAACCACCAGACGAAGCACCATAACCACCAGACGAAGCACCATAACCACCAGACAAAGCACCATAACCACCAGACGAAGCACCATAACCACCAGACGAAGCACCATAACCACCAGACGAAGCACCATAACCACCAGACGAAGCACCATAACCACCAGACGAAGCACCATAACCACCAGACGAAGCACCATAACCACCAGACGAAGCACCATAACCACCAGACGAAGCACCATAACCACCAGACGAAGCACCACAACCACCAGACGAAGCACCACAACCACCAGACGAAGCACCATAACCACCAGACGAAGCACCATAACCACCAGACGAAGCACCATAACCACCAGACGAAGCACCATAACCACCAGACGAAGCACCATAACCACACAACGAAGCACCATAACCACCAGACAAAGCACCATAACCACACAACGAAGCACCATAACCACCAGACAAAGCACCATAACCACCAGACGAAGCACCATAACCACCAGACAAAGCACCATAACCACCAGACAAAGCACCATAACCACCAGACAAAGCACCATAACCACCAGACAAAGCACCATAACCACCAGACAAAGCACCATAACCACCAGACGAAGCACCATAACCACCAGACGAAGCACCATAACCACCAGACGAAGCACCATAACCACCAGACGAAGCACCATAACCACCAGACGAAGCACCATAACCACCAGACGAAGCACCATAACCACCAGACGAAGCACCATAACCACCAGACGAAGCACCATAACCACCAGACGAAGCACCATAACCACCAGACGAAGCACCATAACCACCAGACGAAGCACCATAACCACCAGACGAAGCACCATAACCACCAGACGAAGCACCATAACCACCAGACGAAGCACCATAACCACCAGACGAAGCACCATAACCACCAGACGAAGCACCATAACCACCAGACAAAGCACCATAACCACACAACGAAGCACCATAACCACCAGACAAAGCACCATAACCACCAGACGAAGCACCATAACCACCAGACAAAGCACCATAACCACCAGACAAAGCACCATAACCACACAACGAAGCACCATAACCACCAGACAAAGCACCATAACCACCAGACGAAGCACCATAACCACCAGACGAAGCACCATAACCACCAGACGAAGCACCATAACCACCAGACGAAGCACCATAACCACCAGACGAAGCACCATAACCACCAGACGAAGCACCATAACCACCAGACGAAGCACCATAACCACCAGACGAAGCACCATAACCACCAGACGAAGCACCATAACCACCAGACGAAGCACCATAACCACCAGACGAAGCACCATAACCACCAGACGAAGCACCATAACCACCAGACGAAGCACCATAACCACCAGACGAAGCACCATAACCACCAGACGAAGCACCATAACCACCAGACGAAGCACCATAACCACCAGACGAAGCACCATAACCACCAGACGAAGCACCATAACCACCAGACGAAGCACCACAACCACCAGACGAAGCACCATAACCACCAGACGAAGCACCATAACCACCAGACGAAGCACCATAACCACCAGACGAAGCACCATAACCACCAGACGAAGCACCATAACCACACAACGAAGCACCATAACCACCAGACAAAGCACCATAACCACACAACGAAGCACCATAACCACCAGACAAAGCACCATAACCACCAGACGAAGCACCATAACCACCAGACAAAGCACCATAACCACCAGACAAAGCACCATAACCACCAGACAAAGCACCATAACCACCAGACAAAGCACCATAACCACCAGACAAAGCACCATAACCACCAGACGAAGCACCATAACCACCAGACGAAGCACCATAACCACCAGACGAAGCACCATAACCACCAGACGAAGCACCATAACCACCAGACGAAGCACCATAACCACCAGACGAAGCACCATAACCACCAGACGAAGCACCATAACCACCAGACGAAGCACCATAACCACCAGACGAAGCACCATAACCACCAGACGAAGCACCATAACCACCAGACGAAGCACCATAACCACCAGACGAAGCACCATAACCACCAGACGAAGCACCATAACCACCAGACGAAGCACCATAACCACCAGACGAAGCACCATAACCACCAGACGAAGCACCATAACCACCAGACGAAGCACCATAACCACCAGACAAAGCACCATAACCACCAGACGAAGCACCATAATCACCAGACGAAGCACCATAACCACCAGACGAAGCACCATAATCACCAGACGAAGCACCATAACCACCAGACGAAGCACCATAACCACCAGACGAAGCACCATAATCACCAGACGAAGCACCATAACCACCAGACGAAGCACCATAACCACCAGACGAAGCACCATAACCACTAGACGAAGCACCATAACCACCAGACGAAGCACCATAACCACCAGACGAAGCACCATAACCACCAGACGAAGCACCATAACCACTAGACGAAGCACCATAACCACCAGACGAAGCACCATAATCACCAGACGAAGCACCATAACCACACGGGCGGCATCGCCAGCTCCACACAAAGGACAAGCAACAGGAAGTTTTGTTTCGTCTCCGGAGAAGCAGAGGGGCCGGCCAGGTGAGGTGGAGGGGGGGGGGGGAGCCGACAAGGGGGGCAGGGAGATGGTCCAGCGTTCACCCCCTCAACACCCACACCCCTCTCCCTGTCGTTATTCAAGTGTCCTGTGTTACTGGCACACTTTCGTTGCAGTGAATCAACATCCTTTTTATCACTTTTTTCAACTTTAGTTTTTAAGCGCAGGGTGTGGGGACTCACCTTGTGCATGGGTGTCCCGATCTCTTAGAGAGTAGCGCATCTTTTAAACTTTTCGCTGCCTCACACTAACTTTAATGACCACTTTTCTGGTTAATGTACGTATAGAATTGTGATAATCTTGAAGGTTTGCTCGCTTGCTGGTCACGCTCTGATGTTAGCGCAGTTTTGAACACTCGGAACATCGGGGTAAATTTGGCACGACCTATTGTGCATACGATTTTACAACTGCCATTCTACAGAAAACACCTCTCGAAAAAAATAACCAACACACCGTATCGTGGATAAGATCTTGCAACTACCATTTTACAGAAAAACGTCTTTCTCAAAAAAAAAATCCAAGCTGTATTGTGGATACGATTTTACGACTACAATTCAGCAAAAAACATCTCTCTAGAAAAAAACCGTATTGTGGATATGATCTTACAACTACCATTCTGCAGAAAACATCGCTCTCAAAAAATACCTATAGAAGAAAAAACGTGACAAATGGTCGGGTGACCAATAACTGATGAGGAACAAATGATAAGCCTTTACTAATCTGTCTTTGTTCTGAGAAAAGTAAAGTTTACTGCTTGGCAAGTCGCTCACTTCTTGTCGCAGTAACTTCGTGCGCTCGTCTGATTTTGAGCCCTCATATTCATAATGAACTTCAAATGCTAGCATCGTCGCTCTTATACAGGGTGGCCCAGAAATTGCTCTCCTTTTGACCAATTAACCGCCATGGGTTAAACTCAACTATGAAGCCAATTGTAGTTAGCTATTTTAAAAATGCCAAACCCAAACTGGATCATGCCTTCATTTAGCTTCGAAGGAGTATTTATGAAAATTGAGTTTTTCACTTCTGATCTGCCAAGAGCATTTCGAAAATTACCTCCGTGTACCACCGGTGGCTCACATGGCGGTAATGTTTTAAATTTGCCTATAAAACGAAAAACCATGAACGCTACAATGATTGGAGCTTGTTTTAATTTACAGAAAACATTGTTGTATTTTTCAGCACAATGTTTTGAATACCATGTCCTTGAAGTGTAATGTTTACTATTTAGATACCATTTCCTAGTTTCCATAACGCTCCTTACTTGACCAAATTAAACTTGAGCTATTTCATAATATAGTTTTAAAGTTTTTGCAAATTTGTTGGTTTTGTTGTGTGAACTCATGGTCTAATGCTGCAAAACAAAGTGAAACAGTCGCATGGGGGAAAATCTGAAAAACGAGAGAGCGAACAGATGTTGCAGAATCTAGAAATTAAATGGTTTCGAGAAAAGCACTCTATTGACAATGTAATTTCTCTTGGTGTATTGGTTCTATCCTGTTGTAACCAAGTATTGCCTAAGTTGTTGTAACCAAGTATTGCCTAAGTTGTTGTAACCAAGTATTGCTTAAGTTGTTGTAACCAAGTATTGCCTAAGTTGTTGTAACCAAGTATTGCCTAAGTTGTAGTAACCAAGTATTGCCTAAGTTGTAGTAACCAAGTATTGCCTAAGTTGTAGTAACCAAGTATTGCCTAAGTTGTAGTAACCAAGTATTGCCTAAGTTGTAGTAACCAAGTATTGCCTAAGTTGTTGGAACCAAGTATTGCCTAAGTTGTAGTAACCAAGTATTGCCTAAGTTGTAGTAACCAAGTATTGCCTAAGTTGTAGTAACCAAGTATTGCCTAAGTTGTAGTAACCAAGTATTGCCTAAGTTGTAGTAACCAAGTATTGCCTAAGTTGTAGTAACCAAGTATTGCCTAAGTTGTAGTAACCAAGTATTGCCTAAGTTGTAGTAACCAAGTATTGCCTAAGTTGTTGGAACCAAGTATTGCCTAAGTTGTAGTAACCAAGTATTGCTTAAGTTGTTGTAACCAAGTATTGCCTAAGTTGTAGTAACCAAGTATTGCCTAAGTTGTAGTAACCAAGTATTGCCTAAGTTGTAGTAACCAAGTATTGCCTAAGTTGTTGGAACCAAGTATTGCCTAAGTTGTAGTAACCAAGTATTGCCTAAGTTGTAGTAACCAAGTATTGCCTAAGTTGTAGTAACCAAGTATTGCCTAAGTTGTAGTAACCAAGTATTGCCTAAGTTGTAGTAACCAAGTATTGCCTAAGTTGTAGTAACCAAGTATTGCCTAAGTTGTAGTAACCAAGTATTGCCTAAGTTGTAGTAACCAAGTATTGCCTAAGTTGTTGGAACCAAGTATTGCAACGCTTTCTTTGCTTCATGGTAGTCTTTGTTGTGGTTATGGTGCTTCGCTTTATAGTAATCTGTTGTGGGTATGGTGCTTCGTTTCATGGTAGTTTTTATCGTGGTTATTGGTCTTCGTTTTATGGTCGTCATTGTGGTGGTTATGGTGCTTCATTTTATGGTTGCCTGTTGTGGGTATGGTGCTTCGTTTTATGGTTGTCTGTTGTGGGTATGGTGCTCCGTTTTATGGTAGTTTTTATTGTGGTTATGGTGCTTCATTTTATGGTTGCCTGTTGTGGGTATGGTGCTTCGTTTTATGGTTGTCTGTTGTGGGTATGGTGCTCCGTTTTATGGTAGAGTTTTTATTGTGGTTATGGTGCTTCATTTTATGGTTGTCTGTTGTGGTTATGGTGCTTCGTTTTATGGTTGTCTGTTGTGGGTATGGTGCTCCGTTTAATGGTAGTTTTTATTGTGGTTATGGTGCTTCATTTTATGGTCGTCATTGTGGTGGTTATGGTGCTTCGGTGTTTTTCATCACCAACTGTTTTAATTGTGTCAATATTTTCAAAGAACAATAGTGATGCAGTTATTCCGAACCATACAACCGTACAAAGAGAGTGCAATGCGGCTGAAATGATCTTATTCGCAAAATGGCATGAAAAAAAACCGGTCGTTCAAACCCAACAATTTCGAAAATAATGATCTTTCAATTGCTTGGTTATACTTCAGCTTCATATCCTGTAGTTTTTTCAGAAACGAAAAAAAATTTGAGGATATTTCGAAATGCTTGCCATGACACCATGTTATATATGGGGGTTTCCTTTTGAGATATCGGCCAATTGTTGCTGCAAAAAAATAATATATATTTTCTTGGCTATTTTAATTGTCAGTTCTGCGCAGAAAATATTATGAAGAGCAAGTATCCTGGATACTATTCAACGCCTGCACGGAAAGTTGCTCATAGAGACACGCAACACACACACACACACACACACACACACACAAGAACTGCCACCTACACACGCACCAACAGAGCCGCCACTAACACACACGCACCAACAGAGCTGCCACTAACACACACGCACCAACAGAGCCGCCACTAACACACACGCACCAACAGAGCCGCCACTAACACACACGCACCAACAGAGCCGCCACTAACACACACGCACCAACAGAGCCGCCACTAACACACACGCACCAACAGAGCCGCCACTAACACACACGCACACGCACACACGCGCACACACACACACGCGCACACACACACACACACGCACACACACCCACGCACACGCACACACGCACGCGCACACGCGCACGCGCGCACACGCGCACGCGCGCACACGCGCACACGCGCACGCGCGCACACGCGCACGCGCGCACACGCGCACACGCACACACGCTCACACGCACACACGCGCACACGCGCACACTCACACTCATCAACAGAGCTAACACCAACGTGCACACACAGATTGCCGAAACAACACACAACCAGAGCGGCCATCAACACTTACTGAAAGATATACGTCTACCCACGTGCACAACACCAACACGCACACACACACAGAAGCAACACAGACAATCAGCACACAGCAGCAACTAGGACAGCTGCAGAGAGCGGCGACTGCACTCTGACCCTGAGCACTGCAGCGGTGTTGCCACCTGGGTATTTTGTGGAGCCCAGGCAACACCGGAGCCAGAATACCCCCAGGCATTTTGTGGAGCCAGAATACCCTGCTGGGCACTTTGTGGAGCCAGAATACTTTGCTGGGCACTTTGTGGAGCCAGAATACCCGAGCTGGGCATTATGTGGAGCCAGAATACCCTGCTGGGCATTTTGTGGAGCCAGAATACCCGAGCTGGGCATTTCGTGGGGCCAAGATACACAAGCTGGGCATTTCTTGGGGCCAGAATACCCAACTTGAGCATTTCTTGGGGCCAAGATACCCAAGTTGAGCATTTCATGGGGCCAAGAAATTGTAGGACCAACACACAACACGAGCCAACAAACACAACACAACACAAGGGAGCGCAGAGGGAGTCCCTCAGGAGGCCACACGCAGCAGTGCTGGTATACGCATCACCGCAGCCTGGTGTGTTGTGTGTGTGCACACCGCGTCTGTGTACAGGCGCACACAACAAGGTGTACATAGGCGTACAAGACACGACGTACACATGTATGCATAAACGTACACAAACTGCACTGCGCACACAGCCGCACACAACGGAACGTACACACATTGCAGTGTGCACACAACAGGATGTACACAGGCGCTGTACAATGTACACACATCTAACACAGGGTGTAGACATAGGGATATCATCCCTGAGGAGAGCGGATTTACCCTAATTTCCTAGTACTTACATAGGGTCTCAATATTGGTGGGAATCTAGCTATCCAGCCACACGGACGAGAACAGACACAACTAGAGGTGAAAACGTACAGACGAACTCACACACTATCGGTCAAGATTAGATTGGATTATAGGTTAGTTTAAGCCGCCCTAACAGCTACAAAAAAGAGCTTATCGAAGAGAGGAAGGAGGAAGGCATCATTTAGTATGGACACTAGGGAATGCGGAATCTACGCAGAAGGGGCATAGAAACAGAAAGTTGGGAAAGCAGTTCATGAAACAAGATCAAAGTTGAAGAAGAAAGTAGTAGGTACTGAAAAAACAGGGAAGCAGTGAACCGAAAAAAGGTAGTCCTCAACATAACAAAAAAAAACATTTCATTTCAACAAAAAGAAGGCCTACCTAACCATCAGCTCGGATTCTCACACATGTCCCCCCTGGGAACGCCAATTCCCATAGATACAATAGTTGTATCACCCTGAGGGGACACTGTCGGTCATAAGTTATCTATAGCAGACTGAGGAATTTTCCACCCCTCGATTGTAAGATTCAGGAAGTGAAGAATCCTACATACCCATCGCTGGTTAGATTAATGAGGTGAAGAATCTTACGTATCCCTCGATTATAGGACACCAGATGTGCAGCATGCTACGTACCCTCCAATTGTGAGAAACACAACGAAGGTGAGAAACACAACGCATTCCTTCGCTGAATGTTACAGGAGAAGATGTACCTCAATTTGACTACGCCAGGTAAAACTGAACTTTAATATTCAACTCAAATTTAAAGTTGATTGTCGTAAATAATGTTGAGAATCGCAAACACTAACTGAATCGAGCTGTCATTGAGTTTTCATCAAGTATTTATGAAAATTGAGTTTGTGACGGCTGATCGATCAGAAGTATTGTGAAAATCCCCTCCGCGCACCACCGGTGGCGCACGTCGCAGTCGAAATGTTAAATGAGAGGCTATAAAGAGCAGTGCCCCCTCCACACACATCGTCTTGGTGCAAAATGCGCAAGAATGCAGAGAACAAATTTAAAGGGACCAAGGTTGGATTAAATTAGGATTGGATTTAAGTCTCCTTAAAAGCGGCCCGTAAACGATCAATTTTATTGTCAATGTAATTGACAATAACGGAATATTGGCAATTTAATTGATCGTCTGTGGGCTTGATTGACGACCGTCAAATAATTGAATTAGTGGGCAAAAAAATTCATCAATATATTGAGTCAATGATATTGACAATTAAAATGATCGTATACGGGCCGCTTAACCACAACAATGGTGATCTTACGAGAGAAAGAAAGAAAGCCCCATTTAATTAATATGAAATCATGGGAACGGGGAATCAATCCACAACGTGTCTTAGAAACCACAAAATTGACACAAGTTAATGAAACATGATGAAATTTGAAGATAAATAAAATAAGTGCTAAATAATAGTACAACAGAGAACGAAAATAATGAACCGTAATAAAACGACATTTTCTATGCGAACAAAACAAAAGTTTCCCCAACCTTTAGGGGGGAGGCTTCACAGTTTCCCATGAACGCGAGTATCTATAGAGACAATAAGTGTACACTACTGAGGAGAGAGAGAGAGTGAGACAGAAGCAAAGAAGACAAATGGAAGCAGATAAAACAGAGACAGGAACAAAGAAAACTGAGACAGAAGTAAAGAAAACAGAAAGCGAATAAAGGAAAGAAACAGAAGCAAAAAAGAGACAGGAGCAGAGAAGACAGAGACAGAAGAGCAGCGTGCAGAGCGGGATTGGCAGGCTGCCACAGCTGCACGCAGCTGCAGCAGCCCTGCAGGTGGCGTGAGCTGCACGCAGCGCCACCTGCTGCAGGTGGCGTGAGCTGCACGCAGCGCCACCTGCTGCAGGTGGTGTGCCCAGCGATCAATAGAGAAGCAAATCCTTCAATTAGCTTGGCAATTACCTAACACAATTATAGGCTTTAAAATCATTAAACAATTTAGTTCGGAGGAAATACTTCTAATGAAGCCCTATTCCGAGTAATTGTGCAGAACTAATGAAATTAAGGTGAATAATTCAACAGAGACTGAGTAAAATTTATCATTATCAGAGATAAAATTCATCATTATCGGAGATAAAATTCATCATTATCGGAGATAAAATTCATCATTATCGGAGATAAAATTCATCATTATCGGAGATAAAATTCATCATTAACGGAGATAAAATTCATCATTAACGGAGATAAAATTCATCATTAACGGAGATAAAATTCATCATTAACGGAGATAAAATTCATCATTAACGGAGATAAAATTCATCATTAACGGAGGTAAAATTCATCATAAACGGAGGTAAAATTCATCATAAACGGAGGTAAAATTCGACATCATTAACGGAGGTAAAATTCATCATTATCGGAGATAAAATTCATTAGATTAGATTATTATTTAGTTTAAGCCTCCCTATCCTCAACAAATGAGATCCAAAGAGAGGAAAGAAGAAGGCACCATTTAGTATGGAGTTAAGGGAACGTGGAATCTATGCAGAAAGGGCACAGAAACAGTAAGATGAGAAAGAATTTCATGAAACAAGATCAAACTTGAAGAAGAAAGTAGTAGGTGCTGAAAAACAGGACAGCAGTGAACCTAAAAAAGATGGTCCGTAACAAAATAAAAACCTATTCTATTTCAACAAATATAAAGCCTACCTAACCTTCAGCTCAGGCCCTTACATAGTCCCCCTGGGAGCGCTAATTCCCATAGATACATTAGTTGTATCCCCCTGAGGGGAGATAAAATTCATTATTAACGGAGATAAAATTTATCATTAACGGAGGTAAAATTCATCATAAACGGAGGTAAAATTCATCATAAACGGAGGTAAAATTCGACATCATTAACGGAGGTAAAATTCATCATTATCGGAGATAAAATTCATTATTAACGGAGATAAAATTCATCATTAACGGAGGTAACATTCATCATTAACGGAGGTAAAATTCATCATTAACGGAGGTAAAATTCATCATTAACGGAAGTAAAATTCATAATTAACGGAGGTAAAAATCATTAACGGAGGTAAAATTCATAATTAACGGAGGTAAAATTCATAATTAACGGAGGTAAAATTCATAATTAACGGAGGTTAAATTCATAATTAACGGAGGTAAAATTCATCATTAACGGAGGTAAAATTCATCATTAACGGAGGTAAAATTCATCATAAACGGAGGTAAAATTCATCATTAACGAAGGTAAAATTCATAATTAACGGAGGTAAAATTCATAATTAACGGAGGTAAAATTCATAATTAACGGAGGTAAAATTCATAATTAACGGAGGTAAAATTCATCATTAACGGAGGTAAAATTCATCATTAACGGAAGTAAAATTCATCATAAACGGAGGTAAAATTCATCATTAACGGAGGTAAAATTCATCATAAACGGAGGTAAAATTCATAATTAACGGAGGTAAAATTCATCATTAACGGAGGTAAAATTCATAATTAACGGAGGTAAAATTCATCATTAACGGAGGTAAAATTCATCATTAACGGAGGTAAAATTCATCATTAACGGAGGTAAAATTCATCATTAACAGAGGTAAAATTAAATACTACATCGGAGCTGAGCAGTTGGACCGTGTATCTGTGATACGAGTTTATCTGTGAACCCAAAGGGTAGAGTCGAAGGAAAGTAGAAAGTGTGTAGGTTAATTCAGTATAAACGGAGGTAAGCATTCCAGTAAGATGCGGGTAAAAATTACAATGAAAAGAGGTAAAATTAAACGAAAATGGGTCAAGTTATTACAATAAAAAAGATAGAATTGAATAAAAACGGGACAAAACTCAATAAAAACGGAGGAAAATGCAACGAAATATGGGTATAACATCAGCATTAAAAATAGGGGTAAAATTTATCATTTCTTTAAAGAAAGAGACTTGAGTCGTGTATCAGTGATACAGACGGCATTATGTGGATTCATTAAATAAATCGCGTGACATTCACCGGTGACTTCCCAAATTAAAAGGATTCGCTGAAAATTTATCAAAATATTCTTCAAAAATAATTCCATTTCCTACGAGCACATGATGAAACAAAAGCTTTAACGTTGAGTTATTTGTTAGATCAAATTTTGACTTAGCCTAAGCCTCCTTAACCACAACAATGGTGTTCCCAAAAGGGGAAGAAGGAAGCACCGTTTATTATGGAAAGAACCGAGAATCTACCCACGAGGTGTCTGTGTGTCTACACCTCTTGCGCATAGAAGCCGCAAGATCGAAAGAAGTTTACGAAACAGGCACAACATTGAAGAAAACCTTAGAAGCTCTAAAAACAGAATAGTGAACCGAAAAAATAAGTTCAGTGGCACATATAAACAAGCGCAAAAATGAATAGCATTCAATGTAAGATTGGGTTTGATTTTTCCACCAGATGTCCTTCTCTCAGTTGTCAACAAGTGTAGACTCGCACAAAACCCAACTTTGACACCGCAGCTATTGACTCATTTAATAGTCGATCTTGAGCTATAGAAAGGTCTTAGTGTGTTCTTGTTAAATTTAGTAAAAATGTTCTCAGCATAAAAAGATGATCGCAAAAATGGAATACATATTCAACACAAGTTGTTCTTCACTACCAATATACAACAGTTAATTTTAAAAATTAGATACAGATTAAAAAAAATTGTTCTTCACCATCAATATACAACAGTTAATTTAAAAATACGAAACTTATTCAATACAAGTTGTCCTTGGTAATCAACAGGTCAACGCTAAACACCAAAATGAACAAAACACGATAACAAAGTTCCCGCAAACAACCACATCGTAGATGACAACTGCATTCAAGGCACAAAAGCGAACCTGTCAAGATGGAAGCGAGCTCAAGAGGCAGCTGACGACGTTAAACATACCATAAAGGATCCGTAAAACCTGAGCAAACGCAAATAGAAAACATGAGATCGCGTCAAGCAGAGATTATGGTACGGGAACTTGGCGTGCCAAGCCAAACAAGGCTATATTCAGCTACGGCCGCCACATCACGGTAAAAAAAACAAGGGTTCACAAAATAAGCTAAGCGAAGAGGGACGGAGGGAGAGATGAACACTTCCGACGGAAGTGTTCTAGTTTCGTTCACTCATGTCACAGACTCTATTTAATAACGTTAAAATTAGGTCGATGAGGGTTGAAATGTATACGCGCTATCACCTCAAAAATTAGACGATGAAGGTTCAAGTGTCCACGCGCTATCATGGGCGGAAAACACTAAAAATCAAACAAATAAAGCATCAATCAGAAGAAACTCCGCTTTTTATGCGCTCTGCCTAATATAAAAACATGCAGTATCCTAGATGCCGGTCAAAAACTGCACATGGCAGACCTAAAACTACAACACCAATGGAATAAGATGTAATAAAAACAAGCAGTATTCTAGATACCAGCCAAAAACTGCGCATGGCAGACCTAAAACTACAACACCAATGGAATAAGATACAATAAAAACAAGCAGTATCCTAGATACCAGTCAAAAACTGCACATGACAGACCTAAAACTACTACACCAATGGAATAAGATACAATAAAAACAAGCAGTATTCTAGATACCAGCCAAAAACTGCACATGACAGACCTAAAACTACTACACCAATGGAATAAGATACAATAAAAACAAGCAGTATCCTAGATACCAGTCAAAAACTGCACATGACAGACCTAAAACTACAACACCAATGGAATAAGATACAATAAAAACAAGCAGTATCCTAGATACCAGCCAAAAACTGCACATGGCAGACCTAAAACTACAACACCAATGGAATAAGATACAATAAAAACAAGCAGTATCCTAGATACCAGTCAAAAACTGCGCATGGCAGACCTAAAACTACAACACCAATGGAATAAGATACAATAAAAACAAGCAGTATCCTAGATACCAGTCAAAAACTGCACATGGCAGACCTAAAACTACAACACCAATGGAATAAGATACAATAAAAACAAGCAGTATTCTAGATACCAGCCAAAAACTGCACATGACAGACCTAAAACTACTACACCAATGGAATAAGATACAATAAAAACAAGCAGTATTCTAGATACCAGCCAAAAACTGCACATGACAGACCTAAAACTACTACACCAATGGAATAAGATACAATAAAAACAAGCAGTATCCTAGATACCAGTCAAAAACTGCACATGACAGACCTAAAACTACAACACCAATGGAATAAGATACAATACAAACAAGCAGTATCCTAGATACCAGTCAAAAACTGCACATGGCAGACCTAAAACTACAACACCAATGGAATAAGATACAATAAAAACAAGCAGTATTCTAGATACCAGTCAAAAACTGCGCATGGCAGACCTAAAACTACAACACCAATGGAATAAGATACAATAAAAACAAGCAGTATCCTAGATACCAGTCAAAAACTGCGCATGGCAGACCTAAAACTACAACACCAATGGAATAAGATACAATAAAAACAAGCAGTATCCTAGATACCAGTCAAAAACTGCACATGACAGACCTAAAACTACAACACCAATGGAATAAGATACAATAAAAACAAGCAGTATCCTAGATACCAGTCAAAAACTGCACATGGCAGACCTAAAACTACAACACCAATGGAATAAGATACAATAAAAACAAGCAGTATCCTAGATACCAGTCAAAAACTGCACATGACAGACCTAAAACTACAACACCAATGGAATAAGATACAATAAAAACAAGCAGTATCCTAGATACCAGTCAAAAACTGCGCATGGCAGACCTAAAACTACAACACCAATGGAATAAGATGGAATAAGATACAATAAAAACAAGCAGTATCCTAGATACCAGTCAAAAACTGCACATGACAGACCTAAAACTACAACACCAATGGAATAAGATACAGTAAAAACAAGCAGTATCCTAGATACCAGCCAAAAACTGCACATGGCAGACCTAAAACTACAACACCAATGGAATAAGATACAATAAAAACAAGCAGTATCCGACATAGCGACCAAGAACTGTCAGACCCAAAACTGCAACACGAATGGAATCAGTGAAAGCCATAAAAAAGAAAGGTTGAGTAAATACGCTACAGTGGAGACGGGGAGAGGCGCGCGCTGCCAACGGCAACAAAAAGTTGGGTTTTGTTCACAAAGCCAGAGAAATGTCGAGTGGGATGCGTCTTTATAATGAAGAGGCTTTGGTAAGACAGGTTTGAAAACGGATGATTTAGTTGAGCATCAGACAGCAGCATGATTTACAGAGGCAAGGAAATAATTACTTTCATAATAGACTAAGTCAAGTAAGCCAAAAGCAATATTTGAAAGCGCTAAAATACTTTAAAAAACAATCGCAGTTACTGCGTACAAAATGGCAATTTTCAAAGCACTCAGTTTCTGAAGACAAAAAAAAGTTGTTTTTGCAACAATCGCCGTTTCTGGATACAAAAATTGCTAATTTTTACTACAATCACAATTTCTGGGCACAGAAATGTTCGTTTTTACAACAATCGCATTTTTAATTTCTCAGAATACAGAGGGACGATTTAGTGATTGGTGGAAACAAAATTTGTACATCAGAATATAAGTTGGTGTCAGGCTCCCTAACCCCAACGAAGGTGTTTCAGAGAGAGGAAGCATGCAGACACCATTTGGAAAGGAGTTAAGGGAACGTGGAATTTATACACAACTTGCGTGTATCAACTTCTCACGCAAGATCTAATTAATACAGACACAATAAGTTGAGAAGGAATTTTACGAAAATAGAAAAGAGGAAGATAAATACAAGGTGCTGGAAAACACGACAGCAGTGACCCGAAAAAAGCCGTCCCTTGACGAAACAAATATATTTCAACACAAGAAGCTTGCCGAACTCCCAGCTCAGGAGTTCGCATGTTTCTCCTAGGAATGTCAATTCTTTTGCATCTACTGATGGATGTCTATAATTTAAAAAAATGAACACTTTCACTGCAATGGGTAGATCTGAAGTTCAATATTAAGCTTAAATTTGAAGTCAATTGTAATAAGCAATTTAGAAAGTAGCAACCATTAACTGGATCATGCTTTCATTTAGCTTCACCTGAGTATGAATAAAAATTGGGTTTGTGACTACCGGTCATCAGCAGCGTTATGAAAATCCCCTCCGTGGCCACCGGTGGCGCACGTCGCGGTTTAAATGTCAACAGATTAGATTATTAGTTAGTTTAAGCCTTCCTATCCTCAACGAATGAGATCCAAAGAGAGGAAAGAAGAAGACACCATTTGGTATGGATTTAAGGGAACGTGGAATATATGCAGATAGGACATAGAAACAGTAAGATGAGAAAGAAGTTCATGAAAAAAGATCAAAGTTGAAGAAGGAAGTAGTAGGTGCGGAAAAAACAGGACAGCAGTGAACCGAAAAAAGATGGTCCGCAACAAAACAAAAACCTATGTTATTTCAACAAAAAGAAGGCCTACCTAACTCTCAGCTCGGGCCCTCACATAATCCCCCTGAGAGCGCTAATTACCATACACACAATAGTTCAATACCCCTGAAGGGGATTAAACGTTAACAGTATGTTGCCCTCGCCTGTTATGCTTGCGCTAATTACACATGAAAAAAGTAAATGAACAACTTAAGAATTTAAAGCGGTATCATAGCTACGCTTACCTGGCGTTGTTAATTGGCGTCAGGTAAACAGAAAATTTATGGTTACTACTCGAGACACGCACCAAAAGTAACCTGCGAACTCGAGACACGCACCAAAAGTGACCTGCGAACTCGAGACACGCACCAAAAGTGACCTGCGAACTCGAGACACGCACCAAAAGTGACCTGCGAACTCGAGACACGCACCAAAAGTGACCTGCGAACTCGAGACACGCACCAAAAGTGACCTGCGAACAAGAGACACGCACCAAAATTGACCTGCGAACTCGAGACACGCACCAAAAGTGGCCTGCGCACCACAACAGGTCGGAAGGAGGCACCAGCGGCAGAGGAGGCGACGCGGCCCGGAGGAAACGCTCGGAGACCACTTGCAGTAATTGGCCTTCATTTGGCCATTCTTTGCCAGGCCTTGCTGCTGTTGCTTCTTTTGCTGCTGTTCTTGCTCCTATTGCTGCTGTTCTTGCTCCTTTTGCTGCTGTTCTTGCTCCTATTGCTGCTGTTCTTGCTCCTATTGCTGCTGTTCTTGCTCCTATTGCTGCTGTTCTTGCTCCTATTGCTGCTGTTCTTGCTCCTATTGCTGCTGTTCTTGCTCCTATTGCTGCTGTTCTTGCTCCTTTTGCTGCTGTTCTTGCTCCTATTGCTGCTGTTCTTGCTCCTATTGCTGCTGTTCTTGCTCCTATTGCTGCTGTTCTTGCTCCTATTGCTGCTGTTCTTGCTCCTATTGCTGCTGTTCTTGCTCCTATTGCTGCTGTTCTTGCTCCTATTGCTGCTGTTCTTGCTCCTGTTGCTGCTGTTCTTGCTCCTATTGCTGTTGTTCTTGCTCCTGTTGCTGCTGTTCTTGCTCCTATTGCTGCTGTTCTTGCTCCTATTGCTGCTGTTCTTGCTCCTATTGCTGCTGTTCTTGCTCCTATTGCTGCTGTTCTTGCTCCTATTGCTGCTGTTCTTGCTCCTATTGCTGCTGTTCTTGCTCCTATTGCTGCTGTTCTTGCTCCTATTGCTGATGTTCTTGCTCCTATTGCTGTTCTTTCTCCTATTGCTGCTGTTTCCAGTGCTGCTGCTCATGTCGCTTGGGTGAATGGCCCATCATCCTTCAATTCTCACTCCCAGTTGCACCGTGCGCGTGTCTTGTGAACGTTTCGCCTGGTGTTTATTATTATTTCCGAATTTACATCGCTCATTGGAAAGAATGTCACAAGTCTAAACTGTTAATTTTTCAGGAGAATCGATTTCAATTTTGCAAACTGTCTGATGGAATTGGGTTTGATTGAAAAAAGGAATCCTTCCTCTCGGTCAATTTAGAAGGCACAGTTTTGACGGTCGTACCAAAATACGTAGAACAAAATGGACGATAGAACAGTACGGAGAAGTCAATTTTTTTAAATTCTATGTTATGACGTTCTTTGCAATGACCGATATCTCGTTTTGCTTTGAAATTTGTACCAACATTAATTATTATTTTCTTCTTTATAATTTTCATTATTATATAAGAAAGTTTTAGCACCCCTTTACCACGACAAAGATGTTCCAAGAGAGGAATGATGAAAGCACCATTTAGTATGGAGTTTATGGAACGCGGAATCTATGCACAAGAAAAACACGCACGCGTACTATCTACACAGGAGAAAAGTAAACTAAAGTATCCACATCACGCAGTTCGTTAACGCTTGCCTTGCTTGCAACGCGGTCCTTGCCCCTCACACAACACCATCACGTTTTTTTCAACTCAGCCAACATTTTTTACAGTAACTCGTAAGCAGACGCGGCAAGTCATCGTTGTTTTCCTAAACTCATTACACAAGTTGCTCTTAAAAGCTGAACTCCAGAGCTTCATGCAAACATAACGGTTTTGAGTAAACCTGATGGAGATCATTTGTGTTTTTCTCAATTCTATAAGATGTCGTGTGATTATTTAAGGGAAATAAATAGGTTCCACATCGAACTAGCACTAAATATTAGAGAGCCCAATTCCCAAGACGACTAGTTGGATCTGTTAAAAATATAGCGTATTTGTGTGAACCAAATAAATGGGTTACACAATCAAGTAACACATAAGTATTAAAGAATAGTATATTTCAGGACTGGCAAGAGTAGGGCAAAAAAGGAACAGACGCTCTGGCTCGTCGGATAACTCAACGACTGGGAATTTTTCCCAGCAACGGCATTTTCGGGTGCGGCGCATTTATTTTAAACTAGCGTTAAAATGAAGTTCAAAATACTGGAGCAGTACCGAGCCGATGTGCCCGTGTTCGGTTTGCTGCCCTGGTCACAAGCCGTGAGCCACCAATCACGCACAGGCATACACAAGGAATGATAAGCGTCACTCAATCACGCACAGGCACCGAAGTATGTACACGCACAAGGAATGATAAGCGTCACTCAATCACGCACAGGCACCAAAGTAAGTACATACACAAGGAATGATAGGCGTCACTCAATCACGCACAGGCACCGAAGTATGTACACGCACAAGGACCGATAAGCGTCACTCAGGCGCGAAGCTCATCGTGCAACAGCCAGCAAATGAGTTCATTCGAACATTAAAGCTGTTATAAAATCAATGTGTAGTCTCCATAGTTCACTTGAGTCAATTACCGGAAGAAGAATTGGTAAATATTCAATTACATTCAATGATGAAAATGACGCAACTTACAAAAACTACGATGTGACTGACATTGAGGGATCGAGACTCACTAAAAAAAACACAAGAGTTACAAAAAATGAGCTCGTAGATGGAGAAAATTCAGGGGAAACTCGACGAAAAAGCGCACAATCAGCCAAAACGGAGACAATGAATACATTTTCCGCGTACTTGACGCAAAGAAGACATACTTCACAAAAATATTTTACCAAATGAAAATCAAGTCACTTGACAAACAGCACGGCCACAACGATATGCGAGTAAAAACACTCAACTAATTATAGGAAAACCGCGATAAAAAATGAGGATATCTACAAAACTATATAAGTTAATGTGTGTAGAATTAGCTCAAAAATAGTTAGTGAGCCTGTGTACTTATAGATATTTTACTCTACTCCCACTCCACACTCTCCCCGTCACTCCCTACTCTCAGTCGCCCCCACTCCCCACCCTCCCTCTCACCCCCACGGCGCAGGGGTGGCTCACTCACCCCCAAATTCCAGGCCCCCTCTCCGCCAGCCACAACCTGTTCTTCAATTCCAGATCATACACCCCCACACGCCCCCCACCCTCATACACGCCCTCACACGCACCTCTACACCAAACCCCTTCACACCTATCCCTCATACACACCCATACTCCCTCTACACTCTCACACACTCCGTACACACATCTACTCGCCATACATACACCTACCTCCCATTCACACCCTCACACACGGTGACACACCTATCCCCATACACACCCATGCTCCCTCTTCACATCTTCACACACCTACCGCCCGTACACACCCCAACACATCTACCCCTCCAAGTGCTATATCCATACACAAATAGTACGCGTTCATTCGATAGACGTGGTACATTAAATTAGATAAGTTGGTTCAAGCCTCCACAACCACAACAAAGATGTTCCAAAGAAATAACCACAACAAAGATGTTCCAACGAAATAACCACAACAAAGAGATTCCAAAGAAATAACCACAACAAAGATGTTCCAAAGAAATAATCACAACAAAGATGTTCCAAAGAAATAACCACAACAAAGATGTTCCAAAGAAATAACCACAACAAAGATGTTCCAAAGAAATAACCACAACAAAGATGTTCCAAAGAAATAACCACAACAAAGATGTTCCAAAGAAATAACCACAACAAAGATGTTCCAAAGAAATAACCACAACAAAGATGTTCCAAAGAAATAACCACAACAAAGATGTTCCAAAGAAATAACCACAACAAAGATGTTCCAAAGAAATAATCACAACAAAGATGTTCCAAAGAAATAACCACAACAAAGATGTTCCAAAGAAATAATCACAACAAAGATGTTTCAACGAAATAACCACAACAAAGATGTTCCAACGAAATAACCACAACAAAGATGTTTCAACGAAATAACCACAACAAAGATGTTCCAAAGAAATAACCACAACAAAGATGTTTCAACGAAATAACCACAACAAAGATGTTCCAAAGAAATAACCACAACAAAGATGTTCCAAAGAAATAACCACAACAAAGATGTTCCAAAGAAATAACCACAACAAAGATGTTCCAAAGAAATAACCACAACAAAGATGTTCCAACGAAATAACCACAACAAAGATGTTCCAACGAAATAACCACAACAAAGATGTTCCAACGAAATAACCACAGCAAAGATGTTTCAACGAAATAACCACAACAAAGATGTTCCAACGAAATAACCACAACAAAGATGTTCCAACGAAATAACCACAACAAAGATGTTCAAACGAAATAACCACAACAAAGATGTTCCAACGAAATAACCACAACAAAGATGTTTCAACGAAATAACCACACCAAAGATGTTTCAACGAAATAACCACAACAAAGATGTTTCAACGAAATAACCACAACAAAGATGTTTCAACGAAATAACCACAACAAAGATGTTTCAACGAAATAACCACAACAAAGATGTTTCAACGAAATAACCACAACAAAGATGTTCCAACGAAATAACCACAACAAAGATGTTCCAACGAAATAACCACAACAAAGATGTTCCAACGAAATAACCACAACAAAGATGTTCCAACGAAATAACCACAACAAAGATGTTTCAACGAAATAACCACAACAAAGATGTTCCAACGAAATAACCACAACAAAGATGTTCCAACGAAATAACCACAACAAAGATGTTCCAACGAAATAACCACACCAAAGATGTTTCAACGAAATAACCACAACAAAGATGTTTCAACGAAATAACCACAACAAAGATGTTTCAACGAAATAACCACAACAAAGATGTTCCAACGAAATAACCACAACAAAGATGTTCCAACGAAATAACCACAACAAAGATGTTCCAACGAAATAACCACAACAAAGATGTTCCAACGAAATAACCACAACAAAGATGTTCCAACGAAATAACCACAACAAAGATGTTCCAAAGAAATAACCACAACAAAGATGTTCCAAAGAAATAACCACAACAAAGATGTTCCAAAGAAATAACCACAACAAAGATGTTCCAAAGAAATAACCACAACAAAGATGTTCCAACGAAATAACCACAACAAAGATGTTCCAAAGAAATAACCACAACAAAGATGTTCCAACGAAATAACCACAACAAAGATGTTCCAACGAAATAACCACAACAAAGATGTTCCAACGAAATAACCACAACAAAGATGTTCCAACGAAATAACCACAACAAAGATGTTCCAACGAAATAACCACAACAAAGATGTTCCAACGAAATAACCACAACAAAGATGTTTCAACGAAATAACCACACCAAAGATGTTTCAACGAAATAACCACAACAAAGATGTTCCAACGAAATAACCACAACAAAGATGTTTGAACGAAATAACCACAACAAAAATGTTCCAACGAAATAACCACAACAAAGATGTTCCAACGAAATAACCACAACAAAGATGTTCCAACGAAATAACCACAACAAAGATGTTCCAACGAAATAACCACAACAAAGATGTTCCAACGAAATAACCACAACAAAGATGTTCCAACGAAATAACCACAACAAAGATGTTCCAAAGAAATAACCACAACAAAGATGTTCCAACGAAATAACCACAACAAAGATGTTCCAAAGAAATAACCACAACAAAGATGTTCCAAAGAAATAACCACAACAAAGATGTTCCAACGAAATAACCACAACAAAGATGTTCCAACGAAATAACCACAACAAAGATGTTCCAACGAAATAACCACAACAAAGATGTTCCAACGAAATAACCACAACAAAGATGTTCCAACGAAATAACCACAACAAAGATGTTCCAACGAAATAACCACAACAAAGATGTTCCAACGAAATAACCACAACATAGATGTTCCAACGAAATAACCACAACAAAGATGTTCCAACGAAATAACCACAACAAAGATGTTCCAACGAAATAACCACAACAAAGATGTTCCAACGAAATAACCACAACAAAAATGTTCCAACGAAATAACCACAACAAAGATGTTCCAACGAAATAACCACAACAAAGATGTTCCAACGAAATAACCACAACAAAGATGTTCCAACGAAATAACCACAACAAAGATGTTCCAACGAAATAACCACAACAAAGATGTTCCAACGAAATAACCACAACAAAAATGTTCCAACGAAATAACCACAACAAAGATGTTCCAACGAAATAACCACAACAAAGATGTTCCAACGAAATAACCACAACAAAGATGTTCCAACGAAATAACCACAACAAAGATGTTCCAACGAAATAACCACAACATAGATGTTCCAACGAAATAACCACAACAAAGATGTTCCAACGAAATAACCACAACAAAGATGTTCCAACGAAATAACCACAACAAAGATGTTCCAACGAAATAACCACAACAAAGATGTTCCAACGAAATAACCACAACAAAGATGTTCCAACGAAATAACCACAACAAAGATGTTCCAAAGAAATAACCACAACAAAGATGTTCCAAAGAAATAACCACAACAAAGATGTTCCAACGAAATAACCACAACAGAGATGTTCCAACGAAATAACCACAACAAAGATGTTCCAACGAAATAACCACAACAAAGATGTTCCAACGAAATAACCACAACAAAGATGTTCCAACGAAATAACCACAACAAAGATGTTCCAAAGAAATAACCACAACAAAGATGTTTCAACGAAATAACCTCAACAAAGATGTTTCAACGAAATAACCACAACAAAGATGTTTCAACGAAATAACCACAACAAAGATGTTCCAACGAAATAACCACAACAAAGATGTTTCAACGAAATAACCACAACAAAGATGTTCCAAAGAAATAACCACAACAAAGATGTTTCAACGAAATAACCACAACAAAGATGTTCCAACGAAATAACCACAACAAAGATGTTCCAAAGAAATAACCACAACAAAGATGTTCCAAAGAAATAACCACAACAAAGATGTTCCAAAGAAATAACCACAACAAAGATGTTCCAAAGAAATAACCACAACAAAGATGTTCCAAAGAAATAACCACAACAAAGATGTTCCAAAGAAATAACCACAACAAAGATGTTCCAAAGAAATAACCACAACAAAGATGTTCCAAAGAAATAACCACAACAAAGATGTTCCAAAGAAATAACCACAACAAAGATGTTCCAAAGAAATAACCACAACAAAGATGTTCCAAAGAAATAACCACAACAAAGATGTTCCAAAGAAATAACCACAACAAAGATGTTCCAAAGAAATAACCACAACAAAGATGTTCCAACGAAATAACCACAACAAAGATGTTCCAAAGAAATAACCACAACAAAGATGTTCCAAAGAAATAACCACAACAAAGATGTTCCAAAGAAATAACCACAACAACCAAAGAAATAACCACAACAAAGATGTTCCAAAGAAATAACCACAACAAAGATGTTCCAAAGAAATAACCACAACAAAGATGTTCCAACGAAATAACCACAACAAAGATGTTCCAAAGAAATAACCACAACAAAGATGTTTCAACGAAATAACCACAACAAAGATGTTCCAAAGAAATAACCACAACAAAGATGTTCCAACGAAATAACCACAACAAAGATGTTCCAAAGAAATAACCACAACAAAGATGTTCCAACGAAATAACCACAACAAAGATGTTCCAACGAAATAACCACAACAAAGATGTTCCAAAGAAATAACCACAACAAAGATGTTCCAAAAAAATAACCACAACAAAGATGTTCCAAAGAAATAACCACAACAAAGATGTTCCAAAGAAATAACCACAACAAAGATGTTCCAACGAAATAACCACAACAAAGATGTTCCAAAGAAATAACCACAACAAAGATGTTTCAACGAAATAACCACAACAAAGATGTTTCAACGAAATAACCACAACAAAGATGTTTCAACGAAATAACCACAACAAAGATGTTCCAAAGAAATAACCACAACAAAGATGTTCCAAAGAAATAACCACAACAAAGATGTTCCAACGAAATAACCACAACAAAGATGTTCCAACGAAATAACCACAACAAAGATGTTCCAAAGAAATAACCACAACAAAGATGTTCCAAAGAAATAACCACAACAAAGATGTTCCAAAGAAATAACCACAACAAAGATGTTCCAAAGAAATAACCACAACAAAGATGTTCCAAAGAAATAACCACAACAAAGATGTTCCAAAGAAATAACCACAACAAAGATGTTCCAAAGAAATAACCACAACAAAGATGTTCCAAAGAAATAACCACAACAAAGATGTTCCAAAGAAATAACCACAACAAAGATGTTCCAAAGAAATAACCACAACAAAGATGTTCCAAAGAAATAACCACAACAAAGATGTTCCAAAGAAATAACCACAACAAAGATGTTCCAAAGAAATAACCACAACAAAGATGTTCCAAAGAAATAACCACAACAAAGATGTTCCAAAGAAATAACCACAACAAAGATGTTCCAAAGAAATAACCACAACAAAGATGTTCCAAAGAAATAACCACAACAAAGATGTTCCAAAGAAATAACCACAACAAAGATGTTCCATAGAAATAACCACAACAAAGATGTTCCAAAGAAATAACCACAACAAAGATGTTCCAAAGAAATAACCACAACAAAGATGTTCCAACGAAATAACCACAACAAAGATGTTCCAAAGAAATAACCACAACAAAGATGTTCCAAAGAAATAACCACAACAAAGATGTTCCAAAGAAATAACCACAACAAAGATGTTCCAAAGAAATAACCACAACAAAGATGTTCCAAAGAAATAACCAGAACAAAGATGTTCCAAAGAAATAACCACAACAAAGATGTTCCAAAGAAATAACCACAACAAAGATGTTCCAAAGAAATAACCACAACAAAGATGTTCCAAAGAAATAACCGCAACAAAGATGTTCCAAAGAAATAACCACAACAAAGATGTTCCAAAGAAATAACCACAACAAAGATGTTCCAAAGAAATAACCAGAACAAAGATGTTCCAAAGAAATAACCGCAACAAAGATGTTCCAAAGAAATAACCACAACAAAGATGTTCCAAAGAAATAACCACAACAAAGATGTTCCAAAGAAATAACCGCAACAAAGATGTTCCAAAGAAATAACCACAACAAAGATGTTCCAAAGAAATAACCACAACAAAGATGTTCCAACGAAATAACCAGAACAAAGATGTTCCAAAGAAATAACCACAACAAAGATGTTCCAAAGAAATAACCACAACAAAGATGTTCCAAAGAAATAACCAGAACAAAGATGTTCCAAAGAAATAACCAGAACAAAGATGTTCCAAAGAAATAACCAGAACAAAGATGTTCCAAAGAAATAACCACAACAAAGATGTTCCAAAGAAATAACCACAACAAAGATGTTCCAAAGAAATAACCACAACAAAGATGTTCCAAAGAAATAACCACAACAAAGATGTTCCAAAGAAATAACCAGAACAAAGATGTTCCAAAGAAATAACCACAACAAAGATGTTCCAAAGAAATAACCACAACAAAGATGTTCCAAAGAAATAACCGCAACAAAGATGTTCCAAAGAAATAACCACAACAAAGATGTTCCAAAGAAATAACCAGAACAAAGATGTTCCAAAGAAATAACCAGAACAAAGATGTTCCAAAGAAATAACCACAACAAAGATGTTCCAAAGAAATAACCACAACAAAGATGTTCCAAAGAAATAACCACAACAAAGATGTTCCAAAGAAATAACCACAACAAAGATGTTCCAAAGAAATAACCAGAACAAAGATGTTCCAAAGAAATAACCACAACAAAGATGTTCCAAAGAAATAACCACAACAAAGATGTTCCAAAGAAATAACCACAACAAAGATGTTCCAAAGAAATAACCACAACAAAGATGTTCCAAAGAAATAACCACAACAAAGATGTTCCAAAGAAATAACCACAACAAAGATGTTCCAAAGAAATAACCACAACAAAGATGTTCCAAAGAAATAACCACAACAAAGATGTTCCATAGAAATAACCACAACAAAGATGTTCCAAAGAAATAACCACAACAAAGATGTTCCAAAGAAATAACCACAACAAAGATGTTCCAACGAAATAACCACAACAAAGATGTTCCAAAGAAATAACCACAACAAAGATGTTCCAAAGAAATAACCACAACAAAGATGTTCCAAAGAAATAACCACAACAAAGATGTTCCAAAGAAATAACCACAACAAAGATGTTCCAAAGAAATAACCAGAACAAAGATGTTCCAAAGAAATAACCACAACAAAGATGTTCCAAAGAAATAACCACAACAAAGATGTTCCAAAGAAATAACCACAACAAAGATGTTCCAAAGAAATAACCGCAACAAAGATGTTCCAAAGAAATAACCACAACAAAGATGTTCCAAAGAAATAACCACAAAAAAGATGTTCCAAAGAAATAACCAGAACAAAGATGTTCCAAAGAAATAACCGCAACAAAGATGTTCCAAAGAAATAACCACAACAAAGATGTTCCAAAGAAATAACCACAACAAAGATGTTCCAAAGAAATAACCGCAACAAAGATGTTCCAAAGAAATAACCACAACAAAGATGTTCCAAAGAAATAACCACAACAAAGATGTTCCAACGAAATAACCAGAACAAAGATGTTCCAAAGAAATAACCACAACAAAGATGTTCCAAAGAAATAACCACAACAAAGATGTTCCAAAGAAATAACCAGAACAAAGATGTTCCAAAGAAATAACCAGAACAAAGATGTTCCAAAGAAATAACCAGAACAAAGATGTTCCAAAGAAATAACCACAACAAAGATGTTCCAAAGAAATAACCACAACAAAGATGTTCCAAAGAAATAACCACAACAAAGATGTTCCAAAGAAATAACCACAACAAAGATGTTCCAAAGAAATAACCAGAACAAAGATGTTCCAAAGAAATAACCACAACAAAGATGTTCCAAAGAAATAACCACAACAAAGATGTTCCAAAGAAATAACCACAACAAAGATGTTCCAAAGAAATAACCACAACAAAGAGGTTTCAAAAAGAAAAAAAGAAAGAGGAAGGCACAATTTGGTATGGAGTTAGAGAAACGGGTAATTTATGAACAAGTAGCTAGTGTTCCCTCACAAGATCCCCTGGGCACAGAAACAGTCAATAGAGAAAGAAGGTAATAAAGGACCATAAAAGAAGAAGGAAGTCAGACCCTGAAAAAAAAACAGAGCAGCTGTAAACCAAATAAAAATGGTCGTTAACAAAACGAAGGCAAAAAAAACATTTTATTCGAACAAAATGAAGGCTTGCCTAATGCTCTCAGCTCGGGATGCAGCCATTGGATGTGTTTAGCAATGGCGAGGATAGTCAGCGCCATTTCACCAACATAGTGATATACGATATATTCGTTCCAATTCTATAGGTACTCGCTAAACACTAAATTAAAATACTAAATGCACTAAAATACACAAAATACTAATTTCTAAACAAGTTGACAAGGCCTTTCCATCGTCAATCTAACTGAAAACGTCATTTTAACATTCCATTCAATCTGACTAATCAAGATGACAAATACCATCTTCAACATCCCTGTCAAATTGATAACACATTTTGTATTGAAGTTGACATGACATTTGGTGTATGTATTGAAGTTGACATGACACATTCGCCATGCCAATAATGCGATAAATACCACTTTCAACATTTCAACCAAGTGGATACATGCCGTTTTCAATATTCTCAGGAAGTTGAAGTGACACATTCAACATCCCAATCAATCTAATATTTAAAAATCAAAATTTTGATATATGATTGATTGATTACAAATTACTTTTAGCCTCCCTTTACCACAAAGATGTTGAAAAAAATGAAGGATGAAGGCCCCATTTGGTATGGATTCAAGGGAACGTGGAATCTGTGCCCAAAGTACGTTTCCGCATAGGATCCCGAGCGCATAGAAACAGTAAGATAAGAAGGAAAGTTATGAAACAAGATAAAAGTTGAAGTCAAAGGTGCTGAAAACAGGATAGCAGTGAACCGAATATAGGTGGTCCGTAACAAAACAAAAAAATTATTTCAATAAAAAAAGCCTACCTTACTCTAAGGTCGCACCCTCACACATTTTCCCCTGGGAGAGCTAATTCCCATAGATACAGTTGTTTGTATCCGTTTGAGTGGAGAAAAAACAAGAGTTGCTAGAGAAATCGCATCGGCTTTGGCATGCCATATTAGAGAACTGTATTGAAACAAACAGGACTCTTCATGACACCGTAGCGCGAAAAATATACAAAAATCTCATCGGCTATAACAAGTGATATCACAAAACTTCAATTGAATAAATCAGGTGCTAATGAAAACGTAAAGTGAAGAACTACAACAAACCGCATTGGCCAGGGCGAGAGAATAAACATGACACTTCATGACACCGTAACGCGAAAAAAACGCACAAACCTCATCGGCTTTAACAAGTGATATTACAAAATTTTAATTGAATAAATCGGGCGTTAATGGAGCGAAGAACTTCTACAAACAGCATTGGCTAGAGCGAGAGAAAACACCATCAGAACAAACTTTACTCATGACAAAGCAGCGCGAAAAAGCCTCGTAAGCCTGCTCTACAAGGCTCGTTGGCGAAGACACAGTAACGCGTCCCGTTAAAGAAAGAAGCCCGTAATTATATGGCATGACCTGCACCAGATCCGCGATGATTTATTCAGGGAGGACAAGCTCCAAGTTACATACAGTTCGCACGCCGCGTGTGGGTGACTGCCTTAACGACCGGGCTTCGTTTCTGGAGCGTAGCACGGATACGCTCGATTTCTAGGAGCGCAGCAAGGATAGGCTCGTTTTCTAGGAGCGCAGCAAGGATAGGCTCGTTTTATTTAGAGCGTAGCAAGGATAGGCTCGTTTTATTTAGAGCGTAGCAAGGATACGCTCGTTTTATTTAGAGCGTAAGAAGAATACGCTCGTTTTATTTAGAGCGTAAGAAGCATACGCTCGTTTTATTTAGAGCGTAAAAAGAATACGCTCGTTTTATTTAGAGCGTAAGAAGAATACGCTCGTTTTATTTAGAGCGTAAGAAGAATACGCTCGTTTTATTTAGAGCATAGCACGGATACGCTCAATTCATTTGAATTATTAATGGTTATTACGGTCTACTATGTTATACCCTTTCAATAGGTTTTAATATAGGAAGTTGTATTATGAAAAGATAAAGACAAAAATACCTCGGAATTTAACTTTAGAACGGTATTATATCCATACATGTATATATATATACATATATATGTACACACTATCGTACCCGTGGCATCAAAAATGATGGCAAATACTGTTAGATAGATATTAAATAAAATTACATGTTAGAACGCAATGCAATATATTTAGTTTTATAAGCTGTTGCCTTACAACAGCTTGTTGTTCTTGAAATAATCTTTCTCTCGCTGTTCCTTATCGCTCTCGATTCAGTCTTTTTTTCGTTCGAGTGGAGTTTCCATGCTTAACCTTATTTCAAAGGTAACTTATATTTCTTGTGACAGTAATGAACTCTTAGAATACAGTACATATTTTTGAACGGCAATAGAGGTAGCTATAGACATTCGTGTCGTATCCTAGATACAGACATTCAGCATTACTGAAAGCAACTGTGAGCTTGTGTATGCTATGGTAATGTGCAATACCCCGCCGAACTCTGTATCCACGATACGGACTGGAGAATATACGGCTCTGGATCTCTCTAATTTTTTTCAAAGTTACTTATATCATAGTGCACTTGTACAGTGAAAATGAGTATTACTTTACTAGTGAACTGAAACCAAGATCGCCAGTACTTATTTCTTCCGATCTATTTTTAAGAGCGTGACACGAAACATATAAATAAATATATCAATACACAACATTCATTCTTAGTATTAGATACATATTTCATACACGGAAAGTATTTTGCACAAAATAATATCATCGGCGGCGTCGTAAAAGTCACCATCAGCTGCATAATCATCATTTCTTTAGTGTTTTGCTTAACATTAGTCCCTGTTTTTAATAAAATACTGTACTGTGCAGGAAAGGTTATTAAAGGTACAGGCAGGGTTTTAGAAGTCCAAATACAAGTAAAATAAATACGGTAAAAATGTTGTCCCTACTTTGCAAAAATTCAGTTATCGCGGGTGGTATTGGAACCGACCAACCGCGATAAGCGAGGGATCACTGTAGCTGCATCCATCACAGCTCAGAAGCTTGACACACAGAACTATTAAGTGAATCATAGAGATTATGGAAACCTGTGGGAGACCTTCATAGATTTTCAACAAAATCACGCTTGGTAAAGGCCTAGAGCAGGTGTTTTCATCAAGAGGCCCAACTGAAAATTACATAATTATCTCTCATAATTACAACACTGCTAGCAAGGCGTACAATATGCTTCCATCGATCACTACATAATAATACTGAGTTGTTGTTTGGTCGGTTTGTCGGTGTCTGTGACGCTCACGCGGACGCTCAATGACCGTATCTGTAATACGAGTTTCACCAGTACACAAGTACAAGAATATTTTAATGGCGGGTACTGTTGGGATGGATATATTTGTTGGTCATCCACATCTGCAAAACTTAATCGAGCAAAACATCAAATCCCGTCATTCTTGATGGACCACGCACACTAGTTTAGAGATTTAGATCGGTTCATCACACACAAAACATGTGCTTTTATGGTAGAACCGTAAATTTAGAAGGTATACTCACAGGGCAAGATGTCCTTGTATCTGTTCTTCCTGCGGTTCTCTTCTTTCTCGCCATGGCTGCACTCAAAGCCTGGCTCACTTTTGAGGCTCTCTGTTATTGCTTTCAGTTCCTGCACACAAAAAGCAAGCAAATCAAAATATGTTGAAATTAGCCAATGTATTTTTGTAATTTATGTTTTTCAATCCAACTGACACATAACATATATGTACAACATTCCAATGAAGTTGGTTAGTAATGTATACAACATATGATTGAAGTAAACATTTCACATATGTAACATTCCACCAAAATTGGCACATGATCTACACAACATAAGTTGAGTTGCAACCAATGCAACAATACAGTCAAATTGACATTACAGTTATAACTCTATAATCAAGGTGAAATATAACTTTCAACACCCCAATTAAGTTAATACATGACACATAAGATACAAAGCAAGATATTCAACACTAGGCTTTGAAATCCACATGAGTAACACTTTCACTATGGCAGGTACAACTGAAGTTTAATATTCAACTCAAATTTAGTGTCAATTGTAGTAAGCAATGTTGAACATAACAAAAAATAACTTGATCATGCCTTCTTTAGTTTTTATTAGGTATTATTGAAAATTGAGTGTCTGAGTACTGGTCGGTCAGCAGCATTATGAGAATTCCCTCCGTGTACCACCGGTGGGTCACGTCGTGCTTAGGTGTTAAAAGACAGGGTGCAGTAATGAGTACTTCTAACTGAGCAAGTACCCACTTCTATCTGAATTAAATCAAAGTCAAGTGGGGTATTAGAGTTTCGACTTCCTTGTCCTAAGGAAGCAGATGGACAAACAGTGATAGCAACCTAGAATGACAAAAATTTCTAATTACGTACCTACATTAATAACATCAAGGCTCTCTAGCTACAGCAAATGTGAAAAAGAGAAGGACTATTTAGTATGGATTATAGGAAATAGGGAATCTATGCAAAAGGTGAGTTCCCACACAAGAACCCGTGCACATAGAAAAAGTAAGTTGCAGAGGAAGGTTAGGAAACAAGATGAAAGATGACAAAGAATGTCAGAGTTGTTAAAAACAGGATAGCAGTGAATTGGAAAAAGATGATGCTTAACAAAAAAACATTTAATTTCAACAAAATGAAGGACAATCTAATTCTCAGTTGAGGACTTCAGATCTTCCCTCTGGGACTGTTACTTTCCATTGATGCAATAGTTGTATTCTCCTAAGAGGGATAGCTATAATGGCTCTCTTCATTGAAAGGATTAGGTAATTCTATTTAAAGAATTATTACTCTATTCAAATAATTATTACTCTATGTAAAGAATTATTACTCTATGTAAAGAATTATTACTTTATGTAAAGAATTATTACTCTATGTAAAGAATTATTACTTTATGTAAAGAATTATTACTCTATGTAAAGAATTATTACTCTATGTAAAGAATTATTACTCTATGTAAAGAATTATTACTCTATGTAAAGAATTATTACTCTATGCAAAGAATTATTACTCTATTTAAAGAATTATTACTCTATATAAAGAATTATTGCTCTATATAAAGAATTATTACTCTATTTAAAGAATTATTATTCTATTTAAAGAATTATTACTAACAATATAAACACCCAAGTAATCCTGGAAAAAATGTATTACACTAAAATTAAGGGAATGGTAAATCTGTGCATAAGATGCTTCTCCCATTCCCTGCACATCAAAAGAATAAGATTGAGAATTCATGCAACAAGATAGATATTTAAAAAAGGAATAGGCATAGGGAAAAAAAACTGTGAACCAAAGAAAAGGCAATTTGTAACAAAACTAATGTTTTATTTCAACAAGAGGAAAGCCTTTAGCTCAGGATCTTCTATTTCTCCATCGTGAGCACTAATCAATTCCCATAGAAACAATAAAAGCATCTTCCAGGGGAGACAGAAATCATTGAAATAGATGCAGATATGCCACAAGGATCACTTCAAGTATTGAAATCTAAACAAATACGTTTTTTAAACAATACTGGCAACTCAAATTTTTTCATCTCACCATAGATACCTCATTAATTTTATCCAAAATGAACAGCCTAAACTAATATGGATTTTGACAGCACATTTAAAAATCCTATCAATACCAGTACAATATCTTTTTCTATATTAGGTAGTTTTCAAAACATAACTCATCATAATCTCTGCTACAGAGAAAGGGTTTGTTAATCCAACAATCTCTGCTGCAGAGAAAGGGTTTTTAATCACACACAATCTCTGCTGCAGTGAAAGGGTTTGTTAATCCAACAATCTCTGCTGCAGAGAAAGGGTTTTTAATCACACACAATCTCTGCTGCAGTGAAAAGGTTCGTTAATCCAACAATCTCTGCTGCAGAGAAAGGATTCATTAATCCAACAATCTCTGCCGCAGAGAAAGGATTCGTTAATCCAACAATCTCTGCTGCAGAGAAAGGGTTTTTTAATCACACACAATCTCTGCTGCAGAGACAGGATTTGTTAATCCAACAATCTCTGCTGCAGAGAAAGGATCATTAATCCAACAATCTCTGCTGCAGAGAAAGGATTTGTTAATCCAACAATCTCTGCTGCAGAGAAAGGATTCGTTAATCCAACAATCTCTGCTGCAGTGAAAGGGTTCGTAAATCCAACAATCTCTGCTGCAGAGAAAGGATCATTAATCCAACAATCTCTGCTGCAGAGAAAGGATTCGTTAATCCAACAATCTCTGCTGCAGAGAAAGGATTTGTTAATCCAACAATCTCTGCTGCAGAGAAAGGGTTTGTGAATCCAACAAACAAGACCCTTGATTCTTCAAAACCCATCTCAGGCTTATGTCAGTTTTTCTTAAGTGAATTAGCAGTCAATTTGGAAGAGTGAAAACAGCCTTTAGTTGATGGCAAACCTTAGGCTAAAAAAGAAAGAAGTCACATATCATGGGAATTGCACAATTGACGCCTTTAGTCTGTAGAATGGTATTGTATATTATAGTATATTCAGAGATTATTTTGGAAGTATAATCAAATTGAAGGTATCAGGAAGTTCAGCCACCCCAACCAAAGCACAATGTCCTCAAATACTGTACTTGAAGAAATAGCAAAGTAATTATAAATTGAACAGATTACACAATAAAGAATGAAAATCCATACTGGGAATGTACCAGATAATCTTGCCTACAGTGTTATACACAGAGGTTACTTACTTAAAATACCTCTTATATTAAAGGTAGTTGAATAAATTATTTTCTACAATAATTTAGCGGGGGGAGGGGGGAGAAAAGTGCGTAAATGAAAAGTTGTTTATTTCGATGTAATTACCATGATTCAGGCAAAAAAATTTTTGAAAATCGAATACTACCAAACATTCAACATTTACCAGAAATCTTGAAGATGTTCAGTTTATGCAGTTCATGGAAAAAAATGCTTTATATATATTATCTTTGAAATTTTCCACACACATATTCAACACAACGGTCAATGTCGGGTTTAATGCGATCACGGAAATTAATAATTTCGTTTCCAAAAAATCAATAAAGGAACACATTTAAGAACGTTTTACATGAATGACATTCTGCTCACTGATGCATTATTTTTTTAATTATTCAACTTTGATGAAAAAAAGAAACAAGTGTGCCAAGCGGAATTCAATTAATAACAGAAGCTAACAACCTATTACAAACGTAAACAGGTTGAGTCGTGAGGGGGAGCCACAGTTCTTCTAGTTAAAATTATAAATAAAGGTTTCTAGTTATGTCCGTTTACATCAGCTCCAAGATACATCAGCTCTTGGGTACAGGGTGGCCGCCATTGGAGATGATGTAAACAGACGTCACTAGAAACCTTTATTTATAATTTTCACTAGAAGAGCTGTGGCTCCTCCTCACGACCCAACCTCTTTACGTTTGTAATAGGACGTTAGCTTCCGTTATTAACACGTTAAATGCGGCGTGACCCACCGGTGGTCATTTAGGTGATTTTCATAATGCTGCTGGCCGACCAGCAGTTACTGACTCAATTTTTGTAATTACTAAATGAAAGTTAACCCTTTAACGCCCAAGTGGACTGTACAGTCCTCTTTCAAAAATAACAATAATATATTATATTTCTTATTCAATTTGTTCACTAATATGAGTCCTTTGAACTTCACTGCCAAATAGCAGTTCCTTCCACATCTTGATAACAGTGACTACCTAATGCCAGTGTCGGTTTAGTGATAGTGGTTGTGATAACGGTAATATGAGTATAAAAATGTGGGCGTTGAAGGGTTAAAAGAAAGCATGATCCAATCAATGTTTGCTATTTTCAAATTATCTTACTGCAATTGACTCTAAATTTGATCTAGATATTGAACTTCAGTTTAACCCACCGCACTTAACGTGTTAATTAAATTACGCTTGGCGCGCTCCCTTCCCTGGTATGCAAAAGCAAACTTCAAAGTTGAATAATTAAAAAATAACGCATCAGCGAGCAGAAAGTCATTCATATACAACGTTCTGAAATGTGTTCTTCCAGTGATAATTGGGATCGAAATTATTATTTTCCGTGATTGCATTAAACCCGACATTGACCAACACGAGAACTTCGTTGAATTTATTACCAGCATAATAGATCAGTAAAAGTGAAATGCAAGTCAGCAAGGGTTGTTCCATGCAAGATCAACAACAATGGCATAATTGGAAGAGCTTCCTTGTCTCAGACAAGCCCTCATGAATTGTTCATCACCAAAATTTCCTTTAGCAGACCGACAGATCAAAGTTAATGCATATTGACTACAATATGCACCACCCTTGGCAATGGAGGGAATTTCCATAATGCTGCTGACCAACCAAGAATTCACAAACTCAATTTTCATTGAACTTAATGTTGTCAACAACTCTAATAATTTTGTTACTACATAATAGTTATATGGTGCAGTTGAAGACGTTTTACACAAATGATATTGTGCTTGCAAATGCTTCGTTTGCAAGATATTCAACTTTGAAGTTATAGAAACGTCATTTATAAAATTGAACAAATGGACACGTAATAAGCAGAAACAGTTATGAAGTAAGGATAGGTAAGGTTTTGTTAGGTTTCACATAAATCTAACAAAAATTGTTCAGCTTCAAGATTAAATGGAACAAGTCTCGCTGACCGGCTTCGCCGCTCAGCGAGAATGAAAATATCGATTATAACTGGAATTTGATGCTGATTCCGAATCTGCAATTTGTTTTGACCGCTCTCGATTTTTTCGATTTTTTGTGATTATTTTGAATTTTAAATTTTTATACATTTTTATGTTTTTTTGGCCTGCACCACCTCATGATCCGAACTCTGCCATTCTCGACCCAACCTGGTCGGACTTGGCATACTTTGGCTTGCACCACCTCATGATCCGAACTCTGCCATTCTCGACCCAACATGGTCAGACCGTGCCTTGAAGACCTGAGTACCGGATAGGGCCGGGTTCCACCCAACCTGTACGGACATGGCATTCTTTGGGCACCAACTCAGTTGTTGCTAGCCGCCTTTCCAAAAAAAAAATTAAAACAAATTGAAAAAATTGAGAGCGGTCAAAACAAATTGCATATTCGGAATCAGCATCAAATTCCAGTTATAATCCATATTTTCATTCTCGCTGAGCGGCGAAGCCGCTCAGCGAGACTTAAGCCGATTAAGGGAAGCATTTGGGGACCTTTCTGGGGCATCTGCAGTCCAAAGGTCGATTCTCCCGATTTTTGTTTTTATTGCTTTAAATGAGTTAGAGACATGTCCCCGAATGTCTGTAAAAATATCAGGAACCTACCCCAGAGCTAACGTCCCTCCCGGGGGGGGGGGGGGGCATCCCTCTTACGGACCTTTTTTTCATTTTTGAACCTAAAGCAATGAAATTTGGTATACTGATAGGAAATGCAATTTTGAATCATTTATCATCAATGACAAAATGCGATTTTCTTGAAAAGAAAACGGGAAATCATAGAAAACGACATTTTTGGGGGGGGTTTCTAAATGCTTCTCCTCCTACAGTTTTTGAGCTACAGTAATGATTTTGGTATCATTGAATGCAGAATAACGTGGACAAAAAAAAAAAAATCTGAAATTTTCAATTTTTTTTCCATTTCATTTTTTTATATATTTCATCATTCATATTCCTCATCCCCATCCGAATATTTTTTTTATTATTGAATTTAGAGCAATGTAATTTGGTATACTGATAGGAAATACAATTTAGAATCATTTATCAATTATGACAAAATGCGATTTTCTTGAAAAGAAAATGGGAAATCATAGAAAACGACATTTGGGGGGGGGGGGGGGGTTTCTAAATGCTTTTTCTCTGATAGTTTTTGAGCTACAGTAATGATTTTGGTATCATTGGATGCAGAATAACGTGGACATTCCAAAAACTTGAATGCTTTTCCTCAAATTTCCAATATAAAAATTTAAAAAATTAAAAAGAAAAAAAATCAAAATATTCTCAAAAAAATTCAAATTTATGACGTCATAACTTTGAAACAAGATTGAATTTTGAAAAACTTCTCAATACATTGTAAAGCCCTTGTTTTTCTGCATCCAATGATACCAAAATCATCACTGTAGCTCAAAAAATGTAGGAGGAGAAGCATTTTGTTTCTTAAAAATAGGTTTTATAAAAAAAGTAACTTATCAAGACGTTTGTCGTTGTAACTCCGAAGTTTACAAAGCTAGAGCAATGCGGTTTGTTGCATTTGAAAGTGAAATGTGTGTTCTACCAATAATACGGGTGGATTTTCCAAATTGTTTCTGTAAAGCTTTTCATAGACTTTTTACCCTAAAATTATAACTTTTGCATTTTTGCATTGAGACTCTGACAAAAAAATTCATATAAATTCGGAATGAAATAAATCAAAAATTCCACCCGTATTATAGATAGAGCGCACGTTTGACTTTCAAATGCAACAAACCGCATTGCTCTAGCTTTGTAAATTTCGAAGTTATAATAAGTTATAATGAATAATATATGTATATATATAATTTTATTTTTTTTAAATAAAAAATTTTCTATGGCCTTATGAAAAAATTTTGTTTAAGAAAAGTTGTTACAAATGTAGAGATCTAGTAATCTGCAAATTTTCATAGACGTACGTCCAATAGAACAAAAGTTGACCATTTTGTCAAAATACTTCCCTTAAATAGTGCAATTTAAAATAATGGAAATGAGAACAAGTAACCTTGAATACAAACAGGAGGAAGAATAACATACGAAAGTTTTGATAGGGCTACTTCTAACTTTTCAAGTGGCTTAAATTTAGAAAAAATGGTAAATCTGAAGATGACAGTTGTCGATTTTGTAAATTTCGATGCCTTAGCATAGTTAATTAGATCGAAATAAACAAGTTTTCTTCTATGCACTTTTTGTCTCAAATGAGTATTTTATTAGTTATAGCGGTAAATGACTTACCGCAACTCCAGTCTTTGAAGCGGAAAGAAATTCTTGGATCCAGCTGTATGGCAATACTGCAATGGCGTCTCGCTTCCAGCGCTCTGTCTTGAAAGACGAAACCAAACCTACCGCTATACCTCGTTAAATACTCATTTGACGAAAAAAGTGTATTGAATAAAAGTTGTTTATTTCGATGTTATTACCATGTTTCAAGCAACAAAAATTCGAAAATCGACAAGTAGCTGTTTATTCGAGCGCATTCGTCATCAATGACGAAACTAAACTTACCGCTATAAATCGTAAAATACTCATTTGAGACGAAAAAAGAATAGAAGAAAACTTGTTTATTTTGATTCAATTAATTAGGTTCAGGCACCAAAAAGTGGAAAATCGACAACTGTCATCTCCTTCAGATTTACCGAAAAAATATATGTAAATGCTCCAGTAGAATGACTTATTTACATGAAGAAAAAATTATAAATAATTGAAAAAAGTGTCGAGCATAACAAAAATTTCTTTTGTATGCAAAAAATCATTCCCTGATACACTAAAATCTGGCCACTTCCTGTAAATATAGACCACTATTAACTCTTCAGTATCTGCCTAGTTTCAAATACTGTTCATGTTTTACTCATAAATCAAGCACCTGCACCCTACTTTCAGCTAACACGAGGCTCCCAAGATCGTTAATTCACACACAGTGGCAAACGACTACGTTAATGAGGCCTATCGATGCAATGAAGCATGGAATACACAACAGCCTGCCAGTCTGGCTCTCAGCCATCACAGTTACTACAACAACACACAGGTGGTTTAGTTTGTCAGTCACTCTTTCATCGTTCACACAAACTTATAGCCACAAGCTTCATCATTCATGCAAAACTTTTTCGACTTTCATTTCCATTTTAGTACGGCCAACCGGAGACGCAAAGCATGGCACGTAATATTATTTGTTATTTTGACTTTTTGCAGCACAGCTCACAAGAGCTGGTGGTTGCTCACCTGAAATTCCTTTTCGTACAAATCTTCTCCATCAATTCTTTGGTTTTCTATATTGTCCACGTGATCAATGAAATTTTGGAGGACAGTTCGGAGAGGAACCCGGCCCTTCCTCATCCCATGATCGAAGGCGGGGGCTAATATAAGCCCACGCCGTAATTTGTTGGTAATCCACCACACACACTTAGACACACGCACACCTCCACCGCATCACTGTTGACAAGGCACTGACGAGAGGAGAAAAATTTTTGCGAGTGTGAAGATAGTTGTTGAACGCGCGTGAAGAAGAACTGGCTGATTTTCATGACTGACTGGCTGAAGCGAAGTGGCTGATTACTCGGGGACGAATTTATCTCAGTTTCTGAATGAATTACGTTTGCAGAATGGTTCAGTTTGCTTCTGAATGTCGTCAAGAGTAGAATCGACAAACTAGGAATCACTATGTATGATACAAAACTTTAGATACCAGTTCCATTATTTTATTTTGACATGATTTAAATTAACTAAGACACGATTGAAATTAACTAGGTAATGCATTTTCATAACTCCGAGTTGCCAAGTCCAGTTCAGTTATGAAATTAACTATTTATTGTTTAAAATAATAATTTTCTCCCAGTCACCGCTGTTGATATTTGTCGATAGACCTGATAAGACCTAATTATAAATTTCCCATCAGGAATTCAGTAGGTTACCATAGTCGTCACGATACCAAATTATATCTTTTGAAATGTTCATAGGCTGATATTTTCATGAGCAAAATAAAACCCATATCGTACAAAAGCCATTAACAAAGAACAGAAAAATAAAAGCCATACCGTGATTCAATATCGAGTGAATTTTGAAGTTATAATAATTTTACCTATTAAGACCCTTGGATTGTTTATTTATTTGTTGTTTGGTGTCTGATATTTAAGAAAAAGCTTCTTTGATTTTATCTGAAGGATGCTCAATGACCGTTTCTGTGATAGGAGTTTCACCAGTGCACAAGCACAATAATATTTTAATCTCGGGTACTATTAAGATGGATATATTTCTCATCCATATCTGTAAGATTTACTCATCCACAATTTCGAATCCCGTAATTTTTGACAGGCTGTGTACAATAGTAATAAAGTAATAATAGTGAATATAATAATGATAACATAATATTGCTGAAAAAATAGTTGTACTAGTACTTAGACTAATATTTATCTTTGTACATCACAGAGATTCGAGAAATTTATGTACCAGGAGCAAGCACATTGTTACATATGAGACACACAAACAAACAAATTTTATGGCACATAGATTTTACGAAGTGAACTATACCTCTCATTGAATCTTTATTCTCCGCACTATCGCTTCTTAAAATCTTAGAAACGTGCTAACATTTAAATATTGTCAGCATTGTGAGCAAAAAAGGCAAGAATACTTTTATAATAACATCCTTAGAAAATGGGCAAATTTTTTAAGCATCAGGAATAATAACTTGATATACTAGCGCATCTTAATTAAAATAAGTTGAGCATTTGAAAGAGAGAATGATTAAATTACCCCAGAGCGCAAGCTGTGAGAACAAAATGAAATTTCCAGTACAGAGAAATAGAAAAAACACTGTTACTTCTTTAAATGGCTACTTGCACCCGCTTCAAATCACAAGCTCTCAAAAAATTCATGAAATTATTCACAATTTGTCTCTAACAGCAGCGTTTTTCAATAAATCCCTAAGACAACGTGAGCCTCCTAGCCCGTCGTCGATTTTCTCTACAGTATCAAACATTCAGAACTTAACCGAACAACTTTTTGCTTTAAATTCACACAAGTTCTCATGACCTTGCAACTGCGGTACCTGCTAGTATCTCTTGTGAAGTCGACTCCAATTGTCGAGAACCTTACGATACTCTGCTGCTAGGTGATAATATCCTAAGCACGATCAGAAGGAAGGACATCGATCGCTCTTGCTGGATCAAAACTGTTCCATCTGGGCGCTTCGACGACCTTCTCCATGCTATAAATTGCATGCCTAGATTTAAAAATTATATACTAAGTTTTGATGGTCTCTGCCACTCTCCCTCAGACCTTGCTCGAATCAAACAACAAATTGTAAGGAAGTACGCACTTTCTACTATTTATATCGCCAATGCTTGCAGTGCGAAAGAATTCAACAAAGCGATGAATTTCTGCAAAAACCTGGGTTTAAACTTGATTCAATTTCAAACTTACCCAGATAATGAAAATGGTGACGCACTCAATAATATTCGATGGCCTCGCACCCAGGCAGAAAACTTCTGTTTTCTTGGACAACTTGCAATGAAATCAACATTGCGAATCACCGTGCCATATTGTCCTCATTTTAACAAATGTCAAGCAAAAATTGGAATTATAGGTCATTCCAATGAATCGAAAACTTCACGGAAAGAGACAAATAGTCTCACTTTAAACTTTGGAAAAGAATATAAGCCTATGCACATCGCTGCACATGGTACACCAAATCCTTCAAAATTGATTGCGTCATCAAGCAGAGCTCTGAGTAACTCACCCACCCACAACATGAGGAACATGAATAAGCCGGAGCCTTTCCCTGACTCGATCTCAGACAAATATAATGTCAGTACGAAAAATAAATTTGCGTTACTTGCAACAGACACAAATAGTGATTGCGACATGCCCTTCTTTTCAACCAATTCTCAACTTTCCAGTGAGTACGCAGGAACCGAGGAAAGTCAAGCTAATAACGATATTCAAAACTATTCCAAAAAAAATCAAATCATTCAAAAAAAATCTGTTGCCTCTGCCAGGCATCCGTTGAACGATCAAACCGATACTGCTACCGCAAAACCAACAGTGAATCAAATTTGCACACGCGTTGCAAACACACTGGACGACTTGAAACGATCGCTCAAAATGGAGCCTGCTTACACTGTAGGTGACGGACACAGTCTCCTCCACGCCGTAACGACGCAGCTTGCTTCACAACAAAGATCGAAATGGGATTATATATCTCTGAAAATAGCCATCAAAACTGAGAGCTCCAGAAACAAGGACCAGTATGCAAAATTCGTTGACAAGAACAGTGGCAGTTTCGAACAACTCATTGATAAATACATCAATAGAAAATTCTTCGATCACGCAGTTGGAGACCTCATACCCCAAATACTTTCTAATGTGACGAGAACACCAATTCACGTATTTGATGAAAGAGAAAATGGGATTTGGAAGACGACAATCTCCCCTACATCAAATGCTCTGATAAACTGTCCTCCGGTAAACATACACCGGAAACAGGACCACTATAGCGCCCTCTTGAAAATGCGTGATGAAAATCGTGTTGCTCCCTCCCCCATCTTGTGACTAAATAACAGTGATCAAATTGAATTTGAAGCTGAAATCACAAACAACGAACGCGGCAATAAAGACCTAGAGACGAATACCAAATGCCCTGCTAGACCTAAAAAATGCAATAACTCCACTAAAGATCTGCCTATTGAGATAAATAACATCAAAATATTACACATAAATACTCGCAGTCTCAATGGTAAAATGGATGACGTACGAGTAATGTTGATCACTAACGATATCGATATTTTATGCGTATCTGAAACATGGTTCGATTCACGAGTCGAAAGCTCATATCTCAGCATTGCCGGGTACACATTGTACCGTTATGACGGAGTCAAGAGTAATAGAGGTAGCGGTTCATGCATTTTCATCAAAGATGTCTACTCTACATCCTTATTTCCGATAAAAGAAAAATGCGAAGACATAGAAATGGTTTGGCTCAATGTTCAGGTAAACAAACACAAGTCTTTCATTATCGGCAGTCTTTACAGACATCCGTCAGCATCTCTACGTCCAACATTAGATTTCATTGAAAATACGTTTAAATTAATCTCTGCAGCCAAAAAATCTTTCTATGTTTTCGGAGATTTTAACGTAGATCTGACAAATAAAAACAATAAGCTAAGCAAGATGCTGCACAGACTTAATCTTTCTCAAATGGTCCAAGAACCAACGCGAATTACCAACGCTTCCAAAACTCTTCTTGACCTAGCAATTACAAACAATCCCCAAGCAGTACTCAGCACAGAAATCTTACCGTCCTTTTCTGATCACCATTCGGTAGAATGCCAAATAAATATTGCAAAAGAGAAACAGAAATCTAGTTACATTTCATATCGCATGAAAAACCACTACTCCCCTGAAATATTTCAAGAAAAGCTATTAGACAGATGGAGTGAATTTCAAGGCATGGAAAACACCGATGATGTCAATTTACAAGTTTCGCTTTTCAACGAAAATTTCGTATCGGCTCTTAACGAATGCGCACCTTTCACTACGAAGAAAGTTAAGCCAAGAATTTCTAAATGGATAACAGATGAGATAAAACAGTTGAGCAGAGCTAAAAGAAATTTGCAGCGTGAGTACAAACTGAATAAATCAGACAGTACGCGTCGAAAATTATATAAAGATCATGAGAAGATCCTACGAAGAAAAGTTAAGGAAGCAAAACGGGACTACTTCCACAAAGAACTCTTGGCGGCAAAACAAAACCCAAAAAGAACTTGGGAAATCATTAGAGAAGTTGCTCTATATAAAAACTCGGAGTGCAAAAGCACTTTCGACAACCCCTCAAAAATGGCTAATGACTTTATGTAGTATCTCAATATAGGCCTTTCAGGCATGATGTCCTTATCACACTTGGTTTGGGATATCGCGGCACCGGCGGAAGCGTCTTAACCGCAAGACGGAGCCGACGGAAGCGCTGGTTGCGGATTGCCCTATGTCTATATCGTACTTGGGTTCAAATGGGTCGGAAGCGCCCTGACCGCACGCGCCGGAAACCGTGCCTTGGGAGCGCATCGCATTGGTGTGCACCGGAAGAGCATTGTTTAACTTCCGAGCGCTATAGCTTATAAGCAGTGTCGGTGTTTGGATGATTCAGTACAAGAATAGGAACCTAGCTAAGAGTTTCCTTTTCATACTCCTGAAGTTAACGCTTCAGATCGGTAGTTACAGCTACCGGTACTGTAGTTTGCAGCTACAATTACTAATCCTAATATCGTGATGAAAAACCACGATATAACAAATGGCGACGACTCTTCGAATCTCCAAAGTAAATTTGAACGTTACAAGTGCTCCGAAATTAAGATGGCGCATTCTACAGTTTGCTGTCTTTTCGTTGTAGTTGTAGTGGAAACAGTGAATAATATCTACAACGATTCAAGTACAGTGTGCAGACGTTCTTCAGAAGGCGGGAAACAATGGTGGTAACAAAGCTAGTGTTATAGTTGAAGCTTCGCCTGTAAACATCATTACTGATCTACAACGAAGAATTTAACCTACGCTACATATGAGGAACTTGAAGGAAAGTTCATACAACAATTTAAAATCAAGAAATCCACTGTTGGCGCATCTGTTACATTTCTAAACAGAGAGCAAAGTGTTAATGAATCCATACAAATTTATGCTAAAACGTTAAATGACTTAGCATCTTCGTGCAACTACGAAAAGTGCGGTCGCGATCGTCTCTTGAGAGGTGCGTTTGTGGCCGGTCTACATTCAGCGCAAATTCTCAGCGCGGTTCTACAGAAGTGTGACAGCAAGTCCTTCAACGAATGCGTTGAACATGCAAAACTCAGTGAACAGTAAAGCTTCGACGCTCCAGATATTATTCGTGAGGATTCACCTTCATCGTTTTTCACTACAGAAAAACTACAGCCGAATTACATATGCATTCGCTGCAGAACTAGGCAGAAGCACCTTACAAAGAATTGCTATGCCCTAAAATTAAATTAATAAAATGCAAAAAATGTGGAAAATAGGCCACATTTCTAAAGTTTGCAATTTACGACTGCAGCACGACCTCCTCCTGTTAAGCCTACACGAAGGGGACCTACACGAGAAGAATTTGACGCAGCTCGCACTTACATAGTGCAGCTGGAAAGGAGCGGTACTCAGTGCAACGTCAGAAGAGAAGATGTGTCAATGAAGAGTTCAAGTACGCCTCCACAGCGGAAGAACGAAGTTATTCTACAAAAGCCTAGGAACGATACTTGTGTCGGTAACTATGTTCATAATTTCTCCGATGTACAAACTAATTACGCGTTATTTCAGTCACATTGTATTCCTCAAAGTGTCACAAAACTTACTCCCTCTGTTGCGCTCAACAATCGTAAAATTGTTACTTCTAGAGATAGAGTCATCCTAAATGTTCTGTGTACAGGTCTAAGCCTATGTATGTAACTCAATTTGATGTCGGTGATCATATTCTTGCTCTGAAGTTAAGAAATGGTCCCAAGTGGCTGAAGGGAATTATTGTTAGTAAAGTAGCTGTTAATGTCTTTCATGTTCTAATATTAGCATTGAATGTAATCTTGAAGAGACATTCAAATCAGTTGTTGCACAGTAGTTTGGGATCTATCCGTAGTGGGGAAACAGAGACTCCTGCTTTGCAACCTGTTAGCAGTTCACCTGTACAAAATGAACCTCGTAAATCAAGTAGAATAACTAAACCTGTAATGCGAATAGGTTGCTGAGTCTTCCTTCCTTGTGTTAAATATTCATATAAAGGGAGGGAAATTGTAGTATCTCAATATAGGCCTTTCAGGCATGATGTCCTTATCACACTTGGTTTGGGATATCGCGGCACCGGCGGAAGCGTCTTAACCGCAAGACGGAGCCGACGGAAGCGCTGGTTGCGGATTGCCCTATGTCTATATCGTACTTGGGTTCAAATGGGTCGGAAGCGCCCTGACCGCACGCGCCGGAAACCGTGCCTTGGGAGCGCATCGCATTGGTATGCACCGGAAGAGCATTGTTTAACTTCCGAGCGCTATAGCTTATAAGCAGTGTCGGTGTTTGGATGATTCAGTACAAGAATAGGAACCTAGCTAAGAGTTTCCTTTTCATACTCCTGAAGTTAACGCTTCAGTTACGGTAGTTACAGCTACCGATACTGTAGTTTGCAGCTACAATTACTAATCCTAATATCGTGATGAAAAACCACGATATAACACTTTAATACTTTCTTCTCAAAAGTTGGCGAAGATCTTTTCAACGAAGTATCCAGGACAGTTTCAGACACACCTACAGGAGCAAATCCGAGCGATGTATCATCCCCAAATAGTAGAAACAAATGGAGACCAAAGCCGGTTAGCGTCATAGAGTTACGAAAAATCTTATACTCACTAAAGAATACCAAAGCGACTGGACATGATGGCATAAGCCTCCAACATATAAAAGACAGCTTCCCTGTCACAGCACCCCTCATTCGTTTGATAATAAATACATCTATAGCCACAAACAAGTTTCCCGACCAATGGAAATTATCCATTATTAAGCCATTACATAAATCTGGTGATATCGACATAGCGTCAAACTACAGACCAATCAGTCTCCTGCCTGTTATGTCCAAAATATTAGAAAAAGTAATAACAAACCAGCTCTCGTCTTACATAGACGAGTCACATCTACTGCATCGCAATCAATATGCTTACAGAAGGAATACCAGTACTCAGGACGCCCTGTTAAACATAACAGAAAAAATTTACAATGATATTGACCAAAAAAAATTAACTCTCTTACTATTGCTTGATCTCTCCAAAGCTTTCGACAGTGTTGAGCATAAGAAACTTCTACAAAAAATTTCAAACCTCAGAATTGACACTCAATGGTTTGAAAGCTACCTACTAAACCGCTCTCATGCAGTTTGCTTGAATAACAAAATGTCATCATTCATACCAAACAATTTTGGCGTTCCTCAAGGTTCAATCATCGGCCCGCTCTTATTTTCAATTTTCATCAATGATTTCCCCACCATGCCGGCAAACACAAAAATCTCAATGTATGCTGATGACGTACAAATTGCCATGACAAGCTCAACAGCAGATTTAAAAGAAACACAAGCCAACGCTGAAAACCTTCTGAGAAACCTTAAATTGTGGTATGACCATAATGGCCTCAAACTTAACGGAAGTAAAACGCAATGCATTATTTTTGGATCACAGAATGCGACTAAAAATTTGCCACCATTCAAGCTAACATTTGGAGACGATACAATTGAACCAGTAGAGACGGTAAAAAATCTGGGTGTTTGGTTTGACAAAAATATGACTTTCAATTCACACGTCGAAACAATGTGCAACAAAATAAACGGAACCTTAATGTTCTTTCATCGCATTAAGAACACACTTGACGAAAAATCTAGATTGTTAGTGATTCAGTCTTTAGTTTTATCGCGCCTGGACTACTGCAGTCTTGTATGGGGAAATTTACCTCAATATCGTCAGGAAGAGTTGCAAAAATGTCTAAACTTCGCCGCCAAAGTGGTGTGCAAAGGAAATTTCAATAAATACGATCATGTCACCCCTCTTTTAAGAAAACTCGACTGGATCCCAATACCGAACAGATTCATGATCCAAAAAGCTCGACGAGTGTTCTCCTCTCTGTACCTCCCCCAAAGTAATGCAGAGGTGGTAAAATTTTTTCCATCTAATATCCCAAACAAAAAACCAAATCGGAGGAATGATGTTTTAGTCAGTTACCGTTCATCTAACGTGGGACAAAAAGCTCTCTCAGTTTCTGGAGCTTTTTTGTGGAACAAGCTTCCCCAGCATATCAAAAACTCTAAAACTGTAAAAGAATTTAGAGTAAATGTGTCACGTCATTTTGCATCTCTATAGACCTGCAGCATTTCGGTGTGAATTTCCCATTTACCAGAAATTTTAATTTTCCTGAAATTTCTGTTAGAAAATTAGAAACTATTTCATTGTACGTTTGCTAAGCCATTCGTGCATTCATCTTAACTATTTCTGTCGACAATAATGAGCACCCCAGCCGTGAGTTCAATACAGCAGAATGAACGTTTTTTCCATAATTAGGAGTATTTCCTCATCTTTATTTCGTTATTTTTTCTTCTCTGTGTTAATATTTAACATCCGTATGGAAAACATACTCTGAAATACATTTTGTGTACACCAATATACAGGCTTATAAATGTGAGGATTGTGCAAAGTTTATAATGAATTAAATTTTTGGCTAACGTTGTCTCGTTATTTCAAAATCATTCTCGAAGATGTTTTCAATCGATTTCGGCTGAGCTGGGGGGAGGGGTTAATTTAAGCATTTTCATTTAGTCTTTTAATATTTTTCCATGCGTTCAGTGCACACCAGCACTAAACTTTGAAATCGAAAAAAACTGTTAATTTCTGTTATCAAAATTATCACTTTGGACCATTGCTTAATCTACCTATATGTGCCAAATTTTGTAAATATTCTCCACTCAAATGTGATATCCGGCCACAATATTACTCCATTTTATCTCATGTACCCATGTCTGTATAATGCTGAAGAGTTGTGTTGTTTCTTGACTGTAACCTGAGTTTTCTTAAAAAATTCTATGAAGAAACTAAAAACCAGTTCATTTTACGTTTTCCGAAGTCTTCTTTTCCTTTTAGTTATTTTTTTTCGAATAATTTCTTAGGATTACAATGAGCTCAACTGTCATTATCGGTGTAATAGATGGTAGGTTGTTTCTATCCTCTTATTTTATATTTGTATTTTTTTCTTATATTTCATTCTCAATAAGTACATATATTAATATGTGTGTGTACGTATATAGGTATATATATATCAACATAAATAGATATACATGTTTCTATTTCATTTCTTTACACAAAAACCATCCGGTTAATAAATTTTATTGCACTAGCGAAATGATTCAAAAATAGATCTCCCACTTACACCAGAGGACGTCTCTGTGAATCGGATTAATGACAAATACAATTAATGAAATTAATCGTAATTTGAGCGTATGAATCGTGGTAAAATTTTCTTTCTGTCCGTATGTTGTACAAGCAAATTTTGATGTTGAGTATATGTTTGTTTGCGCATTTCTGCCAAAATTTTGTAGATATTTATCAATCATGAGTGGTAACTGGCCTACACTGTATCTCCATTTTATCCCATGTACCCATGTCCGCATGATGTTGCAGAGAATATCGAGAAGATATGATATATGATATGATATATTGAAGATATATGTTTTTTTTGTTGTTGTTCCTCAGCGGTAACTTGAGTTTTCTTAAAATTTCCTTTAGGAAATTAAAAAACCATTCCATTTATACGTTTTTCGAAGTCCTTTTCTATTCTTTATCTTTCCTCAGGTTATTTCTTACGATTCATCAGAGCTTGGGCTGTCATTTTAAATATTGAAAGAGTAAGATTATTTTTCATGTCTATTAGCATTTTTCTTATATTCGTTTTCAATACGTATATATATGAATATGTGTGTTGGTGTGTGCGTATGTACGTGTGCGCACGCAAACATGAATGTTTATGTATCAGTGTAAACATGCACACGTTTCGCACACATGTACATATATCGGTTTCTATTTCTACTTTTTGCATAAAAAGCAAAACCTCAAGACACATTACATTTTACCTAAAGCTCTGCGATCAGTTAACACTGCACCAAATTTCAGAATTAAACAAATTGATTGCGCTTGCTTTATGATTTATAAATCGATCTATCACGACCCCGAAGGGCATTTCTGTGAACAGAAGAAATTAAAAAGTATAAACAGACAAAGGAAATAAAGCACTCGTGCAAAAATTATCTCTATATTTGTATGCCAAACAAGCCATGCATTTCAATTTTGAGTGTAAGTTTGTTTACGCATTCCTAGATGTGCGTGCTGTGTTGCGCGATGTTCTTTACAAATTATTTCGAGACTATCTTTTTCTCAATACTTGATTGTCGTTTACGGTATTGTTTCAATCTAGTATGGTGTAGCGTTTTTTTTTTGTATTTTTCCTACTTCGATGATCTTATAAATAATTCGAAAAATACTAAAGAATTCTTCGAAACTGCCAAGTTCTTAGTTGAAATTATCGAAGTAGGAAAAAGGCAAGAAGCGCTGTACCGGAATCTCTTGGAATATAAAATATCCAAGAGATAATATTTCTCGTTTCTCATTCAACTACCCTTGACAGAGTTAAACTATTAGCACGACCCGTATGGTTTGTCTATTAGTACGCCTCGTATATTTTTTCTATTAATATGTCTCGTATGGTCTATCTATCTGTACACCTATGATAGTATTGTCTAATATTACATCTCGTATAGTTTGTCTATTATTATGCCTCGTACGGCTTATCTATTTGTACACCTCGTATGGTTTGTCAATTAGTATTCCTCGTATGGAACTTTGTTAGACTATTAGCACACCACGTGTGGTTTGTCTATTATAGTACGCCTCGTATATTATGTCTATTAATATGCCTCGTATGGTCTATCTATTTGTGCACCTCTGATAGTTTATCTATTAGCACATCTCATATAGTTTGTCGATTATTATGCTTCGTATGGCTTATCTATTTTTACACCTCGGATGGTTTGTCAATTAATACTCCTCGTATGGATCTTTTGTTTTAGGACGTCTTATATTAAGGAACTTTTAAAAGCCAATATGTTGGCATATGTATCTCATGTGACAACTTGGAAATAAACGGTTTTGTTTTTGTTTTGTATCAATCGAGAGAAAATACAGTTTGACTGTCCGTTTAATGTTTTTCACTAGAAATGCTTTATAGAAGGAACTTAAACAAAAACACTAACCCGTATTATTACACTTGTTTATCCCAATAAACTCACACTAAACTCATGTTGAAAGTGCTTTAGCTTTATAAATAAAGTTCCATTCTGAGCGCTATTCCATCTGAGTGATTGCGATAGCCATGTGCTAGAGGTTCTGCCGCCGTGCGGCAGAGACCCGGGTTCGAAACTCGGCGCTGGCGGTGGCGATTTTCTCTGTTGGGTATAGGAGAAAAATTCCAAGCACAATACCCCACTCTACCCAGGTGTCTGAAATGGGTACCGGTCTTGACCGGGGGAAAGCGTCATGGCGTCCTGGCGTTGGTTATAAGGCATTTGAAAATCCAATGTACAATAATAATGATAATAATGAAGGCATCTACGGATGCTTTATTTCCAATCAAGACTGGTACATATATCACCTTTTACATTGGATTTTCAAATGCCTTATAACTAAAGCCAGGACGCCATAACGCTTTCCCCCGGTCGAGACCGGTACCCATTTCAGACACCTGGGTGGAGTGGGGTATTGTGCTTGGAATTTTCCTCCTATACCCAACAGAGAAAATCGCCACTGCCAGCGCCGAGACTCGATCCCGGGTCCTTGCCGCACGGCGGCAGAACCTATACCACATGGCTATGGCGGCACAAGGTGATATGTATCAGGCTTGATTGGAAATGAAGCATCCGTAGATGTCTTCATTATTATTCATTATTATTCACGGGAAAGAATGCGGTTTGGACATAATATTTTACTTGCTTTTTTTTAATACACGTCGGTTTTCCTTCAACTTTTATTTATCATACATTTAACTAGTAATTTGTAATGATATAAAATTCAAGCCTACATTTTAATGTTAAATAATGGGGAACACCACAAACATCATAAGTGATGGAATTCACGAATTTGAAGGAAAAAAAACCTGTTATGAGATTAAGAGAACGGGACTAAGTTTTTTTTCGGTGCTGCTATAACTTATGGATATAAATGGTTTCCACGCATAAATTTAAGCGATAAACACTCAATTTTTCCATCTCAAATTGCACCTGGGTAGCCGATATACAGCGGTTAACTTCACGCTATAGTAGCACCGTGTTTTATATCTCCTCAAGTAGCCTTGGTAATTAGCTTAAGTATTAATTTGCTATAGAATTTTAGAGTTGTCATTTTTGAGGATTTTGTAGATAAAACATGCAAGAACAAATCTATGTACTTAGTCGAACAGTTTCAGAAATTTGAGATTCGTAAAGAAATCGACGTTGTAGTCTAGGGATGCTTTATTCCAATCAATCAAGCCTGATACATATCATCTTGTACATTGGTTTTTCAAGTGCCTTATAACCAACACCAGGACGCAATGACGGTTACCCCCAGTTAAGCTGGTACCCATTTCCGACACCTGGGTGGAGTGGGGAATTCTAGCGAAGTTCTCCCTTCACCCAGGGGAGAAATTACCGCTCGGCGCCGGGGTTCGAACTGCCGACACCTTCTATTGAAGGGAGCGTTCTCAACTACGCCACTACGGTGAGAACTAAAGTGAACGTTAGGAATAAAATTTTGACTGGGTTTTGGCCCTTTAAGCGGCCACGTCTCTCCTCGTACAAGTTCCTGTGCCGCTAAAAAGCTCCTTGAAGGGCAAGTAAAATAAGTTTTTGCAATCCGTGAGTGTCCAGGGAGTTTCTTAATTTCTCCGCTATTGTATCGGATCATCTGCTGGAGGTATTCGCTTTTCAGATCGGTACTTGTCCAGCATTTCGCATTTCTTCTGGTTGGGTCGAGAAGAACTCTCCTTTTCGCTGTTTAGCTCAAAAATGCATTTATGGTGTCTGTTGGAGACATCTTTGGAGGGCATGTTTGATCAGGGTAAGTTAGTCTTGCTCTTTTTCTCTTGACACGGCTATTGTACGCCTCGTAGGGTTTATCTAGCAATTGAGAACTTTTGAATTAAGATATTTTTCTCCTGACACGGCTATTGTACGCCTCGTAGGGTTTATCTAGCAATTGAGAACTTTTGAATTAAGATATTTTTCTCCTGACACGGCTATTGTACGCCTCGTAGGGTTTATCTAGCAATTGAGAACTTATGAATTAAGATATTTTTCTCCTGACACGGCTATTGTACGCCTCGTAGGGTTTATCTAGCAATTGAGAACTTTTGAATTAAGACAAGACATTTTTCTCTTGACACGGCTATTGTACGCCTCGTAGGGTTTATCTAGCAATTGAGAACTTTTGAATTAAGACAAGACATTTTTCTCTTGACACGGCTATTGTACGCCTCGTAGGGTTTATCTAGCAATTGAGAACTTTTGAATTAAGATATTTTTCTCCTGACACGGCTATTGTACGCCTCGTAGGGTTTATCTAGCAATTGAGAACTTTTGAATTAAGATATTTTTCTCCTGACACGGCTATTGTACGCCTCGTAGGGTTTATCTAGCAATTGAGAACTTATGAATTAAGATATTTTTCTCCTGACACGGCTATTGTACGCCTCGTAGGGTTTATCTAGCAATTGAGAACTTTTGAATTAAGATATTTTTCTCCTGACACGGCTATTGTACGCCTCGTAGGGTTTATCTAGCAATTGAGAACTTATGAATTAAGATATTTTTCTCCTGACACGGCTATTGTACGCCTCGTAGGGTTTATCTAGCAATTGAGAACTTTTGAATTAAGATATTTTTCTCCTGACACGGCTATTGTACGCCTCGTAGGGTTTATCTAACAATTGAGAACCTTTGAATTAAGACAAGACATTTTTCTCTTGACACGGCTATTGTACGCCTCGTAGGGTTTATCTAGCAATTGAGAACCTTTGAATTAAGACATTTTTAAAACCAAAAGTTGATACACTTCATGAATCAACTTTGTGTAAATAACCGTTTTTCTTACTTTCTTTTCCATGCACACCGGCACCTCAAAGAACAATGGACAAGGAGAATGACACTTCAGCAATGTACTTCATTGGTTTATGGTTCAATAATAACAATAAAGATGGTTTTCCTCACCGAGTACGCTAAATAACCGTAAAATATTTTACAAATTCAGATGTATAAAAATAAACTTTACGTTATGATACACTCGTATTTACAGTTATAAACATTTCCTGCAGAAAAAAAACAAGAAAACAACGGATGAAATCTACGAACTAAATAGCAGCATCGTGAAATTTGCTCTACTCGTCAATGACAAGGTAGAGGTAGACGTCGAATTTTTTTGCTGCTAGTCAACGAGAATTTAGAAGTAGATAGAGTAGACGTCAAATTTTTTCTACTCGTTAATCACGACGTAAAGTGGACAGTGTACACACCGACTTACTACACAAGTGGAAGTAGACAGTACACTTGCTGAACTTCATTCTACTCATCACTGACAATAGATGTAGACAATCAAGACGCTGAATATCATTCTACACGTTAGGTAGGAGTAGACAATGTACACACGACCTTTCTAAACAAGTGAAAGTAGACAATCTACACACCGAACTTCTTTCTACCCGTCACTGACAATAGAAAATACGTTGAACTTCTTTCTACTCGTCACTGACAGTAGACAATTAAGACACCAAACTTCTTTCTACACATCAGGTAGAAGTAGACAATGCAAACGCCGATTTTCTTTCTACCTTCCATGGATATACCTTCAGCGCCGCAAGCCGCACATGCCACTGGCGCAACGGAAAGAATTGCTCGGCTCTGAAGCTCTTGATATTAGCAATAAAGCCACTCTCACAGACACGTATAAGTGAGTTTACACCTAATATATTGTATATGTTTTCGTACTAAGGTTTATAAGTTGAGAGTTAGTATAAGTTTCCAAAACTATGCAAAGGTGTTTCGAAGTAAGAAAAGAGGAAGGCATCATTTAGAATGGAATTAAGGAACGGGGAACCCATGCAAAAGGTGTGCCCCCAAGCACTGCGTATAGAAATAATAAGTTAAGAAAGAAGTTTATGAAACAAGATGAAAGTTGGAGAAGAAAGCTCGAGCTGCTGACAGCAGCGCACCAAATAACACACAAAAAAATTTATTTCTACAAAAGGGAGTTCGACTTAACACTTTGACGGCGGCAGGTAAAATTAAATTTCAAAGTTTAACTCAAAATGTGAAGTCAACTGTAGCGAGCAATGTTCAAAATAGCAAACATGAACTGGATCGTGCCTTCATTTAGCTTTGATAAAGTATTTATGAAACTTGAATTTGCGACTACTGGTCGTCAGTAGTATTATGAGAATTCCCTCCAAGTCGCAGTCCAAGTGTAAAATCTCAGTACGGGACCTCGCATCGTCCCTACGAGAGCGCCTATTTCTAAATATAGTTTTCACAAGGAATGCCATTTATGTTCATGAAATAGGTCTATTGACGCACCAAATCCTCATGTTTAAGCTTCGAACGACCTTACAACATACAAAACTACATAACGTACGTTTGAGACACATCTGCAGCGTGCGGCAGTCAATCCTGCATTTCTGCGAGGCTGTGCAGGCCGAAAAATGCAGGATTGACTGGCGCACCCTGTACGTTAAGCCCTAAAGCAATATTTACAAAAAAACAATTCATTTTATTCGAACACATCACACGGATATCATACCATACAGTAGATTACTTAGCAGTAGATTACAGTAGCACAGTACTGTATATCTACTCTCCAGTATGTAATCTACTGCACAGTACATGACATACTACTGTAATCTACTGTAATCAAGTAGATGACATACTACTGTAATCGACTGTAATCAAGTAGATTAAAATCTACTGTAATCAAAAAGATCACACACTACAGTAATCTACTGTACAGTAGGTGACATACTACCGTTATCAAGTAGATGACATACTACTGTAATCAAGTAGATGACATACTACTGTAATCAAGTAGATGACATACTACTGTAATCAAGTAGATGACATACTACTGTAATCAAGTAGATGACATACTACCGTTATCAAGTAGATGACATACTACTGTAATCAAGTAGATGACATACTACTGTAATCAAGTAGATGACATACTACCGTTATCAAGTAGATGACATACTACTGTAATCAAGTAGATGACATACTACTGTAATCAAGTAGATGACATACTACTGTAATCAAGTAGATGACATACTACTGTTATCAAGTAGATGACATACTACTGTTATCAAGTAGATGACATACTACTGTAATCAAGTAGATGACATACTACTGTAATCAAGTAGATGACATACTACTGTAATCAAGTAGATGACATACTACTGTAATCAAGTAGATGACATACTACTGTAATCAAGTAGATGACATACTACTGTAATCAAGTAGATGACATACTACTGTAATCAAGTAGATGACATACTACTGTAATCAAGTAGATGACATACTACTGTTATCAAGTAGATGACATACTACTGTTATCAAGTAGATGACATACTACTGTAATCAAGTAGATGACATACTACTGTTATCAAGTAGATGACATACTACTGTTATCAAGTAGATGACATACTACTGTTATCAAGTAGATGACATACTACTGTTATCAAGTAGATGACATACTACTGTTATCAAGTAGATGACATACTACTGTAATCAAGTAGATGACATACTACTGTTATCAAGTAGATGACATACTACTGTAATCAAGTAGATGACATACTACTGTAATCAAGTAGATGACATACTACTGTTATCAAGTAGATGACATACTACTGTTATCAAGTAGATGACATACTACTGTTATCAAGTAGATGACATACTACTGTTATCAAGTAGATGATATACTACTGTAATCAAGTAGATAACACACTGCTGTACAGTAGATGACGTACTACTGTGATGTACTGTAATCAAGTAGATGACACACTACAGTAAACTACTGCACAGCAGATGCCACACTTGGCCAGAATGAAACAAATAACCTATACATTGCGACAACACTCAGGTACTTCAATACGGTCACTGTCCCTCACACTCGAGGCTTCAACCTACGGCTTCTTCAGATCAGTTGTCCATGGTAAAAATAATAAATGGAGGATTAGTCAAAGATCTATGGTTGATTAGTCAAAATTAATAGCGGATTAATTAATTTTAATCAAAGATTAGATTAGTCGTTAGTTTTAGCCTCTCTACCCAGCAACAATTGCGATCCAAAGAGAGGAAGGAGGAAGGCACCATTTAGTATGGAGTTAAGGAAACGCGGAATCTACGCAGAAAGGCATAGAAACAGTTAGTTGTGAGAGAAGGTTATGAAACAAGACCAAAGTTGAAGAAGACAGTAGTAGGTGCTGAAAAACAGGACAGCAGTGAACCGAAAAACGGTGGTCATTAACATAAAAAAAACATTTTATTTCAACAAAAAGAAGGCCTACCTAACTCTCAGCTCAGGCCCTCACATTGTCCCCCTGGGAGCGCTAGTCCAATTTTAATCAAAATTAATTGTTTATTGTCCGAGACTAATGGTGGAAAAATCGATATTTATGGTGCATTAATAAAGTAAAAAATAGAGGATTAGCCAATGTCCATGTTGATAAGTAAAATTAATGGTAGATTACTCGAGATTACGGTAGATTAATCGAGATCAACGTTGGATTCATCGAGATTAATGGTTATTCAGTCGACATTGATGGCTGGTTAGTCAAGATTGATGGTTATCAAGATTACTGGCGAATAACTCTCAATCAATGAAAGAAGAAGTCGAGTCTGGACATCGGCGTTGCTGTCACAGCCTACTAAGTGTTGCCAGATTAGGCCATTTCTCACCTAAATTCCCAAGCCAAGTTCTTTTTTATGATGAAGTTTGAGCACTCGGCATCAGGCAACAACATAGTGCTTCCAGATAGGTTCAACTCTTCTTATGCTGATTTTTCTTCGATAAAAAGCCCAACTTGAAGAAAATTTGGAAGAAAAATATCTTAAACTGGAATAAATTGGCCAGAAATAGCTATAACTGGAATAAATTGGGCAGAAAAATAGCTAGATGGAATAAATTGTCCAGAAGATGGCCAATGAGTCGTCCTGCTTCTGCTACAGCCAAAAGAACGAGTTGCCCATTACCGATTTTGATTATTGTAAGGCACACCACTGCTTGTGGATAAGATACAATATCCATTTTTTTGTAATAAATTTAGAAAATCGGCCAATAATATCGATTATTATTATTATTATATAAGAAAGTTGTAGCCTCCCTTAACCACGACAAAGATGTTCCAAGAGAGGAAAGAGGAAGGCACCATTTAGTATGGAGTTGAGGGAACGCGGAATCTATGCACAAAGTGCACAGAAACAGTAAGCTAGGAAAGAAGTTCATGAAACAAGAAAAAAGTTGAAGAAGAAAGTAGTAGGTGCTGAAAAACAGGACAGCAGTGGACCGAAAAAAGATGGTCCGTATCAAAACAAAAACCTATTTTATTACAACAAAAGGAAGCCTACCTAACCTTTAGCTCAGGCCCTCACATAGGCCCCCTGGGAGCGCTAATTCCCATAGATACAATACCTGTATCCCCCTGAGGGGGGCCAATAATATCGATAACTCCACTCTTAATATGAATTATTCCACAATTAATACCTCAATTAATTCGCCAGCAATTGAGATTAATCCGTCAACAATCTAAATTGTTGCACCATTGCTTGAAATTAATGAAATTAACCCGTCATTAATTTTCACGAGTGCAGCATTAATGTCAACTAATCAACCACAAATTTTGACCAAATCGACATTAATCGTTATTAAGCCGCCGTTACCGTTGACTAATCACGTCGAATAATTGCCTTTTATTTCGATAAATCCCCACAGATTTTGACTAATATTATGCTAGAGTATCAGGCTTACCACAGAGTATACAAGCCTCAAGTCAAGAGCAAAAGCTGGCCCCAAGTTCGCAAGTACACAATTGCTGACGAGCAGCTGAGTTTAAGACGATCTCTCTAAAGCGGCCCATAGACGATCAATATTATTGTCAATATAACTGTCAATAGCATTGACTCAATATATTGATGAAATTATTTTTGCCCACTAAGTCAATTAATTGACGGTCGTCAATCAAGCCCACAGACGATCAATTAAATTGTCAATATTTCATCATTGTCAATTATATTGACAATAAAATTGATCGTCTATGGGCCGCTTAACACGTTTCCTGCGATGGGTTAAACCAGTGGTCTCAAAACTACGGCCCGCGGGCCAAATCCAACCAGCCAGTGTAAGCAATCTGACCTGCGACTGCTAATGGCTTATTGTTGTTATCGTTGCTGTGATAAGTTGGATAAAAAGTGCCGGGTAAATTAAAGCGGTTTTGGTCCTTGGAACTTACGGGAGTTATCAGTATGGCCTTAAGGCTGTCAAGTTTGGAGATCACTGGGTTAAACTGAAGTTAAATTCAAATTTGAAGTTGATTGTAGAGGGCAATTTTTAAAAATCGCAATTTTGAACTGGATCGTGTCTTCATTTAGCTTTCATTAGCACGTTCGTCGCGTCTCCGCGGTTGTTGACGGTTGGTTTGGCTAGGTTGTGAGTGGCAGAATAGGGAAATCGACTTAACTGCTCGAATGCATTTTACCCTCCCCAAGAAATATGAATGCAATTTCATGACAACATATCGCCTCGTATAACAACAAGTTATTCGTTAAAAATGTCGCGGAACGAATGAAATGTCATTCATGTATATCAGAACGTGAATTACAAATTTACCGATTGGGACACATATGGCCCAAGACGTGACGAACGTGTTAAGTATTTATAAAAATTGAGTTACTGACTGCTGCAGGTCGGTCCGCAGCATTATGGAAATCCTCTCAGTAGCCACCAGTGGGGTCACACTTCGTAGGAAATGTGTCAACACTTTGACTGCGGCAGGTGAAACGGAAATGAAATATTCAACTCAAATTTAAAGTCAATACTAGAAAGCAATGCAGAAAACCGCGAACATGATCTGGATCGTGCCTTCATCTTTCTTTGATTAAGTATTCATCAAAATAGAGTTTGCAACTACTGATCTGTCAGCAGCATTCAGAAAATCCCCTCAGTGTACCACCGGTGGCTCACATCGCAGTCAAAATGTCATGTACGTATAAAAACCAAGTAATCGACGCATTTATAAAGCTACATTTGTTCTACATTACCAGCATCGAAGCTCAACGAAAGCAAGCTCCAGGGTTCAAGATACTTGGTGTAGACGACATCGGATGGCGTCTCTCCGAGATACGACTCAAATACTACACTTGTTGAAATCTACACATTGTTTCTGCCAAGCTGGCTAATTCCACAGCCTGTTTTCTTGGTTGTTTGCTAGGTTGTGAGATTGGTTGCCCGCTTGATTGCCAGATCGCTGGCCAGCTTGCTAGTCACCTTGCTTGCGAGCTTGCTTGCGAGCTTGCTTGCCAGCTTGCTTGCCAGCTTGCTTGCCAGCTTGCTTGCCAGCTTGCTTGCCAGCTTGCTTGCCAGCTTGCTTGCCAGCTTGCTTGCCAGCTTGCTTGCCAGCTTGCTTGCAGCTTGCTTGCCAGCTTGCTTGTCAGCTTGCTTGTCAGTTTGTTTGCCAGCTTGCTAGTCAGCTTGATTGCAGCTTGCTAGTCAGCTTGATTGCCAGCTTGCTAGTCAGCTTGATTGCCAGCTTGCTAGTCAGCTTGATAATAATAATAATGAGGGGTGTTGATACAATCAACATTAAAGCACGGACACGGGTCCTTTACTGCTCCCCTTTATGCATGTCATCTGCGATCGCAAGGTCAATTTAGAAACTCATCATTAAAGGTAAGTCAATTGCAATGCAAAGTTACTGAAACATTTAAATTAGGTCGTAGACATCTATCACACGAAGATAGTTCATTAATTCCTTGACGTCTAAATGGCGTCCCAATACCGTCTCGACGGTAGGTTGTAGCGTTTGGCAAGCCTTTATACAATTTCTACTAATTGTTAGACTTTCACATTCTATGATTAGGTGCTTGACAGTTAGTGTTGAGTTGTTGCAAAACTCGCACACTGGTGCAATATCAGGTATCTCGTTGTTCATCAGGTAGCCATGCGTTAAGAATGTGTGTCCTATTCTGAGTCTGTTAACTATTATTTCCTCTTTACGTGATATTTTACCGAAGTCCAACTCTATTCCTGGTGATGGTTGTATTTCCCTTAATTTGTCTCTGCAATTTTCCCACCTAGTTTTCCACTGGTTAATCACGGCTTGTCGAATTAATGGTTTCCAATCTGTGTAGCAAATTAGGATAAATTCTTCGTTTTTTTGGGTTGCGTTCTTGGCTGCAGTATCTGCAGCATCGTTATCGCCTATTCCGACATGGGAGGGGATCCAGCATATGTTGATGGCTTTGCCGCCTTTTTGTTTTTCGTGTATGTCGTGTTGTATTCGGCGTAGTACTGGATGGTATGTCTCGTACTTTAGGCTGTTAACGACACTCAAGGAGTCGCAGTATATTACGAATTTTTTATCTCTTTTTTCATTAATGATGCCAAGGGCCAAGTGGATGGCGTGTATTTCGGCTGAGTATATTGAGGCCTCTTTCGGTAGCGTTGCAGAGCGAACAATGGTGCCACATACTGCTGCCGCTCCTGTGCCATTTTCTCCTCTTGAGCCGTCTGTGTATATAGTTACATATCCGTCATATTTTTCTTTTGTCATTCTTTTAAACTCTTGACGGATTATGTATTCAGGGGTTTCGTTTTTTGGTAGTTCGGTGAGGTCGGTATTTATTGTTGGTTTTGTTAGTGCCCATGTGGGAGTATTAATGTTTAGTAGTCGGTATGAAAAGTCTGGTTTAACTCGATTTTTCCGGAGGCCAAATTTTTCTATCAGTATTTGCATTTTAATAGCGAATGTTGGAGTTATTTTCCTATTTTGGAAGAGTAGTCGGTTACTCGGCGTCACAGTGTAATTGAAGGCGGGGTTTCCATGTTGACTTCGGATTTTGTAGTAATAACAGAGGGATAGATAGTTTCGCCTAATATCGGGAGGCATTTCATTGCAAATAATGTGTAGACTATTTGTTGGGCTGGATTTGAATGCTCCTGTAGCGATTCGTAGTGCTTCGGATGTAATAGACTCGATGGGCTTTAGAGTTGTTTGGCTGGCAGAGTTATAGATTATTGATCCATAATCGAGGATTGATCTTGTAATGCTTCGATAGATTTTGAGGATCGTGGTTTGGTCTGCTCCCCAGCTTTGAGCTGTTATTGATTTTAATAAGTTCAGGCTATCATTCCCTTTTTTCTTTAAAGCAGTGATGTGTTGTTGCCAGTTCAATTTTTCATCGAAGATCAGGCCGAGGAATTTATGTGAGTTTGTGTATTGAATGTTTTCATCATTGAGTTTAAGTATTGGGCTGAGGAAGAGTCCGGGTATGGTATTGAAATGTATTGCTTTGCTTTTACTGGATGAGAATTTGAAGCCATGATTTTGGGACCACTTAAATATTTTATTGATACAGGATTGCATTTTGTCTTGGATAACCTTGAGGTCTTGGTGGTGGTATCCAACTTGTAAGTCGTCAACGTATAGTGAGTGGTGGAATTTGTTGTCCGGTGGGATCTGCTTGGCTATGTCGTTTATTTTGAGGGCGAATAACGTGACCGAGAGGACACTGCCTTGAGGGACTCCGTTTCGCTGTTCGTAAATATTTGAGCTATAGTTGTCTATTCGGACACTTAGTGTTCTACGTTCTAGGAATTTGGCGACAAAAGTTGGTAATCTGCCCCTGAGTCCGATATCGAATAAATCCCGTATGATCCCATATCTCCATGTTCTGTCGTAAGCTTTTTCAAGGTCGAAGAACACTGAGATGAAGTGTTCTCTGTTTGCGAATGCTAATCTTATGGTTGAGTCTAGTCTGACCAAATGATCTGTAGTGCTACGCCCCTTTCTGCATCCACACTGCTCTTTACTAATTATATTGTGCATATCTAAGTATTCGATCAGTCGATTATTGATCATTCGTTCCATTAATTTGCACAGACAGCTCGTGAGTGCGATGGGTCTGTAGTTATTTGGTTTACTATGGTCTTTCCCGGGTTTTGGGATTGGTATTATTATCGAGTGCTGCCATTGTGGTGGGAAGTAGCCCGTTGTCCAGAATTTGTTAAAAGTGTTCAAGATGTATTGTTTAGCTGGTAGTTTTAGGTGTTTGATCATGTCGTATGTTATTTTGTCGTTTCCTGGTGATGTGTTTTTAGTTTTTCTTAGGGCGGATTCAAATTCATGCATATGGAAAGTTTGGTTATAGATTTCTACGTTTGGCGAACTGAAATGGATCGGTATAGTTTCATTTGCGGTTTTGATTTGTTGAAATTCAGGGGAATAGCTTTGATCGCTTGACACTTCGCTGAAATTTTCAGCCAGTTTATTCACAATATCAGGGATTGTGCTGTAGTGCATATTGTTTTCGATCAATATATGGACTTTTCTTTGTACTCGACCTTTTATTTTCCTTATTGTTTCGTATACTCTGGCCATTGGTGTATATTTATTAAGTTGGTTTACGAAATTCTTCCACGTTTCCTGTTTGCTTGCTCGAGTTTTGTATTTATGATTTGCCCTTGCTCGTTTCCAGTTAATTAAGTTAGTAAGAGTTTTATTGCGGTGGTATTTCTTGTAAAGTTTTTCTCTTTCTTCTTTTGATTCTTGGAGTTCTTTTGTCCACCATGGTTTGGGGTAGTATTTTCCTGGTATATAAGTTGGGATGGCTTTTTCAGCTGCTGAGTAGAACCGCTGGTATAAGTCGGTGAGTAGTTGTTCGTTATTAGTTGTTGTGTTCAACATCGGCTTGTTCCATGCATTGTTATTGGAATATAGATCCCAGTTAGCTTTTGAGTAGTTCCAGATAGTTGATGGGGGTTGGTTGGGACGATTTTCGTTAAGGTAGGTGATCAAAATTGGGCAATGATCGCTATCACCCGGCGAGTCGAAAGCAACCCAGTCTAATAGCACGGCCAATGTAGGTGAGCAAATTGTCAGATCGATAGCCGATTCTGAATTGTATCCTATTCTAGTGGGTGAACCAGTATTTAATAGGCAAAGGTTATTGTTTGTAATAACAGTTTCTATCAGCTTCCCCCTATTATCTGTATTTTTGCAGCCCCATATGGTGCTGTGTCCGTTGAAGTCGCCGGCTAGGATGAAAGGATTCGGTAGTTGGTGGATTAGGTTATTTAGTTTTTCGTTTGTGACTGTTTGTCTACCGGGTATGTAGATGCTGCAGATGGTTATCAGCTGTCCTATGTTTACTTGAATGGCCACGCTTTGTAGTTCAGTCTGTAGATTCAGTTCACAAAAAGGTATTGAGCTATGGACATATATTCCAACACCTCCATGGGGGGTTCTGTTGTAATGACCGTGTCGTAGCACATTACTGTAGCCGTTTATTCTAAACTGGCAGTTATCCCATAGCTTTGTTTCTTGAAGTGCTATTATACTGGGTTGGTGGTTGTTTATTGTTTCCATTAGTTCATCTTTCTTTCCCCTGATGCCTTGGCAGTTCCACTGCAGGATTCCTACGTTAGCCATGGGGTGTGTTTGATTTGATTTTGTTATTCAATCGTTCAATTAGTTACTTTCTTTTGGGTGATCTATCTCTAATCCTAGAGTCACGAGAGTAGTGTGATTGTTCCTCATCTGAGTAAATTTGTCGTTTATCATGTCTGTTGCGGCTGTAGGTGGGGGATCGTGATTTTGATCGTGATCTTGGTCGCTTCTTGTTTTGGGTTTTGGAAGGTTTGTGCTGCTTTGGGGGTTTGAATTCGTTGAATATTCGTCTGGCTTCTTGTCTCATAATAGGGTTGCATTCGCTCGTGCCATCTTCCTCATTTTCAGATCCTTCGGCTGTAGTTTCAATATTAATTGTGGATTTGAGCAATTGTGTTGGGTTGGGTTTAATGCGGAGTATCTCTTTTTCGCATGTTTCGTGGTCGCGTTGTGAAGTTTGCGGTGGTTTGGTTTCTGGTGTATCGGTTGTGTTATCAGTTGTACCTGGTTCGTTACAAAGTGGGGGAGCCATATTTTGTTCGGTGATCGTTTGGTTTTTGGGAGCCGCCATAAAGGGTTGGGGGGTTGGTACTTTGGGTATTTGATCCGTTCGATTTCTGGTTATTTGTGCGTAGCTTTGGTCGAGTTGTGGGGATCGTTTGTGGTATATTATAAGGGCTTGTTCTCTTGATACGTTTTGTTTAGTACGGATAGAAATTAGTTCTTGTTGCTTGCGTTGTTCCGGGCAAGTCCGGTCTCCAGTTTTGTGATTGTTTCCGCAGTGGTAGCATGTCAAGTTGTTTTCCGTGCAATTTGTTGCTGCATGGCCTTTTGTTGCGCATTTTCCACACACGAACTCTTCACTGGTACATCTTTTAGCAGTATGGTTGTATTCCAAGCACTTTTTACACATCATAGGGCGGTCGAAGTATTCATATATCCTACTCTTGCAGTCTTGGCCAAGGATGTCGATATACTCAGGGGGGGTTGAGCCTCTGAAAGTTAGAAGTATTGCTTTTGCATTTGTGTTACGGCTTTTTATCCAATTTGCTGGTTCGACATTTTTTATTATGTGGTTTTCCATTAAACCTTGTTTGAATTTCTCGAAGTTGGTGAAGTCGTAATTATAGATGTAGGCGAGTCCTTTTGAAAGATTTACATAGTTATTTTCTGTTACTTGCACAGGGATGTTATTTATGTCTTTGATTTTCTGTATTTCATCTTTTTGTCGTGTGTGATCTAATTCTACAATAAATGTGTTTTTGCCACCCGATCGAATAGATTTGGGTTTTCCTTGGATTTGGTTTGCAATACATTTTTCTAGGAGCCATGGAGTAATTTTCCGCTTTTCGTTTTCCTGCATTGTTATATTGAAATGAGTTGTGGGGGTGTTCGTATCTGATATTGGTATCTCGGAGTGTCCTGTGACTATCTGTACAGCACGACGCCTATTAACTCGTTGTTCTTGTTGGACTTTGCATATTTCTGTTTCCATATGTTTCGGGCATTCTCTGTGGCCAGTTTCATGTTGACGCTTGCAATGCATGCAGGAGAGGGCGCTGCCACAGTGTTCGCTGTCATGGCCTGTTTCTCCGCAGCGTTTACAGTTTGCTTCGTTATGGCAGTGTTTGGCTGTGTGGCCGTAGTTTTGACATTTGTGGCAGATCATTGGTCTATTAATAAATGGGTATACTATCGTATCTGATTTTTCGCCTGGGATATATATAGAGTCTGGTGTAGTGTAGCTATTAAAGGTTAGTAGGAGTGGGGTGGTTTGGGAGAATCGAGTTTTAATGAAGCTGGCACGGACAGCGTCACTGATATTGTACTGGCTCTTTAGGCCTTCCACAAAATCTTCCATATTATCTACATCGTATTCTTGAATATATATTAGTCCTTTGGATTGATTGTAGTATGGGTGTTCGCTGGTCTGGCAGTTGATGCCGTCGACGTTATTAAGTCTGGTGATGCGCTCAGATTGGGGTTTGTTTCGAGTTTCTATGATAAAGCTATCTTTACCTGAATAAGTTATTCTTTTCGCCTTCAAACCAGTTATTTTGACTATTTCTTCTTGGAGGCAAAATGGATTTATTTGGTTTCTCTCTTCGACTTTAAATTTGACCGAGAAGAACTTTGTATAATGGTCGTTCTTCGTCATTTCTTGGTTCAACGATATGGGTGTGTATTTGTTAGCTTTGCTTTGTTTTCTCACATTTTCTTTCTCGCAGCCCATGATTTTACTGTTTTTCCCTATGTTCTGCGCTTTCGTCATTTCTAGGATTTTTTCGAGTGTATTTTCGATTTTCCTTATTCGATCGTCTACATTTTGTGCTTCTTTTTCAACTTCATGTTTATCGGGGTTGATGCATTTGGTTGCATCACCTGCCGCAAGTCTATTCAGCACTTCATTTAACTTAGCCTCCAATTGGTCCACCTTACAGGTAGCACCGTTTGGTTCCGGTAGAGTTTTTTCGGTTGTTTGGTCAGATGTTTCATTGTTTTCGCTTATCTTCCTGGTGATGGTGTTAGTTTTGGGGTTTGTTGCACCTACGTTGGTAGCAGTGCTTAGGTTGTTTTTGTTGGGGTTTATTCGTTGTTTGAATTTGTTTTTATTTTTGGCGTACATACTCCCGGCTTCAGAGGGGGTTTCCCCGCCTCGAAGTCGGGGTTTGAGGTATTCGCTGATTGTTGCCAGAAGTGCTTAAAGTTTTACTTTGGGATCCAAAGTAGTAATCCAAAATGGACTATTGGTCTGCGTAACTTAAGTCTATTCTTATAGGCAATTTAAGGGCCCTGGAATATAGGGCAAATTAAAGAGAAAATGACTACGCAAAAGAGACCCAAGCTCCGAAGAGCTCGGGCCGCCGCCCGACTTTGTTCTACCCAACAACGGGGAATTGGAAAAAAAACTAAAATCTTAATCCCTCGAAAGAAAACTCAAAAGATAGAGGAAAGAGCAGTTGGGTATTTCAACGGTACCACCACGAGAAGGTGCCGGGTCAGCTGGATACCTGCTCGTGAGTAGGTATTCCTGTATCAATCCTTGTCTACGACTTCTTTCCCTTCACCAAGCTCAATAAATCAATAATTTGGTACCAGTAAAACGTGGTAAAGGGAACAGTGAAAATTCCTTCTTGCCAGCTTGCTTGCCAGCTTGCTTGCCAGCTTGCTTGCCAGCTTGCTTGCAGCTTGCTTGCCAGCTTGCTTGTCAGCTTGCTTGTCAGTTTGTTTGCCAGCTTGCTAGTCAGCTTGATTGCAGCTTGCTAGTCAGCTTGATTGCCAGCTTGCTAGTCAGATTGATTGCCAGCTTGCTAGTCAGCTTGATTGCCAGCTTGCTAGTCAGCTTGCTAGTCAGCTTGCTTGCCAGCTTGCTAGTCAGCTTGCTTGCCAGCTTGTTTGTCAATTTGTTTGCTAGCTCGCTCGCTTGCCTGCTTACTAGCCTATTTACTTGCCTGTTTCTTCGCGTGCTGCCTGCTTACCTGCTTGCTTGTTTGCCTGCTAGCTTTCCGAGTCTATTCCTACGGCTACCCTGCGAACTGGATACCTCTGAACAATGCATAACTAATCCAGGTCTTTATTTTCCCAACTTAGCCATGTTGACTGAACTTTATTCTGATGTTATCCTAATGTAAAATAGAGATACCATAAGAAGAAAAGATACACACTTAACCTGTTCATTTAAAGTAAGTTTTCACGAATGAGTAACAGCTCTAACTTCAAAAATACTCTCATTTTAAACGGTGAACATACACTAGTTCCTTTAATAAAAGTGGTGTTTTACCACCAAAGACGCTAAAAATTCGTTCCAACATTACATTTGTAATATCATTTTTAATTTTCCACTCTTTCAAGATTTTCAACAAGCTGTAAACTCCAACGTTGCGTTTAGACTTAATTGCATCATGTATTTCTAATTATCTGCTCCATCGCCATCACAGGGCGAAATACATTAACACTTCACCGCGTTTCCGAGGTTGCTGCGGTTGTTTAAGTTGTGCAAGTAGCCGAGTTTAAAAAATGTTACAGCAAGATTATATTTTACATCCTTTTTCTAAAAAAATGTCGAATTAATTAAAATGCTGTTCATTTACACCGATAAGTAAAGGGAAACATGCCCAGTGGTGCACACGTGACTCAATACGTAGTCAACTCGCAAAAATACCAATTTCTACTAATGTTTAACAGGTCTAAGTGTTGATGTTGAACTAACTAAAAAAAATGGAAAAAACTTGAAGGGAGAGCACGAAATCTTTAGAAACAGACGTAAGTAAATTGTCAGATAACAGATATACATGTACAGGGATTAGGTTGAAAATGTTAAGCCTCCCTAACCTCAACAAAGGCGTTCCAAAGAGAGGAAGAAATCTTTAGTATGGACTTGGAAGAACGCGGAATCTATGCACAAGGTGCAAAGAAACAGAAAGTTCACAAAGGAGTTAATGAAACAAGATAAAAGTCGAAAAAGAAAGTAATAGGTGCTGAAAAGCGGGGTAGCAGTGAACCGAAAAAAAGATGGTCCCTAAATAAAATCAAAAACATTTCATTTCAACATGAAGAAGGCTTACATAACTCTCAGCTCGGGACCTCACATATTTCCCCTGGGTGTGCTAAACACACCCACACATCATAACAATAATCTATACTATAATAAGAGCCGCGTCCGTTGGTCGGTCGGTCTGTCTGTCTGTCCGAAGCCAGCCTGCAGAGTGTGATGAGCGTATCTGTGATACAAGCTCCAGCTCTATATATTTTGACGGGCCGTGTTCACGCGGCCGGCCATATCAACTCTCGAGAGATTGTATTTTATCATTTCTTACGGCCTTTCTCTCATTTCGCCCTCTTTTTTTATTTCAAATAAAGGAGGGTGGACTAGTACCTCCAATGGTTGCTCCGATACACGGGTTGCAGAGGCTTCAAAATTTGGGGTCGTTTTGTGACGCTTTCAAAGAGCCGCGTTTTGTAGGACTTTCTAGGGCCTCAAATATACAGCAGTTTGTTGTTTGATTGCTTGGCGCGTCAACCGCCACTCGCACCCAGTAAACTGGATACCCAAACATACATAAATTTCACTTTCGCTGTACTACCAACTTTCCATACCGGAAGAACATTATTTCCATGATGTTCTAAGGAAAAAAAGTCTCAAAAGAAAGAACAGCCCACATTTAGAACTATTCACACGTAACTCGCTTTTACGAATGAAACATAGCTTGGATTTACAGCCCATTTGTCAATTTCGACAGCAATGGTACAAGAGAAACAAAGCTATCTAAAAGCAGACCGTTGCAAGGCGAGGTTTGGTTGAGAAGCAGCTCGACCATCCACCGAGACGTTTCATCCAAATTTTTGCAAGTGCAGCTATATACCTTAGGTACCTGGTTTAAAAACCAAATAAGTATCCAGTTTACACCTCAGGTATCCAGTTTACATCTCAAGTATCCACTTTACATCCCAAGTATCCAGTTAGCACCCCACGTGTCTACACCTTTTTCGATTCAAGTTAAAATATGTGACATTCAAGTTAAAATATCTGACATTCAAGTTAAAATATCTGACATTCAAGTTAAAATATCTGACTTTCAAGTTAAAATATCTGACTTTCAAGTTAAAATATCTGACTTTCAAGTTAAAATATCTGACTTTCAAGTTAAAATATATGATATTCAAGTTAAAATATCTGACTTTCAAGTTAAAATATCTCACTTTCAAGTTAAAATATTGGACACTCAAGTTGAAATAACTGACATCTAAGTTACATAATATACATAATCATAAATCATAAAAAATTTGCAGTAGAATGGATTGTAAATATGATACCAGCTACTGTATGTAGCGTATATAAGAGCTCGAATTTTCTTTGCTGAATTATTTTCATTCTAACACCCATCATGACAATGGAAAAACTCGAAGTAAGCAACCTTCTCAGTGATTCAGAATCTGAAGATCAACCTACAACACGAGGAGTGAAGAGAGGAACAAAGCGTGGAAGATATAAAAGAAACACATACGAAAAACAAATGGTTTTGTCTGCAGCGGAAGATATCGACGGAGACTGGAGGAAAGTGGCCAACAATCATGGCGTACCAATAGCAACTGCATATGGTTGGATTCGAAAAATTGATAAGGAAGTTAACAAACACGGAGGTGCAAGAAATACGAAGGTTGCACCCATACATGTGCAGAAAATGATTAGTTATCTTGAAGAAGATCCTCTTATTACTTTAGTAACAATCAAAAATAAATTCTTGCAAGAAACAGGAGTATCAATAGCTACAAACACAGTGCATAGGCATCTTGACTGTCAACTTTATTCTGTGAAAAAAGCTAGATTGGAGCCATCAGAGATGAATTCCGAAAGTAACAAAAGAAAACGATCAGATTACGTGTCAAAAGCGATGGATTTTATTGGGAACGGCAAAACGTTGGTGTACATCGATGAAACGAATTGCAATCTGTTCTTAAGAAGAAGTTGTGGAAGGTCCAAGAAGGGAACTCGTTGCAGTGTAAAATCTCCAACTTCGAAAGGCAAGAACGTCCACATCATAGCAGGGATCTCACAGACAGGGTTAACGTACTGGGAAAGAAGAAGAGGAAGTTATAAGAAAGAAGACTGCTGCGAATGGGTCAGAAGATTACTACGAACAGTGTCAGAGGCAATGGAAAATGTAGTAGTAGTTTGTGACAACGCTCCAATCCATGTTAATTTAGAAATGGTTGTGCAAGAGCAGGAATTTCAGGGAGCCGCACTTCTAAGACTTGCTCCTTACAGTGCTCCTCTTAATCCTATCGAGGAGTGTTGGAGCGTTGTTAAGTCAGAGGCAAAGAAACTGCTCAACACAACTCGTGAAGATATTTTGAGACCTCCTCCTCCAGGCATGACCCAGACTGAACATCGGCTGCAACATTTGGAAGGAATAATAGATCAATCTATGGGAAAAATCACTCCCACTTTGTGTATGAAAACGTGTAACCATGTGCAAAAACACTATCCAGCAGTTTTGTTAATGCAAGGTCTGAACATGGGTGACATTCCAACTGCATGAAATTATACATATGTAGTTCTTAATAAATATATCGCATTCTCATTCAAAATCTATTAGATTATTTAATTTAAGGATTCATCAAAGAAATTATATTCATTCTTCTGTAGAGAATGCAATTTAAATATATATGGAAATATTTTAAACATCTGTATATTTGTACATAAAATAGATTACATTAAAAAAATTCTGACGTGTTAATGGAGCATTTATGACTTATTATTGTATTAAAGGAAAAAGAAAAGGAAAAAAAGGAAAACGATAGAGGAAAACGAAATATTGTAATATGGAGCATTACAAACTTATTATTATTGCATTAAACTATGTACATGTGTACTCGCCTTGTGTTTTTATATCCCCGGAAGCATTTACGCATGTGAATACAAACCACTCCTAAATTATGATTTTTTTTAGTCAATATAATTTAATGAGCAATTAAATATTTTAAAGTTCATATTTTTAAATCGTTTTATAAAATATTTTGTGGTGAATTTAAATTTGTAAATTAGATGTCAATTCATCTGCATATTCAGTTATTTCAACTTGAATGTCAGATATCTTAACTTGAACGTCAGATATTTTAACTTGAATGTCAAATATTTTAACTTGAAAGTCAGCTATTTTAACTTGAAAGTCACATATTTTAACTTGAAAGTCAGATATTTTAACTTGAAAGTCACATATTTTAACTTGAAAGTCAGATATTTTAACTTGAATGTCGGATATTTTAACTTGAATGTCAGGTATTTTAACTTGAATGTCAGATATTTTAACTCGAATCGAAAAAGGTGTAGTTGATATTGGCAACAGTTATACCGTCAACATGGCGAAGCTGGCAACACAGTTAAAGTGTCAACAGGCCAATCCAGGCAGCGATGTTGATGCGACTTCCCTCCGTTTGAGTCCAAAAAATTTTAAGCGTTGAGCAGGAAGCTAGACTGGTACGGGTCCACGTTGAATACCTGCAGAGAATGAGGGTTGTTAGAATAATACACACGGTACATGACACTTTGACTGCGACGTGCGCCATCGGTGGTACACGGAGGTAATTTTCATAATGCTGCTGACCGGCCAGTAGTCGCAAATTCAATTTTAATAAATATTTAATCAAAGCTAAATGAAGGCACGATCCAGTTCATGTTTGGTATTTTCCAAATAGCTTACTACAATTGACATTAAATTTGAGTCTGGTGTTGAACTTAATATTTAGTAGTCGCAGTCAAAGTGTTAAGTCCAAACATACTCAGGCACTGACACTAGTGTACATGTACTCTTGCTCTGGCACTTTGTTGTACATGCACCTAGTTGCTGACACTCCAATGTACACGTACTCAGGTACTCACTTTGCAGAACACCGAATCACACTCTTCATTAGGCAGTTCACTTAGTCACGCTTACCCAGTCACCCACCCTCACCTAGCCACTTTCACCTGATCACCCACTTCACGAGACAGTTACCCCAGTCCCCCACCCTCACCCAGTAGTTCACCTAATCACTTCACTAGGCAGTTCACCCAGTTCCCACACCCTAATTTAGCAGTTCCCCTAATCATCCACTTGACAAGGCAGTCTCTCCCCCAGTCCCCCATCGTCCCCTAGTCGCTTTCACCTAATCACCCACTTCATTTGGCAATTCACAGCATCACTCACCCTCACCTAACAGTCACCCAATCCCCACCATCACCTAATAGTTCACCCACTGCCCCATTCTCACCTAGTAGTAGTTTGCCCAGTCACTTTCACCTTATCACCCACTTCACTAGGCAGTTCACAGCATCACCCACTTCACTAGGCAGTTCACAGCATCACCCACTTCACTAGGCAGTTCACAGCATCACCCACCCTCACCTTACAGTTCACCCAGTGCCCCACCCTCACCTAGCAGTAGGTCGTCCAATCACTTCCACCTAAACACCCACTTCACTAGGGGGTCTCCACCCACCTGATCAGAAGAAACAGTCACAGCGTGCCCGCCGCTGCCGTCATCACCGGGATCAAGCAAACCTCTGCCGGACAAAACAGTCCCATTGCTGGATATGACGGTCCCGTTGCTCGAGAGGATGGTATCATTGCCGGACAACACGGTTCCGTTGCCCGCTATGACAGTGTCCGACTCGCTCATGATGATGACGTTGGTGGAAGAAGAGCCTCCACTGTCCCCGTTTGTGGTGTACGGGCCCGTGTTCAGGGAGGAGGATGGAATGATGGATCCCGCTGGATAAAGCACCGTGTCTTCGTCCGTGGAGGATGAGGAGTGGTGGTGGTGGTGCGTGGGGGTGGAGTGGGAGGAGGAGTTCTGGTGGAGGTGGTGGCTGCTTGGTGGAGTGCTGCTGTTTGTGATTAGGGTGCTCTGCACATTAATAATTTGTATTTTTAGTTATGTCTTCACAGTGAACCACTTGTACCTTAGATACGTCTTCTAAGTGAACCACTTGTACCTTAGATACGTCTTCTAAGTGAACCACTTGCATATTAGTTACCTATTAAAAGTAAACAACTGGTGTCTTAGTTATCTCTTGAAAACATTTCTTTGGTCATGTTATCTTCTGTAAATCCAAATTTTAATGCCATTAAATGCGTTGGTTATATAATCAATTTTTACACCCTAATTTTCCTTCCAAAAAGTACTCTAGTCACACATAAGGCTTAGTTTTTGGACCCCTATTTTATTCTCAAGAATTTCTATGGTCATGAAATTTTTTTACACGGATCCTAACTTTAATTCTGAAACATGCTTCCATCATACAAATAAGTTCATGTCCTGGATCCTACTTTCAATTCTAAAATAATTCAGTGATCATGAAGTATGACCCCTTGTAAAACCCCTTTAAAATTCCTTTTAGGAAACTTTCAATTCTAAAATATTTCAGTGATCATGAAGTATGACTCCTTGTATAACCCCTTTAAAATTCCTTTAAGGAAACTTTCAATTCTAAAATATTTCAGTGATCATGAAGTATGACCCCTTGTATAACCCCTTTAAAATTCCTTTTAGGAAACTTTCAATTCTAAAATATTTCAGTGATCATGAAGTATGACCCCTTGTATAACCCCTTTAAAATTCCTTTTAGGAAACTTTCAATTCTAAAATATTTCAGTGATCATGAAGTATGACCCCTTGTATAACCCCTTTAAAATTCCTTTAAGGAAACTTTCAATTCTAAAATATTTCAGTGATCATGAAGTATGACCCCTTGTATAACCCCTTCAAAAATCCTTTTAGGAAACTTTCAATTCTAAAATATTTTAGGGGTCATAAAGTATCTTTTTGAGGAAAAATTTTTTTCTAAAGAAAATCCAAGACATAATCTATTGCTTATAAAACTCAGATAGTTTTACTCGTTTGAATGCTTGATAGTCACCGTCCCCACTGCTGTGAGCAACAACATTGTGTATAATTCAACACCAGGTTTCCATTAATTGAACAAAGAAAAATTCGAAATCCTTTTCCACACTACAGATAATTTCAATCTTTCACCAGTACCTAGTTGCCCCCTATCGCACCACTACAACATTTCATCAATACTTTATTCAAGGCAAAATTACCCTTAACACTTTGACCGTAATTGGTTAAACTGAAGTTCAGTATTCAACTCAAATTTAAAGTTGATTGTGGTAATTAATTTCGAGAATTGCAAACATTAACTGAATCATGCTATCATTTAGCTTTAATCAAGTATTTATGAAAATTGAGTTTGCGGCTACTGGTCGGTCAGCAGCATTATGAAAATCCCATCCGTGGCCACCGGTGGCGCACGTTGCGGTCAAAGTGTTAATCTCCCACGCTGCATACAGTTTGTACCAAATCTTCCTTTTACGGAGAATATTTCCCATTGAATACAGCAAGCTGATTATGACCAAGTTTCAAATGGATCTTAATTTACTAACAATCTTTACAAAAGCTACACATTTTATGCAAACCTTAATAAATGCAGATAAAAAATAGTCTTAGTTGTTTAACAAACATGGTACTGAAGTCGAGTTATTAACAGCTGGGATAAGATTTTTTTAGCATTGGTTAAGGTTTCCCCAAGATGTGCAACTCGAGCATTGCGTGTAGTTGTGGTCAACTGCCTGCACAACACATCACCCGCCGGCACAACACACGCCCCCCACGCTAGTACAACACACACCACCCGCTGCTACAACACACAGCACACCACCAGCACGCCACAATTCGGAGACGGTGCGGGGCGAGGCGGAACTCACTCCACACCACACAACCAGCACACCACAACACACCAGTACACAACGACCAAACCACACAGCCCACCTGCCGGGCGGCGAGAGTGCGAGGCGCGGCGGAGAGGCCGGGCATCCAGAGGATCTTGAGGCCGCTCACGGAGTTGAGGCTCGACGCGTCGCCGCTGATCACGATGTTCGGCTGCCCGCCCCCGCCCCCTTCCAGGCTAGGCACCAGCTGCGGCACACACACGGTACTGAACTGTGTTGGTGCGTGTATCCTGAGCAATACACTAGTGCATCTGGCAACGCTAGTGCATGTATCCTGAGCACTGTAGATGTATCCTGAGCAATATACTAGTGCATCTGGCAACGCTAGTACATGTATCCAATAGCACTACACCTTTTTCACTTCAAATTAATCTAAGTCAAGTTCAATTTAATCCGAGTCAAGTTCAATTTAATCCGAGTCAAGTTCAAATTAATCCGAGGCAAGTTCAAATTAATCCAAGTCAAGTTCAATTTAATCCAAGTCAAGTTCAAATTAATCCAAGTCAAGTTCAAGTTAATCCAAGTCAAGTTTTAGTTTATTAGTTAGTTTAAGCCTCCCTATCCTCAACAATGAGATGTAAAGAGAGGAAGGAAGAAGGCACCATTTAGTATGGAGTTAAGGGAACGTGGAATCTATGCAGAAAGGGCACAGAAACAGAAAGCTAAGAAAGAAGTTCATGAAACAAGAAAAAGTTGAAGAAGAAAGTGGTAGGCGGTGAAAAACAGGACAGCAGTGAACCGAAAAAAAGATGGTCCGTAACACAACAAAACCTATTCCATTTTAACAAAAGAAAGCCTAACTAACCTTTAGCTCGGGCCCTCACATTGTCCCCCTGGGAGCGCTAGTTCCCATAGATACAATAATTGTATCCCCCTGAGGGGAATCCAAGTCAAGTTCAAGTTAATCCAAGTCAAGTTCAAATTAATCCGAGTCAAGTTCAAATTAATCCGAGTCAAGTTTAAATTAATCCAACTCTCAGTTGAGTTATAAAATGACATAATCATTTGTTAATTTGAGTTTTTGTGTTGAATGTATACCTATTGGATGTGATTAGCAAAACTTGTTTCGAGGATTTATTTACCCTCATAGATATTTATATACGTGAAATTCCACTTTATCACATATATGAAAGCATATACATGCAAATACAAAAGGTTATCATTTAACGATATGTAGATTTAATCTCTAAAAGAAATATACAAATGTGATTCACTAAGTACTAATGTACGATTCCGTTTGATTACAATTTATACTTGTATATTACTACCCAAATACATTCTTGCATTAGCAATATAAATGTTACCATCAATTCTAATTCCGTGTTAGTCAATGTGAAGAAATGTAGGATCCACTTACAATACACAATAATAATACAAGAAACGATGTTTCTAACTTAAAACTGAGTTTATTTGTGGGCGTTCACAATTCAATACATAATACTTTCAACACTTAAATATTCATAAAATGGTTATTGTAAAAGTATTGAAGTCTTGAAAATATTATATATTGAATTGTAAACACACACACACAAATGAAATCAGTATATGTATATTTCTTTTAAAGATTAAATCTACATATAGTCCAATGATAATATTTTGTACTTGCATGTATTTGATTTTATATAGGTGGTGAAGTGGAATTTCACGTAAATAAATATCTATGAGCGTAAATAAATCCTCGAAACCAGCTTTGCTCATCACATCCAATAGATACACACATAACACAAAAAATTAAAATTAACAAATTATTTTGTCATTTTTTAACTCAACTGAGGGTTGGATTAATTTGAACTTGACTTGGATTAATTTGAACTTGACTTGGATTAAATTGAACTTGACTTGGATTAAATTGAACTTGACTTGGATTAAATTGAACTTGACTCGGATTAATTTGAACTTGACTCGGATTAATTTGAACTTGACTCGGATTAATTTGAACTTGACTTGGATTAAATTGAACTTGACTCGGATTAATTTGAACTTGACTCGGATTAATTTGAACTTGACTCGGATTAAATTGAACTTGACTTGGATTAATTTGAACTTGACTTGGATTAATTTGAACTTGACTTGGATTAATTTGAACTTGACTTAGATTAATTTGAAGTGAAAAAGGTGTAGTACTGTACATATATCCTGAGCAACGCTAGGACGTAGCCTGAGCAACACTGGCACATGTCTCCTGAGCAACAACAGAAGGTATCCTGAAGATATCCTGAGCAACACTAAGGCAGAATTCGTTGAGCTACAATAGAACATATTTACTGAGCAATCCTTCTTAGTGATGTGACCTACTTTTTGATTGATGCGACCCACTGCTTGAATGATGTCACCCACCCTTCAAATAACTGAACCCATGTTTCAAACAACGGGACGCACCTTGATATGATGAGACTGCACAGAGCCCTGCCGGATGATATTGATGGGCTGGATATGGGTCACCCCTGAGGATTGCTGGTTCCCCTCACCCGCACTGCTCACACACACCCCAGTACCCAACGCTTGCGGCTGGTTGATGTGCCCGATGATGCTGGGCACACCCACCACCGTGGTGCTGGTAGGGGTGAGGTGGTTGTTGGTGGTGGAGGTGGTTGTGAGGGTGGAGGAAGTGGAGGAGGCAGACACGGAGACGCCCAACAGAGCGGTGATGGACTGCTTGTTGTGGGTCTGCAGGTGACGTTTCATGTCCGAGCGCACGCGGAACGCACGGTTGCATTGCGGGCATGGGTGAGGCCGCTCTCCTGGGAGGGTAGGAGTCGGTTATTTATTGAGTGCTCACTGGGTTACTTAGTTGTGAACTGAGTTAGAAAAAGTTAGGGTTGTTGACTGGTCTGCTTGTTGGGGCGTTCTCTGGGTTAGAAAGGAAAGCTAGGGTAGTTGACTGTCTTGTATGTTGGGTTTCTCCCTGGGTTACGAAGGAGAGTTAGGGTTGTTGACTGGGTTAGGCAGGAAAGGTTAGGCTGTTGACTGGGTTAGGCAGGAAAGGTTAGGTTGTTGACTGGGTTACTCAGCAGGTTGTTCACTGGGTTCCTTACTGGGATGTTCACTAGGTTGTTGACTGGATTGCTTATCGGGTTGTTGATTGTGTCATTGACTGGGTTAGGAAGGAAAGTTCAAGTTGCTGACTGGGTAAGGAAGGAGGAATGCATAATTTCAACTGGAGTTTGAATAGAGGGAATGGAATTACTGCTTGTGATAGAAATAGAAATTATGATCGTAGTTTACGTCAAGAAGAAAATAATAATTTTGTCACTTCTGTTAGGAAGGAAAGAAAGGGTTGTTGCTTGGATTAGCATGAGAAATTTTGACTGTTTGCATTAGAACAGAAAATTACGATTATGGATTGTGTCATGATAAAAAGTTATGATTGTTGCTTTAATAGGAAGAAGGTATTGGAATGATTACTTTTGTATGAGAAAAATCAAAATTTACCTGTGTTGGAAAGGAGGGATTGGACTTGTTGCTTGTGTTACAAAAGACAAATAAATCAGAACTGCTTCCAGGATATTACTTTCAATATAAATTGCTTTAGCCAATTTCACTTCTACTTTGGTATCATTTAATTTTATACTCTAGTTCGATTCAGACTTTTCATTGCACAAAAACTTGAGTTTTCCTAGCATACATATTCATCATAAATTTTACTCACAATTTACCTGATTTCATCTTGCACTCAAGTTCGTTTGAGAATTGAGGTCATTCATATGATGCCCACTAACTTAATACCCACAAACACACCTATGTGCTACACACACACCACACATTTGTATGCTATACGCAAAGACATACGAGTGGTCCACACAGCACAATCATACCTAAGACCTACACATCACACACATACAAGGGCTATAATAAACCAAACTCACAAAGGCAACACAACACAAACACACACAAGGGTTACAAGACAAGGGCCACACAGCACACATACCTGTGTGGGTGAGCAGGTGGCTCTGCAGGTAGGAAGCAGCATGGAATTACACAACACACAAGGGCCACCCAACACACACAAGGGCCACACAACAGTACACACGCACACACCTGTGTGGGTGAGCAGGTGGTTCTGCAGGTATGACGCAGCACGGAAGGACTTCTGGCACTGGTCGCACTTGTAGTTGCGCTCCTTGGTGTGGATGCGGCGGTGCACCACCAGGCAGTACTTCCGCTTGAAGCCTTTGCCGCAGAACTCGCACTGGAACGATCTGCACGACCGCTTCGGTTAGTGATTTTTGTGACCAAACTAGGAATGTATTGGTAACTATATCTTTTCAATTAGCGACTCGTGTCAACAGGGTAGCACTGGAACGATCTGTGCCACCGCTTGGGTCAGTGGTTTTTGTGACCAAACTAGTAAGGTAATGGTAACTATATTCTTTGAATTAGTGGCTTGTGTCAACAGGGTAGCACCAGCACGACCTGCGCCACCGCTTCGGTTAACAGGTACTCTTTCTGGCATAAGTGGGAATATGATGGTAATGGTTTGTTTTGCTATAGTAGGTGTGAGCAGAATACCGTTATAAGTTTAACTGAGAATCTAGTAAGAATTTATCCGGGTAAACTAAAAGTATAATAATACTTAAAATCACAAGTCTTTGGTGTTTTTAGCCTGAGGAGGATGATAGCAAGATTGAAATGGTGCATTTTATAGATGGTGCCCTAAAATTTCATAGAAAGACAGTGCTTCAGTAAAAATGACTAGTAATTTTCTTCGTATTTCATTACGTTAAAAACTCGAAAAATTTCTTAAGGTTGTGAAATTGCAGAAGAAATTATTACAAAATTGGAGAGGTTGAGGAATTGCAAAAGAGATAATGAAATAAAATAGTAATAATAATTGAGTACTTACACATTGAAAATATAAAATAATCCTAAGAACGGAATGAGCAAGCTATCCACATGGGAAATATCAATTTTCATATGGAAGAACTATATAAATAACCAAAAGAACACAAGAGGAGGAAAAAGTTTCAGCAGTATAAGAACATTCAATTTTATCTTCCCATTACATGAATTTTTTAAATGATTACACATGTAACCTATTTTGCATACTAACACATGCGCTACAAAAACTTCCCATTTTATGCTTCTTTGAGCGGGATAAAATTTAAGCTAACGTCACAATGTTAAACTCCGATTGACCAAATTTACCTTTCATCAGAGCATTAGGGCAATCTCTCTTGTAGTGTGTAGTGTCAACCTACCTCTCTTGAAAGTGTGTAATGCTTGCCTCTTTTTTGAGAGTGTGGTGCTCTACTTTATTTACCCCTCAAATCTGAATTCTAATCTACTTGTGCTCAGTAATTGTAACATGTCTCAATGGGAATTTCTTCAATAAAAAGTTCCAACTCCTCCACTGCGTATCATCGATACCAACTGCAGGAGTATAAAAGTAAGGCCGCTGCTTCACTCGCCGCAAATGGACCTCAATGGCAGAAGCAGAAACAACATCATGGCCTTACAAGAGTGAAGTGCTCACCTCTCAGAATGTTTACATCTCTTAAAAGTGATAAGTGTATATCTCTCTTGGCAGTGACTAGAATTTACCTCTAAGGGCGTATTTTTCTGTTGGCTGTGTGTGGCATTTACTCCTCAGAGTGTACCTCTCTCTCTGACATGTTTACCTCTCATCGGAGTGCACGGAGGTGAGGTGGTACTTGAGGTCGCCGTACTGGCGGAAGTTCTTCCCGCACTCCTTGCACTTGTACGGCCGGTCCCCTGAGTGGACGCGGAGGTGCACCTTGAGGGCGCTCGCTGCAAAGAACCGCTTGTCGCACTGGTCGCACGGATGCGGTCGCTCTCCTGCAGCACATGGTACATGTATGAGAACCTGCCTCAACTTTAACACTTTGACTGCAACTACTAAACATTAAGTTCAATGCTAAACTCAAATTTAAAGTCAATTGTAGTAACTATTTTAAAAATACCAAACATAGACTGGATCGTGTCTTCATTTAGCTGTGATTAAGTATTTAGGAAAATTAAATTTGAGACCACTGGTCGGTCAGTAGCATTATGAAAATTACCTCCGTGTACCACCAGTGGCGCACGTCGCAGTCACAGTGTCGAAGCATGAATGAGAAGCATTTTCCAAATAGAACAAAATATGAGTTTTTTATATTCTGGTACATGAATGGCGGTTGGGTTCAAATACGCAAGACTGGTGTTCAGTTCCAACAGAAGTGAAACGTTAACACAGGGAGTTTTCAAGACAGAGCTGCTGCATAAAAGATAACACTGGTAAAACCCAGAATGTTGTTCTCAGCTTCAGTTCAACAATATTACCAAAAGGTAGACAATTAAAAATATCTGGTGCCAGTCCTAATGCCTAATATAAATATCGAGGATTTAATCTGAAGAATTGATTAACACAATAGTATTAAAAAACGGACAATTTTTTTTTTTGTAACAGGGCTGTTGCTAAATAAATATACCTAGGAATAGTAGTCAAGATTAGATTAGATTTTAATAAGGCCTCCCTAATCACAACAAAGACGTTCCAAAGAGAGGGAGGAGGAAGGCCCCATTTAGTATGGAGATAAGGAAATGCAGAATTTATGCAAGGTGCATAGCAACAGTAAGTTGAGGGAGGAGTTCATGAAACAAGATAAAAGTTCAAGAAGAAAGTAGTAGGTAATGAAAAACAGGACAGCAGTGAATTGAACAAAAAACTGGTCTTTATCAAAATAAAAAACATTTATTTCAACAAAATCAAGGCCTACCTAACTCTCTCAGCTCAGGATCTCACCTTTTCCTCCTGAGAGCGTCAACTTTCATGGACAAGAAATATTTCTTTCTTTGTTTATCGCATGGAAAAATATATGTTTATTTAGCTTAAAAGGAAAAAGCTATGGAAAGTATCTTCTTTGTTTATATTATGGAAAAAGCCATGAAAAATACCTTTTTTTATTCATCTCACAGAAAAAGCAATGGAAGATACTTTTCTTTATTTACCTTATTGAAAAAGCTACGAAAAATACCCTCTTTGTTCACCTTATATAAAAAGCTACAGACACTACCTTTCTTATTTATCCAACAGAAAAACCTAAAGAGAATGAGCCATACCGGTATGGCCGCGCATGTGATAGGTGAGGGAGTTCTTATGCTGGAAGACCCTGGGACATTTGGTGCACTGGTGGCCACCTTTTGGGGCTTTGCTGGGCTTGGCGGGCTTCTTCTTTGGGGCTTGGGCGGCCTTGTGGGCTGGGGCCACAGCCCCACGGTCCCCCGAGGTAGGCAGCACAGGGGAGGTGCTCATCGGCTCGTCCTTGTGCTCGTGCTTGCGGTGCGTGTTCAGCTTCAGGCGACTCGCGAACACCTGATTGGGTACTCAGAGCGTTGGTTATGCTGGTGTTGAAATAATGTTGGGTTCAGTTCAACAATAATGCCAAAAGGTAGAAACAATTCAATATATCTGGTACCAGTCCTATTTCTTAATAAGAATAAAAATGGCTGCTGGGACAAAAATGCATCCCACGGCATGCACAATTACTAAATTACACATTTTGGCCTAATAGAGGACAGCAGTGAACTGAAAAAAAAAAGATCCATAACAAAACTATTCCATTTTAATAGAAGGAGAGGCCCCCTAACCTTTAGCTCAGGACCTTTGGGAGAGCAACAATCATGACATCCACTATCAATATATACATAGCTTTAATCTACAGCCTCCTTGATTTAAATTTACACAAAAAGAGGAAGAAATTTCCACAAACAGAAATACAAAAAATAACTGTAAGACTATCATGGCACTGATGTGCATAGCCTCATAGCTTCACACCAAGACATATGAAGCTGGAAAAATAAAAAAAACTATGTAACAGCGTCATGGTACTGGTATGGCCACCGAGCACATTAAGCTGAAAGAAATAAAGAACTATGTGGGAGCGTCATGGTACTGGCACAGCCACAGCTTCACACTATCAAGCTGATAGAAATGAACTATGTAGGAGCGTCATAGTCCCAGCATGGTCACAGAGCACATCAAGCTGGAAGAAATAAAACACTAACCTGATAGCAGTCTTCACAGTTGTACTCAGGGGGATTATCATAGTGATCTGTGGTGACATGACAGTCGAGGGCTATTTGGGTGTGGAAGCTCTTGGGACACACTGAGCATGTGTAGACTTTCTCATCGAGGTCATTAGACTCGACGCCTGTGGAGTGGTGGGCCGAGTTCACGTGGTTGGTGAGAAGCACTTCCTTGCGGAACGTTTTGTTGCAAATCTTGCACTGGAAATGCTCACGTTGGTGCACTTGTGAGTGCTCTTGCAGGGCAAAAGCCGAGTCAAACTCGCCAGTGCACACCTCGCACTTGTGTTTCTTGGCAGGCTCGTAGTGGACCTTGAGGTGCTCGAAGAACTTGAGCTGCGTGTCGAAAGACTTGTTGCACAGCTCGCAGCAGTGGGGTTTGGTTTTGGCAGTCTGAGATGTGTGTACAAGCTTGTGTTGCTGAAACTGCTGGAAGTTTGTGAACTGTTCATTACAGGTGAGGCACTTGTAGCACTTGATGTGTTTCTTGGAGGTTTTCAGCTTCCGTGGTATTCGCTTCTTGTGAGGCAAGGACTTTTTGCCATCATTTCCATAGGCAACAGAATCTTCAGTGTCGTCGTCATTGGAGTTGTCGTCCACATCATCGACCACCATGCCAGAGTCGGCCTCAGCTGGCTTGCTCTCTGATTTGAATACATCAGTGAGGGAATCATGATCATTATACAAAGGAGAGGATATGCAATTAGGTTGATTGTACGCCTGCAGCTTGTGAAGAGCGGGAGACTGCGTCCTCCCTGAGGGTGTCGACGGATGTGAAAACTTAACCGGACTTTCATTGATGTCATCTTCCTCTAAATCATCTTTTTGTCCTTGATTGTTAACATAATCAGCGTACTCTGGAGGTCGTCTGATGATACGACCACTCCTAGACATTAAAACTGAACTATTATTATTATTACTACTACTACTACTAATACTACTACTACTACTACCACTATTACTTGTACTATTGCTCACACTGTGAGCTACATTCAAGCTACCAGAGGTACCACAGCTTGCACGGGCTATCTGTTGCTGTTGCTGAGAAGTCCTGGTGGAATTTGCAACAGACACAGAAAATTGCTGCAACTGTCTGGTCTGCTGCGGTTGCGAGCGAACATGAACTTGTACCCCAGACTTCACGGCCTGCTTCAACAACCCTTTTTGCTGCAAGAACTGGGATTGTTGCTGCTGCTGGCCCACATCACTTCGGTGCAACTGAACTTGAACAGTTTGCTGTTGCTGCTCCTGGAGTTGTGCAGGGTCACATGGCATGTTCGTCATTTGGTGCAACACGTTCAGCTGTTGCTGCTGCTGTTGTTGGGTGTTTCCTTTGTGTTGCTGCTGCTGCTGCTGCTGTTGTTGTTGTTGTTGTTGTTGTTGTTGATGTTGCATGAGGTTTGTGTTGTGCAGCAGCTTCATGGCCGGCCGTTTTTGCTGCTGCAACATTGACGGCTGCTGGTGAATTTTATCGTAGAGATGATTGTGGTGGAGTTCTTGACTTACGTTTGGCTGGGACGAGGGATCTGGGATATGGAGAGGGTCCGCGGAATTCTTATCTACATACAAATTATTCAAAGGGTCTGACTCCTCTTGGGAGTTCACCTGGTGAAGTCTAAGCTGCTGAAGCTGCGTCATAGGCACGTGCTGTTGCTGAGACAAAGTTTGCTCTTGCAAAAGTGGCTGGTCATCTGTCAGCAGCTGCAAGTTATTGCTTTGAAATAACCTAAATGACTCCATCTGGTTGGGTTCTGAAGACACTGTCATCGTGCACTGCTTGGGCCGCCCAGGATCGATCATTTTAATGTTGTTTCCACTTATTTTGAACTCAGAGTCGTCAATTAAGAGGCTTTTTTGCGCAGTTACTACCTGTCCAGGCTGCAACTTGAACTGATTATGCTGGAGGGAAGACTGCAGAGTTTGGTGTGACCTTTGCATCTCATTATGAGATCTCAGAAGCACGCCCATGCCATTATTGATTCCTTTGTTCATGTGGTTGGCCTGCTGCAGTTTGGCGGGCTGGTTAACAGCCTGGTGCTCCTGCACTTGGAGGGGCTCATCATCAAGCAGCACCGAAGAAGTACGCTTGCTGACGTCATAGCGGAACTTCCTGAACAGCCCACTGTTACGCAAGGCTTCCTCATTCAGGTCGACAAGGTCAGGACTGTCACTATCCATTGGTGCCATAGAATTTATGGTGAGGATATGATGAGCAGTGGCCATGTTAGAGCCATCCTCGGTACTGGAGGGTGTGTTTCCAGCATCAGCCGAGTCCACTGAAGACACCGAGCCTGCGTCTGCATTTGCAGCGTTCTCAGAATGCTGGTTAAGGTAATCTGAATAAGCTCTCTCGAGTAGCTGGGATTTAGGCGTCTGGTACTCCTGCTTGTGATGGGACGACCCAACCACTGCTGATATGGACGTTGACACGACTATGTTGCTGTTACTCACGCTGCTGCTGTGCAGGTTCACGATGCTGTTAGACTGAGCGTTGCTGGACCCCAAAGTTTCATTGCTGCCGTTACCGTTGTTGGAATTCCCCTGGCCAATAGCTCCGAGGGATCCAACACCCCCACTGCTTGACGTTATGACGTCAAAGTACATATTTGAATCGTTCATGTCAACAAAGGAAACGTTGTCCATTGTGTCCAGAGTGTCAGAAAATTTTGGACTACCATCCCCTTGCAATGGGACATCAGAATTAATGTATCCTAGTGAGTCGTATGCATTGTGACCTTGCGAGTTGTCATTCAAATGATGGTGGTGGTGGTGGTGGTGCTGATGGTGCGACAAAGCAGCAGTTGACAAATTTAGGGAATTATTAGTGGGAAGGCTTAGGCTTGCCTCACTGAGATTTACAGGGTTTGTGGACAAGTTGATGGTATTGCTAGAAGACAAATTTATGGTGCCATTGTTGGACAAGTTTATTGAATCATTGACTGAAGTGCTGTTGGATAAATTGATGGTGTTACTGTTGGATAAATTGATGGTGTTGCTGTTGGATAAATTGATTGTGTTGCTATTGGATAAATTGATGGAATTGCTGATGGAGTTAGTGGAAGAGAGATTCATGGAGTGTGCGGAGTTCAGGTCCGATGTGATGAGGAGATTGCTGGACGCTCCGCTGCAGGACGTGGACATGGAGCCTCCAAGACTTCCGTTGCTCCCACCTGCAAAATAACAATCATCTTACGGAACAGTTGTGTCTCAACCAAATTTACAATAAAAGAAATGTTGAAAAGCTGTATCGATTCCAAAATATTATGTTAACAAAAGTTGCACTGGTCCAAAACATTGTGTAAACAAAAGTTGCATTGCTCCAAAACAATAAATTTTCTAGAACATTTTTGATTCAAATTTGCAATTAGAACATTGAAGAAAATGTATATGAAAAGATTTGAGTGTTCAAATTTAGTGTAAGAGCAATAAAGAGAAGGCACCTGATGTATAATGCTTTCTTTCCAGGCCAGGGATGGTATTACAAAGTTGTGAAGAAAAAAGATAGTTTTTCACAGCAGGATTTTGCCAAATTCTCTTAAAACAAAAGCTTTGCTAATTTTAATTGAACTTTGCAACAGATACATGGCAGAAGGTTTCAAGTTTTTTCAAGTTTCTCTAACCACAATAAAGGAGTACTCAACAGAGAAAGACATCATTTACTATGGCATCAAGAAATAGAAATCTACGCACAAAGCGAGCCCCACAACCCGCAAAGTCGTGAATCCTTGATGGTCAAACCGCGAAGTAGCAAGGAAACAATGTCTAAAATATTTTCATGCTCTGTATACTTTTACAGCATTATCATTCTGCAAAAATGAACAATTTAAGATATTCACAAGCAATGTACTTCAGCATGGAAATTTTCTTCAACATAAAACCAACCTGGAGAGTGGTGATGCCGATCATCAGTGGTAAGGGTGAGGTAACCTGAAGCTGCCGGACCACACAGGCCCGTGTTGCTAGTATCCTCGGCCACCCCTCGGTCCCCAGCCGAGTTGAGGTCCAGCGGACTGTTGGTGTGGGGATCCATCACGAGGCCGGGGCTCTCGACCAGTGGGCTTGATGCATGGCTCAGCATGGAGCTCCGGCCGTTGGACAATAGCAAACGAGGCGGGTCAACCTTACGAGACGAGTCTCCTCTGCTCATTGGGAACATTTTGCTGTGGGTGACGAGTCGTTGCTCTGGCACATTCAGGTTGGACGTGACAAGACGTTGCTCGGGTGCATTCAAGCTTGGCTCGACCATTTTGAAGGCTATGATTTAAGACGTTTCTGCAGTTCCTACTTACATAATAACTAACTAACTTTGCTTTGAGAGAACATAGTACGTGGTATTAAAATATTCTTATCCTAGTAATAAGCATTTGTATTCTAAACAAGAATAAGTATCTGTCAAAACAAAATAAAAATTACAGTTCTCATGTGTTTCACAAAGTGAATAAGAATTTACATGTTGCATCAGAGTATTTCTCTAAAGAATACTGTAAGGTCATAATAAGCATATTTATTTTTAGCACTGCAAAGCAATGCATTAAGGAGAGCGTCCCCCATACGGACTTTTTTCTTTATTATTGAACCTAGAACAATGAAATTTGGTATACTGATAGGAAATTGAATTTGAAACCGTTTTTGCTTAGAGCAAAATTTCAATTTTCTTGAAAAGAAAACGGGAAATCAAAGAAAACGAAGTTAAAAGGGGGGTGTTTCAAAAATCTTCTCCTCCTACAGTTTTTGAGCTACAGTGATGATTTTGGTATCATTAGATGCGGAAAGACACGGGCTTTTATGGATGCTAAAATTCATTCCAAAATTATTTATTGCTCATGAGTTATGACGTCATAAATTTTCACTTTTTCGAATAAGGACATTTTTTTCCTATTTTTACACTTTTTCATATTAAAAATGTAAATTTGAGGAAACGAATTTTAGCATCCATAAAACCCCGCAATTTTCCGCATCCAATGATACCAAAATCATCACTGTAGCTCAAAAACTGTAGGAGGAGAAGCATTTTGAAACCCCCAAAACCATTGTTTACATTATAAGCAAAACAAAGAAACATAAACAATTCAAATAAAAATTTTTTTAAAATTTTTGGTTCAAGTTAGACCCCTGAAATCATTATAGAGTAATCCAGAGACATAGGAGTTGACATAGCATCTTTGCGCCGTGAAGAAAGTGCCATGGGGGAGGTGTAACATGATAAAATACAACTTCCCCCTCCCCTCCCCCCCATTCTTCAAACCCCCGTAGCGGGCGAACGAGTGAACGTACGAGTCTCATTTTTTCACAGGATGTACCTGACCTCTTACACTTCTTATAACAGCAAAAATCCCAGTTTCTCAAAAAATCCCAGAAGCAAGGATTCATAAGGGGGACGCTCTCCTTAAGATAACACTTTCATGCAAGCATATTAAATGAATGCTTTCATAACAAAGCAGTCCTATCACATCCAGCTTTGAAATCCCATAAAAATTTTGGACCTAATTTCCTCAACACGTTCCCTGCGTATTGGGCCACATGCGGAACAGGTGAATTGCCCATTTACCAACCGGTATTTATGCAATGCCATTTCATCTGTTTCACGACATTTTTAAAAATAATTGTTATTATACGAGCTGAAATGTTATTGTGCAATTGTATTATTGATATTCAGTAGGAAGAATTATAATATATTGAAGCTGGAAAATTGATTTCCCTATTTCTCTATGTACAACCTAACCAAACCAACCGTCAGCAGCAGCGGAAATGCAGCGAACATGTGAACACGTTCCCTGCGAAGGGACCCACCTGTGGTCCCTTAGGTGGTTTTCAAAGTGCTGCTGACCCACCTGCAGTCACTAACTCATTGATTATAAATACTTAATGAAAGGTAAACAAAAGCCCAATCCAGTTTATGTTTGCTATTTTCAAAGTAGATTACTACAATTGAATTAAAATTGGAATTGAATATTGAACTTCAGTTTAACCCATCGCAGTTAACGTGTTAAGATCAATAATGAGTTTGCTCAAGTGCGCACTGTTGGGAACATCATATTGATATCCTATGCTCTTGATGGCAAGCAAGGCTTGACCCATTACTGAAAAGCCTTATTTGAGTTAGTTACTGGTTAGAAAGTGGTTGTCATATCCCATATTGTTATTGCTACTTAACAGGGAAGATTAGGCCAAAGCCTTCCATTATACAATTATAGAATTTGTTGTTTGCTTGGTTGGCATGTCTCTCCTTACTTGTACCCTTCACATTGGATACCTGAATACCTCATGTACTGCTAACTTCCACTTTCATATAATTGCTAATTTTGACTTTTAAATTGCCACTAATTTACACTTTGAAATTACTGTTAATTTTCATTTGAAATTACTGTTAATTTTCATTTGAAATTACTGTTAATTTTCACTTTTAAATTACAACTCATTAACATCTGCTGAAATTCATTAGAAAATTGTCTCAACAAAAAAAAGAAGCAGAAACCCATGGACACGCATTTTGAGTAAATTTACGAAGAGATTTCACAAGTGAAATGGAGATTCAACCTGATATAAGAACCATTTCTTCAGCCCAACCACCAATATTCCGCAGAGCTGTACCAGTCATATAAATACACTAGTGTACACGACCTGTTGAACATTATGGAGTTTGATTATCTTTAAACAAATTTTCCAGATGTGGATGACACACAAACATATCTATCTTAACAGTACCTGCTATTATGCATGCATACTGTCCTGTAGGTTCAAGTGAATATTTTCTGCTGGAGAGCTATCACAGGCTCATGTTTTCAATATTTTGGCATTAGATCTGCTGATGGCTATTAATGTGCTAATATAGCAGCATTTCAGACAATAACTGGCATTGAATAGTGTAAATTTCTTCTAATCATTCAATCCTTTAACAGAACAATTGAAAGTGCTTGGTGAGCATAGATGCCCCTCGGTTAGGAGCTAATTTTTTATTAAAAAATAAATTATAGTTCAAGTAAGGGTATTATATTTTCTTAGCTTAATACATATGCAGAGAATTAGTATAAGCAAACTTCAAGAGAAAGAAAAAAACCCATGTGATAGATACACTAACCACAACATGCTCTCCAGTCAAGTATGAGGAGCATAATGCTTTTGCATAACATACACCAAATAAGCATATTTACCTACTTTTTAAATCTTCATTAAATGCAGTAAACTTTGACAGATGCTAACAGTATTTGTTTAACACAGGACAATAATCGATTTTCCAATATTTATTGCTTCTATAATGGTAATGAGATCAAAATGAACAACTTTTCTTCCATGCACTTTCAGTCATGAATAAGAAACGAGTTTTCCCGGTTCATACGAGTTTTACCGGTATGTTAATGAATGCATCTCAAGTCTTTCAAGCAGGAAATTGAGGAAGAGGCTCTGATAGAATCTCTGTTCTGACAGCTTTAATGCACTCGAATGAACGCTAGGGAACGTTAGGTTTTGTTAGGTTAGACGTTGCATTACAAGACCGCTCTAACTTTAAATACTCATTTATGATGGAAAGTACATGAATGAAAAGTTGTTTATTTTGATCTCATTACCATCATACACGCAAAAAATATATGAGAATTTATTGATGTCCTGTCATAAACATTTACCAATGTAAACATATGCTAAATGCTAAAACACAATTATCATTAAATATTAAACTCAAATGGTCCAGCAAGTGGATTTTCTTCCTTCGTACATATTGGTAGATGATATAATATCAACTATATTAGTGAAAGTTGTGTCATAGATACTAACAATCTTGGTAAATGTTGAGCGTTTGCTAGTAATTAATAATAATTTCAGGTTGATGTTGCCTATACATAGTTAATTAAATTGAAACAAACAACTTTTCTTCTATGCACTTTTTGTCGGGAATGAGTTTTTTAAAAGTTCCAACGGTATGTTTAATTTTCGTCTTTGATGAAGAATGCGATCGAATAAGCAGCTACTAATCGATTTTTGAATTTTAGTTGCTTGAATCACGGTAATAACATCGAAATAAACTATGTTTCTTCTATACACTTTCTGCGGCAAGTGTGTATTTTATAAGTTAGAGAGGTAGGCTTAGTTTCGTCTTTGATGATGAGTGCGTTGCAAGCGAGACTCCATTGCAGTATTGCCATCCGACGCGCTCAATAAATCACTTCCCACTTCCAAGACTGGAGTTGCGGTAACTAATTTACCGCTATAACTTTTAAAATACTCAGTTCCGACGGAAAGAGCATTGAAGACAAATTGTTTATTTCGACCTTATTAACCATCTTAAGGCACAAAAACTGAAAAATCGATTACTGGCAAACGCTTCACATTTACTAAATTAACAGCAAGGTACTAATCAATTTATGAACTTTGGATGCTTGAATCATGTTAATAACATCAAAATAAACTCGTTTTCTTCTATACACTTTTTGCGGCAAATAAGTATTTTACGGGTTGGAGCGGTAGGTTTTTTTTGCGCAATTGAGCTGTTGGAGTACGTTTCAATACTTTGTAATTTATTATTAGCTCACCCCATGGAGCTTGCGGAGCCTGAACCCATTTTTAAGATCTTTTAGGGTCAATATTGATTTTAGGTGCCTCAGAGAAATTAGGATTCCATTTCAAAGAATCACTAAAAGAACACATTTAAAAACCTTTTACACGAATGACATTCTGCTTGCTAATGCGTTATTTTCTAATTATTTCACTTTAAAGCTGGCTTTCGAAGGCGGCCGCCATCTTGGGTACCGGCTGGCCCCCATTGGAGATGATGTAAACGGATGTCACTAGAAACCTTTATTTATAATTTTCACTAGAAGAACTGTGGCTCCCCCTCACGACCCAACCTCTTTACATTTGTAATAGGACGTTAGCTTCCATTATTAATTAAATTACACCTGGCGCAATCGCTGCAAAAAGCCAACTTCAAAGTTGAATAATTTTAAAATAACGCATCAGCGAGCAGAATGTCATTCATGTAAATGTTTTTTTTTAAAATGTGTTCCTTTAGTGATTCTTTGGAACGGAATTCTTAAATTCCGTGAGGCACCTAAAATCAATAATGAACTCTTTTAGTTAATAACACAATAAAAATTATCACCCAAAAATACAAGTTATAGCAGTATTAACTTTTGTCTTAGACGGCAGGAATGCGCTCCATTATTCGAGTGCGTTGGAAGGGAGAGTCCATTGAAATGTTGCCATACGACGCTCGACCCACTTCTTTCCGCTTCAAACACTAGAGTTGCGGTAAGTCATTTACCGCTATAACTAGTAAAATACTCATTTCTGACGGAAAATGCATAGAAAAAAGCTTGTTTATTTTGGGTCAATATTTACTTTAATCTTGTCAACGATTTTCATAATTTCAAAGCTATAGATAGGTAATATAGTCGATTTCAAGACGCTTTACACAAATGACAATGTGCCTGAAAATGCTTAGTTTTTGAGTTATTAAAGCGGTAAATGTTGAGGACTTGACCATAATCGATTTTCCACTTTTTGATCAGCAAAGATTGTTGATCAGACCAAAATAAACAAGTTTTCTTCAATGCACTTTCCGGCAGAAATGAGTATTTTAAAAGTTATGGCGTTAAATGAGTTACCGGAACTTCAGTGTGCATCATTCTATTACAAACGTAAAGAGGTTGGGTCGTGAGGGGTAGCCACAGTTCTTTTAGTTTTATAGTTTTCACTAAAAGAACTGTTGCTACCCCTCACGACCCAACCTCTTTACGTTTGTAATAGGGGGTTTGCTCTTCGTCGGCTTGGTTGGCGCGCGGGAACGCCTGTTTACTTTCACGTCGGACCGCGCGGTGTATTTTTCCCCGCCTCAAACACTGGAGTTACGGTAACTCATTTAATGCCATAACTTTTAAAATACTTATTTCTGCCGGAAAGTGCATTGAAGAACACTTGTTTATTTTGTTCTCATCAACAATATTTATTGATCAAAGAGTGGAAAATCGATTATGGTCAAGTCCTCAACATTTACCATTAAAGCTTAAAGTTATACGAACGGCGCTCCCGAATGGCCTTTTTTGCGCAAAAATAGTCATTGTTTTTGTAATGGAAACGGAAGCTAACCTCCTATTACAAACGTTAAGAGGTTGGGTTGTGAGGGGTAGCCACAGTTCTTCTAGTAAATAATAAATAAAGGTTTCTGGCGACATTTGCTTACATCGACTCCAAGATGGCTGCCGCCATCTTGGGTACCGGGTGGCGCCATGGCGGCAGCCCCCTTGGAGTTGATGTAAACGAATATCACTAGAAACCTTTATTTATAATTTTCACTAGAAGAACTCTGGCTACTTCTTACAACTCAACCTTTACGTTTGTAACAGGTGGTTACCTTCCGTTATTAATTAAATTACGCTAGGCGCGCACGCTTCACTGGCGCGCACAAGCCAACTTCAAAGTTGAATAATTCAAAAATAACACATCAGCAAGCAGAATGTCATTCATGTAAAATATTCTAAGATGTATTCCTTTATTGATTTTTTGCAACAAAATTATGAAAATCATTGACAACATTAAAGTAAAATTTGACCAATCGATTACTGACCAATGCTAGGTACACATTTACCTTAAAAACTTTGTGTATTCAATGAAACTATATAATATCATGAGTTATAAAAAAAGTTTTAGAAATTGGGAATGTCGGCAATTTTTAAAAATCTCAATGATTTCATAATTTCAACTTCATAGGGCTAATAGATTTAATTTATTCATAGCAACTATCAGTTGTGGTTGTAATGAGAATTGCAGTTTTTGGATGTTGTTTATATTAATTTCTAAAAAATACACAAACGCCTAGCAGCATCACACTTCCCTGATATGTTCCGAAATTTTAATAAAATACGTTTGGCCTAGTTTTCCAAATACTTGAATTACATTCTTTATCTGAAAAACAAACTTCAAATGAACATATTTACTACAATACCATCAAAAAATTTTCCTCCGTAGAATTTCTTCTCAATAATTCCTGCTATTTAGTTTTTAAAATATACAATTGAAAAAACTTGATTATCTGATATTTAAAATGACTATAAAATCAACATCGGCAACTGAAATAAATAATTGAACAACAGCCCGTTAGACAAAGGTAACTTCCCTGACACGAAGTTTACAGCCCAGTAGGTATCTACCCAGAGGTCAAAAAAATCCCACTAATACTCATCTAAGTTAAATATTCAGTATTCTGAGTTCAAAAATCTTCCTTAAAATCGCCCATGATGAGTGAGGAAAATTCGGAAAACTCAAATACATGTAGGTAACCTGTGCATAACACGAGCATTGCTAAACAAACGTTCGTGTATCAAATGTATTGAAACGTTGCCATTACAATCGCAAAGCAGTGTTGCTTGTATCACCAAAATCATGGAGATGTGACAACAATGGAGGAGGAAGTTCCATAACTATTACGTTTTAATCTTACTTGCAAAGGCAAATTTTCTAATTTTTTGTACCTCTTAATTACCTTGGAAACGAAAAAATGATGGAAAGTTAATAAACTGTATCGCAAATATAACACCAAGACACTTTTTTAGCAGGATTGTCTGTGAACTACGAAGATTTTACAAGACCTATGCTCTCAAGTCTCAAGTCTCAACATCCAATAGCTAAACTTCCGTTTTCTATGTTAGCTTATATAAAAAACATTCATAGGGAAGACTACTTTACTTTAATTGTATTTGTTCATAGAATTAGATATTATATGAACAAATAGAATTAAAGTAAAGTAGTCTTCCTTGTGAACTTTAAATGTATTTTTTCATATAATTAGATATTATGTATGCTTTTATTGAAGCCTAGATTTCTTATAACACTTTTTTATATGAAAGTAACACATGGTAAATGAGTTATGATTTTTAAAAATATATTCACTCAGTAAATTAGAGGGACGCTGATGGAAATTATGCAACAATAAACATTTCTAAATAAATTAAAAGTTACCATGGAAGAAGGAACTTTAATTTTAGAAAAAAATGAAAAAAATTGCCAAAAAAGTCCTGGTGCATGTAAAAATTAAAATCTGTACAGTATTATTTTTGCATATTACAGTTTCAACAACGTGAATGAAATAAACGATTTTTTTGCTACGTACATGTACTTGTTACGAGTTACATTTGAGAATACATTCAATATCAACCAAATCAGCATGTTGGCCAAATGAGCTACTAAGCTTTTATGGAAATCTTTGATGAAATGTACGAAAAGTTTCAACAATCTTTTAAGATTAATAATATTTAATGGACTAAGTTGATGTTGATTGTTTATAATTTGAGTCGAACACTGAACTTCCGTTTAATCAATTGCAGTCTATGTGTTAATTTGGAAAATGAGACCACAGATCCAAGATCAGGAAACAGAACTTTTTGCTAACGATGAGACACTTATCTGGGTCCATAATAACTTATTCGACCATGAAAAAACATTGAACTTTTCAGACTCTTGAAATTTATTATATCTAATTCGAAACTTCAAACCTACATACTACAATGCTCGTATTCATTATTCAAGAAAACATGCGTTGCTCGCCACTTATGACATTAAATTTCAGTTTATTTTTGGTCACAGGGATGTAGCAGGTAAGGAGGCAGTAGAAGCTAATTTATTATTCATTTATTTATTTATTTATTTATTTATTTCTCATTTGTTAACACTTTGACCACAATTGGGTAAACTGAAGTTCAATATTTAACTCAAATTTGAAGTCAATTGTTGTAAACAATTTTGAAAATCGGAAACATGAAGTGGATAGTGCATTCATTTAGTTTTTTATTAAATATTTATGTAAAGTGAGTTTTTTACCACTGGTCAGTCAGCAGCATTATCTGAATTCGTTACCACCGGTGGCGCCCGTTGCGCTCAAAGTGTGAAGGAAGCTCATTTGCTCCGATATCGTACAGTCGGCTTCCCATCGAAGGAAGAAACTGTAACTATTACTCACTCAGCCCTTCACGTGCTCTCGAGTCACACCTGGCTGATTACAGTTAGGGCATCTGGTAAAAAGAGGTTTTTGATACAGATCAGCCATGTACGCCCTGAATTATTTGTACAGCCATTAGGAGAGCTGCGACCTATATGTCGCTCACTCTCGAAGTTTGTTTAATAATTTAAGTATTGCTCACAAAACTGACAAAATAATGAACTCTGCTTGAAGATAAATGTACTTAAGTCGTCTTATTCATTTACTAGATGCTCTACTTGGGATTTTGTACATAGGAGGCATGTATTTTTTGTGTGAAGAATTCGTCACACTCGGGCGTAAAGGGCTAGAAATAATATTGAGAACTGACCTTGGTCCCGAAATAAATCTTCTTGCAGTGAATGATGGATCTAAGGCGACAGACTCGACACTTAATTAGTACAAAATTGATCGGTAATTCGGAAAAAAATTTCAGAGTTTTTTTTAATTGTAATTCGAATGGTAGATTCATGGTATTGGTCCGTAATATCCGCCGAAGTTGCCCAGGCAAGGCTACGAGTAGGTCGTGCTTATGTCAAATCCTGATTGGCGTGGTCGGTGTTAGTAGATAGCCCCAACTGTGAATACGGCGGTGTTGAAAGTATTGAGCGTTTATTCTTTACTTGCCCAACCATGCAGTTCACCGCGATAATATGAATGTCTGGTGTCAGCAAAGTTTGGACAATTAAGGTTTGGACAATTAGGGTTTGACAGGATCAACAGCATTTACTGTACCTATGGCTAGGCACATAAATACAAAATAGATAAACGATTGAAGGTCGGTGTTGGCCCTTTGACTCAGAAGGAGTGGGTAATCGGGTGCTCTACTGGCACCGAGGTTTCTTAATCACTTGCACGAAAATGACCCCTGTGTGATAGTGAAAGACACTGATATTCTCGCCTCTTTTATTGTTTACGCTGCGGGGTGCCGTGGCCACGTCCACTCATTGGGGTTTTCCGCTTCTTGATGCGGGGTACGGGTCCAGTCCTGGTGGCGTGTTCCAACCCGCTCGTGTGGCGAGTGGGAATCCGTTGTGGGTCCGGTGAGGACGGAGTGTGAGTGTGGTAATTCCCGTGTGTGGGTGATATGGGTGGCTCAACGAGTGGAGACGGCCGAAGTGGAATGGACGGCGAGAATGAAAAGGTGAAGCATGAACGCTTGGAGCGAGGTACTAATGGAGGATTGAATTATTCCACGAGAATTGAAAGTGTTGAAAGGAGGCTCTTGAAAGAGAGGTCTCGAAAGAGGCAGTACCGTGATCGGGTTACTGAGTTGTGGAGCCGTGTGGCTGATTTTTACGTCTCAAGTGAATCTGAGGAAGGTCTAGTTTTCGGCTTAATGGCGGGGATTGAGGACTAGGTGGTTGTGTTGGTGTGTTGGCTCGTAGGTCCTTCTGTGCGGGAAAGGAAAGCTGGGTCACTTGTTCAAGCGCAGTTAAAGAGGGAGAGCAGTCGCTGCACAAGCCAGGCTCTGAACGACTGCCGATTTACAGAATTGCCTCTGATCGAGGAGTCTCTATGCAACAACATCCAACCGTAATTCTGGCGCCCGAATACGGCCGAAGGTGAATCGCAATATATGACAACGTCGTATGGACAATCATAAAATTCTCAGGAGTAATTAAGCCTCCCTACTTACCTAATCCTACAGCTATGCTGAGCGTACTACTAGAAGTGTGCACGGCATGTCTTTTGACTGTCTCCAGCATGGAGTGTAAGGTCAGTCTACGAGATTCAAAAGATTGTTACTGGATGAGTTTATGTACAAAGGGAATTTAGTGATTGGGCATCAGTCGGGATAGGGCTTTATTTCCCTAAACCAAGGATGTCACATCTTAATACTCTAGGGTACAATTACTAGAATACACAAGTGCTTTAGGTTGGGCAGCTGTGACATTAGGATGATTTACCCCTAGCAAAACAGTGCAGGACTGTCTGCAATAACCAGATCTAAGCCTAAAGTTAACTAGGACAATGCAAACTTATCCCATTTGAAAAATAACAGGGAAACCTCCACACAACTTTAAGAAGCTAAAAATATAAGTAATCTGAGCATGAAACCAGTAAGAATTTTAAGTTAATGATACATGAATAACACATGAGCCATAAGGTTTCTCTAAGTTGTCATGAAAGGAATTAATTTACCTACATTTCGGCGAATTTTTGCAAACACTGGGGAGGAGGATTTATCCTCCCCGAACATCAGGGCCATGTACAAAATTTTACATTCATTAATTGGCTACAGGCACCTACTACAAATGTCAGTGAATTTAGAATTCTGACTCCTAAGTTGAGATGGACAGCACAGTGCAATAAGTGAGGCAATATGTGAGAGGTGAAAACTCTCATTGTTATAAGATGGGATCACTTTAGGGCACTTTTGAACTAGAAATACTTAACTAATTAGCAAAAACATGAAGGCAACAGGACCAAGATGACACAGTAAGCTTGTTCATCGTTAACCACCGGCACACAAATAAAACACAGAGAATGCTCCTAAGTTAATCACAAGAATGGGTTCAGACACGTTGTGTACATTGGAGTCTTTAGACACATCCAACTGACTAAATAAGGTAACTCTAGCTTAACAATTAACATTTAACACATGTTACTTACATATGCCCCTCTGGGGCCCAAGCACTACACTCAGACGAATCTCTTACGTGAATGACGGACTCTGCCTGGAGGGCTGGCTTTATATACGTACGAAAACAGAAGAGCGCTTGCGAAATGGTTCTACATCAAAACACATGAGAGCTAATTTTCGGAATTGTCGAAGTATTTTCGGTTCAAATTTTAATAGATTTCGGGGTAATGTTAAATGAATTTTTTAATCTAAAATTGCAAGAATGATTGTGTTGATCTTATTTAATTTTTAGAAGATAGTTTTAATAATTTATGAAATTGGGCTGAAGTGCGGCTGAGGGAGTTCACTACAAATGCCTCCAAATTCTCGTTGAACGTTCCTATTCCACTAAAAACCTTACTTGAAGGAGGCCTTGTCCCAGGCCCAGTGCAAACATAGATGTTCTGACACTTTACAAACTGTATTTAAATCCTGTTCTCAGACACTTTACAAACTGTGGTAAAATCCGCACTTTGTAGATTTAATCCCAGTTATCCCTTTGGTAGCCTACTTCTGACGAATATAACAGCTGTGGACGTGCTAACACAGAAGATTTCACCGTTATCTTATCCATCGCGTGTGCTTCATTGAGGTTCAGGGGCGATGTACTGTGTACACTAAGTTCTTGGATCTTTGTACTAATGGTTACACAAGGTACGTTGCTAAGTTCTGGGATATTTGTACTAACCATTGTACAAGGTACGTAGCCAAGTTCAGGGATCTTTGTACTAATCATTGTCCAAGTTACGAAGCATAGTTCTGGGATCTTTGTACTAATCATTGTACAAGGTGCGTAGCCACTAATCTTATGATTTACACCCTCTTTTTCTCCTTCAGAGAATCGCTGGCAGGAGTTCCATTCGTTTAAATCTCACCTGCTGCACCTTAAATATGATCGTGCATTGTGCGTATAATGTTGCAGTGATCTCTTGTCAGAACAAACATCGGCATCTTTGGGATGCTTTATTTCCAATCAAGCCTGATACATATGATCTTAAGCATTGGTTTTTCAAATGTCTTATAACTAACCCTATATATAGGACACCATGACGGTTCCCCTGAGTTAATGGTTTTCACCCCTGCTTTGTCCTCATTTGTGAAATATTTGACTACAAAATAAACTCCCTGATAACTCCATTAAAGTATCCCGTTTCCAATTTTAGGAAGTATTCAACTCCAAACTCAGCTCTCTGAAAACTCCATTAAAGCATCCCGTTTCCATCGTCCAGATGGTACAAGAAACAAGCCTCCCCCCTGGCGTGCAGCTACATGGACTCGCTTTCGAAGCCCCAATAATCCCCAACAAAGAAGAAACAGAAGAAGGAGAGGAAGAAAAAAAACCTCTTCTGTTTTCAGAAATTTGATACAAGAAATTTACTACAAAATTTTGCTTCTTAAAAATTTCTCAACATGAAAGTCCTAAATTCATAGACAAAAGAGGTGTACAGTAGACGTGTCAGGAGTTAATTTGGTTTGCATCCGTAGATGCCTTCATTATTATTATTATTATTATTATTATTATTGCTCAAGCGAGGAAAAATGAAAAACCGTTGATTTGAAAGAAAAGTTGGCACGTAAAACGCATTTCAAGTTTTTAGACTTCAAGTATTTTTTAGTATAAAGGTCTTAAATACATAATACGATGCATAATTCATACGACAACTGTAAACTTTGAAATTTTTTCAGTCATCAAGACACTATATGACCTGACCTACGTGACGAATTCAAGACCTGACTCCTCAAATTGTAGAATTGGTCACTTGAAGTTTTGCAATGATTTTCAATTTTTACTATCGTTTACCTCGCGCTGCACCAACATTCAAGACTTTCTTTGCTACTTTATATACGCATGTAGATAACTTTACATTCAAGAGAGCTTGATATGCGTCTTGCAGGTGGTGAGCCTTTTCTCTGATGTGATACAGTATGTCTTGATTTTAGATAGAACATTTGCTCTCATGATGTACAGTATATCTTGATTTTAGATGGAACATTTACTCTGATGATGTACAGCACAGTATATCTTGATTTCAGATAGAACATTGTCTCTGATGTTTCTCTGATGACAGTTAACCTTGATTTTAGATAGAACATTTTCTCTGATGATTCTCTGATGACAGTTAATCATGATTTTAGGTAGAAAATTTTCTCTCATGATGTACAGTATATCTTGATTTTGAGTTGAACGTTAAAATTCTCCACTAGTTTAAAAGCCCTTTAGAACAATTATTGACAAATAAAACTACGTTGCTCGATCTACGTGCTATGGATTCGAAAAATACTAGGCTTCTTTGTGTACGGCAAAACACACACACAGACACAACACACGCACAATACACACACAAACACACACAACACTCAACACACACACACACACAACACAACACAAAACACACACAACACAACACCCACAGCACACCACACACAACACACCCACACACAACACAACACACACAACAAACACTACACAACACACACACAACACAACACCCACAACACACCACACACAACACACCCACACACAACACAACACACACAACACACCCACACACAACACAACACACACACAACACAACACCCACAGCATACCTCACACAACACACCCACACACAACACAACACATACACAACACACCACACACAACACGCCCACACACAACACACACAACACACCCACGCACAACACAACACACACAACAAACACAACACACACACAACACACCCACACACAACACAACACACACAACAAACACAACACAACACACACACAACAAAACCACACACACAACACACCACACACAACACACACAGCACAACACCCACACACAACACAACACACACAACAAACACAACACAACACAACATAATAACAAGTTACGACCCAACAGCCGCTGCAAAAAAACTTGACCGTCGCTTCATTTTGGCGGAGTGTTGCGTGTGAGCACGGCACCATATATGGCTGAGAGCACGGCACCATATATGGCTGAGAGCACGGCACCATATACGGCTGAGCGCAAGGCCACGTTAAAGGCTTTCGCTCCGAACAATTTATGGAATTGTCAGGTGTTTATGAAATTGTATTGCGTTTATGGAATTGTATGGCGTTTATGGAATTGTCTGACGTTTATGGCATTTTCTGACGTTTATGGAATTGTATGGCGCTTATGGAATTGTATGGCGTTTATGGAATTGAATGGCGCTTATGGAATTGTATGGCGTTTATGGAATTATATGGCGTTTATGGAATTGTATGGCGTTTATGGAATTGTGTGGCGTTTATGGAATTGTGTGGCGTTTATGGAAATGTATGGCATTTATGGAATTGTCTGACGTTTATGAAAGTATCTGACGTTTTTGGAATTGTGTGGCGTTTATGAAATTGTCTGGCGTTTATGGAATTGAATGGCGCTTATGGAATTGTATGGCGTTTATGGAATTATAGGGCGTTTATGGAATTGTATGGCGCTTATGGAATTGTGTGGCGTTTATGGAATTGTGTGGCGTTTATGGAAATGTATGGCATTTATGGAATTGTCTGACGTTTATGAAAGTATCTGACGTTTTTGGAATTGTGTGGCGTTTATGGAATTGTATGGCGTTTATGGAATTGTATGGCGTTTATGGAATTGTATGGCGTTTATGGAATTGTATGGCGCTTATGGAATTGTATGGTGTTTATGGAATTGTATGGCGTTTATGGAATTGTCTGACGTTTATGGAATTATCTGATGTTTATGGAATTGTGTGGCGTTTATGGAATTGTCTGACGTTTATGGAATTATCTGATGTTTATGGAATTGTGTGACGTTTATGGAATTGTCTGACGTTTATGGAATTATCTGATGTTTATGAAATTGTGTGGCGTTTATGGAATTGTGTGGCGTTTATGGAATTGTGTGGCGTTTATGGAATTGTCTGACGTTTATGGAATTATCTGATGTTTATGGAATTGTGTGGCGTTTATGGAATTGTCTGACGTTTATGGAATTATCTGATGTTTATGAAATTGTGTGGCGTTTATGGAATTGTGTGGCGTTTATGGAATTGTGTGGCGCTTATGGAATTGTCTGACGTTTATGGAATTATCTGATGTTTATGGAATTGTGTGGCGTTTATGGAATTGTCTGACGTTTATGAAATTATCTGATGTTTATGAAATTGTGTGGCGTTTAGGGAATTGTCTGACGTTTATGGAATTGTGTGGCGCTTAGGGAATTGTCTGACGTTTATGGAATTGTGTGGCGTTTATGGAATTGTCTCACAAATCGAAGGTGAATCTTGCTAGTCATTTGGACGTGCTTCAATTGCTTGATTTTATAAGTATCCCCTTCGCGTTACTATTTCAAAGTAAATTCTCACTTTTAATAGATTTTCGAAGGAGAAAAATCACTTGGAGTCAGATCAGGATTGCACAATGGACACTTCACCCGATACCCAATGGTATATTCTTCAAAATCCAAGTATAAGAATACAGAGAAGTTGCTTGCTCGGTTGGTTCGTCTCTCTGTGACGCTCATTAAGATGCTCAATGACCGTATCTGTGATACGAGTTTCACCAGTGCAGAAGTACAAGAATATTTTAATGGCGGGTACTGTTGGGATGGATATATTTGTTTGGCATCCACATCTGCAAAATTTATTCAAGTAAAATATTGAACCCCGTCATTTTTGACGGGCTGTGTACCACGGTGGAAGAAACAAGGTAGGGTCATTTCTTTGGGAGAAAATACACCCCCTCTTGTTCGGCTAGCCAATAGAAAGGCGTTATTTCATACACACTTTATGACGTCACACAAACGCAGTGTCGTAAGGCCAATAGTAGAACCAGATTTGGGGGTAGCAGTGTTACCAGATGCAATATGAGCGCTGCTATTGGTTCGCTGCCTTGACGTCAGCAAACCCACACCATCAACGAAAAAAAAGACTGGTTTGAACCTACCTTGTTTCCTCTCCCGTTCTGTGTACGCTATTTATATTATTTTAATTCTTTTAAGACTACATAGCCACAAAAAAAGCCAGCTCATAAGAGCGAAGAGCAGGGACCATTCAGTATGGATTGTAGAATAGGGAATTTATACACAAGATATGTTCCTGCAAAACATACCCAGCGCATAGAAACAGCAATTTAGGAAAAAAGTAAATAAAGACAAGATAAAAATTATTGAAAGAAAAAGCAAACAGTAGGTGCTGCAAAACAGGGTAGCAGTGAACCGTGAAACTATATCTCAATAAAGAGAACGTTTGCCTGACATTCATCTTGGAACGGCACATCTTCCCCCTTGAAGGGTTAATTCCTGTATTTGAAATAATTGTATCTCTTGAGGGGATAGATTGGAAAAAAACTCAAGCTCTAGGTTCATTTAACGTGATATTATATGCATAATATGCATCTAACATACATAATGATATTTTGTATGATTTACATTTATAACTACATATATTATATATTGTACGAGAATTATACCCACTTCTTGCATACGTTGTATATTACACGAGTATTATATACAATTATTGCATACAATGTATATTACAGGAGTATTATATGCATTTATAAAATACATTATTCAGGGTGTTGGGTAATTCAATACACATTTTTTTACAACGTACAGAAAAATTCAAAATACAACGATTTTCATGAGTGAAAAAACTCAAAACTCCTTCGTGTTCGAGAAATGACGACCTGAAACAATTTCAGATTCCCGTAGGAATAGCCAAAGCGCGCGCCAAGAAGTTAGATTTCACTCGTTGGCTGCCTGGTGAACCTATTGCTACGGGAGTCTGGAATTTTTTCAGGTCTTCATTTCTCGAAAACGAAGGAGTTTTGAGGTTTTGTCACTCATGAAAATCGTTTTTTTTTGCGTTTTTCTGCATATGGTTAAATTATGTGCACCAAATTGCACAACAACCGGTATATTAAATACATTTACACAGATTATATATATAGCTTATACATTTATAAAATAGATTATATACATTGAACATACATTTGTAACATAGATTATATACATAACATTATGTATAAATTAGATAATATACATAACATAAGGTGTTGATAACATAGATTATACACATAACACAGATTATATGCAAAACATATATCTACTCTATGCATTTAGTACTTTCACTATATACACGACAATATCTTATAAAGTAATGAGCCTCAGATCATAAGACGAGACATAACAAATTTAAGAATATCATCATCACTTAGATTGCTTTAATCATTCAAATTAGTCTCTCTTCGGACACTTGAGTGACAGCCACTGAACTGGAAGGCAATTTGTTGCCAGAGGCGGCCAGTTGCCAGAGGCGGCCTGTTGCCAGAGGCGGCCTGTTACCAGAGGCGCGCAGCTGCCAGAGGCGGCCTGTTGCCAGAGGCGGCCTGTTGCCAGAGGTGCGCTGTTGCCAGAGGCGACCTGTTGCCAGAGATGCGCTGTTGCCAGAGGCGACCTGTTGCCAGAGGTGCGCTGTTGCCAGAGGCGGCCTGTTGCCAGAGGCGGCCTGTTGCCAGAGGCGGCCTGTTGCCAGAAGCGGCCTGTTGCCAGAGGTGCACTGTTGCCAAAGGTGGCCTGTTGCCAGAGGTGGCCTGTTGCCAGAGACGGCCTGCTGCAAGAGGCAGCCTGTTGCCGGAGGCGGCCTGTTGCCAGAGGTGCGCTGTTGCCAGAGACGACCTGTTGCCAGAGACGGCCTGTTGCCCGAGGTGCGCTGTTGCCAGAGACGACCTGTTGCCAGAGACGGCCTGCTGTCAGAGGCGGCCTGTTGCCGGAGGCGGCCTGTTGCCAGAGGTGCGCTGTTGCCAGAGACGACCTGTTGCCAGAGACGGCCTGTTGCCCGAGGTGCGCTGTTGCCAGAGACGACCTGTTGCCAGAGACGGCCTGCTGTCAGAGGCGGCCTGTTGCCGGAGGCGGCCTGTTGCCAGAGGTGCGCTGTTGCCAGAGACGGCCTGTTGCCAGAGACGGGCTGTTGCAAGAGACGGCCTGTTGCCAGAGGTGCGCTGTTGCCAGAGGCAGCTCACCACGACTGATTAACTGTTTCAATAACCAATCAAAAACGATTTTACTACCTACACAAAACAAAGAAATAATTAAAAGCAAACCAAACTCGGGAGTAAATTCCGTCGACTTTCTTTCGCCGAAAAAAAAATTTTTGCATCATTTTTAATTTGACTTTCTAATCATTTCTATTCGTCTTTTCGCGATCGTACAGGAATGACATATATGCAAAAAATATCATTTGAAAGCACATCTGATGATTGGATGTTAGCATAAGCCTTCGTGTTGGCAGCAAGCGTTGGTGTTGGCAGCAAGCGTTGGTGTTGGCAGCAAGCGTTGGTGTTGGCAGCAAGCGTTGGTGTTGGCAGCAAGCGTTGGTGTTGGCAGCAAGCGTTGGTGTTGGCAGCAAGCGTTGGTGTTGGCAGCAAGCGTTGGTGTTGGCAGCAAGCGTTGGTGTTGGCAGCAAGCGTTGGTGTTGGCAGCAAGCGTTGGTGTTGGCAGCAAGCGTTGGTGTTGGCAGCAAGCGTTGGTGTTGGCAGCAAGCGTTGGTGTTGGCAGCAAGCGTTGGTGTTGGCAGCAAGCGTTGGTGTTGGCAGCAAGCGTTGGTGTTGGCAGCAAGCGTTGGTGTTGGCAGCAAGCGTTGGTGTTGGCAGCAAGCGTTGGTGTTGGCAGCAAGCGTTGGTGTTGGCAGCAAGCGTTGGTGTTGGCAGCAAGCGTTGGTGTTGGCAGCAAGCGTTGGTGTTGGCAGCAAGCGTTGGTGTTGGCAGCAAGCGTTGGTGTTGGCAGCAAGCGTTGGTGTTGGCAGCAAGCGTTGGTGTTGGCAGCAAGCGTTGGTGTTGGCAGCAAGCGTTGGTGTTGGCAGCAAGCGTTGGTGTTGGCAGCAAGCGTTGGTGTTGGCAGCAAGCGTTGGTGTTGGCAGCAAGCGTTGGTGTTGGCAGCAAGCGTTGGTGTGGTGCGATCCATCTTTGCTAGACAACTCCATTTCCAGCGGTTGAGTTCGGTGACGGGACGGTCAGACGGGATGGTCACTCCTCAGCACTGGCCAGAACTCCCCAGCACTCCCCAGCACTCCCCAGCACTCCCCAGCACTCCCCAGCACTCCCCAGCACTCCCCAGCACTCCTCAGCACTCTTCAGCACTCCCCAGCACTCCCCAAATCCCCAGCACTACCAGCACTCCTAGCACTCCTAGCACTCCTAGCACTCCCAGCACTCCCAGCACTCCCAGCACTCCCAGCACTCCCAGCACTCCCAGCACTCCCAGCACTCCCAGCACTCCCAGCACTCCCAGCACTCCCAGCACTCCCAGCACTCCCAACACTCCCAGCACTCCCAGCACTCGCAGCACTCCCAGTACTCCCCAGCACTCCCCAGCACTCCCCAGCACTTCCCAGCACTACCCAGAACTCCCCAGCACTCCCAGCACTCCCCAGCACTCCCCAGCACTTCCCAGCACTCCCCAGCACTCCCCAGCACTGCCCAGCACTCCCCAGCACTACCCAGCACTCCCCAGCATTCCCCAGCACTCCCCAGCACTCCCCAGCACTCCCCAGCACTCCCAGCACTCCCAGCACTCCCAGCACTTCCAGCACTCCCAGCACTCCCAGCACTCCCAGCACTCCCAGCACTCCCAGCACTCCCAGCATTCCCAGCACTCCTATCACTCCCCAGCAATCCCCAGCACTCCCCACCACTCCCCAGCACTCCCCAGCACTCTTCAGCACTCTTCAGCACTCTTCAGCAGTCTTCAGCACTCCCCAGCACTCGCCAGCACTCGCCAGCACTCCCCAGCACTCTCCAGCACTCTTCAGCACTCCTCAGCACTCCCAGCACTTCCAGCACTCTCCAGCACTCAGTATGGGCGCTACAGCGGCAGTTCTGGGATCGTAAAAGCCTCACTAAACTTGCCGGCGCTGCTTGATGAAGTGTGGCGGCTGGGACTTGTGTTATGTCCCAGCAGGTGGCTGGGACTTGTGTTATCCAGTCCCAGCAGGTGGCTTGGACTTGTGTTATGTCCCAGCAGCTGGCTGGGACTTGTGTTTGTTTTGAAAGGGCTTTTTTATTTGTTATAAATTTCAGGCAGCATCTGAAAAAAAAACAAATACACAAACCTGGGCCAAAATGTCGGCAGCGCGTTTGTTGCAGTAAGACAACTTTTGCTTCGTGAAATAAAATACTGTATAATAAGAGTTGGTTGGTGCGTGTGCCTGTGACGCTCACAAGGACGCTCAATGACCGTCTCTGTGATACGAGTTTCACCAGTGCACAAGTACAAGAATATTTTAATGGCGGATACTGTTGGGATGGATATATTTGTTGGTCATTCACATCTGGAAAATTAATTCAAGGAAAATATTAAACCACTTCATTTATGAAGAGCCGTGTACACTAATATACTTATAATGCATGTGAATATTTAGCAGCAATGTAATACATCACCGTTGACACACCAAATAGCATTCAATATCGTCATAGTTTTTTAAAATTCACTGCACAGAGTCCCATTCCTCAACACCCCAGTCTAACTTTTTCGCCTCCTGTATGTATGTTTTTCGCCGCCCAAGTAATTAAATCGCTTGGGCAGCGTTAAACATGCATGCTCCGGCGAAGAAATTAGACTGGGACGTTACCCGCGTTCCCGCGGTTGTTAACATTAGGTTTGGTTAGGTCGTAAGTATAGCAGAATTGGGAAATCGACTGTACTCGTCGAATGCAATTTTATTTTTCCTAAACAATATGAAAAATACAAAATACAATTTCATTTTGTGTGATAAGAATGCATGTTAAAATTAGCATGGAGTTAAGGGAAATTTACGCATATTAAGAGGTAAGTTTATGGAACAAGGTAGAAGTTGAAGAAGAAAGTAGTGGATGCTGAAAACAGGACAGCAGTAAACCGATAAGAGAAGTGACATTTAACGAAACAATAAAAACTATTCTACTTCAATGAAATGAAGGTCTACCTAACTCACAGTTCGGGCCCTCATATTTTCCCCCTGGGAGCGCTAATTCCCATAGGAAAAATAGTTGCATTCCCTGATAGGCATTAAAATCATCATCCCAATTATTATATAATGTGTATTATTATCGCACCAATTATTATCATCACAAAATAACACAGGAAAAACTTATAAAAAATATCATCAATAGCTTGTCAATTAGAAGCCCTCTAAATACGCAATTATTACCGGGAGAAATACACCAGAACCAAATCGTAGCATTCCATTTTTAGAATAAGAAAAAAAATTAGGAGGTGTTCATTTAACCTAAGGTATTTCTTTATTATTATTTATTACCAATATCATTTATTTGTTAAAATTAATTACCTATTAACTAATTTGTCGCACGAGCAATGATGTAAGAACCGATGTACCATATATTTATTATGTTGTACCTAATTTAATCAATAAAGATTTATAAAATTCATGCATCAAAACCAAATTGTTACCAAATTGTCAACCAATTCAATCACTGAAGAAATAACACAAAAGCAGTGCGTCAAAACTCAATTATTACCCAACTATTCCCTAATCATAACCTTATTTTATCATGGATAAATGATATAAAATCTACACTTGAACTCAATTATCACCCAACTGTTCCTTAATTATAACCTTATTTAATCATGAAGAAATGATATAAAATCTACGCTTAAAACTCAATTATTGCCCAACTGTTTCTTAATTATAATCTTATTTAATCGTAAAAGAAATGATTTTAAAGCTAAACCCAAACCCAACTGTTACCCAATTACATTATCTCAGGAATATCTTTTTAAAAACTTTGGGTTTTGGCAATTTATGTTCATCACTTGGACAAGTTTCATTAGTATAAAACCTTTGGAAAATGCTAAGTAAACCGGGGCATAATTTTCAAAGTGTTGGATGTCGCTTTACAAGAACCTTTGTTCAGCTATTTTAAATAAAAACAAACGTTGTTGCACAGCATGTTAAAAAATCATTCAATAAATAAAAAATGTCGAATCACTTAGTAAATTACGAGAGTACCTTAGAGGGAAAGCTACAAGAGTTGAACATTATCTTTCATACATTATTTGTTTACATATTATAAAAGATCTTTCCTCGAGTTAAAATACGAAAAATTGCTCATCATTTTTACTAGAACACTGTCAATGTTTAAAATTCAATGTCGCTCTGGATCTATACAATGCGAGGCTTCGATGTAACTGACATCATTCTCAGGTTGAAAATGCTCTGAAAAAATACAAAACAATTTCGCTGTGTTGAAATGTTGGATCTTACCTTGGATGGTGCAGTTGTTCAATGAGCTTTGTTGAGAATTGCAGTCGACAATTTAAACAATTTATTTGTCACAAGCGAGGCAGAAGTAGATTGTTTTTTAAGTCTAGTACAATGGTCAAATTTGAGCATAGCGCAGAAGTAGATTGTTTTTTAAGTCTAGTACAATGGTCAAATTTGAGCATAGCTACCTGTGGGCCCGGACAGCTTTATTTGTTGAGTTATGCTTTGCCATTTTCATATTCAAGGAATTTTCACTGCAACGTTAGCTACCGGTGATACTCGGAGGCAATTTCCATAATGCTGCTGACCGACCAGTAGTCACAAGCTCAATTTTCATGAATACCTAATCAAAAGAAAATGAAGGCACGATCCTGTTAATGTTTTCCATTTTCAAAATGACTCGCTACAATTGGCTTTAAATTTGATTGAATTTTGAATATTGAACTTCAGTTTTACTTGCCGCGGTCAAAGTGTTGAACCATTTTTTCTAAATCTTAGAACTTTTTACCATGTGAGTGCCACATGAAGATCTCCTCATCCCACACAAATAAAAAATGTACGATTTTCTTGAGTCACAAAAAAAACTGTGTGCGAAAGAAAACGACTAGATGTGGGAATCTAGATAAAATTGGTCTCGTTGGTCATAAATTTAATTGGTCTCGTTGGTAATAAATTTAACCATATAACGATTAAATTTTTTTGACGCTTAAAAGAAAGATTACGGTAATTTATCTTAAATTATGTGACATGTAACCCAGTAAATGGGAACCTTCCATCGAAACATTTAGAATATAAGAACGATGTGAGTCATTTCCCAGTGTCCTTTATGTAGGACGTTGGTCGATAAAGGGTTAAGCAGAAAGAAATTTTTTTTTATTTCCCATAGATATAAACTTTTAGATGACAAAAATAATATGCTCTGATTTGCAATCTAATACTCACTAATTGAGTACCGTCAGGTGATAGTAGTTGTTAAAATACGCAGATGCATCCTTCAGATTAGTATAGATTAGTCGTTTGTTTTAGCCTCTCTACCCGCAGCAACAAATGCGATCCAAAGAGAGGAAGGAGGAAGGCACCATTTAGTATGGAGTTAAGGAAACGCAGAATCTACGCTGAAAGGGCATAGGAACAGTAAGTTGTGAAAGAAGATTATGAAACAAGATCAAAGTTGAAGAAGAAAGTAGTAGGTGCTGAACAACAGGACAGCAGTGAACCGAAAAAAGTGATCCTTAACATAACATAAACATTTTGTTTCAACAAAAAGAAGGCCTACTTAACTTTCAGGTCGGGCTCTCACATTGCCTCCATAGGAATGCATCTTTCAATTACTCAGAGATTTCATTAGATTTTATAAATTAGTGATCTCTGGCGCGTTGCTCGACTGGAAGTTGAGTTACTAAACTATGAAAGAAAGGAAGGAAGAAAACCCGTTTATTTTCCGAAAAAAGTTGACCCATGAAATGCATTAAAAAAAACGAGAGTTTGTATATTTTTTATCATATAATTCCTAAATTGATAGCCAAGTGACAAGAAGTAGATTGTAGTTTTATCAGAGGTTGAAAATCAGAAGAAATCACAGCACAACCTTCATGTTAATTAAATCTGACGTATTTACAGATAACTACCCGGAAGCCTCACGATAACATTGTGATGAAATGATGTTTAACATTTAACGTAACAGTATGGTAGTTCATTCGAAAAATATGGCTGTAGAATAAAATAAAAATCACTGGTTTAGAAATCTTGTACATATGCTCGTAACTACACGTACCAACGCAAAAGGAATCAGACCACTTTCACATACTAGCAACAATTTGTAATGAAAAGTAAGTAATCCAGAGTACCGATAGAATTTATTTTATTTTTGATTTTTCATTTTGTATTACCGCATACTGATGTAATTGAGACGCAAAATGAAGTGCTATTTTGGCCTTGAATTCTTTCACTGATTGAAAAATTTTCATGCTCAGTAGAAGTTTGCAGGGCACTAGTTACTGAAGCAGTTTTTACCCAAGGTCTGAAGAACGGTGGCTTACAAAAATATCCATTTCAATGTCAATTAAAATAGCTTTAGGACCATTTTGATCAGAAATTATTCAATATTAGGATTCCTTTGAGGAATATACCAAGAGAAAAACAAGTATTTGGCTTTATAAGGGAGGGAGCTGTCTTGAATAAGGACCCAGCCGAGTATACTTAGGAGAAGGGTTCCATTATCGCTCTTAATGAAATTACACCTACATACCACCTTGGCCGCGGAATTCTAATATTTTGTGACCCTCTGAAGATGTTGAGGTATGTCTCACATACTAGGCTGCAATGGTTAATACGCTATAACTAAGGCCGCTGGTTAATACACTAAGAATTTAATTGCTGTTAACATGTTTTTCATCGAACATACATCTCATACGATGGAAAAAATGTTAAGGTGCGGTAATTCCGCTACAAGTTTTCTCAAAGTGATGTTTCATGGATATGTTTTAAGGGGACCATTTTGATAAACTGGTCAACTTTTGTTCTATTGGACGTACGTCTATGAAAATTTGCAGATTACTAGATCTCTACATTTGTAACAACTTATCTTAAACAAAAATTTTTCATAAGGCCATAGAAAATTAATTATTTGAAAAAAAATTATATATATACATATATTATTCATTATAACTTCGAAATTTACGAAGCCAGAGCAATGCGGTTTATTGCATTTGAAAGTCAAACGTGTGCTCTATCTAATTTACCGGGGCATTTTTTGATTTATTTCATTCAGAATTTATATGAATTTATTTGTAAGGGTCAGGGCAAAAGTTATACTTTTAGGGTAAAAAAGTCTACGGAAAGCTATACAGAAAAATTTTTGAAAATGCCCCAGTAAATTAGATAGAGCACACATGTCACTTTCAAATGCAACAAACCGCATTGCTCTAGCTTTGTAAACTTCGGAGTTATAATGACAAATGTCTTGAAAACTTCCTTTTTTTATAAGACCTATTTTTAAGAAAAAATGCTTCTCCTTTAAGCTACAGTGATGATTTTGGTATCATTGGATGCAGAAAAACAAGGGCTTTACGATGTATTGAGAAGTTATTCAAAATTCATTATTGTTTCAAAGTTATGACGTCATAAATTTGAATTTTCTTGAGAATATTCTGATTTTTTCTTTATTTAATTTTTTAAATTTTTATATTGGAAATTTGAGGAAAAGCATTCAAGTTTTTGGAATGTCCACGTTTTTCTGCATCCAATGATACCAAAATCATTACTGAAGCTCAAAAACTATCAGAGAAGAAGCATTTAGAAACCCCCCCCCCCCCAAATATCGTTTTCTATGATTTCCCATTTTCTTTTCAAGAAAATAGCATTTTGTCATAAACGATAAATGATTCTAAATTGCATTTCCTATCAGTATACCAAATTTCATTGCTCTAAATTCAATAATAAAAAAATATTCGGATGGGGGATGCTTACCCTGAGGAATATGAATGATGAAATATATATAAAAAATAAAATAAAATTGAAAATTTGAGAATTTTTTTAATTTCCACGTCATTCTGCATCCAATGATACCAAAATCATCACGGTAGCTCAAAAACTGTAGGAGGAGAAGCATTTAGAAAACCCCCCCAAAAATGTCGTTTTCTATGATTTCCCATTTTCTTTTCAAGAAAATCGCATTTTGTCATAAATGATAAATGATTTTAAATTGCATTTCCTATCAGTATACTAAATTTCAGTGCTTTAGGTTTAAAAATGAAAAAAACGGTCCGTAAGAGGGATGCTCTCCCCTCCCGGGGGGGACGCTAGCTCTGGGATACGTTCCTGATATTTTTACAGACATTCGGGGACATATCTCAAACTCATTTAAAGCAATAAAAAAATCGGGAGAATCGACTTTTGGACTGCAGATGCCCCCAAAATGGTTCCCTGTTTTAATCGAACCAGCGGCCTTAATTTTTCACTTTTCTGTGTGGCTCAATCATTATCAGTTCCTAGCATGAGAATATCATTCGATAATTTTTTAATTTGTTTTTTGAGTCCAAAAAACATGCGTTGTTTTTTGCTTGTATTTCGTTTGATATAATTTCGTTTGATAATTTTTATTTACCGAAGCAATACATCAGTAGAATATATACTCGAAACTACTACAATGGAGAAATTAAAATATAACTACTCTTGGGCGCGACTAAATGCAGAGAGTTTTAAAGCGTCCCGTGGAAACCTTATTTTACGCTGGCAATTTCAAACCTTCTAGAACAGTAAACTTAACGTACTCTAGACTGGTCAAGAAGCTTTCTTAATGTATGAGGATTGGAAAACATGGTTTAAGTATCATCACTAAATTAGGTAACCATGCAGGTGAGAACTGCATACTTCCCTCATTTTCTTATTTCCTTCCCTCACTTCCCTTTTTCCTTCCCTAATTTCCCTATTTCTTTCTCAAATTTCCCTTCTTCCTCCCCTCACTTCCCTACTTACTTCTCACTTTCCTATTTCTTTCTCTAATTTCTTTACTTCCCCTCCTCACTTCCCTATTTCCTTCCCTTGTTTCCCCATTTTCTCTCCTCATTTCCCTATTTACCCCCTTCGCTCCCCAATTGTTACCCTCGCTTCCTCATTTCTTTCCCTCCCTTCCGCCTTTCCCTCATCGTCTTCCCTCACTTCCCATTACCTCTCTAATTGACAGAACGGCTGAGACAGATTAATGACGGTCGAGTGACGCAACCACTCAGACAGGCAAGTCTCAGACAGGTTGCGGCTGTGTGAGAAGTGGCTGTGTGAGACGTGGCTGTGTGAGACGTGTTTGTGTGAGACGTGGCTGTGTGAGACGTGGCTGTGTGAGACGTGGCTGTGTGAGACGTGGCTGTGTGAGACGTGGCTGTGTGAGACGTGGCTGTGTGAGACGTGGCTGTGTGAGACGTGGCTGTGTAACACATTAAACTCCTTACGCCAACTAAAAGTCCTTTCTTTAGCAAATAACATTACACATTGCTGCTCTTTCTTTCACCACGTACGTACCCATTTTAAAGGCTCAAAAGTATGGTATTGTTGAGCTCGTGAATTTGGTTATGGTAAGTCTGTCTCATCAATACAAGACCTACTAATATTCCTTTACAACCTTCAATTTTCTAGAATTTTGTATCTTTTTGTATTTGCTTAATAAATGCATAAAATTGCGCGGCAACATTTTGGCTAACTTGTTTTTGAAATCCTGAAATGAAACAGTTCAGATGTACACTAAAACTTTGTAACTGAAACTGAGAAAATAATTATCATAAATATTATTCACCAAAGGAAGTTTTCCTATACGTCTGTTCTTTCTTTCTTTTCTACCTCAAAATCTGTTGAAAAAACTGAAGAAATTGTGAATTTTGTAAATTCCGCAAAGATAAGTACAGGTTGAAATCATACAAATTAATTCTTTCCGAACGGGTCCCACGTAATTTAAAATAAAAATCAAAATGAAAAATTCCATGAATTATTCAACAATTTCAACAAAAAATTGTATTGATTAAATTCAACAAAAAATAGTATTGAATAAATTCACCAAAATACGATAAAATGAATCCGTAACAACTCCGTTCAACACTTCAAACAATAAAAAAATCCGTTAACGTTTATAAATAACAATCCTCATTTAATTTTGATTAAAACTTCACGACAATAAGCACATGACACTGCGCGCAGGAACACTTTTCCAAGCTTTTATGAATGAGATCATAAAGTGAATTGCACTCTTCCAAGGGAGCTCCGTGGTCCCGATAGCAGGGCCGGAGGAGGATAAAATTTTGATGACGCCATCTGGCGGAGCGGGATGAGAGTGCACCACCACCTGGGAAATGTTCTCCTGCGGGCACATTTTCTGAAATGAAAGAATAAGTCTACGGTGTTTGGACCCCAGGTTACACGTTTTCAGAAATTGGCTCTAAAGTCTACGGGATTTGGACCCCAGGTTACACGTTTTCAGAAATTGGCGGTAATGTCTACGGGGTTTGGACTCCAGGTTACACGTTTCCAGAAATTGGAGGTGCAGTCTACGGGGTTTGGACTCCAGGTTACACGTTTCCAGAAATTGGAGGTGCAGTCTACGGTGTTTGGACTCCAGGTTACACGTTTCCAGAAATTGGAGGTGCAGTCTACGGGGTTTGGACTCCAGGTTACACGTTTCCAGAAATTGGAGGTGCTGTCTACGGTGTTTGGTCTCCAGGTTACACGTTTCCAGAAATTGGAGGTGCAGTCTACGGGGTTTGGACCCCAGGTTACACGTTTCCAGAAATTGGAGGTGCAGTCTACGGTGTTTGGACTCCAGGTTACACGTTTCCAGAAATTGGAGGTGCAGTCTACGGTGTTTGGACTCCAGGTTACACGTTTCCAGAAATTGGAGGTGCAGTCTACGGTGTTTGGACTCCAGGTTACACGTTTCCAGAAATTGGAGGTGCAGTCTACGGGGTTTGGACCCCAGGTTACACGTTTCCAGAAATTGGCAGTAAAGTCTACGGTATTTAGAACCCATGTTACACATTTCGTGCAATTAGTGGTAAAGTTTACGGTGTTTGGACCCTATTTTACATATTTTTCAAAATAATTGAAAAGTCCACCGTTCTTCAGCCCCAGGCTGTAAATTTTCTGGCATGAAAAATAAATCTACGGTGTTTGGTCTCCAGGTTATATATTTCCTGGAATCTAGGGTAAGTTAGGTGGTTTTTGAGCCCAAAAATACATTTCCTGGAATAGAAAGATAAGTCTGCAGTGTTTGAGTCCCATGTTGCACATCAAAGGATGAGTTTGGGGTGTTTGAGTCTCAGGTTAAGCATTTTATAGAATTAACACACAAGTCTGTGGTGTTTGAGCCTCATATTACATCCTTCGTAAAATACCAGACTGAGTCTACGGGGTTACAACCTTCTTGAAGACAAAAAACTGTGTACTGTGTAAGTCGTTTGACATTTTTGATTAGTGTGTGGTGTAAGAATTTTAAAGTAAAATTTTTTGTATCAGATTTTAGGGAGAAATTTTTTGTATTAATTTTAAAGTAGTATTTTTTATATAAGATTTTAAAGTAAATTGTTTTGTATAAGATATAAAAGTAATATTTTATGTGCAAAATTTTAAAATGATATTTTTGCACAAGATTTTAAAGCAACATTTTTGAGACGCTATTTTACCTCTGCAAAGAAATCACAAATTGAAAATTTCTTCCCCATAATCAAGGCGCAGACACAAAGTTTATCAACTAGTAATAATACATTATTGTGTCTTCAGTGACTCCGTGGTGTGAGGACGGGTGTGGCGCTCGCTCCGAAACAAAGTGTCTATTGTTAGAAAGAATGTACCTCTAACCTAAATGGGTACCCACTCTCGTCCTGAGTATTCAAATGTGATTTAAATACCCCATATATCAAAATAATCAAACTAAAAGCATAATATTCCCTCAAAAGCGTGAGAGTATTCAACCCTCGTTTACACAACGACCGCACTCCCTCAATCTTCAAGATGACTAACAAACGACGCAGTACCAGCAACAGCACCAACAACAGCACCAACAACAGCAGCAACAACAGCACCGAATTTCAACCGAAGTTTGGTCAATACCCTGATGTGTCTAGCCTAACGAAAGGCGGTAAAGAAGTGGTCTCTGTCTTAATAAAATACTTCGATTCAGTGATGACAAAATTTAATAGTGATATTGAAAAAATGCAAAATGAAATAAGCCACCTTAAAACGCTATTTGGAACAAAAGAAGCGGAACACAAAAAAATTCTCGATGAACAGAACAAGAAAATGGATAGCTTAACCTCCCGCCTCGACCAGTTGGAAAAAAATAATCAACGCCGAGACATTGAAGACAAAAAATGTACTCTCGTCATTTCTGGAAGGGAAATACCGCAATCTCACGCAAACGAAATCTGTAAGGATACAGTCTGCAAACTCCTGAAGGACAAGATCAACATTGACCTCTCCGACACTGATATGACGTCAGCTACAAGAATGGGGAAAAAACCAGTAACTGGGAACGTAGATCAAAGAAACATTGCATTTGAACTAAAAGATTACAACAAAAAACGTGAAATTCTCAACGCCTGCCGAGAAAAGAAACCAAAGTTCTTCTTCATAAATGAATACCTCATACCTTCACGAGCTAACGCCATGTACATTCTGAGGATGGCCAAAAGGAAATTCCCGGATAAAGTTGGAACCCCAAAAACACAGGATGGAAACATTTTCATATTTAACCCCGGAAACCCAGATTCAAGACGCCGCGAGATCAACACGCCAGATGACCTCGAGCAATACCTGATGCAACAACTCAATATGACATCAAAACAAGTCATGGGTGACTAGACTAGGTGATCTCCTCAATTTGATTGTCAGTTTTCGTGCTAGTTTAACCCCAATTAGATATCATATCAGCTTATCCTCAACTTGATGTTAGCTTAACCTGAATCTATACAAATGTTTAACAGATGTGTTTGTAAACATTTATGATAGGTGTATGTGAACTTTTGCAACAACGCAATCAGCAATTTTTACCTCCCAATGTTACTGTGATTTTTTTTCTTTCATTTTTTACCACTAAAGTTTTTTTTATTACGCGTAAACCATATTAGCTGATTATATCATTGTCATTAGGTGATCCCCTAAATTCCCTAGACTAGGTGATCCCCTAAATTAGTCAATTTCATTTTCATCCCCTAAATATGTCAACTTCGTATTAATTTAACCTCAATTAGATATCATGTCAGTAAACCTCAACGTGATGCTCGTTCAACCTGAATCTATACAAGTGTATAACAGATGTGCTTGTAAACATTTATGACAGCTGTGTGTGAACTTTTGAAACAACGCAATCAGCAATTTTTTACCTCCCAATGTTACTGTGAATTTTTCCTCTTCTTAACCACTTAAGTATTATTACGCGTAAACCATATTAGCTGATTATATCATTGTCGTTGTAATCTTCTTATAATCTGATAATCGCTTCTGCTCTCCACTGCCATCGTACAACCATATTAGCTGATTATATCATTGTCGTTGTAATCTTCTTATAATCTGATTATATCATTGTCGTCGTAATCTTCTTATAATCTGATTATATCATTGTCGTTGTAATCTTCTTATAATCTGATTATATCATTGTCATTATAATCTATCAGCAATTTTTCACTTACCAATATTACTGTGAATTCTTCCTTATTTACCACTACAGTTATTATTACGCGTAAACCATATTAGCTGATTGTATCATTGTCATCATAATCTTTAAAACTTATTCCCTCTTGTATGTGAACTTATGAAAACGCCCTCAGCAATCTGTTTGCACCAATGTAGTGATATCGAACTCCAATATTATAACAAATAAATAATAGATGTGTGTGTAAACATCTATGACAACTGTGTGTCACATTTTGTAACATCGCAATTAGTAATTTTTCACCAACCAATGTTACTGTGAATTCTTCTCTATTTACCACTACAGTTATTATTACGCGTAAACCATATTAGCTGATTGTATCATTGTCGTCATAATCTTTAGAAATTTATTACCTGTTGTATGTGAACTTGCGAAAACGCCCTTAGCAATCTGTTTGCACCAATGTTGTGATATTGAACTCCATTATCACTCGCTCATGGACTGAGTTTGTGTGTACTCACGAAATCGCGCTAGATTTTTCTTTTTTACTCTATTCTCTCTTACTTAATAAGCTACTTTTTAGACTGGAATATCCCTTTAAGCTTGACTCTGTATTTCGTTTTAAGCTCTATAGTACCTAATTCTTACTTTTACTTATTTTAAATGACTGATCACCCTGTAATATTTGAGGAAATCGATCCAGATTTCAATCATTTGAACAGAATATATCCAAACCTAAACGACTCTCAAGAGTGTAGGTATACTAATATATCAGAATTCAACGAAACTATACGAATAACTGACCGAGATTTCTCACTCCTGTGTTGGAACTGTAGGTCACTCTATCCAAAATTGGAAGAGATACAATGTACTATTACTGAACTTAAATATAACCTAGACGTGATTAGCTTCACCGAAAGCTGGCTAGATGACTCGACTAAAGACACGATTCGATTTGAAAATTATCATAGTTACCATTCGCTAAGAAAAAACCAGCGGGGCGGAGGCATCAGCACATATATATCTAACCACATAGACTCGAGAACCATAGCAAGTGCAACCATGAATCAGGATCATATAGAATCACTCTTCGTAGAACTTTTTAGAGATGGTAAACGCATTGTGCTTGGAACGGTGTATAGGCCTCCTACAGCCTGTCCTATATCCTTCCTGAATGAATTGAATCGTATTATTTCTCAGTTCAACAGGCCCTTATACAATGACATAATAATATGCGGTGACTTCAATTATGATCTACTGAAACATGAAAGCCATGAACCAATCTCTAATTTCCTAACTACCTTTCAGTCTCAATCCTTCCTTCCGATCATTACAAAGCCTACACGAATAACCTCAGAGTGTGCTACGCTGCTTGACAATATCTTTATGACAGACCCTAGTGATTTTCTTGCTGGAATAATTACTTCTGACTTATCAGATCACTTCCCAGTTTTTCTTATTAAGAAAAATGTCTATATTGCTTGCACCAAGGCACGGGCTGAAACTTACTCATATCGTAAAATAAACGAATCAAATCTTGAAGAAATGCGCACCGTTCTAGAAGAATCAATGCCTACATTGCACATCTCTCAACAAAACAATAATACTACGAGCATTGATGAAGCAGTAGTAAAGTTGACTGAAACTATAATGACCGCATACAATCAGTGTTGCCCAATTGTAACTCGTACAGTTACCCCGAAAAATAAACATAAGCCCTGGATTACCAGAGACATCGTGATAAATATAAAGAAACGTCAAGCGTACCTAGCCCTCCTTTGCGAAGGACGAATATCTAGAGAAACATATAACCGATTTAGAAACTATGTAACAAACCAGATAAGAACATCAAAAAAGAACTACTTTACGCTCAAGTTTACTCAATTCAAAACTGACGTTAAAAAGATTTGGCATCTCCTTAACTCCTGCTGTAAACCGAATAATGCCGATAAAAAGAAAATTGAATATGTTGTTCAAGATAATGTAAAATATCATGAGAAGAAAGAAATTGCTAATCTCTTTAACAACTTCTTCGTAAACGTAGGGAAAACAATAGCTGATGGTATTCCAAGTGAACCTACTGATCACCTGGAATTTATGGATCATATTCGAGAACCCAACTCCTTTTTCTTTACGCCTACAAACTCCTCCGATGTAATTACGTGCATAAACAACATGAAAAATAAATCGAGTGGGTTACAAACGTTTCCGACTAAAGTACTTAAAGTTATTGCTGACATTGTAGCCCCACTGATATCAAATATTATTAACCAGTCTCTCTTACTAGGCACTTTCCCGAACTCCCTCAAAGTTGCTAGAGTAACCCCTATCTTTAAAAGTGGTGAAAAAACCTGTGTAAACAATTATCGTCCTATCTCCATTCTACCAATTATTAGCAAAGTATTCGAAAAGATTGTGTATAAAAAAGTGTACTCTTATTTTGAACAAAAATCATTTCTTTACGATAAACAATACGGTTTTCGCTCTAAAAAATCAACAACACAGGCTATATTAAATCATTTACAATTCCTCTATTCTAATATAGATGAAGGAAAGCCTGTCTTCTCTGTATTTCTTGACTTCCGAAAAGCATTTGATTGTGTGGACCATAAAATACTATTATCGAAACTACACTGTTATGGCATTCGAGGGATTGCCCATGATTGGTTCAGATCATACCTAACAAATCGGAAACAATACGTTGTCATTGACGACGCAAAATCAGACCCACAGACAATTAGCCATGGAGTTCCACAAGGATCTGTTCTCGGGCCTCTCTTGTTTCTGATTTTTATCAATGATATTGTAAAATCTACATCATTCTTCAAATTCATACTTTTTGCCGATGACAGTACGCTTTCTGCAGTCCTTCCGAACCAAAATCCTGCTATGATTGTGGAGAGTATAAATACTGAACTTCACAAGGTTTCATCGTGGCTCAAAGCTAATAAAATAAGCCTAAATATCGATAAAACAAATTATATTACTTTCTCATACAAGAAAGATGTATCTCTCCCATGCATTAAAATTGGCGAAGGTGAAATCGAAGAAACCAACTCATGTAAGTTTCTGGGCATCATAATAGATAAACATCTGACCTTCAAAGAGCACATCACTCATATTAGTTCTAAATTATCAAAATCCATCGGAATCCTAAATAAAGTTAAAAATTTTCTGCCTGAAACAGCTTTACAAATGCTCTACCGAACGCTCATTTCTCCATACTTGCAATACGGAATAGAAGCATGGCACGGAACTGGTAAAAATAAAACCAACAAAATTTTTACTCTGCAGAAAAGGGCTGTCAGAGCGGTAAAGAACCTAGAATATAATGCTCACACAAATGATTCTTTCAAAAATTTACAAATACTTAAACTTTCGGATCTATACAAAATCTCCATCTGTAATTTCATTTACAAAACATTAAGAAATGATGGCGACAATAGCCTAAGACAATTATTGACTGCGCAAACTGGTCATCACGACCATTTAACCCGAAATAGAAGTAAATTCATGCTTCCTTATTATTCAAAGGCCAGGTCGCAACACAGTATTCTCTTCGTTGGAACCAAAACTTGGAACTCTATACCTGCAGAGATCCGTGAATGTAATTCGTACAAAGTATTCAAAAGACATCTTGAGTCTCACTTCCTATCAGAATACTAGTAGTGTAAGATCACCGTGTCGAAATCTTGCCTCCTACATGTAACTAATGATAATGTCATAATGTAACTTGCCTTGTGTACCATAACCAATCTTCTCTCTGCTCTTGAATCGTTTTATCGAACATACTGTTAAATATAGCCGACTTGTAAAATATCGAGTTAATCATCTCAATGATCAGTCTAATGCGAAACTAGGTTAAGTGAACTAGGTTAAACTTTTGTACACCCTAGAATAGCGTGATGGTAGGATGCCCTAGAAGTCGCTGAACTTATTCGGGCCCACAGGTAGCTATACTCAAATTTGACCATTGTACTAGACTTAAGTAAAACTCTACCTCTGTATCACCTACCTCTGTATCTCCTGTGGTAAATAAATTGTTTAAATTGTTTAAATTGTATTGTACACCACGACACTTATTTTCAATCCAATCTTGCGTCGCTCATCCTGCATCAACTTAATCGAAAAAACACAGTTTTTTCAACGTCTGCCGTTATTTTTCGGAGGCTTTGGAAAATCTGAGGGTGCTATCAAGATGGCGGCGAAATTAAACGGTATCTGGCCAGGATATTTTTAAATGGACTTCGAACGCAACTTGGAGGGCGAAGTCGGAGGTTGGCAGGGGAGTGAATTGCCGGCCTTGTCTAGAGGACGAACTCGAGTCGGTGAACCAGAATCAGATAAGAATCCCTGTTCTCTCGATCCCTACAAGATAATAAAAGAATCACAGTTTTTAAAATAAAAAAGAATCCCTGTTCTCCCGATTCCAACAAGATAATAAAAGAATCACAATTATATAAAGAAATAAGAATCCCACTGCTCCCGATCCCAACATGATTACAAAAGAATCACAATAATAAAAAGCAATGAGAATCCCAGTTTTCCCGGTCTCAACAAGATAATGAAGACTCACACTAAAAAAATAATAAGATAATAATAAGAATCCCAATTCCCCCGATAAGAATCCCGAGAACATGAAACCCAGTTCTTTCGATCCTAATAAGAAAATAAAAAGAATCGCAATAATAAAAAGAACAAGGTAGTAGAAAGAATACCTATAACTATAATCCTAATTCTCCCGATCCCAATGAGAAATAATATGAATCACAATAATGAAAAATAAGATAAAAATAATGAGAATCCAAATAAATAGAATCCGGATAGTACGAAAAAAAAAGATAATAAAAATCCCAATAATAATGATCCCAATAACAAGGCTCCAAATAAAAAGAATCCCAGTAAAAAGAGGATTAACCTAAATAAAACAATCTCAATAGCAACAATCCCAATGGTAAGAATCCCAGTGATAAAAGGAATAACATTATTGATAAAATAAGGAATAACATTATTATCAAAATCTCAACAACAACAATACCAATCATAAGAGTAATAACACAATTATAACAATCCCAATTATAAGAGGAATAAAATGTTCATAACAATCCCAACGACAACAATCCCAATAATAACAATCACAATAATTATAAGAATGAGATAACAAAAAGAATCCTTATTCACGGATAAGAATCCCAAACGAGTCAAGATTCAGTGAGTCAGAATTGACAAAGTATCTTGAATGTTAACTCTAGAAAGATAAAGTGAGGCGTGTGTCTCTAAATAAATAAATAGATAAAGTGAGGCGTGGTGTGTGTCTCTCACAGAAACGAAATGAGCTATACCTTTATTTGCGTGTTAATTTCTTCGACGTTTAAGGTTTCAAACTATTTTTTTATTTACATTCGATTGTTTTCTCGGTTTGGGTTTTCCACCTATTTTTTATTTGCGTGCGGTTTTCCAAAGGTGCAGGTTTTCAATCCATTTTTTTATTACCATGTCCTCTAGGTTTTGGTTTCCACCTATTTTTTATTTGAGGGTGGTTTTCCCTAGGTTCAGGTTTTCAACCCGTTTCTTTATTACCATGTCCTCTAGGTTTTGGTTTCCACCTATTTTTTATTTGAGGGTGGTTTTCCCTAGGTTCAGGTTTTCAACCCATTTCTTTATTACCATGTCCTCTAGGTTTTGGTTTCCACCTATTTTTTATTTGAGGGTGGTTTTCCCTAGGTTCAGGTTTTCAACCCATTTCTTTATTACCATGTCCTCTAGGTTTTGTTTTTCACCTATTTTTTATTTGAGGGTGGTTTTCCTTAGGTTCAGGTTTTCAACCCATTTCTTTATTACCATGTCTTCTAGGTTTTGTTTTTCACCTATTTTTTATTTGAGGGGGGTTTTCCTTAGGTTCAGGTTTTCAACCCATTTCTTTATTACCATGTCTTCTAGGTTTTGGTTTTCAAGTCATTTGAATCACCGTAGCGCTACAGATGGCAGCGTACGTTCTAAGTGAACTTGGCTGCGCTACCTGCTACTTCATGTAGCGTCCAAGTGCTGCAACTCGTAGCACATACGAGTCAACTCAGAAGAACTTTCGCTGCCAGCCGTACCGCTAGGATGGTTCAATTGGTTCTGTATTTGTCTCTGGGCTGCAAAGAATAAATACTTAATTCAAATAATTGTATTAAACATCCACAAAGGTCACGCTGTGGTTGGCATTTTCTAATTCTCGTAATTAATGACAACCAAAATTAACTGACAGTTTGTAATTATTAGACATTTGTAAGCAACTTTTTTCAAGGGAAAACTTTTCATCTCTTTTTTTCAATTTGTTGTTCAATCATTGACATGGCGGTTATAATGCCCATTCTTGTTCATCGACTAAGGATATTAATGCTAACAATGTTTGATATTTCAAAATAACAATGTTCTGCGTTTTATGCATCAATTTTATTGGAGGTAAAATGTTTTTCATGCTAGCTTCTATTCTTTTCTTTTACACTTTCTCTTTTTCTTTTTCAGAGACACAAAACGGACGATTGCTGACCTAAATCAAGAGTTTTTTCGAAGCTCTCTTGCCTAAACAAGCAAGCGCATCTTGACCCGATGACTCGTACCGTTGATTGAGCGATGCAATTCCATTTGCAAATTACAATAAAGTGCTTGTAAATCAGGGAAGAATTTTATTGTTCAATTGGGAAATTAGGATTTCGGCGCGAGGGAATTTGTGTGAAAAAGTTTCTTCGAATTTTATGATGAAAAGCGACTTTAATGAAAAAGATCTATTGAATTTTTCGATGAAGACCGAATTTCAATGAAAGAAATCCCTTTCATTTGCAGATGGAAAGAGAATTTAAATGAAAAAGATTCTTTGAATTTTACGACGAGGAGCGAATTTAAACGAAAAAGATTCCTTGAATTATCCGATGAATTTTTTGTTGAATCATTGATGTTTAGACAACGGTGGGGCAGATTCCGAGCATTTACTGTGTATTAGGAGCCGGAGTTGAAAGGATACGAATTCAATATAATCCGCATGAGACCTTGTTTACTCGATACGTTTGTGTCGGGCAATACCTCATGTATGTATGTGTGTGTGTAGTATGTGTGTCGTGTGGGAGTGTTGTGTGTTGTATGTATGTGAGTGTTGTGTGTGAGTGTTGTGTGTGAGTGTTGTGTGTGAGTGTTGTGTGCGAGTGTTGTGTGCGATTGTTGTGTGCGAGTGTTGTGTACGAGTGTTGTGTGTGAATGCTGTGTGTGAGTGTTGTGTGTGTTGTGTGTAAGTGCTGTGTGTGAGTGTTGTGTGTGAGTGTTGTGTGTGAGTGTTGTGTGTGAGTGTTGTGTGCGAGTGTTGTGTGCGAGTGTTGTGTGCGAGTGTTGTGTGCGAGTGTTGTGTGTGAATGTTGTGTGAGTGTTGTGTGTGAGTGTTGTGTGTGAGTGTTGTGTGTGAATGTTGTGTGCGAGTGTTGTGTGTGAGTGTTGTGTTAGTGTTGTGTGCGAGTGTTGTGTGTGAATGTTGTGTGTGAGTGTTGTGTGTGTTGTGTGTAAGTGCTGTGTGTGAGTGCTGTGTGTGAGTGCTGTGTGTGAGTGCTGTGTGTGAGTGTTGTGTGTGAGTGTTGTATGTGAGTGTTGTGTGCGAGTGTTGTGTGCGAGTGTTGTGTGCGAGTGTTGTGTGCGAGTGTTGTGTGCGAGTGTTGTGTGCGAGTGTTGTGTGCGAGTGTTGTGTGTGAGTGTTGTGTGTGAATGTCGTGTGTGAATGTTGTGTGTGAGTGTTGTGTGTGTTGTGTGTAAGTGCTGTGTGTGAGTGCTGTGTGTGAGTGCTCTGTGTGAGTGTTGTGTGTGAGTGTTGTGTGTGAGTGTTGTGTGTGAGTGTTGTGTGTGAGTGTTGCGTGTGTGTTGTGTGTGAGTGTTGTGTGTGTTGTGTGTAAGTGCTGTGTGTGAGTGCTGTGTGTGAGTGCTGTGTGTGAGTGCTGTGCTGTGTCAATCACTTTTTGTTTTGACATTTTACATGGGAATTACGATACCGATGAGTAATTATCAACTAAGATGTTAATATTCTAATACTTTAACAACCAATGTTGAACATTTCATGTGTCAACTCTATTGGAAATAAACTGTTTTCTTGTGTTGTTTATGTTGTTTGTGTGAATGAGTAAAATTGCAGTATGTTCATTCATGACATATCAATACTCCTAAAAAGCTTGAACTGGAATCCAACACCCTGTGCAGACACAAATGAAGCACAACTTCCAATTAGGACTAAACTCGCATACAAAACTAAGCTACAGCGCAGACTAAGAGTGCGAACTTTAATGGCACTCCACGGGAGGTGTCAAATGTCCGTGGATTTTCTCACAATCAGGGAACTTTGACGGAGCGAATTTTGAGACACTCCGTTTATTTAACTCATGTAATTCGTGCGGATTGTGACACGTCAGTTAGATGACTTTAGCTGAGTTTGTATTAGTTTTAAATGGGAGACAGGCACCGATGTGGAATTTGGGAAGTTTTAAGGAGTTTAGGCGTGTAGTTATTGACTTTCCTTGAGAGGAATTTTATCCTTTTTAACTTCACAGATTTGATTCCTGATACGATAAAAAGTTTTCATAGTGAAGCGTAATGTTCGTTTGAACATGTAATCAAAATGTGAGGTCCCGCGCTGAGAGATGTTAGGTAGGCTTTTCTTTTTTGTTCGAGGTAGGCAGTTTTTTGTTTGATCAGTTGAGCACTTTTTTCTGATTCAATGCAGTCCTGTTTTTCAGCACAATGTACTTTTTCAAGTTTTATATTCTTTCATTTACTTCCACTTTTTGTTCCAGTGGGCTGGGAATCTTTAGTGGGAATACACCTTGTGTATAGATTCCGCGTTCCCTTCACTCCATACAAAATGATGCCGCCATCGTTCCTCTCTTTGGAAAACCTTTATTGTGTTTAGGGCGGCTTAAAGTAACTTAAAACTTAATTAAATTTGTAATTTCAATAAGTTAACACATTTTCACATTATACGGTCCAAGTTTTGAACATTAATGAAAATTTAAAGTTTTCATATTGATTTTCTGATTTTAGTTTGAAGTTTTAGCATTTCATTCTTGAGTTTCAACTAGCTCATTCAAAAATTTTCCCTTAAAATATTAATTTTACGTTATTCTCATTCGCATTCGGAGTATTTTATTTTTTCTGAAATAATTTGTCATATGTGAACTCTTTGTTTCCATTTTTTCTATTTTAAGTCTTCCCATTTCACTATTTTCCATTTCAAATTTTCCTTCTTTAATAATTTTCATTTCAATTCTTCCCGTTTTCATTCGTCCTACTGCTATTTTCCCATTTAAATTTTCGCCATTTAAATCTTTTCCATTCCAATTTTTCTATTTTAACTGTGGCATGGTGAAAATTGTGCCTTAATGAAGGGTGGTGGGGATGTACAGTGTAATATTCGCTCGCTTCTTTTGATTGTGGAATTTTACCAAACTTCAGATTTGTTCTGTTGTGAAATATTTTCCAGTGCCACAAAAATATTTTCAAGTCACACTTTTTGAACCAAATTCTAAGTGCTATCCTTTCTTTTGGCTATGGAGGTCTAAACCAACTCGTAATATAATTCAATTTAAAGCTTAAGAATTAATAAAGGCACGATATGTGCAGTGGCACATGATCGGTTCAAAATGATTGCAAGTCTCTGATTTTTTTTTCACCGCAAATTATTCAAGGATTCAGTTATCTATTATTTAAAATTTTCAGTCGTCTAATAATGCAAGTAATAAATAAATATCGCACATCATTGAATATGTATTATCGGATAGCATCATTTTTGATAGGCCTTTTGACTCGAGCTTATAGTTTTTTATATTTGTGTATTTGGTTTAGAAGTTTCATAGCACTTTTGACTACGTTGGCGCGGTTGCAACGGTTGGTTAGGTTAGGTTCTCAATACCAGAAGAGAAAAACCGACTTTACTCCTCGAATGCATTTTATTCCTTTCTAAGAAGTGTGGAAAATGTGGTTAACCGCAAATATTTTAATTCGTACTCTAAAATCTATTCCGGAAAAGGAGTGAAACAGATGAAATGCAACACAATTATACAGATGCGTACACGTGTTGCATTCGAATCCTTTCAAATGTGTTGCATTTCAAGTCATTCAAATGTGTTGCATTTCAAGTCCTTCACATGTGTTGCATTTCAAGTCCTTCAAATGTGTTGCATTTCAAGTCATTCAAATGTGTTGCATTTCAAGTCATTCAAATGTGTTGCATTTCAAGTCATTCAAATGTGTTGCATTTCAATATACCTAGTGGTGCGCATATGTCCCCTACGTACTCAACGAGAGAAAGTATATGCATGTAAGGTTAGGTCCGTAGCATAAATACAGAACGTAAATACTTTAATTCGGAGATTTACTTTGACTGAGACGTGAGCCACCGGTGGCCACACGGGGAGTTCTTATCAAGCGGCTCATCGACCTGTAGTCACAAACTCAATTTTCATAAATGCTCAATCAAAAAGCAATGAAGGCACAACCCAGTTCATGTTTGTTATTTGCAACATTGTTCACTACAATGGACTTTAAATTTGAGTTGATTATTAAACTTTAGTTCTACCTGCCCCAGTCCAAGTGTTAAATCTATTCGTTTCATTTTATTCACTGAGGACTCTCTTGGTATTCAGAATGAATGAACAAAACTTATTCTTACTGAAACCTTATGGGGAAAGTAAACGCAAAAAATTCTATACGTTTTATTAAAACAAAATTTCAATTATGATACACGTAATAAAGCTTTAAAGTTAGGCTAGTCAACGGTGTCTTTCATGCTGCGTTCATCCACACTATAGTCGTATTTTCGCTCATTATTCATGTCATAAAATCAATTTATTCGTTTTACTGGTAACGATTATCACCATTCTCCAATGCTCATTCACTCTACCCGATTTATTTTCGCTATTTCACTGTTCATATTCAACTAATTTCGTCGTGTTATTACCTGATCTTCATCTCATTTATTGCCGCTATGTCCTGTTCTTTACGCATCTAATTTATTCCTTTATTTCCTTTTCATCGTTCGTTCAACTTTTCTATACTTTTCCCAGGTGTTATTTACCCTAATATTTACCTTTCGTGCTTTCTCCATGCTATTTGCCCTGTTTCCTACTTGATATTTTCCTTGATATTTATCCTACTTTCTCCCTGCTATTTACTTGGCTTTCTCTTTGCTTTCCCACCTGCTATTTATCCTGCTCCCGTAGTAATTTAGTAGCGATTTCCTGCACAAGTTCTTATTCAACATACGTGCAATTTCACCCACAGTCGCGTTTATAAATATGTGAGTTTTAGTTTATTAGTTAGTTTAAGCCTCCCTATCCTCAACAATGAGATGTAAAGAGAGGAAGGAAGAAGGCACCATTTAGTATGGAGTTAAGGGAACGTGGAATCTATGCAGAAAGGGCACAGAAACAGAAAGCTAAGAAAGAAGTTCATGAAACAAGAAAAAGTTGAAGAAGAAAGTGGTAGGCGGTGAAAAACAGGACAGCAGTGAACCGAAAAAAAGATGGTCCGTAACACAACAAAACCTATTCTATTTTAACAAAAAGAAAGCCTACCTAACCTTTAGCTCGGGCCCTCACATTGTCCCCCTGGGAGCGCTAGTTCCCATAGATACAATAATTGTATCCCCCTGAGGGGTTATAAATATGTGATGAAATTTTCTATCACATATTTATGCAAGATACATAAAATGGATTATGTACCCCTCAAACGAGGGGTTTCCGGCACACAACACAGAAAATGAGGCATTTGCAGAGTTTCAATATCCATACCAAAATCTTTGTATTTTAATTTCATTACATGTTTTTGCCCTTATTTATTCTATTTCACCTTGAACATTGTGTTCTTCTTCTTCAACTGGCATATTTTTTACATAAAAGTTAGTGAATTTACATCTATTTGAAAACTAGGACGCTGAAAGTTTTTTCTTCCAAATTTGACTGAAATGATCCAATTTGGCTCTAATCGATCCCTTACTTAGAGGATACCTCCCTGACTACAACGTAGTTGATTAGATTAGGATTCTATCATCGCAAGACAGTAAGTAAAACATAACATGTGTTTCACTGGGAAATGCAAAAAGCTTCAATTTATTCGGCGCACACTGTCATTTTGCGTCAATTTGCTCGGTGTGCGCTGTCATTTTCCGTAATTTTATTCGGAGGGCAGAGTCATTCTTCTTGATTTACATGCACTGGAATGAACAAATTATTTTGAAAATAATATAAAAAATTTTTAATTATTAATATTATATACGGAGCATCACCACCGAAGAATATCAAATACATCAAAGTGTTTTGGTACATCAAACTCAGTCACACACATTACTTACGTACTGATTGGGCTTCTATTTGCTTAGGACCCGATTTTCCTACGTCAATATCAACGGTGATAAATAGTAAAAAGGGAGGTATTCATGATTATGAATTCATTTTTATCATTCTAGGAATAATCGTCAACGTAACTCAAATGACTTTTTTGTTGACTTGGTTGAACCAAATCCTTCTTCCCAGTCAAACTTTTTCGCCGGAGCATGCATGTTTTTCGCACCTTAAGGGATTTAATTACTTGGGCGGCGAAAAACATGCATGTAGGTGGCGAAAAAGTTATACTGGGTATCCTCAAAAAACGCAAGTTATTCATGTACTTTAAATGTGAAAGCCTAAATATTTCACACATATTCCCGTGATTACAACCACAATCATTAGACTGACAGGTTTTCATCATCAGAATGAGGACAGAACTGACATCTGGCAGAAAGCTTCAAAAATTACATTAGGGCACAAATCTGACAAGAAATAAATTGCTAAAATAAATTATTTCATGTTGAATTATTACATTAATATTAGGTGTAAATATGGAATGTGAGGGAGTGTTGCCATAACTAAGGTCGTAAATATTATTATTATATAAGAAAGTTTTAGCCTCCCTTAACGACGACAAAGATGTTCTAAGAGAGAAAAGAGGAAGGCACCATTTAGTATGGAGTTGAGGGAACGCGGAATCTATGCACAAGTTGCACAGAAAAAGTAAGCTAGGAAAGAAGTTCATGAAACAAGAAAAAAGTTGAAGAAGAAAGTAGTAGGTGCTCAAACACAGGACAGCAGTGAACTGAAAAAAGATGGTCCGCAACAAAACAAAAACCTATTTTATTACAACAAAAAGGAAGCCTACCTAACCTTTAGCTCGGGCCCTCACTTGGTTCCCCTGGTAGCGCTTATTCCCATAGATACAATAGTTGTATCCCCCTGAGGGGACTAAGGTCGTAATGCGTAGGGAATGAACTTTGAAAGTCATTTTATATCTCATCGTTCGTTAGGGCTTAGTCAAAGATATGACACATTAAGTAAATTTCAGTATCCCAATAATATAAATTTTTGAAACCCATCATTAAAAACACTTTGAATTACTCATAGCAAGACCGATTAAACATTGCGTATCAAAACAGAGTTTCTATAATTCAATCAAAACTCGATTTTCAGTGACGCATAAAATAAACCGACCTCTACCGGTCACGCTACTGCGAAGTTTCAAGACCAAAAAAATAACGATTACAATCAATATTTCAACAGCGCTTCCCAAAATCTACTTTAACTACGTCTACCAAAACCGATTTTTAATCATCGCCTAATTGTACCAATTTAAACACTGCATAACGAAACCGATTTAAACACTGCATAATGAAACCGATTTAAACACTGCATAACGAAACCGATTTAAACACTGCATAATGAAACCGATTTAAACACTGCATAATGAAACCGATTTAAACACTGCATAATGAAACCGATTTAAACACTGCATAATGAAACCGATTTAAACACTGCATAACGAAACCGATTTAAACACTGCATAATGAAACCGATTTAAACACTGCAAAACGAAACCGATTTAAACACTGCACAATGAAACCGATTTAAACACTGCATAATGAAACCGATTTAAACACTGCATAATGAAACCGATTTAAACACTGCATAACGAAACCGATTTAAACACTGCATAACGAAACCGATTTAAACACTGCATAATGAAACCGATTTAAACACTGCACAATGAAACCGATTTAAACACTGCATAATGAAACCGATTTAAACACTGCAAAACGAAACCGATTTAAACACTGCACAATGAAACCGATTTAAACACTGCAAAACGAAACCGATTTAAACACTGCATAATGAAACCGATTTAAACACTGCATAATGAAACCGATTTGAACACTGCACAATGAAACCGATTCAAACACTGCATAATGAAACCGATTTAAACACTGCATAACGAAACCGATTTAAACACTGCACAATGAAACCGATTGAAACACTGCATAATGAAACCGATTTAAACACTGCATAATGAAACCGATTTGAACACTGCACACTGAAACCGATTTAAACACTGCACAATGAAACCGATTCAAACACTGCATAATGAAACCGATTTAAACACTGCATAACGAAACTGATTTAAACACTGCACAATGAAACCGATTTAAACACTGCACAATGAAACCGATTTAAACACTGCATAATGAAACCGATTTAAACGCTGCATAACGAAACCGATTTAAACGCTGCATAACGAAACCGATTTAAACACTGCATAATGAAACCGATTTGAACACTGCACAATGAAACCGATTTAAACACTGCACAATGAAACCGATTCAAACACTGCATAATGAAACCGATTTAAACACTGCACAATGAAACCGATTTAAACTCTGCATAACGAAACTGGTCGCAGCACAGCAAAATAAAATCGATTTGAACACCACATAATACAACCTATTTGAGCGCAGCTATAACTCTCTCCATTCTCTGCCAAATTTGACTGAACAGCAGCGCAGGAATAGCTTTTCAAAACCAGACAACTCGGAAACCAAAACCAGACAACCAGGAATTCAAAACCAGACAACCAGGAATTCAAAACCAGACAACCAGGAACTCTAAACCAGACGACCAGGAACTCTAAACTAGACAACCAGGAATTAAAAACTAGACAACCAGGAATTCAAAACCAGACAAATTATGATTAAGATTATAAGTTAGTTTAAGCCTCACTAACCGCTGCAAAAATAGAGCGCATCGAAGCGTAATAGAGCGTATCACCATTTAGTATGGAGATAAGAAAATGATGAATCTATGCAGAAAGGGCATAGAAACAGTAAGATGGGAAAGAAGTTCATGAAATAAGATAAAAGTTGAAGAAGAAAGTCAGAGGTGCTGAAAAACAGGACAGCAGTGAACCTAAAAAAGGTGGTCCTTAACATAACAAAAAACGTTTTATTTCAACAAAAAGAAGGCCTACCTAACTCTCAGCTCGGGCCCTCACGTTTTTCCCCTGGGAGCGCTAATTTTCAAAACCAGACAACTAGGAATTCTAAACCAGACAACCAGGAATTCTAAACCAGACAACCAGGAATTCAAAACCAGACAACCAGGAATTCAAAACCAGACAACCAGGAACTCTAAACCAGACAACCAGGAATTCAAAACCAGACAACCGAGAATTCAAAATCAGACAACCAGGAAACCGAACCAGGAATTTTTAAATGCTCTACGTAATCTTAGCTGTACAGCTCGCAGCGTACGTCATCCTAGAAGTATAAATTCTTCTGGCAGGGTGAAGTGAGTTTTTTTAGGTAGAAAGAAAAGTAAAGAACGTATTTGAGAATGTAATGGGTTGTGTTCAACTTGTAATGAGTTGTATCTCGTTCTTTCATGGCCAACAAAATTCTAGAAAAAGTATATCATAATCTTGTTTGGCTCAGGACATTCACGTTTCATTTTTCAGTGACAAGATCGGAATTTCGTTTCAAAAAGTTGCTTACACCTAAAGGGACCACAGTTTCCAAGCCTACATCGAAGTCAAAATGATTGTAACACCACGTAAAAAACACGTCTATACGAGCTCATTTTAAGAGGTTCCGGAGACAAGAATACTTTTCAAAGCAGGCGATGTTGAAGATTGAGTACTTGTAGGTACTGGCGGCTGGGTACCCGAAAACGAAGAATTTTCAGCTCCTTCGCTGATTTTGGCCGACATTTGAGTAGGTGCGCTTGACGAACTTGGAGCGTTTAACACCGACGTATCATTTGAGGATGTAACTTGCAATGTTGAATCGGTAACGGAGAAGAATCTTGCTGCAGAATCTCTACCTTGTCTGGGATTCTGAGACTGGGAGAGCCCACTTTCCGGCTGATTAACAAGAATTCTAGACGAATCAGAAGGCTGGGATGAAGGTATTTGCATGGGAGAAGTGTAAGCGAATCTTAAAGGGGATAAAATCGTAGTGGAAGACATACTGGATGAACTCGGAATCCCTGGATTGGTTGAGGTGGATGACCCACTGCAAGATGCCGGAAATTGGGTTGACGTCAATTGACCACATGCACGCAGGCGTAGTTGAGTTGAAGGTGACAGGGTTGGACGGTTGGCAGTGGACAAGGACATGGAAGAGTTCACAGGAGGAAGATTAACAATTGCTGAAAATGGGACGGAAGAATTGACATGAGGGGTGTTAATGGGTATAGAAGAAATAAGGGAAAACTGATTGGTTTGGGGTAGCGAACACCTGTTCATGGTTGATAAGGAAGGTGTCGTCTGGATTGGGACACCTGAAGAAGTGTTCACACTTTGGGGGAATGAAAACTGGATGTTTTGGGGGACTGAATGGGGCAGTTGGGGCGGTGTGAACGGCAGCAGGAGGCTTCCTTGGTCTTGGAACGCCACCTGGGGAAAACGGAATAAACTTCAATTGACTGGCAAAGTAGGTGTAACATTTTTACAAATACGTCGGTCGTGGTACATGGTGGCGACGTGACCCATTTGATACCATCAGCATTACACTGACTTCGTGAAGAAAACGGAATATACCTCAATCGACCTCAAGTAGGTACATTTTTTACAAAAACAAACCTTGGTAAATGGTAGAGACGTGACTTATTTTATACTAACAGGACTACACTTGCTTGGTAATATCCTGATAAACTTCTCAGGAGAGGAAATATTTAATAACCTATATTTCACTCCAAATTTTTAGGAAAAATAAGTCTTACCCTACTAAATTTTATATTACCTCTATGAAGCACTATTTACTTATTGAACTGCCATTATCGATTTACGTATTGAACTGTCATTACCGATTTACGTATTGAACTGTCATTACCGATTTACGTATTGAACTGTCATTACCGATTTACGTATTGAACTGTCATTACCGATTCACGTATTGAACTGTCATTACCGATTTACGTATTGAACTGTCATTACCGATTTACGTATTGAACTGTCATTACCGATTTACGTATTGAACTGTCATTACCGATTCACGTATTGAACTGTCATTACCGATTTACGTATTGAACTGTCATTACCGATTTACGTATTGAACTGTCATTACCGATTTACGTATTGAACTGCAATGATCGATGTACGTATTGAACTGTCATTATCGCTTTACTTTTTGAACTATTGAACTGTCATTATCGATTTACTCATGGAACTGCCATGATTGATGTACGTATTGGACAGTCATTATCGCTTTACTTTTTGAACTATTGAACTGTCATTATCGATTTACTTATTGAACTGCCATGTTCGATGTACGTATTGAACTGCCATGATCGATGTAGGTATTGAACTGCCATTTTCGATTTACTTTTTGAACTAATGAATTGGCATTTTTAATTTACTCATTGAATTGATATTGTCGATTTATCCATTGAATTGCCATTACACCAATTTATCAGCAAAAATATTAATCTATTGATAGCCATTGCTGTTAGGCACGTACGGGAAGCATACCAGGACAGACCAGCCCAACCATCAAATTATCTAAAGTTATTTTCTTACCGGCGGAGCAGGACCAGACGTGTGGCTGGGAAGACGAGACGGGGAATCTGCAATAACAAAATATGCAATAACAAAATATGCAATAACGAAATTTGCAATAACGAAATTTCCAATAACAAAATATGCAAAACCAAAATGTGCAAAACCGAAATATGCAATAGCAAAATTTGCAATAACAAAACAAAATTTGGAATAAAAAAATTAGCAATAACAAAATATGCAATAGCAAAATTTGCAATAACAAAATATGCAATAGCAAAATTTGCAATAACAAAACAAAATTTGCAATAAAAAATTAGCAATAACAAAATTTGCAATAACAAAATTTGCAATAACAAAATTTGCAATAACAAAATTTGTAATAACAAAATTTGCAATAACAAAATATGCAATAACAAAATGTGCAATAACAAAATGTGCAATAACAAAATGTGCAATAACAAAATGTGCAATAACAAAATGTGCAATAACAAAATGTGCAATAACAAAATATGCAATAACAAAATATGCAATAACAAAATATGCAATTACAAAATATGCAATAACAAAATATGCAATAACAAAATATGCAATAACAAAATATGCAATTACAAAATATGCAATTACAAAATATGCAATAACAAAATCTGCATTAACAAAACCTGTAATAACAAAATCTGCAATAACAAAATCTGCAATGACAAGATCTGCAATGACAAAATTTGCAAGAAACACGTAGAGATAATTGTAAAAACAGCGAGGGCACAGTACATTTTTGTCCAGTGCGATAACCCAAGTTTTGGTGACTACTTACTTGGTGTGTCCGTCGCTACTGCCACCTCGTGAACTGGATCCCTGAAAGCTGCAAACATCTGCGTTTTTTTATAGCAATTGCCTTTTATCAATTGAAATCCAGCAGGAATTTTTCCTGTTACTTAAATGAAGGTTTCGAAACCAGGAAGTTAGTTAAAATCTTTTAATATTTCCACCAACGAATTCTTACTCAAAAAAACACCATGGAAGTTAATCAGTTATTTTAGCTCCAGAGATAAGTGGGGGGAAATGTGGAGTCCCTGAGTTAAGGGCTTTTTTTTTGGTCGGAACAGAACAGGTTTTTGATTCTGTTACGAACCATTTTTTTCGGTTCAATGCTGTCCTTTTCTCCGCACCTCCATCAGATGAGCCGGTTGAAAAATGTGAACAGTCTTTTAATATTAATGATATTTAATGGACCCAGTTAACGTTTGGTTTTTATAATTGCTAACAAATTTTAACTTTGTATATGAGCTGAATATTGACCTTCAGTTTAACCAACCTATCGCAGCCAACGTGTTAATATGTCCGTATGTTGAGCAAAGGGTCAATAATTTTTATTGGTCAGATTTAGTGCAACGTCGTTTCAAATTCAAAATTCTGATTTCATATCGAATGGATCTGTTTGTGAGCTGAACTTAATTCGAAGCTTAAGTTCAGATTTTTCCTTCGCTTGATTATGAGAGGCCTGCATAGCCTACACGGATTATGAGAGGCCTGCATAGCCTACACGGAATATGAGTGGCCTGCATAGCCTACACGGAATATGAGTGGCCTGCATAGCCTACAAGGAATATGAGTGGCCTGCATAGCCTACACGGAATATGAGTGGCCTGCATAGCCTACACGGAATATGAGTGGCCTGCATAGCCTACACGGAATATGAGTGGCCTGCATAGCCTACACGGAATATGAGTGGCCTGCATAGCCTACACGGAATATAAGTGGCCTGCATAGCCTACACGGAATATGAGTGGCCTGCATAGCCTACACGGAATATAAGTGGCCTGCATAGCCTACACGGAATATGAGTGGCCTGCATAGCCAACACGGAATATGAGTGGCCTGCATAGCCTACACGGAATATGAGTGGCCTGCATAGCCTACACGAAATATGAGTGGCCTGCATAGCCTACACGGAATATGAGTGGTCTGCATAGCCTACACGGAATATAAGTGGCCTGCATAGCCTACACGGAATATAAGTGGCCTGCATAGCCTACACGGAATATAAGTGGCCTGCATAGCCTACACGGAATATAAGTGGCCTGCATAACCTACACGGAATATGAGTGGCCTGCATAGCCTACACGGAATATGAGTGGTCTGCATAGCCTACACGGAATATGAGTGGCCTGCATAGCCTACACGGAATATAAGTGGCCTGCATAGCCTACACGGAATATAAGTGGCCTGCATAGCCTACACGGAATATAAGTGGCCTGCATAGCCTACACGGATTATCATTATAGTTTCATTTAGACTGCGCTTGGTCAATGCCGTTGTCGACGAAAATGGTTTTGAAACCTTTTTTTGAAAAGGAATACTCTTAAATGACCTAAATATTAGACGATTTGAATATGAATCAATAGGGTTCTGCTTCAGCTGGAAGCTTGCAGAACTTCATCCCATGGATTGTGTGATTGTGTCATCGGAAACTGATCTCGGAGTTTTAAATGCCAGGTGGTACTGATTTTTTTTGTGAAGGACTTCAGTTCAAGGTGTCCTGAAATGGAAAATTAGGACTTTATTCAGCCAGGCCTTCCTTCAGCCATGACTTCCTTCAGCCAGGACTTCCTTCAGCCAGGACTTCCTTCAGCCAGGACTTCCTTCAGCCAGGACTTCCTTCAGCCAGGACTTCCTTCAGCCAGGACTTCCTTCAGCCAGGACTTCCTTCAGCCAGGACTTCCTTCAGCCAGGACTTCCTTCAGCCAGGACTTCCTTCAGCCAGGACTTCCTTCAGCCAGGACTTCCTTCAGCCAGGACTTCCTTCACCCAGGACTTCCTTCACCCAGGACTTCCTTCAGCCAGGACTTCCTTCACCCAGGACTTCCTTCAGCCAGGACTTCCTTCAGCCAGGACTTCCTTCAGCCAGGACTTCCTTCAGCCAGGACTTCCTTCAGCCAGGACTTCCTTCAGCCAGGACTTCCTTCAGCCAGGACTTCCTTCAGCCAGGACTTCCTTCAGCCAGGACTTCCTTCAGCCAGGACTTCCTTCAGCCAGGACTTCCTTCAGCCAGGACTTCCTTCAGCCAGGACTTCCTTCAGCCAGGACTTCCTTCAGCCAGGACTTCCTTCAGCCAGGACTTCCTTCAGCCAGGACTTCCTTCAGCCAGGACTTCCTTCAGCCAGGACTTCCTTCAGCCAGGACTTCCTTCAGCCAGGACTTCCTTCAGCCAGGACTTCCTTCAGCCAGGACTTCCTTCAGCCAGGACTTCCTTCAGCCAGGACTTCCTTCAGCCAGGACTTCCTTCAGCCAGGACTTCCTTCAGCCAGGACTTCCTTCAGCCAGGACTTCCTTCAGCCAGGACTTCCTTCAGCCAGGACTTCCTTCAGCCAGGACTTCCTTCAGCCAGGACTTCCTTCAGCCAGAACTTCCTTCAGCCAGAACTTCCTTCAGCCAGAACTTCCTTCAGCCAGAACTTCCTTCAGCCAGAACTTCCTTCAGCCAGAACTTCCTTCAGCCAGAACTTCCTTCAGCCAGAACTTCCTTCAGCCAGGACTTCCTTCAGCCAGGACTTCCTTCAGCCAGGACTTCCTTCAGCCAGGACTTCCTTCAGCCAGGACTTCCTTCAGCCAGGACTTCCTTCAGCCAGGACTTCCTTCAGCCAGGACTTCCTTCAGCCAGGACTTCCTTCAGCCAGGACTTCCTTCAGCCAGGACTTCCTTCAGCCAGGACTTCCTTCAGCCAGGACTTCCTTCAGCCAGGACTTCCTTCAGCCAGGACTTCCTTCAGCCAGGACTTCCTTCAGCCAGGACTTTCTTCAGCCAGGACTTCCTTCAGCCAGGACTTCCTTCAGCTTGGAATTTCTTCAGCCAGGACTTCCTTCAGCCAGGACTTCCTTCAGCCAGGACTTCCTTCAGCCAGGACTTCCTTCAGCCAGGACTTCCTTCAGCCAGGACTTCCTTCAGCCAGGACTTCCTTCAGCCAGGACTTCCTTCAGCCAGGACTTCCTTCAGCCAGGACTTCCTTCAGCCAGGACTTCCTTCAGCCAGGACTTCCTTCAGCCAGGACTTCCTTCAGCCAGGACTTCCTTCAGCCAGGACTTCCTTCAGCCAGGACTTCCTTCAGCTTGGACTTTCTTCAGCTTGGACTTTGTTTGAACTTTGTTAAATTAGGATTTCAATCATGAAGAAAATAACAATTTCGACCAATTAAAAAACTTTGACTTCACTCATCAAATTTGCTTGTACTGAAAATCTGCACTTCAATGCGAAAGGCCCCGATTTACGAACTTCATGAATAAAGTACAGAATATGAGCGCTTGTACTGATGTGGTGCTGAACTTCATGAATAAAGTACAGAATATGAGCGCTTGTACTGATGTGGTGCTAAACTTCATGAATAAAGTACAGAATATGAGCGCTTGTACTGATGTGGTGCTGAACTTCATGAATAAAGTACAGAATATGAGCGCTTGTACTGATGTGGTGCTAAACTTCATGAATAAAGTACAGAATATGAGCGCTTGTACTGATGTAGTGCTGAACTTCATGAATAAAGTACAGAATATGAGCGCTTGTACTGATGTGGTGCTGAACTTCATGAATAAAGTACAGAATATGAGCGCTTGTACTGATGTGGTGCTAAACTTCATGAATAAAGTACAGAATATGAGCGCTTGTACTGATGTAGTGCTGAACTTCATGAATAAAGTACAGAATATGAGCGCTTGTACTGATGTGGTGCTGTACTTAAACTTTCTTGAATTAAACTCACTTCATTTGAATCCAAAGTTGGATTATAGATTATCAGTTAGTTTAAGCCTCCCTATGCGCAACAAAGGCGATCCAAAGAGAGGAAGGAAGAAGGCACCATTTAGTATGGAGTTAAGGGAACGTGGAATCTATGCAGAAAGGGCACAGAAACAGTAAGATGAGAAAGAAGTTAATGAAACAAGATCAAACTTGAAGAAGAAAGTAGTAGGTGCTGAAAAACAGGACAGCAGTTAACCGAAAAAAGATGGTCCGTAACAAAATAAAAACCTATTCTATTTCAACAAAAAGAAAGCCTACCTAACCTTTAGCTCGGGCCCTTACATAGTCCCCCTGGGAGTGACATTTAAATCCATTGGAAGTGAAGTCACTCGATTTAAACTTACTCAAATTGTACTTTCTCGAATTAAATCCCCTCATAGTGAACTTACTTGAATTAAACTTTCTTGAACTAAATCTATTTATAGTGAACTTTCTCGAATTAAACTTGCATTAAATCCCATCGTAGTGAACTTACTCAAATTGAATCCACTTATAGTGATTTTACTCGTATCCACTATCCACTAATAATGGTGAAATTACTCGTCTTAATTTTTCTCGAATTCAATTCCCTTGAATTAGAGCAACTCAAAAATAAATTGTTCAAAGCGAAAAAAAAAAAATTAACTCACTGGTGATCACGTTGCCGGGTGTCTGCATGTATGTCTTCAGGGACGCATCAGAAGAAGCCAGGAGCGGGAAAGGAGAAGCTGTGAAGCTGGTGGCCGACGACACAAAAGTTGACCCGGACTCGACAGGTCTCAAACCAGACACGAGTGAACAGGTGACGGTGTCCGCAGGTCTTTGGTCTAAATTCGTTTCTGGGAGCGGCCCAAACTTCTGGTCTAAGCACAGGTCAGAGCCTGGCTCCAGCGCAGAGCTTGCGGCGGACATGGAACCCAAGAAAGATTCTGCCACAGACCCGCAAGAGACGACGAGATTTTGCGACGGTTGAGAGGACAAGACGTCGATGTCCCGTTCTGGAGATGATCGTTGTGTGAAGGCCTGCATGTCGTGAGCCGAGCCCTGGTGGGACGAAGATTGGGAGCTGGGTTGCGATGCTGAGAGGTTGTGGGTTGAGAGCTGGGGTTGCTGGTTGGGGTACCGGCGCCGACGGTAGATTATGGCTCCCACGCAAGCCAAGATGATGATCAAAAGAGAAAGGATGGCACCCAATATGGCGCCGATCAGACCTGGCATCTTCATCGAAAAATTTCCGCGGCCGTCGAAAAATATTGACAGCCCAATTTCCTCTTCTTCATAATTCTCGCTGGATGGTTCTGCGAAGGAAGCACGAAACCTTCGAGTTAGTGGAGCGCTCTGGGCAAACTTATTTGGATGAGAAACGTTTCCTTGCGGATGAGACAAATGTACAATTTCGATGAAGAGAAATGTAGAATTTCGATGAAGAAAACTACACAATTTTGAAAAAGAGAAATGTACAATTCGAAGAAGAGAAATGTGCAATTTCGATGATGAGAAATGTGCAATTTCGATGATGAGAAATGTGCAATTTCGATGAAGAGAAATGTACAATTCGATTAAGCGAAATGTACAATTCGAAGAAGAGAAATATAAATTCGAAGAAGAGAAATGTACAATTCGAAGAAGAGAAATGTACGATTTGAAGAAATGGTACAATTTCTAATGAGAGATTTGACTTGTTTCTAATCCTTAAAATGAAAAAGTAAGGCGAAAATCGCTGTACGAATTGCCATTTTATTATTACAAATAGTAAAGTCTAAATGAATCAAATTGAACGTTTCAAACTAAACAGTTCATCTCCAGAAAAGAAAAAAGAATTCAGTAAAACGTGGTGAAGGGAACAGTGAAAATTCACTGTTTGAGTTTTGAGTTTTGAATTTGAATTGAATTGAATTTTCGAAAGTATGAATAGGTTATCATCAGCAATAATTATTGTTATAAGAATTATTATTCGTTGTTCAAATTAGATCAGACGAGAGTCTAGTTTCCTAATCGCAGTCAAAGCATTCCAAAGACAGGGAAACTCAATTTAGCATAGACTTTTAGAAGAGGAACCTATGTACAAGGCACATAGAAACACTACTGTAAGTCGAGAAAAAAAGTCTACGAAACAAGATAAAAGTTGATGTACCCACCCACACATGAGCAAAATTCCCGCTGGGTGCAATTATACCCAGACGTGAGTACAATTACGGCTCGGTACAATTTTCCGTAATACTGTACCCACGCTCTCCATCAAAAGCTACTGGGAACAACAGTACTCACACAGTCAAGTAACTGCACAGTACCCACGCTGGATACAACTGCACCCCATCAAACGCCAACAACAACAACAACATCTCACCTAACACATTTATACTCTCAGACTTAAAAAACATCCTTGGGTACAACTGTACCCCAACAAACACAACACCGACATCTCACCATGCACATTGGTACCCTCATTCCTCAACAACCACCCCAGGCCACAACAGCACAACACCGCCCCTCTAGCACACAACCAACACACCAGCACACAACCAACAACACCGCCACAACAGCACACCACCGCCACACCAACACACCAGCACACCACCTACGCCGCCACACCAGCACACAACCAACACACCAGCGCACAATCAACACACCAGCGTACGACCAACACACCAGCGTACAACCAACACAACACCGCCACACCAGCACACAACCAACACACCACCACCCACCAACACACAACCAACACACCAGCTCACAACCAATACAATACCCCCACACCAACACACAACCAACACACCACCACCACCACCCACCAACACGGCCGGACACAGCACCCCGAGGCCGGGTGCGGAGATGCATCACAAAGGGCGCTGACATGGCCTGCTGCGCGACGGTGTAGAGCCGCAGCTGCAGCGCCGAGTCGCCCGGCAGGTTGCGCAGTGTGAACACCGGCGTCGAGCTCGACATGTTGCGCAGCAGGGTGCCGTGACGCCACACCTGAAGTGGGGTGGGGGGAATAATTGGTTATGAATTAGTGTACTTGACCCGTCAAAAATGATGGATTCAACATTTTGCCTGAACAAGTTTTGATGATGAGGACAAAAATAACGGATTCGATATTTGCCTTCAATTAATCTTGCAGATGAGGACAAAAATGACGGATTTTGATATTTTTTCAAATGGCCCTAATTCGAATATACCTTCTTAATAGTTTACGCGATTAAAATATTCTCGTACTTGTGCACTTCTGAAACTCGTATCACAGATACGGTTATTGAGCCCGTCACGGATAGACGGAAGGAGCGGACAAAGAAGAAAGAATAAAAGTGAACGCATACCTACCTACATTCCTAAACCCACAACAGACTCGCCAAAAGTTTAATCAATTTAGGGGTGGATAGTTGAGGCATCCACTAAGGAGCGCTTGTTCCCAATGTTCATCGACGAGGACAGACACAGAGCAATCTCCTCTGAGTACAATTATTCAAAAATCTGCAAAGCCCCAACTAAGAGCAATTTTTTAACACTCCCTTCGAAAAGAACCGTCAGACACAAGAGTTTAAGAGGAAAGTAATAGCTTTGAATTTCATCAAAGTTGTTCAGGGAGTAAAAACGTTAGTTTTATGTACTGCAGCATAAGAGATTTGCAGAGTGGCATAAATGAGGACTAGATAGCTGCATTTACTGTAGGGGTGGGTGTAGCAGTCAAAGTTCGAGTACTCTGTCAAGAGTTCGAGTATTACGTCAAGAGTTCGAGTATTACGTCAAGAGTTCGAGTATTACGTCAAGAGTTCGAGTATTACGTCAAGAGTTCGATTATTACGTCAAGAGTTCGAGTATTACGTCAAGAGTTCGAGTATTACGTCAAGAGTTCGAGTATTACGTCAAGAGTTCGAGTATTACGTCAAGAGTTCGAGTATTACGTCAAGAGTTCGAGTATTACGTCAAGAGTTCGAGTATTACGTCAAGAGTTCGAGTATTACGTCAAGAGTTCGAGTATTACGTCAAGAGTTCGAGTATTACGTCAAGAGTTCGAGTATTACGTCAAGAGTTCGAGTATTACGTCAAGAGTTCGAGTATTACGTCAAGAGTTCGAGTATTACGTCAAGAGTTCGAGTATTACGTCAAGAGTTCGAGTATTACGTCAAGAGTTCGAGTATTACGTCAAGAGTTCGAGTATTACGTCAAGAGTTCGAGTATTACGTCAAGAGTTCGAGTATTACGTCAAGAGTTCGAGTATTACGTCAAGAGTTCGAGTATTACGTCAAGAGTTCGAGTATTACGTCAAGAGTTCGAGTATTACGTCAAGAGTTCGAGTATTACGTCAAGAGTTCGAGTATTACGTCAAGAGTTCGAGTATTACGTCAAGAGTTCGAGTATTATGTCAAGAGTTCGAGTATTATGTCAAGAGTTCGAGTATTATGTCAAGAGTTCGAGTATTATGTCAAGAGCTCGAGTATTATGTCAAGAGTTCGAGTATTATGTCAAGAGTTCGAGTATCATGTCAAGAGTTCGAGTATCATGTCAAGAGTTCGAGTATTATGTCAAGAGTTCGAGTATTATGTCAAGAGTTCGAGTATTATGTCAAGAGATCGAGTATTATGTCAAGAGTTCGAGTATTATGTCAAGAGTTCGAGTATTATTTCAAGAGTTCGAGTACTATGCAGGTGAGGGTTTGGATTAGATTAGATTATTAGTTAGTTTAAGCCTCCCTATCCGCAACAAAGGCGATCCAAAGAGAGGAAAGAAGAAGGCACCATTTAGTATGGAGTTAAGGGAACGTGGAATCTATGCAGAAAGGGCACAGAAACAGTAAGATGAGAAAGAAGTTCATGAAACAAGATCAAAGTTGAAGAAGAAAGTAGGAGGTGCTGAAAAACAGGACAGCAGTGAACCGAAAAAAGATAGTCCGTAACAAAATAAAATCCTATTCTATTTCAACAAAAATAAAGCCTACCTAACCTTTAGCTCAGGCCCTTACTTAGTCCCCCTGGGAGCGCTAATTCCCATAGATACAATAGTGGTATCCCCCTGAGGGGGCAGGTGAGGGTTAGACGTTAATGCATTGGAGGGGTACACCCTGTTCTTTTTTAATACTGTTAATGAATGGTAGTTAGAAATTGAAAATGCATTATAGATAAAGATAAAGTATTTGATATACATTTCCATAAATGCGTCTGGTGTTTCGAGGACGACCAATATTTACCATAGCCTATAAAAAGTATTAGCACCATTATTCAAAGAGTTTTCATAGCAATTCTTTCAATTTCGAATCTGAATTAAAAACCCTTTGCTCACAAATGTAGCATGAGCGAGGGAAATTTGACTCAAATACATTTTGCTCACAATGATTGCGCGTGAAACAGAGGCTAATTTTTGAGTCACAATATCCGTTTCCACCAAAAGCTTGCTCTGAATTTCATCACAAATAAAATCGCACCAAAAATGTCATGTCCCCTTTGTCGCTTGCCGAACAAACGCCTCTTCCTTCACGAATTTTCTTGCCCTTGTTTTGATTAAATGATTAAAGCTTTCACGGCGCAGAAACAACGCACGCGTGGGAATATTTAAAACCCCTGGCATCATTTCAGTGATCCAAGCGCCTATAGGCTGTGCGAAGCCTCCCAATGGAAATTACGTAGGCCTTCTTTTTAGTTGATTAGTTTTAAATTGGAGGGGTCTTCCTATTAGTGGAATTGTTTTAAATTGGATAGATCTTCCTTTTAGTTGAATAGTTTTAAATTCTATAGATCTTCCATTTAGTTAAATTGTTTTAAATTGGATAGGTCTTCCTTTTATTCAAATCACCATTATAAAAGTAGTCGCGTCCGTTCGTCCGTCCCTCCGTGTGACCCCCTCCTGATTATGGTATCCACAACACGCAATCGGCATATTTTTAGAAATAGACATTTTCTATGGAGCTTTCTCTGTTGAAATTCATCCTGTCGCTTTGATACTTTTAATTAAAAATGCGAAAAAAATGTTTTAAATTCGTTTGACCAGTAACCTGGCTACCACTTAGTATAAAGCCCAAGATTTTGAAACTCAAGTTGTTTTCGAAATTGTGATTTTCTTGAAAAGCCTCGAAGAGATAATAGACGACATTACAGAATAAAATTTTATGATAGATAAAATGGATAGAAATGTGTCCAACCGCACAAGAGAAGTAGCAAGATTTCGACAGCAAGAAAAACGCCGAAGACTATCGGATGGACAACGCGAAATGGCAAGACGAAGCAATGCTGCTCGCCAACGAGAAGCTAGAGCTAAATTGGCCCTTGAACGGCGTTTGGAAATTCTACGGAATGATACAGAGCCACACCGAGTAGCTAGAGAGAGCTTAACACATGAAAGAAGCGAGGAAATTCTTCGGCATAACGCTGGACAACATCGAGTGGCAAGAGAGAATTCAACTCAAGAAAGAAGGGGTGAAATTCTTCAGACTAATGCCTAACAGCATCGACTTGCACAATCGAATTTAACTCAAGAAAGAAGGGATGAAATTCTTCAGATTGATGCCGACTAGCACGTGTGCACAAGTAGTTATAAATTGGATAGGTCTTTCATTTAGTGAAATAGTTTTAAATTTGGAAGGCCTTCCTTTTACTGAAATAGTTTCAAATTTGATTGAATTTCCTTCGAGTGAGTTTCTTTTTTGTTTTGTTGTGTGCTTTCTTATTAATGCTTCCAGGGGATATAGGAGGTCCCCGAATCAAAGGTTAGGTAGACCTTCCTTATGTTGAAAGAAAATAGATTTTTTTTGTTTTGCAACAGCCCATCATTTTTTATTCGTTGAGGTCCTGTTTTTCTTCACCTACTTCTTTTTCTGCGACTTTCATCTTGTTTCATAAACTTCTTTCTGAAGTTACTGATTCTATACAACTTGTGCATAGATTCCGTTTTTTTATCCACACTAAATGGTGCTGTCTTCTCTCCTCTCTTGGCGAAACCTTGAATGCGGCTATTGAGGCTTAAACTCATTCATAATCTAACCTTAAATGTGCTGTGCAGCGTTTCACGGTAAAAAGTATCACATTTTGAAATTTGCAGCTAAATAAGAGCAATTCTCAATGAAATTTACTTCACAATAACATTATTTCACGGAGAAGTTCACTTCACAACAACAGTATTTCTCAATGAAATTTACTTTACAATAACAGTATTTCTCAATGAAATTTACATCACAATAACAGCATTTCTCAATGAATTTACTTCACAACAACAGTATTTCTCAATGAAATGTATTTCACAATAACAGTATTTCTCAATGAAATTTACTTCACAACAACAGAATTTCTCGGAGAAGTTTACATCAAAGTGAGATTTCTCAAAGAAGTTCACTTCACAATAAAAAAACATTTCTCAAAGGAGTTTACTTCACAATAAAAAAGCATTTCTCAAATGAGTTTACTTCACAATAAAAAAGCATTTCTCAAAGGAGTTTTCTTCACAATAACAGCATACCTCGGTGAAGTTTGCATCACAATAATGCGATTTTACAAAGATTTCCCTTCACAAGAACAGCATTTTTCAATAAGATTTATGTCACAGACAAAGCCTATCTCGATGTGTTCAGCAGGATATAAAAAGAACCTCTAATAGGTTTGGTTCAGAATCAAGGTATTTCTCGATAAAGTAATTTGGAGAATCACAATTTACGAGGTTGATCCAGTGAATGTTAATAACGCGGACAAAAATCCGGCGATATTTACTGAAGAATGCAAAAAAAACTGTCGTTTTTTCTATATTATTAAAGGAATCAAGAGTGTGTACAAAGAGTATTAAAAACAACTGTACAATATTGCAGTGCTGCAGCGGCAATATCAGCGTCAAAAATGTGTTCTTATTAAATCCCTGTGAAGAAATTGCTGTCACATTTCTGGCATCACTGACCCTCCAGTTGGTAAAGAAAAGGCACTGCATCAAGACAAAGACCACATTTTAGATTTATTTCTCCACGGCAGGCCTTTTATCAATGTTGATATTAGCCATTCGGGTGTTATTAACGTGAACAGTGAACTAAAAAAGTTGTCAAGAAGTTACTAAAATGAATATTGAATTTTAAAACTGGAATTTTGATGCAGGCTGCGGGATTAAAAAAAATGAGGAATTGGAAATAAATTGAAACATTTTATGAAGAGATAAGATTTAAGTTAGTACGGGCCTCCCTAACTACAATATTATTATTATTTGATAAGAAAGCTTCAGCCTCCCTTTACCACGGCAAAGATGTTCCAAGAGAGGAAGAGACCCCTGAGTATGGAGTTGAGGGAACGTGGAATCTATGCCCAAGGTGCACAGAAACAGTAAGCTAAGAAAGAAGTTCATGAAACAAGAAAAAAGTTGAAGTTGAAAGTAGAAGTGCTGAAAAACAGGACAGCAGTGAACCGAAAGAAGATGGTCCGCAACAAAACAAAAACTTATTCTATTTCAACAAAAAGAAAGCCTACCTAACCTTTAGCTCGGGCTTTCCCATAGTCCCTCTGGGAGCGCTAATTCTCACAGATACAATAGTTGTATCCCCCCTGAGGGGCCCTTAGGACAAAAAAAATGCCCCAAAAATAAATTTGGTGCACGCAGCGGGATTTAAAAAAAAATGAGGCGTTAGAAATGAATTGATTGATTTTATAAAGAGAGTAGATTTCTTGCCAAGTAGCATTTGGCACGACACAGCATTCGGCACGACACAGCATTTGGCACGACACAGCATTTGGCACGACACAGCATTTGGCACGACACAGCATTTGGCACGACACAGCATTTGGCAAGACGCAGCATTTGGCAAGACGCAGCATTTGGCAAGACGCAGCATTTGGCAAGACGCAGCATTTGGCAAGACGCAGCATTTGGCAAGACGCAGCATTTGGCAAGACAATATCTGGTGCGACGGAGCAGCAGTTGACTAAGGTAGACGCGGCCGGAATTAATCAAGAGCCATGAACCACTACGGAGCTCCGAGGCCATCGGTCACGCCTCTTGATCACGTCAGGCTGTGCCCACACGACGTCAATGAAGCCCCTCAAGTTCTGAGCACCCAAGTTTAGTTCACATGAATGCCTGATGCTCTACCTACGTTGCGTTAGTCTCCACCACAGGGTCTGGTACTTGCCATCGGCGTCATAGCACCATGGTATTCGACACCGTGGTAAAAAAAATGTCCATGTGGTATTTCATTATTCATAATTCCAACACAATAAGAACCAGTTCACCGATTGGAAAAAATGTTAAAAAGTTCATAGAAATAACTAAAATGAAAAAGTCTACAGAATTTAAAACTAAGATTAAACTATCTCAAATTCATCTAAAATCATAAAATCTAGGGAGCTTACACCTGAGATTTAACTAACTCCGGTGTATGTAAAATCATCAATTCTAGGGAGTTTACACCTGAGATTTAACTACCTCCAGCATAAGCAAGATCTTCAAGTCTAGGGAGCTTACACCTGAGATTTAACTACCTCCAGTATAAGCAAGATCTTCAAGTCTAGGGAGTTTACACCTGAAATTTAACTATCTCTTCGAACGGATGGGCACAAATTCAACAATATTTGAAAATAAGATACAAGCCTCTACTTCACTCATGTTTTTCAATTGATACGCTTCTTGACGGCTACGTATGGCTGTTTTCGTCCATCAACCTTCAGAAAACGGGTTCTGAGTTGAGAAGCTTCTGTGTCATGAAAACGTGCACTCAGCCCACGTATCTCAAGTAGATTGGTTAGATTAGATGATATGCTAAACTTTTCTAAGCACAACAAAGACGCTTCAAAAAGAGGGAGTAGGGAGGCACCATTTAGTCTGGATTTGAGGAAACGCAGAATCTATGCATAAGGTGCAAAGAAACAGTAAGTTGAGAAAGAAAGTTTGAGAAATAAGATGAAAGTTGAGTGAGAAAGTAGCATGTGCTGAAAAAAACAGGACTGCAGCCAACCGGAAAAAGATTGTCCTTAGCAAAAATAAACATTTTATTTCAATAAAAAAAGGCTTACCTAACTCTTAACTCGTAATTTCACAGTTTACTCCTGGGAGTGCTAATTCCTACGAAAACAATAGCTGTAGCCCCTACAGCAAAAAGCGCTATTGGTCTTTCCATGTCCAAATTCTGACTGTATATAACTAAACCTGATCGTAGAAAAAATAAGCAGCCACACTGACAGATGCTGCTGTGAAAGAAACAAGTTTTTACATTCTTTTTAGTTCTTAAGCATCTTAAAAAGGGCGATACTCCATTCACTCTGTTAATTTTTCTCAAGTTCCGCACCGATAGCGAAGAGATTTGAGCCTGACATTCTACCGCAGACACGATCAATATTTATCCAATATCCCACTTAATTTAATGAATATTTCAAACAAAATACAACAGATATATTCCTAAATAAACATAACCCATAAATATCTTCCAAAATATCCAACAAATATTTACCACAGCAAGCATCACTGCTAAACATTGTAAATTAATAAAAATTCACCACTAATATTAACTACGTTTTCAAAAAGCATCAGGAGCTGCAGCGTTAAAATAATTTGTTTCGACTTGACGTAAAAGCGCTAGGTTTTCACCCAGCGCTGGTTTTTTCTAAGATTGACCAGTTTTATTTTGACACTGAAAGCTCAGTCTTTTGCAGTTTTATTTCAACACTGAAAGCTGAGTCTTTTGACACGTTTCCCTTCAAGTAAAGAGCTTAACATCAGACTGTGGAATTATGAATATTTCTCGATCTGTACTTGACGTTTCGAAATTATGAGTACTGAAGATCTCATTTCACTTGCCACTGCGTACATTTAGATAAGTCCCAGCTTGTCCAGGAAATAAACTGAAGAGATTCTATAGGGTAATTCTTTACTGAGCAGAAGGCGTATTTCATCTCACGCATTTGAAAATTATCAGGCTTCTTACATATTTCATGAGTGAATTTGAATTATTACCACCTAACATTGGGATTGTTTTTATTTGACCAGTAGTGTAAGCTAAAAGTAATTTTTTCAACAGGATTTGTTATTATAAATTTTTAAAATGGTATGATTTGCCTGCAGAACGGATAATTCTCAGTTAAAAGGGAATGCAAAATTCATGCCGATGGTGCGTTCCCACACAAGATAACCTGCTCATGGAAACAGGAAATCAGAAGAAGAGTTTGTGAGAGAAGATAAAAGTTGAAGAAGAAAGTCATAGCGGCTGAAAACAGGACAGCAGAGAGCCGAGAAAAGATGGTCCTTGATTGATAAGAAAGTTTTAGCCTCCCTTGCCACAACAAAGGTGTTCAAAGAAAGGAAGGATAAAGGCACCATTTAGTATGGAGATAAAAGAATGCGGAATTTTTGCAGAAGGGGTATAAAAAAATAACTTGTGAAAGAAGTTCATCAAACAAGATAAAAGTTGAAGAAGAAAGTAGAGGGTGCAGAAAAACAGGATAGCAGTGAACCAAAAAAGGTTGTCTTTAACATAAAAACATTTATTTCAACAAAAAGAAGGCCTACCTAACTTTCAGCTCGGGTCCTCACACATTTTCTCTCTGGGAGTGCTAATTCCCATAGATAAAACAGCTGTAACCCCCTGAGGGGCGATAAAAGTCGAATGTACATCGTACGCTGAGTAAATCCACCAAGATAATTTTTAAATGAATTAATAACATGATTATATACAAATATTGCTCAAATTCTAAGGTGAAACACCCAGAAAATATCATGGATATTCACGCACTGACAAAGCTCTGTGTTCAAAGAAGAGAAATTTCCAAATGGATTCGGTCGAGGTTAATTAAATATTTCCCAGGTATAAAATTACCGAAGTTAAATTTCCTTTCCTCGCGGCATTTCGTTGCCTCACGCAGTCACCATACAAATATATTTCTTTTTACTGTGGCACATGTCTCTAATTTTCTGGTGTAACTTGATTACAGGTTCTGCTGCCTGGCTTTCGCAAGACAAAAATATGTCTGTCTAAAATTATAGGTGATTTTTAAGAACATCCTTGGTAAAGTCTTGCTAGAAATTATGCCAGATTTAAATTCTAAAAAAGCGAGACTGACATCCACTATCCCAAGTTTTTGGAAAAAATTTAATTCATTTGTCGACGTGCTTCCAAAGCTTTTCTTTTGAGGGACATGACTTATATTCAACAGATGGCATTTTTCAGAAGACATTAAATTCAAATCTTCAAGACATTAAATCTTCAATAGAAGACATTAAATTCAAAACTTTGTAATACAGATTTTTACATCATCACTGAGAAAACCCTTTTGAGGCTTGCGATTTGTTCTCACGGGCAATTTTGATATCACGAAGTTTTACAAGCGACAAAAACTTTTCCTCGTGATCTCGAGACACATCAACGCGTCGGTCGCGACGTGAGCCGCCGGTGGTACACGGAGGCAATTTTCATAATGCTGCTCACCGACCAGTAGTCACAAGCTCCATTTTCATGAATACTGAAAGCTAAATGATGGCACGATCCAGTTCATGTTTGTTATTTTCAAAATGACTCACTACAATTGACTTTAAATTTGAGTTGAACACTGAACTTCAGTGCAACCCACCGCGGTCAACATGTTATCAAAGGCAGCCGCCGTAGAACTCAACGAAAAAGAAAAACTAAAGATAAACACAGGCTTCAAGACGTCAGGTTTTCGCCGCTTGAGTATCTACATCCTATATTTCTAGAAAATGACGCAGCGGCTTTGTTTGCGTCAGCTAAATTGCTGATCTCCTGTGCAAAGATACAATGTAGACCTCATGTACAAGCTCTTTAGATACACAGCTGTTCAATCTCTAGATACACAGATGTTCAATCTCTAGATACACAGCTGTTCAATCTCTAGATACACAGCTGTTCAATCTCTAGATACACAGCTGTTCAATCTCTAGATACACAGCTGTTCAATCTCTAGATACACAGCTGTTCAATCTCTAGATACACAGCTGTTCAATCTCTAGATACACAGCTGTTCAATCTCTAGATACACAGCTGTTTAATCTCTAGATACACAGCTGTTCAATCTCTAGATACACAGCTGTTCAATCTCTAGATACACAGCTGTTCAATCTCTAGATACACAGCTGTTCAATCTCTAGATACACAGCTGTTCAATCTCTAGATACACAGCTGTTCAATCTCTAGATACACAGCTGTTCAATCTCTAGATACACAGCTGTTCAATCTCTAGATACACAGCTGTTCAATCTCTAGATACACAGCTGTTCAATCTCTAGATACACAGCTGTTCAATCTCTAGATACACAGCTGTTCAATCTCTAGATACACAGCTGTTCAATCTCTAGATACACAGCTGTTCAATCTTTAAATACACAGCTGTTCAATCTCTATACACACAGCGTTAAAGACTCTTGACACACAGCTGTACAGACTCTAGACACACAGCTGTACAGACTCTAGACACACAGCTGTACAGACTCTAGACACACAGCTGTACAGACTCTAGACACACAGCTGTACAGACTCTAGATACACAGCTGCAGCAGCACTAGACACACAGCTGCACCAGCCGTAGACACACAGCTGCACCAGCCGTAGACACACAGCTGCACCAGCACTAGACACACAGCTGTAAAAGCTACAAGTCTGCCGAAGGAAGCACTCTCTCTCACTTTTACTCCCCCAGCTCGGCGCTCTGCTCAGGCTGACAGAATGAACTACTCCAAGTTTCACGACGCTCGTCCGAGTAAAACCAACTTTGTTGTCTGCACGGAGCTTGTAAACGGAGTTCAGAAGTGCATGCCTCCTGAATGAAGTATAAGAACACGTCTTCAATCTCCAGGTTTACCTTTCGTTTCCCTACCGTGGCCATCTTTCTATCTATTTCAAGTGCTGGGTTTATTGCTGCATTCACTTCTGTATCAATTCAAATTCAGGTTTTATTTTTTTCATTCACCATCTCTCCATTCTAAGCACTAGTTTTAGTTCTACATTCACTATCGCACCAAATCAAATTCAGGTTTTATTTCCATACCTAACATTATTATTATTATATTATTACATAAGAAAGTTTTAGCCTCCCTTAACCACGACAAAGATGTTCAAAGAGAGGAAAGAGGAAGGCACCATTTAGTTTGGAGTTGAGGGAACGCGGAATCTATGCACAAGGTGCACAGAAACAGTAAGCTAGGAAAGAAGTTCATGAAACAAGAAAAAAGTTGAAGAAGAAAGTAGTAGGTGCTGAAAAACAGGACAGCAGTCAACCGAGAAAAGATGGTCCGCAACAAAACAAAAACCTATTTGATTACAACAAAAAGGAAGCCTACCTGACCTTTAGCTCAGGCCCTCACATAGTCCCCTTGGGAGCGCCAATTCCCATAGATACAATAGTTGTATCCCCTGAGGGGGTTCCACCCTTTCAAGGCCAGGGTTTTATTCATACCTCACAAGCAACGCACTAACCGTGTAATGTAGAGCCCGTACGAACAGCCACAGCTTGTGTTCAAATTTGGTCTTTATTTTATGCGAGGTAAAAAATTAAATAAAAACCGCTTCCGCGACCCATTGCTTGGTTTTCAGTTTGATATATTTTTTCCTAGGTGAATGGGAAATATAGCTGAATAATAAATGCTTAATGTTAGCTTGATAATAATATTAGCTTGATAATATCAGCTTTTATGAAATAAATGGGAGATAAATCGAAATATTAGCTAAAATTGATTTTTAACAATATTAGCTTCCAGAAACAAATGGGAAGTAAAGTAGAAAAATATTAGTTTGAAATTAATTTTTAGTAACATTGGCTTTTGGTTAACAAATGGGCTAAATGGTAAAATCGTCGACTTTCAGAAAGTTCGGTTTGTTACCCAATTTTTGCGCTAAAAATCACTTCTATACTATTAAACGATTTAGTCAAGGGGCAGAATAATAAATTAATGGGAAAACAAATGAGAAAACATAAATTTGATGACAGACAATCAGATATAAATAATAATTACAAATTCTTAAAAATGTCGTGTTCAACCGCTTAATTTGTCAATTAAACTATTGAGCTACTAAGTAAGCTAATGAATAACTAGATAAAACTGCCAGCGGATAAAACTAATGATTGAACCTAACAATCATAATAAATATTGAATATTATTGATACATATTAAATTAATATATGGGGATACTATACATCAATACAAATGTACATAAATATAGGTCGATTCTTTGAAAATCTCTTGTGTAAGATTAAAAGGAGAATAAGTGCAAAAAGATATGCTATTAGTTACAAGGGTGTGGCAACATTACAACTTTCAGAGGAGAGACATGGAAAAAACGCTTAAACCAAAACGAACGCGAATTTCTCCCAAGGTGATAATGAAAGACTTAAATTATCTGCCATATGATAACGAATATGTACTTGGCCTCATCTTACTTCTGAGAACTGTGTGATGAATTATGCCGGGTTTCATCATGTGACCGCATCCCACTGGTGGTGGCTAGAAAGCGGCCACTAAACTATCTAACAGTCACCAAGCAGCCAAACAAACTAAGAAGCCAAGTAACCAAGCAAATAACCAAACAGTCAAGCCACTAAGCAACCAAAGGCCAAGCAGCCAAGCAGCCAAACAACCAAAAGCCAAGCAGCCAAGCAACCAAACAACCAGAAGCCAAGCAGCCAAGCAACCAAACAACCAGAAGCCAAGCAACCGAGCAATCAAACAACCAAGCAGCCATGTAGCCAAGCAACCATGTAGCTAAGCAACCAAGCAAATTAGCAAATAACTAGACAACCGAGCAAATTCCCCGGCAACCAACAAAATAAATCGACAAACAAACAAACCGGCTGCCAAGCAAACAAGAAGTTCACGAAAATACAAGAAAACAATAAAACAAACAAACAATCAAACGATCAAAAACTCAATCAACCAAATAAACAGCCAAGAAAACATACTATTGGAGTTTCATAAACCATACATAGATAGCCAGCGCACCCCTCCAATGTTTTCAACATTCATAATATTAACAACACGTTAGACTAGACTTCAGTTCAATAGATTAGGAATAAGAAAAATATAGATTAAGGAAATTAAAAGATTTCCTTAATAGGATAATAATAGGATAATTGGATAATAATTTCATGTCAATAGATTGGGGATATTCAATAGATTGGGGATATTCAATAGATTTGGGATATTCAATAGATTGGGGATATTCAATAGATTGGGGATATTCAATAGATTAAGGATATTCAATAGATTACGGCTATTCAATAGATTACGGATATTCAATAGATTACGGATATTCAATAGATTACGGATATCCAATAGATTATGGATATCCATATATCAATAAATTAAGGATACAAAAATGTCAAACGACGACCACGCAAGTCACTCACCTCGAGGGCTGTGACGGTCCTGGCCTGAGGGGACCTCACATAGCTCAGCCCCGGAGGAGAAGGGGGGTCTCCGCCCCCCACACACGTGACCGTGATCCCCTCGATTCCCTCACTGCCCCTCTCCTGCACGCTGCAGTTGCTCGGAGGTGACGGCGGATCTGCGAGGGGAAATATTTATTCGTGAGGGAAATTGTCTGTCGGAATGTGATTTTTTTTCATCAAAATCGGCCGTTCAAGGTGTTTTTTCAAAGTCGCGTTATAAATGATCATTTTTTTCGTGAAATCGGTTGTCAAAATGGATTTTTTTTTCGTGAAATCGGCTGTCAAAATCTAGTTTTTTTCGTGAAATCTGCTGTCCACTGGTGAATTTTTTGCAGAAACTCGGATGTCCAAACAAAAACTCGAACGTCAAAAATACAGCGAATCCCCCAAAAACTGCCTTCAACCTTCGACTGACTATGATAACTCGTGAATTTTTTTCAAGTGCGACTAAATTTTTTTTCATGTTTAATTTTCTTGAATTTAGTGTCATTTTCTTCGATTTAACTCATCAACTTAACTCATTAACTTAACTCATCAGAAGCCACGATCTTTGTTCTCCAAAACTTACCGTGAGGTTACCGTCTTTTTTTTAAGGAACTTGCCTAAAGGTTACCATCTTTATGCAAAAGAATTTGCTTAGTAGTTACTGTCTTTATTCTGAAGAATTTGCTGTGTGGCTGGTCTTTATACTAAATAACTTGTGAGGTTAGCGTCTTTGTTTTTAATTTTTTTTTGTGAGGCCATAGTCTTTGTTCTCCAAAACTTACTGTGAGGTTACCATCTTTGTTCTAAAAACCTTTCCATGAAGTTACTTACCATCTTTGTTCTAAAGAACTAACCGCAAAGTTATATTAGATTATGAGTTTGTTAAAGCCTACATAACCGCTACAAAAAAAGAACGTATCAAAGAGAGGAAGGAGGAAGGCACCATTTAATTTGGAGATAAGAGAATGAAGAATCTATGCAGAAGAGACATAGAAACAGTAAGTTGAGAAAGAAGTTCATGAAATAAGATAAAAGTTGAAGAAGAACATCAGAGTTGCTGAATAACAGGACAATAGTAAACCGTAATAAGGTCGTCTTCATAACAAATAAAAATTACATTTCGACAAAAAGAAGGCCTACCTAACTCTCAGCTCGGGCCCTCACACATTTTCCCCCTGGGGTGACTTCACTTGCTGTGAAGTCACCGTATTTGTACTCCAACATTTATTGTGAGGTTACAGTCTTTGGTATCCAGATCTCATTGTGAGGTTACAGTCTTTGGTATCCAAATCTCATTGTGAGGTTACAGTCTTTGGTATTCAGATCTTATTGTGAGGTTACAGTCTTTGGTATCCAGATCTCATTGTGAGGTTACAGTCTTTGGTATTCAGATCTTATTGTGAGGTTACAGTCTTTGGTATCCAGATCTCATTGTGAGGTTACAGTCTTTGGTATCCAAATCTCATTGTGAGGTTACAGTCTTTGGTATTCAGATCTTATTGTGAGGTTACAGTCTTTGGTATCCAGATCTCATTGTGAGGTTACAGTCTTTGGTATTCAGATCTTATTGTGAGGTTACAGTCTTTGGTATCCAGATCTCATTGTGAGGTTACAGTCTTTGGTATCCAAATCTCATTGTGAGGTCACAGTCTTTGTTCGCCAAAACTTGCCGAGAGGTCACAGTCTGCACTAAAGAACTCGCAGTGAGGGTACCTTCTTCACGAGGCGCATAATGACCAATAGCAGCAAGACGAGTTCTCAAGAGGCCTAGGAAAATAGGCTCGGCGAACTATCATGGAGAAGCACCGATCTTTCTCGCAAGAATCGCTCACTGATTTGCGTGAGCGATGAGCTTCGTACACAAAGAGCAAAAGAGACGGGTGGTTTTCACAGAATATCGGTTGTTCTCGTAGTGATTCGTTCAACAATTTGCTCGAAGACTTGGCTTTGTTCTCAAAAAGCAGAGACGTGAAAATCCTGAGGAGAACGAGAAGTCGTTCTTTTAATTCCCGAGTCCGAGGGATTTTGCGAGTCCGGAAGTGCTTTTAAAAATCAACAGAGAACGAATAATTTTACTCCAACAATGCCATTCATGTACTAAGGCGTAGTTATTAAGTAGGTATATTAATGGGAGGTATATTAATGGGAGGTATATTAATGGGAGGTATATTAATGGGAGGTATATTAATGGGAGGTATATTAATGGGAGGTATATTAATGGGAGGTATATTAATGGGAGGTATATTAATGGGAGGTATATTAATGGGAGGTATATTAATGGGAGGTATATTAATGGGAGGTATATTAATGGGAGGTATATTAATGGGAGGTATATTAATGGGAGGTATATTAATGAGAGGTAAATAGACGTATACTTTAACTAGTGGAAAAATTAACATCCGTTATTTCATTGTTATAGGTTTTGCTTTTCATTGAGTCTTTCGTTTTGTTATTTTTTGTTCTTTTAAGGGCTTTTCAAATCAACAATGAAAACAAACGTTACTGTTACGTGTCAAGCCGTGCAAATTCACGAATGTGATTTATAAATAAATAATTCGTGTAACTCACAAACGAAAACACCAAATATCCGAATGACCCAACGTTGGGATTTCACAAAATCTCAACGTTCACAAAATCCCAACGACCGGTAATTTTGGTATCAAAAGTTTCATGCCTCTTTGAGGTTTGAATTTTGTTTCAACTTCAATCTTTCAACTTGAATTCTGTCTAACGGAAAATAATATAATAATAATGAAGGCATCTACGGATGCTTTATTTCCAATCAAGCCTGATACATATCACCTTGTACATTGGATTTTCAAATGCCTTATAACTAACGCCAGGACGCCATGACGCCTTACCCCGGTCGAGACCGGTACCCATTTCAGACACCTGGGTAGAGTGGGGTATTGTGCTTGGAATTTTTCTCCTATACACAACAGAGAAAATCGCCACCTCCAGCGCCGAGGTTCGCACCCGGGTCTACCGCACGGCAGCAGAACCTCTAGTCACATGGCTATGGCGAGCACTTTGGCTTTCAATGTCAGCGCAAGGCCTGACGTTTTTACGTATTAGCTAGAACGTTTACGGTCTTATTTTTTGGGAAATTCGTTTCCACTTGGCAAAGAGTAAAACATTCTCCACTGCGGAATTGACTCCTGCTGGTAAAAAAAATTCAATTTTGATGCTCCTATCGAAATATTGTACTTATCCCTGCCTTTAGATTTGACTATATTATGAGATAGTTTTAATAATACCTGCACACATCAAAGGTGTTCCAAAGAGGGGAAGGATGAAGTCACAATTCAGAATGGAATCAAGGGAACGTAGAATCAATGCAGAAGGTGTGTTTTCTCACAAGATCCCTAGCGCAGGGAAACAGATAGGAAAGAAGTTTATGACAGAAGATAAAAGTTGAAGAACAAAGTAATCGGAGGTGAAAAACAGGGCTGCAGTGAACGGAAAATAGATGATTTGTTACAAGACAAAATATTCCTTGGTTTGCAAAATGGCTTACTACTAAGTTTAATGACACTATAATGCAATCATCTCTTTATTTCATAACTCCATAAGCAATTCACTACCTAATTTGACAAGGCACCAGCATTTACTAAAAAATTTCAAGACATTGTAAGCCATCTATTAGACATATTTACGATACCAAAAGCCATTTACTACCTAATAACTAGACACCACAAGCCAACCACTACATGCTTTTAAGATATCAAAAGATATTCACTAACAAATTTTATCACCAAAAAGCCATTCACTATCACATATCAAGACATCAAAGACAGTTACTCCTTTAATTGAAAAAGTACAAGCCAATCACTACCGAATTTCAAGACACTGCAAGCCAATCCCTACCTAATTTCAAGACACTGCAAGCTAATCCCTACATAATTTCAAGACACTGCAAGCCAATCACTACCTAGTTTCAAGACACTGCATGCCAATCCCTACCTAATTTCAAGACACTGCAAGCCAATCACTACCTAATTTAACCACTTACTTCCTAATTTTAGGACACCACAAGCCAATCACTACCTAATATAACCATTTATTACCTAATTACAAGACGCCTCAAGCCAATCACTAGCTAATTTAACCATCTACTACCTAATTTCAAGACACCAAAGCCAATCACTACCTAATTTAACCATTTAATACCTAATTTCAAGACACCATTAACTCCTCACTCCCCCATTTGCGACACCGACCAGCAGCATCACTTCCCCGTACAGCTCAGCACAAAAAAACGTCTCGCTCTCAGCACGCACCAGCCTCCAGCCCCACAGCTGCCCGCAAAAAAGCCTGTATGCAAATTCGGGCAAATGCACGCACTGCAGTAGGAGACTTTTAGAGGCCATTCCTCAAATTAAAATCCTTCGTTAGGAGCTGGTCGTAGGAGCTTCCTATCCTGCACTTCCACTTGATTGGTCGGCAACGCGTTCACTTGAAATAGCGGTTTTACTCTGCTAGATCTAGTGGGCCTACTTGAACTGTCGTTTTTTTTTGCCTACTAGCGGTTTTTACTCCAACAGTCGGTTTTTACTCCAACAGTCGGTTTTTACTCCAACAGTCGGTTTTTACTCCAGCTGTCGGTTTTTACTCCAACTGTCGGTTTTTACTCCAACTGTCGGTTTTTGCTCCAACTGTCGGTTTTTGCTCCAACAGTCGGTTTTTGCTCCAACAGTCGGTTTTTGCTCGAACTGTCAGTTTTTGCTCCAACTGTCGGTTTTACTGTCAGTTTTACTGTCAGTTTTTGCTCCAACTGTCGGTTTTACTGTCAGTTTTACTGTCAGTTTTTGCTCCAACTGTCGGTTTTACTGTCAGTTTTACTGTCGGTTTTTGCTCCAACTGTCGGTTTTTGCTCCAACAGTCGGTTTTTGCTCGAACTGTCAGTTTTTGCTCCAACAGTCGGTTTTTGCTCGAACTGTCGGTTTTTGCTCCAACTGTCGGTTTTTGCTCCAACTGTCGGTTTTTGCTCCAACTGTCGGTTTTTGCTCCAACTGTCGGTTTTTACTCCAACTGTCGGTTTTTACTCCAACTGTCGGTTTTTACTCCAACTGTCAGTTTTTACTCCAACTGTCGGTTTTTGCTCCAACAGTCGGTTTTTGCTCGAACCGTCAGTTTTTGCTCCAACTGTCGGTTTTACTGTCAGTTTTACTGTCGGTTTTTGCTCCAACTGTCGGTTTTTGCTCCAACTGTCGCTTTTTGCTCCAACTGTCGGTTTTTGCTCCAACTGTCGGTTTTTGCTCCAACTGTCGGTTTTTGCTCCAACTGTCGGTTTTTGCTCCAACTGTCGGTTTTTGCTCCAACTGTCGGTTTTTGCTCCAACTGTCGGTTTTTGCTCCAACTGTCGGTTTTTGCTCCAACTGTCGGTTTTTGCTCCAACTGTCGGTTTTTGCTCCAACTGTCGGTTTTTGCTCCAACTGTCGGTTTTTGCTCCAACTGTCGGTTTTTGCTCCAACTGTCGGTTTTTGCTCCAACTGTCGGTTTTTGCTCCAACTGTCGGTTTTTGCTCCAACTGTCGGTTTTTGCTCCAACTGTCGGTTTTTGCTCCAACTGTCGGTTTTTGCTCCAACTGTCGGTTTTTGCTCCAACTGTCGGTTTTTGCTCCAACTGTCGGTTTTACTGTCGGTTTTTGCTCCAATTGTCGGTTTTTGCTCCAACTGTCGGTTTTTGCTTCAACTGTCGGTTTTTGCTCCAGCTGTCGGTTTTTGCTCCAACTGTCGGTTTTTGCTTCAACTGTCGGTTTTTGCTCCAACTGTCGGTTTTTACTCGTTTTCAGTTTTTACCACAGCTAGCGGTTTTACTTAAATGATCAGGTTTACGTGAACTAGCTGTTGAATCCTCCACTTCACGGTTTTATTTGAGCGAGCGGTTTCATCGTGGCTAAGTTTTATCTACTCCGTCAATGCTACTTGTACGGGCGGTTTTGCTTGAATTGGCTGCTTTATTTCGCCGGTAAATTTTTCAATGCGAGCGGCTTTAACGTCTCTACTTTAACCGCACAATTGGCGTCCTGGTATCATGAGTCTTACGGTTTCCAGAGGACCTTCATTTTTTACCATGGGGGGTTGTCAGGTGGACTTTTATTTTGACCCTTAATTTTTATCAAGGTTGCCAGATGTTCTGCTTATGGTCTTCATTTTTATTTGACGGTTACTAGATGCTTTTACTTCTGCCCGTTATTTTTTTTACCAGGGTTAGCAGATGGGTTTTATTTTAACCTTTATTCTTCTTACAATAATTGCCGACTGCTTCTTCTTGCTTAAATTGCCATTGACACAATCTTATGTCAGTTATTTCAAGTCTCCCTGACCGCAACAAAAGAGTTTCAAACAGACGAAGGAGGAACAACCACTTTAGGATGAAGTTAAGGGAATTCAAAATCTATGCTCAAGGTGCATATAAACAGTAAGTCGAGAAAAAAGTTCATTAAACAAGATAAAAGTTGAAGAAGAAAGTAGTAGGAACTGAAAAGCAGGACAGCAGTTATCACAAAAAAATATGTTTCGTAACAAAACAAATATCCTATTTTATTTCAACAAAACAAAAGCCCGCCAGCCAACCAGCATATATACGAAGAAGATTATCAGAGTTGTACAAGTAATTAGTTTTACTTGAAGAAAGCTCACTTGACAACATTGGGTCTCATTCTTTAATGTTGCCCAAATAATTTTTTTTACCGGAAAGTTTAAAATTAACTTGTCTGATTTATTTAAAATTTCTTAAATCTAATTTTTCTTACTATTATTGCAAACGTTTATGAAATTATCCGTTAAATGTTCAAAATAAACTATTAACTGCTTCTATGCACCTGATCCCCTGTGCATAGAAGCAGTTAAGAAGGAAGGTTATGAAACAAGATAAAAGTTGTAGAACAAAGTTATGGGCGCTGTAAAACCAAAACCATGCAGCAGTGAACTGAAAAGAAACGGGTTTGCAGCTACATAAACATTCCTCGTTTCGCAAGAAGAAAAGCTTATTTAACACGTTAAGTGCGGCGGGTTAAACTGAAGTACCGTAACCAACTCATATGTAAAGTCATTTGCTCAAGATATTTTGAAAATAGCAACATGAACTGGATCATGCCTTCATTATTATTATTATTATTATTATTATTATTATTATTATTATTATTATTATTATTATTATTATTATTATTATTATTATTATATAAGAAAGTTTTAGCCTCCCTTAACCACGACAAAGATGTTCCAAGAGAGAAAAGAGGAAGGCACCATTTAGTATGGAGTTGAGGGAACGCGGAATCTATGCACAAGGTGCACAGAAACTGTAAGCTAGGAAAGAAGTTCATGAAACAAGAAAAAAGTTGAAGAAGAAAGTAGTAGGTGCTGAAAAACAGGACAGCAGTGGACCGAAAAAAGATGGTCCGTAACAAAACAAAAACCTATTTTATTACAACAAAAGGAAGCCTACCTAACCTTTAGCTCAGGCCCTCACATGGTCCCCCTGGGAGCGCTAATTCCCATAGATACAATACCTGTATCCCCCTGAGGGGATCATGTCTTCATTTAGCTTTCATTTAGTGTTTATAAAAAATTGAGTCAGTGGCTGCTGGTCGGCCAGCAGCATTATGAAAATCACCCAAATGCCCACCGGTGGGTCACGCAGCACTCAACGTGTTAATTCTCAACTTTGGATCTCACATTTTTCCCTGGAAGCTCTAATTCCCGCAGATACTAGAGTTGTATCCTTTTGCTGGAGTTTAGATTGCGAGAAACTACTAATGATATCCCAAATAGAACCCATCTAAAATCATCTTGCGAAGGGACCCACCGGTGGTCACTGAGGGTATTTTCATAATACTGCTGACCGACTTGCAGTCACTAACTAAATTTTCATGAATACTCAATGAAATTTAAATGAAGGCATGACACAGTTCATGTTCGCTCTTGTCAAATTTGCTTACTAAAATTGACTTTAAATCTACGTTGAATATTGAACTTCAGTTCAACCCATCGCAGTGAACGTGTTAAAGGGAATAAATAAATACATCTCCTACCACCCTGTTATTCTAGCGAACCAAGACAAAGGGAACCCAAAATTCCCCGACACCGCAATTCGAACATTGGTTCCAAATGACCTTGTTTTGCCGCAACAAAACCTCGGTTATTTTCCCGTCAATTCAAACGAAAATCGAAAGAAGAGAAAGAAGAAGAAGACACCCTTGCATCAGGCAAATCACTGTGCACTCCATGAATCTCTTCCGCCATTGTCAGAGTGGATCTCCGCAAACACAATAAACCAGCGGCGATTTACAGTGCGGCGACCGCGAGCTTTCGTCGAATCGTTTGATCGAGGGAGTCTGGTTGGCAGTGCACAATTGGAAGAAGGTTGGGAGGCACTTACGGTGATTACTGCGTGCACGCAGCTCCGGAATGGGTTTGGGAACGCAGCGCAATCCCGTCTTTAATGACGCGCGCACGTGAGTGAAGGGAATCATGCGCTAGAGAATTGATACTGCGAGAGGAAAATGCTTAATGCTTTGCGGAATAAAATGGATTATATGTATTGTTGACTCAAATGATTTATGTTCGGTTGAATTTACAAATCCTAAATTTAAGACTTCTAAACAATCTCCTAAATAAATGCACGTGAGTGAAAGGGAATCATGCGCTTGAGAATTGATACTGCGAGTGGAAAATGCTCCATGCTTTGCAGTATAAAATGGATTCTACTTATTGTAGACTCAACTGATTTATGTTTTGTCGATTTGTGTAACTCCTAAATGTAAAACTCCAGAATAAACGCCAGTGAGGAAAGGGAATCATGCGCTCGAGAAATTCTGCGAGGGGGAAAATGTTCAATCCCTCGCAGTGTATAATGGATTCTATTTATTGTTGACTCAGCTGGTTTATATTCGGTCGATTTGTGCAATGCGGAATTTTTTTCTAGAAACATACAGAGGGTGGAAATGAAATTAAAAGTTTTAAATTTTTTTTTGCAGTTTTAAATATGCGTAGTTTAGCTTGGTATAAATAAATATATCCTGAGTTAAACATGTAATTCTTTGCCTAGTAGACTTATTCTCTTAACAGTGCCAAATACTTATCAGCATTCTTAATGAGACGAGTTTCCTATGTATGACTTTACAAACCGTTCACATTTACCGAAAGTCTATTCTCCGAACGGTCACCGATTGTCAAACGAGGTATGTTGGTTTTATAGAATACTTTCAATTTTGTAGATTAGATTTTAGTTTTAAGCCTCCATAACAGCGACAAAGACGATCCAACGAGAGGAAGGAGAAAAGCACCATTTAGTATTGACTTAAGGAAACGCGGAATCTATGCACAAGGTGTATTAAAACAGTTGAGAAAGAAGTTCACGAAACAAAATAAAAGTTGAGGAAGAAAGTAGCAGGTGCTGAAAATCAGGACAGCAGTGGACAGAAAAAAGATAGTCCTTAGCATAACAAAACATTTTATTTCAACAACTTCAACAAAAAGGCCTACCTAACTCTCAGCTCGGGCCCTCGCGTTCATTTTTTAAAACCGCAAGATAAGGATATTTTTTAATTTCGGCCACCCTTACCTTTACAAAGATGTTTAAAGAGAGGATGAATGAAAGCACTAGTTAGTCTCGAGTAAAGAAAACGCGAAATCTATGCACAAGGTGTGCTCTCACACAAGACCCTGTGCGTATAGAAGCAGCAAGTTGAGAAAGAAGTTCATGGTACAAGATTTAAGTTGAAAATGAAAGTATTCGGTGCTGAAAAATGGACAGCAGAAAACTGAAGAAATTCAGCTTATAAAAAATAATTTTATTTCAACAAAAGACAAGACCTACCTAACTTTCAGCTACGCTTTCCTCGATGTTCGGTAACTTCGAAATCTAAGTCACGTGACGTTACACCGACGTACTCAGATGCACCCTGTGCCCAACTGAATTTGAAATATTAATGATTTTCACTGAAAAAAATAAATTTCAGGGCTGATATGAGCAGGTAAACATTCGTCGTAAGCGAATTACAGATTTAAGATATCTGCGTAGATATTAGTACCTTGTAAAATTCGTAATTTTTATATTCAATCAATTTAACAGTATTGAATGTCTGTGTTGCAGATGTTAGTTAGCGCTATAATGGTAGCTATCGTACGAGTAAATTTATTTTTAGCTTTTTATTATAATTTCATTTCGAAGCTGCATCTGTTCGCATAAGTTATTTGCCAACAGTTTAAATTTAAATTATAATTTCATCGTAGAGCTGGATCTCTATATAAGTTGTTTATCAATAGGACAAATTCAGTCAGATATTATATCTCTCAAACAGCTCAAAAGACCAAAATCATTAGGAAATTTCCGTTGGTCGGATGCTGGGTTAACATTTCAATTGACTAGTTTTGATGGCATCTGATCTTTGAAAAACCAGAAATTCCTGAATGCTTGTACGTCAACTGGTTCAGTTATGATTTAACAAGTTTATCGCGAGAGGTTAAACTGGAGTTCAATATTAAACCTTAATTTAAAGTCAATCGTAGTGAGGAATTTTGAATACAGCGAACATTAACCAGGTCGTGCCTTCACTTAGCTTCAATCATTCATGAAAATTGAGTTTCGGATTACTGGTTGGTCAGCAGCAAGCATTACAAAAGCCCCTCCGCGTACCACCGTAGCTCACCTCGCTGTCAACGAGTCAAAAACAGAAGCGAACGGACCTCAAAAAAGAATGCATCCGATTTTTTCATTGTGCGAGCAAATGAATAATATAATTTAGACTTGCAAATGGTCTGATTAAATTAGGTTGGAGCACACTTGCAAGTTTTAAAATAAAAATGATAGCAAAGACGGCTGATTTTAAAATGGTCTGTCTTCAGATTGACTGTAAATGTATGTTGCCACAGCTTAACATAACAGCGCTACACAGCTCCCGAGACACTGACCGGAACACACTCAAGGCGGTTTTGGCTACCACACAAAACCGAGCCTGTTATTCTCGTCGGAGCACATCGGTAGGCACTCTTCGAAATTTTATGGTAAATGAACTCGTAAGATTTGACAGGACTCCTGAATACTTAATGCAAGAGGCCGTGCAGACAAGCCGAAATTTAAATTGGAGGAAGGGAATCAGTGAACCCGAGAGGAAAATCTCGTCTGATATTGTGGAACAAGAAGATGCGAGTTTGAGGGTATGTTCTCACACGAAATTGAGTTTGCTGCTTTCAATGTCGTATTGACTGCTAATTATTTTTTATTAAATTTGTGAATATAGTAAAACGAGAATCAGCGTTGAACCAATATTAATAATTATAATGTATAACAATTATGTAACAATTATAATGTATTTCACGCACTTATGGAGATGAGTTTCTCATGAGCATCATTTTGTTCATGACAACATTTATGCCTCTATATTATAATAGATTCATTGATAATTATTCCTTCCCGAACAGGGATTTGTCAAAAAAAGGCAACATTATATGAAATGCATATTTGAACATATATATTCATTCTAACAACGTAGCAACCGCTTTTGTATTTGCCTACTAACGCCACATGTATAAATAAGATGTTAGTTCAAGCTTCCCTAACCGCCAAAAAGGCGATCCAAAGAGAGAGGAGAGCACCATTCATTATGGAGTTAAGGGAACGCGAAATCTGTGCCGAAAGTACATAAAAACAGTGAGCTGAAAAAGTAGTTCTTAAAACAAGATAACAGTGGAAGAAGAAAGTAGTAGGTGCTGGAAAACTGGACAGCAGTGAACCGAAAAAAGATGGTCTGTAACAAAACAAAAAACCAATTCTATTTCAACAAAAGGAAGGCGTACATTACCGTTAGCTCGGGACTTCACATATTCTTCCTGGGACATCACCTGTAAAATGACCCCAATACGTCGACAGTGTCTGTCGTTGCGAGAACAGCGCCATGTGCTGTGAGTTTAGTTTATTAGTTTATTAGTTAGTTTAAGCCTCCCTATCCTCAACAATGAGATGTAAAGAGAGGAAGGAAGAAGGCACCATTTAGTATGGAGTTAAGGGAACGTGGAATCTATGCAGAAAGGGCACAGAAACAGACAGCTAAGAAAGAAGTTCATGAAACAAGAAAAAGTTGAAGAAGAAAGTAGTAGGTGCTGAAAAACAGGACAGCAGTGAACCGAAAAAAAGATGGTCCGTAACACAACAAAACCTATTCTATTTTAACAAAAGAAAGCCTACCTAACCTTTAGCTCGGGCCCTCACATTGTTCCCCTGGGAGCGCTAGTTCCCATAGATAATGTGCTGTGAGTGAGTATGTGTGTGTGCATTGAGTGAATGTCGACATGTTGGTGTTCGTTTGGTGCTACTTCCGTTACCGAGATAGCAAATGTGTCTGATGTTGTAACGGTATCTCCATTACTAAGGTATTCAGATTGTCTGATGTTGCAACGGTATCTCCATCACTAAGGTATCCAGAGTGTCTGATGTTGCAACGGTATCTCCATTACTAAGATATCCAGAGTGTCTGATGTTGCAACGGTATCTCCATTACTAAGGTATTCGACGTGTCTTATGTTGTTAAGGTATCTTCATTCCCAAGGTATTCAAAGTGTTTGATATTTCAAACGGTACCGTATTGAAAATTTATATCAAAAACACAAAAAGTGCACACTGCAAGTGCAAAAAAAAAGAATCCCCTCTAAATCACTGCTCGGGCAAAATTATGCCTTGGATGATCATGGCAGTCATTGAAAAGAATTGGGACAAAAAATAAGAGAACAGCCGCTGCAAAAACCCACTACTGAACTGAACGTTGAGCTCACAAAGCCTGTGAGCGCCAAAGCAAAGAGCAGAAATTTCCCGGGCGAGAGGTAATTTTTAAATTGTTTATCAGGGGTGCCAAAGCCTTCAACACTTTGACTGCGGCAGGTAAAACTGAAGTTTAATATCCAATTGAGATTTCACGTCAAATGTAGAAAGCAATGTTGAAAATACTAAACATTAGCTGGACCATGCTCTCACCCAGTTTTAATTGAGTACTTATGAAATTTGAGTTTGTGACTACTGGTCGGTCAGTAGCATTATGAATACCCTCTCCGTGGCTACCGGCGGCTCTCGTCGCTGTCAAAGTGATAAGTAAAAAACGTGGTACCGTAGCCATAATACCTGGAATACGAAGCAAATAATACCTGAAATACGAAGCAATGCAAAGGATGAGTCTTGCTTCACACAGTTTTAAACTTTTGAACCAACCTACACCTATCAAACGTCGTCCCGAGCCAGGCTGCTAGCTGCCAAGAGTAAAACATGGCTCGGGTTCAGTAATGGTTTGGGTGGAGTTCCATAGGCCCCGTGATCACTTTGCAAGGTCGCGTTGCAGGCAAGGCTTATTTGATGCTATTGGCCTATCATGTCCATCTCAAGGTACACCATTTGTTCCTCCAGTCATCTTCCTCCAGGCACTGCCCCACAGTCACTGCCCCACAGTCACTGCCCCACAGTCACTGCCCCACAGTCCCTGCCCCACAGTCCCTGCCCCACAGTCACTGTCCCACAGTCACTGCCCCACAGTCACTGCCCCACAGTCACTGCCCCACAGTCACTGCCCCACAGTCACTGCCCCACAGTCACTGCCCCACAGTCACTGCCCCACAGTCACTGCCCCACAGTCACTGCCCCACAGTCACTGCCCCACAGTCACTGCCCCACAGTCACTGCCCCACAGTCACTGCCCCACAGTCACTGCCCCACAGTCACTGCCCCACAGTCACTGTCCCACAGTCACTGCCCCACAGTCACTGCCCCACAGTCACTGCCCCACAGTCACTGCCCCACAGTCACTGCCCACAGTCACTGCCCCACAGTCACTGCCCACAGTCACTGCCCCACAGTCAATGCCCCATAATCATCGCATCATAATCATCGCCCCATAATCATCGCCCCATAATCATCGCCCCATAATCATCGCCCTGTATATAATACACCGTATGTTGTTTACTTGATTTGTTGACTCGTCCACGCTCACTCCTTCCTCTCCCTGTGTTTACATCAGTGCACAGTGACGGCAGATTTGTACTTGCATCGTTTGAAATTCAACAAAGAATACATCATAGAAATAAACAAATCAAGAAAGAAAGGAGAGGTATTGAAATTGATTATTTAAAAATGGTTTTCACGGAGGAAATATATATCTGACGCCGAAAGAAAATTTTCAACATTACAGGTTCAATAAAACTAATCCCAATATCAGCTACACCATTCCAAAGGAACCTAAATTGACTAGATCAAGAGTCAATTCGAAAAAAGAGCTTTTCAAGGGAATCGAAATTGAAAAGATCGAAACCCAATCCGATGTAAAACTTTCCAAGAATGTAAAAACTGACACAAGTAGCAGCAAGTGATTCAGAAGTGGCATCTGCATCACACGGCCAGGGTGCGTCCTGGTACGGCTGGACGTACCTTCAGGTGATGGACGGACCCTCTGGTACTGAAGGTACCATCTAAACTAAACCGTGTGTAGTGTTGAAAATATTATAAAAACTTCAACTCGAAACAACAAAAAAATATTCTCCTCTGAAAAATAAGCATTTTTGTTTTTAAAATTTAATTTTATTTTATTTTATTTTACGATATAATAATAATAAGTTTAGGGTTACGTTTCCACCAGGGTCGCCAGCAACTTGCAACTATGGACCCCCCTAGCTTCAGCTAGGTAATCACACATCGGCTAGGCGATCACATTATGAGCAACGAGACTTGCTACAGACAACTGGATTGATGTTAGTATTATCAGTTCGTGTGGTGTCGAACACTCATTTCAGCGCACATCGGAAATAAGGTAAGTAGTATGACTGTTGGACTCTGAGAGGTCCACAAGTGTGCAGTTCCGTATGCTTGGCATCCGATGACGATAGCTAGCTTGCAGTAATTTGGCAGGGGCACGTATAATTCATATGAGGTCGTACGCGTTGATTCTGTGAAGGTATTCCATAAGTTCGGCGATAGGGGCGTCATGACCCAGCAGGTCTCTGATTGTGAGAGGCGGGTGGTGGTCAGCGGCAAATAGACTTATGTGACGGCGTCTTGCGTTGTGTAAGGCTGGGCAGTCCATGACGATGTGATGTACGGTGAGGCGAGCCCCCAAACAAAGAGGGCAGCCGGGCGGAGGTTCTTGGACTGTGCTATTCATTAAGTATCCGTGTGTGAGTTGTGTGTGGCCACATCGCAAGCGGTTCAGTACCACTTCGCTTCTTCTCGTCAGGTTTTCTCGTTTGTAGGAGTTCGGATCGGGTTGTATGTTGAATAGGAAATTTCTTCCCCGATGCCAGTTTTCCTTCCATAGGGCACGTATTTTGCTACTTATGATTGGGTACCAGTCTCCATAGAAAGTCATGACATTTTCTGCTGGTCGAAGTGCTGCCGTTTTAGCGAGTTTGTCAACTGCCTCGTTGCCTTCGATGCCGACATGGCTCGGAATCCAACAGAATTTAACTGTTTTGTGGTCTTGGGTTAGTTTGTCGATTTGATGTATGAGATACCGCGCAAGGGGATGGGGGGTACGCTTATTTTGCAGAGCTGTGAGGGCGCTTAAGGAGTCACAGAAGATTACAAATCTCTCTTGGTTGCGGTCGCGAATAAGTTTTAGAGCCATTTCAATAGCGTGGAGTTCTGCAGTGAAAATTGATGTAACTCCAGGAAGGGACATCATCTCCCTCGTACCGCCACACAGTGCTGCGGCGCCGACTTTGTCATCATACTTGGAACCGTCGGTAAAGATCGGGACATGCTCTTTGTATTCCTCGCGCCGCAGTCGCTGGTATTCCCGGATGTACAGGACTGGGTGGGTACATTCCTTCTTGTAGAGTGTCAGTTCTGTATTTATTTTGGCGGGGGCGGTTTTCCATGTGGGCGTGGTGATATTCAGTAGCCGATAAGAGAAGGCAGGCTTTATGTGAGGCTCATGGAGATCGAGAGATTCAATGAGTTCGACGGTGCGAACGGCGAAAGGCGGTGAGGATTGTTTATTATTAAACAGTCTTCTGTCGATGGGCCGTATGGCACAATTGCGCGCTGGGTTTGACAGGTGGCTTTTTATTTTGTAGAGGTACTTTAGTGAGAGGTGCTGTCTTCTCAGCTCAAGGGGCATTTCGCCGGAAATAACTTGTAAGCTAGGGATCGGTGTTGATTTAAATGCGCCTGTAGCTAGCCGTAGGCAGTCATTCACGATGGGGTCAAGCTGTTTGAGTGTTGATAACGAGGCAGAGGAGTAGACCATGCACCCGTAGTCCAATTTTGGCCGGATGAATAGTCGGTATAGGTGGAGCAAAGTTGCCTGGTCTCCACCCCATTCGTGCGAGGCGATAGATTTAAGCATATTCACGTTTTTCTGGCAGCTTGCTTTTATGTTGGTGATATGGGTCTTCCAGGTAAGTTTGCGATCCCATGTTAGCCCAAGGAATTTTATTTCATCAGTGTATTCTATATTTTGGTTTCCAATTTTGAGTGGCGGTGACAAATGCATACCCGGTAGAGAGGTGAAATGTACAGCTCTGGATTTGTCCATTGAAAAGGAGAAGCCGTTGGTTCGAGTCCAGGGCCCTACCCTGTCGATGCACTCTTGGAGTTTGGCCTGAACAATTTTGGGGTCGCTGTGGTGGTACCCGAGCTGGAAGTCGTCAACGTATAACGATGCGTGATACCGGGGATCTTTTGGGATCAAGGAGGTAATATTGTTAATTTTAATGATGAAGAGGGTTACTGATAAGACGGAGCCTTGAGGGACACCTTCTTCTTGTGGAAATGGGTCGGATACGTGATTGTTTATCCGTACTCTGAGGGTTCGATGATGCAAAAACTGTTTTATGAAGTAAGGGAGTCGTCCGCGGAGGTTTAGATTGTAAAGGTCTCGCATGATTCCATATCTCCAGGTGGTGTCGTAGGCTTTTTTAAGATCAAAAAATATGCTTATGAAGTGCTCGTTGTGGATGAAGGATTTTCGGATGGTGGTTTCCAGACGGATTAGATGGTCGGTGGTGGATCGGTTAGGGCGGCCGCCGCATTGAATATTGGTCAGGTAACCGTGCATGTCACAATGGTCAAGGAGTCTATTATTGATGAGTCGTTCTAGAGTCTTGCAGAGGCAGCTTGTTAACGCAATTGGCCTGTAGTTCAATGGTGAGTATGGAGACTTTCCGGGTTTTTGAAACGGGATGATTACTGCTTCTCTCCAACTGGGTGGGAAGTAACCATGGAGCCACAGCTTGTTGTAGAGGGACAAGAGGCTTTCTTTGCCCTGTTTTGGGAGGTGTTTTAGCATCTCGTATGAGATTCCGTCAGCTCCGGGTGATGTTTTCTTTGCGGTATTCAAAACGGCGTCGAGTTCGGCAGAGGAGAATGCTTCGTTGTACATTTCGCTATTGTGAGACGAGAAATCAATTTTATTCGCTTCTGCTCGTAGTTTTTCTTGTATAAAATCTTGAGGGTAGTTGGCCGTGCTGCTGATATGGCTAAAAGTTTCTGCTAGTTTATTTGCTATATCTGGTACTGTCGAGTATGTCACATTGTTTTCCCTTAGTATTGATACATGCCGCTGCGATTTTCCTTTGATTTTTCGGACACTTTCGTATATAGAGCTGATTGGTGTGTTCTTTGTGAAGGTATTGGCGAGTGAAATCCAGGCTTTTCGTTTTTCTTCCCGCAATAGGTTTCTATGGATGGCTCTAGCTCTCTTCCAACACAGGGCATTCTGCACGGATTTTGTTTGTCTATATCTTTGGTAGAGGCGTTCTCTGTTATTGCGCGTTTCTGTAAGTCTTGCACTCCAGTAGGGTTTCGGAAAAAAGGTTGTTAGTTTGGTTGTGGGGATGCATTCCCCTGCTACGGCAGTCAATGTCCTGGTGAATGCTTCAAGTGCTTCGGCACATGTAGCTTCATTGGGTATCTGGAGCTCCTCCCACAAGGGGTGGGCTTCGTAAGACGTCCAGTCCGCCTTCTTGATGTTCCATACGGTGCGTCTCAGCTCGTTGCGTGGTGAGTTCATTAGTTTCAGTACAATAGGACAGTGATCGCTGTCTTCTGGAGATTCGGATGCGTTCCATAATAGGTCGGCACCAAGGCGAGGAGAGGTTAAGGTCAGGTCTATTGCAGATTCTGAGTTGTACGATATTCGAGTCGGGGTTCCCGTGTTGAGCAAAGTCAGGTTATGTTGGCTGATGAAGTCTTCTACCAGACGGCCCCGGGCATCAGTAGTTTGGCATCCCCAGATTGTGTTGTGGCTATTGAAGTCGCCCATCAAAATGATTGGAGGAGGCAGTTGGGTCAATAACTCGCTCAACAATTCTGCAGATAAGGTGTGGTTTCTTGAGTTGTAGAACGAGACAAAGGTTATTCGCTGAGTGAGTTGGACGGTAGCTGCGATGACTTGCATGGTTGAGGTCAAGGGGACTTCCTGAAAGGGGATGGATTCGTGGATTAGAAGGCCCACTCCTCCATGGGGTGTGATATTAAGGTGTCCATGCTTGGTGAGTAGAACGTATTGTGGTATTGAGAAATTACAGTTGTGCCACAGTTTGGTTTCTTGAAGAGCAATTACAAGCGGTTTGTGGAGGTTGATTAGTTGTAATAATTCGTCTTTTTTCGCCCGAACACCCTGGCAGTTCCATTGCAGTGCGCTGGCTCCACTATTCATTTTGGCTTAGTTGGGTTTCCACTTGGTACTGTTGGTAAATTTTTCTTGTTTCACTTCTTACGGTCGGATTGTTCTCGCTTGTTATTTCGCTATCACTCATTGCAGAGTCGTAGTTTGATATGATTTGGATAGGGGTTGTATACGTTTTTCCCGTGGATGGGTCAACACAAACTGCTTCAGTTACTTGTTTCTTTTCGGTTGGTTTTTCTTGATCTTCGGAGTTTTTTCTCTTCCTCCGTACGGAGATTTTAGGACTCTGAGGCTCAGAGGGTCCGGATGAAGTAGCTGTGGGAGGTGCTACTGCTTCGGGTTCCTGAGGTACAGGAGGCTGTCGGTTGGGTGCTTCTGAGCTGTTTGACGTCACGGCAGCCGCATAGCTGTGGCGATAGTTTGGTTGTTCTGAGTCAAGTTTAACTTTTGCTTGGGCTCTAGTTAATTTGTATTTGTGTTGAATGGTGAGAATTTCCTGATGATATTTAAATTCGGTACATTGGTAGGATCCTGAGTAGTGATCTTGGCCGCAGTTGTGGCATTCTATTTTGGTGTTGGTGCAATCTCCACTATCGTGGTTTGCATTGTTGCACCTAGCACAGGTCACTATATTGCTAGGGCATCGTTTCTGCGTGTGGTTGTATTCGAGGCACTTTTTGCAGTACATGGGACGTGGCACGTATGGGAGTACTTTTGTTTGAGATTGTTCACCAGGGATGGTGATGTAGTCAGGGAGTTCCTGTCTAAAAGTGAGTAGAAGAGCTTGAGAGAGGGGGTTCTTTGGTCGGATCCAGGTTGCCTTCACCGCGTCGTAAAGTCCGTGATCCGCTTTCAGCCCCTCTCGGAAGCAGTCGAAGTCAGAGAGATCGTACTCGTAGAGATACACGAGTCCTTTGACTAAGTTGAAGTGTGGGTGTTCAGATATGGAGACTGGGATATTGTTTAGGGATGTAATGTTACAGATCTGGATGCTTTGTTGTTTGCCGGTTACCTCGATAATAAAAGAGCTTTCATCTTGGGAGGTAATTCGCTTAGGCTTATCACCCAACTCGACCTGGAGGCATTTCTCGAAAACCCACGGAGACATTTTACGTTTTTCTTTTGGATCCAATGTGCATTTGAAATGTGTGGGATGTAGAGGTGAAGATTTTTCAGGCACGTTCGTTGGGCCGTTGAGCATTTGTCTGGCGCGGCGTTTTCCAACCTTGTGGCTGTTCTGGATGGCAAGTATCTGCTCTTCTTCAATTTGTTTTGGGCATGCTTTGTCCTTGACGCAGTGGGGACCTCGGCAGTGGAAGCACATAGCTTCCGCTGCAAGGCACTGGTCGCTGCTGTGTCCCACCACTCCGCACTTTCCGCAAGTGAGTGCTCGGGTGCAACGTTTCTTGGTGTGCCCATACATTTGGCAGTTCGTACACTGCATGGGTTTCTCGATGTACGGATATACCCTTGTATCGGACCGCTCACCTGGTATATAGATGTAGTCGGGAGGAGTTTCAGAGTTGAATTCAATGATTAGGGCGCTGGTCTGTTCATATTTCGTTTTAATGAAAGTTGCATCTATTACATCGCTAATGTTGTAATTTTCTTTCAGTCCGGCTGCAAATTCAGTAAAGTTTTCCATGTTATATTCTTTAATGTAGATAAGCCCTTTTGATTTGTTGAGCTTTGGGTGGGGGAAGACCTTGCACGGTGTTGAATTTATGTTTGCGATAGTCATGAGTGTCTGGCCTTGGCTCTCGCTTCTTACTTCAAGGGTGAAGCTGTCTTTGCCGCTGGTGGTGATGGACTTCGGTGGCAATTTTGTCAGAGCCAAAATTAACTTTTTAATTGAGTAAGGGTCGATTGCACGCTTTGTTTCTGGTGCAAACTTTATGGTGTAAAAGCGCGTGAATACTGGTGGTGGTGGTGGCTGTTTTGTAATATCCAAAGGGATGAACTTGTTTTTATCTTTCTGTCTTAGAGGGTTGATTGAGCTCTTCAGTCCTCCAGAGGAAGATAGGGACGATAGAACTTCTTTTATTTCTTTAATGGTTTTCTCAAGCTTCTCTATTCTTTCTTCATTGGAGATTAGGTTGGGTGCACCAGAGGCATGGCTCGTTGTATTCACCCGAGCAACATTTCGCTCCGGCAGTACCCCATCCAAATACTTCACTACCTCGCCGATGTTGTTCTCGATGTCGGTGATCCGAGCAGACATGCCTCCATCGTGCTCCCGTTCCCCAGTCTGACGACTTGCGCCTGCTGAAGAGGTCGAGCAAGGGGATGTGCTGCTCTGTGGTCTATTTGCATGTTCTGCAACTGGCGTCCTGATCGATTTTACCTCATTGGGCTTGGCGCATGACTTCTTTTGTTCTCTTGCAGGCGTCTTCCACACCCCCACAGAGCTTCTCTGGCTGGGTCGCGATCCTTTGCCGCCCCTCGCCATTCTGACTGGTCATCGGGGCACTAGGCCCACAGGACCAGGGTCGAGTGTTTTATTTATGATACTTTATTAATTTTAGTTTGTTTTTTCCTTACAAGATACGGAATGAAGGATAAATACTCAAAGCTAACAAGAGCAAATGATTTGGTAGGTTATACAACCTAGTTATTCACCTTACACTAACGAACGCAAAGCACACGAAAATGAAAAAGAAATTACAACCTAGAGCACACAGGTGCTCTAGGCGCCCCCCGCGTTGGTTCCACCCACAATAATTCTGATTGGCGATAAACTATTACAATAATCAAGTCGCTATCCCAGTACAACAGGTTGTACAAATGACGGTAGTCGTAGTGGGTGTACTAACGGCACCACCACGAGAAGGTGCGGGTGGGCTGGATACCCGCACCTGAGCACGGGTAACCTATATCAAATCCTTGTCTGTTTTTCTTTTTTGTTCCCTAAACCACAAAAAGAAGAATGCACATCAAATAACCGTAAGAAAATACTTTGAGTTCGATGCCAGTACAACGTCGTAAAGGGAACAGTGAAAATTGCGAGCAATCTTTCACATTTCAGGCTTATTTTGCCTTTAAGTATGATAATTTTTTTTACAGAATTTGAAAGCATTTTAAAATTTGAATAACAAATTTTTAATAAGCAAGATTTTAAATATTTCCGCGTATCTTTTGTTCGTTATTTTCTGGTCTTTTATTTCTGTTGTTCATTATGAGGGCTTCATATCAACGGGTCTGAAGCAGTCATTAGAGCACTGCATATATCTCCCCGCATATTAAATTAAGTGTGATATTTTTACTCAACGTTAAAAAGTTAAACTAATCACCAAATCAGCACTTCACTTCCAAAGAACCAAAACCGGCATGTAACTATTTTCACGGGATGCTATTATTATCTTTGTCCAATTAAGGGGAAAGTACGTTATTTAATGATGAAAGTATCTTAGGATACGAAGAAAGTATCTTCAGATTATACCTCCTCTCAGTTCCGACCGCCGTCGCTCCGGAGGAAAACTCCCCGAATTTGCCATCAGACGCCATACTTTTTCGGAAGTTTTTTACTGAATATTAGCTTATTAAAATTTAATGGTGACAGACCAGTGTATTTTCCGCCAATGCCTTGACTACCGTTTTATACATCATTTAAATGTGTACATTCGCATTTACGCTGATGCAAAAGACTGATTTCTACACATGGGAGAGATATTGGAAAATTCTATAGAGTATTTTTTTCCCGCGTGTCGATTTCTGAAATAAGGATTTCTTCGCATATTCTCAGTTTTCCATACTAAAAATTCAAAAATTCAGCAATTTCGTCGACCCAACTACACCCATGGAAAAACCCGGAGAAAACGCTGTAGCATTTCTTCAAGATCAATAATTATCTGGATGATTTTCATACTCATACATGCTACAAACAGTAAATATATCTCATTGTTTTTAAAGACGTACCCGCAATATAAAAAATCCACAATATAATAATCCACATTATAATTGAAATCGGCAATACAATAATCCCTCAGGTATCTCACAGGAACTTTGCTTCTTTAGTCAGACTTATCCGAGTCAGACTTACACTGCATCATTTTTTCCGTTCGTATCAAAACGCACCTTAGAATTTAGCAACTCACCGACCACCGCAATGGAGTACGCGCAAGGCACCCTGCTCCTTCCTTCGATATTTTTGGCGTAGCATAAAACATTTGACGCTTCTCTAGCCACGAGCGTCAAGAAAGATCTTTTCGGGTCACTCGGATCAATCTTGCCTTCGAGCACATCCTCTCTGCGCACGAAGGGGAGATCAGCAAATGGAGGTATATCGTTTTTCTTCCGTCCCGAGGAAGTTTTGCCCCTCCGGAGGCCAGCGTGATAACGACCTTCTCGGCCAGCCTGTGCTACTACGCCGGAATCTTTGGAGCCTCGGTTTGTGTACGGATCGTTTTTGCTACGAGGGACAGCGTTCGGGCGATCTATATTGGAACCGTACTCATTCTCAGACATGTTGGATCTGCCTGTGCTTGGGTCCGTAGGTGTCAGGTCGATCAGACCAGGGAACGGAAACGTTGGACTTTCGCCAGTAACAACTCCCCCTTTTTCGAAAGACCGCTGGTAACCGAACACGTCTGTTTGGCGGACCCAAAGGAAAGTGAGGTTGCTGGAAGGTTCGGCCGCTACGTCGCACACCAGAGTCACGGAAGAGTTCCGGCCCACCACAATCACTCGGGGTTCGTTTCTGGGCGACAAACAGTACGGGGTGTCTGTAACAAAGTACAAAATACCATTATTAAAAAATCAAAATACCATTTTACCATTATTTCTGTCATTATGTTAGTATTATTATTATTGTTACTTTGACGGTGCACTGGCTTAATTACTGATTAGATTTGATGCTAGTTTAAAACTCCCTGACTGCAACAAATGCGTTCCAAAGAGAGGAAGGAGGAAGACACCATTTAGTTTTGAGTTAAGGGAACGCGGAATCTATGCACAAGGTTCATAGAAACAGTAATGTGAGAAAGAAGTTCATGAAACAAGATAAAAGTTGAAGAAGAAAGTAGTAGGTGCTAAAGAACAGGACAGCAGTGAACCAAAAAAAGGTGGTCCTCTACATAAGAAAGAATATTTATTTAAACAAAAGAAGACCTACCTAAATCTCAGCTCGGGATATCATCAGAGCCGTCGAAATGCCTATTTCAAAAGATTTATCCTTCCGTCCACTAGGTGAAGTTTTCACTTGAATTTAATTAATTGTTATCTCGTCAGTACTTCTCTATTACGTCTAACACTTTGCGGTCCCTACTAACTCGAGTACTATAGACGTGTTTCTTAGAAATTCCCAGCCACAGAAATACTTCAGAGTTTCCGTATCTCATTAAAGGGTAAATACTTTATACTTTTGAATTTTCAGGAATATGTCAAACGTGTTCGGGGTTGTAGGAGCTTATGTGTACCGATGAAAGGAACCTGCGAGTGCACAAGAAAATATCCTCATATATGGAAGGATATATTGTCATACATCCTTGAACTCTCATCATAAATGTAAGAATATATTCCGATGTACTCGTATTTATAGAATAACAAAACCATATGTATCTTTATATTCTTAACGTAAATGCAAAAATGTATTTTGATACTTAAAATCACATCCGTTTATACACCCTTACGTTATTAATATAAACGTAAGCAAATATTCACATCCATAAGACGACATGTTTTTAAACATCCTAAAATTTTCAACATAACTGCAAGAATGTATCCTTATACACAAAACGACTTGAATTCTTGGCTTGAATCAATTCAGAGGAAACGGGAACAAATTATAAGCCGCACTCACGCGTAACTTTGAGCAAGCAAGCATTACTTTCCCCATCTCCCTCTGAATTAATTGATGCCAAGCAAATTCAGAATCAAAAATCCCACTCACGCGTCACTTTGAGCAAGCCAGAATTACTTTGCCCAGTTCCCTTATTTGAGGCCAAGCAAATGTAGAATTAAAAGCCACACTCACGCGTCACTTTGAGCAAGCCAGAATTACTTTGCCCATTTCCCCTAATTGATGCCAAGCAAATGTAGAATTAAAAACCACACTCACGCGTCACTTTGAGCAAGCCAGAATTACTTTGCCCAGTTCCCTTAATTGATGCCAAGCAAATGTAGAATTAAAAGCCACACTCACGCGTCACTTTGAGCAAGCCAGCATTACTTTGCCCATTTCCCCTAATTGATGCCAAGCAAATGTAGAATTAAAAACCACACTCACGCGTCACTTTGAGCAAGCCAGCATTACTTTGCCCGTCTCCCTCGGTATTGGACGCCAGACACGTGTAGAGGCCAGCGTCAGCACGCCTCACAGGCCGCAGCTGCAGCACGCTCCTGTTGCTGCTCAGAGTCAGATGAGGGCCAAAATTGAGCTGCGAGCTTCTGGAAGACGCGTGAGACACGTCGGAAGTGAGCAATTTCAGAGGCATCACTTTAGATTGTGGGTGCTGGGAAATACCAGAATGTTTTGATCCCGTCGCCAAATGTGGATCGAACTCTCCGTGGACTTTTACGGGAAATCGCACGGAAAGTGGGTTAGGTGTTATGTCGTCTTCGGAGTTTCCAATTTCTTCTGATGAGGATAACAGTTGGTTCCGTGGTGTGAACACGAACGTTAGGAGGTTATCTCCGGTTGAAATGAACTTCTGGTTGCCTCTTTGCTGTGCGTCCGATTCAGTGAGCACGGTTCCCTGATAGGAAAACATCATATCAGTTGACGACTTACATTGATCTCCAGTGGTTCTGAACAACCGACCAGTACCAACTGGAAAAAGGAAAGCGTAATCGAACGCAGTGTTAATAGGAAGAAAGGAAGTTAGGCAATTGCACGGGACAAAAAACATTGTATTAATTATATACTTGTATTGATCTGGAGTGGCTCTGAACAACCGACCAGCATCAACTGAAAAAGGAAAACGTAAGCAAATGCAGCGTTTGTAGAAATAAATGAAGCTAGACAGTTCTATTCAACGCAACGCTGTTAAAATAAGATAATCATTTATAATTTTGACCGAAAACATCCCACTTTGAAAGTTGGGAAAGAAACGCAACGCTATTATAGAACAGATTATGTGTGTTACATCTGTTTTTTTTAGATTTCATTGAATACTGTTCTCAATTAATCTGAAAAAAAAACAAAGGGAAAATGCAGATAAAATCGACGTGAATAACTGTGCATAACGAAGTTTTCAGCGGTAATTCTCATCACGAATTCTAACGTTCTTCTTTTGATACATGCAGCCTTCTTATCTCCTACGCCTATATAGTGGTACATTCACTGATTATTATTAAATAAGAAAGTTTTAGCCTCCTTTTACCATGACGAAGATGTTCAAAGAGAGGAAAGATGAAGGCCCCATTTAGTATGGAGTTGAGGAAACGCGGAATCTATGCACAAGGTGCATAGAAACAGTAAGCTAAGAAAAAAGTTCATGAAACAAGAAAAAGTTGACGAAAGGAGTAGTAGGTGCTGAAAAACAGAACAGCAGTCAACCGAAAAAAGATGGTCCGTAACAAAAAAAACACATGTCAACAATCGGAAGGCTTACCAAACCTTTAGCTCGGGTCCTCACATAGTCCCCCTGGGAGCGCTAGTTCCCATAGATAGAGTCGTTGTATGCCCTCAGAAGTCAGAAGTGGTACATTCGCTGGAATAAATGCGATCTAAACACGTGGGTCGCGGGGTGAGCCTCCGGTGGACGCGGAGGGGATTTCCATAATGCTGCTGACCGACCAGCAAACATAAGCCTAATTTTTCTAAATACGTAATCAAGACTAAGTGAAGGGACGATACAGGTCGCATTTTCTACTTTAAAATTACATTTTTCAATTGGCTTTAAATTTAAATTGAATATTGAATTTCAGTTTACTCCATCGTGGTCACAGTATTAAAAGATTCGATGATAAGTTAGTTTAAGCCTCCCTAACCGCTACAAAAAAAGAGCGTATCGAAGAGAGGAAGGAGGAAGGCACCACTTAGTATGGAGATGAGAGAATGGGGAATCTATGCAGAAAGGTCATAAAAACAGTAAGACGAGAAAGAAGTTCATGAAACAAGAAAAGTTGAAGAAGAAAGTAGAAGGTGCTGAAAAAACAGGACAGCAGTGAACCGAAAAAAGATGGTCCGTAACAAATCAAAAACCAGTTCTATTTCAACAAAAAAAGAAAGCCTACCTAACCTACAGCTCAGGCCCTCACATTGTCCCCCTGGGAGCGCTAATTCCCATAGATACAATAATTGTATCCCCCTGAGGGGTCACCGTATTAAAAACAAAAGCCCGATTGGATAAGATGTTCAAGTCTCCCTAACCGCAGCAAAGGCGTTCTAAAGAGGAGAAGGAGGAATGTACCCTTTGTATGGACTTGAGTGAACGCGGAATGAATACACAAGATACATATATATACAGGAAGTTGTGAAAGGAGAACATTAAAAAAGAGATAGCAGTTGGAGAAGAAAGTAGTAGGCACTGAAAATAGGACAGCAGTGAACTAAAAAAGACGGCCCGTAGCAAGACAAAAACATATTTCAACATGAGGAAGGCTTACTAAACCTTTAGCTCGGGACCTCACACATTCCCCCTGGGAGCGCTACTTCCCATAGATACAATAGATGTATCATCCTGAGGGGACAATTTCCCAGACGGAAATAAAAATAAAAGAAATTCTACGTAACTAAAGTATTTTCCTCAAAATCATTGACGATAGCCGAGAAACGACGATAATTTATTTGAAAACAAAATGATAATTTCTGTAGCTGATGGAACATTCAAAAATTTTCTGACAAATCATGTAACCGAGATAATCATAATTTACGAATAACAAAGATGGTCTCATATACATAAATAACCACGCTTACTGAAATGTTTTCTAAAACAACAATTTCCCCGATAGCAAAGGCAAAAACAATTTCACCAATAACAAAGATACAAGCCATTTCCCTGATAAAAAAGAAAACAATTACTTCGCCGATAACAAAGACGAAAACAATAATTTCCCACACAACATAGATGAAAACGACAATTTCCCACACAACATAGATGAAAACGACAATTTCCCCGCCTAAAAAGACGAAAACAATAATTTCCCCGATAAAAAAACAAAAAAAATAATTTCTCCGATAACCAAAACGAAAACAATAATTTCCCCGACAACAAAGACTTAACCCGAGAGGCCACGGAATGCAGCGGCACCAATTAGAACATTACCCCGCAGCGAAGCAAGCATCAAACCGAGCTCTGGCTTTCATTACGGATGCTCTGACCAATCAGGAGTAACGAACTCGGTTTCCTCAAGATTACGTATTAATTGGATGTTGGATATCTGGGAGACTGTGTTGCGCCACTGGATATTGGGTCAGGGTAGTGATTTGTTACCGTGCCGCGCCCGTGCCGTGGGACTCGCGACCGTGCCGTGGGACACGCGACCGTGCCGTGGGACTCGCGACCGTGCCGTGGGACTCGCGACCGTGCCGTGGGACTCGCGACCGTGCCGTGGGACTCGCGACCGTGCCGTGGGACTCGCCACCGTGCCGTGGGACTCGCGACCGTGCCGTGGGACTCGCCACCGTGCCGTGGGACTCGCGACCGTGCCGTGGGACTCGCCACCGTGCCGTGGGACTCGCGACCGTGCCGTGGGACTCGCCACCGTGCCGTGGGACTCGCCACCGTGCCGTGGGACTCGCCACCGTGCCGTGGGACTCGCGACCGTGCCGTGGGACTCGCGACCGTGCCGTGGGACTCGCGACCGTGCCGTGGGACTCGCGACCGTGCCGTGGGACTCGCGACCGTGCCGTGGGACTCGCGACCGTGCCGTGGGACTCGCGACCGTGCCGTGGGACTCGCGACCGTGCCGTGGGACTCGCGACCGTGCCGTGGGACTCGCGACCGTGCCGTGGGACTCGCGACCGTGCCGTGGGACTCGCGACCGTGCCGTGGGACTCGCGACCGTGCCGTGGGACTCGCGACCGTGCCGTGGGACTCGCGACCGTGCCGTGGGACTCGCGACCGTGCCGTGGGACTCGCGACCGTGCCGTGGGACTCGCGACCGTGCCGTGGGACTCGCAACCGTGCCGTGGGACTCGCGACCGTGCCGTGGGACTCGCGACCGTGCCGTGGGACTCGCGACCGTGCCGTGGGACTCGCGACCGTGCCAAGGGACTCGCGACCGTGCCGTGGGACTCGCGACCGTGCCAAGGGACTCGCGACCGTGCCAAGGGACTCGCGACCGTGCCGTGGGACTCGCGACCGTGCCAAGGGACTCGCGACCGTGCCAAGGGACTCGCGACCGTGCCAAGGGACTCGCGACCGTGCCAAGGGACTCGCGACCGTGCCGTGGGACTCGCGACCGTGCCAAGGGACTCGCGACCGTGCCAAGGGACTCGCGACCGTGCCGTGGGACTCGCGACCGTGCCAAGGGACTCGCGACCGTGCCAAGGGACTCGCGACCGTGCCAAGGGACTCGCGACCGTGCCGTGGGACTCGCGACCGTGCCAAGGGACTCGCGACCGTGCCAAGGGACTCGCAACCGTGCCAAGGGACTCGCGACCGTGCCGTGGGACTCGCGACCGTGCCGTGGGACTCGCGACCGTGCCAAGGGACTCGCGACCGTGCCAAGGGACTCGCAACCGTGCCAAGGGACTCGCGACCGTGCCGTGGGACTCGCGACCGTGCCAAGGGACTCGCGACCGTGCCAAGGGACTCGCGACCGTGCCGTGGGACTCGCGACCGTGCCAAGGGACTCGCGACCGTGCCAAGGGACTCGCAACCGTGCCAAGGGACTCGCGACCGTGCCAAGGGACTCGCGACCGTGCCAAGGGACTCGCGACCGTGCCGTGGGACTCGCGACCGTGCCGTGGGACTCGCGACCGTGCCGTGGGACTCGCGACCGTGCCGTGGGACTCGCGACCGTGCCGTGGGACTCGCGACCGTGCCAAGGGACTCGCGACCGTGCCGTGGGACTCGCGACCGTGCCGTGGGACTCGCGACCGTGCCAAGGGACTCGCGACCGTGCCAAGGGACTCGCGACCGTGCCAAGGGACTCGCGACCGTGCCGTGGGACTCGCGACCGTGCCGTGGGACTCGCGACCGTGCCAAGGGACTCGCGACCGTGCCGTGATTTACGACTGTTGCTTACGACGCTACTATGACTGGCGCCTGTTGCTTACGATGCTACTATGACTGGTGACCACACTGTATACCATGACTATAAGTGATATTCTAACTGAAGGCAATATTATGACTTTTGATGTTGCTATGTCAGTAAGAATGTCATGACTCACGACACCACAATGATTCATACTGAACAGTCGTGCAAGACTTAGATGTTGATCAGACTGGCAAATGAATTATGTTGAAACTGAACTTTTACATCAAATTAGTTTGAGATCAACCATTTACAACAAAGGCGATCTCATCAGAGCGAAAAGAAGAGACAATTTCACATGAACTGTAGAAACGGGGAATCTATGCATCAGGTGTGTTCACAAAGGGGACCCTGCACATAGATACAGCAAGTTAGGAGAGGAAAGGAAGAAAATATAAAGAAGAGGTAGCGAAACAGATATGAAAAAAAGCAAAGTGAGCCCGAAAGACCACTCCCAAAGGCCTAGCTGAGGGGACCTAACAGTATCTCCCCTGAAGGCGCCAGTCTCCATAGCCTATGGTAGACAAACCTAGCTCACCTAAACTTATAGTTTATTTCACGCCTCGTGAAGAGACATAAATGAATAAATTAATAAAAAAATGAATAAACAAATAAATAAAACATAAATAACGCGTCAATTACCTTGGCATCAAGGTTTTTCGTCAGCTAACAATGGTTCTTCGTCAGCCTCCTAAACGCTATAATAATTAATAATTAGTATTGAATTACTGGTTACTTTTCCACATACCATTCGTCTCTAAATAACCCATAATCAATTGACGGTACTACATACTACTAGTTAAATCAAATTTACTAATTCCTCAATTGCATGTTTAATTGCTTTTGCACGTACGTAAGTCCCGGTCAATTAGTGTAGCTTGTCTATAGAGCTCAACTACCTGCCATTTAAATCTCAGAAAATGAATTGGTAAAGAAGTGGAAGCTTGCTTCTCACTGTAACCCACACATTACAGACAGAACCATGTTCTTATTTATAACGAAGAGACACTCAGAGCTCCTTATTGATTAAATCTCTCATTAACACATCTCTTCTGACTCATTACTACTTCGTTACCTCTCGTTAACTACCAAGTAAGCACTCATTACGACGTTTCCAACTGTCTGTCTCTCCCAGCCACACTCACACTAAGCAGAGCTCATGTTGCCCTGAAACTGGGGAAGCAAAACCCGTGGACTTCCGCTGCGCAGGCCGAAGATGTTCAGCGAAACGTAGACCGACGTACGAAAATTTGGGGAAAAATTCGCTCACAAGATTTGTACGCTCTGCCTAGTTCGTTAATGAGGTGGAAAAGGAAAACCAGGTGCCGCATAGGAAGAACATGTTCGCTTTTAGAATAATTTTGAGATTATTACTCTGTTATATTAGTCCAAGAGTTCCTTGCCATAACAAAGGCGATCTCAAGGGAGCGAAGACAAGGAACAATTCAGTATCAACTGTTCAAAATTGGGAATCTATGCAGAAGGTGGGTTCCTACATAGGATACCCTCCACTTAGAAGCAGCGTTTGAGGAAAAAGAGGATAAAGATCGGCGATGAGAAGTGAAAGAAGTAAAGTGGGCATGAAAGATCAAAGTCTCGAAGACCTATCTAGCTGAGGTAATAAATTAGTAAATTATAATTGCTGGACTGTGTAATCATAATATTAAATGCAGATAATTTCCCTTCGTTGAATGAAAGCAGAAACAGAACATAGGAAAGACTCCACGGGTCCGATTAAATTTCCTGTCGCAGTAATGAGACGGAGATGCATAGAAAATTACGCAGCTTAAGTTTCGAATTAATGAATGTATTCTATTGGTATTGGTGACAGAGACATGAGAAATTGAACTAGAGTATAGTAATACAGTAATTCATACAACTGAAAAAATGCAGAAAAATAATTTTGAATACCGGAAGAATTTTCACTGAAGAAAGGTAACCGACAAATAAAATTTAATTCCAGCGGCAAAATGAAAAATATTTTACCTTTTTTCTCAATTTTTTCATTTCACAAAGTAGACGTTATATATTACTCACAAAATTCACCGTTTATACTCGCATGAGATTCACATAAATTTTCAAGCTTCATTCAAAATAATTAAACTAAAGTCAAGAATATCCCAAAAAGTGTCAAGATTTCACATTTTTAATCAAGGGATCTTTAGTTTGAAAGCAGAGGCGTGTAAAATAAGTTTTTGCCGATCGTACATTTTTCTTGGAAGTATATAAATTCTTTTTTCGTAATTTCAGCTAAAAGTTATATATTTTATACCTGAAAATGTTATTAACCGCTGTTAATTTTATTTGCGCTAATTACCTTACATGTTAAAAACGCTGCTCATTTTTGAATTGTTTGTCATCGTATCAGAAAACGCCGAGACTCGAGAAAATTTGTGAGAAAAATAGATTAGGTACGCAATGCCTATACTTTTCAAACCAAAGCAAAGCCATTCCAAAAAGAGGAAGGAAAGAGGTACCATTTATCACGGAGAAAAGAAAATATAAGCACAATGAATGAGCACACACCTTGCACATGGAGATGAAATATTTGAAGAATTTTGTAAAACAAAACGGGATTTTGATGAAAAAGTAATATATACTAAAGAAAGACTGCAAGGAACCAAAGTGAGATGGTCTGCAGCAAAGTAATAGCGTAATGGGCTTCAAAAAATGAAGGTCTATTAAATTTTGAGTTTGGAACCTCACATCTTGCGCTGGAGTGGTAATTTCGAACGAGACATAATTATTTTCAGAAAATGTTTACATAGATTTCATTTTTTAAACACTTTTTTTTTAAAAACTAGGGCTTCTAAATTATGGTTGGTATGTGAGGAGGTAATACAAAGTTAGCACCAGCCTTCGTACCATGTTTACAAAAATGAGAATGTATATCTATATATAAGGGAGTAAGTAGAATGTTAGTTTCAATGTCCGTAGAATATTACACGAAAATATAACAAAAATGTTCAGAAGGCAATAGAATGTTAGTTTCAATATCCGTAGACTTATAATCAAACAAAAAAGGTAACAGAATGTTCCAATACCCGTGGACTATTAGCAAAAATACTCGAAAATAAAGAGTATCTTACTGAAAATCTATGCATTGAAATGCCAGTTTCAACTTGCGAAGACATTTTACACACACAAAACAAAAAATGGTGATGTCATAGAGTTTGCTTGATATATAGCTGACAGAAAGGTTTCATAACAAACACGCTAGATGACGCCCCTATTGCGAAATGTCGTAAGGCCAATAGTGGTGCCAGATTTGAGGCTAGCAGTGTTGTCAGATTTAATATGAACGCTGCTACTGGTTCGTTGGCATGACGTCAACATTGCCCCACAGTCGACGAACAAAGAGGCTGGTTTGAGCCTACCTTGTGTCCCCTACCATAATCACTACTCACGTTGATCATCCAGGTGATGTTGTATGGGGGTGGACTTGCCCTCACTCTACACACGAGGGTCGCACGCCCCCCTTCTTTAACCCCGATGCTGACCCCTCCTTGGGCCCCCTCGGCTCTCTCGGCTCCTCTCGGCTCCACGATCTCCAGGCGAACTCGAGGGAGATCTAGGAAAGGATATAAGCATTCAGAGCGCGCTTCTTCCACGCGTAATTGGAACGCTTATTTGAATTTATTCTGGCAAATTTGTGACTGAGAGGCACGGGCTGTGATATTTTGCATGCGGGGATATTATTAGGCAACACCTGCATCTGCAGCTGCGGTACCCAGGCAACGCGATGTCGCGATCCAGTAATGGAAATGTTGCTATAGCATCATACATGGTAATTTAAAATTTGGTTTTGCATGGTGTGTAGATAAATAATTTTTTTATGATTTAAGGATAAAGAAGAGTTGCTTTTGCATGGTATATAAAAAAAAAAGGTTTTTGTATGATATGTAAATAGAAAGTGAAAGGTTGCTTCTGCATGATATACCGTAGGCAAAAAGTTAAAGCACATACCGTAGGCGAAAATTTGAAGATTAGATTAGATTATTAGTTAGTTTAAGCCTCCCTATCTTCAAAAAATGAGATCCAAAAAGAAGTAGAAAGTAGGCACCGTTTAAATTGGAGTTAGGGGAACGTGGAATCTATGCAGAAAGGGCACAGAAACAGTAAGATAAGAAAGAAGTTCATGAAACAAGATCGGAGTTGAAGAAGAAAGTAGTAAGTGCTGAAAAAACAGGACAGCAGTGAACCGAAAAAAGATGGTCCGTAACAAAACAAAAACCTATGTTATTTTAACAAAAAGGAAGCCTACCTAACCTTTAGCTCGGGCCCTCGCATAGTCCCCCTGGGAGCGCTAATTCCAATAGATACAATAGTTGTATTCCCCTGAGGGGTCTAAAAGCCGAATATTATGCACGAAATTACGGTCGAATACGAGCAGGAGGGGTCGAATACGAGCAGGAGGGGTCGAATACGAGCAGGAGGGGTCGAATACGAGCAAAGCTGTTTGTGAGATGATAGCACATTTCAAATGACTTTAACTTGAATGTATTGAGTTCTTTTAGTCCTGGATTCATGGCAATAGAAATGAAAAGATCTTCCAAAATATAGCAATACCCACACATACAAATATACTAATACATGCACAAATATATACTAATACACACTAATACACACAAAAACACATAGGAATATACTAATACACACACTCATATAACTTTAGAAATTAACTTTGAAACTTTAACTTGTTTTGTAACTTTAAAAATAAAAAATAAAATAATGATTAACCTAGCTGGCCTATTTATTAATCAGCACGTATATTCGCTTGTACTCATGCATAAAATGTACATGTAATCCATGCATGTTACTGGCTATTGGTAATTAACCAAACTAAAATTTTCTTATGCTCAAAATATTTTACAGAAGAAATCGCCGCGAGCTTAGGAAAGATTTCCAAAATCGCATCTGAAAGCGTTTTTACAGAGCAAAACGCTGTAGGCTAACTAAGGAGCGTTTTACAAAACATATCTATAGAGTAAAACGCTGCAGGTTTAACTAGAGGGCATTTTACAAAACATATCTACCGCGTAGAGCACTGTAGGTTTAACTGGATCGTGTTTTACAGAATATTTTTGCAGAGCAATACTCTGCAGGTTTAACTGAAGCGTGTCTTACAGAACATTTTTACAGAGCAATACAGTGTAGGTTTAACCGAAGCATGTTTTACAGAACATTTTTGCAGAGCTATGCACGGCAGGTTCTACTGAAGTGTGTCTTACAGAACATTTTTACACAGCAATGTACTGCAGGTTTAACTGAAGCGTGATTTACAAAACATTTTTACAAAGCAAGGCTGCAGGCTTAGGCAAGCTTTACAATATCCCGTTTTCAATTAGCAGCAGAGATTTAGTTTTGCCCAGGAGGTACGTTGCGATAGCTGATATTTCGCTCGCTGTTGACGGCTTCTGAAATTTTGATTCAGCTCTGCTATATTCCAGAATTGATATTTGTTATTTAGTATAAAATAGCGATTTTAAGCTCGCAATTGTTAAAAATTTTGTTTGAATTGCTTGCTTTGTTTAATTTCAATTTTTGGTTCGTGGTACGCTCTGTTTGAGAATATTATAAATTCTTATTCCGTTTCAAAGGTTTTTGTTTTTAGTTACTTTCTTTGGTTCAGTTTCAAGTCTTTATGCACCGCTCGCTCTCGAAAACTTTTGACTGTTTAATTCAGATTTGAAATATTGTGATTTTCCAAATTCTCTTTACTCAGAATGATCTTTTTTGGCTGCGTTCCAAGTTTCGTATCTTAGCATGCTCTTCTGAAAAATTTTTTGACATTTTTGACGAGCTTCTAATCATTCTGATTTTTTATACTATTTTTAAATTGCGATTTTTTATGGTTTCAAAGCTTCATGATTTTCCGCACGCATTGGTCATGTTTTTATCTAAAGTTTTGACAACAATTTCAAATGTATTCGAGCCTTTTCATGCGGTGCTCAAAGATTCATGAAATATTTGGCTTAGTTTTGATGCGTTCTATTAAATATTACATTTCGTTGCCTTTCAAAGAGTCAACGCAAGCAATCACTTCTAGCAGAATTTGAGGAGAAAAGATAGTTAAATGTTCGTTTCAATGTCCGTAGACTTAAGGATATTTTGAAAACTAAAAACTCCGATGCGCTTTTAAACTAATTTCGATACCTGCAGACTTGAAATCTATGTTTTTAATTGTAACATAAATAACAGCTCAGTGAAGTCCGACATTTTCCAAATAGGATATTTTCTAACTGCAACATAACCACTCATGAAAATAGTTCGTCGAATTTTTGTTCCACCACAAGGAAAATAGTTCATTTTTTGAAACTCAGAAAAGAACGGAAATTCACCAACTACACGGGGCGGTCAGAAAGAAATATCTGTTTAAGAAATATGCAGTGATGATCATCCAAATTTTGCGAGCAAATACTATCAAAATTTTCTAGATTTCAGTGTATTAACCCTTAATCGACAAACATAATACTGAAGGACATGAAGAAATTCACTCAGTGTTTTTGTATTCAAAATTAATCCCATTCGTGACTAATATATAAGGTGAAAGTTGTGCCTATGTGTGACTGCATAAATTTAGATTTTATAAGTTAAGATTTATACTTCAAAAATCAATAAAATCATACTCACATTAAATGACTTTATACTAAAAGTATAAAGAATACAATTGAACCAAGATATGTTATATTTTACTCTAAATTATAGATTATTATTTAGTTTAAGCCTCCCTATCCTCAACAAATGAGATCCAAAGAGAGGAAAGAAGAAGGCACCATTTAGTATGGAGTTAAGGGAACGTGGAATCTATGCAGAAAGGGCACAGAAACAGTAAGATGAGAAAGAAGTTCATGAAACAAGATCAAAGTTGAAGAAGAAAGTAGTAGGTGCTGAAAAACAGGACAGCAGTGAACCGAAAAAAGATGGTCCGTAACAAAATAAAAACCTATTCTATTTCAACAAATATAAAGCCTACCTAACCTTCAGCTCAGGCCCTTACATAGTCCCCCTGGGAGCGCTAATTCCCATAGATACATTAGTTGTATCCCCCTGAGGGGTATTTTACTCTAAAATTTATTTCAGAAGACGTAGCAAAATAGTTTAAATATGATTTGTATATTCCTCTACGCAAATAAACAATTTACCTAGTGGTACACTGATGTACCACTTCAGAGTCAGAGTGTTGAACATTGTCGTTGGGGGGTAGGTGGGGGGACTAATTTTCAATCGACTAAATGTGCCCCCACTTCCATACTCGAAACGCATTCAATTTCCAAATTGTTCGACGAATGAGGCGCTTGATTCAAGTTGTGACCAAGTTGGAGTTGTTACTTGATTGAAGTTTTCACTTGATTAAAGTTACCATTGTGACTAATTTTAGTTTGTATTCGTATAAGCTGAGATTTGCAAAAGATATGTTACTCGTGAATTGACCGCACCTCGTTGAAGCCATAACGAGTATACTTAAAATTCTACCAAAGCCCCTAAAAATTGACTAAATATTTCAATAAAGCCGCTAGGTGAAAACTAGGTAAATACCCTGCCAAATCCACAACTGGCAAGACAAATATCCTTTCAAAACCACAACAAGTGGACTAAACAATTTTCGAAAACCCTAGCGAGTGCACTTGACATTTCCCTAAAACCACAACAATTAAACTGAAAAAATTTCAAAAAGGCGTAAGTGACCAAAAAAATTTACTTAAACTAGGACGAGAAAACTAAACATTTACACTTATCCACCAGAAGTAAACTTACTAACTCCACTAGTTCTTCACAATTAAACGTGCTTATTATGCTAATTGATCACCATTAAACTCACTAACTCTCCTACTTCACCACAAGTAAACACACGAATTCCCCTCATTCTCCACAAGTAATTGAGATTCTAATAAAAATTCCAGTAATTGACCACAGTTAAACGTATTAATTCCATAAAACTACAAAAGCTAAACTAACAAATTCCACTAATTAACAAGAAAACTCGCTAATTCCACCAATTCCCCACAAATAAGTTCTCTACAAACTCACACCGAATGAACCAAACCCAAACCCGAGCCACGCGCGCTACTCACACTTGAGCATGACGACGGTCGAGAGGTCAGTGATGTTGGCCCCGGTAAGCCCCACCGCGTCCCGCAGCCGCTGCTGCGCGCCGCCCCGGCCCGGCAACTTGCGGCCCCTCGCCGTCACGAGCCGACACGTGAGCTCGGCTCCCGTGTGGCGCGGCTCGAGGGTGATGTCCAGCAGGCTCTCGGCTGACCCGCGCCTCGGGTTGCTCCAGGACGAGCTCACCGGGCTGCCGTCCACCAGCCACTGCAGCTCCACCAGCCGGCCTTCTGCTCGGACGGTGCAGGTAGTGTAACTAGGGTGTTTTTTTATAAAGTGCTGTGCAGGTAGTGTCACCAGGGTGTTTTTTTATAACGGGCGGTGCAGGTAGCGTCACCAGGGTGTTTTTTTTTATAACGGAGGACGCAGGTAGTGTCACTAGGGTGATTTTTTATAACGGGGGACGCAGGTAGTGTCACTAGGGTGATTTTTTATAACGGGCGACGCAGGTAGTGTCACTAGGGTGATTTTTTATAACGGGCGACGCAGGTAGTGTCACTAGGGTGATTTTTTATAACGGGCGACGCAGGTAGTGTCACTAGGGTGATTTTTTATAACGGGCGACGCAGGTAGTGTCACTAGGGTGATTTTTTATAACGGGCGACGCAGGTAGTGTCTCTAGGGTGATTTTTTATAACGGGCGGTGCAGGTAGAGTCACCCGGATTAACTTGACTTGGATTAATTTGAACTCGACTTGGATTAATTTGAACTCGACTTGGATTAATTTGAACTCGACTTGGATTAATTTGAACTCGACTTGGATTAATTTGAACTCGACTTGGATTAATTTGAACTCGACTTGGATTAATTTGAACTCGACTTGGATTAATTTGAACTCGACTTGGATTAATTTGAACTCGACTTGGATTAATTTGAACTCGACTTGGATTAATTTGAACTCGACTTGGATTAATTTGAACTCAACTTGGATTAATTTGAACTCAACTTGGATTAATTTGAACTCGACTTGGATTAATTTGAACTCGACTTGGATTAATTTGAACTCGACTTGGATTAATTTGAACTCGACTTGGATTAATTTGAACTCGACTTGGATTAATTTGAACTCGACTTGGATTAATTTGAACTCGACTTGGATTAATTTGAACTCGACTTGGATTAATTTGAACTCGACTTGGATTAATTTGAACTCGACTTGGATTAATTTGAACTCGACTTGGATTAATTTGAACTCGACTTGGATTAGTTTGAACTCGACTTGGATTAGTTTGAACTCGACTTGGATTAGTTTGAACTCGACTTGGATTAGTTTGAACTCGACTTGGATTAGTTTGAACTCGACTTGGATTAGTTTGAACTCGACTTGGATCAATTTGAACTCGACTTGGATCAATTTGAACTCGACTTGGATCAATTTGAACTCGACTTGGATCAATTTGAACTCGACTTGGATCCATTTGAACTCGACTTGGATCCATTTGAACTCGACTTGGATCCATTTGAACTCGACTTGGATCCATTTGAACTCGACTTGGATCCATTTGAACTCGACTTGGATCCATTTGAACTCGACTTGGATCCATTTGAACTCGACTTGGATCCATTTGAACTCGACTTGGATCCATTTGAACTCGACTTGGATCCATTTGAACTCGACTTGGATCCATTTGAACTCGACTTGGATCCATTTGAACTCGACTTGGATCCATTTGAACTCGACTTGGATCCATTTGAACTCGACTTGGATCCATTTGAACTCGACTTGGATCCATTTGAACTCGACTTGGATCCATTTGAACTCGACTTGGATCAATTTGAACTCGACTTGGATTAATTTGAACTCGACTTGGATCAATTTGAACTCGACTTGGATCAATTTGAACTCGACTTGGATCAATTTGAACTCGACTTGGATCAATTTGAACTCGACTTGGATCAATTTGAACTCGACTTGGATCAATTTGAACTCGACTTGGATCAATTTGAACTCGACTTGGATCAATTTGAACTCGACTTGGATGAATTTGAACTCGACTTGGATTAATTTGAACTCGACTTGGATTAATTTGAACTCGACTTGGATAAATTTGAACTCGACTTGGATAAATTTGAACTCGACTTGGATTAATTTGAACTCGACTTGGATTAATTTGAACTCGACTTGGATAAATTTGAACTCGACTTGGATTAATTTGAACTCGACTTGGATTAATTTGAACTCGACTTGGATTAATTTGAACTCGACTTGGATTAATTTGAACTCGACTTGGATTAATTTGAACTCGACTTGGATTAATTTGAACTCGACTTGGATTAATTTGAACTCGACTTGGATTAATTTGAACTCGACTTGGATTAATTTGAACTCGACTTGGATTAATTTGAACTCGACTTGGATTAATTTGAACTCGACTTGGATTAATTTGAACTCGACTTGGATTAATTTGAACTCGACTTGGATTAATTTGAACTCGACTTGGATTAATTTGAACTCGACTTGGATTAATTTGAACTCGACTTGGATTAATTTGAACTCGACTTGGATTAATTTGAACTCGACTTGGATTAATTTGAACTCGACTTGGATTAATTTGAACTCGACTTGGATTAATTTGAACTCGACTTGGATTAATTTGAACTCGACTTGGATTAATTTGAACTCGACTTGGATTAATTTGAACTCGACTTGGATTAATTTGAACTCGACTTGGATTAATTTGAACTCGACTTGGATTAATTTGAACTTGACTTGGATTAATTTGAACTCGACTTGGATTAATTTGAACTCGACTTGGATTAATTTGAACTCGACTTGGATTAATTTGAACTCGACTTGGATTAATTTGAACTCGACTTGGATCCATTTGAACTCGACTTGGATCCATATGAACTCGACTTGGATCCATATGAACTCGACTTGGATCCATTTGAACTCGACTTGGATTAATTTGAACTCGACTTGGATTAATTTGAACTCGACTTGGATTAATTTGAACTCGACTTGGATTAATTTGAACTCGACTTGGATTAATTTGAACTCGACTTGGATTAATTTGAACTCGACTTGGATTAATTTAAACTCGACTTGGATTAATTTGAACTCGACTTGGATTAATTTGAACTCGACTTGGATTAATTTGAACTCGACTTGGATTAATTTGAACTCGACTTGGATTAATTTGAACTCGACTCGGATTAATTTGAACTCGACTCGGATTAATTTGGACTTGACTCGGATTAATTTGAACTTGTCTCGGATTAATTTGAACTTGTCTCGGATTAATTTGAACTTGTCTCGGATTAAATTGAACTTGACTTGGATTAATTTGAATTTGACTCGGATTAATTTGAACTTGTCTCGGATTAATTTGAACTTGACTCGGATTAATTTGAACTTGACTCGGATTAATTTGAACTTGACTCGGATTAATTTGAACTTGACTCGGATTAATTTGAATTTGACTTAGATTATTTTAAGAGAAAAAGGTGTAGTTTTGGTATCATCGACGCTCGGAAGACCGTGTCCAACTTACTATAGTTAGGTAAGTGTGATACCGCTTCCTGAGCGTCGATTTCACCACAATATTTTGGAATATATTTTTTGTCTGATTAATTTGCAATGTTTAATTAATAAATTGATTAATTTTTTGCATACATTTTCTGATTGATTAATTTGCAGTACTACGACCCTAAGAAAGCTGTATCTAACTTATCGTTGTAAGGGCACAAAATTCCTTGAAGAGAAATTTAAAGTTGCTTTGCTTTGTGGAGTACAAAATCAAACTCATTTTCTGTAAAATAAATTTTTAAATCAATTAACTGGAGACTACGACAACAAGTTAGTTATCCTTTTCATTTAATGATACTCTTGCACTTAGAGTACAACAGTTTTGCGCTTGCAGTTATTTTCAGTGAGGTTTAAAGTGTCATCTGAGACGTCGGGTGACCGGTTCAAGTTACTCTGGTTTTGCGTCATTCAGCCAAAGATGCTTACTTACTGAGTTGCTCTTAAAGAAACATGCTAGAAGTCAAAATTATCCCAAGTGAGGTTCAAAGTGTTTGACACATGACGTAGAGTGAAGGATTACGAGAGATATTTCTTGAAAAAGAAGTACCGAGTTTCTCTCATAGAGGTATCGTTAAGACAGCAGGCTAGAGCTCAAAATTAACTTTAGGGAGTCAAATAAAAATGAAATTCTTGCAGAAGACCATGAAGCAAATACATACAACTAAATTTATCTTCACTAATGTTCGCATGAGATGACCAGAATCAGACGCAAGGCGCAGGGTGATTAATTTAAGATGGAAATTCCTGGTAAAAATATTGACCGAGTTTCACTAATTGAGGTATTAATAAAACAACAGATTAGACCTCAAAATTACCTAGTGAGGCATAAAGTTTTAGTCGCAAGACGTAGAGCGATTGATTTTAGAGACGAAGTTACTCTTGTAAAAAAAATAACGGAGTTGCTCTTTTCTAAGAAGCTTAAAACGTTTCGACGTTGGGCGCCCAATGACGTCGACACAAGTGACGAGTTGACCTAAAACTCCTGTAATTGGTCACGCGATGTCGGCATGACACGAACACGTCGTTAACAAGTCTGGGGGCAACGTGTTCACGGAGTGAAAGGAACACGACGGGTAATTTTGCGCTTTCAAGAAAATTGTTGCTATTATTTTGAAAAATAGAATAGATTTATATAACACAAAATTAAAGACAACCCTACATAAGTCATTAATAAAAAAGACTCTCTGCAACAACTTATTAACGTGCACATAACAAATTGATGTAAAATAATCCTGTATAACTCATTAATGTAGCACAACGTGATGTAAAACAACCCTAATTAACTCACAAGTAACACAACCTTATATAAGCACTGAATGCTCAACCTGTACAACATATCAATGTTGAGTAGCACAGAAATTAGACCCCAGAACTTAGATCAAAAACTTAGATCCGAAAACTTGGATCCGAGAACTTGGATCGAAAACTTGGATCGAGAACTTGGATCGAGAACTTGGATCGAGAACTTGGATCGAAAACTTGGATCGAAAACTTGGATCGAGAACTTGGATCCGAGAACTTGGATCGAGAACTTGGATCGAGAACTTGGATCGAGAACTTGGATCGAGAACTTGGATCCGAGAACTTGGATCGAAAACTTGGATCGAAAACTTGGATCCGAGAACTTGGATCGAAAACTTGGATCGAGAACTTGGATCGAGAACTTGGATCCGAGAACTTGGATCCGAAAACTTGGATCGAGAACTTGGATCGAGAACTTGGATCGAGAACTTGGATCGAAAACTTGGATCGAGAACTTGGATCCGAGAACTTGGATCCGAGAACTTGGATCCGAGAACTTGGATCCGAGAACTTGGATCCGAGAACTTTGATCCGAGAACTTGGATCCGAGAACTTGGATCCGAGAACTTGGATCCGAGAACTTGGATCCGAGAACTTGGATCCGAGAACTTGGATCCGAGAACTCGGATCCGAGAACTCGGATCCGAGAACTTGGATCCGAGAACTTGGATCCGAGAACTTGGATCCGAGAACTTGGATCCGAGAACTTGGATCCGAGAACTTGGATCAGAGAACTTGGATCAGAGAACTTGGATCCGAGAACTTGGATCCGAGAACTTGGATCCGAGAACTTGGATCCGAGAACTTGGATCCGAGAACTTGGATCCGAGAACTTGGATTCGAGAACTTGGATCCGAGAACTTGGATCCGAGAATTTGGATCCGAGAACTTGGATCCGAGAACTTGGATCCGAGAACTTGGATCCGAGAACTTGGATCCGAGAACTTGGATCCGAGAACTTGGATCCGAGAACTTGGATCCGAGAACTTGGATCCGAGAACTTGGATCCGAGAACTTGGATCCGAGAACTTGGATCCGAGAACTTGGATCCGAGAACTTGGATCCGAGAACTTGGATCCGAGAACTTGGATCCGAGAACTTGGATCCGAGAACTTGGATCCGAGAACTTGGATCCGAGAACTTGGATCTGAGAACTTGGATCCCATATACTAGATTACAGAAATGAGATCATAGAAATAAGATCGCAGAAATAAGTACCCACCAAACTGGGCGCGGCATGTGAGGGTGAGGCGGTGACCCTCATTGAAGGGACCCACGCGCGTGCCCACTGATTGGCCAGCCGCGTCCACCAATGACAGGCTCGTGATGCGACCTGCGTGGGAAATGAGTTTTTATACTTTGTCAATTCATGCAATTCGCTGATTTAGTTTTATTTTGTTCAATTTATTGAATTGGTCAGGTCTATTATTGTTTTATTAATTAAATATTGAAATCACTCAATTTATTAAATTTGTTCAATTTTTGTTATTTATTCAATTTTGTTAATATTCTCGGTCCACTAACTTCACCCACTTATTTATTTTACTTCATTTATTCTATTATTCAGCTTGCTAAATTATTCAGCAAATTTATTTATTTTTTCAATATTTTCAGAAAGCGGACGTTTGTCATGTTCCAGTACGGTAAAGTTCAAAAGGTTATTTTTATTCCTAAAGTCAGTATTTTTTTTGTCTATGAGACAAAATGGCATGTACGTACATTCATATACATTACGTACATTTATATTATTCAAATTAACTCTCATTTCTACTTCATTCATCTCTATTTTTATTTCTAGTATATCCATCTCTCTATTCATTTCCAGAAGCTGAATTTCGCTTCTACATTTATGACGAGAACAATTTGTATTATTTCATCATTGTATGAAAACAATTTTGTTTTACTTTTTCAAGAAAACATTTTTTCATAAATTTTACAGCTCCTGGGCAAATTTTGATGTAAATACATAGGCAAATTTTTATGCCTTTTGTGTCTTTTTAAGATCGTTCTTCGTTTTCTTGAAGAAAGAAACATGTTCCGTATCGTTCAAAATATTAGAACGGATAAATTATATAGTGGTAGTTTATAACGTAGTTTCAGCCTCCCGTACCACAACACAGACAATTCAAAGAAAGGAAGAATGAAAAAAACATTAAGCATGGAGTTAAGGGAACGCAGAATCTATGCACAAAGTGTATTCCCACACAAAATCTCCTGCACGTAAAGGCATTAACTCAAAAAGGAAGCTTGTGAAAGAAGTTGAAAGTTAAAGAAAAACACAGAAGTGTGGGAAAACCGGACAGCAGTGGAGCGAAAAAAATGATCCGCTGCAAAATATAAACCTTTTCTATTTCAACACAAGACGGGCTTCCCAACTTTCACTCCGGGACAACATATTTATGTTTCAGAAACGTATATTTAGGAAATATAAATGCTTTCACTGGAATATATTCACTAAAGTTGCCCTAGCACAATGAATTTTTAGTACATGTAGAACAAATGGTCTAACACAAGTGGAATTGTTGATAAATGTATAAAGATCTAAGATAAATTTAAAACAGATTCATAATTAACACTTTGACTGTGACGTGAGCCACCGGTAGCCACTGAGTGAGTTTTCATGATACTGCTAGCCGACCAGTTGTCACAAACTCAATTTTCATAAATAACCAAAGCTAAACAAAGGCATGATCCAGCTCATGTTGGCCATTTTCAAAATTGCCAACTACAATTGACTTTAAATTTGAGTTGAATATTGAAATTCAGTATAACTAATGTCGATGGGGAAGCTAATAATCCGAAACTAGGTCAGTGTCTTGCCTCTCAATGAGGAACTCTGAAGTTCGGAAGGTGCTTTTTAGATCATCGAACAAGATTAGAATCCTAACCGCAAAAATGTGTTTAAAAGAAAGAAAGGATCGAGAATTTGAAGTTGAGAGAACGCGGAATTTATGCATGGCGTGCTCCCACTCAAAACCCCGTAGAAACAGTAAGTTTAGAAGAAAGGTTAAGAAAAGAGATAAAATTAGGAGATAAATTTGAAATTAAAAACTAAATGTACGTAAAAACAGGACTGGAGTGAACCGAAAAAAGACAATCCGTAACAAAACAAAAACCTCTTCAATTTTAACAAAAAAAACGCCTACCTAACTCTCCCACCAGGACCTCCCATTTCCCACCTGGGAGCGTTTTAGGTGTTCATTCGGGTGCAAATAGAATAAAATTTTTCGAATATTTCTCACATTCTGGACCTATACTTTCTATGAACCATCCGACAAAAATGATATCTCTTCATCAGCAGATCTGCCAGTTTTTTCTACTGCTCTGATTTTCCAAGAATTTCTGGATGAAAACTTTCAGATTAACACGTTCCTTGCGTATAGGGCAATATGTGTACCACTATGTAAATTGCCCATTCACGTACGGGAAAAATGAATATGCCACTGTATCATAGGGGGTGAAATGTTATCATGCAACTGCATTTTCCATATTTCTTAGGAATGATATAAAAATGTATCCGAGCAGTAAAGTCGACTTCCCAATTTCGCTACTAACAACCTAACCAAACCAACCGATAACAACTGCGAAAACGAGGTGAACTATTAAATCAGTTCGAACGTCCGGCTTTCAAGTTAACCAGAACGCTCGGGAATGAAAGTCAGGTTGAAAAATTCGCAAGTTCCAAAGCCGAGACCGCTGTGGGCCGACGACTGATTAGGACAATAGCTGGCGGGCAGGCAACATCTGTTTACACGGCGCAGCCTCGCTTCAATCGATGGCCTTTATTCGCAGTCAATCGCCGCGTCCTCAAACAGACGGCGGTATTATCGCGTTCGGCTCAGACAGACCGATGCCTCCCAGCTACCGTCAATTTCACTCAGGGCATCACAGCGCAGCCTTCAATTTCACTTAGGGCATCACAGCGCTGCCTTCAATTTCACTTAGGGCGTCACAGCGCTGCCTTCAATTTCACTTAGGGCGTCACAGCGCTGCCTTCAATTTCACTTAGGGCATCACAGCACTGCCTTCAATTTCACTTACGGCGTCACAGCGCTGCCTTCAATTTCACTTAGGGCGTGACAGCGCTGCCTTCAATTTCACTTAGGGCGTCACAGCGCTGACTTCAATTTTACTCAGGGCATCACAGATTAGATTATAAGTTAGCTTAAGCCTCCCTAACCGCTGCAAAAATTGAGCGTATCGAAGAGAGGAAGGAGGAAGGCACCATTTAGTATGGAGATAAGAAAATGAGGAATCTATGCAGAAAGGGCATAGAAACAGTAAGATGGGAAAAAAGTTCATGAAATAAGATAAAAGTTGAAGAAGAAAGTCAGAGGTGCTGAAAAACAGGACAGTAGTGAACCGAAAAAAGGTGGTCCTTAACATAACAAAAAACATTTTATTTCAACAAAAAGAAGGCCTACCTAACTCTCAGCTCGGGCCCTCCAATTTTTCCCCTGGGAGCGCTGATTCCCATAGATACAATAGTTGTATCCCCCTGAGGGGACTCAGGGCATCACAGTGCTGCTTTCAATTTCACTCAGGGCATCACAGCGCTGCCTTCAATTTCACTTAGTTTATCACTGTTCAGCTAGTATTTCTCGACAGCGTCAAAACAACTACTTTATTGCATAAAATCTAGTTGAGTAATTGTAAAGGTTTTACTACTGACTGAAAGTTATAGGTAAAATCATTTTTGGAGATCAGGGTGTACGGTTTTAATGTACCTAACTGTACCCATTTCGGAGGGCTTGTGAAGATTGACCAACACTTTATTACCTTATACTCCAGCTGGGAAGATCATTTACCATATTCCAAACACGTTGGTTGCTATACGACCCATCGATGGGTCGTTTGCAATTTTTTTTACAATGAATGGTTTTTAATGGACCCAGTCAATGTTTGGTATTTATAAGTTTGTTCACAAATCCGAACTTTAAACAAAAGTTGAATATTGAACTTCAGTTTAATCCATCGAAGGTAACGTGTTTATGTACCATTACTCTACCAGTTGCCACACCCTTACACTTGGAAAATCAATTACCACACAATTTTTTTTCGTGGTCAGAGTCCTAACAATTGATATTAGTGTGCACCATTAATATCTCATTTACATATCGGAGTAAATGTAGATTATTCCAATTACTTCAATATTTTTTTTTTAAAAAAGATAGTGAAGAAAAGATTTTAGCATACAAAGTTATTCATCAACATATTATTTTCTTCATATTTCTTGAATAATATACATATTTTTGAGCAGTAATGTCGTTTCTAAACTCTGCTGCTTACAATTTAACTTAAACAACTGTAGCAACCGTGCAAACACAGTTAACGTGTAACACGTTGACTGCGATAGAGGAAACAGAAGTTCAATATTGAACTCAAATTTAAAGTCAATTGTAGTAAGCAGTGTTGAAAATAGAAAGCATCAACTGAATCGTAACTTCATTTAGCGTTGACTGTTAAACAAAATTGAGTTTGTGACTACTGGTCGGTCAGCAGCATTATGAAAATTGCCTTCGTGTACACAGGCGGCTCACATCGTGGCTAACTTGTTGAATTGCAGCTTTTTTGCCCATAATACGTGCAATCACCAATTCCAATCGTAACTTTTTCAGTCGACGAGCTGCAGAATGCACGATTGAACTAAAGATCTCTGCTGTTTCGTTTTTCTTATTCTTTTTTGGGCTAGTAGTAACGCACAGTTACCATAGTTCTTTCCCATCACAATATTTCATTATCTTCTTAATGAAAGTTACTTATGATTTCGTTCTACGATAAGCCTAAAACAGGACTTTTACAGAGAATAAACAGTTTGCAGTCTAAATGATAAAAAAGACGCAGAAAAATGGTAAAAATTAATACAGGGTGCGGCAGTCCATATTGCGGTTTTGAGAAGGTTGTGCAAGCCTAAATCGGTAATTAATCGGCAAGGACACCATCTCACCGATGTTATTTTCAAAAGATGAATAATTTTTTTGATGTTTCCTAAATGCTTTGTTATGCGTAAAAAGATGGTAGCAATAAAAAAAGTACGAAAACATCCATTTATTTCTCACGGTCTTTCGAAAATTCAGGATTGGCTCACGCACTGCGTATAACTTCTTTTTAATGACTGTTTAGAAAGATTCAAACTTTCCCATCATCACAGTGGCATGTTTGGATCAAAAAATAGACTTTTGCTCCTCAGAACTGGGAACAGTTCATTTCAATGCAGTAAAAAAGCATCAAAGTTCGGAATGGGATAAAGTCACGGTTTTGGAGATGGTTTCAGGAGCATGTGAAGAATTCTTGTGCTGGATTAATATTCTGACTTCAGCAGGTGAAATTCAAGTCCAAAATTGGTAAATCTGAAGGATATGACAGTTGTCGATTTTGCAAATTGTAATGCCTAAACATGGTTAATGATACCAAAATAAACAAGTTTTCTTCTATGCACTTTTCGTCTCAAGTGAGTATTTTATTAGTTATAGCGGTAAATGACTTACCGCAATTCCAGTCTTTGAAGCGGAAAGAAATTCTTTGATCGAGTTGTATGGCAATACTGCAATGGCGTCTCACTTCCAGCGCTCTGTCTTGAAAGACGAAACCAAACCTACCGCTATACCTCGTTAAATACTCATTTGACGAAAAAAGTTTATAGAAGAAAAGTTGTTTATTTCGATGTTATTACCATGTTTCAAGCAACAAAAATTCGAAAATCGATGAGTAGCTGTTTATTCGAGCGCATTCGTCATCAATGACGAAACTAAACTTACCGCTATAAATCGTAAAATACTCATTTGAGACGAAAAGTGCATAGAAGAAAACTTGTTTATTTTGATTCAATTAATTAGGTTCAGGCACTAAAAAGTGGAAAATCGACAACTGTCATATCTTTCAGATTTACCCCAAAATTCAACCCACGTTTAAAGTCAATTGCAGTTGGCAATGTTGAAAACAGCGAACGAAAACTTGATCGTGTCTTCATTTAGTTCTAAGTACTCGTATTTATGAAAATTGAGTTAGTGACTACTGGTCGGTCAGTAGCGTTATGATAATCCGCTCTGTGGCTCTCGTTGCAGTCGAAGTGTTAAAGTTGATGTGTACAAGAAACTATGGAGAAATCTAAGTTTAACTATTTTTCGAGTTTCTAAAGAACAGAGCGCATTGCTTTTCGGAAAAAAACGATCATTTGGGTATTGAGGTCAATAACAGCTTTTGTTAACAACGAGAACATTAGCTTTACGGATTGGCCTGCTAAAAATTCAGATTTTTACCCAACAGATGTTATCGAAGAGATATCGAATTTACGATCCAAAGAAAAATCAGGGAAATGTTGAAAAATTCGGAAATTTGCAAGGAAGGAGAAAGGCACCATGTTGTATGGAGGTAAGGGAACGCGGAATATATGCACATGGTGCATAGGAACAATAAGATGAGAAAAAAGTTCATGAAACAAACTATAAGTTGAAGAGAGCAGTAGGGGCTGAAAAGCAGGACAGTAGTGACCTGAAAAAAGATGGTCCGTCAAAAAACCGAAGACCTATTCTAGTTCAACAAAACAAGGACTACCTAATTTTTAGCTCGAGACTTCACATATTTTCTTGAACATGTTGATGCAGACATGTTGTGCATAGAAGATCGTAATTTCGAAGACATACCTTCATGTATGGTGAAATGATTCAAAATATAGGGATTTATTCGTAAATTTGGAAGCATAGCTGCAAATATAGTAGAATAACCGTAAATACTGTGAAATAATTGTAAACATAGGTAAAATATCGTAAGTCAACTAGTTAAAAAGTCCTCGTTGGGTTACTGGAATCGCAAGCAATTTTTTAGGGCACAATTGCTAAGAAGCACTTAACTCGGACGGCCTTTTGGGCCAATAATGCAATTAGGGAAACATTAAGGGAGTTAAATGAACGTAAATAGAAGACGTACTCCGAGATATTACTTGAACGTGTATCGGTAGAGAGCGAATGAACTAAAAAAAGCAGGGAAAACGGCTTCCAGAAACTGGACCATTAACGGATCCTCGGGGTAAAAATTAAGCACGTTGATCACGTATTGGGACAAATCTGGGTAAATCTGAAGGATATGTCAGTTATCGATTTTGTAAATTTTGATGCCTTAACATAGTTAATTAAATCGAAATAATCAAGTTTTCTTCTATGCACTTTCCGTATCAAATGAGTATTTTATTATTTATAGCGGTAAATGACTTACCGCAACTCCAGTGTTTGAAGCGGCAAGTAATTCAAGGAGCACGTCGGACAGCAACACTGCAATGCGCACTCGCTTCCAGCGCGATCGTCATCAAAGACGAAACCAAACCTACCGCTATACCTCGTTAAATACTCATATGACGAAAAAAGTGTATAGATGAAAAGTTGTTTATTTCGATGTTATTACCATGATTCAAGCAACAAAAATTCGAAAATCGATGAGTAGCTGTTTATTCGAGCGCATTCGTCATCAGAGACGAGACTAAACTTACCGCTATAAATCGTAAAATACTCATTTGAGACGGAAAGTGCATAGAAGAAAACTTGTTTATTTTGGTTCAAATAATTCCGTTCAGGCACCAAAAAGTGGAAAATCGATAACTGACATATCCTTCAGATTTATCGAATATTGGGTCAATATTGAATATAATGTTGTCAACGAATTTCATAATTTCGTAGGTATAGATAGGTAATAGGGTAAGTTCCGAAAATTCGTCCACTTCGAAATTCCGTACACACCAGGTATATTTTACTTTAACAAGCTAATATGGAGTTGAAGTTCATCGAAAAGTGGTTCACGTGGTAACTGCTGGTTTATAATATTGTATAATTGCCACACACCGCAAATAAATATCACTGTTTGAACAAAAATGGCAGCCCAAGTGAATGACCTGCGTTTCAGTTGTTTATGAAGTCGTCACACCTTAACTGACTACCATTTTGCATCGCCGACTAAAATTTTTTCCGTTGACGAAGTTGTTGCGTTAGGCGATGTCGTACCTGTGTGAGTGTTGAAAGATGTAATGCTGTCATTTTACCGAGTTTTTTTTCTCCCTTTGTTTGTTTCTGAGGTGTACTAAATTTCGAATCTTTTAACGGCTTGTGTTATTACTTCGTCCACATGTACGGAGTTTTGAAAAAATCATTTTTATGAATTCGTTTGTTCGTACAACGTTTTTTCTTCAAGTTTCTCCTCATTGCTTATGATACTTAATATCTTTTCAGGTATTGATTTAATAGTTTATGAATTGGGACGAATGTTGACCTTAAATTATGGCTCCTCGTAAAAAACACCACTACTGCAATAATGATCTCGTTCACGCATTAGCAGAGATAAAAAATGGAAGTTTGAGTATGCGCAACGCAAGTGATAAATATGGTGTTCCAAAAACAACGCTTCAAGAGCGTGTGCAAGGCACTGGCAGGCCGCAGCCCAGACGGTTCAAGAAACGGTTTGTGAAAAGTGCAGAAATTTCTTGAGTCCTGTTATATTCCTATTTCCTCTCATCGATGCCGCATTGTTCGTTGGCCAATTTTCAGGAGGCAATTCTTTTCTCTTTGCATTATTTTTCGTCATTTTCTCTTTGCTTTCATTTTTTTAAGGTCGAGACAGAAGGTCTCCATTATTTTATTTTGTCATCAATAAAGATCATATATACTGAGACTTTTCAATGTCTTTTACTATTAATGGTAGTTTTGTTGTCAATCAAATAGGGCCTTATTAGGTGAATGACGAGATGGTTGCAACGTAATTTAATGTTATGATGATGACGTCTTTCAATTAGCAAATGGATGACACATTCGGAAGTTGAATAACACACAACATACATACATCGTATTCTAAATCTATACAGCGTATTAAAGAATTTACCGTTAATTAAATGACAATAACATTATCAGATCTCGGTGATTACGTTAGTTCTGATCTTTCAATTGACACAATTATTGGAATTCGCATTATTACATCAAATAAGCAGGTGAAGCCTTTAACGTGACTAACAGACGCAACATATATCATTAATATATTGAGAAGTCTGACAAGAACATTGTATAAGGGGTGGAGCCTCGACGCTAGGTTATTCAGTTGAAAAGCAAAGGTCGTCAAACACTTCCAACGATGCTATCCTACGCCTAGACATGAAGCTACTAAGACATGAGTGAGAGTATGGATAGACACATTGAGGGGTATACTTAGCTCGGTCTTGAGAAACGCCCAGTTAGTCTATGCACGACTTTAACAGCCATTGGAACTCTTGGGCAAAGAGCCCACTCCCACCTGTCCGCGAGGACAGGCGAGAGAATCACACGTCTTACTCTCTTAATGGCGCAGGCTCTAATGCCGCTCGCGCACACTGCTCAGAGGGAGGCTGTGCGACGCCGTCTCGAGTGAGGACGAACACGTTCATTCGTAACGAAGCTTTACGTTAAAATATCATAGGAAATAGCAAGTGTTGCGAGATAATTAAAGTGGATTAAGCTTTACAATTAATAAACAAGTAATATATGTAGAATGAACAAGATCTTAAGTCAACAAGGAAGGAGTTGAAATATACGAGTAGAATGGAAGCGTTTGGAAATGATCCTCGGTACAAGCGTCGGTCGCGGAGCAAAGAGTACAAAGTCCAATGGTGGATGCTCGTAGAGGGGGGGGTGCGAGGTTCGCTGGTTGATTCGAATGATGCTTGGCGGTTGGTGAAGCTTGTCTCGAAGCGTAGTTTGTAGAGTTCAGAAATGCTGTGCATATTTTCGAGAACATATTATCCAACGTCGGGTCTTTTAGAAGATGGTTGCTTGGCCAAAACAACCCTTTCTTAACGTTATTTGAACACGACGAGAATCTTCCATAGTAGAACTATGACAGTCCTACTTTAAACTTCAGTCCACCACTCGTAACTTTTGAAAAAATGCACCTATCGACTTCAAATTACTTTCAAACGAAAGAACAGAACATTGTCTGCAAAGGTGTTATAAACACATTCAAAATTGTTTCTGAAAAGTACAGAAATTCTTCGATGAACCTGTACGACTCACGCGCCGTCGAAAGACCTAAGTCCACCATTCGCAACTTTTGAAAGAATGCACATATCAACTTTAAATTACTCTCAAACGAAGGAGCAAAACATTTTCTACAAAGGTGTTGTAAACACATCCAAGAAAGTTTTCTGAAAAGTACAGAAATTTCTCAATGAATCTGTACGACTCACGTGCCGTCGAAAGACTTTAGTTGACTCTTTCGCGCTCGCGATGGCAGGCGAATCAAACATTTTTATCGAAGAATTTCTGTACTTTTCAGGAAAATTTTTTGAACGTGTTTATAACACCTTTGTAGAAAATGTTTTGTTCTTTTGTTTGAGAGTAATTTGAAGTCAATAGGTGCATTTTTTAAAAAGTTACGAGTGGTGGACTAGTTAAAGTTTAAAGTAGGACTCAAGAAATTTCTGTACTTTTCACAAACCGTTTCTTGAACCGTCTCGGCTGCGGCCTGCCGGTATCAAAACGTACGTATCAAATCCATTAAAAATGAACACGCTATTATATTACATAAAATTCGAACGCTCACAGGTAACTTTAGCGCTAAACAAAAATATAAATTTCATTTTAGAGGATGTACGAACTTTTGTAATGAGATTCGAAACGTGGTCGAAATTTTGAATTAATTTCGAATTTGGTACGAACTTTCGAAAATTTCACTTGGAGAAAGTGTTCACAAAGCAAGTTGTTTTTTCACATCAAGATTTGAAAGATCCTTTTTAGAGCAAAGCACGATGAACCCAATGCATTTGCGCTTTTTTGACGATATTTGCTGCAGCAATAGCGATCTTGAGAACCGTTTGAGAGGGTTTGAAGTTTGAACCGTTTAAATCGGACGAACTTTCGAACTTTACCCTATAGTCGATTTTAAGACGTTTTACATGAATGACAATGTGCCCGGAAATGCTTAGTTTAGGAGATATAGGATAAATAACGCCAGGTAAGAATAGCATTAACGGCAGTTTCGATATGGCTCTTCCGGCGTTTTGCGGACGCGGACCACGCCAAGTTTTTTGGCGGGAGTCATCGGCCTCGGTATGGTTGAGTTAAATTAAGATATTTTAGGCTTACTTAGGTTAGGATACTTAACTAAATTAACTTTACCAAACCTAACCTTACCTATCGTTACGTCAGAACCGGATTTCTGCTTATTTACCTCTCCGTTTGTTCAATTTTATAAACGACGTTCCTATAACTTCAAAGTTAAATATCTCCAAAAATAAGCATTTCCGGGCACATTGTCATTCATGTAAAACGTCTTAAAATCGACTATATTACCTATCCATACCTACAAAATTATGAAATTCGTTGACAACATTATATTCAATATTGACCGAATATTGAACTACAGTTTTACCCGCAGCAGTGAAAGCGGTCAATATTGATTTTAGGTGCCTCACGGAAATTAAGAATTCCGTTCGAAAGAATCACTAAAGAAACACATTTAGAAACCTTTTACATGAATAAAATTCTGCTCGCTGATACGTTATTTTCGAATTATTCAATTTGAAGTTGGCTTTCGCAGCGATCGCGCCAAGCGTAATCGCTTCCCTGGCGCGCGAAAGCCAACTTCAAAATTAAATAATTCGAAAATAACGCATCAGCGAGCAGAATGTCATTCCTGTAAAAGGTTTCTAAATGTGTTTCTTTAGTGATTCTTTCGAACGGAATTCTTAATTCCCGTGAGGCACCTAAAATCAATATTGACCGTGAAAGCTTCAAGTATGAAACTGCGAAACACTTCTGGATTTCACAGAATTTAGCACGTAACATGTCCTCGTAGATAAAAGTTCGTATCTAAGTAAATATTTGGAAATAATTCCATTTCTGTTGAAATTTATAAATGATGTGAAATTTTGATTTCACTGCAACACAAAATTTGGAAAATGTATAACCATACACCCAAATTTACCTCATAAGAAAGTAGCCATAATTGAAAGAGTAGTCCATGTGTCACAATCTTTGATTTCATTGCAGCAAAAAATTGAAAGAGGTTTTTCAGGCATCATATACCTAGTAGTAACTTCCAGTGAAAAAAAAAAGTTCTCGAGTCAGAATCAGAGAAAATTCGTGTCACACCCTCACTCGTCTACTGCTCTCAGCCAACTGAAAATTCCGGTAGTGGGCAACCGGAAAAATGAATCTGCGCTTGAAATAACTGGAATGAATTTTAGTGCGCAAATTCAGTACGATTTTTTCTCAAAAAGGAGGATAAAAATTGGGTTAAACTGAGAAAAGCAGAAAATTTAAAACACAATCTAATTTTTATGGAACAAAAATATTTTTGAATTCATTAACTTTCATATTATTTCTTTATTGGGAAGTAAAGACGTCAAGATCTTGTTTAGAGGCTGGAATAGGTCTGGTTCGTATGTTGATGGCATTATTTAATTTTATCCTGGTCAGAATTATCAAGTTTTGCTTTAAAAAACGATCACTTAAAAACCCTGAATTTTTTAGGAGCCAAGTTATTGTTCAAGATGAAATTTCATTTGAAAAAAGGGAAATTCAACTGTTTATTCAGAATATGGGCAAATATGATAATACTGAGCTGGTTTTTTAGAAATTGAGGTAAAGAATAAAGGTTATCATTGAAGACAACTCCGAGACAACTCTTTTCCCTTAGCAATGTACTTCTATAAACTGAGGAATTTAATTCTTAGAAATCAATCACATTCGATTAGCTTGTATAGCCTCCCTACACTCAGCAAATGAGTTTTAAAGAGAGAAAGGAGGAAGGCACCATTCAGTATGGAGTTAAAGGAATAGAGAATGAATACACAAGACATTCTGCGCATAGAAATAACGAAATAGGAAACAGTTTAGGGAGCAAGACAAAAGATAAAGAAGAAAGTAGTAGCTGCTGAACCGAAAAATGAGGGTCAGTAACAAAACAGAAACCTATTCTATTTCAACGAAAGGAAGGCTTAAACAATTTCTAGCTCGGGACCTCACCTCTTCCTCGTAAGAGCGCTAATTCCCATGGATACAATAGTTTTAGTCCTCGTGGGGGAGTACTAGGGACAGGGTACGAAGGTCTAAATAGAAGAATTTAGCTTGTAGAAAAAAGGGCAGTTAATCTCAGCATATTTGTTTGCAATCTGTCAGTATTTTAGAATTTAATCACCTAGATTTTATTTATAGTAGATTATTCGTATAGTTTGATAAGTTGAACCCCGTTTGTTTTATTGCTATGACGCTAATTTAGACTCAGTCATTAATGAGAAATGTGTGTCTTGCTTGTTATCTGTCATTTACAAAGTTTTTGTGAACAAATTATCGCTAACATAAACTTTTTATCTAAGAAAATTCAGCCATTTCTAATCCTATATAGGGAATGAATGTGTAAACGAAACTTAGGAAACCAAATTGCAAAGTTCTGACTCGCAATAAAAAAGTAGAAATCGCGGAAGCTCAATTAATAATAAAACTTAGCAAGTTGAATGCTACGGGCATTTTGCAAATGGCATCTCTGTTAAATCGGGAGATTTTGTATCTTTAATGCTTGGAACTTGTGGGAAAAAATACTTGATTCAGCACGTAATGTAGCCAAGTTCACTAATAAGTTCTGGTGCCAGCTACAGATATGTATATTATAAAAAAATCTGTCCATGGAGACCTAAGAACTCTAAATATTTTTCAAATTCTTCCCGCAGATAAAAGCCCTGCTTTTTCAAAACCATTAAACATTTTTTATTCGTTCAAGATGGTACAAGTCCTTTAAATTCTACATCATTAGAACACCTTTCGAACCAGTAAGCTTCAGAGACTTCCTTTAACTTGAAAACTTCTTAATGTCTTTGAAGCTGCTCAACTTGAAGACAAATTCAAAGTTCCTATACAGACAGGATGTGACTCACCACCCCGCCCTGCACCCCGTTCCCACCAATAGCGGTACAAGGCAAACGCTGACTCAGCTTTAGCGCCTAACAAGCACTTGCGTACCGGTGCTGTTTGCTCCAAATTCTCAAAGTTTCGCGAGAATTTTCCGACGATGCTCAGACGCTGTGATAAATTGCAGAAAGGATTACGGCTTTCATTCTCCAGCTTTCACGGAAAACTTGGGCATTTTACGGCAGAAATTATTGAGGCTAGTTTTGTTGTCGGGGATGAACAGGAATGTCAGTTTCCTTAGGCACTCTTTTTAAATGAAAGACACTCGATGATTAGCGAATATTATGGCTTATGCTCGATTTGTTTATACCTACCTTGCAAAAATACCTCAATAATGACTAAGGCATTAAATTTCGAACAATTATTCTGTATTTGTATCCTACCCACGCAGCTCTGCTGCTGAATTCTGAGTTTTGTCACCGGCTTTTGAGCTCGTGTCTCACTCGAGACGCACCGACGCGCGTCTATTTCCAATTAGCCGCAAAATGAGCAAGAAATGGGACACTTTTTTTCAGACTTTAGCGCTCGTTAGGAGTTAGATTTCACTAATTGAGAAAGATTAAAGAGATCCTTCCGCTCCGTCAAAGCGTCGCTTTAGAGTTGAGAGACTTCCAGTCGCTCTGACGTCACAAAAAATACAGTACGTGGAATTTTTGTGGAGTTTGAACCGAGAGCATGTAGCGGTGTTGCATTCTGCACGTGACTGCGTGGTGACCCACCGGTGGTCACTGAGAGGATTTGCATAATGCGGATGACCCACCGGTGGTCACTGAGGGGATTTCCATAATGCGGGTGACGGGTGACTCACCGGTGGTCACTGAGGGAATTTGCATAATGCGGGTGACCCCCCGGTGGTCACTGAGGGAATTGCCATAATGCGGGTGACCCACCAGTGGTCACAGAGGGGATTGCCATAATGAGGGTGACCAACCGGTGGTCACAGAGGGGATTGCCATAATGCGGGTGACCCACCGGTGGTCACAGAGGGGATTGCCATAATGCGGGTGACCCACCGGTGGTCACTGAGGGGATTGCAATAATGAGGGTGCCCCACCGGTGGTCACAGAGGGGATTGCCATAATGCGGGTGACCCACCGGTGGTCACAGAGGGGATTGCAATAATGCGGGTGATCCACCGGTGGTCACTGAGGGAATTGCCATAATGCGGGTGACCCACCGGTGGTCACAGACGGGATTGCAATAATGCGGGTGACCCACCGGTGGTCACAGAGGGGATTGCAATAATGCGGGTGATCCACCGGTGGTCACAGAGGGGATTGCCATAATGCGGGTGACCCACCGGTGGTCACAGAGGGGATTGCCATAATGCGGGTGACCCACCGGTGGTCACTGAGGGAATTGCCATAATGCGGGTGACCCACCGGTGGTCACAGAGGGGATTGCAATAATGCGGGTGACCCACCGGTGGTCACAGAGGGGATTGCAATAATGCGGGTGACCCACCGGTGGTCACAGAGGGGATTGCAATAATGCGGGTGACCCACCGGTGGTCACAGAGGGGATTGCAATAATGCGGGTGACCCACCGGTGGTCACAGAGGGGATTGCAATAATGCGGGTGACCCACCGGTGGTCACAGAGGGGATTGCAATAATGCGGGTGACCCACCGGTGGTCACAGAGGGGATTGCAATAATGCGGGTGACCCACCGGTGGTCACTGAGGGAATTGCCATAATGCGGGTGACCCACCGGTGGTCACAGAGGGGATTGCAATAATGCGGGTGACCCACCGGTGGTCACAGAGGGGATTGCAATAATGCGGGTGACCCACCGGTGGTCACAGAGGGGATTGCAATAATGCGGGTGACCCACCGGTGGTCACAGAGGGGATTGCAATAATGCGGGTGATCCACCGGTGGTCACAGAGGGGATTGCAATAATGCGGGTGATCCACCGGTGGTCACAGAGGGGATTGCCATAATGCGGGTGACCCACCGGTGGTCACAGAGGGGATTGCCATAATGCGGGTGACCCACCGGTGGTCACAGAGGGGATTGCCATAATGCGGGTGACCCACCGGTGGTCACAGAGGGGATTGCCATAATGCGGGTGACCCACCGGTGGTCACAGAGGGGATTGCCATAATGCGGGTGACCCACCGGTGGTCACAGAGGGGATTGCCATAATGCGGGTGACCCACCGGTGGTCACAGAGGGGATTGCCATAATGCGGGTGACCCACCGGTGGTCACAGAGGGGATTGCCATAATGCGGGTGACCCACCGGTGGTCACAGAGGGGATTGCCATAATGCGGGTGACCCACCGGTGGTCACAGAGGGGATTGTCATAATGCGGGTGACCCCCCGGTGGTCACAGAGGGGATTGTCATAATGCGGGTGACCCCCCGGTGGTCACTGAGGGGATTTCCATAATGCGGGTGACGGGTGACTCACCGGTGGTCACTGAGGGAATTTCCATAATGCGGGTGACGGGTGACTCACCGGTGGTCACAGAGGGGATTGTCATAATGCGGGTGACCCCCAGGTGGTCACAGAGGGGATTGTCATAATGCGGGTGACCCCCCGGTGGTCACTGAGGGGATTTCCATAATGCGGGTGACGGGTGACTCACCGGTGGTCACAGAGGGGATTGTCATAATGCGGGTGACCCACCGGTGGTCACTGAGGGGATTTCCATAATGCGGGTGACGGGTGACTCACCGGTGGTCACTGAGGGAATTTCCATAATGCGGGTGACCCCCCGGTGGTCACAGAGGGGATTGGCATAATGCGGGTGACCCACCGGTGGTCACAGAGGGGATTGTCATAATGCGGGTGACCCCCCGGTGGTCACAAACTGCATTTTCATTTACAACTAACCGAAGCTAAATTTTTCGTTGAATTTTATGTCCTATTGAGAGTTGGAAATTGAAATTAAACTTAATTGAAATTAATTATTGAATTTCAATATAACTGCCAGAATTTACGTGTTGATTGAAAGCGTGTAGTGCTTTGATATTAGTTTGTGTGGACTGAAAAGGAAGTAAATTTTGAGAATACACGATGTCCTCAATAAACATACTCAATTTATGACTGCTCGGAGCTCATGTATTGTAGTTTGTTTAGATGTAGGTGTTTACTGACATGAATACATGCGTAATGAGTAAAACAAAAAAGAATAATTTTAAATTTAAGAACGTTAAATGCCATATTATAAAACTCAATTGCATCTGGAAGAGAAAAAAATTGATGGATAATCGTGTTTTAAAAAATGAAAACTTATTTATGGGACGCCCTGTAGTTTTGGACTAGAGTTTGTATTTCTTTTGATTAGCTGCTATGTAACCTCTTAGCTTATTGATTGATTATTCTTGATTATTAAATTTTGTTGATAACAAAATTGCCCCCAAAACATAAGCACCACTACCCACAAGCATTATCCACCTCACACCCTACAACCACACCCTTCAAAAACCTTCACCCCCCCCCCCAACCCTCACCCCCCACGCCCACAATCACCCATCAACCCTCCATCCCTAACCACAACCCCACAACCACCACCACCACCCCCCAACCACATCCCGTAACCACGACCCACTGAGCACGGCGAGGCGCAGACGATGCGTGAGGGCGGGCGAGCGGCTGAAGTGGACGGTGCAGCGGTACTCGGCCTGGTCCTGCGGGGCAGCGTGCCGGATGACGAGGGTGCGCCCCTTGCTGGAGAGGGAGAGTCTCGGCTCGTTGGGGGGGCTCTTGTTGAGGCGGGGGGCGGCGAACAGGGAATTCACGGAGTTGGGGGGGTAGTCCCGGGGCAGGGCTGATGCGTTGCGCCGCAGCTCTAGTTCGTCTCGGAAGTCGAAGCTGGAGAGGTCAAGTTGAGGGTAGATGTTAAATCAAGTTATGAAAATCAAGTTACAAAGCGATAAATCAAGTTATGAAAAGGAGTGAGTTGGCGCTAAACGATAAATCAAGTTAAGAAAAGGAAGCCAATTGAGTTGCGATTGAGTTGCGAGACATAGTTTGTCTCGTCATCGTCTGGTCTCGAGACATCAAGTTACAAAGCGATAAATCAAGTTATGAAAAGGAGTGAGTTGGCGCTAAGCGATAAATCAAGTTAAGAAAAGGAAACCAATTGAATTCTAACACTTTCATGGGTTGAAAAAAGGGGTGAATTAAGCTAAACATTCTGTCGAGTTGAAAAATAGGGTAAGTTGAAGCTACAGATTTTTTAAATTAGTGTTCGAAAAGAGGTGAACTAAATCTCAACACTCTGTCAAGTTGAAAAAAAAAGTAAATTGGCGCTCAACACTTGTAGTGTGTCTCCCAAATTCCGGAAGTCGTTCAGGGGGCGTGCGGTGTGGTTGCGGTACCTGAGCAGGGGGCGTGCGGTGTGGTTGCGGTACCTGAGCAGGGGGCGTGCGGTGTGGTTGCGGTACCACAGCACCAGCCGCACAGCATCATCACGAGGCAGGGGCCGGCGCGTGCAGGGCAGACGTGCCGTGTCGCTGCGGCTCACAGACACCAGCACCAGCGGACCTGAGGCACAGACAAATCGTATTTACAAATTGGTTTTCATAGATACAGAATAAATAAATGTAGTACTAATAATAGCCTCACTAAAGCGGCCCGTAGACGATCAATTTTAATGTCAAAATAATTGACAATAATGAGTATTGACAATTTAATTGATCGTCTTTGGGCCACTTAAGTATCATAGATGCAGAATAAATAAATGTAGTGCGAATAATAGACTCACTTAGTATCATCGATACAATGTAAATAAATATAATACGATTAATATTTATGTACTGTATTTATATTGATGGGGAGAACGAATCTCAATTAGTCACTAAGTATCCCAAATACATATAGTATATAAATACAATAGAAATAATATTTATGTTTTGTATTGATATTCGCTAGTCTTAATTACTCATAGAGTCTCATATACACAATATAAATTAATGAATTCCTTATGAAGTTTCATATTGCATTAACATTAGTTGGAAACGATTCTTAATTACTCATTATGTATCATACTCGTAGATACGATATAAATAAATGCAGTACTAATAATATTTATACATTGTATTTACACTGTTAGAAGAAATAAATTTAAATTACCTGCTTAGTATCAAAGCTACAGTGTAAATACAATATAATGCAAATAATATTTATCTATTTATATTAGCTAGTCTTAATGACTCATTAACTTTCAAATTATGCAACTGAACGAATCTCAATGACTCATTAAGCATCACATTTTGTAAGTGAACTAATCTCAATGACCCATTAAGCATCACATTCTGTAATTGGATGTGACTTACATTAAGTAAATTTCAGAGTCACCCAGTACAAACTATTCCATATGAACATCGTGAGGTGTTCCTGTGTTCATATGTTAACATTTATCAAGACACACGCAGTGCCACTCTACCGAATACATTTATGTTTAAGTACAAGCACAATTTTACTAATCTGCGACGCGAATTTCAATTAGCGGTATGAGTAAATTAAAGCTTGAGTAATATTACGATTCAAAGCATTTCCTCGAAGCAGCCCAACATTGCTTGTTTTCGTATAATTTTGCTCTTGGTATAATTTTCTCATATTATAATTTAGCTCTCAAAACAATTTTACTCGTATTATTATTTTTCTCCTATTATATTTTGCTCTAATTATAATATTGCTCTTATAATATTTTACTCATATGATAATTTTGCCTTTTATTTTACGCGTTTCGCTACCGAGCCATGAGTATGAACATACAGTATAACTTAATTTACATTTTATTGTTGTATGCAGAATACATTTTTGGTATAGAAGCTGCAATTGATTTATTTTTATTTAAGCGTCTCCTGCGCTAGAAACTTTCAATTAAATCGTATAGTGTTTTCATAATTGAGGAGTAATTATTATGGTTGGAATTCTTAGTAGCGTCGCTAATTGTAATTTGAATAATTCCAGGAATTCCTTTAGAGAAACTTGCAGTTTTGCTTCGCTACATGCCTTGCTACATTCTTCGCTAGATGCCTTGCTACATTGCTTGCTACATGTCTTGCTTAATTAAATTTTTTATTCCTCTTTCTATTGCTTGCTATCTTCCTGTCTACATTCCTCTCTACACTCCTCGCTAAATATCACGCAACATTCCTCACTCCATGTCCTTCACTACACTGCTCGCTACACTGCAACACGGGCCTTGGAATCGTCTGGAACACAGGCCACCGTGTATTCCAGAATTGCGAGTCCAGATTCCAGAATTCCATGCAGCGCAGCGAGCGTTGCTTCCCTGGACGCATGTGCAGCAACTCCGAGAGGTTCTTGTTACTTCGCATCAAAGGGTTCTAGGTTCATGTCATAAATGAGCTTTTCATATCATGAATAGTGAGTTTTGTTGGTGATTAATTCATGTGGGGATAATTTTAGTGATTTGAAAAAATGAGGGAGTTGTGCTGATTTTTGGATATACCAAACGTTTTGTTACATGCCTCGCTACATGCCTCGATACATGTTTTATTACATGTCTCTCTACATGTCTTGTTACATGTAGAGATTCTCACAATACGCATTCTGCACTCACACCACCTACACTGAGTTCCTATACTGTCACAACATGCTTTCTGCACTTAACACCTACACTAGTTCTCATACTGGCTCACAATACGCATTCTGCACTCAAAACACCTATACTGAGTTCCTGTACTGCCACAATACGCATTCTGTGCACCAACACTGAACACACTGTACCTTTTCCACTTCGAGTCAGCCAGGGTTCATTCCAGCCTGTGTTCACTGCCATTTGCTACGATCAAATCGATTTTGTGTCGTAATGAAGTTGGTGTGAAGTTTAGTTAGTCTCGGTTGTGATTTAATAAAAGCATTGAGCAAGTTACCACAACGGTTGAGCAAAATCACTGAGTAACAACAGTCCTGGAAAATAACCGAGCATATACAGCCGGAAAAACAGCTCAAGAAGCCGATGCGCAACCTGCTGAACAACCCACTGCGCAAAACAGCTGAGCAAAACAGAGAGCAAATCAGTTTAGCAAAACAGCCGAGAAAATAGCCGTTAAGATCACCTGTGCTAAACAGTCGAGCAAAAACTGCCAAGTAAAAACAGCTTAGAAAAACAGCCAATCAAGAAACAACCGAGCAAAAGGAGCTGAGCAGAACAATTTAGTAAACACAGTCGAACAATTTATTATTTATGTATTTATTGTTCTTTTATTAATTTTTTGATATTTATTTATTAATTTATTTATTATTATTTATTTATTATTTATTAATCAATCTTCGACTGAGCAAAACAGCAGAAAAACAGCAGCTGTGTGCTTGAGCGCTTGTAAATAGTTCATTTTAACTTTGCGCCACACGAATTTAGGAACAGCCACTTGACCTCTCCTTATTTCTGCACACAACACCTGCGCATATTCCAATCTTCAAACTACGTAATAAAATTCAAATCTATAAACTACGTAACGAAAAAAAATTAATAAAGTACACTCATTTACAAAAAATATATTTTATTTTAAAATGGTAATGTGACTTAATCTCGCGAGATAATCTGCGTTTAGCAATTTGCAGACCGGTCTGTAGTCCCATAAGAAGTCTGCAAGATAATCTACAGCCCCTCGGGACAATCTGCAGTAATTCTGGTCAATCTGCAGCTCTACAAAACAATCTACCTTTTTGCGAAACTATTTCTGGGGCAATCTACAGCTCTGGGTGACAATTTGCCAGACGACTGTTTGCTCTGCAGCTCAATCTGTAGTCGCTCGTGATAGTTTTCTGTTCTGCAAGACAGTCTGTACATCTGCAGGGCAATCTGCGGCTCTGCAAGTCTATCTGCAGCTCTGGAAGGCAATCTGCGACTGTGTAAAACAATCTGTATCTCTGCCAGACAATCTACAGATCAGGCTAAAGCTCTGTAAGACAAAAATCTGCAGCTCTAAAAGACAACAATCTACAGCTCTGCAAGACAACAATTTGCAGCGCTGCTAGACAATCGCCAGCTGCGGAGGACAATCTGCAGGACAATCTACAGGACAATCACAAAGCTCAGCACCAGCAACAATCCAGCGAAGACACAGCAAAGGTTAGCTCTCGCGTGAAACTCCGACATCCAAGAAACTGAAGAAACGTCGCCAGTTTCAATGAAGGTCAAGTTTCTTTTGTGTGCGAGACAAAAGCGCTAATCATGCCGACGGTAGAAGGTACTTTTGGGTTGATTTTACGTATACGATCCCCGTAGTTTTAGCTTTAACCACTTTTGAAGAATGAGGATCTACGTCTGACGCAACAACTGAGCGACAGGTATGACAACTCGGTGGTCTCAAATTTTCCTTTTGAACGACGTTTTTCATTGGAAAAACGTTGAAATTTGGGAATTTTGTGTCATGAAGTGATGAGAGATAGGCAAAAGCTTAGGTTGTGTTTTCATTTATTTATATTTATGGTTTTTTATGTGTTGCAGCGATGTAAACTTAAAATATCATATTATATGGTTATTTTTTGATTTATGTCAGAGAAGTAACCAAAACGGCTATAAAACCCAATATGTAAGTGTTTCAATAAATTTCCAACTTTCAGGAGCATTATTGTTAAACCGAATAAATGCACAATCTATTTTTCCCCTGGTACAATTGCTTATAAATCAGTATATTTAAAAAAATTATAAACAGTGCATTAAAATGAGCTAAAAGTGCTCGTGCCTGTTTTAAATTACATTGAATTTTGAACATAACATTCCGTACTCGATTCAAAGTTTTACATGTTGTTTGTTTTCGAAATTTCAAATCGTCGTAATTTTTAAATTAAATTCATTCCATACCGAGTACACACAAAGCTCCCCTAATATAACTGCATGTGGTTAGTTGTTTTATCTCTACCGTGTTTTCTGAAATTACTTCTTTAATTTTACGGTAAATTTCGCTCTCTGTTCCAAGTATTTGAGATCAGTGAAATGTTAAGTGCAGATGCCGCGGACTTTTTCCAAAGTTTGGTGCCACAACCGCAAGTCAAAGTCTCAACCACCGCTATACATTTTTAAAATCATAGTTAAATGAAATTAATTGCCATGCGTTCCATGTTTGCGGGGGAGAAGCTAAAAATTTATTCGAACAGAAATTTTGCTCAATTATTTTGGAACCTAATTGGGTTGAACCTAATGTAGTTTGGCTTGTGAAGATAAAAATACTAAAATACTCTATGTAAAGAATGACTTATCATTTACCTACGATAGGTAAATGTCATATAGATTTAGAACTGAAATTTAGACCGTATAATTTGAATAATTAGAGCACTAGGTAAATGTTATTAATACTGAAAAGTGATAGGTAAAACATATCATTAAATTTGATGATAAATGATACATAGACTTAGAACTGAAAGGTAAAACATATCATTAACCTTTTTTGAAAAGTGTAATGAAAATTTAAAAGTAAAATTTAGTGCTTATAATTTTTCTGGATTAGGATAATGTTGTATAAAATCATAGAAAAAGTAGATATATAAAAGATATTTATATGATATGGAAAAGTAAAACATATCATTTGCCTACGCTATGTAAATGTAATATAAACTCACAATCGAAATTCAGATTGTACCATTTACAAACGTTGGTAAATGACATAAAGAACTCAAATTCTACGAACAAAGAGCTTAGAACGAAAAGATATATTGGAACTGGCTCCATTGTTCCACTAATGCAAGACCTCAGCTCTTTTTATTCTTCAAATGTCCTTTGATGATTCGAAACAACTCTTTTGAGCTGCGGTGGGGCATTATTTGTTATGAATTATACGGACCCTTATGGGGCTCAAAAAGGGTTAAAGAATACGTAGGAATAAAAAGAATAAACCGAAGAATGAAAACAACCTGGGAATAAAAACCAAATCAAATGATATTGATTACGCACAACGTCTAAATTATTGGAGTTTTTTATTCACACTAAAAACAGAAAGCACATATTCAAAAATTATCTGCCTATCACATATGGTAAATAGACACCGGGCTGGCAGTGAACTATTGAGGTAGAATGAGAAAGAATACAAGAAAAATCAAATGACGATGATCGTTCCAAAGCTCAAATTACGAACAATGATTGTACGAAATCAATGTACAATGATTGTACGCAAAAGATTCTCCAAAGGGTGGACAAATATAAATTTTTAATCATTGAAGAACTTCCTTTTTACTCACTCTTAAAATGGAAAGCTCACGTTTAAAATTCCGCCAATATCATGCAGACACCACAACCAAAACTGAAAACTACACGTGACACACATCGTATGAATTGCATGAGCATTAAAGCCTGGTCTCGAGACATAGTTTGTCTCGTCATCGTCTGGTTGCGAGACATCGGTTATCCCGTCATTGTCTGGTTGCGAGACATCGGTTGTCTCGTTATCGTCTGGTCTCGAGACATTGTTGCTCCCGTCTGGTCTCGAGACACTTTGTCTCGTGATGGTCTTATCTCGAGACCCAGTCGTCATCTGGTCTCGAGACACAGTTATCATACGGTCTCTAGACAGTTATCGTCTGGTCTCGAAACACAGTCATCATCTGGTCTCGAGACACAGTTATCATACGGTCTCTAGACAGTTATCGTCTGGTCTCGAAACACAGTCATGATCTGGTCTCTAGACAGTTATCGTCTGGTCTCGAGACACAGTTATCATACGGTCTCGAGACACAGTCATCATCTGGTCACGAGACACAGTCATCATCAGGTCTCACGACACCACTCGAGGCACAAACACGCAGCAACACGCACCCTCGCGAGACACACGCACACCAGCCCCGCTAATTAGCGAGCGACATGAGCTCTGCGGAGACCAAGTTCCCGCTGTCGCTGTGAGGAAGTTCTGCTCAGATTTGTAGATGTGTTACCCTCAACTTAATGGATTATCTTCATGATTTCTTTGTCAAGGAGAGTGAACTTAAGATTGATATCTAAGTTACGTATTTAAGGGGATCTAAAATCTGAGCGGGATAGCTAGAATTTAACGCGTAGAGGGTTAATTTAGGATTGATGTATGAGTTGCACATATAAGGAGATTTAAAATTTAAGAGAGATGGCTAGAGTTACCAGGATAAACTTAGGATTACTATCAAAGTTACATATGTGAGGAGATCTAAAATCTAAGCAGGATAGCTAGAGCTAACATGAAGGGTTAATTTCTAAGCAGGATAGCTATAGTTAACATGTAGGGTGAATATCTGAGGAGGAGAGTTAAAGTTAACATGTAGGGTTAATATCTGAGGAGGAGAGTTAAAGTTAACATGTAGAGTGAATATCTGAGGAGGAGAGTTAAAGTTAACATGTAGGGTGAATATCTGAGGTGGAGAGTTAAAGTTAACATGTAGGGTGAATATCTGAGGAGGAGAGTTAAAGTTAACATGTAGGGTTAATATCTGAGGAGGAGAGTTAAAGTTAACATGTAGGGTGAATATCTGAGGAGGAGAGTTAAAGTTAACATGTAGGGTTAATATCTGAGGAGGAGAGTTAAAGTTAACATGTAGGGTTAATATCTGAGGAGGAGAGTTAAAGTTAACATGTAGGGTGAATATCTGAGGAGGAGAGTTAAAGTTAACATGTAGGGTGAATATCTGAGGTGGAGAGTTAAAGTTAACATGTAGGGTGAATATCTGAGGAGGAGAGTTAAAGTTAACATGTAGGGTGAATATCTGAGGAGGAGACTTAAAGTTAACATGTAGGGTTAATATCTGAGGAGGAGAGTTAAAGTTAACATGTAGGGTGAATATCTGAGGTGGAGAGTTAAAGTTAACATGTAGGGTGAATATCTGAGGAGGAGAGTTAAAGTTAACATGTAGGGTGAATATCTGAGGAGGAGAGCTGAAGTTAACATGTAGGGTGAATATCTGAGGAGGAGAGTTAGAGTTAGTATGTAAGGTTAATATTTAGAAAACAAACTTAGAGTTGGAATGTAAGGTCAAAATCTAAGATTGGATGACCTAAAGGTGATGGAACCTGATCCTAAGGCAGATAACCTAAGGAGGATTAATTAGCCTTGATATTCTAACGTGGATAGCTTAAGGACAAAGATAATTTAAGTTTTAAGGTTAAATAACTTATGGATTTACGTGTTGTGATGTCTTAAACGAATGAGTTTTGATATTTACTGAATGTTTGCTGAATTGCTCAATGTGGAAATGTGTCTTGTATACAGCCACGTAGATATAGCAGCCACACATATAGACACATAAATATAGCAGCCACACATAGACACATAAATATGGCAGCCATACATAGCCCCAAAGAATTAACATCCACATACACACATAGAGAAATCGGTTAAAAGAAATTTTTCATAAAATAAAAAAGTAAAGAGAATGATCGATTATAGTTTTTTAATAATTATTTCAGATTATTTTGAAAACAAGATTTCGCTCATCAATTTTTTCGAAGATGAAGCATTTCATTGCCATAAAAAGACAAAAATCCAACTGAGTCCATTCATCCGTCGACTTTGGGTTGCACACTCGAGCTGTTTAGTCAAATTTTAACCCAACTTTCAAGTTCCGAACTCTGGAACAACAAAGTTTGTTGCGAGTCTGTATCAAAGTTACGTATATTGAAAATACCGTAAAAACACTGTTAGCTGAAAATGTACTTTCGTACCGCGGAAAAACACTACCCGACGCCAAAAATTGGTGCATCTGTCGAAAACCTAGCGTTTATAAGTCGGACAAATTTAGAACACTCTAAAACTATAAAACAGAACGAAAACGCCAAACGCAGCAGAGACGCAAACTGCAACAAAATGCAAAACGTAACAAAAACGTGAAACACTAGAAAAACAACAAAAACGCAACACGTAACAAAAACGTAGAGCGCAAGAAAAAAACAACAAAAACGCAACAAAACTGTAAAACGCAACAAGACCTAAAACGCACAAACACACCCCAGTGTGTAAGAACCAAAAAACACACCCGGAAAACACTAATTTCCTGCAAGGAAACACGGCGTATTTGAAATTCTCGCTCCCACAATATTCTGATTAGAAACAGCCGCTGGTGTACGTCTTCATTTAGACGGAGGAAAAACGGGCAAGCAAGTGCCGATGTAACGGCTTCCTGATTGCAGGGCTAGAGTAAAACGGCACCGCTGAGCTCATGAAGTTTGGAGCTAAAATTCCTTGTGAATTCATTAAGGAATTCCGGCGTGTCTTTGGAGTCGTGGTAGCGTTAACGGAGCCAAAATTGCGGCGCTCCTCGCGTGATTATTGCGCATCTCTACTGTATGTGTGTGGGAATTGGTTCACTGTTGTTGATGGTTCTGGTTATCGTAAGGATTTACCGTTTGTTTTGTTCATTGGTTTTCTTAGTATATGGATTTATTGCTGTTAATGTTTCTGGTTTTATCACGGGTTTACTGTAGATATAGTTTCTTATTTTTACACGGGCTTCCTGTAGATAATGTTTCCAGTTTTCTTACGGATTTACTGCAGTTGTTTCCAGTTTTTTACGGATTTACTGTAGTTGCTTCCAGTTTTTCACGGGTTTACTGTAGTTGTTTCCAGTTTTCTTACGGATTTACTGTAGTTGTTCCAGTTTTCTTACGGATTTACTGTAGTTGTCTCCAGTTTTTCACGGATTTACTGTAGTTGTTTTCAGTTTTCTTACGGATTTAATGTAGTTGTTTCCAATTTTTTTACAGATTTACTGTTGATTTTATTTACCGGTTTAATTAATATATTTCGATTTTTTGTTGGTAATGTATACTGTTTTTTTACTCTACGGATTAACTGTTAATACCCCACGCTGGAGTCCTTCTTGCACGGATTTACTAACATTGTCAACTGGTATTATAAATACTCGGATTTACTGTTGTTATTAACTAAATTTTAAATTAATTTTTACTGGCTTTCATAATAGACAGATTTCCTGTTGTCCTTGTTAGTGATGTTCTTAAAAACGAAGAAAACTACGAGGTCACTTTAATTTGTTAGTAAGAGATTTAATCCTGGAGTAATAAATGTCTTATAACGGATGACAATGCATACTATGGTGAATGACCACTCATTGTAATATGTGCCTCATGGTTAACTTGCTAGCAAAGAAGGCTGAATTCGTTAGAAAAATTTTGAGAAAATTTTATACGTTTTGGAGACTTATTTTTACACAAGGAGGTAAATAGAAGGAACAGATAACAATTAGAAATAAATAAAATAAAGAACACAACATCCATCAGTCAACAACATTGCAACGTTAGCGTTAGGGCGTATAAGCTTCGAGTCCTCTAAGACAAACTATCAGGAAAGGAACAAATTGTAAGATGTACCACGAAAAAAGGAAACAAAATTTACTCATGTTTCTAAGTTAAAATGAATTGGGCTGGTGAAACAGATTATACTAGTGAAAATTGTAATGAATATGGTTGTTATTTGTTGTAGTAACCACAAACTCAAACCACAAGTGACATCAAAGTCCAACACTCCAATACCAACCAACTGCAACACCCCAAATAACAACAAACGTGAAGCACAAATAACAGGAAAGTCCAACACCCCCAATACCAAGGAACTGCAACACCCCAAATAACAGCAAACGCAAACCATAAACAACAACGGAGTCAAACACCCCCAATACTAGCAAACTGCAACACCCCAAATAACAGCATACGCAAACCATAAACAACAACGAAGTCGAACACCCCCAATACTAGCAAACTGCAACACCCCAAATAACAACATACGCAAACCATAAACAACAACGAAGTCAAACACCCCAAATACTAGCAAACTGCAACACCCCAAATAACAATAAACGGAAACCACAAAAAACAACAAAGTCCAACACCCCCAATACCAACAAACTGCAATACCCCAAACAACAATAAACAAACACTCAATACCAACAAATAACCCAAATAACAACCAAGTCCAACACCCCCAACACCAGGCAACCCCCACACCAGAATCACATCGGATCAGAGAGCGCCTTACATTCCCACGCAATTTAGGCAGCGCAGCAACACCACAAAATCCTGCCGAGTTCTCCAGGATCTCAGCGGGTGCGACGCCCCGCAGCTCCTGTCTATTGAACTCCTGTTGACAGTACAGCACTGCAAGCTGGGTCTGGGATTGGCCTTTTTCTGTCCTTGATTCAATTTGGCCGTTTTTTGACCATAATTCAATTTGGCCGTTTTTAGACCATAATTTAATTTGGCCGTTTTTGGACCGTAATTTAATTTTGCCGTTTTTTATGCCCATAATTGAATTTGGCCATTTTTTCCCCGCCATAATTTAATTTACCGCTTTTTTGTTGGGTAAGGTTAATATGGGTCGTTTTAGAAATCTTAATTAATTTATTTTTTATGCCATGTTTCAAACTGGCGGTTTCTTTGGCCAAAATATGAATTGTTTCTGGTTCTAAAGAAATTGAATTTTTCTGTTGCCTAGATATTTTTTTTCGGTTGGAATTAATTTTTTTATCCTATTTCTATTTTGACATTGCTTTGCCAAAATATACGTATACAAACTTTCCATAAGGAATTTTAGCGGAAAAAAACCTACCCTGTGACAACATTGGACTATAACTGGACGTTGTTTTCAATTTTTCTATAACCATTTGCTGAATGAACTCCATGGCAAAATTTTGAATGAAAAAGTTAAAACTAGAAAACTTCGGCCATGAGGAAAACCGACTTCGATTCGACAAAAAAAAAAATTGGACATAAGACAGTAAATCAAATCAAGGTTTTGGCAGACAAAAAAAGGACAAATTTGATTCTGGCTAGACAAAGCACATTAGTATTAGCCCAAACAGCAATTTTATAATTTACTCGAGAAGAAGCAAATTTTAATTTTGCCAGGATAATAGCCAATGTACAACTTGGTTTTATAAGGTGGCCAGGAAAGGACCTATCTGAAAATCCTTATTGCTAACATAGTCATCGACTTCTTAGTGCTACTGCATCGCAGGAGGATTTGATTCTGTTATCCATGACGAGACAACTGTGTCTCGGATAGGATCGAGGAGTTCAAAAAGACTTGGGTGTCGATTTGATTTGGGAACACATGCAGGGATGGTATTGTACATCGTTCGAACTCGTTAGCATCACGACAAAAATTACTGTTATATTCTGCAGGAGTTAATATTCATTTAGTCATTTGAAGCTGTTTTGTTATATGTTACAGTCAAATCACGTTTGACTTTATAATGAATAGCGTCTTAAAAACTATCAGAACCAGACAAGAAATGTTATGACAATACCAAGCAAACCAACACCCACCATTACACACCCCAACACCCACCGCGACACACACCAACACCCACCATTCCACACCCAACAAATACCATCACTAAGAGCAGTCTGGGCCTGGAAAAAAAGCCTTTACTTTTTCAGTTCAAAGTGTACCCCAGGGAGCAATGGTAGCTGGATGAATTTCGCATACGGGGCTTCCTTTTAAAATGGGACCGTGTAATTGGGCAGCTTTGGGGCACGGGAACATCGAAGTGGTCCCAGACTGCCTCCAGCTCGCAGGTTTGTTCTTGTTGAGCATGCAAGCGTTGGATGTACTTGGGTCGTGTATTTTGTGCTGTGTGTAGGGGTGTTTGTTATTGGTATTATGTTGTACATATAGCGTTGGGTATACTTGTGTTATATTCCGTTGGGTATACTCGTGTTGTGTATTTTGTGCTGTGTGTAGGGGTGTTTGTTATTGGTATCTTGTTATACATGTAGCGTTGGGTATAATTGTGTTATATTCCATTGGGTATACTCGTGTTGTGTATTTTGTGCTGTGTGTCGGGATGTTTGTTATCATCAAATTGTTTAGCGTTAGATATTCTTGTATTATACAGCGTTGGATACCATTGTATTGAATATTTTGTTCTATATTTCGGGATATTTATAATTATTATATTATATTGTGCATGTTGTGCTGTATGTTGGGGGTGTTTTTTAGCATATTGCCCTGCATATTTTGTGCCGTACATTGTGTCGTTTTTTATTATACTGTTGTGCTGTATCTTGTGTAGTTTATTATTATATTGTATTGTGTAAATTGTGCTCTATATTATTATGTTGCATATATTGTGCTGGATATACTTGTTTTCTACATTTTGTGCTGTATATTGTGTCGTTTGTTATTTTTCAAGTGTAAAAATGACAGAATCAATAATTCGCTTGAGTAATTTTCCAGATGTGGACGACCAGCAAATATATCCATCCCAATAGTACCCGCCATTAAAATATTCTTGTACTTGTGCACTGGTGAAACTCGTATCACAGATACGGTCATTGAGCGTCCTTGTGAGCGTCACAGAGAGACGGAAGCAGCGGACACCAAACAAATATACAAATAAATAAGCACACCAGAGGTATTATTAGGCAAGATAATTTCAGTGTATAATTACAGTGTGTTGTCATGTAAAATTATCATGAATATATACATCTATATCGCAAGCAAAAATTTCATACTTTTATGAGCGAGCTTTTCACAATTGATATTTTTTCCCAATTTGTTCCCGTCATAGTGGTTATGAATAAATGTACATACATACATACATATACGAGGCTTATCCTCCCTATGGGAGGGTAGCCGACAGCAGGCCACAATCACCGCACTTAGTCACTAGGAGGCGAGAGAGGCAGCACTGGCCGCACCTGAACTGCCAGGATCAGCAGCAGCCCAGCACAACCAAATAAATAAATGTAAATAATCTATACTATAATAAGAGCCGCGTCCGTCCGTCGGTCTGTCCGAAGCCAGCCTGCAGTGTGTGATGAGCGTATCTGTGATACAAGCTCCAGCCCTATATATTTTGACGGGCCGTGTTCACGCGGCCTCATCAACTCTCGAGAGATTGTATTTTTCAATTGCTTACGGTCATTCTCTCATTTCGCATTCTTTTTTATTTCAAATAATGGGGGGCGGACTAGTATATCATAACACTTGAGCCCAACTCTCATCAGATATGATTGATAACCGAAACCGAAGAATTAGCGAAAATATTTTCAATTTTTCGCCATTACCCACAAATGATTTTCCAATTAACATCTTTTTTACGCTGTTCCCTACACTGCGGCTCAAAATAAGCCTAATTCATACAATATAATCACGACGAACTTTCATGGAACTTGATTAATAATTAATCAAAGAATTAGCGATAACTCTGGGCAAATTATTCTGGAGATCATTTGGGGTTGGAAAACTTTAAATCAGTTTTCCGTATCTTGAAATGAGTCGCTCTGAGTTTTCTTCACCGTTATTAGCATATTATTTATGCCACGTATTTTGATTATTTGTGTCCAAAGGACCGCCTGCCGTTAAAATGTGGGCAATAGTTTCTAAAATAAAGCCGTAATTGGGTCTCGAATGTGACTTTAAATAAGTATTTGAACAAGCGTCTTTGATTTTCTTACAATTTTATGTAAGGAGATATATGAAATGAATATCACTCGGAGTAACACATAACAAACCATAACACATAACAAACCGAAATCTGCAGCCATTATGTAGTGTTCGGGTGTCCACTTCACGGGGGGCGGTAGCGACGGACACATCAAGCAAGCAAACAAGCAAACAAACAAAAGAAAAAACCAAGCAAACCAGCAAGCAAACAAGCAAGCAAACAAGTAAGCAAGCAAGAAAACAAACAAACAAGCAAGCAAACAAGAAAAAACTAAGGAAACCAGCAAGCAAACCAGCAAGCAAACAAGCAAACAAGTAAGCAAGCAAGAAAACAAGCAAACAAGCAAACCACAACCATTAATTTATACAAGGGGAGTAAGCTAAAAAATAATCAATTTTCAAAGAAGTATTTTCTTATTAAACGAGACAAGTCCGAGAATTAATTAAAAAGTCTAACAATTAAAATTAGATAAAATTCAAATAATAAAAACGTCTAGTAATTGCTCGCTGATTGTTGAAAATCAAGGTAAATACACAAAAATTCATTTTGAAGTTTGGCGTCGAAAAATATTCCCTCAACCATTAAATTTTACGATGTGTTATTTAGTGACCAAACACTGGGTTTTCTTCGTAATAATTTGAAGAAAGGTAAACACATGCAATAAAAATCACAATTAATTCAATTAATTATAGGATAAATGCAGTTATGTCAAAATAATGACCCCAGGTACCTCACCACTAAATAATGACCCTAGTTACCCCCAAATAATGACCCTAGTTACCCCCAAATAATGACCCCAGTTACCTCACCACTAAATAATGACCCTAGTTACCTCACCACTAAATAATGCCCCTAGTTACCCCCAAATAATGACCCTAGTTACCCCCAAATAATGCCCTTAGTTACCTCACCACTAAATAATGACCCTAGTTACCTCACCACTAAATAATGCCCCTAGTTACCCCCAAATAATGACCCTAGTTACCCCCAAATAATGACCCCAGGTACCTCACCACTAAATAATGACCCTAGTTACCCCCATATAATGACCCCAGTTACCTCACCACTAAATAATGACCCTAGTTACCTCACCACTAAATAATGCCCCTAGTTACCCCCAAATAATGACCCTAGTTACCCCCAAATAATGACCCCAGTTACCTCACCACTAAATAATGACCCCAGTGACCTCACCACTAAATAATGACCCTAGTTACCCCTTAAAAATGACCCCAATTAGCTCACCACTAAATAATGACCCTAGTTACCCCCAAATAATGCCCCTAGTCATCTCACCACTAAATAATGACCCTAGTTACCTCCAAATAATGACCCTAGTCACCTCACCACCAAATAATGAACCTAGTTACTCCCAAATAATGATCCTAGTCACCCATCACGCCAGCCAGCCCGTTCCCACATCGGAAAGCGATCCTCATTATCTAAATGGACAACAAAACAACAAAAAACAACGGACGCAAACGACCACCTCTTTGTGTTGTTGCGTTGACGCCTCAGCGCAATAAACACCGGTGCTTACACCGCGCTGCTTCTTTCTTTAATTCCAGGGAGCCGCGCCTGTGTCTCCTGGTGTAATTCTGTGTGTTTTGTGTGCTGTTTTGTACATGTGTCTCCTAGTGTAGTTCTGTGTGTTTTGTGTGCTGTTTTGTACATGTGTCTCCTCTTGTAATTTTGTGTGTTTTGTGTGCTGTTATATACATGTGTCTTCTGATGTAGTTCTGTGTGCCTCCTGGTGTAATTTTGTGTGCTTTATTCGTTGTTTTGTACATATGTCTTCTGGTGTAATTTCGTTTTTAAACGTTGTTTTATACATGTCATTCTGTGTGTTTTATGCCCTGTTTTAATGAGGTGTTTGGTTTAATCCTATGTGATTACTCGCTGTTTTATTCATGTGTTTGGTGTGTTCGCAAGCTTCCTACGCATTTTTAAACATGGTATTTGTTGTGTGCTTTCTATTCGTTTTCAATGTGATGTTTAGGTGTTTTTATGTGTTTACCATGCAGTCCTTTTGGTTGTATTTTATTCATTGTGTTTAATACTTAGTTTCTTATATTGCTACTTAGTTTTTATGAATGTTTTACTGCCTGCTAAATGAACTTCTTTTCGTTTTTAACAAATATCTTATCACTTCTCAACAAATTCCGTTTAATTTCCTAACTAATTATATATATCAAATTTGGTTCAGCTCTTAACAAATTCAGTTCCTTTTCTGAACAAATTCTGTTTCGCTTCCAGCAAATTTCATTCCATTTCTAAACAAAGTTCGTTTCATTTCTAAAAAAATTTCGTTTCATTTCTAAACAAATTTCGAGTCATTTCTAAAAAAATTTCGTTTCATTTCTAAACAAAATTTGTTTCATTTCTAAACAAATTTCGTTTCATTTCTAAACAAATTTCGTTTCATTTCTAAACAAATTTCGTTTCATTTCTAAACAAATTTCGTTTCATTTCCAAACAAATTTCGTTTCATTGCTAAACAATTTCGTTTCATTGCTGAACAAATTTCGTTTCATTGCTAAATGAATTTCGTTTCATTTCTAAACAAACTTTGTTTCATTTTTAAACAATGTTCGTTTCACTTCTAAAGAAATTTCGTTTCATTGTTAAACAAATTTCGTTTCACTTCTAAACAAATTTCGTTTCATTGCTAAACAAATTTCGTTTAATTTCTAAACAAATTTCGTTTCATTGCGAAACAAATTTCGTTTCATTTCTAAAAAAACTTTGTTTCATTATTAAACAAATTCTCTCTTTCCCCACAAAGAAGCTACTCCCATGCAGAGTAAAGGTTGTATAGGGCATGGAGCAACCAGACGTTGTTACGTTACAGACAACACAAAAATATGCAGCAATTTCGTTCTGAGAATGATTATATTATTTCTATTCTTCAGGATCTTTCCTTTTATTCAAACCTGAGCATCGCTCCAATAAATTCTGATCTCAAATTAGTTTAAATATTCCAAACCTTAGCATGTTCGAATGGATTGGGAACTCAGAAACGTTCGAATTAATTAGGATTTCAGAATAGTTTCTGTAATTGTAAACATGAGCATGATTTTAATTAATTATTACGTCACAATAGTTTGAATACATCAAGATCTCGGAACAGTTTCAGTAATTCCGAATCTCAGCATCGTTTAATTAATTAGACTGCGTAAATACTCAACACACGAGAAAATTTTCGTCGTGAATTTTTTCCCAGAAACCAAGAATCGGAACCCAGAAACAAGAGAAGTTAAAAGTCTAGATTTTTCAGGTCCCCAAGGAGGTTCACAAGAAGGCACTCAGATAATGAGCTCCTCCAGAGAACCACTTCATATAAAGAAAAAACTTTTTTCAGACTAATCCAATAGGCTTCGGAGATCGAGGCGCTTAATGATTAATGGATTGCAGGATTAAATTCTCTGCCCCGTAAGCTGCATCCAATAACTGAAAGGTTCTTCGAGAAGTGGAGCGAACTCTCAAATTTTTCCGAGTTTCTTCGGGATTTCTGGTATCTCGGATACGGGATGAGGGTTCTCGGCCTAATGTGTATTACATTCGTTGTTTAATGAAGAGAAACTCGTTACTATCATTGCTCTGCTTATGGCAGAAACATTGCGATATTGACTAGTTGTTAATTTATTAAGGACGGGAGTATCACTTCCATCAACTGAAAGATTCCCCAGATGGGAAGCTATCTTCAAAATTTTCACAAGTTTCTTCAGGGAGCAAACTTTGAAATTTCCCCGACTTTCTTCAGGGAGCCAGCTCTGAAATTTTCCCGATTTTCTTCAGAGAACCAACTTTGAAATTTTCGCTAGTTTCTTCTAAGAGAAAACTGAAATTTTCCCGACTTTCTTCAGAGAGCCAACTTTGAAATTTTCCCAACTTTCTTCAGAGAACCATCTTTGAAATCTTTGAATTTTCCCGACTTTCTTCAGAGAACCAACTTTGAAATTTTCCCAACTTTCTTCAGAGAACCAACTTTGAAATTTTCCCGACTTTCTTCAGAGAACCATCTTTGAAATCTTTGAATTTTCCCGACTTTCTTCAGAGAACCAACTTTGAAATTTTCCCGACTTTCTTCAGAGAACCAACTTTGAAATTTTCCCGACTTTCTTCAGAGAACCAACTTTGAAATTTTCCCGACTTTCTTCAGAGAACCAACTTTGAAATTTTCCCGACTTTCTTCAGAGAACCAACTTTGAAATTTTCCCGACTTTCTTCAGAGAACCAACTTTGAAATTTTCCCGACTTTCTTCAGAGAACCAACTTTGAAATTTTCCCGACTTTCTTCAGAGAACCAACTTTGAAATTTTCCCGACTTTCTTCAGAGAACCAACTTTGAAATTTTCCCGACTTTCTTCAGAGAACCAACTTTGAAATTTTCCCGACTTTCTTCAGAGAACCAACTTTGAAATTTTCCCGACTTTCTTCAGAGAACCAACTTTGAAATTTTCCCGACTTTCTTCAGAGAACCAACTTTGAAATTTTCCCGACTTTCTTCAGAGAACCAACTTTGAAATTTTCCCGACTTTCTTCAGAGAACCAACTTTGAAATTTTCCCGACTTTCTTCAGAGAACCAACTTTGAAATTTTCCCGAGTTTCTTCAAAGAGAAAACTGAAATTTTCCCGAGTTTCTTCAGGGAGCAAAATCTGAAATTTTTCCGAGTATCTTCTGCAATTCTAGTATCTCGGATACGAGATAGAGGTTTTGGATCTAACATTTACTACAGTATTTCATTCCTTATTCAGTGAAGAGAAACTATAATATTCTTGTTTGCTTATGATATGAACATGGCGATACTGATTGGTTATTTAGTCCCTGAGGAAAAGAAAGTCACATTCACTGGTTTGAACTCAGTCATTTAAGAACGACAACTGAACAATTTTTGCTCATCCTAACTTGTTTGTTAGCAAAAAAAAATTGTATGTACTGGACTTCACAATAAATGTTTTTCTCAAACAAGCGTTGCACTCAATCGTTTACTTACGAACGTGCGCAAACAAGTGTTTCAGCAGTTGCATTTCAGCACAAACGTTTCAGCAAAAATGATCCAGTGCAAATATCTGAGTAGAAAACTTTCAAAATAATTGTCTCACTTCAATTAGTTCACCATTACATTGCTCAATAAACTTTTGAGTCAAAACAGACGATTCAGTAACAAAAACAATCAATTAATACTACATTATAAATTAATATGCATAAAATGCAATCGAGCAGGAAAAACGGGCTTTCAATTCTAGTACAACCTACCCAACCAAACCAACCGCAGCAACCGTACAAATGAGGTCAACGTGTCAACACGTTAATTACCTGCGTATTGGTACACATGTGCACCGCTCGGTTAATTGGAGGGCAAACATGCAGAGCGTCCTAACCCATAAATGAGAGGTCAAAACTGGAAAGTAGATTAAGTGATGATTTCTGATAATTTCACCGCATAGCGGCGTAGATGTCTCTCAGGCAGAGTGGCCTAGTTCCTAGTTCAGTTCCTAGTTAGTAACTTGGCTAGGAAATGCCAGTTTGGCAACCCTGCGATGAACACCATGCCTCTAACTTGAGTGTCCTAAAATTATGTGTTTTGTGAATTAGAACCCTCTGCATATTCGCCCTCCAATGGCTCATTTACGTAATAACATTTCGGTTATTTCACTACTTTCTTAAACACGTTCGCAGTGTTTCCGCGGTCGTTAGCGGTTGGTTTGGTTAGTTGTTCGTAGTAGAATTCGGAAATCGACTATACTGCTCGAGTACATTTTTATCCTTTAAGAAACATGGAAATACAATTGCACGATAACATTTCATGAAAAAAGTTCTTTCTTAAAGAGGTCGTGAAACAGATGAGGTGCCATTCATTTATACCGGTACGTGAATGAGCAATTTACCTATTGGTACACATATGAACCAATACGCGGTGAACGCGTTAAAATAATTTTAGTGTCCGTGTTAAAATATTAGCACATGCAATCTCATATCTCACACTTCTTGTATAAAAGTGCATAGAAACGTGTTCGAGCAATAAAGTCAGTTTAACATTTTTGCCACTTACAACCCACCCTAACTAACCGTGGCTGCCACACAAGCGCAGTGAACACAGCACTTTGACTGCGACGTGAGCCACCGGTGGTCACGGAAGGGATTTTCATAATGTTGTTGACCGACCAGTAGTCACAAACTCAATTTTCAAAATCACATAATCAAAACTAAACGAAATCCAGGTTCAGTCAATGTTTGCTATTTTCAACATTTCTTACTAAATTAACTATATATATGAATTCAGCATTAAACATCAGTTCTACCTATTACTGTCAACGCGTTAAAAATAACACGCAACCGTCGCGCGTATACAGTACGCGTTAATTTGCAGCGCATCAGAAGGGTAAACAGTATGTGTTAATTCCCAGCGAATCAGAGGGGGGGATACAGTATGTGTTTTTCTCTGTAAATCAGAGGGGTATACAGTATGTCTTGATTCTCAGCAAGTCCGAGGGGAATACAGTACGCGTTGATTCGTAGCGAATCAGAGGGACAATTCGTGTGACATTTTCCAAAACGCAGCTTCCCTCAACACAAAAAATAAGGCAAGAGCGGACATCACTCTACCTTATCGCACTGCCGCTGACAGTTAAACTTAAAGCCACCAAAAATACGGCATAATTTCCTCGGGCTAACGCTCACGGCTGTGTCGCATTACCGTTTTTTAGGGCTAATTTGCGGCCGTAAGGGAGGTGAGTTTGCGTGCATCACAGATGAGCCATTATTGAAAACTGATACCGGTGTGTGGTTGGTTACGATGCATGCATATTACGGTTCCTGCAAGAAGCATTTGAGTTCATCATTGCCCATTAACTACACCAACGACCCAGAATGTGGTAGGTTATGATAAGTTGAGAACAATGGATCATGGAAGAAGCGTTTGGTCCCATTATTGCCCATTAACTGCACCAACGACCCAGCATGTGGTAGGTTATGATAAGTTGAGAACAATGGATCATGGAAGAAGCGTTTGGTCCCATTATTGCCCATTAACTGCACCAGCGACCCAGCATGTGGTAGGTTATGATAAGTTGAGAACAATGGATCATGGAAGAAGCGTTTGGTCCCATTATTGCCCATTAACTGCACCAGCGACCCAGCATGTGGTAGGTTATGATAAGTTGAGAACAATGGATCATGGAAGAAGCGTTTGGTCCCATTATTGCCCATTAACTGCACCAACGACCCAGCATGTGGTAGGTTATGATAAGTTGAGAACAATGGATCATGGAAGAAGCGTTTGGTCCCATTATTGCCCATTAACTGCACCAACGACATAGCATGTGGTAGGTTATGATAAGTTGAGAACAATGGATCATGGAAGAAGCGTTTGGTCCCATTATTGCCCATTAACTGCACCAGCGACCCAGCATGTGGTAGGTTATGATAAGTTGAGAACAATAGATCATGGAAGAAGCGTTTGGTCCCATTATTGCCCATTAACTGCACCAACGACCCAGCATGTGGTAGGTTATGATAAGTTGAGAACAATGGATCATGGAAGAAGCGTTTGGTCCCATTATTGCCCATTAACTGCACCAACGACCCAGCATGTGGTAGGTTATGATAAGTTGAGAACAATGGATCATGGAAGAAGCGTTTGGTCCCATTATTGCCCATTAACTGCACCAATGACCCAGCATGTGGTAGGTTATGATAAGTTGAGAACAATGGATCATGGAAGAAGCGTTTGGTCCCATTATTGCCCATTAACTGCACCAGCGACCCAGCATGTGGTAGGTTATGATAAGTTGAGAACAATGGATCATGGAAGAAGCGTTTGGTCCTATTATTGCCCATTAACTGCACCAACGACCCAGCATGTGGTAGGTTATGATAAGTTGAGAACAATGGATCATGGAAGAAGCGTTTGGTCCCATTATTGCCCATTAACTGCACCAACGACCCAGCATGTGGTAGGTTATGATAAGTTGAGAACAATGGATCCTGGAAGAAGCGTTTGGTCCCATTATTGTCCATTAACTACACCAACGCCCAACATGTGGTTGGTTATGATAAGTTGAGAACAATGGATCATGGAAGAAGCGTTTGGTCCCATTATTGTCCATTAACTACACCAACGACCCAGCATGTGGTAGGTTATGATAAGTTGAGAACAATGGATCATGGAAGAAGCGTTTGGTCCCATTATTGCCCATTAACTGCACCAACGCCCAACATGTGGTAGGTTATGATAAGTTGAGAACAATGGATCATGGAAGAAGCGTTTGGTCCCATTATTGTCCATTAACTGCACCAACGACCCAGCATGTGGTAGGTTATGATAAGTTGAGAACAATGGATCATGGAAGAAGCGTTTGGTCCCATTATTGCCCATTAACTGCACCAACGCCCAACATGTCGTAGGTTATGATAAGTTGAAAACAATGGATCCTGGAAGAAGCGTTTGGTCCCATTATTGTCCATTAACTACACCAATGCCCAACATGTGGTAGGTTATGATAAGTTGAGAACAATGGATCCTGGAAGAAGCGTTTGGTCCCATTATTGTCCATTAACTACACCAACGACCCAGCATGTGGTAGGTTATGATAAGTTGAGAACAATAAATCATGAAAGAAGCGTTTGGTCCCATTATTGTCCAATAACTACACCAACGACCCAGCATGTGGTAGGTTATGATATGTTGAGAACAATGGACCATGGAAGAAGCGTTTGGTCCCATTATTGTCCAATAACTGCACCAACGACCCAGCATGTGGTAGGTTATGATAAGTTGAGAACAATGGATCATGGAAGAAGCGTTTGGTCCCATTATTGCCCATTAACTACACCAACGCCCAAAATGTGGTAGGTTATGATAAGTTGAGAGCAATGGATCCTGGAAGAAGCGTTTGGTCCCATTATTGTCCATTAACTACACCAACGCCCAACATGTGGTTGGTTATGATAAGTTGAGAACAATGGATCATGGAAGAAGAGTTTGGTTCCATTATTGTCCATTAACTACACCAACGACCCAGCATGTTGTAGGTTATGATAAGTTGAGAACAATGGATCATGGAAGAAGCGTTTGGTCCCATTATTGCCCATTAACTGCACAAACGACCCAGCATGTGGTAGGTTATGATAAGTTGAGTACCACGGATCCTGGAAGAAGCATTTTGGTCCCATTATTGCCCATTAACTACACCAACGACACAGCATGTGGTAGGTTATGATAAGTTGAGTACAATGGATCCTGGAAGAAGCGTTTGGTCCCATTATTGCCCATTAACTGCACCAACGACCCAGCATGTGGTAGGTTATGATAAGTTGAGAACAATGGATCATGGAAGAAGCGTTTGGTCCCATTATTGCCCATTAACTGCACCAACGACCCAGCATGTTGTAGGTTATGATAAGTTGAGAACAATGGATCATGGAAGAAGCGTTTGGTCCCATTATTGCCCATTAACTGCACCAACGACCCAGCATGTGGTAGGTTATGATGAGTTGAGAACAATGGATCATGGAAGAAGCGTTTGGTCCCATTATTGCCCATTAACTGCACCAACGACCCAGCATGTGGTAGGTTATGATAAGTTGAGAACAATGGATCATGGAAGAAGCGTTTGGTCCCATTATTGCCCATTAACTGCACCAGCGACCCAGCATGTGGTAGGTTATGATAAGTTGAGAACAATGGATCATGGAAGAAGCGTTTGGTCCCATTATTGCCCATTGACTGCACCAACGACCCAGCATGTGGTAGGTTATGATAAGTTGAGAACAATGGATCCTGGAAGAAGCGTTTGGTCCCATTATTGTCCATTAACTACACCAACGCCCAACATGTGGTTGGTTATGATAAGTTGAGAACAATGGATCATGGAAGAAGCGTTTGGTCCCATTATTGTCCATTAACTGCACCAACGACCCAGCATGTGGTAGGTTATGATAAGTTGAGAACAATGGATCATGGAAGAAGCGTTTGGTCCCATTATTGCCCATTAACTGCACCAACGCCCAACATGTGGTAGGTTATGATAAGTTGAAAACAATGGATCCTGGAAGAAGCGTTTGGTCCCATTATTGTCCATTAACTACACCAACGCCCAACATGTGGTAGGTTATGATAAGTTGAGAACAATGGATCCTGGAAGAAGCGTTTGGTCCCATTATTGTCCATTAACTACACCAACGACCCAGCATGTGGTAGGTTATGATAAGTTGAGAACAATAAATCATGGAAGAAGCGTTTGGTCCCATTATTGTCCAATAACTACACCAACGACCCAGCATGTGGTAGGTTATGATATGTTGAGAACAATGGACCATGGAAGAAGCGTTTGGTCCCATTATTGTCCAATAACTACACCAACGACCCAGCATGTGGTAGGTTATGATAAGTTGAGAACAATGGATCATGGAAGAAGCGTTTGGTCCCATTATTGCCCATTAACTACACCAACGCCCAACATGTGGTAGGTTATGATAAGTTGAAAACAATGGATCCTGGAAGAAGCGTTTGGTCCCATTATTGTCCATTAACTACACCAACGCCCAACATGTGGTTGGTTATGATAAGTTGAGAACAATGGATCATGGAAGAAGAGTTTGGTTCCATTATTGTCCATTAACTACACCAACGACCTAGCATGTGGTAGGTTATGATAAGTTGAGAACAATGGATCATGGAAGAAGCATTTGGTCCCATTATTGCCCATTAACTGCACCAACGCCCAACATGTGGTAGGTTATGATAAGTTGAAAACAATGGATCCTGGAAGAAGCGTTTGGTCCCATTATTGTCCATTAACTACACCAACGCCCAACATGTGGTAGGTTATGATAAGTTGAGAACAATGGATCCTGGAAGAAGCGTTTGGTCCCATTATTGTCCATTAACTACACCAACGACCCAGCATGTGGTAGGTTATGATAAGTTGAGAACAATGGATCATGGAAGAAGCGTTTGGTCCCATTATTGTCCAATAACTACACCAACGACCCAGCATGTGGTAGGTTATGATAAGTTGAGAATAATGGATCATGGAAGAAGCGTTTGGTCCCATTATTGCCCAATAACTACATCAACGACCCAGCATGTGGTAGGTTATGATAAGTTGAGAACAATGGATCATGGAAGAAGCGTTTGGTCCCATTATTGTCCAATAACTACACCAACGACCCAGCATGTGGTAGGTTATGATAAGTTGAGAACAATGGATCATGGAAGAAGCGTTTGGTCCCATTATTGTCTAATAACTGCATCAACGACCCAGCGTGTGGTTGGTTGGTTGGTTATGATATATGGGACATATAGTTCCTCATCGAGTCGTTGTAGTTCATTTTTCTCTATTAACTACATCAACGACCCAGCGTGTGTTTGGTTGGTTGGTTATGATATATGGAATATTATAGTTCCTCACCGAGTCGTTGTAGTCCATTTTTCTCTATTAACTACATCAGCGACCCAGCGTGTGGTTGGTTGGTTGGTTATGATATATGGAATATTATAGTTCCTCATCGAGTCGTTGTAGTCCATTTTTCTCTATTAACTACATCAACGACCCAGCGTGTGGTTGGTTGGTTGGTTATGATATATGGAATATTATAGTTCCTCATCGAGTCGTTGTAGTCCATTTTTCTCTATTAACTACATCAACGACCCAGCGTGTGGTTGGTTGGTTGGTTATGATATATGGAATATTATAGTTCCTCATCGAGTCGTTGTAGTCCATTTTTCTCTATTAACTACATCAACGACCCAGCGTGTGGTTGGTTTTGATATATTGCATATAATGAGTCCTGGACGAAGCATTTTAGTCCCATTATCCTCCATTAACTACATCAACGACTCAGCAATAACAGCATGTGGTTGGCTATGATGTGTGCAATTAATGGTTCCTCTAGGAAGCGATTTCATCTTTCATCAACTACATCAAACGAGCGAGAAATACAAGCATGTGGTTCGTTCTGATGAATGTATATTTTGGCTCCTGACGGAAGCACTTTAGACGCACTATTCATCCTCAACAGCATGAACAGCCGAGAAATAATAAGCCGAAGCAAAACAGTTCTGACATAAGCATATCGTGGTTCTTAAAGGAAAAGTTTTGACCAGCTATACTTTTCAACTACTTCAGCGACCTCTACAAGTCATAGAAAAATTATATTCTCGATAGATGTCACGGGCTTCGCATCAGAACGCTCAGTGATTGAGTTGGAGTTGACACTCAAAAAGATCGTAACCAAATTCTTTCAGTGTTAGGCTAAGTCTCACTAACCACAACAAAGGGGCTTAAAAGAGGGGAAGGATGAAAATACCATTCGATATGTCGTAAATGGAAAGGGAAATCTATGCACAATACCATTCGATATGTCGTAAATGGAATGGGAAATCAATGCACAAGGTGAGGTCTCAAACAAGATCCAAAGCGCATAAAAATTGGAAGTTGAGAAGGAAATTTACGAATTGCTGAAAAAAACAATCATAAATGAACTAAGCAATGAGTACATTGAAATTATCTTTTGTTTACACATAAACAGTATTCATTATCGTCCTGGCAGGTGTTCATTTAATAAAAGCTCCATCGACCCTAGATGAAAAAGTTGATGTAGAGTAACTATAATACCAAAAATTGAATTGAAAAATAAATATGAAAATTTATTATTGCTCGAGATCATCATTGACAATGAATAGTATTAACGGAGGAAATTTGCTGAAGTATTGGAAAGCGAAATATACCAGAAACTTCATTATATAACCGCTTAGATCCTCCTATTATAAGCCGTTAAGCTCCATTATAACCCCTTAAGCCCCAATACCATCCCTTAACACTTTGACTGCGAAGTTCGCCACAGGTGGTACACGGAGGTAATTTTCATACTGCTGCTGACCGACCAGTAGCCGCAAACTCAATTTTCATAAATACTCAATCAAAGATAAATGAAAACAAGATCCAGTTTATGTTTAGTAATTTCAAAATAGTTTACCACGACTGACTTTAAATTTGGATTTGGCATTGAACTTAATATTTAGTAGTCGCAGTCAAAGTGTTAAACCTTACTATAATCTTTTAAATCCCACCGTAACTCCCTAAAAGTCACCATTACTTATTCCAAGCGCCACCGTGGCTCCCTAACCTCTACCCTAACTCCTCAAACCCTCTGTTACCCCTTCACCCTCCACCGTAATCCTTAAATCCCAGACCCCTTAAATCCATCGTAACCCCTTGACCCACAAAATTACCTCTTAAACCCCCCCGTAGCCCCGTAAAACCTAAAATCTCCACCGTAACCCCATAAACGTTTCGTAAACTCCATCTTAACCCCTCAACCCGTACCCGTTTTGCATGCAGGCAGCGCAAGCAAGGCTTACGCTTCTATATTCACACTCACAGCCTGATTTGGTGCGCGGAGGCGCCGCATTATGCCCTGCTCTCGTAATGTACGGCACAAATTGGGTAGAAATGGGGCAAACCTGCCCTGCAAACTGCCCTCTCAGCCCTGGAGGGCGCGTCTCAGAACTGATGCTGCTGCACATGTATAAATTTGACACAGCAAACGAGATAGTACTGAAAAAAAGAGTATGTTGGAGCGCTTGTTTGCCCTGCTGCTTGTGCCCTGTGTTGGGATTGTTGGATTGCGCCGCGCATGTGTGAGTGCTGCTGGCGCTGAGTGGGAGGTGTGGGCAATAAAAAGGGGATTTTGATGTTGAGTTTTTGGCTTACTGTTTCGTCAGTGCGACCTGTTTCTCTGAAACTACCGTTATTACAAGTATAGTTGTTAATACCACCGTCATTACAACCACTGTCATTACAGCCACCTCCATTACAACCACCGCCATTATAACCATCGTCATTACAACCATCGTTATTACAACCATCGTTATTACAACCACCGTCGTTACAACCACCGTCATTACAATCATTGTCACTACAATCATCGACACTACAACCTCCGTCATTACAACCACCGTCATTACAACCACCGTCATTACAAACACCGTCATTACAATCATCGTCACTACAATCATCGTCAGTACAATCATCGACACTACAACCTCCGTCATTACAACCACCGTCATTACAAACACCGTCATTACAATCATCGTCACTACAATCATCGTCACTACAACCACCGTCACTACAACCACCGTCATTACAACCACCGTCACCACAACCACCGTCACCACAACCACCGTCACCACAACCACCGTCACCACAACCACCGTCACCACAACCACCGTCACCACAACCACCATCACCACAACCACCGTCACCACAACCACCGTCACCATAACCCCCGTCACCACAACCCCTGTCACCACAACCACCGTCACCACAACCACCGTCACCACAACCACCGTCGCCACAACCACCGTCACCACAACCACCGTCACCACAACCACCGTCACCACAACCACCGTCATTACAACCACCGTCACCACAACCACCGTCACCACAACCACCGTCACCACAACCACCGTCACCACAACCACCGTCACCACAACCCCCGTCACCACAACCACCGTCACCACAACCACCGTCACCACAACCACCGTCACCACAACCACCGTCACCACAACCCCCGTCACCACAACCCCCGTCACCACAACCACCGTCACCACAACCACCGTCACCACAACCACCGTCACCACAACCACCGTCACCACAACCCCCGTCACCACAACCCCCGTCACCACAACCACCGTCACCACAACCACCGTCACCACAACCACCGTCACCACAACCACCGTCACCACAACCACCGTCACCACAACCACCGTCACCACAACCCCCGTCACCACAACCCCCGTCACCACAACCACCGTCACCACAACCACCGTCACCACAACCACCGTCACCACAACCACCGTCACCACAACCCCCGTCACCACAACCCCCGTCACCACAACCACCGTCACCACAACCACCGTCACCACAACCACCGTCACCACAACCACCGTCACCACAACCACCGTCACCACAACCACCGTCACCACAACCACCGTCACCACAACCACCGCCACCACAACCACCGTCACTAGACTGGCACCGGCATCAGGTTGTCACTGACATCACAATGAGGAAAGAACTGCCACTCGTCGGTGAACTTCAAAGAAAACATTCGGGTACGAATTTGAAGAAAAATAAAGTATATTAAGAAATTCACCTGTGCAGTGAAGAGTTGAGCCGAAAAGATTTGGAATAGATGGGTTAGTTATTAAAATAAGTACGAAGATGGTAACTTAATACAAAAAGGCAGCGAGAAATATAAGGCTTCATGATATGCACACGTTTATGCTTGAAAACAATATAAGAAGCGTCACAAAAAAACAGGTGACTGGAAAAACTTTCAGTGATTGAAAGAAAATTCAAAGTGACTGGGATAAAACTCAAGATGAGAGTGAAAACGACTCATTACTGGTAAGAAACAAAATGCCTGAAAGAAATCTTTAGGTGACAGAGAAAACTCACGGGGATCAAGAAAAAAAAATTCTGCAAAGAAATAAAAGAAAGAAAATAATCAAGGAATTCGAAGTAGAATCATTAGATTACAATTACTCTTTACTCAATTTTGATGACTGATCAAAAAATTAAAAGTAAAAGTACAAAAAGTACAAAATGTACTCAATTTTGATGACTGTCAGTTAAACTGACTGAAAATTAACACGTACTCCGGGTACTGGGCCAAAAGCGTATGAGTCGTTAAATTGCTCATTCACGTGCCGGTATATATGAACTACTCTTCTTCTGTTTCGGAACCTCTTTAAGAAATAACTTACGCCTGTTGAACTTTATCGTGCAGTTGTATTTTACATATTTTTTTAGGAAAGATAAAAATGTATTTGAGCATTAAAAGCCGATTTCCTTATTCTGCTGCTTACAACATAACCAAACAAATCGATCACAACCGCGAAAATGCGGTGAACGAGTTAAAAGGCACGCGGAATAGAAATGATAATTACATTACACGAAGAGAAGAATAGGCGATGTTTTCTAAATGCTCGTTCGGAACGTCATAGCAGTAATATCTTAAACTATGTAGTGTACACGGCGCGTGAAAATAACGAAATTCAATATTTGTCTTGAATAATTTTCCAGATGTGGATGACCAACAAATATATCCATCCCAACAGTACCCGCCATTAAAATATTCTTGTACTTGTGCACTGGTGAAACTCGTATCACAGATACGGTCATTGAGCGTCCTTGTGAGCGTCACAGAGAGACGGAAGCAGCGGACACCAAACAAATATACAAATAAATAAACACACAAAGGTTATTATGAGGTAAGATACAACTTTAAACTAGTATAATGACGCAGAAAAAACACACAGGAGTTAATTGAAATGCGTACCAATGTCTTTAAAAATTTAACGCACACAGTTAAGGAATAAATTTCTTGTGCCCACAACGATGATATATATTTTTATTCGTATTCAGTAATATTCACAATATATTAATGTTCGTAGAGTCCCAAGTTTTTATATGTTGTTAATAACGCAGAAACACTTGAAAAACTCCATTTTAAGACGCAAGGTTACACATGTATTATATGAAGCCGAGTTTCCTGTGTTATTAAACGAGTAAAACCAAACGCGAAACTCCATTTTAAAACGAAAAGTTACTCATATATTATAAGCGAGAAAATAAATAAATAAATGATTGCATTTATAAATAAACGAGCAAATAAATAAATGAATAAAAAAGCAAAAAATAAATGCATACATAAATAAACGAACAAATGAATAAATGAATAGAAAAATGAATCATTTAATTAATAAATGAATAAAGTATATTTGAAATTAGAAGTAAGCTAAAAACAAACCGCGTATTACAAGAATTTAATTTTCCTTGACGAAGACCACAGCACGAAAACGAGGAGCGCCTAGAGAGAAATTCTCCCTTCCAGCTAACAACTACAGCAGCAATTGACGATGCAGGCAGAGTCGTTATGCAAGATCACGTTCGCATAAAAAAATCCATGACTACATATGCAGAGTTTAGGAAGAAAAGAGTACGTCGAAAACGCCGTTCATCTCTATGCATATATAAAATACCACGTAAGGTAGTGATTCATATAGAAGTAACAACAACGTCACCATGAAATCAGTTCAAACCACAATATCCCCACAATCTTAATGACTGAAAATAATTTGAGAAGGATGAACGTGGTTAGAAAGTATAGTACCAAAATTTTGTACTTTTAGTTAGTAACCTAAGGAAACTTTCTTTCTGGATTAATGTCATATATTACAATATCATCCTAATAGAAATTTTTCATGAGAAAACAATGAAGATTGAAATTTATCTCAATGTCCTCTCAAAATTTCAGTATCCTGTGATTATAAAGATACCAAATTGAAATAAATCTAGGCATAAAAAAAACAAAAAACAGAAACAAATCTCATTGTATTCGCAAAATTTCGGCTTCTTTATGTAAGAAAATCAAAATTGAAGCAAATGTGAACGTTGGGAGAAAACAAGTAAAACAGAAAAAAATGCCGATTGGGGATAGAAAAAATTGAAGTGAATTTCTACGTGAGGAGACAACAAACAAGACAGAAACAAATCTCATTCGGAGACAGAAAATCCAAATTGACGCAAATCGCAACGTTAGGGGACCACAAGTAAGTCAGAAACAAATCTCACTTGCAGGCAGAATAGCTAAATTGAAGAAAACCTCAAAGTTAACGCAAAACAAGGAGGACAAAAACACATTCTTAAATCTTCGCAACACGTCGGGGTCTTAGAAGCCTAAACCCAACATTCCAATTGTACAGCAAAAGAAGCCGCAGCTGATAAGTAAGATCCCAATTGCAGAGCGAAAGCAGCAGCAGCAGCTGAAAAGCAAGATCCCAATTGCAGAGCAAAAGCGGCAGCAGCTGAAAAGCAAGATCCCAATTGCAGAGCGAAAGCAGCAGCAGCTGAAAAGCAAGATCTGAATTGCAGAGCGAAAGCAGCAGCAGCTGAAAAGCAAAATCCCAATTGCAGAGCAAAAGCGGCAGCAGCTGAAAAGCAAGATCCGAATTGCAGAGCGAAAGCGGCAGCAGCTGAAAAGCAAGATCCCAATTGCAGAGCGAAAGCGGCAGCAGCTGAAAAGCAAGATCCCAATTGCAGAGCGAAAGCGGCAGCAGCTGAAAAGCAAGATCCCAATTGCAGAGCGAAAGCGGCAGCAGCTGAAAAGCAAGATCCCAATTGCAGAGCGAAAGCGGCAGCAGCTGAAAAGCAAGATCCCAATTGCAGAGCGAAAGCGGCAGCAGCTGAAAAGCAAGATCCCAATTGCAGAGCGAAAGCGGCAGCAGCTGAAAAGCAAGATCCCAATTGCAGAGCGAAAGCGGCAGCAGCTGAAAAGCAAGATCCCAATTGCAGAGCGAAAGCGGCAGCAGCTGAAAAGCAAGATCCCAATTGCTGAGCGAAAGCGGCAGCTGCTGAAAAGCAAGATCCCAATTGCAGAGCGAAAGCGGCAGCAGCTGAAAAGCAAGATCCCAATTGCAGAGCGAAAGCGGCAGCAGCTGAAAAGCAAGATCCCAATTGCAGAGCGAAAGCGGCAGCAGCTGAAAAGCAAGATCCCAATTGCAGAGCGAAAGCGGCAGCAGCTGAAAAGCAAGATCCCAATTGCAGAGCGAAAGCGGCAGCAGCTGGGAAGCAAGATCCCAATTGCAGAGCAAAAGCGGCAGCAGCTGAAAAACAAGACCTTACCTCTCACGTATGACGCGTCGAGTCTCGATGTGAATATTCCAAGTCGACAGAAAAGTTCAAGTTTGAAAACCCGGCCGCTGTGCCTGGAACTTACGCAGGCATTTGCATTGTGCCTCGGCACCGCTAACTCGCGACACTCCGGAAACGTAATTTGTTTTCCAAATGACTCGAAAAAAACCAAAGCTCTGGATGTAATTTGTTTTCAAAAAGACTCGGAAAAACCCTAAAGCTCCGTGTCCCTTTTTCGAGGTACCCCCCGGGCTGAAATGAATCTATTACGTCAGCAAAACACTTGGCGGCGCTTTGTTCTCGAGAAAAAAATGTGGGGAGTGAATGCAATTTTCTGACGCGTAATGAAAACTTGCTCGGTGTTTTGGGCGGCCGAGATAGACTCGTTTTGCGTTACAAAAGCGCGTTCAAATGCGGCCATTGCCTCCGTAGAGTAAAGCTGGGACGTTACAGGCTCAGAATTGGACTCGCAGCCAGCCTTGTGGGGACATCTTTATTCTGAGACTTTTGGCCCGGATTGTGCATTTTGTACTCGAACTATGATTTTGTGGCGACTCCAATTTGCATTTTCTACTTGAAAAATGTTATTGTTCTCGTCATGAAAACACATTTTGTACCTGAAAAATGTTTTTATAGCGACTCCAATTACCATTTTATACATAAAAAATGTTATTATTCTCGTCATAAATATACATTTTGTACTTGAAAAATTGTGTTTCGCCATGAATATACATTTTGTACTAGGAAAATGTCATTATTGCGACTTCAATTTGCATTATCTACTTGAGAAATGTTGTTGTTACGCCGTGAACACACATTTCGCACTCGATAAAGTTGTTGTTACGTTATGAAAATGCATTTTTTACTCGATAGATATTATTTGACCTAAAAAAGGATTTTGTACCTTAAAAATGATTTTGTTTTTCCACGAATGTGCATTTTGTACGCAAAAAATGTTATTATACTTTTAAAAATGTAGGTTTTCTACAAGAAAGAAATTATTTGAATAAGGTTCTGAGGAAACTGTAAAAAGCCCAAGCATGAAGAGTTTTCAAGACTGTATGTAAGTTTAACGATTATTTGCAGAGGTATGCATAATATTATACAAACCACATGATTATAAATTCCTTCAATCAATAATATGATTGATTATTAGTAAACATAATTGATTGTAATTAAAATTGATTTTTCCTCTGACAAATTTTCCTTTTTTGAAACATCTTCATTGTGCTTAGGTAGGCTCAAATTAATTTATAATCTAATTCTTTTCTAAATTGAAGTGTACATTAGATGATATCCTTCAACTTGAGGATTAACTGAAATATACCAATTATACCAATTTTACACCAATTTCACCATTTAAATACCAATTATACATATATATATATAATCTCGCCCAATTATTACAATTTTCGAACACAGGTCAATTAGCTAAATTAAATTTTACTAACTCGTTAACTAATCAGAGCCATAATTGGACATAGGATTTGGTGAATTAAATAGGAGAGATTTATGTCTGAGCGCTTATGAGTTTAGAGGTATAATTTGAAACAATTCTGTTGAATTCTGATCTTTGTTACATTTATAGCAAATTTATTTACCGGAAAAGGTTATCCCAACTTTTCAAAGTTCTATTATAACTCAAAAACATAGTGAAAATCGTTATCTTTTCCTCGGATAACAATTAATTTGACCAAAGGATTTTCCTTCAAAAGTTTTTAAATTTTTCGAGTGAACACTTAGTTCAGAAGTTGATTTACACCTGATTGTAAAATGTGAAGAATTTTTAATTTTGAAAAATAAATACAACGTGTATAAATATGAGTAAATATTGCACGGGTTACCGCCGAAATAAAATTGTATTTACTACGTATGCTAGCTTTAAAGACACAATCATTTTACAATTGGGACAATGATGAATCAAACATTTAGGATGCAATAATTTCACAAGTATTTATGACAAAATTATTGACCAAATATTTACGAGTCAATCACTGCACAAGTGTACAAGTATTTATTTTACAATCTTCACACAAATATTCCATACACAATCACTACACACGTATTTATCTCACAATCTTCACACAAATATTCAAGACACAACCACTACACAAGTATTTGTCTCACAATCTTCAAACAAATATTCAGGACACAATCACTACACAAGTATTTATCTCACAATCTTCACACAAACATTCAGAACACAACTACACAAGTATTTATCGCACAATTTTCACACAAACATTCAGAACACAATAACTATACAAGTATTTATCGCACAATGTTCACACAAATATTCAAGACACAGTCACTACACAAGCACTTATCTCTCAACCATCACACAAACATTCAGAACACAATCACTACACAAGCACTTATCTCTCAACCATCACACAAACATTCAGAACACAATCACTACACAAGCACTTATCTCTCAACCATCACACAAACATTCAGAACACAATCACTACACAAGCACTTATCTCTCAACCATCACACAAACATTCAGAACACAATCACTACACAAGCACTCATCTCACAACCATCACACAGACACACAGGCAGCGGTCATTGTGCATTTCACTCACTCACAAAATCTGTTTTTTCACGCGCTGTGGGCAGAAAATTCCTCATCACTTATTCATTAGCCAGACAAAATTCGATCGCAGAGAAGCTCATTATTTATTCATTTGATTAGCATGGCGTTATTAGGGAGCCGTGCTGCTTGTGCTGCGTCTCCGTGGCTGGTGCTCGCTGCGTTGTACTTGTGACACATACTTGTTACATGTGCTTCTTGTTGCACGTACTTGTTACATGTGCTTCTTGGTGCACGTACTTGTTACATGTGTTTCTTGTTACACGTACTTGTTACATGTACTTCTTGTTGCACGTACTTGTTACATGTACTTCTTGTTGCACGTACTTGTTACATGTGTTTCTTGTTACACGTACTTGTTACATGTACTTCTTGTTGCACGTACTTGTTACATGGGCTTCTTGTTGCTCGTACTTGTTATATGTGCACACGCTTCTTGTTGCATGTACTTGTTTTATGTGCGTGCACTTCTTGTTGCACGTACTCGCTACTTGTGTACGCGCTTCTTCTTACACTTACTTGTTACATGTACTTCATGTTGCACGTACTTGTTACATGTGCTTCTTGTTGCACGCACTTGTTTAATGGGCTTCTTGTTGCACGTCCTTGTTAATGTGTACACGCTTCTTGCTACACATATACATGCCTACACACGCTTCTTGTTACACATACTTGCTACACGTGCACACGCTTCTTGTTACACATAAAAACACCTACACACGTTTCCCCAACACATTCACACACATACGTACTCCTACACACGCTAACTGCACGTACACTAGTATAAACGCGTACATATGCTTCCCTCCGCCCACACACACACGCCTACACAAATCTTGCACATTCATTTAGGCATTCGTGTGCGCGTCTTATAAATTCAACACACTCTTTAAATACTCTTCCATACTTTTTAAACATTCTTACTCACTATTTACCCTCTTTTAGCTTCTCTCCAAACATTTTCGCAAACTCATTACAGATTTTTACAAGCTCTTCAATTATTCTTACACATCAGATTTTCTTAAACATTCATACTTACTTTACACACAATGTTACATACTCCTTTCCCGTTTTTTCCATAAACTTTCCATAAACTTCGATACGTTGTACAGTCAACACTGAACAATGAATGTGTCTTATAAAGTATGTATACGATCATACATGCACGCTCACACACACGTATGTTGGCACGCATGTGCGTTGCCATATAAGCGCGTTGCTTAATTTAATTTTCGTATTTCTATAGTGAAATGGAATATGTATATATATATGAATAATAATATATATATGTATATATATATTTATATATATACATATATATATGTATATACATATATGTATATATATACATATATGTATATATATATTTATATATATAGATATATATACATATATATATATATATTTCTCCCTGTCAACCTGCATTTTTCCACTACAACTGTACAAAAACCACCCTCACGTACACACACCCCTAGCTCATTCTCCTCCGAGCTACCTCTCCACACGGGTCAAATTTAATCGCCACTGAAAAGGAAAAATAAAATACCTTTCTTAACATCATGTCTTAACTAATTCTATCCACCTGAAGATGCTCGACGATGAGCGAAACCGGTCGCGCGAAATTTCTAATATACGACAATTATTTCAATTTTTGAATGAAGAGGGCATAGGATTATTTAGAAACATCGAAAAGAAAAATGAGAAATTACTAAACGCAAAATATGGTCTGCTTTTTAACGAAACATGTTTGAATGAGGGCATGCTCCCAAACTATACATATATATATATATATGTATATAAATACATGAATTATCTTATCAGATGACATGTTAATTCAATAACTATCACCGTTGACCTTTTTAACTAAGCGGACAGTCAATAAATTTTTCTTACAGACATAAAAAGGTACAACGAATTCAAAGAACCACTTTTGTACAGCTCATTATAGTATTTAGTACACACAACTTGCAAAATTACATACACCAACACGACATGTACTTTGTATTCATTTGACCATCAGATAATGCGACCATATGTACGTATTCAATCATAATAATTAAAAAATTTTTTCATCGGAGTAATATATAAAGAATATATAAACACTCATTATATTAGGTACATAGCATGGCTTATGTGATCACATATACTTTTTCCATTCACATGTGGAGCTACAAAAATTATTTTTTTGCGTTCATGTAAATTTCTCATAAGCTTATATGAATAGCATTTTAAATGAAATCTGTGTTCATATTAACCATATAAAACATGAAATCTGTGATTACTATGAGAATACCGAAATTTGTGTTACATCACTCACATAAAATCTGAAATCAGTGTTCGCAAAACCATATAAAATCTGTAATCTATGATCACAAGTACAATATAAAAAACTGAAATCAATGTTCACATCAACCATATAAAATTATAAATCTGTGTTCACAACAACCTTATAAAATGTAAAACATGTGTTCACAAGAACCATATAAAATCTAAAATCTGTGTTCACAACAACCGTATAAAATCTGAAATCTTTCTTCACAACAACCATGTAAAATCTAAAATCTGAGTTCGCAACAACCATGGCAGGAGTCACAACACAAAATCTATTTAAAGCTCACTTTCTAAAACTTTTCCCCGCGCTACACCCACCGCCACCCAAAGCGGGCGTGAAGAAACCAAAAGTACAATAATCATATCCATCCTTAACCGAAACGACTTTCTAAGCAACTTCTTCCCTCGAGCTCTCGTGTTCCGCTAAGCCATCTAATTAAAATTAATTCTATTTATGATATTTTAAGGAAGATAAGGCAAGGAACTACGGCGCGGTGTTCCTTCTTATCTGATACGAGGAGGGTTAATTGATAGCGACTTTGCCCTGGGCAGAAATGTAGGGTTTGCGGTTTCATGTTACCTAGAGGAACATTTTTTATCCATTATTTTTAATCTTTTCGGTGGGATGAAAATGTTGGGGTTACGGTTTCATGTTACCTAGAGGAACATATTTTATCCATTATTTTTAATCTTTTCGGTGGTATGAAAATGTTGGGGTTACGGTTTCATGTTACCTAGAGGAACATTTTTTATCCATTATTTTTAACTTTTCGGTGGGATGAAAATGTTGGGGTTACGGTTTCATGTTACCTAGAGGAACATTTTTTATCCATTATTTTTAATCTTTTCAGTGGGATGAAAATGTTGGGGTTACGGTTTCATGTTACCTAGAGGAACATTTTTTATCCATTATTTTTAATCTTTTCGGTGGGATGAAAATGTTGGGGTTACGGTTTCATGTTACCTAGAGGAACATTTTTTATCCATTATTTTTAATCTTTTCGGTGGGATGAAAATGTTGGGGTTACGGTTTCATGTTACCTAGAGGAACATTTTTTTATCCATTATTTTTAATCTTTTTGGTTGGATGGAAATGTTGGGGTTACGGCTTCACGTTGCCTGTAGGAACATTTTTTACTCTTTATTTTTAATCTTTTTCGGAATGGCAGAAACGTAAGGGTTACTGTTTCATGTTACTCAAGGGTACAAATGGTTTACGGTATTGTACCCTGCATTTGATGGGATGAAAACGTTAGGGTTAGAGTTTCATGTTAAGGAAGCAAATGTTCTACGTTTTTATACCCTTTATTTTTAAGAATATTGGGTTGAAAACGTTAGGGCTAGAATTTCATGTTACCCAAAGAAATACATGGTTTTCGGTTTTGCACTCTTGATTTTAGTATTTTTCGGTTGAAAAAGTTAGAAGAATTATTTAATTGAAATTTAATTTAGGATTTAGAATTTCATGTTACCCAAATAAATTGAAGGTTCACGGTTTGTTACCTTACATGTTACGCATTTTTCTATTGCCCGTTTTAGTTGGGGTCGAAATTTTACGTTAGCCAATGAAGTGAAGGGTCTACGGTTTTTGCCATTCATTTTTAACATTTTTATTTGCTATTTGCAGACATTGGGGGTTAGAATTTCATGTCATCCAAGAATGAAAATAGTTTACGGTTATTCAACCTTTTTTGTAAATTTTTTCACTGGAGTTTGAACGTTGCGGTTGGAATTTCATATTACCAAGGAAATGAATGGAACAGTGTTATTTAACCTCACCATTTAGCGTTTTTAAAGTTATTTTAAAAATTTAATTTGTTCAAGGGGTAGACAGACGCGGTTTTTCAATGATGGCATATTTTAAGTCAAGGGAAAAATGGCTTGCGTATTTTAAATGTATTTCATTATATGTTTATTAAATGTAATTCAGTTTTTAAATATATTTAATTGTATTCATTATATATTTATTAGATGCATTTCATTTGATCCATTACATATTCATTAAATGTAATTCAGTTTTTAAATATTTTATAATTGTATTCATTATATATTTATTAAATGTATTTCATTTGATCCACTACATATTCATTAAATGTAATTCTGTTTTTAAATATTTTATAATTGTATTCATTATATACAAGCAGGACCCGGGGAAATTCCACGGACAATATCATAAGCTTTGGGGACCCGTGAGAAAATTCTGTCAACATTATTTAACAAATTTGAACACAACATAATCTAACTTATCTTGTCCAAACCTATGCTAACTAAATCTATCCAAACCTAACATTTCCCGTCCTAACCTAACTTTAACCAACGTCATCCTTAGGCTAGGTAACCGTGAAAAAATTTGGTCAACATTCCCTATCAAATTCTTACATAACATATTTTAACCTAACTCATCCAAAACTAACATATACTAACCTATCCTATCTCAACCTATCGTATCCTAAGTGAAGCTATCCTGATAATAAGGCAAACATAAAAAACATCAACCCGTAAAAAATTTCGTCGATATAACCTACCTAACCTATCCTAACCTAACATATCCTAACCTGCCCCAACCAAACCTAAACTGATAATGTGTCAAAAATAAAAAAGCGTGTACCCGTGAAAAATTGCGTCAACATTATCTAACAAATTAGACCATAACCCTTTCTAACCTAAGCTACTCTAACCTAACATATTCTAACCTATCTCTTCCTGACTTAAGCTAACCAAACCTATCATGATAATATGTCTAACATAAAAAACGTGGACCCGTGATGAAATTCTGTCAACATTACCTAACCTATCCTAACCTAACATACCTTAACCTATCCTAACCTATCCTATCCTAACCTGTCATATCCTAACCTATCATATCCTAACCTATCTCATCCTATCCTAACATAACTTAACCAATGTCATCGTTAGGCCAGGTGTACCCGTGAAATAATTCGGTAAACATTACCCAGCAAATTCTAACAACATATTCTAACCTAACCTATCCTAACATGTATACACTAACCTATCCTATGCTGCCCGAAGATTTTCTGATAATTTGTCACACCTAAAAAACCGTTGACCCGTGAATGAATGTCGTCAACATTACGTAACATGCTAACTATCCTAACCTAACCTATCCTTACCTAGTCTATCCTGACCTAACCTATCCTGACCTAACCTATCCTGACCTAACCTATCCTGACCTAACCTATCCTGACCTAACCTATCCTAACCTAACGTAACTTAACCTATCCTAACCCTACCTATCCTAACTCAACTTAACCAATGTCATTGTTAAGCTAGGTGGACCCGTTAAAAAATTCGGTAAACATTACCCAAGAGATTCTAACATAACATATTCTGACCTAGCCCACGCTAACCTAACATACACCAACCTATCCTATACATTCTGCTTGTTTCCGTATACATAGTATCTTCGTAGACACGATAACGCGAGTCACGGCGCCCTCAATAATTACTGTAATTTGAAACCAAATTTGTATGCAATGCAAAGTTTGAAAAAATAAAAGAAAGTAAAAGAAAAATAAAAAATGTAACCATATAAAAAATAAATAAAAATAAATGAATACATAGAAAATTTTAAAATAGAAAAAATTGGAATAAATAAAAAATTTGAATAAATAAAAAATTAAAAAAATGAAATATGAAAAATTAGAAAAATAAAAAATAAGAAAAAAATAAAATGAAATAAACAAACTATACATAATTTAAAAAATGAATATGCAAAAATAGATAAAAATAGAAATAGAGAAAAAATAAAAAAATAACAAATTGAGAAAAATAAATAAATTGAAAAAAAATAAAAAATAAAAAAAAAATAGAAAAAAATTAAAATTAGGGAAAAATAAAGAATATTAAAAAAAATAAATTAAATGAAAAATTGGGAAATATATAAAAAAATTGAAACATGAATGTATAAAAAAATGTAAAATTTATAGAATTTAAAATTTAAAAAATATATGAATAAAAAATAATTGAAATAAATTATAAAATAATTAACAAATTAACATGAGTTAACAAATTAAAAATAAATTACCAAATAAAAATAAATTTACATAAAAAAATACTAAATAAAAAATAAATACTATAAATACCCTGACCTAACTCACCTATCCTATCAAGCCTATTAGATGTAGAGCGTTACCCACGAACTTAGTTTTAAGCGTATTAATCTATAGATTTATTAGATGTATTTCATTTAATACATTATATATTCATTAAATATAATTCAGTTTTTAAATATATTTCATTACAGTCATTATATATTCACTGAATATACTTTAAATTTTAAATGTTTACTTTAACTAGAGAGTTTGAGTTACTTAACTGGCTGTGCGACCCTGAAACAATTTTATTCACGATGAAACACATAAAAATTTTCCATTACGTTTTTATTTTTGATAAAATATATTCAATTTTATTGGCTCTCTACTAATTTTCAGACCCTCACCTACTAATTTTTTTGACCAACCACTCATTCCCGATTCGTCTTTCCCAATTCATTATTCCAAATTCATCATTTCCGACTCATAATTAACAATTCATAATTCCCGATTTATTATTCTCGATTCATCATTCCCAATTCATCGTTCATCATTCCCGATTCATTATTCCCGGTTCATTATTAACTACCCAAAACGGGCGCTGAAATATGCTGAGTCACTCCAGGTAAGTAACCACGCACATAATCATCAAGGAACTTTGTTAGCATTCAATTGCTTGGTCTCAAATTCGCAATCAATGCAACTGCTGGTTTTCGATGCCAGTTTAAAAGGAGTTAACTGTTTTAACGTACAGCTGTGTTGATTTTGTAACACAGCTCTCTCATACAACTGGGTTAACATACTCGTAGTTATCTTACAAAGCTGTGTTAAGACAACTCCTTTACACAGCTGTATTAATACAGCTTACCATTGAAACAAGCATTAACTGTGTTATCACAAGCTGTCTTAAAAAGTTGTGTTGATTGTGTTAAGGCAATTTCTTTACACAGCAGTGTTAACTGTGTAACACAGTTCCTTTACACAGCTGTGTGAACTGTGTAACACAGTTCCTTTACACAGCTGTGTTACCTGTGTAACACAGTTCCTTTACACAGCTGTGTGAACTGTGTAACACAGTTCCTTTACACACCTGTGTTACCTGTGTAACACCGTTCCTTTACACACCTGTGTTACCTGTGTAACACAGTTCCTTTACACAGCTGTGTTACCTGTGTAACACAGTTTCTTTACACAGCTGTGTGAACTGTGCAACACAGTTCCTTTACACACCTGTGTTTCCTGTGTAACACAGTTCCTTTACACACCTGCGTTACCTGTGTAACACAGTTCCTTTACACACATGTGTTACCTGTGTAACACAGTTCCTTTACACAGCTTTGTTGGATGTGTAACACAGCATCCCTCCGTGGGATGCAACTATTGTATGTATATTTAGGACTAAACATGAGTGTGAGGTCATGAAGTGTGAGGTCCCTTCACAGACAAAATTTGTTCGTGAAGAAGTGAGAATTTAAAAATTTGACCAAAAATTTAAATTTCACATATTAGCCCTTCGTGCAATGGTTACGAAGTAGCACAATTAATAAAACGCTAACTGGCGCAAGAATTAAAAGAAGTAGCACGGTTAACAAAAGGCTAACTGGCGCAAGAATTGAAAGAAGTAGCACGGTTAACAAAAGGCTAACTGGCGCAAGAATTGAAAGAAGTAGCACGGTTAACAAAACGCTAACTGGCGCAAGAATTGAAAGAAGTAGCACGGTTAACAAAAGGCTAACTGGCGCAAGAATTAAAAGAAGTAGCACGGTTAGCAAAAGGCTAACTGGCGCAAGAATTGAAAGAAGTAGCACGGTTAACAAAAGGCTAACTGGCGCAAGAATTGAAAGAAGTAGCACGGTTAACAAAACGCTAACTGGCGCAAGAATTGAAAGAAGTAGCACGGTTAACAAAAGGCTAACTGGCGCAAGAATTGAAAGAAGTAGCACGGTTAACAAAAGGCTAACTGGCGCAAGAATTGAAAGAAGTAGCACGGTTAACAAAAGGCTAACTGGCGCAAGAATTGAAAGAAGTAGCACGGTTAACAAAAGGCTAACTGACGCAAGAATTAAAAGAAGTAGCACGGTTAACAAAAGGCTAACTGGCGCAAGAATTGAAAGAAGTAGCACGGTTAACAAAAGGCTAACTGGCGCAAGAATTGAAAGAAGTAGCACGGTTAACAAAACGCTAACTGGCGCAAGAATTGAAAGAAATAGCACGGTTAACAAAAGGCTAACTGGTGCAATAATTGAAAGAAGCAGCACAATTAACAAAAGGGTAACTGGCGCAATAATGAAGAGAAAGTACACAATTAACAAAAGAACCTGTTGGAATAATTGAAAGTAATTGGACAGAGGGGAGCCTAACTGAGGGGTGCAGCGATCTGGGGGAGAGTCAATGGAGGGGAACCAAATTGTTGAAGAAAAGGAGAATTTGAAGGGAATTAGATAAAATCAAGGAGTGACTGGAAGCTGTTTGTGGTTGTAATGTTAATATAAGCTGTTAATAACGGTTATGTTAATGGATGCTGTTAATGACGGTAATATTAATATAAGCTGTCAATGAAGGTAATGTTAATATGAGCTGTTAATGACGGTAATGTTAATGGATGCTGCTAATGACCGTAATGTTAATGAAAGATGTGAATAACTAATGGTAATGGAAGATGTTAATGACTAATGGTAATGGAAGATGTGAATGACTAATGGTAATGGAAGCTGTTAATGACTGTAATGTTAATGAAAGATGTTGATGACTGAAATACAAATGGAAGGCTGTTGATGAATGTAATGTTATTAGAAGTTGGTAACAATTCGATGGAAGCACAAATAAGGTGCTAACATTCAAAGCTAAACTAAAGGAGCTATTAATAGTGCAAACGAAAACAAACACATCATTTGCGATACACATTATTGAAAAGATCAGCAAACGAGAGCGGAGACATCAATTTCTGTGATTATACGTGAGTACATTCGTGGCCTCTAGCAACATGCGGTACAAAACGCAGGTTTTAAAACGGCTCCTACGTAAGCTTGGCGGCTCTGAGCTTCCTGTCTCTCAGCAGCCAATGGAGGTATTCTGTTACTATTTGGCGACTATCATTATTTCAGACACACCGTCTTTCTTTCAGACACACCGTCTTTCTTTCAGACACACCGTCTTTCTTTCAGACACACCGTCTTTCTTTCAGACACACCGTCTTTCTTTCAGACACACTGTCTTTCTTTCAGACACACCGTCTTTCTTTCAGACACACCGTCTTTCTTTCAGACACACCGTCTTTCTTTCAGACACACCGTCTTTCTTTCAGACACACCGTCTTTCTTTCAGACACACCGTCTTTCTTTCAGACACACTGTCTTTCTTTCAGACACACCGTCTTTCTTTCAGACATACCGTCTTTCTTTCAGACACACCGTCTTTCTTTCAGACACACCGTCTTTCTTTCAAACACACTGTCTTTCTTTCAGACACACCGTCTTTCTTTCAGACACACCGTCTTTCTTTCAGACACACTGTCTTTCTTTCAGACACACCGTATTTCTTTCAGACACACCATCTTTCTTTTTGACACACCGTCTTTCTTTCAGTCACACCGTCTTTCTTTCAGACACACCGTCTTTCTTTCAGACACACCGTCTTTCTTTCAGACACACCGTCTTTCTTTCAGACACACCGTCTTTCTTTCAGACACACCGTCTCTCTTTCAGACACACTGTCTTTCTTTCAGACACACCGTCTTTGTTTCAGACACACCGTCTTTCTTTCAGACATACTATCTTTCTTTCAGACACACTGTCTTTCTTTCAGACACACCGTCTTTCTTTCAGACACACCGTCTTTCTTTCAGACACACCGTCTTTCTTTCAGACACACCGTCTTCCTCGCAACCCACGCCTGGCAACACTGGACAACTTACGACAAGCACCTGGCAACACTGGGCAACTTACGACAAGCACCTGGCAACACTGGGCAACTTACGACAAGCGCCTGGCAACACTGGGCAACTTACGACAAGCACCTGGCAACACTGGGCAACTTACGACAAGCACCTGGCAACACTGGGCAACTTACGACAAGTGCCTGGCAACACTGGGCAACTTACGACAAGCACCTGGCAACATTGCACTGCTTAAGACAAGCACCTCGCAACACTGGGCAACTTACGACAAGCGCCTGGCAACATTGCATTACATTACTTACGACAAGCACCTGGCAACACTGGGCAACTTACGACAAGCACCTGGCAACACTGGGCAACTTACGACAAGCACCTGGCAACATTGCATTACTTACGACAGTTGTCGTAGCTATCACGACAGACGGCTGTGCGAGTGTGTGTGATGACGTAAATTCGAGGTCTGGCGTTAGGGTGTGCTGATGCTAAATCCAGTGGAGTTAAATTCGAGTTGAAATCAGGTTCGAGTTGAAGTTAAAGTTCGAGTTGAAATCAAGTTTGAGTTGGAGTTAAAGTTCGAGTTGAAGTTAAAGTTCGAGTTGAAGTTAAAATTCGAGTTGAAGTTAAAGTTCGAGTGGAAGTTAAAGTTCGGTTTGAAGTTAAAGTTCGAGTTGAAGTTAAAGTTCGAGTTCAAGTTAAAGTTCAAGTTGAAATCAAGTTTGAGTTGAAATCAAGCTTGAGTTGAAATCAAGTTCGAGTTGAATTCGGAGATGGAGTTAAAATTAAGTTCGAGTTGAATTCGAAGATGGAGTAGAAGTCAAAGCTCGAGTTGAATTCGAAGATGGAGTTGAATTTAAAGATGGAGTTGAATTGAAAGGTGGAGTTTAATTCACAGTTAAAGTTGAAGTCAAAATTGGGTAGAATTCTCATTTCAAGTTGAAATGAAAGTTGGAATGGAAGTTAAATGTTGAGCTGAATTCGTGCATAAGATTTTACTGAATTATACAGGATGAAAGAGGATGCACAAGGTATTTCCAATTTTGACAAATGGGATTATTTTCGTCAATAAGATTTGACAGAATTTTGGGTTGGCAAGTTTTAGCTTGCACAAAATATTTATAAACATTTACTGTATTTGGATACTTATTATTACGTTCTTTACAAACATCACGCTTTCATCTCCATCACAAAGAAATTTTCGACATTAAAAATTAACTAAAATAAATAATAAATAACAAAAGTATGCGAAGGTGAAAAGCCAGAATAACTTCAACAATGAAATAAAAACCCAAGAAAAAGCTTCAGCAATGAACTAGAAAAACATAAGCAATGAAGTGAAAAATAAAAAAAATTTTAACGAAATAAAAAATAAATAATTGCAGGAAATAAAAAGACCTTGAAAAACATAAGCAAATTATATAAAAAAACACATAAGACTTGAAAAGTGAAATAAAAAAACAAAAAACTTCAGCAATGAAATAAAAATCATGAAAAATTTAAACAGTAAAATAAAGTTCAGAAAAACCGAGCAATGAAAAAAAAAACCAAAATACTTCAGCAATGAAATAAAAAAAGCCCAAAAAATTTAAACAGTGAAATAAAGCTCACAGAAAAAGCTGGCAATGAAATAAAAAACCAAGCTGTCACTTTGGACAGGCCAAAAAACATTTTAAAGAGAAATGAGAGGAAAGTCTGGGCGGTATTTTGCGGCGACTCCGAAAGCCTTTTCCTCTAAATTTGTTTTCTGCTAAAAATTTTTTAAAATTTCTCCTCACGTTGAGCGGCTTTGCTTGTTCCTCAAATGAAGAGGAATTTCGCTTTATAAGAATGTCTGATATACTTAAACATGAATTAGGAAACCGTGAACGCATCGTGAAATCTTTTAATATAAACTGGGAAGACTTCATGCATTTTCCCCTACGAGTTTTCATCAAAAAAAGTTGCGCAATGTTTGCTGATTTCAAATTTTAAAAGAACCGAAACGACTTTTAGTTTTTCTTTTAAACAGCTTTTAGTTTTAGTTTCTCGAAACGGCTTTTAGTTGAGCTAGAACGGCTTTTAGTCTCTCACTGTATGGTCTCTCAAACAGTTTATAAAATGAAATTAATTCACGGTCCGAAGTTCTGATATGAATCAGGGTAAGGTTTTATGATGCAATATGGCGATAAAAGTCGTCTGCGCAAAGAACATAATCCTATTACGCTAAAAATATAAGTCACTTCCCGTGGTTTGTGCCAGAATTTGATCTTCTTCTGATAGGTTGCCATAAAAAGTTCGTAGCACATTTGGTCCACAATGTAATGTTGACCGTTGGCTGTCAATCAAGGTATATTCTTACATCTTTTTGGAATAACAACTTATGGGTTCGCGTTAAATAAGTCTTTCAAATGTTTCATTTAAAAATGCAGGAAGTATTGAAAAAGTTCACAGTTTTAATTTAAAATTTGTCCTTGTTTAGCTTCATAATCAGTTTATAACTAAGATATCTAGAGAAATGAATATAAAGCATTTCTTGTCTGCTCTGTAAAGATGTTTCTAATGCTGAACTTCTGTAATAATGGAGCTGGACTCAGTAGTAAATACTTCTAACAAAAGGTATTGCATTTTCTTAGTTCTTTCTTTCATTTAAATTTGGGTCAATTTTCAATCACTGTATACAAATGATTTATTAGATCATAATAAAACAGTCACACGTATGATCCACTCCAAATTTAAAACTCTACTTTTACGAAAAAATTCTGCTTCTTGCACAAAAGCGCATACTATTGTAAGCCTCTCGAGTTATTTAACCTACCTTGGTTATTACACGCGGAGTAAAGTGCGTATCGTGCAATAATAATTCAAGTACATGATAATTCAAGTACATGATAATTTAAGTACACAAAAATTTAAGTACATGATAATTCAAGTACATGATAATTCAAGTACATGATAATTTAGGTACATGATAATTAAAGTACAAATTACACAGCAAGTGCTCAGCGTGTGAGTTACTCACTATATACGTAGTAGTAATGTATATGTAGACCATCAGAGATTATACACATCAGTCAAAGAACTAACGATCAAAGGTTTTACACATTAGCTTTTGTGTATAAATATAGCAAGCTGATTGTCGAATTAAATTTGAATATATGTGAAGCTGAAGCCATATCACGAAGTACAAAAAATGGTGAAAGAAAAAAAAAAATAATGGCGAACCGGGGCAAGAACTCGAAAAATTCTTTCTAACAGAATAATTCGCTCTTTAATCATCATTGCACCTGGGATGAATATAATAACACACTGAGAAAATAATAACGGTTTTGGCACACAAATACCTATCATGTTGTCTTTGAATTTGAACTCTTCGTTTTATAGGCAGTGTATTTTTAAATGTTAAAACCCACAAGCTAAATCGATGTATTAAAAACGATACTTTAAACAGGGCAAAATACAAATGGTAAGTTGTAAACGATATATTTAAAACAATAAATTAAAAACGATATGATAAAAGCGGCATTTTAAAAAAAACTGTATCGTAAACGGTGTTGTAAAACGATAAGTTAAAACTGTAAGATAAAAACGATAAGTTAAAACGGTAAAATAAAAACGATAAGTTAAAACGGTAAAATAAAAACGATAAGTTAAAACGGTAAGATAAAAACGATAAGTTAAAACGGTAAGATATAAACGATAAGTTAAAACGGTGAGATAAAAACGATAAGTTAAAACGGTAAAATAAAAACGATAAGTTAAAACGGTAAAATAAAAACGATAAGTTAAAACGGTAAAATAAAAACGATAAGTTAAAACGGTAAAATAAAAACGATAAGTTAAAACGGTAAAATAAAAACGATAAGTTAAAACGGTAAGATAAAAACGATAAGTTAAAACGGTAGCATATAAACGATAAGTTAAAACGGTGAGATAAAAACGATAAGATGAAAATGATAAGGTTAAAGTGATAAGATGAAAATAATAAGGTGAAAGCGACAAGATAAAAAATGCTAAGATAAAAACGATAATGTAGAAATGATGATTTAAAAATAAGCAGGTGAGATGGAAACTAATAATGAAATCATGAGGCCGCAAATCCCCGAGAGAATTTTATCTGGACAACAAGAGGGGGAGCGGGAGAGTGAAAAAAAATCGTCAGCCATTTGATGAGATCAGTTTTTGCATCTAATTTTTAATGGAATCTGTTTTTACTTCTGATTTTTACCTGATCAGTTCTTGCATCTTGTTTTTTACAAGATCAGGTTTTATTATTGCAATACGGTTCCCCAAGGCGGGATTTTCTGTCGCTTAATCAAAAAGAAGCAATGTGGTTTAGATTTTAATTTTTGCGTTGGTTAGAGTATGATAGTGTGGGATTTAATGCAACAGTTATTCACATTTTGTAAAAAATTAACGCGAAAAATTTGAATAATGGTGTTTGATCTCTCGTTTTTAACATTTCACAATAGAAAGTATTCACTGAATAGTCTCGTGAACAGTTTAAAAAATCGGCTAATTAACAGTAATTTGCCTGAACAGTTACAGCGTGAATTTGAAAAATCTAAATTTTATGTTTCACAAAATAAGTATAATATAGACAAAAAGTAAACGTTTATAAATTATAATACATACATAAAAATGCACAAAAATGAATACTAATGTACCTATGAATGTATGGTAATGCATAAATAGACATGAAAATCCATGAGTTAATCGAGGTCGCTTCCGAAAAATTAAAAAATAAATTATACTAAATATTTTTCATTCATTTTTACACATTGCTACATGAAATAACTTGCTTCAATAATGACTAATAAACTATGCATATTGAACAGAGAGTAATTTGATCACAGTAATTTCTGCTGATGGAAGTTACGCAAAGCTCACCTTACCTAACTTAACTTTTCCCATCCTGACCTTATCTAACCTAACTTGTCGCATTCTAGCCTTCTAAACCAACCCAACTTATTTTCTCATTCCATTCTAACATTACTTAACCTAACGTACCCTAATCTAATCGAACTTATCTCATTCACACCTAATCTAACCAAACATATCCCATTCTAACCTTACCTTACCCAACTTATGCCATTCTAACCTTACCTAACCCAGGTTATCCCCATCTAACCTTACCTTACCAACATATCCCATTCAAATCTAATTCAACCTAAATTCAACTATTCTCTCTCTAACCTAACTTATTTCATTTTAACCCAACCTACTCCAACAATTGACGGTTTGAGTTTTAGGTTGTCCTTTGTGCGGGCTAGCGGTAGACTTGAACACATGAAATTTTGCGGAGAGGATATCTCAAATAGACATGGGAATTACCAGAATTTATAATAATATTACAAGTAATATTAATAATAATAGTAATAATTATCATTATCTATTCAAGATCACCAGCAGGCACCCATTTTTTTAAGTTAGATGAATCAAAATCTAACGCCCTTAATCTAACGTACTCTAACATAACCTAACCTGAACCTATAGCCTGTGTTGTAACGTTAAACAAATCATGAAAAGTTGTATACCTCTTTTTCTGGCACACGCGCGAATAGCCTCAATAGTAAGCACATTGACAGAGATGCGTTAAACTGAAGTTCGTTATTCAGCTTAAATTTAAAGTCAATTGTAGTAACCATTTTGAAAATAGCAAACGCAAACTGGATCGTGCCTTTATTTAGCTTTGGTGAAGTATTTACGAAATTGAGTTTGTGACTGCTGGTCGGTCAGCAGCATTATGAAAATTGCCTCCGTGTACACCGGCGGCTCACGTTGCGATAAACGTGTTGAATTTTGGCATTATGTTTAGGATGTCCGCTGTGCGGAGCTCCTACTCACGTAAAATGGGTGAGTGGCCGTCCTTACACTGGGAATTCTGGCATGTCTGAAATGCACATAATATAAGTAACGACAATATTACTATTATAAATAATTATCATAGCTGTTCAATAAGTATTTCCACAAAAATCCTGTTAATATTGTTACGAAAGGAAGACACGTTTATGTCTAAGATTCGATGTCATGGTATACTTATTCACGACCACTGACATCAATCCACGTAAATATTTACATGAAATAGAGCGTAATTTATACTAATTGCACGCGCGGTGCATAAAAACTGAAATTTCACATGAAAAACATATTCATACGACAGAATTACTTTCGACACGCACGCGCACGCATTTTCGCATTCGCTGTAGCAAAATTACCCCAAACTACTTGGATAAAATGAAAAATTGTGAAAACATACACATTTTTGCCGCAGAGTTTCATCCAATTTCTTCACCCCTCGAGAGAAAATTAACGCTATAATTAAGGTGGGAAGGCCCACAAAACTGGAGCAGCAGGTGCTATCACGATGCCCAGGCGGCGGCGATGACGCCAACTTTTGAGTCTTCACCTTAAAAAGAAGCAAAATTTAGGCCTCGAGTGGATCGCTCAACGCCATTTTTGAGGGGCACTTCAGTGCTCTCGATAATTGGGGTGCAAGTTGCCCAGAATTTACAAGCACCGAGTTTACAAATGTTTGCATTGCAGTGTTTTTTTTTGCTGGAGTTTTGGTGTTCCAGACGGGCTGCCTCTCGTCGAAAGCTGTCTTTATTTCTGCGTCTTATTTTAACTTCGGCGATACGCGCGGGCTGGAATAGGAATAGAAGTTCACACCTCTCCAAAGAACTACAATCGAAGTTTGTGTTTTTGCTCTGTATTCCAATCAAAGTTTACTATTTTGTGATGATGGTTCATTGGAATTTTAGTGTTTTCATACTGCGTTTCACTGAAAGTTTCTTATTTAGTGTGATGTTCCATCGGAATTTTTGTATTTTCGCTCAGTATTCTAATCAAAATTTACTATTTTGTGTGGTGTTTCGTTGGAATATTGGCGTTTTCAAGCTACGTTTCACTGACAGTTTACTATTTTGCACCGTACTTCAGTTGAAGTTTGCTACTTTGCGCTGTACACCAATGAAAGTCTACTTTCAATTAATGACCTTAATATTTAAAAAGTTTTTAAAATTCAATCTCATGTAAAACATTTCATGTACCAACCTTTTTTTTAAAATATACGGTACTTCTTTCTTTCCAAAAATTGCATTGTATGAAAGTTCACACTTTTGCTCTGGACATCAATGAAAGTTTATTCTTTTGTTTTATAGATCAATTGAAGTCTAGTCAGTTGCGCTGTAGTTCAACTGAAGTCTACCATCTTGCACCGTATTTTGACAGAAGTTTACTCTGTTGCATCCTAATTCAGTTAAAGTCTACTCGCTTTACGTGGATACAAATTCACTCTTTTTCACTCCGACGATCATCTCATGAAGTGACCACCGAAATGAAAAAAAGCAATGGAGTTGAATTCACGTCACCATTCGAATATCTGAAGAGTCATTAGCGCAGCGAAAAAACAGGTGAGAAAATATTCACTGTTATTAATTACCCTCTTCTTCGTTTAGTACTACTTTGTGCAGGTTTTATTATCATTTATTTTAAATGACTACTTTTTGCTTTGGTGCCTGGTCAAAATAGCGTTTATTTTAAAATATAATTTGTGCGATAAATAAATTTTTTATTTGCATTTATAGTTTTTAATACCATCAACAGAATAAATGCTAGGATTCCGGGCTCTAGTCATTAGGGCACGAAGAAACAATGTGAACGTGGGAATTCAACTTGTTAAAGACGATATACAAGAGTATTCCAACAGTTGAAAATGACGGCGTTTTGGAAGTTAAAGCTGCAATTCAACTGTAGTGATTGTCTTTAACACTTCGACTGCGGCAGGTAAAACTGAAGTTTAATATTCAACTCAAATTGAGAGTTAACTGTAATAAGCAATGTTGCGAATAGCAAACACTAACTGGATCGTGCCTTCATTTAGTTTTTATCAAGTATTTGGGAAAATTGAGTTTGTGACAACAAGTCGGTCAGCAGCATTTTGAAAATCCCCTCCGTGACCACCGGTGGCTCACGTCACTGTCAAAGTATTAAATTATGAGTGTAATTCATTCTCTTTATTCTCGTTAAGTTAACATCGGGTTGATTTTCAACTAATTTCAACACTTTAAAATTTATTTAAAAAAATTACTGTCACTGGCGGTGTACACGTGTTCAGCTTTCAGAGAGTGAAGTGGGGCGAGCACATCAAGCAAGCACACAAGCAGGAAAGCAAGTAAACTAGCAAACAACCAAGAAAGCAAGTAAACTAGCAAACAACCAAGAAAGCAAGTAAACTAGCAAACAACCAAGAAAGCAAGTAAACTAGCAAACAACCAAGAAAGCAAGTAAACTAGCAAACAACCAAGAAAGCAAGTAAACTAGCAAACAACCAAGAAAGCAAGTAAACTAGCAAACAACCAAGAAAGCAAGTAAACTAGCAAACAACCAAGAAAGCAAGTAAACTAGCAAACAACCAAGAAAGCAAGTAAACTAGCAAACAACCAAGAAAGCAAGTAAACTAGCAAACAACCAAGAAAGCAAGTAAACTAGCAAACAACCAAGAAGGCAAACTAACAACAAATATTGTGATGTTTGATATGAAAAATGCGTTACTCATGGTATACATTCTACATTCTTTTTTTGAAAAATTCCGAGTTTAAACAAACATAGAATAAAAAATCTAAAAAACAACTTTTGTTTAATCAAGAACATATTTTTCTAATGTATTCTCAGCATTTTGAAATATAAAGCCACTCCTATGGCTTTTAAGAAACATTAAAAACGAATGTTCAAACAAATCTTACGCAACTAAATGTTATTATGCAAATATAAGAACTATTTATATCATATCTCAGAATAATTAAAAGTGAATGTTCTAAGAAACCTTACGTAATAAAATGTTCGAATCGTTCTAGAGCACAACTACCAAAATCAAATTTACTCCTATATTAGCTAAAGCGCCCATCGACACCGTGAAGTTTACGTAGACCTATATAGAAAACAACCTCTCTAACTAAAAAAAAATGCAGAAAACAAAATATCTAGTCAAAAAATTGCAGAAATTAACCATGCAATCTAAAAAACCTATCGAAAAATAACGTATCTAATCTAAAAAATGGGCAGGAAACTCATGTAATCGAAAAATACGCAAAAAACCCTTAGGTATTCTAAAAAACTTTTTAGAAAATAGCTTATCTAATCTAAAAAATCTGCAGAAAATAACTTATCTAATCTAAAAGCCTACAGAAATTTGTATTAAAAAACACGGCAGTTAAACTAAGTAACGCCTCCGCTCGCTTTAAATGCAGTAAAATCCAGTTCATTTTTCTCGAATGCTAAGTAGAATATTTCCATAGCGAAGCGATAAAAAGAAACTTGTAATTTCCCGCAGAAAAAAACGGTACGTTTCGTTAATCGTTTGAAAAAAACGGTACGTTTCGTTAATCGTTTGAAAAAAACGGTACGTTTCGTTAATCGTTTGAAAAAAGCGGTACGTTTCGTTAACCGTTTGAAAAAAACGGTACGTTTCGTTAATCGTTTGAAAAACGGTACGTTTCGTTAATCGTTTGAAAAACGGTACGTTTCGTTAATCGTTTGAAAAAAACGGTACGTTTCGTTAATCGTTTGAAAAAACGGTACGTTTCGTTAATCGTTTGAAAAAACGGTACGTTTCGTTAATCGTTTGAAAAAACGGTACGTTTCGTTAATCGTTTGAAAAAAAACGGTACGTTTAGTTAATCGATTGAAAAAACGGTACGTTTCGTTTGTTATTTGAAAAACGGTACGTTTGGTTCAATGGGTGAAAATACGTTGAAAATAGGGAACGTTTTCAAGCTAAAGAACGAAATAAACATTTTTTCTATCGTTGTGAACATCAGGAAAAAATTTTTGATTGAGGAAAGTTTTTGTAGATAATAAAAGAATAAAAAATTGAAATTGGTTTGCTAGCGAAAAATGGAACATTTCATTTGTCAACTGGAAAAACAGAATATTTCGTTTCCAATGGAAAAACGGAACATTCCTGTTTTCGATGGAAAAAGTGAAACATTCCGTTTACCAATGGAAAAAACGGTTCATTCTACTTGTCAATGGAAAAACGAAGACTTCCGCTTGCCAATAGAAAAAGCGAAACTTTCTGCTTGCCTATGCAAGCAGAATTATAAGGCCGCCTGCACACGATGCAATTTTTCACTGCACTTGACCAGATTACGATTATTTGTTATGGAACCCTTCACACAGTGCAGTGTTTCACTGCGCTGTGAAAAACTGCAGCGATTTTCCAAACTTGAGCAGGATGCCGCGACGTCACTTCAGGTGTGAACACGTGAGGACGCTTACAAAACAAGATCTTATGTGCGACGTTTTTAGTAATGTTTTAACCACTACTCTCACAAATCTGGTATCACGACTACTGCAAACATTGCGTGAAATGTAGTTGCAGTTTTAACTGCGCAGTGTAAAACTGCATTGTGTGAAGGTAGGTGCAGTTTTTTACTACGCGTCAAAAAAAAAAAAACTGAAAAACTGCACCGTGTTTAGGCGGCCAAAGAGCGGGAGAGAGCGCGAGAGAAAAACCAGTTCTAACAGTCGAGCATTTCCGCTAATTTTTGGATAGGTTCCATCTGTCAAAAGCTTCGCCTTAATAAGAGCTTTCTCGCGACCGGGATGCTTATAATGCCTTCTATTAACACATTAGCTCTGAACGAGAGCTATTTTTGCAGGCACCTAATGGCCGGGTTCTGTCTGAAGCCATCGCTTTCGGGATTAAAACGCTTACGTCCCCAGGAATACCTTGGGATTTGTATTGAAGACATCCTCAGTGACAGCGTCGCAGGGGTTGAAATAAAATGTGTTTTGTTATGTTAAGGAGCATCTTTTTTCGGTTCACTACTATCCTGTTTTTCAGAGCCTACTACTTTCTTCCTTTGTCTTGTTCCATGAACTTCTTTCTTAACTTGTTTCAATGCATTTTGAACATAGATTCCGTGTTGCCTTCAACTCCAAGCTAAATGGTGCCTTCCTCCTTCATCTCTTTGTAACGCCTTTGGTGCGCTCAGGGAGGCTTAAACTGACATCTAATCAAATCTAATCTAAGCGTCAGAAGTTTTTCACTCTCGCTTTAAAAATGTTCGGTTCCTGAACGGAAAAAACTTTTAGCTTTGGTTGATGTACTTAAGTTTAAATTCTAAATTTTAGAAAAAAAGGTTGTGTTAACTACACTTCCATGAAATTGGACAGAAAAGGGGGTCTTTTGATTCATTTCCCTGTAATCTTCGTACAACTTTTCAATTTCACGACACAGGTAGTACATTGTTAACAGTATACAGTACAATTCATCAGCTTCACGACGCAGATACAATGTACAGTATTACCCTTCTAAAATTCATTAGTCACGACAGTATTTACAGTACTACCCTTTTGCAATCTATCAGATTCACGACGCAGATACAGTATTGACAGTGTTATCCCGGCGCAATTGTTCAGGTTCAATATAAGTACATTATTTAGAGTACTTAAAAAATAAAATCGATTAACACGATGACTTAACCCGTTAACTACGATGGGTTAAACTAAAGTTCAATATTCAGTTCAAATATAAAGTAACTTGTGGTAATAAACTTTGAAAATAGTAAACATTAACTGGATCGTGCCTTCATTTAGCTTTCATTAAGTATTAACAAAAAACGAGTTAGTGACTACAGGTGGGTCAGCAGCACTATGAAAATCACCTAAGTGACCACCGGTGGGTTACTTCGCAGGAAATGTGTTCAACGTATTTTAAGCATCTGCGATATCAGGTCACTTTTGTCTAACAAAATTACCATTAAAAACCTGCTAATGGAAGTTGGTAAGTAGTGTTAAAGTCGTACAGTACAATTCCCAGGGGTTCAAAGAAGAGCAGCCTCACACAACAAGCGAGCAACCAAGCAAGCAGAAAACTGTGGGCCATTATGATATTTTTTGACTTCCACTGATCATTAAATTGAGTCAAATTTATCTCATGGTGCCAAAATTATGACGTATTATTGATGAATAAAAGTTGTCATTGGTTCAGGAAGCAAGTTGTGTTGTTATCATTTCGCAGAAAAGATATTGTTTTTAGGTTCTCATGTTGTTTTGAATAAGTACAAGTAATTTTTTAAAAAAATTTAGAAAATTTAGAGGAAACATAACACAAGTAGGTTTTCTTAACTTATTTCTCCGAGATGTTTGAAAAAACCCAGGCCCTAGATTGCTGGATTATATGACGCCCCATTTGTTAGATTTGTTGAAGTTTATTTACATGTTTGATTCATGAAATATTCCTGCTACCCTCCCCTTCCAGAAACTCAATAACTTCCTTCACCGCAGACCTTAATTTCATTTTAGAAAACATTCGTAAGAGCTTTTCCACACTCTTATCTTATTCTTGTGTTATTCCATTTCTATCGAATCAGTAAAAAACATCAAGACGTATTGAAGTTTAGCATGAAAAAGTTGAAGTCTATTTGAAAAACATAAAGTTCACAAGAAAAAGATGAATTTTAACAGGAAAGTATGAGTTTAAGTAGAAAAGTATGAGTTCAAGTAGAAAAGTATGAGTTCAAGTAAAAATGTAAGAGTTCAAGTAAAATGTAAGAGTTCAAGTAAAAATGTAAGAGTTCAAGTAAAAATGTAAGAGTTCAAGTAAATAAGTATGAGTTCAAGTAAAAATGTAAGAGTTCAAGTAAATAAGTATGAGTTCAAGTTATAAGGTAAGAGTTCAAATAAAAATGTAAGAGTTCAAGTAAATAAGTATGAGTTCAAATAAAAATGTAAGACTCCAAGGAAAAATGTAAGAGTTCAAGTAAAAATGTAAGACTCCAAGAAAAAATGTAAAAGTTCAAAGAAAAATATAAGAGTACAAGTAAATAAGTATAAGTTCATCTAAATAAGTATGAGTTCAACAGAAAAAATACGAGTTAACATAAAAAATAGAAGTTCAACGAAAAAAGTAAGAGTTTAACAGAAAGAGTTTAAGTTCAACCGAAACCTAGCTAGTCGCTGCATGATAGCCAGAATTCGATACGAACGCTTCTCGGTTTTTGCCGCCACGCAATCTCCGCGAAGCCGAGCAAGTAGCGGCGGCGATGAGTTCTGATAGAAACGAAACTTCGCTGAAGTTCAGAAAAAGTCCGCTACCTACATCTCCTTTTTTAGCGCTCTTCGCTGCAGATAATTTCTCTATCAGGGATTGTTGCCGGGAGCCTCCAGGCCTTCTAAATTTGGATCATCGGCTTGTTGCTCAGATTTAAAATATTCAAGTGAAAAATGCTCCTTGATCACAGAAATAAATGTACCAGGTAAAACTTGTCCAATAGTTGTTGAATACAAGTTCGTTGAGGTAAATACATGTACGACTGATCAGCTTCAGGGCACAACTGGCGGTATTTTGAGTATCTAGGATACACGCTCATTGAGGTAAATATTTGTACGACTGATCAGCTTCAGGGCACAAGTGGCAGGGTTTTGAGTATCTAGGATAGAATTTCCCTGCGACAAATACGAGGGGTAGTCAAATAGTTCTCAGACAAATGCCATAATTTTTTTATTTAACAACTCAAAAAAGGTTTTTTTTACATAAGCTCCATTGTTGTCTATACATTTTTGTGATCTATGTTTCCACCGGTAAATGCCTTCCTGATAGAATCGGGGGGCTTGTTTCATTAGGTTCTGTACAAGAGAGATGTTTTCTTCATTTGTTGCTGTGGTGTGTCTTACTCCTCGTGGGTCGTCATCAAGTTGGACTCTTCCCTCTTTAAACCATTCAATCCAATCATAAACGACTGCTCTACATGGTGGAGAGTCTCCATAAACTTTCTGTAAAGCTTCGATGATCTTAAAAGGTTTCCAATTTAGTTTAGGTAAAAATTTGATGTTAGCTCAGATCTCAAAATTTGCCATTTGAAGGGTTGAAAATTACTATTTTAAGATGCTACCTATCTCGATGCTGACCTGACATAGACTGATGAGACAGCTGCAAGTTATCAAGGAAGCTCTAAGGTCAGGTTTCAACTTGTAAAAACTCGTAAATCTCTGTTCATTTCAAAATTATGACATTTGTCTGATAACTTTTTGACTAACCCTCGTACACAAACACATCGTGTGGCAAGTACACGTATTTAAAACGGCACATTAAATACAATTTCTCAGGGACTTGTTCCCAGAAAACGCCTGCTGCGGAGGAACAAGCCCCCTTCATTTTCGTGCTTTCCATATGAAGGAACCTGCGCCCGATATCGACTTTCCTTTCAAGTCCCATGATTAAATGTCGAATTTGTGGGCGGCATCGCTAACCGAAAGAAGACTCTTTCCTTGCGTTACTCTTCATTCAAGAATCTGCAACTCGTGGGCGTGTAGCTGAATTTTTAAATCGGACGATCCGTACGTTAACAGTTCATTTTCTTCGTGTCTTCGGTCATTCGCTTCACACGTTATTTGCATTTTGTGTTTTATAGACACGCCAACTTAGTTTACACCTGACGCTATTTACGTTACCTTATTTACATCTGCGTCTCAGTTGTTTACATATAGCGTCTTTTACGTTTGGGTGACCTAAATTTATTTCGACGCCATTAGCGTCTAGCGGATATGCAATCTACGTCATTCAAACTTAACTTCATTTAAATCTTGTGTTGCAATTTGCCAAAAAACGTCTACAGCTTGATAACAAATTCATGAGTTTTTCTGAACTCTTCACTGCATGGTGTGTCGAATATTTAACCAAAGCGTTTCAGTTTTGACAGCAGGCGATGATTTCCTTGGGTGCACACTCAAATGTTCATCTAAAAAAGTACGTGCAGCACAACTGGGATTCCCTTCCTGATAAATTTGCAGTCATTATGCAGGGTTCAGGCAGATACCGAGTGAGAATAAGGTAAGACAGATCAAGCAAGAAAGTAAGCAAGCAAGTAAGCTAGCAAGCAAAGAAGCAAGCAAGGAAGCAACTAGCAAGTAAGCTAGCTAGCAGGCAAGCAATTAGGCAAGGAAGGAAGCAAGAAAGCAAGCAAGGAAGCAAGCAAGCTAGTAAGCAAGCAAGCTAGTAAGCAAACAAACGAGCTAGCAAACAAGCAAACAAGCAAGCAGCCATGCTCCGTAATAAGCAATAAGGAAGGAGATCCATAGCTGATACCCTGCTCTCCCCAGCGAAGGCTGTCGCATTTTTCATCGTAAATTTTTTATTTTTGTCGGGCTTTATTAGGTGTTGATGCTGAAAAAATTCATTCTTTCAGAATAACTTAAAATTTGTTAAAATGCTCGTGCAGTGGACATTTTCTCATACTGGAGCTCGACCCTGTTTATCTTCTCCACCATTGTGCAATAACGACATTATCCATTATATTTATCCAAGCTGAAGCCTCTCCATCATCGTGCAACAACGACATTTTCATTCAGAGTGAAGTTCAGAAGCAAAAGAACTGAGAAGTTCTACCTACAGAAATACTCTGAAATACCACCAATCTGCAGTAGAGTAACACAAAAAAAGCAGATTAACAAAACGTATAGTAATTTAATCAATGTAAACCGTATTTTATTGAGAAGCATAAAGTATATCTGCTGACTCTGAAGTGAGAAAGTGATAGTCGGACCCCCAAAATTGAACGGGTCGTGCGCTACAAGTAGAGTACGTCAGAATGACCGGACGAGCATTGTGTGCCACAGTTCCCGAGTAACTGCAATCGTGCATCAAAATTTGAGGTAAATTTTTCTGTTGAGCCATCCTGCAGATGCAACCGAGGTAAATGAAGAAGTTTTTGATGAACTGAACAATTATTTAGAATCAATCAATTAAAAACCTTTTCAACCATCAAAAAATGCACGAATGTATTGCCAAGTGTTAACGTCAAGTGTATCTAGTTTAACTTTTACGTCCCTAAGCAATAGGTTTAGGTTTGTTTGTCTTCCCTATGCTGTGGGGACTGGAGCCCCCAGGGGGAAACTGTTATGTCCCCTCAGCTATGAATAGGCCTTCGAGACTTTTGTCTTTTGTGTTCACTTCGCTTTTGTCAGTTTTCATGCCTACTTTGCTGTCTTTTCTTTGTTTTCTTTGTCTTCTTTCCAAACATACTTTTTCTATGCGCAATGTATCTTGTGTGGGAACCCACCTTGTGCGTAGATTCCCCGTTTTCTAAAGTCCACACTAAATGGTCCCTTCTCTTTCCTCTGCGATAACATTTTTGTATTAGAAACAGAGCCTCATACTAAGTGCTGGACCAGCACTAATTTTTCTGATCAAGATAATTTCTGGTTTTGTTAGTATTTCATTTTTATGAAGGGGGTGAAACAGTTTTGTATAAGAAACTCCTCGCATTTCAAAAAGGAGATGGCAAAAATTTCGAAGTAAAAGAAAAATCTTAGTAAATGACAACCGTAGTTATTTAAGAAGCGTTTTCGACTTTCATTAATTTCACTTACCACTTTTTCCTAGTCCTATAATATTTTAACTACAAATCACTTTATCCTTACTTTAACTTGCGACAAAGTTTCTAATCGTACACAAGCAAAAGATTTCTCTGCTATCGAAATTATTTTACACGTTCCCCACATATTGGGACTCATGTGTACCACCAGGTAAATTGTTCATTCACGTACCGGTATAAGTGAATGGCATATCATGTTTTGCGACCTTTTTTTAAAAGTTAACTGTTATCATACGAGGTGAAAAGTTATCGTGTAATTGCATTTTTCATATTTCCTAAGAAGGATGAAAATGTATTCGAGCAGTAAAGTCGATTTCCCTCTTCTCCTACTCACAACCAAACCAAACCAACCCTTAACAACCCCGGAAACGTAGCGAACGTATTAAACAAATGAGTCAATCTAGAAGACAACTCCTATCCATTTAATTACACAATAATAGCTCTGAAGAGCAAGTGGCGGATTTCGAAATCCAATCGAGTCTAATCTCACAAATTGACGTCTCCCATCAAGCCATCAAAATGTCGAGCACTCATATGGACATTCAGCATTGCTGAGAGCAGGGGAATTTTGCGGCATTCGTGCTGTCAAATTTATTCGGATACCGATATGCCTTGTTCGTTAATTTGAGATCAAGTTTCACAGAAAAGTATTTTCTGACTCTAACAGCGGGCTTCTGTTTGGTTTGAAAACATTGAAAGGTTGGACAATTTTTTACATATGCTTTAAATTTAAATTCAGTTTAACAATTCAAAAAGATGGTGAGTACACCTTTTTCTCCACCCGAAACTCAAAAACATAGTTGGGATTTATTTATTTATTTCATTTTGAATTCACCAAGACGAAAGATAGTGAATTCACCTTTTTCTATACTCGAGACTTTCAGAGCTGGCAAACTACTCTTTTGACTCCAGCATGAATATAGAACAACTCGCTCCAAGTTCTATACGTCAGTAATGACCTGTGGCATTTACGACATTATAAAGTTGATGATCTCGATTATCAACATTACGATAAATTACGAAATAATCGACTCAAAGTTCCAACTTTTCCTTAAGAAATTCGAGCCGAGAATGGATTTTCTTTAGCTGTCTACGCTAACAACGAAGGAAAAATTGTTCAGTAGAAGACGTAGGGTCTTCTTCAATCTCCGAATTCATCGAAATCAATTATAAAACAAGTAAGGTTGGCCATTTGCATGCATCATTATATTCATATTAAAATGACAAATATTGAATTCATAATACTGAAATCAAACGACGACATTGAAGATTACAATACTAAAAATAAATTACTATAATAAAGATAAATTGCAACGAAAGAAATGAAAATAGAATAAAAATAGAATAACAACATGAAAAAACACATTATATAAAAAGCAACACGAACACTACAGAACCACACAAACAAGGTTGAACAACACAAACAACACAGCACAACACAAACAAATTAGATCAACACAAACAATACACGAAGCAGCACAACACGACACAACACAGCATGACACAAACAACACAGCACAACACAAACAACACAACACGACACAAAGAACACAGCACGACACAAAGAGCACAAAACACCACAACACAATACAAACAACGCACGGAGCAGTACAACACGGCACAACATAGCACGACACAAACAACACAAAATAGCACAAACAACACAGCACGACACAAAGAACAAAAAACAACACAGCACGACACAAAGAACACAGCACGACACAAAGAACACAGCCCAACACGACACAAACATCACGACAAAAAGAACACAGCACGTCACAAACAACGCAGCACGACACGAAGAACACAGCACGACACAAAGAACACAGCACAACACGAACAACACGACACAAACAACGCAGCACGACACAAAGAACACATCACGACACAAAGAACACAGCACAACACAGCACGACACAAAGAACACGGCACAACAACACAGCACGACACAAACAACACGGCACAACACAGCACGACACAAACAACACGGCAAAACACAGCACGACACAAACAACACAACACAAACAACACCCACAAGCCGGACGAGAGGAGTCAGCCTCCAGTACACCCCAGTTTTGCCTCACTAAACAGGGCAGTTCATTATAACGCCGTATAATATTTGCAGATTAACGCCCGGCTCATTCCGGCCCGCGCTCAAAAGAGCTTTATTTGCGCTGTTTAGAAAATTGCTTCATTAGCATCGGTCTTAACATACGTTGCTTCTCTGGGCATCGAGCAGGCAACCGGCATCTTTTAAAGGAAGGGTAATCTTAAATTTGCTGACGCGCGCGCGCGTGTGTGTGTGTGGTGTGAGTACTGTCTTTGTGTGTCTATGTGCGTGTGTGAGTGTTTGTATGCATGTGTGTGAGTGTGTGCGTGTGTGGCGTGTGCGTGTGTGTGTGTGTATGCGCGTGAGTGGGTGTGTGTGTTGATGGATGGATAACAAATAAAACTGTTTATTTCTAGTAAGGTTTCTACGTTGAATTGGTTTCAACGTTTTTTTTTTTAAAAAGTTCTTCATATGAAGTCCTTGATTGGTTCTGAAATTTTTAATGTGAAAGCCGGAATAGGGTAGACTTGAAGCAAATGTTTGTAATTGTCAAAAAAAAAGAAATTCCCATTTTGATGTTTTTAAGTGGGTCATCCCAGTGGATTTTAATTTTTGATCCGATTGTTCTGAAATTTGGCTAGTCTATGTAGTTCTTGGAAAAAAACATATTTTACTTATGTTATTTTTTGATTTTGGCCTTAGTTTTTTGAAAAAATTAAAATATTAGTATATTATATTATTTTAACGGATATTTCAAAACAGTAGAAGTCAACGAGTTTTCATGCTAGAACAAAAACAGTTTTGGGAATCCTTGAAACATTTATAATAAACATATGAAGCTCTATTTTCTATTTTCCTATCCGTTTACTTTTGATATGGGATTTTCGATCACTAACTAAAATATACAAAAATTTTGTTTGAACTGTGATAAAAAAAATCAAATGAACGAATTGGGAAATCAGGCTTCATAAGTTTGTTGAAAGTGTTTCAGGGATTCAAAAACTGTCTTTGGTTATGTTCTAGCATGAAAACTCATTGACTTCTATTCTTTTTTATGATGAAAATGAGGTTTTCACGTAAACGGCAAAAACACAAATTTTGTGGTGAAGTGTGATATATTGGGTATTTTTTACTTCAATGCTGAATTCATGTTGTATTATCATCTACAAATAATATGCATGCACAATTATATATGTTTATTTTGAATTGCATATTACATGTATAAATTATATAAATGAAATACATACCTTTATTTTTCCTTTTTAGGAAACATGGTGAATCTTTTATTGTGAACTGATTCTTGTGAAACAGGTGTTGCGATATGAGAAAGGGGTGTGGTTTAGGCCCCCTTCCCAGACGCTGAGGGAGTCTCAACCCTCGCACAAATTAGAGTATTATACTTTCATGCTGGCGCACACCTGCATACCAGACATGGAGAATAAAAGAATTTGAAAGATTAGAATGAATTTATTTTAATACACGTGGATTTCAATATGACACATGAAGTGAGAGATTCAGGCTAGAAAATCAATGAATGCCAGCGAACGATCACATGATTTAACACGACTTAGCATTTCCTGGCAATCGTCAAAAGGGAAGTTACCGCACACAAAAAAAAACGAAATTAGAAACATAAAATGAACATCCTGGCTAGCGCACACAGGAAATAATGGTTATGTCAATAAGAATAGAACCTTGAATAGAACCAAGGTGTCAAATAAAATACACTTCGCATCTTCCCAACACAGAATTCGAACATGAGCCAATCGCCCGCATGACACAAATCACATTCGATTGCACGCCGCTCGGAGCGCACTCTTCTATGTGCTGGCTGTGCTAGAACTTTCACACCTAAAATCACCTTTCTAAGTTTTTCAAACAGTGACTAGGTATCAAACTTTCTTGCCATTGTGGATCGCGATGACTCAATCCACTTCCAATGCTGCTTGAAGAATTTACGTAGTGCGGCTCCGACCGCCCCCCGCGGCGCCGATGTTCCCCCTTCACTCGTCGGCCGGTCGTGGCTCCGAAGCGCTGCGCTGCTTCCATGCTTTGTGCTGAAGTTCCTTGTGCGCCCGGGATTGATGTAGAAGCGTTTCGAATGCTTTCATGATGCACGGGTACTGGGAGGCTTTCTTCGTGATGCTGAGGCGCTTAGTGTAGCCGTTGTCGCAACATTAACGCTTCATGAGGCTGAGACGCTTCGGGTAGCCGTTGCTGCAATGTTGACGCTTCTTGAGGCTGAGGTGCTTCGCGTAGCCGTTGCTGCAATGTTGACGCTTCGTGATGCTGAGGTGCTTCGCGTAGCAGTTGCTGCTAAATTGGAGCTTCGACGATTTATGATGGACGACGTTCCCTTTCTTGAAAATTTCGATGTGCTCACTATGCTCAGATATTTGATTTGCAGATTATGTTGAAGGCACACCAGCAGTGCGCCGGCGCGCCCGCTTGCGCGCCCCTTAGATACGTGCACCTCTTCCGCACTCGCTTCCACGTAAAAAGACCTCCCAAATGTACTTGTCCGCCGCTTATATACTCTCGCTTGTTTTCTTTTCCAGAACATTCGCGACTGTTCTTTTGCAAAGATTTACGTGTTTCACTTACGATTGATTTAGCCTTACTTGTTTCGGGGTTCTGAAATGTAATTGGTCCGCGCTCTGACACACCTCCACGCCATTGGTCCATGTGTTGCGGCCCTCTCTTGCTCCCTCACCCCTTCGAAGTTCCTCCTCGCCTACACGGCGCTGTCTTACATTCTCACGCCTAGTCGACGCCGGCCTAACGGTCAACATTCCTTTGTCGTTCGTAGCCCCGCATAATGTTATATACGCAAAATGTACTAAATATGTTGTAGATTTACGGGATTTAGCCAAAAAAAAATTATCACGTAAAAATAAAAATATCATCTAATATGAGCACAGCTTTCCGTGATTTGTCCAAAAAAAATATCATGTGAAATAAACATAGATATTTCGTAACACAGGCCAGTATATGTAATTTAAAAAAAATACATTTTGCTAGTGAAATTTTTTTAATTTAGGCCTATTTTTTGAGATGATGGGAAATTATGTTATTTTCCCATCATCTATTTTTATGTTATTTGATCGGATATTTAAGAAAATTATAAGCCAGTGAGTTTTCATGCAAGAACGGAACCAATTACAGTTTTTGAATCCATGAAACAATTTCAACAAACTAGTGATGCCAGATTTTCCATTTTCCTTTTCGTTTTCTTTTTGTATGTGTATCAAAAATTCATGATTTTTGGCCCCCATTGCACCCCCTCCCACACACATTCCAAGCATCCATCAAGTTCTTACATCAAACACCTATCAAGCGTTTCCATCAATCATCCTTCAAGCGCACAAGAATTCATCAAAGACTGCAAAATGAGAATTTCTCTAAATATGCTGACTTACTAAAATTTAATTTACATTCAAATATGAATTTACTATAAATTTTAAGTTAAAATAAATTCGACTCATTTAAATTCTATTTATAGTTGAATTCAAATTTACAATAAATTTAGAGTTAAAAATAATTTTAAAAAGGTTTTATACTTTCAAGACACCTTGCGTGTTGGTTGACACCAAAAAATTAAGTGTCTTGAGTGTATTATTTAAACTTTAATGCTTGAGCTCTGCAGGAATAGAACTAATGAAGAACCAAGTGTCTAGCTTCCACTTATTCTTGGGGCATCTGTAATAATAGCCGCCCTGTGAAGAGGCTGAGCTTCGAAGCATAAAATCACAGATGCTATGAGGAAAAAATTAGACTGAGCACCATAATTACATCACGACTACAACAAAGTTACATCAAAACTTCAAGAAAGTTACCTGACAACTTTAACAAAGTTTCATCACAACTTCGACTCTTAAATACTAAAGATAAATAAAGTATTACCCCTAGGTGGTACACCTGATATAAGCCTCGCACATTACACCCGTTAAGTTATAACCTTGAGTTGTACTCATAAGGCAAATCCCTACATTATTCCCCTATGTTATACCCTTAAATTGTATCCCAAGTTATAAGTCCTAAGGTATAACCCTGTCCCTAAGTTATATCTCTAAGTTATATCTCTAAGTAATATCTCTAAGTAATATCTCTAAGTTATATCTCTAAGTTATATCTCTAAGTTATATCTCTAAGTTATATCTCTAAGTTATATCTCTAAGTTATATCTCTAAGTTACATCTCTAAGTTATATCTCTGAGTTATATCTCTAAGTTATGTCTCTAAGTTATATCTCTAAGTTATATCTCTAAGTTGTATCTCTAAGTTATATTGTCGTGATTCATCTGGGACAGACTTTCGCCGTGTTCAAAAAACGTTAAGAAAAGGTTGTTCTGGCCAAGCAACCATCTTCTAAAAGACCCGACATTGAACAATATGTTCTCGACAATAAAGCGCGGCATCTCTGAACTCTGAAAACTACGCCTCGAGCCAAGCGTCACCAACCACCAAGCAAAGCAGCCAGCAAACCTCACACACCCTCTGCGGACCCCCCCATTGGACTTCGGACTCTCTGCCACGTAGACGACGCCTGTACCAGAGATCATTACGAGATACTTCCATATTTCTTCGTGTATTTAAACTTCTTCCTGCGGGACCTAAAATGTTGTTCATTCTATATATATTACTTGCTATTTGTTTATAAAGCTTAATCCATTCGAATCATCTCCCAACACTTGATATTTTCTGTTATATCTCCATGTAAAGCTTCATGATAAGTAACGCGTCTGTTCCAACTCGAGACAGCGTCACTCAGCCTCCCTCTGGGCAGTGTGCGCAAGCGGCAGAAGGTCCTGGGCCGCCAACATAGCAAGTCGTGTGAGCCTCCGCTTACACCCTCGCGGGTGGAGCGGAAGGGAAGTGTTAACTCAAAGTCGTGTTTGACTTGTCAACCGCTATTCGGGAATACCCCAGCTGAGTATCCCATGATCATCCATGTATTCATCTATATTCTCATCAAGCCCCTCGTAACTTCATGTGTTAGGCATAGATTAACCTTATTCGATGTAATTTCTAGACATTCTTTGCTTCTCTGTTGATTACCCAGCGCCGAGACCTCATCTCACAGCTAAGATGTGCTTCTTATAATTATTAGTATGTTTCTATATTAAATGATTCAACTCCGAGGCTTCACCTCATTTAAGATGTTCTTGTCAGACTACTCAATATGTTGATAATCTATGTTTCCATCTATCATTTCACGTTAAAAGGCTTCACCGATTTATCTCGATATCATAGCGCGAATTCTTATGATTTATGTCGTCTAACAGTTAAGAATTAATTCAATCACCGAGATCTGATAGCATCGTAGTTATTTAGAACCTCTAATATGCTGTATACTTCGTTAGTCGCTTCTTATTTCCACATGTATCATTCCTTTATTAATTGAGTTTGAAGACGTCATTTTCATAATATTAAATTACGTTGCAACCATGTCGTCACTATCCTTAATGAGGTCCTATTCGATTTGCTATAATATTATATTTAATTGTAACTAATGACATTGAAAGGTCAGAATCTTGATTGAATCTTTATTGAAATAACGAAAATATAATAAATGAGGCCTTCCGTCTCGATCCCCAACCTTGAGATTCCTGAAGTAAAGAAGAAAATGACGAGGAATGATACGATCAAAGAATTGCCTCCTGAAATCGGCCAACGAATAATTCGACATTAATGAAAATTACGATCACGGCTTCGATGAGAAACCACGTTCACGACATTTGGTGCCAAGCGGTGGCGGATCTTTTTATCTTTATCTTCAATCGTCTCCGAAAGAGACCGCTCGAAATAATTGTCACGCTACCAAAATTGCCGAAATTTATCAAAAATAACAAAATAACAAAACCATTCAAATTAAAACAAAGATGCCTCAAATACTTCATAAAAATTGCATTTGATCTGCCAGACGCAAACTCAACTAGTGATGGATGACTGTTCATAACACTCAGTATTGTATCAGGGTGTTTAGTAATCTATATCGTTGTATCCCGCTTACATTTAAATTGTTTCTATTTCGTGTGCCCATTTACCCATTTACTAATATTCTGCCGTTTTATTTCAATTGCAAGCCTATTTGCTTTCATTTCATTGTGTTTGTTTACTCTAAAATTATTAGGATGTCTAATCATGCTTTCTACTTTTGATTTATTACTTTTGTGAATCTATTTACCTTTCATTATCGTGTTTGTTTACTGTGAAATTATTCATATGTCTAATAATCATGTTTTCTGTTCCATTTACTGATTTCCCTCAATAATCATGCTTTAGGTTAACCATTTCTAATCATGTTTTGTCCCAATTAATGAATCTATTCTGAATTTCTTATATCATTACGTCGTTTTGTGTTGATTGTTCGTGTATTGAAATACCCAATATATGAAGCAGTTAATTCCAAATGATTTAAAATTTAAAAATCAAGCGTCATTCGATTGAATATTGCACAGTTTTTCTATGAGAATAATTAATTTGAGTTAGACGCTGTGGAAATTCATCTAGCCACTGTGAACCTTTCGGAGCCATTTTGTCTTCAACGAGGGAAGGCGTTGGCACTCGCACCACTCTTGATGACGCCAGCCTGAGTTCAAATTTCCGTTACGTGGAATATTCAGACTCTATCATCTTAACTTCTCATCTGGAATCTTAAAGTTCAAGAACTAAACTTCTAAAATTAACATCATTGAAATTTAGTTGAAGAATCTCTGAGACATAAAAAAAGTTTTTATTAAAAACTTTCAATTAAAGTGCTTATTAAAAATTTCTTCGTACTCTCGAATATCAGCGGAGGTTTATTTAAAATGAGTATTCCATTCAATTATAAATCTTTTCTACGGAATAACAATATCACATGCATTATGTACGCTCAAAAATTGATTTTACATATAAAATTTACGAATGGAGAAATCCTAATCTACGGATAATTTACTCTCGTGTCCATTTCTAAATTTCAATATTGTATTCCATCGTGTGAATCATCCATTTGAGAAGATTGTTGTGCGTGAATGGTGCCTTGTGAGATGTGGTGATGTGAGAACTGAGGTGTGGTCTGGCTGAGATGTGTGGTGGAAGCTGCCTCGCCTGCGCTTTGTTTGCGATATCGCCGACATTCCTAAGCCCAAGCCACACAGCCCCACTCTCTCTAACAACATGCCAACGCGGCTGACTGACTCTATTCAAACTTTGTAACGGCATGGCAGCATTTGAAGTCAAGTATGATGCTCGATGTTTAGGATGTTTTAGTGTGATGTTTGAATGTATTTTACGAAATAGCGTGGTAGTGAAATTTATTTTATTCCTGCTTACTTATGTTTCATTATCAACAAATTACTAATTTAAATTACGACCACCGATTAAATGTTGAGATAATTCTTTCATGTCTAGATTATTTTCTTTGTAAAGTAAATGTCGCGTGAATTGTAAAGTAGTTAATGATCTCTCAGTGCGAGTAAATTGATATTTCCTAACGAGGAATTTAATGATAATTATATATGTAAATGAATTCGATTCAAATCTGGATAGCGTGCAGTCCATTAAGTAAAAAATTCAAATTTAATGCGTTATAAGAAAACATTGTATTCTCTCCTTCCGAGAATCATTATTATCATTGCTTCATAGTACCGAATAAAAACGGAATAAAATTAAATGTAGGTTAGAAGTATGTCCTTTTTGTAAACATGAAGTTACTAAGGAGTGAGATGAGTGTGGATTGATGTTGCGAACGCCTGCGTGGGAAAAGGAGTGAAAAATTTGGGATTTATAAAGCCGAGAATAACCATCATGGAACTTTCAGTCTTTTGCGGTGCTGTGGACGTGAGAGCCGACTTCAATCTTCACGAGAGCCGCACTGCGCAGAGAGCCTCTGCCTGCTGAGCGACTACATGAACGCGGGCTTCGCATACGTCTGTGTGCGTGACTGGACGTACACTGCGGCCCGAGAAGCGGCAGCGAGCATCACACATTCACACGGAGGCAGCGACAGCAGCGAGCGTCTCACTGAGGCGTCGGCGCATACGTACACCTGTGTGCGTGAACGACTAGAACTACATCGCAGACCAGCAGCAGCAGCAGCGGCGGCAGCAGCGGACGTCTCAGCCAGGCAGCGAAAAGCACAATGCGGGCACGATGTGGGGGTGCGAGAGCGAGCGTCACAGCTGGAACACTCGCATACAACAACGCGTGACTCAGAGGCTTGTCCTGTCTCCATGACAACTCGAGGTAATCGAGCACGCTTGCGTCTGCTCACACACACACACTTGGCGCGCGAGGCACAGCTGGTTGACGCATGACGTGATGCAATCCCGGCGAGCATCAAGGACAGAGGATACGATGGTGAAGAAAACAGAGCGACGATGTGCTGCGTTAATGGAGAGACGACCAATGATACGGCAACGTTTACATCATTATTTATGATGAAGAAAAGATGACGGTTCCAGCCATTAAAGGAACACGTCCACTTCTATCTTAGATCCCGTGGAGTTCTTTAACTCGGAGTTTTTTTCTGCGAGAGAGATGAAGAACAGGAGCACCCTCGGTCTCTACGCGACTGTAGGGCAAAAAAAGGATTTTCCATGAAGTTTTTCAACTTCACGACTGCTGCATGTGGCAGTCATGACGGCGTGGGAGATCACCGACATCGATTGTTAGGAGAATGTCCTGCCAAAGGACGACTGCAATGGTGTCATCTCAAGGTGTCTCGATTCAACGCTTCCTAGTGAATGCAAACCACTCCCGTCCAGCTCCGTATTTGTCTTCTCGGAACTACTTTTCTTCTGATCAGTAGTCGCGCGCGCACAGATCAAGGAGAAGGATAACATCGAGCGGGAGCTCGACATAAAAATGAAGGCGGCGAGGATTTGTCGTGATTCATCTGGGACAGACTTTCGCCGTGTTCAAAAAACGTTAAGAAAAGGTTGTTCTGGCCAAGCAACCATCTTCTAAAAGACCCGACATTGAACAATATGTTCTCGACAATAAAGCGCGGCATCTCTGAACTCTGAAAACTACGCCTCGAGCCAAGCGTCACCAACCACCAAGCAAAGCAGCCAGCAAACCTCACACACCCTCTGCGGACCCCCCCATTGGACTTCGGACTCTCTGCCACGTAGACGACGCCTGTACCAGAGATCATTACGAGATACTTCCATATTTCTTCGTGTATTTAAACTTCTTCCTGCGGGACCTAAAATGTTGTTCATTCTATATATATTACTTGCTATTTGTTTATAAAGCTTAATCCATTCGAATCATCTCCCAACACTTGATATTTTCTGTTATATCTCCATGTAAAGCTTCATGATAAGTAACGCGTCTGTTCCAACTCGAGACAGCGTCACTCAGCCTCCCTCTGGGCAGTGTGCGCAAGCGGCAGAAGGTCCTGGGCCGCCAACATAGCAAGTCGTGTGAGCCTCCGCTTACACCCTCGCGGGTGGAGCGGAAGGGAAGTGTTAGCTCAAAGTCGTGTTTGACTTGTCAACCGCTATTCGGGAATACCCCAGCTGAGTATCCCATGATCATCCATGTATTCATCTATATTCTCATCAAGCCCCTCGTAACTTCATGTGTTAGGCATAGATTAACCTTATTCGATGTAATTTCTAGACATTCTTTGCTTCTCTGTTGATTACCCAGCGCCGAGACCTCATCTCACAGCTAAGATGTGCTTCTTATAATTATTAGTATGTTTCTATATTAAATGATTCAACTCCGAGGCTTCACCTCATTTAAGATGTTCTTGTCAGACTACTCAATATGTTGATAATCTATGTTTCCATCTATCATTTCACGTTAAAAGGCTTCACCGATTTATCTCGATATCATAGCGCGAATTCTTATGATTTATGTCGTCTAACAGTTAAGAATTAATTCAATCACCGAGATCTGATAGCATCGTAGTTATTTAGAACCTCTAATATGCTGTATACTTCGTTAGTCGCTTCTTATTTCCACATGTATCATTCCTTTATTAATTGAGTTTGAAGACGTCATTTTCATAATGTTAAATTACGTTGCAACCATGTCGTCACTATCCTTAATGAGGTCCTATTCGATTTGCTATAATATTATATTTAATTGTAACTAATGACATTGAAAGGTCTGAATCTTGATTGAATCTTTATTGAAATAACGAAAATATAATAAATGAGGCCTTCCGTCTCGATCCCCAACCTTGAGATTCCTGAAGTAAAGAAGAAAATGACGAGGAATGATACGATCAAAGAATTGCCTCCTGAAATCGGCCAACGAATAATTCGACATTAATGAAAATTACGATCACGGCTTCGATGAGAAACCACGTTCACGACAATATCTCTAAGTTATATCTCTAAGTTGTATCTCTAAGTTATATCTCTAAGTTATATCTCTAAGTTATATCTCTAAGTTATATCTCTAAGTTATATCTCTAAGTTATATCTCTAAGTTATATCATTAAGTTATATTCCTAAGTTGCATCTCTAAGTCACATACCTAAGATATATATTATATCTTCAAATTACATCCCTAAGATATATATTATATCTTCAAATTACATCCCTGAGATATATGTTATATCTTCAAATTACATCCCTAAGATATATGTTATATCTTCAAATTACATCCCTAAGATATATGTTATATCTTCAAATTACATCCCTAAGATATATATTATATCTTCAAATTGCATCCCTAAGATATATGTTATATCTTCAAATTACATCCCTAAGATATGTTATATCTTCAAATTACATCCCTAAGATATATGTTATATCTTCAAATTACATCCCTAAGATATATGTTATATCTTCAAATTACATCCCTAAGATATATCTTCGAGTTGAAACCCCAAGTTATACAGTTGATTTATGGTCTGAGTAAGCCAAAATAAATGTTATGTTCTTGAGTGAGCCCGAAAGTTTAACCCTCAAGTTACACAGGAAGGTTAAACCTTAATTCTGAAATTACCCTTTTGAGTTATAATACTATGCTGAACTATAAGATAAATTCATTGAATCCTTATTAGTGCTGCTTGAAAGAGTAGTTTATAATTTTTATTCAAAACGCGCAATGATATTTTATTTTTTAATATTTGCCTCACAATCTCTTTTAAAGGACGCTCGCTCATATTCAAAAACATCCGTAGATATTTTTCAACACTCACAATTTTTGTCAGTGATTTTCTACAAAAAGTCATAATTTTTGAAATCCTCAAAAATTTAAGAAAATGTTACAGTGGTTTTAGGAACTAGAGAATAAAGAATAAAATTTGAAAACAGAAACGAGTTCAGGTCCAATACCAACAACAATCATGTACCGGTTTCAAAGTAGAAGCCGAAAAATGCTTAAATATAATTTCAATTATAGCCAAAACTGAATTTTTTCCAAAGCGATCAGGCAGGACTGACTTAGAACTTTAGGAACACTTACTCGATAACTTTCGTTTAAATCAGTCAATACACGCAAAGATAAGTGGTACTGATTGAATAAAATTGTATTGTAAACGTCCGATTAAAGGCCCCATAGGATACCTTCATTAGCCCCTGAACTTGTTCGGGCTTTTTAACTTTGTATAAAATAAATTGATTAACTTGCTAACATGGTATAAAATAATTTGATGAACGTGCTAATATTTTATAAAATAAATTGATTAACTTGCTAACATGGTATAAAATAATTTGATGAACGTGCTAATATTGTATAAAATAGTTTGATGAACGTACTAATGTTGTATAAAATAATTTGATGAACGTGCTAATATTGTATAAAGTAGTTTGATGAACGTACTAATATTGTATAAAATAATTTGATGAACGTGCTAATATTGTATAAAATAAATTGATTAACCTGCTACCATAGCATAAATATCACATTAATTTTTGGAAGGAACAATGAAGCAACAACGTCGGTTTGATTTCGGAAGCACAACGTCACGTCGCTCAGAACGGGCATTCGAAAAATCAGGACAATTTAAATTTGTGTAGGCTACAAAGTAATTAAGAAGGTAGAAGTTAACACGTTTCCTGGGTATTGGGACATGATGTACTCTACTAGGTGTATTGCTCTTTCACGTATCGGTATGAATGAATGCCATTCCATCGGTTTCGCAATCTTTATAAAAAAGAACTGCTATCACATGAGGTGAGATCTTATTGCGCAATTGTATTTTTATGATTTTTAGGTAGAATAAAAATTTAATAAATCAGTCAAATAAATTTCCCAATTCTGCTACTTGCAACCTAACCATGTTGAATTACACATAGAACTCGCATGTTAGGATTACGAGGTTGTAGCATCATTCCAACACATCACTCATACCTTTCAGAATGCATCCATGGAATTTACTTTTTAAAATGCATCTCTCAAATTTCACTCAGGACAAATGAATTTATAACAATCGATATAATTGTTTTTATTGTAGTAACCACCTCACCTATCAAGCAAGCTAACAGACATTGATCTGATTAATAATTATAAACACGAGGAAGATACAGCGATGCATTAAATATTTTCTCAACAACTTCACGTGATATAACGAGGATGTTGGAGCAAATTGAAAATTATGCATCCTATTTAACCATAATTATCAGATGTGTGTACATGGACGGCATTTAAAAGATTTTAGATAACAAGTTCAAATTCTGAGAAAACGAAGAATAGTTTCCCTTCAGTAAACCTCAATAATATTGATCATCTTACGAAAACTCGTTTCCGGGAACAAGAATAACTTTCCTTCAAATTTCTAATGAATTTCGGTATGGTTCATTCCTCGAATATTCATTTCCCAGAGCTCGAATACTTCCCGTCGTACTTCAAATGAATTTCAGTATTGTTTATTCCACCCAAGGGCACTCAGAGAGAGATCTAGGTTGAACAATCATAGCTCCGTTGCAATTCAGGTTGAGAACGCAAACAATTCGTGGTCAAGGTTGTACAGAAAACCCGTCAACATAATCCCAGTTTTGGTGTGACGCAATTGCCTCTTCAAGAAAAACATGGCGCAGCAAAACAAGGGGAGCGAGCGCTGGCTGAACGCATTTCCATTAGATTTCATCAAAGGTATTGGATTAAAGTGTGCTGGCATTTTTCGAGGATCTCTTAGCGTGATGCCTAGATCATCTTACTCCGCGCATCGGATGAACTTCGTCCGACTGACTACAAATGAGCTCAGTTAAATTTTGAAGCTCCTGGAACTCCAGGGAGAGCGTTATATCTATTGAAGCCTTCGAGTAAAATATTGCTCACCATCTGTTTTTGAGATGAAATTGGATTTATTTTAGCTGATCCGGAATTATTATAATTGTATAACTATGATGTATTGCTTAACTCGGAACATTAAGAAAGAGAAGAATGTAGAAAGTTGCTTTTGTTTATCTTACTGTCTCAACACTTCGACCGGTAAAATTGAAGTTTAGCTTTCAACTTGGATGTAAATAAATTGTAGTAAGCAATGTTGAAAATAACAAGCTTTGAGCGGATAGCGTCTTCATTTAGTTTTCGTGAAGTAATTTTGAAAATTAAGTTTGCGACTGCCGGGCGGTTAGCAGTATTATGGAAGCCTTCTCAGTGCCCACCGACGGGTCACGTCGCAGTCAAAGTAATACGCTAGGTGATATTACATGTTGTGCCAGAGCAAAGTGCATCAAAAATGACGCAACGTTACGGACAATTTTTTTTATGCCCTGATGAGACGCTATGTTCACGAAATAGCTTTAATTGTTCCAACGTTTGTTCACTACAAATGAAATGTTTGTCTCACGTTGATGCTTTTAATTCAGAAGTACGTTTGAATATTTTGATGATTGATTTGCGAAGAGCTACTAACATTAATACATTTTCATGCACATCTCTGTCATTAAAAAGATTTTCCAACAAAAACATCCAATTGTTAATATAATTCTGTTCGCGAATTATTGTAACAGGATTTATAAGACTACCTCTAAATCTAAAACAATTAGTTGATACAAAAGTTCCGTTTAACCAAGATAGGTAGAGTTGTCATGATTCCTATTGCAGATTTTCTACATAGATAGCTAAAAATTTGCGTTAGTTGGGAAAACTGAAATAACCAGCAGTCATAATTTCTTTTTGATTAATCCTAATTGAATGGAGGTTTTAAAAACCTTTTCTCCAATGATTTGTTGAAAAAACGAGTTTATTGCCTTATTCAATTCCAGAACATTTCGTAAAAATACAAACTTATTTCAAAGACATTTAGGAGTTTGAAAATTGGTACTCACCAACATCAAGAGAAGGATTCTCTGCGACGATGTTCTTCACTGCCGAGTAATCATAAGGCTGTGCTCCGAATCCGTCGATTGTCTCATCCTCATTGTCTTGGCGAGTCCTCGAATTATTTACGTTGGTGAAATTTGGCAATTGCTGCGACGAACCATCGTCCACTGAGACCGAGCGGCGTTTGTAAGACGTCTTGTGATTGGTCAAAGCTACGTTCCTTGTCAGCCACGTGAAATTATCATCTGGCCCTTGTTTGGATGAACGCCCGTGACTGGTCGAGGACGTTTGATTTGTCAACCGCTTCGGCACGATAAATCTATGTTTGTGCGGCAGCTTCTGAGACGCCAATGCAATTCTACTTGTTGACAACACGATATTTTTGCCCAACTTGGCGTCTTGTTGATTGTACGATGACCTGTGAGAAGGCGGCGGGGTCTGGCTGGCAGATATTTCTAAAAACGGGGGAATGTTTTGCAAAATTTGCACAAATGATTTGCTCCAAATTTTAGGATCGTGGACGATGAGCGGGGGTAAAACTTGTCGTCTGATATGTTGGTGTTTTGAATTAGTGTGAACAAATCGATCTTGATTTAAGAAGGGATTTGAGAATGTAACATTGTCAGGCAAATGATATGAGGTAGAAGCGTTATGATTGTAAGCTGAAGTTTGCTGTCTGTTTGTACAAGAAGAATATGTCGTATGGCGGATGTCCATAAACATGAGCATCATGAAGATGATTTTTTCAAAGTAATACATTTCCCGATGAAGTTGAATAGTTGTGGGTAAATTATAAAATGGATAAATTAACGATTATTTATACCACACGACTCACAATCTTGAAAAATTGTGATTCAAGTCTCTCCATAACTTTTTTCATTACGCGCAGGTGACAAGAAGTCACCGTATTTATCACTTTTTATTGATTCAATCTAATTTCAAACATTTACCACCACATTCATTCACTATATCACACCACTTCACATTTCTTACAAAATTTTCATTTCACCGAATTTACTCTGAAATTTTCTGAAAAAAACAAGAATTAGTGTACATGATGCATGACTTCTCAATAGATTCTAGGTTTAAAACTTCTATCTAAAGCAATTCACGGAGACAAAAATTGTTAGAATTAATAGTTTTATTCAAATTTTCAGGCTCCAGAAGTTATTAAAATATTTAAAGTATTAATTAACCTGAGAAGTGAATTTAACGGCAACAGAAACGCTTTAACAAATGTTAAGATTATATTACAAGTTAACGTAAATGTTAAATTTTAAGGAAACAGTAAGTAATTCTTAGAATGGTACACATTTTAATCAAGCTGCAAGTTAAATTTCAAGGCAACAATAACTGTAAAAAGATGCAGGATTCGATGAACGTGAAAGTCAAATGACCGGAGTTTGTTCTTCTCTCAAAACTCGGAAAATTATTTGAAGAATGCATCAAGTAGGTAGTGGAACGTTGGACAGAACTCATAGAAAATGAGGGACATTATCGTAAAGATTAAAAATGAGGTAATGTGAATGTTTCAGATGAAAAGAGTGTGTTGGACAAAAACGACATTACTTTCTTTCTAACCTACTCTCTTTCTAACCTATATATCTATGTACAACTTTCACTATGTTTCACTCGAGCTTTATACTACTTTTATTATATAACACTTTAACTATGTTAAGGATCCAATAAGGTGGAGTGGTATAGCTCGATGACAGCACCATGCCTAGGATACAAATTTTATCCAATTGACAGCTGTGTATACAGAGCGTTAGTTCAAAATATGATGGAAATGATAAAAAATTCGTTTTGCTCCATGGTATGCCCAATTATTGAGCACTAGTTCTTCATAAAAAATACATTTAGAGCACCATTTCAGCATAAAAGAAGCATTTAGAGCACCTGTTCTGTATAAAAAAAGCATTTAGAGCACCAGTTCTGTATAAACGAAGCATTAAGAGCGATAGTTCTGTGTAAAAGAAGCATTTAGAGCACCAGTTCTGTGTAAAAGAAGCATTTAGAGCACCAGTTCTGTGAAAAAGAAGCATTTAGAGCACCAGTTCGCTGTAAAAGAAGCATTTAGCGCACCAGTTCTACATAAAAGACACATTTAGAGCACCAGTTCTTCATAAAAGACACTTTTAGAGCACGATTTCTGTATAAAAGAAGCATTTAGAGCACCAGTTCTGTTAAAAAGAAGCATTTAGAACACCAGTTCTACATAAAAGAAGCATTTAGAGCACCAGTTCTGTTAAAAAGAAGCATTTAGAGCACCAGTTCTGTTAAAAAGAAGCATTTAGAACACCAGTTCTACATAAAAGAAGCATTCAGAGCACCAGTTTTGTTTAAAAGAAGCATTTGAACACCAGTTCTACATAAAAGAAGCATTTAGAGCACCAGTTTTGTTTAAAAGAAGCATTTAGAACACCAGTTCTACATAAAAGAAGCATTTAGAGCACCAGTTTTGTTTAAAAGAAGCATTTAGAACACCAGTTCTACATAAAAGCAGCATTTCAAGGAAAAAATAAAAATACTTTATTTCTAATATAGATGACACTAAACTCTCATCTTTGGTTTTTAAAAATAATTTAAAGTATTTTTAAAATATCTCAAAGAACACTTGAGTATCGTAATGCACTTATCACTGGTCAATATCAAGCACCAGCACTGCGTTCAAGACACATTTCAAGCACTACCACTGCGTACAAGACAAATTCCAAGCACCAGTACTGCGTACAAGACACATTTAGAGCACCCTCTCTGCGTACAAGACACATTTCAAGCACCAGTACTGCGTACAAGACACATTTAGAGCACCCTCTCTGCGTACAAGACACATTTCAAGCACCAGTACTGCGTACAAGACACATTTAGAGCACCCTCTCTGCGTAAAAGACACATTTCAAGCACCAACGCTGCGTTCAAGACACATTTTAAGCACCAACACTGCGTACAAGACACATTTTAAGCACCAACACTACGTACAAGACCCATTTCAAGCACTAGCACTGCGTACAAGACACATTTCAAGCACCAGCACTGCGTACAAGACACTTTTCAAGCACCAACACTACGTACAAGACACATTTCAAGCACTAGCATTGCGTACAAGACACATTTTAAGCACCAGCACTGCGTACAAGACACATTTAGAGCACCCTCTCTGCGTACAAGAAACATTTCAAGCACCAGTACTGCGTACAAGACACATTTAGAGCACCCTCTCTGCGTAAAAGACACATTTCAAGCACCAACACTGCGTTCAAGACACATTTTAAGCACCAACACTACGTACAAGACACATTTTAAGCACCAGCACTACGTACAAGACACATTTCAAGCACTAGCACTGCGTACAAGACACATTTCAAGCACCAGCACTGCGTACAAGACACATTTTAAGCACCAACACTACGTACAAGACACATTTCAAGCACTAGCACTGCGTACAAGACACATTTCAAGCACCAGCACTGCGTACAAGACACATTTAGAGCACCCTCTCTGCGTATAAGACACATTTCAAGCACCAACACTGCGTACAAGACACAGTTCAACCACCAGCACTGCGTACAAGACACATTTAGAGCACCAGCACTGCGTACAAGACACATTTAGAGCACCAGCACTGCGTACAAGACACATTTAGAGCACCAACATTGCATGCTAGACACGCTTTTTATTTTATTCATTGACTGAAAGCTCAGCGATGAACAACAAATACACCGATGTTACCACTGAGCGTAAGGTGTTGTTGACCAGCCTCCTCAGATCGCTACGAGGTTCCGACACCCAGTGGCATCCAGAAGCCCTTCCAGATGTCTTTCTTTTCTTACCGCAGGCGTCACCAGAAATAACCAGCCATAATAGGACAACCCATGTAACTCAACTACGACAGTCTAGGTCGGAGGTTGATTCCTGCACGTCATCTAGACGCTCTTCCAGACATTTTTATTTTCTTTTAGCACCACAGGCGTCACTACAAATGTCTAGGTCGGTGGTCTCTAGGGCGGCGATGTCTTCATTGAGGGCGGCGATGTCTTCATTGAGGGCGGCGATGTTTCATTGAGAGCATCGAACGCTAAACGCAGAGGGCATGCCAGTCCCATACCATGTCTTGCCCTCGTAAGTCTGGCGCGTGTGTGTATTTCCTTCAGCCTGTATTAACACGGCAACATTTTCTCTAATAGCTGCCACGCGCAGACCTTAAGAGATCTTGAATTTCCCGGCCACGACTCGAGTTCGCTTAGGCAAACAGCGCCCGAGGTGCTGGTAAAGAGCTGGTAGAATTCCGCGTCGTTACGTCGCCGTGCTCGAGAGGGGGACCATACCAATACGGGAGAAATACTGTTATTGGTGCTCCGAAAGGTGGGAATTATTTGCTGCATATTATACCTACCGGGTAATCTTTATTGAACGACCAAAGCTTCCGATATTTGCGAGGAAGCACTTGCTGCAATATTGGGAGCACGGAAAAATAACAAAATAATTATATTTCTCGTCCGTAGGTAGGCTACAAAATAAGATTGCAATACGATTGCGAGAATTATGCGAAGCTCTCGCGTCGGAAACGCCAGGTCAGATTTTATGGATAGGAAATAAAGTTTTTTTGTGCGAAAAAGTTGACCTCGAATGAAGTTATCAGAAACTGAAGGCCCCTAAGAATGTGAAGAGAAATGAAGAATCGTGTGTACTGAGAGATTACTTATCAGATCAACTTGTAGGAATACAGGGAAATCATTCATATGGAAAGGATTTATTTCTCCTATAAAATTAAAGGAGACAAGCATTTGATCTCAATTCATTTTAAGAAAAATCTCATTTTTCTTTCTGCGCACCAATTGCATTAGCATGTGATATTAATTTTCGACTGAAAGTGTATGGATGTAGAAATTAAATCCAAAATATTTCAATATGATACTAGTGAGATATGTTTTCTTACCATTTTGGAGAGCATCACGCAGAAGGAAGGCGAATTCAGTTTTTTCGAACAAATAATGAGTTCATCCTTGACGACAAACACTATCGTAGTTTTTAACTCCCACCTGAAGACAAACATTTTTATGATTTTAAATTCTCACCTGATGACAAACATTTTATGATTTTGAATTCACGCCTGACGACAAACATTTTTATGATTTTAAATTCTCACCTGATGACAAACATTTTATGATTTTAAATTCACGCCTGACGACAAATATGTTAAAAAAATTTAATTCTATTTGCAATGTAAGACCTTTAGTGCTCCATGAGCTACGTGTAAGAAAGCAATGTTGTGTTTGAATAAAGTTGAATTTTTTCAACGAATTTCTAGTATCAACAGGAAATCCAATTTATAATAACAACTAACAACTTCCAATTCAGGAGGCTTGAAATTAATTCACTGAGTCTAAATTCTATCAAGAAGCTTATTTTCGAGAGACAATTTAATTTCTAGCTTGCGAGATTTAATTTCAACCGCAGAGTTTTATTTCTTGATAGGAATTTTCATTTTTATTTTAAAATATAATTTTTAACAGAAGCTTAATGTCTAGCAGGAAGATTGATTTCTGACAGTGCTTTTAATATTTGACGTTAGTTTAACTTGTAAAAAGAAGTTCATTCACAGCAGGAAGTTCAATTACTGGTAGGAAGTTTAATTATTTACTTAAAGTTGATTTTTTACAGGTGGTATGAATTTTTTTATTTTGAAAATAAATTTTTTTTTATTTTGTTGTATTATTAAATTTCTCAACAAGAAGATGTTAACCAAATGGATGATTAATTTGGTCGAGGAAGTTTTTTTTGCAGAACATTTAATTTTTGAAAAGAAATTGAATATTTTTCAGGAATTTATCATTCCAAGTAAAATTTCACTACTTGAATACTTACTCATCGAAAACTTTTTAAAGCATCTCGTAAAAGAAATAACATATTTCACATTCCCGTTTCACATTCGATTTTCACAAACCAATTTCACATTCAAATTTCAAGTTCCAATTTTACGTTCTGCTTTCACGTTTCAATTTCATGTTCCAATTTCACGTTCCAATTTCATGTTCCAATTTCTCATACCAAATTTCGCATTCCAATTTCGCATACCAAATTTCGCATTCCAATTTCGCAAACCAATTTTCGCATTCCAATTTCGCATACCAAATTTCGCATTCCAATTTCGCATACCAAATTTCGCATTCCAATTTCGCATACCAAATTTCGCATTCCAATTTCGCATACCAAATTTCGCATACCAAATTTCGCATTCCAATTTTCGCATTCCAATTTCGCATACCAAATTTCGCATTCCAATTTCGCATACCAAATTTCGCATTCCAATTTCGCATACCAAATTTCGCATTCCAATTTCGCATACCAAATTTCGCATTCCAATTTCGCATACCAAATTTCGCATTCCAATTTCGCATACCAAATTTCGCATTCCAATTTCGCATACCAAATTTCGCATTCCAATTTCGCATACCAAATTTCGCATTCCAATTTCGCATACCAAATTTCGCATTCCAATTTCGCATACCAAATTTCGCATTCCAATTTCATATTCTAATTTTTACAACTATGAAAAGTCCATACGAGTTAATTTTAATTTTAACATTCGAGGGTTGAAGACATCAAGGTTGTAACGCTTTAAGGTTTTGTGTTAAGATTCAACAAGAAGATTTAAGATTTTAAGACTTAAAGGTATTTTAAACTTCAAGATTTTCAAGTTTTGAGATTTAAAAAAATTATTTTAAGACTTGAATTTATGTTAAGACTTAAATTTATTTTAAGACTTAAATTTATTTTAAGACTTAAATTTATTTTAAGAATTAAATTTATTTTAAGACTTAATTTTATTTTAAGATATAATAATTCTAGATTTCAAGATTCTAAGACACAAAAATGTAAAGATTCTTAGATATTACGATTTCAGGTATAAAGATTCAAACTTTTAAGATTTAACGATTCAAACTTCTGAGATCTAAAAATTTCGAATCAAAATTAAAACTCAAAAGTTTAAATTTTTAAGATTTCTAGATTCTACTTCAAGATTTCCAACTCGGAAATTGCCGACGACTCTCATTTCAAAACTTCATTTCAAGATTAAAAAACTCAAGACTTGAAACTTTTAAAATTTCAAGGTTCCGTTTAAAGATTTCAAAAGGGGGAAATTGCGGACGACTCTCATCTATTTTCCTTATCACGTTTCGATGGTAAAATCTAATGAAATTTATCAGTGCCATTTAAGCCATTACGCCGTCGTATAGCTGAGGCAGTCTTACGCCCCCACGGTTACTGCCACCTTAAAGCTTCCCCTAACTCAACGTAAGGCCTTGAACAAACTGTGGCGGAAATGGATGGCAAGAGCTAAAGAAATATAGGTTGACGGAATTTTATCTGCGTCTGGAAATTTGGATATTGTGTATGTTGTATGATTGGTAATTTGGATATTGTGTGTGTTGTGTGTTGGACAATTTGGATATTGTGTGTGTTGTGTGTTGGACAATTTGGATTTTGTGTGCGTTGTGTGTTGGACAATTTGGATATAGGGTATGTTGTGTGTTGGGTAATTTGGAGACTGTATGGATTATGTACTCTACACTAAACTAAAATTGAGCTGAATATTTACCAAATTGCAATAAATACGTTAACTACATTTGTACAGGTGTTACTGTTGGTTTGGTTAGGTTGGAAATAGAAGAATTGAAAAAAGTCTTTGCTGTTGAGTAACATTTTTATGTTTTATAAGAAGCGTGAAAAATATATTAGCACGATCATATCCTAACTTGTGGGTATAGTCTATTTTCAATAAAGGTATAATAAATAAATTTATAAATCAAATGCTATAAAATAATACCACCACTGCAGCGATGTCCTACTTGCAAATATCTATTTCACAAATGCCTAATTTTTGCACTGAAATTTGCCCCAGCTTCAACTTTTCCTTAACATTTTCTTCGAGGGTAGTGCTATGGAGAGAAGTAATTTCTTCCTTCCTGGAAGTTATGAGAATTATGAGCATTTCGCTTCTCCGTTGAATCTTTTTTTTTGCTGCCGCGGGGAAACTTGAAAAAAATCGGCCGTGGAAAAGTCCGGCGATTTTAAACGAAAGGTAAAACGAATAAAGAATGAAAAGAACAATGAAAGATGTAAAGAAGAATGGATGATAAAATGAATGGAAGATGATAAGAAGAATGGAAGATGATAAGAAGAATGGAAGATGATAAGAAGAACGGAAGATGATAAGATGAATGGAAGATAAAATGAATGGAAGATGATAAGAAGAATGGAAGATAAAACGAATGGAAGATGATAAGAAGAATGGAAGATAAAACGAATGGAAGATGATAAGAAGAATGGAAGATAAAACGAATGGAAGATGATAAGAAGAATGGAAGATAAAACGAATGAAAGATGATAAGAAGAATGGAAGATAAAACGAATGGAAGATGATAAGAAGAATGGAAGATAAAATGAATGAAAGATGATAAGAAGAATGGAAGATAAAATGAATGAAAGATGATAAGAAGAATGGAAGATAAAACGAATGGAAGATGATAAGAAGAATGGAAGATAAAACGAATGGAAGATGATAAGAAGAATGGAAGATAAAACGAATGAAAGATGATAAGAAGAATGGAAGATAAAACGAATGGAAGATGATAAGAAGAATGGAAGATAAAATGAATGAAAGATGATACGACCGGATTACAAGATTCATGTGCTTAATGGCCGTATCTTTGATACGATTGGATTACAAGATTCACAACGCGCTTCATCGAACATTATCGAATCTCATGATTTTACACTGATAAAGAATAAATGAATATTTATAAATGTTTAATAAATATTATTTATAAATGTGTATAAATAAATGTTTATAAATAATTATTAAGATGAATAAAAATGTTGAATACCGTTCAAGTAAACACGTGTCAGGTTACATCAGTTTGTCTTTAAGATGATTACTTAAACAATAGATTCAATTTTCAGTATGGCATTTTTTTCGATATGTAAGCAAAACCAACCGATGCAAGATACATCATTTGAATGCTATCTGTGATACTATCCATATAGATTTAAATTATGGGAAATGTTGGAGACAGGAGATACAAAAATGTATGCATTTCTAAATTAAGCAAATTATTACATTGGGGATATGTCATCCCAGAGTTCATCATCTAACCCCGAGCGTTTAAACAGAAATTAATAATATTAAACAACATATTTAAGGTATAAAATGACAAGTCCACATTCTCACAGCCTGACGGGTTCTTAAGTTGCAAATACTACTTATAATTTTGCTACTAATTACTAATACGAAGCACAAAATTAGAACAGCTAATTCTAAACAAAACATTTACTGAACTTCAAAACTAAACATTACATTAAAATTCCATATTCTAAATAGAATATTCAGTCAACTATAACACCAAACATCAAACCAGAACCCACCAACTCTAAATACCTCATTTAGTGAACTAAAACAGCAATATTAAATCCTCTGAGGCTGAAGGACTTAAACCCGCCATGTGGAGTGCAAGCGACATTTCCTTTGCAAGCATGAAGGGTCCATTTGAAGGGCTTCCTCGTCTATCAAGGGGCCGACAGCAGCGACTTGGAACTTCTGAAGCAGGATTAGATGCTCTATGTTCACCTGCGTACCCTGGGGACGGCATTACGGCTCTGATCTCCCATCAAAACCAGTAATGTGGCAGTAGCGGTAGCAGTAATGGCAGTAACAATAATAATATTAGTTGGAGTGGTAGCCGCAGTTAAAGTAGTAGCTGTAATAGTAGTAGCAGGTGTAGTAGTAGAAGTAGCAATAATAATAATAGTTTTAGTAGCAGCCACAGTTATTGTAGTAGCAGTAATAGTAATAGCAGTTGCAATAGCAGTAGCAGTAATAGCAGTAGCAGTAGCAATAATAATACTAGTTGTAGTGGTAGCCGCAGTTATTGTAGTAGTAGGTGTAGTAGTAGCAGTAGCAATGGTAATACCATTTGTAGTAGTAGCAGTAATAGTAGTAGCAGTAATAGTAGTAGTAGCAGTAATAGTAATAGCAGTAATAGTAGTAGCAGTAATAGTTGTGGCAGTAATAGTAGTAGCAGTAATAATAGTAGCAGTAATAGCAGAAGCAGTAATAGCAGTAGTAGTAATAGTAGTAGCAGTAATAATAGTAGCAGTAATAGTAGTAGCATTAGTAATGGTAGCAGTAATAGTAGTAGCAGTAATAGTAATAGCAGTAATAGTAGTAGCAGTAATAGTAGTAGCAGTAATAGTAGTAGCAGTAATAATAGTAGCAGTAATAGCAGAAGCAGTAATAGCAGTAGTAGTAATAGTAGTAGCAGTAATAGTAGTAGCAGTAATAGTAGTAGCAGTAATAATAGTAGCAGTAATAATAGTAGCAGTAATAGCAGAAGCAGTAATAGTAGTAGCAGTAATAGTAGTAGCAGTAATAGTAATAGTAGTAATAGTAGTAGCAGTAATAATAGTAGCAGTAATAGTAGTAGCAGTAATAATAGTAGCAGTTATAGATTAAATTAGATTATAAGTTAGTTTAAGCCTCCCTAACCGCTACAAAAATAGAGCGTATCGAAGAGAGGAAGGAGGAAGGCACCATTTAGTATGGAGATAAGAGAATGAGGAATCTATGCAGAAAGGGCATAGAAACAGTAAGATGAGAAAGAAGTTCATGAAACAAGATAAAAGTTGAAGAAGGAAGTCAGAGGTGCTGAAAAACAGGACAGTAGTGAACCGAAAAAAGGTGGTCCTTAACATAACAAAAAACATTTTATTTCAACAAAAAGAAGGCCTACCTAACTCTCAGCTCGGGCCCTCACATTTTTCCCCTGGGAGCGCTAATTCCCATAGATACAATAGTTGTATCCCCCTGAGGGGAGTAGCAGTTATAGTAATAGTAATAACAGTCACAATAACAATACTATTTGAGATAGTGATGTTAGAAATAGAAGTGTGGTAGTAGTAATATTCATACACAACAAATGTTATTACACAGCAATTATTGTTACATAGTATTGATGGTTAAATTTTATCATTAATTGAGAAATGTAATATTCACACAAAATGCTTATAATTACACAACTATTATTATTGAAGAGTATTGATAGTTGAATTTCTATCTTGAATTGAAAAAAGTGATACCAATACACAATAAATATGCCTCTGACAACGGTTATTATGAAATAAAACTGTCAAATTTTTATCTTTTAAGAAAAAAATAATATTATTCATTCACGATAAAAATAATCATTCAACGATTATTATATAATAACAGGGATTGTTAAATTCGTATCTGGTTAAGGGGAAATAATTTTGCTCACTTAATACTAGAAGGTCGCTTCCTCATTTGCCTCCTTGAAATGCTTGAAAGAGTTGCTTACTAAGTGCTAGGCGGTGTTGTTTCCCACTCATCTCCTCAAAATACTTCAAAGAGTACATTATGTATACTAAGTACACTACGCACGCTAAGTACACTAGGTACACCAAGTACATCAAGTACACTAAGTACACTAAGTACACCAAGTACACTAAGTACACCAAGTACACTAAGTACACTAAGTACGCTAAGTATACTAAGTACACTACGCACGCTAAGTACACTAGGTACACCAAGTACATCAAGTACACTAAGTACACTAAGTACACCAAGTACACTAAGTACACCAAGTACACTAAGTACACTAAGTACGCTAAGTATACTAAGTACACTACGCACGCTAAGTACACTAGGTACACCAAGTACATCAAGTACACTAAGTACACTAAGTACACTAAGTACACTAAGTAGACCAAGTACACTAAGTACACTAAGTAGACCAAGTACACTAACACTAAGTAGACCAAGTACACTACGTGCACTAAGTTCATCAAGTTCACCAAGTTCACCAAGTTCACCAGGTTCACCAAGTACACCAAGCACAAAAGTACACTTAGCAAAAAGTACACTAAGTACCCAAAGTACTAAGTACACTAAGCGATGAATAAAAGTTTCCGTGCTGGTCTAACAATGCAGGAACTGCATCAGTCTTTAAGCATTCCAATTTAATCAAGGAAACTTGAAATTCGCACGCAAGCATTAAATGGAACAGGCACTGTTCTAGTTCATGGGATAGAAATAATAAATAACAAAAATATGAAAAACCATTCGGCGAAAATGCACCTCCTTAAAATGCTTTCTTTCCGCAGTAATATTCTTGTGATTTCGACCGCAAAATTTCCTTTCGGTTTATTTATTCTTAAACGTGGGCTTTTAAACCTTTTGTTATTTTAAGGGGTGTGCTTGTGAAGCGTGAATTTTTTTAAAGTGTGCTTTTAAAGCTTTTGTTGGAGTGTGGTTTTGAAGCTTTTATTTTTTTAAGAGTGTGCTTTTGAACCTTTTCTTTAGAGCGTGCTTTTGAAATATTTTCAGAGCAGACCTTTGAATCTTTTTCTTAGAGTGGGCTTTTGAAATGAGCGGCGCGCTTTCCTCAAAGCTCTCTCTCACAAGAGAGAGAGAGAGGGAGGGAAAGACACGGGGAAAAAACCCCGAAATTAGCCGTTGAGTCGCGCGGCCTAAAATGATGAGGAGGAAATTTCCTTGTCGAAATTTGGGTGTCAGGAGAGCTCATCAGCACCTAATTTCTGCGAGAGGAGAGGCCGTCTCGAGACTACCGAGCCGGGACCAGCCCGTCCAAAATAGCAGGCAACTCCGTCATAAAATGCGACCCTTTGCATCAATTTGCATCTCCTCCGGAGGTGTGGCAGTCTTCCGTAGCCAATATTCTTATGCACGCCGGCAAGCAGTGCAGGATTTTCCCGAACCTCAGTGTTGTTGTGTCCGTTGTGTCCGTTGTGTCCGTTGTGCCCGTTGCGTCCGTTGTGTCCGTTGTGTCCGCTGTGTCCGTTGTGTCCATTGTGTCCATTGTGTCCATTGTGTCCGATGTGTCCGTTGTGTCCATTGTGTCCATTGTGTCCGTTGTGTCCGTTGTGTCCGTTGTGTCCGTTGTGTCCGTTGTGTCCATTGTGTCCATTGTGTCCATTGTGTCCGTTGTGTCCGTTGTTTCCGTTGTGTCCATTGTGTCCATTGTGTCCATTGTGTCCATTGTGTCCATTGTGTCCGTTGTGTCCGTTGTGTCCGTTGTGTCCGTTGTGTCCGTTGTGTCCGTTGTGTCCATTGTGTCCATTGTGTCCATTGTGTCCATTGTGTCCGTTTTATCCAATGTGTCCGTTGTGTCCGTTGTGTCCGTTGTGTCCGTTGTGTCCGTTGTGTCCGTTGTGTCCGTTGTGTCCGTTGTGTCCGCTGTGTCCGTTGCGTCTGTTGAGTCCGTTGTGTCCGTGGTCTCCATGGTCTCTGTGGTCTCTGTGGTCTCTGTGGTCTCTGTGGTCTCTGTGGTCTTTGTGGTCTCTGTGGTCTCTGTGGTCTCTGTGGTCTCTGTGGTCTCTGTGGTCTCCGTGGTCTCTGCGGTCTCTGTGGTCTCTGTGGTCTCCGTGGTCTCCGTGGTCTCTGCGGTTTCTGTGGTCTCCGTGGTCTCCGTGGTCTCTGTGGTCTCTGTGGTCTCTGTGGTCTCTGTGGTCTCTGTGGTCTCTGTGGTCTCTGTGGTCTCTGTGGTCTCTGTGGTCTCTGTGGTCTCTGTGGTCTCTGTGGTCTCTGTGGTCTCTGTGGTCTCTGGGGTCTCTGGGGTCTCTGTGGTCTCTGTGGTCTCTGTGGTCTCTGTGGTCTCTGTGGTCTCTGTGGTCTCTATGGTCTCTATGGTCTCTGTGGTCTCTGTGGTCTCCGTGGTCTCCGTGGTCTCCGTGGTCTCCGTGGTCTCCGTGGTCTCCGTGGTCTCCGTGGTCTCCGTGGTCTCCGTGGTCTCCGTGGTCTCCGTGGTCTCCGTGGTCTCCGTGGTCTCTGTGGTCTCCGTGGTCTCTGTGGTCTCTGTGGTCTCTGTGGTCTCTGTGGTCTCTGTGGTCTCTGTGGTCTCCGTGGTCTCCGTGGTCTCCGTGGTCTCCGTGGTCTCTGTGGTCTCTGTGGTCTCCGTGGTCTCTGTGGTTTCTGTGGTCTCTGTGGTCTCTGTGGTCTCCGTGGTCTCCGTGGTCTCTGTGGTCTCCGTGGTCTCTGTGGTCTCTGTGGTCTCTGTGGTCTCCGTAGTCTCCGTGGTCTCCGTGGTCTCCGTGGTCTCCGTGGTCTCCGTGGTCTCCGTGGTCTCCGTGGTTTCCGTGGTCTCCGTGGTCTCCGTGGTCTCCGTGGTCTCCATGGTCTCCGTGGTCTCCGTGGTTTCCGTGGTCTCCGTGGTCTCCGTGGTCTCCGTGGTCTCCATGGTCTCCATGGTCTCCGTGGTCTCCGTGGTCTCTGTGATCTCTGTGGTCTCCGTGGTCTCCATGGTCTCCGTGGTCTCCGTGGTCTCTGTGATTTCTGTGGTCTCCGTGGTCTCCGTTAAAGAGAGCGCGTTGTCTCCGTGGGAACAAAAATATGGTTTCGCGAGAGGCCGGTGCCCCAACAACGTTCTTTATTCTATCTTTGTTGTACAAGGAAGATAATTTAGAAATACGGGCGCCTGCTGGAGCATCTATTTACTAGAGCGGGTCTCTGTCTCGCGCAAAGCTTGGGACAAGAGAAATAAATTTTGCATCAGTTCACCTGAAGCATATTGTCGCTCTCGACACACGGGAATACGTCCCCTGTAATGCTGGGCCCTCGTTCTAGGAACTTTGGTCCCTTTTGGAAATCAATGGGGATCGAAATATTTGATGAATTGTATTGACAGATATGGGCTTACGTTGAATTATCGCGTATGGAAAGAACATTGTTGTCCCTTCGAAGTGCTTGTACGTACGAGTTTGAGTGGAACAAGAGTAGACTGTTGTATATTTGGGTGTAATAAGAGTAGACTGTTGCATGTTTGAGTGGAAGAAGAGTAGACTTCTGCATGTTTGAGTAGAACAAGTTTAGATTGCTGCATGTTTGAGTGGAACAAGTGTAGACTGTTGCATGTTTGAGTAGAACAAGTTTAGATTGCTGCATGTTTGAGTGGAACAAGTGTAGACTGTTGCATGTTTGAGTGAAACAAGTGTAGATTGTTGCATTTTTGAGTGGAACAAGTGTAGACTCTTGCATGTTTGAGTGGAACAAGTGTAGATTGCTGCATGTTTGAGTGGAACAAGTGTAGACTGTTGCATGTTTGAGTGAAACAAGTTTAGATTGTTGCATGTTTGAGTGGAACAAGTGTAGATTGTTGCATTTTTGAGTGGAACAAGTGTAGATTGCTGCATGTTTGAGTGGAACAAGTGTAGACTGTTGCATGTTTGAGTGAAACAAGTGTAGATTGTTGCATTTTTGAGTGGAACAAGTGTAGACTGTTGCATGTTTGAGTGGAACAAGTGTAGATTGCTGCATGTTTGAGTGGAACAAGTGTAGACTGTTGCATGTTTGAGTGAAACAAGTTTAGATTGTTGCATGTTTGAGTGGAACAAGTGTAGACTGTTGCATGTTTCAGTGGAATAAAAGTAGACTGTTGAATATATGATTGGAATAAAAGTAGACTGTTCCATGTCGGAGTGAAGTAACAGTAGACTGTTGCATGTTTGAGTCTTCTCATGAGGCAGATCTTTTTGATTAAAATTTTTGAAGTGAAATGAAAAATCTATTTCAAACAAATCTCTGTTTTTGAAATAACGATAGAGGTATAAGAATAGGGGCCTGGCAAAAAGTCATCACAATTAAACTTTTAATGGGAGTTAAAAATACCCAAATCGAACAAGTACTTGTCATTAAATATTCTAAAAAGTGCTATGAGAGCAGGGATCTCTAACATATCTTCAAGATTGTTGTATCATACCTTCGCAATACTTTGAAAATGATTGTAATGAAATATGACAAAAACAGGTTTCAGTCAGGTCTGGCACACGGTTAAGAGTAAAGAGGATTTTTGTTTATTCTGATGTTATCTATGCAAATTTGAAGGAGTACCAAAAAAAATTGAGTTGTAGCTACTAATACAATGCTTTATTAAGGGTATGAGTTAATGGAATTCATTTCATCCAAATGAGTTAAGTTCAGGTAGACCTACCTCTCGTTGAAATATAAAATTTTTGTTTTGTTGCTGACCATCGTTTTTCGGTATATTGCTGTCTTATTTCTCAGGATCGACTCCTTTCTTAATCAACTTCATCGTGTTTCGTGAACTTTCTTTCTAAACTTTCTATATCGATGTACCTCGTGCATAGATTTCTTTAACGGCGCCTTCCATCTTCCTCTCTTCGGAACGCCTTTGTTGCGGTTAGGGAGGCTTGAACTATCATTTGATCAAATCTAATTTCCATGCATATAAGTTGAGGTTTGCCTGCAATATTACACTTGTAAATCGAATGCATTATTTTTTGTCGACTCTACCTTTGGTCCGCATCACAAGCTACAGGTCTGCGAAGAAACGAGAAATGCCGAGTGTCTTTCCGTAGAAAAAGGAACTTAGGCAGGAGGAACTTGCGCCATAATTCTCTGAAAAACTAACGAGTGGTAGTAAATAATGCGTTTTTTTATGCAAGACACCTCACACGCACTGTTTTCTCGGACGGAGGGCATGCTTTAAAGCGCGAGGTCCGTTGGCTAACGTAACTCCGTGCGTAATTCTTTCGGAAGGCAGAAATAACCAAATTTCTTTGAGGAATTGAATACGTAAAGTAGATTACGACTTGATGTGTGTTGGATCAAATAAACTCTGTTTCTCTGTAACGCTATTCTTCTTTGGCACACTTCAAATTATGCGTCTGAGCGTAACCAAACGTGTTAAATAATCGATCGTTCCGTAATTCACATCTAGTACATTTGTAACTTTAATTTTTGGTTACAACTTTCTGTGTTCTGAATAGCACACAAAAAAGAGTAATCTAAAATTAGTCCACTATTCACTGCATTTGAAAATTTAATTTACGATGAATACTTTGTGTGCACTACTCTCCGCCTCATGATTTATTGATTCATCTACAAAATATATTCAGACTTGGTAAAGTTAGTACAAAAGGAAACTAGAAACATGGTAGAAGATAATGTTACCAAAAGCAGGTCATCTGTATACAGTATAAGTTTTTATTTTTTTTAAAACATGTAATAAATTTCTCAAGCGAGAGCTTTCACCAGCACATTCTTTGTTTTAGCTTCAAAAAACTTGTAACAAGAGTGGCTTAGATTAAATAAGTTGGTTCAAGCCTCACTAACCTCAACAGAGGAAAAATAAGAAGATTGCTAATCTTCTTAATCTAAAGTGTATTATAACCCTCGTTATCAAACATTTTCAATGAATACAATTGCAATATTTATTAATGAATGCACACAACCTATATTTCAATCCTTGCCTCTGAGTAATTCAACGCACTCTTTGATAGAAATACTTCCTTGTATGATAATTTGGAACTACGAACAAAATAAACTTGGTCACTTTTCTGTAGTTTCTATACGATTCAAATTTGCCTAACTAGAAACATTCCTTACCTCTTACGAAAAATCGCGTAAAACATTCGCTTCTCTAGCCAAACCTAACGGAAAACAAACCTCTATTCGAATCCAACCGAAAGAGAAACCGGTCTCGCAACTCGGTGTTTTTAAGTTTTCCAAATGAGTATAAAACCAAAATTTCCTAATTCGAAACAGTCACTCTCCCTGAAAAAAATATCACGTCAAATTCGAGCTCCAAACTCACCAGAAAACAAACCTCCACCCCAACCCAACCGAAAAGAAAAAAACAGTTTCACAACCACAACTCCTTAGTCTCAAAATACACAAAATTAGCACAAACTCAAAATTTTCCTAATTTGAAACCATTGAAAACACCGTGCATTCTAGCCGCAAAAACAAACCGCAAACCAAACCCAACCGAAAGAGAAAACCAGTCTCACAACCACAACTCCGCAGTCTCAAAATACCCAAAATGAGCACAAACTCAAAATTCCCCTAATTCGAAACCACTGAAAAAACGTACATTCTATCCCCCAAAACAAACCTCCACCCAAGCCCAACCGAAAGTGAAAACCAGTTTTTCCGCAGTCTCAAAATACCTAAAATGAGCACAAACTCAAAAATCCCCTAATTCAAAACCACTGAAAAAAGTGCACTCGAGCCTCAAACTTACCGGAAAACAAACCTCCACCCAAACCCAAGCGAAAGAAAAAGCGTCTCGCAACCACAACTCCGCGGTCTCTCATAACTCCGTAATCTCGTCCAGTACATCTGCCTGTGCAAGATTTCGTCCATTGAGCGTCTGAGTATTCCGGGTCTGTGAGCTGACCGGTCAAAAGTCGCCTTCGAATATTGAAGTGACTTATGAGCGCCGCGTTGCGGCTGTTTGGACGAGCAAGGTTAAGTGATCGGAGCGATATCGTGGCTCTTAACGCTCATCGAAAATCGAACGTGCAAAAGATTTTTCCGAGGGGCTCGATGCCGTTCTGAAATGGAAGCGATGCCGCACAGAAATGCTGAATAAAATGCTGCGATGGTCGAAGCTTGGGAAATGCGAGACCGGCATGAAGAGCATTCTGGGGGATGTGTGCTGTATTTACGGTGTATTTCAGCTCGTATTTCTGCAGTATTTAGCCGCATTCATACTGTATTTCTGGTCTAATTTATGGTCTATTTCAAGATGTATTTATGCTGAGTTTCAGGTTATTTTTATGCTGTTTTTCAGACCATATTTATGCTGTACTTCAGACCGTATTTATGCTGTACTTCAGACTGTATTTATGCTGCATTTCAGGCCGTATATATGCTGTTTTCCAGGCCGTATTTATGCTTTTTTCCAGGCCGTATTTATGTTGTTTTCGAGGCCGTATTTGTGTTGTTTTCTAGGCCGTTTTTATGCTGTTTTCCAGGCCGTATTTATGCTGTTTTCCAGGCCGTATTTATGCTGTATTTTAGCTCTTATTAAAACTCTGAATTTGAATGCATGCAGAGTGATGCTTTTAAAAGATGGTTGAGTATGTATTTCCAGGAGCACTCAGATTTTTTGAGGAAAATACATTTTTTAGATCAGGATATACATTAAAATACTGGGCGATTGAAGACTCATATAGATTAGTTTGTTTTAGTGTCAAAAACAAAAAGTTTAATGATGCACTTAGACGAAAACGACAAAACTAAAAGGGTCCTTTTGAAAATAGAGAAATTTTTATTTGACTGCATGTGCCGTCTGAATTGAGTCGATTTTAAAATGAGGCACTCGGATAATATTGATGCTCTAAGCGCTCACAAAATATTGATGCTCTAAGCGCTCACAAAATATTGATGCTCTTAGCACCAACAAATATTGATGCTCTCAGCGCTCACAAAATATTGATGCTCTAAGCACTCAGAAAATATTGATGCTCTAAGTGCTCACATAATATTGATGTTCTAAGCGCTAACAAAATATTGATGTTCTAAGCTCTCACAAAATATTGATGTTCTAAGCGCTCACAAAATATTGATGTTCTAAGCGCTAACAAAATATTGATGTTCTAAGCTCTCACAAAATATTGATGTTCTAAGCGCTCACAAAATATTGATGCTCTAAGCACTCAGAAAATATTGATGCTCTAAGTGCTCACAAAATATTGATGTTCTAAGCGCTAACAAAATATTGATGTTCTAAGCTCTCACAAAATATTGATGTTCTAAGCGCTCACAAAATATTGATGTTCTAAGCGCTAACAAAATATTGATGTTCTAAGCGCTAACAAAATATTGATGTTCTAAGCTCTCACAAAATATTGATGTTCTAAGCGCTCACAAAATATTGATGTTCTAAGCTCTCACAAAATATTGATGTTCTAAGCGCTAACAAAATATTGATGTTCTAAGCTCTCACAAAATATTGATGTTCTAAGCGCTCACAAAATATTGATGCTCTAAGCACTCACAAAATATTGATGCTCTAAGCTTTCGGAAAATATTGATAGTGTAAGCACTCAAAAAATATTAATTTGCGTAACGCTAAGAAAACATAAACGTTGAAATGAGGCTGCATTAATAACTGGAGACGAAATAAAAAGAGGATGTTGTATTTAGAGCAAAGTGACGTACGGCCGGCGATATTTGAGACATTAACTAATGGGTTGCGAGAATAATGGGCTCGGGCGCTGGCCAAATATTTATTGCACGAGACATTTACGAAAAATATCAAGACGAACAGAGAAGCAATGCACGGGTGGGAGCAAAAAGTAAACGTACCCTGAATTAATTTACGGTTATTTTGACTGTGAAATTTTAGTAAAAAGTTTGATATTAAAATCAGTCTTAAAATTTCTAATGTTTTTACTCATGGTGTGTCATTACAACCACCGTCACCACAACCACCACCATTACAGCCTCCGTCACCCCAACAACCACCATTACAACAACCGTCACCCCAACCACCACCATTACAACAACCGTCACCCCAACCACCACCATTACAGCCTCCGTCACCCCAACCACCACCATTACAACAACCGTCACCCCAACCACCACCATTACAGCCTCCGTCACCCCAACCACCACCATTACAGCCTCCGTCACCCCAACCACCACCATTACAGCCTCCGTCACCCCAACCACCACCATTACAACAACCGTCACCCCAACCACCACCATTACAACAACCGTCACCCCAACCACCACCATTACAACAACCGTCACCCCAACCACGACCATTACAGCCTCCGTCACCCCAACCACCACCATTACAATAACCGTCACCCCAACCACCACCATTACAACAACCGTCACCCCAACCAACACCATTACAGCCTCCGTCACCCCAACCAACACCATTACAGCCTCCGTCACCCCAACCACCACCATTACAACAACCGTCACCCCAACCACCACCATTACAGCCTCCGTCACCCCAACCACCACCATTACAGCCTCCGTCACCCCAACCACCACCATTACAGCCTCCGTCACCCCAACCACCACCATTACAACAACCGTCACCCCAACCACCACCATTACAACAACCGTCACCCCAACCACCACCATTACAGCCTCCGTCACCCCAACCACCACCATTACAACCTCCGTCACCCCAACCACCACCATTACAGCCTCCGTCACCCCAACCACCACCATTACAGCCTCCGTCACCCCAACCACCACCATTACAACAACCGTCACCCCAACCACCACCATTACAACAACCGACACCCCAACCACCACCATTACAACCACCGTCACCACAACCACCACCATTACAACCACCGTCACCCCAACCACCTCCATTACAGCCTCCGTCACCCCAACCACCACCATAACAGCCTCCGTCACCCCAACCACCACCATTACAACAACCGTCACCCCAACCACCACCATTACAGCCTCCGTCACCCCAACCACCACCATTACAGCCTTCGTCACCCCAACCACCACCATTACAGCCTCCGTCAACCCAACCACCATTACAACCACCGTCACCACAACCACCACCATTACAACCACCGTCACCCCAACCACCACCATTACAGCCCCCCTCACCCCAACCACTACCATTACAGCCTTCGTCACCTCAACCACCACCATTACAGCCTCCGTCACCCCAACCACCATTACAACCACCGTCACCACAACCACCACCATTACAACCACCGTCACCCCAACCACCACCATTACAGCCTTCGTCACCCCAACCACCATTACAACCACCGGCACCCCAACCACCACCATTACAACCACCGTCACCCCAACCACCACCATTACAGCCTTCGTCACCCCAACCACCATTACAACCACCGGCACCCCAACCACCACCATTACAACCACCGTCACCCCAACCACCACGATTACAGCCTTCGTCACCCCAACCACCACCATTACAGCCTCCGTCACCCCAACCACCATTACAACCACCGTCACCACAACCACCACCATTACAACCACCGGCACCCCAACCACGACCATTACAACCACCGTCACCACAACCACCATTACAACCACCGGCACCCCAACCACCACCATTACAACCACCGTCACCCCAACCACCACCATTACAGCCTTCGTCACCCCAACCACCACCATTACAGCCTCCGTCACCCCAACCACCATTACAACCACCGTCACCCCAACCACCACCATTACAGCCTCCGTCACCCCAACCACCACCATTACAATAACCGTCACCCCAACCACCATCATTACAGCCTCCGTCACCCCAACCACCATTACAACCACAGTCACCTCAACCACCACCATTACAGCCTCCGTCACCCCAACCACCACCATTATAACCTCCGTCACCACAACAACCACCATTACAATCACTGTCACCACAACCACACCCATTAAAACCACCGTCACCACAACAACCACCATTACAACCACCGTCACCACAACCACCACCATTATAACCTCCGTCACCACAACAACCACCATTACAATCACTGTCAACACAACCACACCCATTACAACCACCGTCACCACAACAACCACCATTACAACCACCGTCATCCCAACCACCACCATTATAACCTCCGTCACCACAACAACCACCATTACAATCACTGTCACCACAACCACACCCATTACAACCACCGTCACCACAACAACCACCATTAAAACCACCGTCATCCCCAACCACCACCATTATAACCTCCGTCACCACAACAACCACCATTACAATCACTGTCACCACAACCACACCCATTACAACCACCGTCACCACAACAACCACCATTACAACCACCGTCACCACAACCACCACCATTATAACCTCCGTCACCACAACAACCACCATTATAACCTCCGTCACCACAACAACCACCATTATAACCTCCGTCACCACAACAACCACCATTATAACCTCCATCACCACAACCACCACCATTAAAACCTCCGTCACCACAATTACAACCAACGTCACCACAACCACCGTCACCACAACCACACCCATTACAACCACCGTCACCACAACCACCACCATTACAACCACCGTCACCACAACCACCACCATTACAACCTCCGTCACCACAACCACCACCATTACAACCACCGTCACCACAACCACCACCATTACAACCTCCGTCACCACAATTACAACCAACGTCACCACAACCACCGTCACCACAACCACCACCATTACAACCACCGTCACCACAACCACCGTCACCAAAACCACCGTCACCACAACCACCGTCACCACAACCACCACCATTACAACCTCCGTCACCCCAACCACCACCATTACAACCTACGTCACCACAACCACCACCATTACAACCACCGTCACCACAACCACCGTCACCACAACCACCGTCAACACAACCACCGTCACTACAACCACCACCATTACAACCTCCGTCACCCCAAACACCACCATTACAACCTCCGTCACCACAACCACCGTCAACACAACCACCGTCACTACAACCACCACCATTACAACCTCCGTCACCACAACCACCGTCAACACAACCACCGTCACTACAACCACCACCATTACAACCTCCGTCACCCCAACCACCACCATTACAACCTCCGTCACCACAACCACCGTCAACACAACCACCGTCACTACAACCACCACCATTACAACCTCCGTCACCCCAACCACCACCATTACAACCTCCGTCACCACAACCACCACCATTACAACCACCGTCACCACAACCACCGTCACCACAACCACCGTCAACACAACCACCGTCACCCCAACCACCACCATTACAACCTCCGTCACCACAACCTCCACCATTACAGCCACCGTCACCCCAACCACCACAATAACAACCACCGTCACCGCAACCACCGTCACCCCAACCACCACCATTACAACCACCGTCACTACAACCACCGTCACTAGACTGGCACTGGCATCAGATTGTCACCGACATCACAATGAGGAAGGAACTGCCACTCGCCAGTCAACATCACTCCAGTTTGATTTAACTTTTACTTTATTCAACTTCGTCTTTATTCCATTCCAACTTTATAGAACTTCAACTCTATTAGATTTAAACTTTATTCAATTTCAACTTGAAATAGAACAGGCGTCCAACAAGTGAAGTTAACCCTACCAGACCTGAGGCCCTGAACCTAACCCTAACCCTACCAGACCTGAGGCCCTGAACCTAACCCTAACCCTACCAGACCTGAGGCCCTGAACCTAACCCTAACCCTACCAAACCTGAGGCCCTGAAACTAACCCTAACCCTACCAGACCTGAGGCCCTAAACCTAACCTTAACCCTACCAGACCTGAGGCCCTGAACCTAACCCTAACCCTACCAGACCTGAGGCCCTGAACCTAACCCTAACCCTACCAAACCTGAGGCCCTGAACCTAACCCTAACCCTACCAGACCTGAGGCCCTGAACCTAACCTTAACCCTACCAGACCTGAGGCCCTGAACCTAACCCTAACCCTACCAGACCTGAGGCCCTGAACCTAACCCTAATCCTACCAGACCTGAGGCCCTGAACCTAACCCTAACCCTACCAGACCTGAGGCCATGAACCTAACCCTAACCCTACCAGACCTGAGGCCCTGAACCTAACCCTAACCCTACCAGACCTGAGGCCCTGAACCTAACCCTACCAGACCTGAGGCCCTGAACCTAACCCTAACCCTACCAGACCTGAGGCCCTGAACCTAACCCTACCAGACCTGAGGTCCTGAACCTAACCCTAACCCTCCCAGACCTGAGGCCCTGAACCTAACCCTAACCCTACCACACCTGAGGCCCTGAACCTAGCCATAACCCTCCCAGACCTGAGGCCATGAACCTAACCCTAACCCTACCAGACCTGAAATTAACCCTAACCCTACCAGACCTGAGGCCAGAACCTAACCCTAACTCTACCACACCTGAGGCCCTGAGCCTAACCCTCCCAGACCTGAGGCCCTGAACCTAACCCTAACGCTACCAGTCCTGAGACCAGAACCTAACCCTAACCCTACCAGTCCTGAGGCCAGAACCTAACCCTAACCCTACCAGACCTGAGGCCCTGAACCTAACCCTACCAGACCTGAGGCCCTGAACCTAACCCTACCAGACCTGAGGCCCTGAACCTAACCCTAACCCTACCAGACCTGAGGCCCTGAACGTAACCCTAAACCTACCAGACCTGAGGCCCTGAACCTAACCCTAACCCTACCACACCTGAGGCCCTGAACCTAACCCTAACCCTACCAGACCTGAGGCCCTGAACCTAACCTTAACCCTCCCAGACCTGAGGCCCTGAACCTAACCCTAACCCTACCAGACCTGAGGCCCTGAACCTAACCCTAACCCTCCCAGACCTGAGGCCCTGAACCTAACCCTAACCCTACCAGACCTGAGGCCCTGAACCTAACCCTAACCCTACCAGACCTGAGGCCCTGAACCTAACCCTAACCCTCCCAGACCTGAGGCCCTGAACCTAACCCTAACCCTACCAGACCTGAGGCCCTGAACCTAACCCTAACCCTACCAGACCTGAGGCCCTGAACCTAACCCTAACCCTACCAGACCTGAGGCCCTGAACCTAACCCTGACCCTACCAGACCTGAGGCCCTGAACCTAACCCTAACCCTACCAGACCTGAGGCCCTGAACCTAACCCTAACCCTACCACACCTGAGGCCCTGAACCTAACCCTAACCCTACCAGACCTGAGGCCCTGAACCTAACCTTAACCCTCCCAGACCTGAGGCCCTGAACCTAACCCTAACCCTACCAGACCTGAGGCCCTGAACCTAACCCTAACCCTCCCAGACCTGAGGCCCTGAACCTAACCCTAACCCTACCAGACCTGAGGCCCTGAACCTAACCCTAACCCTACCAGACCTGAGGCCCTGAACCTAACCCTAACCCTCCCAGACCTGAGGCCCTGAACCTAACCTTAACCCTACCAGACCTGAGGCCCTGAACCTAACCCTAACCCTACCAGACCTGAGGCCCTGAACCTAACCCTAATCCTACCAGACCTGAGGCCCTGAACCTAACCCTAACCCTACCAGACCTGAGGCCATGAACCTAACCCTAACCCTACCAGACCTGAGGCCCTGAACCTAACCCTAACCCTACCAGGCCTGAGGCCCTGAACCTAACCCTACCAGACCTGAGGCCCTGAACCTAACCCTAACCCTACCATACCTGAGGCCCTGAACCTAACCCTACCAGACCTGAGGTCCTGAACCTAACCCAAACCCTCCCAGACCTGAGGTCCTGAACCTAACCCTAACCCTACCACACCTGAGGCCCTGAACCTAGCCATAACTTTCCCAGACCTGAGGCCATGAACCTAACCCTAACCCTACCAGACCTGAAATTAACCCTAACCCTACCAGACCTGAGGCCAGAACCTAACCCTAACTCTACCACACCTGAGGCCCTGAGCCTAACCCTCCCAGACCTGAGGCCCTGAACCTAACCCTAACGCTACCAGTCCTGAGACCAGAACCTAACCCTAACCCTACCAGTCCTGAGGCCAGAACCTAACCCTAACCCCACCAGACCTGAGGCCCTGAACCTAACCCTACCAGACCTGAGGCCCTGAACCTAACCCTACCAGACCTGAGGCCCTGAACCTAACCCTAACCCTACCAGACCTGAGGCCCTGAACGTAACCCTAAACCTACCAGACCTGAGGCCCTGAACCTAACCCTAACCCTACCACACCTGAGGCCCTGAACCTAACCCTAACCCTACCAGACCTGAGGCCCTGAACCTAACCTTAACCCTCCCAGACCTGAGGCCCTGAACCTAACCCTAACCCTACCAGACCTGAGGCCCTGAACCTAACCCTAACCCTCCCAGACCTGAGGCCCTGAACCTAACCCTAACCCTACCAGACCTGAGGCCCTGAACCTTACCCTAACCCTACCAGACCTGAGGCCCTGAACCTAACCCTAACCCTCCCAGACCTGAGGCCCTGAACCTAACCCTAACCCTACCAGACCTGAGGCCCTGAACCTAACCCTAACCCTACCAGACCTGAGGCCCTGAACCTAACCCTAACCCTACCAGACCTGAGGCCCTGAACCTAACCCTAACCCTACCAGACCTGAGGCCCTGAACCTAACCCTAACCCTACCAGACCTGAGGCCCTGAACCTAACCCTAACCCTACCACACCTGAGGCCCTGAACCTAACCCTAACCCTACCAGACCTGAGGCCCTGAACCTAACCTTAACCCTCCCAGACCTGAGGCCCTGAACCTAACCCTAACCCTACCAGACCTGAGGCCCTGAACCTAACCCTAACCCTCCCAGACCTGAGGCCCTGAACCTAACCCTAACCCTACCAGACCTGAGGCCCTGAACCTAACCCTAACCCTACCAGACCTGAGGCCCTGAACCTAACCCTAACCCTCCCAGACCTGAGGCCCTGAACCTAACCCTAACCCTACCAGACCTGAGGCCCTGAACCTAACCCTAACCCTACCAGACCTGAGGCCCTGAACCTAACCCTAACCCTACCAGACCTGAGGCCCTGAACCTAACCCTAACCCTACCAGACCTGAGGCTCTGAGCCTAACCCTACCAGACCTGAGGCCAGAACCTAACCCTAACCCTACCAGACCTGAGGCTCTGAACCTAACCCTAACCCTACCAGACCTGAGGCCCTGAACCTAACCCTACCCCTACCAGACCTGAGGCCCTGAACCTAATCCTAACCCTACCAGACCTGAGGCTCTGAAAATAACCCTGCCAGACCTGAGGCCAGAACCTAACCCTAACCCTATTAGGGCTGAGGCCCTGAACCTAACCCTAACCCTACCAGAGATGAGGCCCTGAACCTAACCCTAACCCTACCAGACCTGAGGCACTGAATCTAGCCCTAACCCTACCAGACCTGAGGCCCAGAACCCAACAGCCATACGTCACACCCCACCAAGTCCACCCAACACACGGGGGCAGACACTTGCGATGGCTAACTGTGGGGTTTGGCCGCGATAGGTTGCTTATTTTGAGTTCGTGGTGCATTTTTTTACGTTCTAAGCAAAGTACTAAAAATTAGATACTTCGGTGCGATTAAAAAATTACGAAAAATTGATACAGCGTCTTGCCGGGGTAACTTTGTGTTTTCTATTGATTTATCAATAGCTCTATTTTCTGCTCGAATTTTCTGGTCGAATTGCCTCTCTGATATTCACGGATACACATTTCAGGGCAAAAAACTAGGTAGAAATAAATTGTACACTGTCCTCACATTTCTTTGACACTCAGCACTTTTTATTGTTTTTCTGATACGTCACTCCTCAGCGACACCGAACTTGAAAACAGAAAAGGTCGCAACTGCTTGAATTTTGGAACATGTTGCTGTCCTTACTTTTCAATAGAAACTCAACTTTTCCTGCTCGAGTTGATACGCCACTTGCAAAGTTGTCAGTTCACAACTGCAGTCCAAATTGAGGTGGCTTCATCACCAGTAATCGCTGCCTTCTCGCTAGGATGATTTCCAGAAAAATTACGATGAAATCTTTCTAGGATTTGCCACTGACGCGCGAGAGGCGTCGAGACAGAAAGAAGAAGGGAACAATAGCTCTGACAGTCACATTCAAACAGAGCAGATAGAAACAGAACTTTACGGGATGAAGCAGCGTTTAATCTTATAGCAATAGAATGACGGACTTCTTGATGAAATTAAATAATTTTAACCCTGAAGGAAATGTAATTAAATCATTACACCAAGAAGGTAGAAATAGAAAATGCAGTACTTGCAGAAGTCATGTCCGTGTGCCCGACCAACACAAAGCAGTCTTTGGCTGCTAAATCGTGAATAATGTTAAGAACAAACACAGCATCGACTGGTAACTTTGGATCTTTTCCAGATAAGCCCCGCCACTAAATCAATACAAAAGTTCACCCACTTGTGACTTTCGAAATAATGCACCTATCGACTTCAAATTACTTTCAACCGAATGAATGTTTTAATCTTTCGTTTCTATTACAATTAAAAGTCGATAGGCGCATTATTTCGAAAGTTACAAGTAAGTGAACTTATGTGTTGCATTAGTGGAGGGACTTATCTGTGAAAGATCCGTAACTTTTCCTCGCGAAGGAAAAGACACTAGAGTTAAGTACCCTAATACTTCAATATCCCAATTGAATACTCATGGTTAAAACTCCAATACCCTTATTTTCCACGCATCAATACAATAGTGAAGAAAAGAAAACTTTCGTGTTATCTAAAGATATGCATGTTGCTTTCCACTCGTATCCTCGACTTTTATCTCCAGCGTTTGTTTGAGAAGTGTACGCGTTTGGGCTCTTGCTGAGTTCTTGAAAAAAATGTATCCTGCTTCTCTACTCGTATTTTCTAATTGTATCTTTACCTGGTTTCTGGAGAAAATTTACACATTTGTGATATGTTGCGCTCGTGAAAAAACGGAAATTGCATTTTACTCCTTACCCGTTTTGCCAACTTTTATTTTCACTTGGTTTCTGGAGTAAATTAACTCATTTTTGCTATCCTGCACTATCGAAAAAAAGGAATTTCCAATCTCTACCCATACTGCCAACTTTTATCTTCACCTGGTTACTGGAAAAAACTTACACGTATGTGCCATGTTGCGCTCTTGAAAAACTTTATCTTGCCTCTTTACTCGTATTCCCAACTGTTATCTTCACCTGGTTACTGGAAAAAACTCACACGTTTGTGCCATGTTACGCTCTTGAAAAACAGTATCTCACTTTTTACTCGTATTCCCAAGTTTTACCTCCACCTGGCTTAGGATGCTTTTACCTTCAGGAATCCGCACTCGCTGGATGATGGCATTGGCCGCCACGATCTTGCAGGCCTCATAACTTATGGACGAGCCCAAGTTCTGCGCTGAGGCTCATCAAAGCGCTCCCTGAGCATCGTGACGCACGGTGAAGAGGAACACGGAAAGTGGAGTGCTGCAGGAACGAAGTGAAGTGGATCTGATGAAGAAAAACCGAAAGTGGAGTGCTGCAGGAGCGAAATGAAGTGGAACCGATGAAGAAAAACCGAAAGTGGAGTGAACGAAATGAAATGAAGCTGACGAAGAAAAACCGAAAGTGGAAGGTACGAAATGAAATGAAACTCATAAAAAACGGAAAGTGGAGTGAACGAAATGAAAAAATGAAACTGACGAAAAAAATAGGAAGTGGAATGAGCAAAATAGAATGGAACTGATGAAGAAAAGTTGATAGTGGAGTGAACGAAATGAAATAGAACTGATGATAAAAAACGCCAAGCAAAGAGGAATGCGTAAAGTGGAGTGCCTTATGAGCGAAATGAAGTGGAACTGATGAAGGAAATAAAGCACGTAGAGGGTATAAAATAATAATCAAGATAAAGATACAAACAATAACAAAACTATAAAATGATAATTATTGCGGGAAGTTAGAAGATGTTCGAACGCAGATATCAGTCGTCAGAAATAGTGTAGCATTCAGCCTAAACAATGGGGTAGTATGCAGTGATGGGGTAGTATGCAGTGATGGGGAAGTATGCGATGACGGGGGTAAGACCCCACGACACATTTGCGTATAAAAGTTGCGGCTATATAATTTTAAAATTATTTTCAGACTGTGATACGTTTTGAAAGTGTCGTTCATTTTAGAATGCAACTATTATCGTCAGAGAATCAAATAGAATATGGTTTGTTTTTGGCTGTCTGTCGACTAATCAGGCAACACTGGGGAGTATACACTGGGGAGTATATCAGTCCGTCGACTAATCAGGCAACACTGGGGAGTATATCAGTCCGTCGACTAATCAGGCAACACTGGGAAGTATACACTGGGGAGTATATCAGTCCGTCGACAAATCAGGTAACACTGGGGAGTATACACTGGGGAGTATATCAGTCCGTCGACTAATCAGGTAACACTGGGGAGTATATCAGTCCGTCGACTAATCAGGTAACACTGTGGAGTATACACTGGGGAGTATATCAGTCCGTCGACTAATCAGGCAACACTGGGGAGTATATTAGTCCGTCGACTAATCAGGTAACACTGGGGAGTATATCAGTCCGTCGACTAATCAGGCAACACTGGGGAGTATATCAGTCCGTCGACTAATCAGGCAACACTGGAGAGTATATCAGTCCGTCGACTAATCAGGTAACACTGGGGAGTATACACTGGGGAGTATATCAGTCCATCGACTAATCAGGCAACACTGGGGAGTATATCAGTCCGTCGACTAATCAGGCAACACTGGGGAGTATATCAGTCCGTCGACAAATCAGGCAACACTGGGGAGTATATCAGTCTGTCGACTAATCAGGTAACACTGGGGAGAATACTCTGTGGAGTATATCAGTCCGTCGACCAATCAGGCATCACTGGGGAGTATACCAGTCCGTCGACTGATCAGGCAACGCTGAATGAACTTGTGTATCCAGACATTCTGCATGTAGAATTTCTGTTTCCAGATATTATTTCCAAGGTTTTAAAATGATGTTTGTCGCAAAATCAGTAAAATTTTTGGAGCTATTTCGTTAACATAATTCTATAGAATGTGGAAACATATTTATATGAAAACGAGATAATTTGTGCCAAAAACTTATACTTTTTCTTTGAGCTTGAAAGAAAAGAACGCAGTGTCGGAAAACGTATATCATGATGCACATCAACATGATAAAAGTGATGATATATGCATAGAAGTTTTCATGGGGCCCTGAACCTAACGAGTTCGAGGAAGTTAACCCTACCAGACCTGAGGCCCTGAACCTAACCCTAACCCTACCAGACCTGAGGCCCTGAACCTAACCCTAACCCTACCAGACCTGAGGCCCTGAACCTAACCCTAACCCTACCAGACCTGAGGCCCTGAACCTAACCCTAACCCTACCAGACCTGAGGCCCTGAACCTAACCCTACCAGACCTGAGGCCCTGAACCTAACCCTAACCCAGGTAGAAGATGGGGCCTAACGGCCCCATCGAGAGTTCGAGGTAAAGGTATGATAAAGTTTCTGTACAGTATCATTGCTGTCAATTATCATCGTTTTTACACACTGCTTATGTTAGGATTGGAAAGTCACGTTAAAATTCTATATTGAACCTCGAAATGTTAATTTTCTTTTTCAACCCAAGACGAAAGCAACCAATTTTAATTGGAGGTAAATCATGTTCGTTGAAAATAGCTTTTTAGCAAAAATTAAAGTGCTTGAATTGTAGCGCTTAGACGTTTGGAACCTCCGCTACATCATCCATTTTGCCTTTATCTCTGGTGCCGTGAACACACAAGTAAATATCTGATATGCAATAATAACTAGTCGTCTGCAATTTCATACCCTGTTGTTCAAAATTTCTTTCCTCAAGTCTTCTAGCGCTGCGATTACAAGTAAATATATTCCGTCTGATGTATGTAGCTTGCTTTTTGGATTTTCATTTTCATTAATGTGTTTGTCTTCCTATGAATTTTTAAGCCTGAAGATGATGGGTGAAACATTGAAACGTTGCCTTCTATAGACTGACATAATGCTCACTTTAAACCTTAACCTTAAACCATCTTCGATAATGCTCTCCTTAAACCTAAACCTTAAACTACCATCGATAATGTTCTCCTTAAACCTAAACCTTAGACCATCATGGATAATGCTCACCTTAAACCTAAACCTGGACCCATCATCAATAATGCTCATTTTAAACCTAATTTTGAACTAATATTGCATCCCCGTGACAGCTGCGCGAGTCATAAAAGTATCATGTGCTCAGAGAATTGAACTCGCCTTCGCCTGGAAAGACTGAGTGCGAGCGAGAGGATGGAGGCTCTCAGCGCATTAATCTTTGCGGCGTGCTGTTAGCGGCGCTTGTTAAAATGTTCAGCTGGTCTGCTTAAACTGCAACCGAGACTTCGTTCCAGACTTTGTCTGCGTTTCGAGACTTCATTTGAGTCTCCAGACTTTGTTTGAGTCTCGTGACTTCGTTTCAGTCCCATACTTTGTCTGAGTCTTAAGACTGTCTGAGTGTTGAGACTTAGTTTCAGTCCCCATACTTTGTCTGAGTCTTAAGATTGTCTGTTGTTGAGCTCACAAGGACGCTCAATGACAGTATCTGTGATACGAGTTTCACCAGTGCACAAGCACAAGAATATTTCAATCGCGGGTACGATTGGGATGGATATATTTGTTGGGCATCCACATCTGGAAAATTTATCCAAGGAAATATTGAATCTCGGGATTTTTTCACGGGCCGTGTGCACTTGTAAAAAAATAAAAACCATGTTGGACAAAACTGACGTGGCGAAGACAAGACGGTCTCCGGTTTTACAGCTCATGAGATGAGCCGTCGGTGCGTGAAGTGTCTTCGCTTCTTGATGGAATTTGGCTTCGATGTCAAACTGCTCTCTGCCCAGACACTTGAAACTCTATGGCCAGAACTCGAAGCTTTCTGCCTTGAAGCCCAAAATTTTATGCCTAGAAACTCGATTCTTTTTGCCCAAAAAATCAAAACTTTGTACTTAGAAACTCGATTCTTTTTGCCCCAAAACTCGAAACTTTCTGCCCGGAAACTCAAAAATTTTTGTAAAGAAACTCGAGACTTTCTGTCAAGAAACTCAATTATTTTTAGCCAGAAACTCAAAACTTTCATCAAAGAAACTCAAAACTTTCTATCAAGAAACTTGAATCTTTTCACCAAGAACCTCGAAACTTTCTACTCAGAAACTCGACCGCGAATACTGTCGACGACCATCGAGAGTTTTCTCAAACGTATCTACACACAAAATACAAATTGAAAATGCGAGTCGTACCAGCTAATTTTGTTGTCTGCTAGCGGATGTGTCATCTACACAGCCGCATTCTTTATACATTTTTTGAAGCATCTTATCCACCAATCTGAAAGTAAATTTCTTTGTAATACGATTATCGATCTGAGATCGTATTCAGCACCGTTGTTGTCATGTAACGTGCCGTTGTTACCATGTAACGTGCCGTTGTTACCATGTAACGTGCCGTTGTTGTCATGAAACGCGCCGTTGTTACCATGTAACGTGCCGTTGTTACCATGTAACGTGCCGTTGTTACCATGTAACGTGCCGTTGTTACCATGTAACGTGCCGTTGTTGTCATGAAACGCGCCGTTGTTACCATGTAACGTGCCGTTGTTACCATGTAACGTGCCGTTGTTGCCATGAAACGTGCCGTTGTTACCATGTAACGTGCCGTTGTTGCCATGTAACGTGCCGTTGTTACCATGTAACGTGCCGTTGTTGCCATGTAACGTGCCGTTGTTGTCATGAAACGCGCCGTTGTTACCATGTAACGTGCCGTTGTTGTCATGTAACGTGCCGTTGTTACCATGTAACGTGCCGTTGTTACCATGTAACGTGCCGTTGTTGCCATGTAACGTGCCGTTGTTGTCATGAAACGCGCCGTTGTTACCATGTAACGTGCCGTTGTTACCATGTAACGTGCCGTTGTTGTCATGAAACGCGCCGTTGTTACCATGTAACGTGCCGTTGTTACCATGTAACGTGCCGTTGTTGCCATGAAACGTGCCGTTGTTACCATGTAACGTGCCGTTGTTGCCATGTAACGTGCCGTTGTTACCATGAAACGTGCCGTTGTTACCATGTAACGTGCCGTTGTTGCCATGAAACGTGCCGTTGTTGCCATGAAACGTGCCGTTGTTACCATGTAACGTGCCGTTGTTACCATGTAACGTGCCGTTGTTACCATGTAACGTGCCGTTGTTACCATGTAACGTGCCGTTGTTGTCATGAAACGCGCCGTTGTTACCATGTAACGTGCCGTTGTTACCATGTAACGTGCCGTTGTTACCATGTAACGTGCCGTTGTTACCATGTAACGCGCCGTTGTTACCATGTAACGTGCCGTTGTTACCATGTAACGTGCCGTTGTTACCATGTAACGTGCCGTTGTTACCATGTAACGTGCCGTTGTTGCCATGAAACGTGCCGTTGTTACCATGTAACGTGCCGTTGTTACCATGTAACGTGCCGTTGTTACCATGTAACGTGCCGTTGTTGTCATGAAACGCGCCGTTGTTACCATGTAACGTGCCGTTGTTACCATGTAACGTGCCGTTGTTGCCATGAAACGCGCCGTTGTTACCATGAAACGCGCCGTTGTTGCCATGAAACGTGCCGTTGTTACCATGTAACGTGCCGTTGTTACCATGTAACGTGCCGTTGTTACCATGAAACGCGCCGTTGTTGCCATGAAACGTGCCGTTGTTACCATGTAACGTGCCGTTGTTACCATGTAACGTGCCGTTGTTACCATGTAACGTGCCGTTGTTACCATGAAACGCGCCGTTGTTACCATGTAACGCGCCGTTGTTACCATGTAACGTGCCGTTGTTGCCATGTAACGCGCCGTTGTTACCATGTAACGTGCCGTTGTTACCATGAAACGCGCCGTTGTTGCCATGAAACGTGCCGTTGTTACCATGTAACGTGCCGTTGTTACCATGTAACGCGCCGTTGTTACCATGTAACGTGCCGTTGTTACCATGAAACGCGCCGTTGTTGCCATGAAACGTGCCGTTGTTACCATGTAACGTGCCGTTGTTACCATGTAACGTGCCGTTGTTGCCATGAAACGCGCCGTTGTTACCATGAAACGCGCCGTTGTTGCCATGAAACGCGCCTTTGTTACCATGTAACGCGCCGTTGTTGCCATGAAACACGCCGTTTTTACCATGAAACGCGCCGTTGTTGCCATGAAACGCGCCTTTGTTACCATGTAACGCGCCGTTGTTGCCATGAAACACGCCGTTTTTACCATGAAACGCGCCGTTGTTGCCATGAAATGCACTGTTGTTGCCATCAAACGCGCCGTTGTTGCCATGAAACACCCCGTTTTTACCATGAAACGCGCCGTTGTTGCCATGAAATGCACCGTTGTTGCCATCAAACGTACACTATTGGTTCTGCTGCACTTTCTTGTGAAATAGGTATAAATATTTATATAATGTATGAGTATTACCCAAATATATAGTGTGTGTGTGACCACAGGAAATAAAAAAATTGTCGTAAAATTATTTTTGGAAAATTCAGTGCAGCAAAAATTTGCAGTATTTATATTACATGTATTTCAAATTTATCTATGAGATTAAATTACGAGCCAGAATCCCAGTATGGAATAACGCACATGTTTGAAGCTGATAGTTGCCTCAATATTAATCTTTAATATTCATACATATCAGAAAAAATCTCTTTCCTCACCTATCAGATTTTGTTTGTATAAAATGTGTTTACGTTCTATATTAAGTAAACTGGTTCGTCTGATAAAAAAGTATTTTCTCACTCTTAAGATTTTGTCAGAGGAAATACTTGTATTTCATTAATTTTTGTCGAAGAAAACGTTCGTTTAACTCACAATATTTTTCGTAGAAAATACGATTATATTGTTCATTTTTATCAATCGAAATAAACATTTTCGCTCACGAGATTTTTTTGTGGGCAATAAGAATATTTTATTCATTTCTCTCGGTAAAAATCAGTATTTCGCTCATAAGATGTATCAACATTTTACTCAAGATTTTGTTGAAAATACGTTTTTTTTAATTTCTTCACATAAAAACCAACACACGCCATAATCGAACCTTAAAAACGAGAAGAATTTAGGGTTTTAAATCGCTTCTTCCTAAGCGAGCATTCTGCGGGCACTTTGAAGTTTAATTTGAGTTTTTTAAGGAGAGAAAATGCATAAATGCCAGCGCTATTTCCGCTGCAAAATACCGTTGACAGCCTCGAAAAATTGCGTCGTCGACGCAAGGCTGCGGCAGCAGTCGCTGCGCAATTTGGCAGTGCAGGTGTGGCCAATGATTTTGAGATAAGGAAGTCTTTCTATTTTCTCGGTAAACTAAGGTGTTGTCTTGCGTAGTTCTTAAAAAGATGTTTCCGGGCAATATTATAAAGGATAAATAAAAACTCCAATAGCCCACAAACAATTTTTAATCACCCGCATAAGTAAAAAGTAATTATTCTCAATATTTGCAATATTGACCATGCTTCTTCAAAACTGTTTAGATGCACTTTTTTATTCCTTTTACTAATTTTTCAATTATATAATTAAAGAACATCCACTTCTCTCCAATTAAGGCTCCAAGTTGCGCTAAATTAGTTGGCTTCTTCTTGTTCACTCGACTTTTGATGATCGACAATGAATTTTCGATCGGATCCAGGTTAGCCAAATTTCCAGGCTAAGGATCCAAAATCTTTACTCCATTATCATCAAGAAACTATTTAACCACTCTTGTATTATGACAGGGAGCGCCATCATGTTGGTAAGCCACCTCTTTGTCGGGAAACTGACCAGCTATCGTTGGACGGAGATGATCTTCAAGACTTTCACGTACCAGGCCGAATTCATTTATGGGTTTTTGGGTAAAATCGTGTCAAGATTTCCCAGTTCCCTTACTTAAAAAACAGCCCCGGAAGTGAAGAGTGGCAGGATGCTTGACCGTGGGAACGACACTCTCCTTATTAAAAATCACTCGCCTTTTCTTCGTTTCACGAGGCCTTTCTCGAAGGTGCAAAAAGGGGGAACGGAGATTTATCGCAGAAAATGACTTTGCTTCATTGTTCAACAGTCCAATGCTGATTCTTCCTGCAAAAATTGAGCCGGTCTTCGATAATCTTCGTCATCAAAAGAGGTTTCTTTGCAGTTCTCCATAAAGCAAGTCCGTCGTCTAAGACTCGAAGTCGAACAGTTCGCCCTGAGGCATGGACACCATCCCTCTCCCATTCTAGCGCAAGCTCTGAACTGCTGGCAGTCCTTCCCCGTAAAGAATAGCGCACTAAAGCCCTCTCTTGACAAGCCGACGACAATATTTTCCTGCCAGGAGCTGTCTTTGCCATAATGAATTTTGTCTCGTTGAATTGTTTTATCAATCTGTAGACCATTGACGATGATGCAAGTTGCTAGGCAACGATTTCCTTTTTTGATAAACCACTTTGATGGAGAAGAATGATGGTTTTCCTAATATCTTCCAAATTCACCATGATTTCGAGTTTGTTAAAGAAAACATTTTTCAAAATCTAAAAAAAAACAATTCAACAAAATCCTGGAAAATAAACATGCCCTTCCTTGTTCAAACGATTTTTTTAATCAGTTCAAACGCCTGTATCAGCTTTTAAACTAGCACAAATAGGTTTTCCGTATATCGGAAAAAACAAAAATTGGTAAATTTTCGAAAAAATTCACGGAATTTTATTGTTTAAAACTCCCTTCTTCGTAATTTTGCTATATATATGACTGTTAACAATTAGGCATAAGTATGTTCTGAAATAAAGCCCTGAAATAATTTTTTCCTCAAAATCATTGGCCACACCTGTAGTATACTCTAAATTCATTGTTGCTAAATTTGTTTGTCATAAATTTGTTTCCCATGAATTTGTTTACCCTAGCTTTGATCACCCTAAATTTGTTCACCCTAACTTTGTTGACCCTAATTATCATAAATGAAAGTAAATGTCAGAGCAAAATAAATTCATTCTTTTTCGAACAAACTGACAAAAAACTGAAACATTTGCTGTTGAAATTGTGCAATCTATGAAAAAATCAAAAGTTCGCTGTAATATAGAGTTAAAAATGTTGTGCCAACTGAAAATTTTGACGTGTGCTGTTATTTACTGTTGAAAATATTCCTTGTGCTAAAAATATAATCTGTTTTGAATGCGCTGACGAAACGCTGAGACGTTTACTGCGAAAAATGCCCCTTTTAACCTTGCCTTAATTGCGCTTCAGCTAATCTGACGATATTTCCTTTCGCTTCACTTCCAAGGGCAGAATTTTAGGTGTAGCTGATCTTCAATCATGTAACGGATCCTTCCTTCCATCCATCCCGTGGACCGTCACAACATTTTGCGCAAGAGCAGATTGAGTTCGAAAATGCCAAGCTCAGTCTATCCAGTCCAGGGAGCGCAAGTTCAGCAAACACCATATCTCAAAAAACCCAAAAGCAATTTCGGGGCACAGCTTTTTCCCGACCCTCACTCAATGAAACATTTACATGGGGAAATACATCACGCGAGCTAGACAAACAAGATGAAATTTTTTTTGCCCCATCACAGACTGCGTTGGCGTTTTTTCCTTCCTGCTAACATATGAGAAATGGAGTCGTGATAACGCCATGTTCGCGCGACAAATAATTGAAAGGGAATGTCGTATCCATACAACAAATAATTCTAATTGTTCTGTCCCTCGGCTATTGAGTCCAACAAATTAACTCCTTCCCCTGCGACGTGTTTTTTTGGAGGAAACGCTTAATTTGAGATGAATTTTGATTGCTTTTTGTGTTGTTTTTAAGGAGGAAATCGTTGACAGCGGGGGAGAAAAGGATCTGTAATTGCGGCTAAACTTATCTGAGACTGGTCTTGATGCTGTATATTTTGCATATGAATTTATATATGAAAGTGTATGTGAACTCTGTTAAACGTTGTATATTTTGGGTTTAAACTTATATATTAAACTGTTTATTGATTGTATTAAACGCTGTAAATTTTGAGTATAAACTTATATATTAAACTGCATATTAACTGTATTAAAAGCTGTATATTTTGAGTATAAACTTATACATTGAACTGTTTAATAACTGTATTAAATGCTGTATATTTTGCGTATAAACTTATACATTGAACTGGCTTATATAAACTGTAATTGCGTATAAACTTGTCAGTGGCTGGTTTTGCCGCTGCATATATTAAAGAAGCTAAAAATGAGCACGAATAAGATGAAGACGAGTTAATTAAATTAATCTGAAGTTAATGAAATGCCATTAGTACTAATAAGGGTTAATATAGCTAAAAGGGTTGATAATGTGAAAAGGTTGTAGGTATAAAAAGGGTTCATAATTGGCAACTGTACCAAAAATACGGCAACCAAAAATAGCTTTCAACCCCGTGAGATTACCAGGATGGTCAAATTTTCGTTAAAAAATCTCAAACTTGAAGACTCTCTCCTAATTGGACCATATGCATGCAACTTGACCAAGTGCGCTGAACAGCTTACGCTGCCAGCTGTACAGCTCCGAACACCTAACATTTCTGATAATCTTATTTATTGTAAAATTGTTCTGGTTAATAAAATTGTTTTGCTAATGTATAATTTTGGTACTCATGTAGAATTATCGTGCCAATGCAAAATGGTTGCACTTTTATAAAATTGTTGTGCTATTGTAAAACTTTTTGTTAAACTTCCGTTGAACAGAACTCTTTTTCACTAAAAAATCATCATTTCACCCATGCCTATAACTCAGTCGTACCAGGTCATTTCAACACAAACACCAAAACTAACTAGGGAAGCCAAAAATCAACTGCTTCAGAGAAAGTAATTAAAGTCAGACTCATATTCAACTGGGTAAAGTTCATTCAGCACTCTATTTGAAATTTAGGAGTTTTTGAAAACGTAACGATAAATTTTTGAAACTGCGAATGAAACTTCGAACATCGGTCATCTCGACTTGTGAGTCGCAAGCACACTATGGATCCTGAAACCCCGAGTCTCAAACACACCCTGAACTCCTAAGTCTCAAACACACACTGAACTCCCAAGTCTCAAACACACACTGAACTCCCAAGTCTCAAACACACACTGAACTCCCAAGTATCAAACACACCCTGAACTCCCAAGTCTCAAACACACACTGAACTCCCAAGTCCCAAACACACACTGAACTCCCAAGTCTCAAACACACACTGAACTCCTAAGTCTCAAACACACACTGAACTCCCAAGTCTCAAACACACCCTGAACTCCCAAGTCTCAAACACACCCTGAACTCCCAAGTCTCAAACACACCCTGAACTCCCAAGTCTCAAACACACACTGAACTCCCAAGTCTCAAACACACACTGAACTCCCAAGTCTCAAACACACCCTGAACTCCCAAGTCTCAAACACACCCTGAACTCCCAAGTCTCAAACACACCCTGAACTCCCAAGTCTCAAACACACCCTGAACTCCCAAGTCTCAAACACACACTGAATTCCTAAGTCTCAAACACACACTGAACTCCAAAGTCTCAAACACACCCTGAACTCCCAAGTCTCTAACACACCCTGAACTCCCAAGTCTCAAACACACACTGAACTCCTAAGTCTCAAACACACACTGAACTCCCACGTCTCAAACACACCCTGAACTCCCAAGTCTCAAACACACACTGAACTCCCAAGTCTCAAACACACACTGAGCTACCAAGTCTCAAACACACACTGAGCTACCAAGTCTCAAACAAACAGCACTTATCCTGAACTCCCAAGTCTCAAACACACACTGAACTCCCAAGTCTCAAACACACACTGAGCTACCAAGTCTCAAACAAACAGCACTTATCCTGAACTCCCAAGTCTCAAACACACACTGAGCTACCAAGTCTCAAACAAACAGCACTTATCCTGAACTCCCAAGTCTCAAACACACGGCACGGATCCAGATAAAAACACGAGACCAATAACCGTACATGAACGCTTGCGTGTTCCTCTAAACGAAGATTAAACACAAGCACAGGCCGCATTAGGTGACGAGTTGTGAATGCATTTGTCGCCAGTTACACCTGCAGCAACGGGGCGCCTAACACCAATGACCCCTCCATTGCAGCGCTAATTGTTTCCTCCAGCGGCCATGACTGTCGGAAGTGCGACATTTCGGATGATGCGCTCTAGAAATACATTTTTTTCGCAAGCCCGTATTTTTTTCTTGCAAGCGCGGAGGCTTTCTCACGATGTTTTAACGTTTGAGTTACGGAATTACGGTATTTGGGATGATGCGCACTAGAAATACATTTTTTTGCGGGGTCAAATTTTTTATTTGCATGCCCGGAGGCTTTCTCACGATGCTTTAACGTTTGAGTTGTAAGAAATGTGTGATACGTCCCCGGAATTATTTTTTTGTGCTCCGTAAACGCTTTTGAGATGTTTTAATGTTTGGGTTGTTTGAAGAGGAAGACGCACCCTTGGAAATATATTTTTTTGCAAGCCTTTAAATATTCTCGCGTTGTTTTAACGTCTCAGTTATTTGAAGAAGATGATGCGTCATCGGAAATATTTTTTGCAATATTCAAACATTTTCACGATATTTTAACGACTCAGTTATTTGAAGAAGCGTCCTCGGAAATATTTTTTGAGAACCCTTAAACGTTCTCACGATATTTTAACGTTTGAATTATTCGATGCAATAACCAATTCTGGGTCGTGCCTTTTGGGCTTGCTAAAGGTGAAACATGGAGAAAAATTTGGTGGTTTGTATTTTAAATTTAGAAATTATTTCCTACTGTTACAAACGGAAATTAATTTAGCCATATCTTCTCTACTAAATGGTTTAACATTGAAGGTAATAGAAAAGAAGAACTTTGAAAACATTTTGGTGAAACGTTTCATGGTGATTGATGATAAATGAGCCTCAGCTCATCCATCATCATCATCATCATCATGCTCATCCATCATAAATGATCTGAAGCTCATCCATTATCAGCCATAATCTGCAAAACAAGAATATATACATGCATTGAATAAAAACGTGACAAACTCACAAAGCTGCTCCTCAGATATTTAAACTGAGAAGATGTAAAATTAATTCACCTAATTTAATAACTTAAAATTTTACTTAATTTAATTTTCAAATCATTATACTCAATATAATTTACTTATTTAATTAATAAAATCAATTTACTTCACAAAATGGGGGTGCATGATTTCCATTTTGCCGTTCTAAAATACCACATCACTCTAACAGCTCCGCGATAAGTTAACTTCCATCAGAAAATGTACGGAAAGTGCCTGCCTTCGTCCAACTTTTTTCTAATTCAAACTAAGTACGCGATCGCACCAAAAGTGCTACGGGCTACTCTATTGAAACTTTATTCATTCATCGCCATCCTTACCGTTGCAGGGTGACTCGTTAGCACCAAAAGCCAAAAAACAACGGGAAATTTGTAAAAAAAAGCTACCAGTTTGTTTTTATTAAAACTTTTGGAAGCTCATAATAGTTTAATTTCATTGGGTTTAGTTTCATTTCATTAGGATTCGTTTCATTTATTTATGGCTCGCTTCATTTCATTAGGATTCGTTTCATTTCTTTAAGGCTCGCTTCATTTCATTGGGTTTCGTTTCAAATCATTAGGATGCGTTTCATTTCTATAGGGCTCGCTTCATTTCACTAGGGTTCGTTTCATTTTACTAGGGTTCGTTTCGATTTACTAGGGTTCGTTTCATTTCATTAGGATTCGTTTCATTTCATCAGGATTCGTTTCATTTCACTAGGGTTCTTTTCATTTCACTAGGATTCATTTCATTTCACTAGAGTTCGTTTCATTTCATTATGATTCGTTTCCTTTCATTAGGATTCGTTTCCTTTCATAAGGATTCGTTTCCTTTCATTAGGATTCGTTTCATTTCATTAGGATTCGTTTCATTTCACAAGGGTTCGTCCCTCAGTAGCACAGCTGAGGACCCATAACAATTTCTCACATCCATAAACGCTTGCCATAAAGAGAAGATTTCAACTTTGTGGCAGTTGTATTTTGCGGCCTCCGTTGTGTGCTAATGAGGAGGCATAGTTAAGTGAGGCATGGTGAGGCATGGTGAGGCATGGTGAGGCGTGGTGAGGCGTGGTGAGGCGTGGTGAGGCGTGGTGAGGCATGGTGAGGCGTGGTGAGGCGTGGTGAGGCATGGTGAGGCATGGTGAGGCATGGTGAGGCGTGGTGAGGCATGGTGAGGCATGGTGAGGCGTGGTGAGGCGTGGTGAGGCATGGTGAGGCGTGGTGTGGTGAGGTGTGGTGAGGCGTGGTGAGGCGTGGTGAGGCATGGTGAGGCATGGTGAGGCATGGTGAGGCGTGGTGAGGCGTGGTGAGGCGTGGTGAGGCGTGGTGAGGCGTGGTGAGGCATGGTGAGGCATGGTGAGGCGTGGTGAGGCGTGGTGAGGCATGGTGAGGCATGGTGAGGCGTGGTAAGGCGTGGTGAGGCATGGTGAGGCATGGTGAGGCATGGTGAGGCGTGGTGTGGTGTGGTGAGGCGTGGTGAGGATTGGTGAGGCATGGTGAGGCGTGGTAAGGCGTGGTGAGGCATGGTGAGGCGTGGTGTGGTGCGGTGAGGCGTGGTGAGGCATGGTGAGGCATGGTGAGGCGTGGTGTGGTGTGGTGTGGTGAGGCATGGTGAGGCGTGGTGAGGCGTGGTGAGGCATGGTGAGGCGTGGTGTGGTGTGGTGAGGCGTGGTGAGGCGTGGTGAGGCATGGTGAGGCGTGGTGAGGCGTGGTGAGGCACGGTGAGGCGTGGTGTGTTGTGGTGTGGTGAGGCGTGGTGAAGCATGGTGAGGCGTGGTGAGGCATAGTGAGGCATGGTGAGGCATGGTGAGGCATGGTGAGGCGTGGTGAGGCGTGGTGAGGCGTGGTGAGGCCATGAAAATATGCATGGTGCCATAAAAATAATGCCATACATAATTTTATAATGCCATGAAAATATGCATGGTGAGGCATGATGAGGCATGATGAGGCGTGGTGAGGCATGGTGAGGCATGGTGAGGCATGATGAGGCATGGTGAGGCATGGTGAGGCGTGGTGAGTCATAGTGAGGCATGGTGAGGCATGGTGAGGCATGGTGAGGCATGGTGAGGCATGGTGAGGCATGGTGAGGCATGGTGAGGCATGGTGAGGCATGGTGAGGCATGGTGAGGCATGATGAGGCATGGTGAGGCATGGTGAGGCATGGTGAGGCATGGTGAGGCATGGTGAGGCATGGTGAGGCATGGTGAGGCATGGTGAGGCATTAAATAGTTCCATGAGCAAGCGAATAAAACTCCTCATGGAATTTGTCCAAGAATGTCTCATTGGAAATGTGCCTAAGAGCAAGCAAAGGAAGCTGTTTTTGGAATTTTTCCAACAATATTCTAATTAAATAGTGCCCAAGCGCAAGTAAACAAAATTTCTTTCAGAATTGAACCCCAAGAAGAAGCAAATAAGACTCTTTTTGAACATTTTTCATAAATGTTCTTATTAAACAGTCTCCTAGAGCAAGTAAATAAAACTTTTTTTATGGTCATTTTCCAAAAGCGTTTTCATTGAATAGTTTCCACGAGCAAGTAAATAAAATTATTTTATGTGTTGGACCCGCATGTAATAAAATTCAAATGCCACGTTCCGTCACAGCGCTGCTGTGACGGAACGTGAGTGACTAACGAGCTATTTCCGTGACTAGACCCCATTCCGTCGCGATGATTGACGTATGTTGTATCCATTATTTCTGGATCACGCACGCTTTTCCGTTAACAATGCGGTAACTTAAACATTAATACGCCTGTAACTATCTTTATGTTTATATGTATGATAGTTACCGCAATGATCTATGTATTTATTGATGACCTTATTTCTGGATCACGCAAGTTTTTTGGTTAGCAATGCGGTAATTCATATGTTAATGTGCTTGTAACCATCTATGTGTCTATTTGTATCATAGATAAAGCAATGACCTTCGTATTTATTTATGATGTGTGTGACACACATAGATAAATAAATAGTAACAAGCGTTTGAAGATAATAAGCCTGTTGATCAACCATGCGGTAATCTATTTATTTAATATAACAAGCGTATTAAGATAATAAGCTTGTTGATCAACCATGCGTTATTCTATCTATTTAATATAACAAGCGTATTAAGATAATAAGCTTGTTGATCAACCATGCGTTATTCTATCTATTTAATTCGCTTGTAAGTGTCTATTTTAGAATGAGGATCTTCGATGCCTCAATGCACACGTTTCTGGAGAATAAATATACTAAATCTTACAGAATGATGGCTCTGCCAGCCACAATGCAAAGGCTTAGGGGAAATAAACCTTTCTGATCTTGCGAAATGACGTCTACACACGCGCTGTATGTGTAGGTTGTGATGTGCGTGCTTGTGTGCGTGATTGTGTGCGTGCTCGTGTGCGTGCTTTTGTGCGTGTTTGTGTGCGTGTTTGTGTGCGTGTTTGTGTGCGTGTTTGTGTGCGTGTTTGTGTGCGTGTTTGTGTGTGTGCTTGTGTGCGTGCTGGCCCGTCACCGCCCGACAGCTCGTTTAACTGGGCACGCAACTCTGGTATCTAGTATTCATTTTTAAAAATTAAATTTATACGAAAATCTACAAAAAATACACCTGAATAGTAATTAAATTCATACAGGTGTAAATGAAATCTACATAGATATTAAGTTCATATAAATATAAATTAAATTAATATAGATATCAATGAAATTCAAATACATATAAGTAGAAATTATATTCGAATAAATGAAATTAACTCATGTAAATGTACATTAAATTCATATTCATATAAACTTAATTCATTAAAAAATTTAAATGATATAAACAGAAATAAAATCCTCATAATATGAATTAAATTGATATGTGTATATTTTTAAATTAAATTCATATAATTATACAGGAAAAATTTGGGAATAATGCCGTAGTCCTCAAAAGCGTTATGAAATTAACAAGAATGTTGAAACGATCGTCATAATGAAATCATAATAACACTTAACGAGAAAACGATCATAACAATGAAATCAAAACATCGTAATAATAGTTCATTAAAATAATGGAATGTTCATCATAAAAGTTATAATAGCAATAATAACAACTCATATATATGGGGAAAAAAATAAATCATAAATATAAATCATATCGTAATTACAGCTCATAAAAGTGAGAAAATAATCATCTTGATTGAATCACAATAAAGTAATAAAAATTTAAGAAATGAGAAAAATTTCCCATCGTAATATAACAACGCATAAAAATGAGAAAATAGCTTGGCATCACATCCATGAAATTAAGAGAAAAGGGAACACGTTTTCTATTCATAACTTTAACCATATGGCGAAAATACATCATAACTTTAACCATATGGCGGAAATATTGCATAACTTTAACCATATGGCGGAAATACTGCATAACTTTAACCATATGGCGGAAATACTGCATAACTTTAACCATATGGCGGAAATATTGCATAACTTTAACCACATGGCGGAAATATTGCATAACTTTAACCATATGGCGGAAATATTGCATAACTTTAACCACATGGCGGAAATATTGCATAACTTTAACCATATGGCGGAAATATTGCATAACTTTAACCACATGGCGGAAATATTGCATAACTTTAACCATATGGCGGAAATACTGCATAACTTTAACCATATGGCGGAAATACTGCATAACTTTAACCATATGGCGGAAATACTGCATAACTTTAACCATATGGCGGAAATATTGCATAACTTTAACCATATGGCGGAAATACTTCATAACTTTAACCATATGGCGGAAATACTTCATAACTTTAACCACATGGCGGAAATACTTCATAACTTCAACCATATGGCGGAAATACTTCATAACTTTAACCTTATGGCAGATATACTTCATAGCTTTAACCATATGGCGGAAATACGTCATAACTTTAACCATATGGCGGAAATACCGCATAACTTTAACCATATTGCGTAACTTCAACCATATGGCGGAAATACTTCATAATTTTAACCATATGGCGGAAATACTTCATAATTTTAACCATATGGCGGAAATACTTCATAACTTTAACCATATAGCAGATATACTTCATAACTTTAACCGTATGGCGGAAATACTTCTTAGTTTCAACCAAATGGCAGAAATACTTCATAACTTTAACCATATGGCGGAAATACTTCATAACTTTAACCATATGGCGGAAACACTGCATAACTTTAACCATATGGCAGAAATACTTCATAACTTAAACCATATGGCAGGAATACTCTTGAAAAGGGACATAGACCCCAATAACAAGGGTGAACAAGATATAAAGCCGAATAATAAGGGCAAAAAAAGATAAAAAACAGAATAATAAGGGTAAAGAAGATAAAGAGCAGAATAAAAAGGGCGAAGAAGATAGAGAGCAAAAACAATAAAGGCGGAAAAGATAAAAAACAGAACAATAAAGGAGAAAAAGATAAAGAGCAGAACATTAAAGGGGGAAAGATAAAGAACAGAACAATAAAGGCAAAAAAGATAAAGAGCAGAACATTAAAGGGGAAAGGATAAAGAACAGAACAATAAAGGCAAAAAAGATAAAGAGCAGAACATTAAAGGGGAAAAGATAAAGAACAGAACAATAAAGGCAAAAAAGATAAAGAGCAGAACATTAAAGGGGAAAAGATAAAGAACAGAACAAGGAAGGCGAAAAGCATAAATCGCAGAATAATAATGTTGAAAAAGATAAGGAGCAAAACAATCAGAGCAGCAAATGCTCCAAGCAATAAAAGTAATATTTCAAGTAACAAAGAAGCCAGGAAATCCGTTTCTGCCGTCAGAAGAACATTCCTGCCGTCAGCAGCACACGCAACTCAACTGAGTCGCGCAAGTAAAAGTTTCAAGCAAAAGACCATTTGACAAGCCCACAGGGGTTATTTAGACCTATGTTTCAGAAAAAATTAGGAATTTATGAGCAAAAACAAAAAATTTTGATGTGGTGTTGAAATTCTACCCCAACAGCGAGCGTTGCCCCCAAACTGTCCTGATTTATACAAGAAATTTTATTGTTCTCCACAGCTTCTTGGCTTAGATTTGTAGAGTTAGATTCATGAAAATGAGATTTTTCCTTTTTGAGAAAAAATTTTAAAAAATCGAATATTGAATAACAAAATAGAATATTCTCCTCTTTATTTTCGCTTATGAAAATAAGCCTCACTTATTTATTTCCGAGGAAATAATAACTTCCTTTTTATTTATTCTGAGTTATCCTGTGCTTGAAATTTGCCAGAAGTTTAATAAAACCAATGGTGGAATTGAAAAATTGCAGCAGAATTAATCCCTAACTTAGTAAATAAATTGTTGCTGTGTGAAACCTACAGAATGAATCCTGAAAATCAAGATACACTTCACAATTGCATTTAACACAATTGCATTTTATACAATTGCATTTTACACAATTGCATTTCATTGATTTCCCCAATCCACATTAACTTTCACAATTGCATTTCATATTTTGAAGTTGCTAGTCAAAGACGAAATTCATGCATAAATCCCGTATTTACAAGGTAAATCTCTCAGTTGGTGGTGAATGCCTCAGTTGGAGTTAAATCTTCAGAATGTGCAGTAAATTCTGTCTCTCAAGTTAAATTAGGCAATTTTACAAAAAATCCCGCAGTTTCAACATAAATGAATCAATTTCAACATAAATCAGTCAGTTTCAACACATTTTCGTCAGTTTGAACATAAATTTACCAATTTTCAACTTAAAATTGCCAGTTTCATCATAAATCTCCCAGTTTCAATATAAATTCGTTAGTTTGAACATAAGCTCGCCAGTATTATTTTAAATTCTACAGTTCTAAGACAGTTACTGATGTCTCTCGATATAATTTGAAGTTTCAAGATAAATCCGACGGCTTTGAGATAAATGTAAAAGTTCTAGAATAAATCTGGCAGCTTCAGCATTAATCACACAAAATTAAGCTAAATTCTACAGGTTTAGATAAATGATGTTGTTTCATAACAAGCCCTGCAGTTAACAAAAATATTATTAAAATCAAATAAATGCACCGTGAATACAAGAAAATTACAATTCGCGACTGAGATACGACAAAATTAAGGCCAAAAAGTCGCGTATTCCTGCCTAAGTTCAAAATCCATCACGAACGTGTCCGACAGACTTCAAGTTCACGCTTTTCACTATGAAAATTTCCTGGAAAAAGCTCGTAGTAATAAGTGATGATAGCATAGGACCTTTACAAAAATTTCAAAACCTAGAAAAAGAAAGTATGCGACCGTTACAAAGACCGCAAACCTAGAAAAAAGTTGCAAGCTTGCCTGCAATTTTTCCGTTTTTTTCCAATCTTACACGGTAGAATATTTCTTATTCCTATAAAAGGGTCCGTGAGTCGGGATATGAGAATCGATTTTGTTCGATACTCGGACGCCTTTTGCTGCTTGTGAACCCCGGCGGGGTATCAAAGGAAGGCACAACTCAGGCGGGGTGTCAAAGGAAGGCACAACCCCGGCGGGGTGTCAAAGGAAGGCACAACCCCGGCGGGGTGTCAAAGGAAGGCATAACCCCGGCGGGGGGTCAAAGGAAGGCACAACCCCGGCGGGGTGTCAAAGGAAGGCATAACCCCGGCGGGGGGTCAAAGGAAGGCACAACCTCGGCGGGGGGTCAAAGGAAGGCACAACCCCGGTGGGGGGTCAAAGGAAGGCACAACCCCGGTGGGCGGTCAAAGGAAGCCACAACCCCGGCGAGATAGAGCAAAAAAAATGAAAGGGCACAAAAGATGTGGTGAAATGATAAAGAACAATTTTCATTTTAATTTAGTGAATTGTGAATGCTCAGTGAACATTTGCCGCTAATTATTAGGCCTATTCAATAAAAATTTACAATCAATACATATATATGCTCATGAAACATAACAGAGTTTTTGAAATACGATCACTAGTAACAATATATTTGATTTGTTGATTCAATTGCAACATATTTAAATTCACTGTTGCATAAATATGTTGCTTCCGCTAATATGTGAACACTTTTTTTTCGAATGTTAAACGTTCATTTAGTTTAGTACCACGCGCGCTAACGTACCATTTAGTACCACATATTATAGACATTTTTATACTCTTTCATTATATTATGATTATTGCCATATCACCATGGATGACGGGTGATACATATGTATTACACCTCATCATTAGACTTGCACATATCATAGGTTGGTTTTTCAAATTCTTCATAAATAACACAAGGATGCACTGTCAGTCAAGCGGTCAAGCGGTCCTCTTTTCTTTCACTTGCGTGGACTGGAGAACAATGGTTCAATTCTCCCTTTTTCCTCTTAGGAAAATCATCAGGAATTTAGGGATTCGAACCAGCGACCGTGCCCGGCAAAAGTGGGCGCCGGTAACCACTAGGCTACGGTGACCACACCGACTTGAGAATCCAGAAACTTGAGAGTTTCATTGGGAATTTTCTTTTACCCTGTCACAAAATACTTTTAAAAAGTCTGGAAAAACGCACCACGAGCACGGACTTTGCAGAAGTTCAACACATCTAGCTGACCGTGAAATGTTTTGATGACCAAGATGTTATTGAAGTATTGCGGCTCATAAATACAAAAATTCACGCCCCCTAGTTAATATTATTAGACTTGACTATTACCTGCCTCATGTGCCATAAACGCAACACTAAATAAAAAACTCATATGTATCATTGTTTGTCGGATTTATGTTCTTTGAAGTTTGAAGTTCAATTACGTACACTACCGAAGAGGTGCCAAAGTTACACGGAACTACAGGTCCTACTCTCGACTTACGACTACCAAGTCAGACGTAACGGTACTACGACAACCACTCTCGACTTACGACTACCAAGTCAGACGTAACGGTACTACGACAGCCACTCTCGACTTATAACTTCCAAGTCTGACGCAACGGCGCTACGACAACCACTCTTGACTTATAGCTTCCAAGTCTGACGCAACGGCGCTACGACAACCACTCTCGACTTATAACTTCCAAGTCAGAAGTGACGGCGCTACGACAACCACTCTCGACTTATAACTTCCAAGTCTGACGCAACGGCGCTACGACAACCACTCTCGACTTATAACTTCCAAGTCAGAAGTAACGGCACTACGACAACCACTCTCGACTTATAACTTCCAAGTCTGACGCAACGGCGCTACGACAACCACTCTCGACTTACAACTTCTAAATCTCCCTCAAGGACCATCAAAATCGGTGAGGTATTTCAGTCGGTTGCATTTCAAGCAAGTCTCTGTCGTAAATCTAGATTCCTTGATTTACTGCGACCGGCGCCGCTCAAAGAGCAGGTCTGATAGACTTGGGCTGTTCAGCGGCAGTCTTTAGTGAATGTTGGAATGGAGGCGCGTCGGAATGGTGAAATGTAATTAAAGGGGTTACGTTAACATATTATGTATGTTATTATGCATACTAGTCCACCCCCTTTTATTTGAAATAAAAAGAGGGCGAAATGAGAGAAAAGCCGTAAGAAATTAAAAATACAATCTCTCGAGAGTTGATGAGGTCGAGTGCACACGGCCCGTCAAAAATGTACAATAATGTTCGACAAATCACATGACGCACGTTCCTATTTCCTAAGAATTCACGGGATATTCATTCATACTCGAATCTGGTGGATTATTGCACTGGAAATTGTGGAGTTGATGGAGCTTGTATCACAGATACGCTCATCACACACTGCAGGCTGGCTGCGGACAGACGGGCACTCCTCTTATTATAGTACGAGATGGATCGTATGGATCGTAGCTATTCGTTCATTTGTGCCTGTGACACCCACGCCGCTAGTAAGCGCTTCTTTGTGTGATAATTTCATCATTTTGGGGCTACGACTTTGATTTGTGTCGATATAGCGATCGGTGTTAGAAGTAAGCTTTCCGTGGTTTAAAATTGCATTTCTTTTGTTTTAGGTATCCTTACTACTCGCATGACTCCATGCCCCTTACTCCTTACTCCCAACGCTCGGTTCAGTGTTATGTGTGCTTGTTAACTAGAAATTTATTTCTTGCGTCTGTCCTATAGACTTGCAGAAGTCTAAATTGCCTGAGTATTCTTATGTATATAAACCTAATCGTATTGTTATACTGTTTGCGTAAATATTTAACGCTTAGACTGCGGCAGGTAAAACTGAAGTTCAATATTCAACTCAACTTTAAAGTCAATTGTAGTAATCAATGTTGAAAATAGCGAACATTACCTGGATCGTGCCTTCATTTCGATTTGATTCAATTTGTATTAAAATTGAGTTTATGACTGTTGGTCGGTCAACAGCATTATGAAAATTCCCTCCGTGGCCGCTGGTGGCGCACGTCGCAGTCAAAGTTTCAATTTCTATCTTTGTTACTTACTATCCTTACTGAGGCGTGAATCCTTCCAACAAACTAAAAACAAAGAAAGTCTTAAAAACTAGTGCACATGACTCGTCAAAAACGACAGGACTTGATATTTTCTTTAGATAAATCTTGCAGATGTGGATGGCGTAAAAATACATCCATCCCAATAGAACCCGCGATTAAAATATTCTTGTACTTGGGCACTTTTGAAACTCGTATCACAGATACGGTCAATAAGGATCTTTTAAGAGCGTGAAAGGGAGACGCACCAACCAATTTAATGTGTTCAATGAAATTCCCGTTGTAATAGCATACGAAAAATTACGCTCAACAATATTTATAAGTTTTTTATTCATTATTGATTAGACGAGACACATGGCGTTTTATTACATAAGTGTTAATTCTGGTGGTGATGTTCTACTGCCTGTACAGTGGAATATAAAGGTATCACGTATAGAGTTATAGAAGCTATTAACGTTCACATTAAAACTACCACAACATAATTAACATTTTTCTCAAACTAACGATTAATTCAATGATTTTCAGATCCAAAGCACTATATTTCTAACTTTATACGCCTCTCTATGCAATATTTTAAGTTAGTTTAAGCGTTCCTTTCAACACATCTCAATATCAATACATTACTGTACCGAAATTCTTCATCGGAAAATGCTTCACCTGCTTTAAAAATCCGCTTTGAATCCACTTTAAAAACCTTTTAGATACTGCAACATCACACCACCTCCTCATGCACCACGAAAGCGCGGAAAGTCAGGACGGTTTTCAAAAATCGAAAAGGTCTTTTGGAGCAAAAGTGAGACAGAAACGTGTGGATTCGGACCCGTCATTAAATGTAAAGCCTGTGTCTGTGATTTTCAATAAGATGCAGATCGCAGCCATTTGGACATTTTTGGGCTTGCAATCCGCATTACTTCGTAGCATTTGATGCCCTTTGATGGGATCGCATTTTCCCGGCACTTCGGCCGGCGTAAGGTCGCCGTTCGGAAGCCTTTAGTTGGTGTCTTGTAAGCTCCTGAGTTTAGTGGGCGTTTCTTTTCGAAGTGAAAATGCAGTTCTATTTTATATAAGTGTGTTTTTTCTCGGAGTGAAAAAGCAGTTCTATTTGATATAAGTGTATTTCTTTTCGAAGTGAAAATGCAGTTCTATTTGATATGAGAGTGTTTCTTCTCGAAGTGAAAATCCAGTTCTATTTGATATTAGTGTATTTCTTTTCGATTTGATTGAAGGGCATTTCTTCTCGAAATGAAAATGCAGTTCTATTTTATATAAGTGTGTTTTTTCTCGGAGTGAAAAAGCAGTTCTATTTGATATAAGTGTATTTCTTTTCGAAGTGAAAATGCAGTTCTATTTGATATGAGAGTGTTTCTTCTCGAAGTGAAAATCCAGTTCTATTTGATATTAGTGTATTTCTTCTCGGAGTGAAAATCCAGTTCTATTTGATATGAGCGTATTTCTTCTCGAAGTGAGAATGCAGTTCTTTTTGATATGAGTGTATTTCTTCTCGAAGTGAAAATGCAGTTCTATTTGATATCAGTGTGTTTCTTCTCGAAGTGAAAATGCAGTTCTACTTGATATAAGTGTATTTCTTCTCGAAGTGAAAATGCAGTTCTATTTGATATGAGTGTATTTCTTCTCGAAATAAAAATACAGTTCTATTTGATATGAGTGTGTTGTTCTCGAAGTGATAGAAGTGCATTTCTTTTCGAAGTGAAAATTCAGGTCTATTTGATGTGAGTGTATTTCTTCTCTAAGTGATAGAAGTGCATTTCTTCTCGAAGTGTAAATACAGTTATATTTCATATATGTCAGTGAATTTTTTGGGAAGCGAAAATACTGTTCTTTATTATATTATTGGGTTTCTTCCAGAAATAAAAATACATTTCTCTCAAATTGACACAAGGTTCCAAGATACGAATGTTTGATAACCTCTGGGTGCTATTCTTTTGTAATTAAAAGTGTGGGTTCTTTTGAAACTAGTCTATATCGTTTATGAAAGAAAATGCACATTTCTAATTTGGTATTCAGATGTGTATTTATCATGATGTGCAACTTCAAGGTTTCAAAGGTTAATGAAATTATGTAATGGAATTATAAAATTATAATTAATGAAATGACAGATTGCTTATTTTGCACCCTAATTGCTTTATAATGTTGTAACTTTTTTGCGTCTGAGTTTTAAGTCCATTTTTGTCTCTAGCTTGGAGTAATGCACGAATCTTGAGAAATAAATCTTTCATGTTTTTATACGAAATAGTTGAAAATGTGATTCCATCCTCGCACTACTTAATATATAAAAATTTAACACAAAAAATGTCAAATGGAGCATGTTTCATAGACAGTTTATTTTCCACTGTCTGGTTTAATTACTAATTCTTATGCTATAAATAATGCAAAATTACGTTATTATGTCTATCTTGCGACAATTTCGAAAAGGAGTTAAAAATTTATTTCCAAGTGACACCAAAACAATGATTACTACATAATAAAAATTCAAAGTTATTTAAAACATATTCGCAATTGCCCTCAGCAATTTCCCTTGAACTTTTTATAATAACGAATGTAATTTCTCGTAGTGCTTGAGATATGTTTTCGTATCAAATCACACACGCATACACACACACATACATACACAACACACACATACTCACACAGACACACACACACACACACACACACACACACACACACACACACACACACACAATACTTAACAAAAAGTTTCATCGGCGCCACAATTGCCAGCGAATACAAAAGACGATTCTTTCGGGTGGCACTTTAGGGAATTCTTGAAGTGTCGGTGGGAGTCTCGAATTCTTTATATCCCAAGTGGGGTAAGTGACCCCATGTTTCCCCTACTTCACTCCCCTATTCCCCCTCAAAAAATAAGCCCGGATTCCTGGGCGCATTTTCCGCCTACTATTCGGGAATCATTCCCGATTCCGAATGCACTCCAATTGCCGTTCCAAAACTTCAGAAGGCTTTCAAGTTAGAGTTCTTATTAACTTCTCTCGTGCCCCCAAAGTTGTCCACCTCTCAAAACTTGGTGACTATTTGATTCTTCGAAACTTTAACTATAATTTCGGCCGTAAATTCGGGTTTCGTGACTTCATAATGAAATTCTTCGTGAAGATTTCGTCCGTACGCATTTAAGGTATGCATCCATACGCATTTGTTTGGGAAGATTTGCATCCATACGCATTTGCTTGGAAAGATTTGCATCCACACGCATTTGCTTGGAAAGATTTGCATCCACACGCATTTGCTTGGAAAGATTTGCATCCACACGCATTTGCTTGGGAAGATTTGCATCCACGCGCATTTGCTTGGGAAGATTTGCATCCATTCGCATTTGCTTGGGAAGATTTGCATCCACACGCATTTGCTTGGGAAGATTTGCATCCATACGCATTTGCTTGGTAAGATTTGCATCCATACGCATTTGCTTGGTAAGATTTGCATCCATACGCATTTGCTTGGTAAGATTTGCATCCATACGCATTTGCTTGGTAAGATTTGCATCCATACGCATTTGCTTGGTAAGATTTGCATCCATACGCATTTGCTTGGTAAGATTTGCATCCATACGCATTTGCTTGGTGAGATTTGCATCCATACGTATTTGCTTGGGAAGATTTTCAAACTTGTATTCTGCGTCAGAATTTATGTGGTTCATGCAAATTGTATTATGTTCATAATTTTGAAAATTTATTCGTGAATCCGGAATAATAGAAAGTAAGTTCTTACTTTAACTTTAGAATGATAGAAATGAAGTATCATTTTGAATTTAGAATAACTGAAGGAAGTTATCATTTTTAATTTAGAATAATTGTAAAAAGTTATCACTTTGAATTTAGATTCATTGAAAGAAAGTTATCACGTCTCCAAATGGAAATTCCACAAATGAAGTTCAGTAGCGACCGAAGTTACTTAAAAAATTGAAAATTATTTTCCATTTTTTTTCAAGTGTTGACTATTTATTACAATTTTTTTATTTCTCTTCTCAGTAATAAAATTAATTTTGTAAACAGAGCAGAGAAATGGAAATTATGTCAAAGAAACTTTAGAACAAAGAAATTTACATTTTTTCTTTCAAAGCAATTCCTAGAATTATGGCTTCATTCAATTGAATCCACTTAGTCAATTTAAATATTTTTGAATGAATATTGAAGATAATATTAATGTGTTCAATCAAAACCAATTTCATTTAATTTTATTTCATTTAACGACTATAAACTTGATGATAATTTTTAAAGATATGATTTCATTTTGTAGTCTTTCGCGAGTGCAGCCACAGCCCAAAAGCCGGCCTGGGGAAGAGAAATTAAAAGACTCAAATGCCTAAAATTTGCAATAAGCTCCCAATAGCAATAAATATAGTAAAATAAAATAATTATAATAATAATTAATAGTCATAATAATAAAAATGAGCTTAATGGTAACAATAGTAAAAACATGGATGTTAAACAGCTGTATATATAGTGTTTCTTGTTTTTCTTCCAGTGCCGACAAGCAAGCTCTCGTTTTGCCGTGCAACTTTCATTGTTATTTATTGAATAGTCAGCAATTATTGAATTTTACATTGACGTACTTTCCGTAACAGGATTTAAAATATTTCATGCAGTAGGCTCTACTGTGCTCTATGCCGTACGTTCTCCTATACTTTACACAGTACGCTGTGCTCTACTCTATACCGTACGTTCTACTATACTTTACACAGTACGCTCTACTGTACTTCACACAGTACACTCTACTGTACGTTACACAGTACACTCTACTGTACGTTACACAGTACACTCTACTGCACTTCACACAGTACACTCTACTGCACTCCACACAGTACACTCTACTGTACGTTACACAGTACACTCTACTGCACTCCACACAGTACACTCTACTGTACGTTACACAGTACACTCTACTGTACGTTACACAGTACACTCTACTGTTCGTTACACAGTACACTCTACTGTACTTCACACAGTACACTCTACTGCACTCCACACAGTACACTCTACTGTACGTTACACAGTACACTCTACTGCACTCCACACAGTACACTCTACTGTACGTTACACAGTACACTCTACTGTACGTTACACAGTACACTCTACTGCACTCCACACAGTACGCACTAAAGACGAGCGCCATCTTTATACAGACTAGCGCAAATGTTGCCAGGATGAAGGCTCCTTTGAAGTGCTGAAAGAGCCTTCTTTTAGCTCTGAGCTTCAGCGCTCACTGTGATGCCTGAAATTGCCTATTTTGTCGGTCTTTCAGAGAGTGTTTATTGCGGCAATTGACCGGAGCAATGGCGTCGAATTGCCTCCAACATCAGCCTCGATGATGCAGCTTTCACCGTACTTTGCCTTCACTGTTGGCGAAATGCTGCGTCGTCGCCATTGAATAAACCTAGAAGACCTGAAATTTTGCGTCCGGTTGTAGGCGATTGTTGTAAGCGATAGTCCATCCAGTCGTCAGTACTTTGCACGACTGAATGAATAGCTTTTTTTTTTAGTGTTGTGAGTAAGAGTGGTTCTAAAATGGGTGGATCAACTTGTTTTTGGGGTTTTAATGCGTTGTGAATGAGATTGATTCTAACATGGCTAGGTCAACTGATTTTTTGCGGCTTTAAAATGCTGCGAGTGAGATTGATTAGAATGAGGGGCGACGATGAGGGGCGAGGCGTAAACTGAGGTGCAGACGCACAAGAGTTGGAAACGCTGGATTCAAACAGAAAAAGAAGTCCGACAGAAGCAAAAACGGGGCGAGTGGAACGTGAAAATAGGAGTGCTTTGGATGAAGTGTAAAGTGGAATTTGGGTCTTGTTTTTTTAGATGAGTCAAGGAAACAGGGTTTCCAAGAGCCCAAGCAAGAATACGCTGCCTGGTCCAGTTATGGTGTGCAGAAAAATGCACTGAGCATACAGGGCCGGTGGCAGCTTTCATTTATAGAGAGTGATTGAGATTGATTCTATAATGGGTGGATCAACTGTGTTTTTGGGGTTTTAATGTGTTGTGAATGAGATTCATTCTAAAATGGGTGGGTCAACTGTTTTTTGGGGGTTTTTAAAGTGTTGTAAGTGAGATTGATTCTAAAATGGGTGGGTCAACTGTTTTTTTTGGGGGGATTTTAAAGTGCTGGGAGTGAGATTGATGGCGTTCTTCTGTGGTCAACTTTGCGTCGGTAAAATTGTTGTATGGATATTATATTCAAATGTGTTGTGCTAGGTGGCGCGTTGACTCAAAATGATTTTGTATAACTCACGTGTTCACTTTATACAAAATAATTAACCTTTCAGTTATTCGGCATTGTCCAACGTTGATGAAACAAATACAGAGTAGGAAGAGTTGTTTCTTAATTCTCTTTTCCGTTTATTTCTCTCTTTCTGTGTTGACCTATCTCCTCTAGATTCTCACTTCTTTCTCGTTTATATCCCCTCTTCGTCGCCAGACTCTCTCTTTACATCAGTGAGGAGGACGCAATTTTAGGTGTTGATGTGAAACGAATTAGTGGCTTTTCGCCTGCAGAGTTGGCACAGTCGGCCTTTACAGGGGACGCGTTTACGAGGATTAGTTCAGTGATTAAATTAGAATGGGCTTTTTCACAAGTAGTAAATTAGATTAAAATTACTAGGAAATTTCAGCCAGGACACCTTTAATGAGAAGCGATTACGAGGATTAGTTCTTAATTTTAATAATGAAACTTGAAGGCCTTTTTAAAAGAAGTAAATTTGAGCAAAATTAGAGAAATCTCAGTTAGGGAAAAATAAATCGTAAATATGAAGGAAAATCAAGAGGAAAAAATTGCCTGGTAAACGTAGAAAGTACAAGCAGACGGGAAAATCTTGAATAAGTTGAAAAGTTTGAGCGCTCGCATTTTGGTATTTATTCAATAACATAAATACTCAAAATACCGCCAGTTGCGCCCTGAAGCTGATCTGTCGCACAAGTATTTACCTCAATGAGCTTGTATCCTAGATACTCAAAATACCGCCAGTTGTGCCCTGGAGCTGATCAGTCGTACAAGTATTTACCTCAATGAGCTTGAATCCCAGATACTCAAAATACCGCCAGTTGTGCCCTGGAGCTGATCAGTCATACAAGTATTTACCTCAATGAGCTTGAATCCTAGATACTCAAAATACCGCCAGTTGTGCCCTGGAGCTGATCAGTCGTACAAGTATTTACCCCAATGAGCTTGAATCCTAGATACTCAAAATGCCGCCAGTTGTGCCCTGAAGCTGATCTGTCGCACAAGTATTTACCTCAATGAGCTTGAATCCCAGATACTCAAAATACCGCTAGTTGTGCCCTGGAGCTGATCAGTCGTACAAGTATTTACCTCAATGAGCTTGTATCCTAGGTACTCAAAACACCGCCAGTTGTGCCCCGAAGCTGATCTATCGTACAAGTATTTACCTCAATGAGCTTGTATCCTTGATACTCAAAATACCGCCAGTTGTGCCCTGAAGCTGATCTATTGTACAAGTATTTACCTCAATGAGCTTGTATCCTAGATACTCAAAATACCGCCAGTTGTGCCCTGAAGCTGATCTATCGTACAAGTATTTACCTCAATGAGCTTGTATCCTAGATACTCAAAATACCGCCAGTTTGCCCTGAAGCTGATCTATCAAAAAAGTATTTACCTCAATGAGCTTGTATCCTAGATACTCAAAATACCGCCAGTTGTGCCCTGAAGCTGATCTATCGTACTAGTATTTACCTCAATGAGCTTGTATCCTAGACACACAAAATACCGCCAGTTGTGCCCTGAAGCTGATCTGTCGTACAAGTATTTACCTCAATGAGCTTGTATCCTAGATACCCAAAATACCGCCAGTTGTGCCCTGAAGCTGATCAGTCGTACAAGTATTTACCTCAATGAGCTTGTATCCTTGATACTCAAAATACCGCCAGTTGTGCCCTGAAGCTGATCAGTCGTACAAGTATTTACCTCAATGAGCTTGTATCCTAGATACCCAAAATACCGGAAGTTGTGCCCTGAAGCTGATCAGTCGTACAAGTATTTCATTCAGTGAGTTTGTTTTTTGACGCTGGAAACACCGCTATTTACGTCTAAGCTGATCAGTCGCGCATATAAAGCCGCTGTTGCGAGAGCTTTTCCAAACCAGCTTTGTGGTGAAAGAAAAAATATTTTTGAAAACCTATTAATTAACGCGCTCCGCGTTGATAAAAGCTGCTTATAACCTGTTTATCATCTATTTTTATCGACAACCCGTTCCGTTACAAAAGCCAACGCTGCGAACGAAGGCAAGAAGTAAAGAACGGGGTCTCGGAGTGAGCGACTGACAACAAAAGTTCTGAGTTTGAGGACTTTTTACTGCGCTAATTATGAGCGTGGAGGGACGATTGAACGAAACTGATTCTTTGGTCTCCTTGAATGACTCGAATGAAATCTGAGAGGTGCGAAGTGTATAATGAATGGCGAGGTTCTAGGGATTTCTAGTTAGACAGAGATTTTATGCGCTGCGTCATGGAGATTTTAGTGAACTACATAGAACTGTAAATAATGAATGGGAGATAAGAAATGGGGAAAATTGCCGAGCAAATTAGAGGCAAAAATAATGAATTATTTACGGATATAATTTAGGTATAAATTGGGAATATTTTCTGGTTTATGGGAAGTAAAAATAGATGATTATTATAAGTAAAATGGAAAGTAAGAATGGTGAATAAAGTATGAGTAATGAGAGGTAGAAATGATGAATATTGAAAAGGAGGTAAATATGGTGAATAATGTAGTACAAATAGGTGGTGAAATCGTGGACAGTGTAGACAAAAAAATTTAATGGAAAGGATATGTGGATGTAGAATGTAATATTATATTTTTATTAGTGTACACGACCCGTCAAAAATAAAAGGATTCGATAGTTTCCTTAAATAAGTGAAGATATGGTTTTACAAAGAAACATATCCATCCAACAGTACCCGCCATTAAAATATTCTTGTACTTGTGCACTGGTGAAACTCGTATCACAGATACGGTCATTGAGCGTCCTTGTGAGCGTCACAGAGAGACGGGCCAAGCAAGCAAGTAAAACCTGTTCGTTATTATTCAATTATTATTAGCCAAGAAGTTTGCTTTATCTTTTTCATCCCGAAAAACTGCATTTTCTTAAGGAAGATTCAAATATCAAGCAATATTTTTTGACCTATAAATAGAAGTGAGCTGATGACAGATTTTTGTAACAATTGAATGAAATCAATGACACAAACCAAGCAAGCGAATTTCCATTGTATTAACTTAAGAGAAATTACGTACAAAAATAGATGTAATTTTTTCTATTTTTAAGGAGACACTTGGAGTTTAATAATATTATAAAAGAATATGCAAAAAAGCTATTTACGTTAAGGCAGCTGATTTATGTTTCAATATTCTAGAAGAATTTTGAAGCTTTCGAAGAATTTTTAACCCAAACGCTGTGTATTATCTATTATCTGTGAAGTCCTATTTTAAATTAGGTGGATCAAGGTATAGTGGTGTTCAAAAATTGCTATTATTTGCTCTTTATCACTATTGTTCAGGGTGAATTTTAAATACGAGACCCTGAGGAATCTTTAATAAATTTTGATAGAGTGCACTGATTTTTGAAAACGAAACGGCAGTAGAATCCTGAGACTTATATATCTTTTATTTGGTACTTGCATATTCATGATACAACAGTCAAACTAAGAATCAGCGGACACAGCAAAATCCATCCTGCTTTGAAACAGCCGCCAAGATGACGAACTGGACAAAGGAACAATTAGGTTTCATAAGCACTGGATCCCTCTCTAATGAAAGGACAATTGTCCTAGCCCAGCGAAGTTCCAAGAAAGAGTACAACCTGCACTCTTCCATTGTACAACCTGTACAGTGCTCCTTCCATTAGAGAAGTATGCAGAGCCTAAAACCTAATTGTTCCTTTGTCCAGTTCGTCATCTTGGCGGCTGTGTCAAAGCAGGATGAATTTTACTGTGTCCGCTGATTATTATTTTGACTGGTGTCCTGGCAGCAATATAGGTACGAGTGATGCACTATCTGCTCACGCTTACCACTCGCTCATACTTTCCACCAGCTCACGCTCACCACCTGCTCTCGCTACGTAATGCAGCGCTGGCCATTTTTGCGTGAGTGCGATGAAGGCAAAGCAAGACAGAGGCGCGCGGCTCTAATTTATTCATAGGCGAGTTTGGTGCGCCCGAGAAAAGTGCGGCCGTGTGCTGCAAATACAGCACACGGTCGAGGGACAGTTATTCCAGGCAGTTAACTGTTAACCAGTTAACTGTTAACCAGTTAACTGTTAACCAGTTAACTGTTGCCAGTTAACAGATTGGTTAATCAGTTAAGAGTTAAGGTCATCAGTTAAAAGCTTAGTTAATTAGTTAACAGTTAAGGCTATTAGTTGACAGTTAAGGCTATTAGTTAACAGTTAAGGCTATTAGTCAACAGTTAAGGCTATTAGTTAACAGTTAAGGCTATTAGTTGACAGTTAAGGCTATTGGTTAACAGTTAAGGCTATTAGATAACAGTTAAGGCTATTAGTTAACAGTTAAGGCTATTAGTTAACAGTTAAGGCTATTAGTTGACAGTTAAGGCAATTAGTTGATATTTAAAGCTATTAGTTAACAGTTAAGGCTATTAGTTGACAGTTGAGGCTATTAGTTGACAGTTGAGGCTATTAGTTGACAGTTAAGGTTATTAGTTTACAGTTAAGGCTATTAGTTAACAGTTAAGGCTATTAGTTAACAGTTAAGGCTATTAGTTGACAGTTGAGGCTATTAGTTGACAGTTAAGGCTATTAGTTGACAGTTAAGGGTATTAGTTGACAGTTAAGGCTATTAGTTGACAGTTGAGGCTATTAGTTGACAGTTAAGGTTATTAGTTAACAGTTAAGGGGTGTTACTACTCTAAAATTCACATCATTTATCTAATTTTTCAAATTTCACTTTTTTATTTTTATTTCAACTAGGCTAACGAAAATGCGTACAGTTATGCAAAATTGAATTCTGAGCACAATTTCTTATATGAAAATTTTCGATTTTTGGAATAGAAAAAAGTTATTGCGAACATAATAAAAATATTAATACTTGCGCAAAACTTTTCTCAATCTACAATTTTTTACGTAGAGGCGTGGTTTTGATCTGAAAATACAGACACGCATAAATTTTATTTTATAATTTTATATAAAACCAATGTCACGAAATGTGGGGCGAGGTTGGTGCCTCATCCACATTCGTAGTGAGGAATCGAAACCTCATAGTAAAAGAGGAAATGAAAAACACAGAGCGGAAAACACAGAAAGAGGAAATGGTAGAACAGTTGGAAAAATAGAGAAAGTAACTACTGATCTGCTCACTCACACCAATACCTCAGTTCAACATGGGAAATGAAACACTCAGTTAATGGTGCATTATTGATTACTTTATTTTTAAGTTAACTAATGAACACGTGAAATCGTACATTGAATTAATGACCAGTGCATGTTCAGACATATGTGTGGCAGAATGTGAGAAGTTTACACTGCAGCAATGCCAACCTTTGCGTTACATATCACAATACCCGGGAATAGAAATGTTGTTACCCACCAATGCCAAAGCGCCCACTGCAAAGCGTATCGCGTTTCACTGTACCAGCTCACTCCTACGCGCGCGCTATCAGCCTGCAACTTTCCTGTATGTAGTCGACCTGCTACTCAGTATGTGCACTGAGGTTGACTTGATGGAACTGGAGTCTTTCCTCAGATGTTTGGCTATCCCGCTCAGCGACATTTCGCTGAAGGTTGCCCCTAGGCTGCCTGAGATTTGAGAGCTGCAGAGGGCACCACGACTGACCAGCTGCAAAGACAGCGCTCGGTTGCAGAGAGAACCCCCCGGTTGCGGAGGCCCAACTCAAACCCAACCCGCCTGTGAACAATAATCACATTAAATAACCACACTCCACTTGAATCTTTATTCCTTGCAATGCCCCTACTTCAAATCGAATTGATTGAATTTTACTCCCCTTTAATCCCCAAATCAATCATAAAATTTATTTATTTTTCTTCTAACAAATCACAAAGCACTCTGTTTCGGAATAAAAATGAAAACCATTTAGCCTACGCTTCGATAGTTCAATAAGACACGAATATTCTGATTTCCCTCTAAGAAATAATGTAATAATTCTTTCGTTCCCGTCATTAAAGTGAACTCCAAACACGAGAACAATTCGAGGATGATTTAAAATGAAAACCCAAAGATCAAATTCCAATATTAACAATGGAAATTACTGCGCCCCACCTAGACAACAACTACAATTGCAATAAAAATTGTCAACCATTTCTACTTAAATCACTCCACTCTTTTTTATGAACACAAATTTAATAAGCTGCATGAGATTCTTCAAAGAACAAAGAACAATATCTCACCTCCCCCTCGAAGAACTCGTATCCCTACATCTTGTCTCGCACCAGGCCACAGCAAAAAAGATCGGTTACCCTACTCCTTCCTTTATATATGCCTTCCCTCGAACAAAGAATACGCTCCTTGGGCTTTGCTACACCCGCGAAAACTGAAAGTGACTTAGCGTTTCGCGATTGGCTAACCCTCAAGCGTCACTTCCCTATACTGACGTGTCCCTTACCTCACAATATTGCTACGCATATATCTCTAAAATAAACCCAGAAACCCCTGATTTCTTACTCATATGAAATTCAATTTTTAACCCACTGTTTTCTGTGCTATGTTGTTTATTTACAACAACTCCCGTATATGTGATGTATTTTGGACTAGCCCTCGAAATAGCTTCTACCCCCCTTTACCTACTTCTCCCTGCTCCTGTACCCCCTATACCTCTCGGGCAGCCTAGCGTCGACCTGCCGGTTGTCGCGCTTATCCTCTCTACGTATATAGATAACTTTTGTTGAATATATCGTTACACCAAATTGTTTCTAATAATTTTGAATCGTTCATAATTTTTTTCGAATCGTGAAGCTTTGGCTTATTATCGAATCATTTGATTCATGTTTATTTTCCAACCGTTCATGTTTCCTTTCAAATCGTTCCTATTTATTTTCGAATGGTGAAAAAATTTTTTCGTATCGTATCATTCATGTTTATTTTCGAATAGTTAAACACTTATCAAAAAATCGTATTTTGTAAAACGGTTAGCATCATTTTAAGCGAGTCGAGTACAGCGTTGTCGCTCATTCAGTGCAGACTCTTTAGTAAGTCAGTGACATGCTCACTCTATCGTCATGAAGAGAACAGAATGTTGAACAAAGCGTAACTGCAGACTACAAAGAACATTGACATGCTCACTCTATCATCATGAAGAGAACAGAATGTTGAACAAAGCGTAACTGCAGACTACAAAGAACATTGACATGCTCACTCTATCATCATGAAGAGAACAGAATGTTGAACAAAGCGTAACTGCAGACTACAAAGAACATTGACATGCTCACTCTATCATCATGAAGAGAACAGAATGTTGAACAAAGCGTAACTGCAGATTACACAGATCTTGCTGTATTTCATCCAGATGCATGGCCATACAGATTGTTTAACTGCGCGAATACGGGCTACACAGCTCCGATATTGTTGTATTTCATCTCAGGTGTATAATCATACAGATTGTTACGCAAGTGGGGCACTGCCTCACACTCAACTAAAACCTTGTTGTATTTGTTCTCACGCTCAGAATTTCTCAGGAAATGCGAATTCTCAGGTGCAGAATACCCATTTTCCATATTTTGTCCGAAAAAATTGAATTTTCCAATAAAATTACAAGAAAACATTCGAGACAGAAAAATCTTTGCATGATTTCACAACTGCTAGTAAAATTTGCAAGAAAATCCGTCGGGAAATGGCGGTTTTTTTGGTTGAGGGTCGACGGTCCCCTGAAATTTCTGTGTGCATTCGCCTCTTCGTGTATAGGCGTGGCGCAAACAAGGTTTGTTACTGCGCAAAACGTCCTACCAAAGCCATAGAAATTCAAATGCATGAGTTTCAAAGTCCTAGGAAATCCTTGAATTCATCAAAAGCCCTAGCATTCAAAATTGAAAACTACGTACTGATAAAAGTCCTAGAATTCAAATTCATGAAGTTCAAAAGTCCAGGCATTCAAAATTGAAAAACTATGCCCTACCAAAAGCTTCAGAAATCGAAATTAAAGTCCCGTACTGCGAAAAGTCACACGAATTAAAATTCATAAGCTACGTCCTGCCAAAAGTCCCATGAATCATAATTCATAAGCTATTTCATGCGAAAAGTCCCATGAATCATAATTCATAAGCTATGTCATGCGAAAAGTCTTACGAATCAAAATTCATAAGCTACGTCCTGTGAAAAGTCCCATGAATCATAATTCATAAGCTATGTCATGCGAAACGTCCCATGAATCATAATTCATAAGCTATGTCATGCGAAAACTCCCATGAATCATAATTCAAAAGCTATGTCATGCGAAAAGTCTTACAAATAAAAATTCATAAGCTACGTCCTGCGAAAAGTGCCATAAATAAAAATTCATAGGCTACGTTGTGCGAAAAGTCCTATGAATCAAAATTCATAAGTCCAGTCCTGACAAAAGTCTGAGAAATCAGCACTCATAAGTATGCTCTTGCTCATCTGCACTCGCTGAAAAATTCATGCAAGCGTCACAAACCTACACGCGTCTTTTAATATTCATTAGAAAAGCTCGCGAAAACGGATTTTTGGGTGCCACTTTAGCGTGCGGTCTACCACCATGTTTTGTTTACCCAGGTACAGTTTGATTGCTACAAATTAAGTGTTTATTGCTGAATTAAATGTTTAGATATAAGTAATATCCATTAGTTACCTAACCTAACGTTATCGTACTATCTAGAAGTAGACCTCACGCTATAGTGTGGTAGATCTCACGCTATAGTGGGGTAGACCTCACGCTATAGTGGGGTAGACCTCACGCTATAGTGTGGTAGACCTCACGCTATAGTGGGGTAGACCTCACGCCATCGTGGGGTAGACCTCACGCTATAGTGGAGTGGAACTCACGCTAGAGTGTGGTAGACCTCACCCTATAGTGTGGTAGACCTCACGCTAGAGTGTGGTAGACCTCACGCTATAGTGTGGTAGACCTCACGCTATAGTGTGGTAGACCTCACGCTGTAGTGGGGTAGACCTCACGCTGTAGTGGGGTAGACCTCACGCTATAGTGGGGTAGACCTCACGCTATAGTGGGGTAGACTTCATGCTATAGCCGGGTTGACCTCATGCTATAGCCGGGTTGACCTCATGCTATAGTGGGGTAGACCTCACGCTATAGCCGGGTAGACCTCATGCTATAGCCGGGTTGACCTCATGCTATAGCCGGGTTGACCTCATGCTATAGTAGGGTAGACCTCACGCTATAGTGGGGTAGACCTCACGCTATAGTGGGGTAGACCTCACGCTATAGCCGGGTAGACCTCATGCTATAGCCGGGTTGACCTCATGCTATAGCCGGGTTGACCTCATGCTATAGCCGGGTTGACCTCATGCTATAGTGGGGTAGACCTCACGCTATAGCCGGGTAGACCTCATGCTATAGCCGGGTTGACCTCATGCTATAGCCGGGTTGACCTCATGCTATAGTAGGGTAGACCTCACGCTATAGTGGGGTAGACCTCACGCTATAGCCGGGTAGACCTCATGCTATAGCCGGGTTGACCTCATGCTATAGCCGGGTTGACCTCATGCTATAGCCGGGTTGACCTCATGCTATAGTGGGGTAGACCTCACGCTATAGCCGGGTAGACCTCATGCTATAGCCGGGTTGACCTCATGCTATAGCCGGGTTGACCTCATGCTATAGTAGGGTAGACCTCACGCTATAGTGGGGTAGACCTCACGCTATAGCAGCACAGATTTTCGTTCGGTTCCCTCCGTAGCGCAGAAATTGGAGGTCGTTGCTGCATGCGCGAGGCGAATTTGTATGTCCAGGGAGATTTATAGGAAAAACAAAAGGGTGGCAAATGAGAGATCGCCTTGGTTGTCCCGGAATTATAGATGCGCCAAAAAACAAAGGTTTTTCCCGAGAATTGATGTCCGTATTTTCGGTAACGCGTGAGGGATTCAAAAAAATCTAAATTGATATGACAGGACCCGTGAACTTTGCGAATGAACTCCGTCGACGAAAAAATAGCGTTCGAGAGCGTACGAGTTTCGATGAATGATGTCTGGAGGTGAGCATATGCGTGCAGGTTTCTCCATTAAATGGCTTAAAATGGATCTAAAGGTAAAAGTTTGTTCGTAAGATATTTAAAAAGAAATGAATGTGTAATATTTTATCTATAAAATATCTGAAAGGGGATAAAATATAATCTATAAATGTCTAAAATTACATAAAAGTATGAAATATTATTAATAAAGTGTTTCATGGTGTTAAATTTTACCCATCAAATCTTTAACGTTGAACAAAAGGCGAAAAGTTTATAAATGGAATCTTTTAATAGTGAAAAAAGGGAAACCATCTATAAGAGGGGGAAAAGGTGAGCCAAAGTATTGAACATCACCCAAAGAATTATTAGAAGTGCACTGAAGCGGAAATGCTAATCTATAAAATGTCTAAAGATGAACAAAAGGTGAAAGTTAGCCTATAAAATGCCTCAAAGTGAACGAAATGCCAGATTAATTCATACCGCGCTAAAAGTTTCATGATGGCTGTACTTGCTACAGTCGCTTATAAAATTTACGAACATTGTTTTCACGAGGCAGCATTTGCTGATTTCAGCATTTAAAGATTCATCCCTATTGGACATGATAGATCTTTAAATATTGAAATCAGCAAACACTGCCTTGATAAGACAGTGAGTGTAAATTTTACAAACGAATTTAGCAAGTCTGGCTCCCATGGAACTTTTAGCGAGGTAGGAACATTTTTCAATATTTAATAGTCAATATTTTCCTATAGTTAATTTCCCAGATGCGGATGACAGACAAATATATCCATCCCAACAGTACCCGCCATCAAAATATTCTTGTACTTGTGTACTGGTGAAACTCGTATCACAGATACGGTCACTGAGCGTCCGTGTGAGCGTCACAGAGTGAAGAAAGAAGTGGATATATATCTCATTATTGGTCATATAAATATATATATGAATAGAAGTGTCTTACAGTGCATCTTAGATACTCATATTTGCATATTAAATATGAATATCACTACATAGCTCGAGTAAACCCTCCTTAAACTTGCAGAACATCGGCCCCTCATATAAAAAGCGGTAATTCTATCACTAAGTATGATGAACAGCTGTTTATTTCACAGCAAAACTAACACTTGAAACGCACACGGTTTCTCATTATGGTCTGTGATATTTTTACGTGCATTCAGTGCCATTTGGGCATTAAACATGACCAATAATGAGAGTAAACGAGCCGTTGTGGCATAATGAGGTAAAGATTTAGTCGAGGAACAAAAGCTTTTTGACTTGCAGCACCCAATTGGCGTACACGACAAAGGATGACTGAAAGTCTACGCACTCTGCTACCAGCATTTCACTCTAACATTGCGCTCTAAGTTGTAAGACATGTTTCTTGGCATGTTTTCAACGCCTGTTATGAGTTTTGAATGCATGGCTATGTGTAAAATGGGGAAATTATAATAATAATCGTCTAAAAGGCCCGTCAAAAATGACGGGATTCAATATTTTCCTGGAATTAATTTTCTAGATGTGGCAGACAAACAAATATATTCATCCCAACAGTACTCGCCATTAAAATATTCTTGTACTTGTGCACTGGTGAAACTCGTATCACAGATATGGTCATTGAGCATCTTTATGAGCGTCACAGAGTGGTACAAGACGCGAACACCAAACAAATATACAAATAAACAAACACACCAAGGGTATAATTGGGTAAGAAGATTTGTACGCGCAGCTACGACGTCGGGTGCAGAAAGCAGCTACTGAGCCCACTTTGGCGTTACCACGTTGTCATACCATAATTAATGGTGATTATGCATCGTTCCGGGCCCCATCGCGCCATGACAAACGTGTCATGACTGCGGGTAATTAATTACCCCGAAAATATCGGATCCGTTGGCTCACCATCGCCACGAAATCCTTTTCACGAATATTCGGAGAGAGCATTAAGTTCATAAAGGCCGATGCAGCCTAATGAATATGAGAGCAAGGAAGATTTTAAAGAAACTTTAATAGTGCTATTAACACTTACTTTTGGCTAATCTTAATTAGGGTGCATTAGTGGGCCACGGGAGCTCGCTCAGATAGCGCACCCGTCTATCACTGCGGCCTTTGTGCAGCCGGCGATTGTGTGTAACTTCTGCACCCCTAAATGCTTTGCGGGGTCATTAAAGTTAATCTAGAGCAAATAAAATCCAGGATAAACATCTGGGGATCGGTCGGTGGGTTCGCAGGAATGGAGGAGCAATGCCGGAGCTGCTTAAGTGGCTCTAGCGCTGGTGCTGAATACTGTTTCTGCCACGGCCTTAACTAGCTGTTTCTGGTGCACAAGTACGTGTTGAAATTGGTTGTAAAAGTTACACTAATGCTTCATTTATGCATCAATTTTGGGTTGGAGAGTCTTAATAGGTTTTTTGAACACCCATGCACTCTCGAAGAGAGAGCAGCAAGTGCGTCTTAAAAGTTTGCTGTTCATTTCATGTGAATTGTTTTGTATGTGAGTTTAAAACTGGTAATTAACAGGTTTTCGAATTGCGCTTTACTCTGTGTGAACGTAGCAATTGCGTGTTTGGTTAGCTTGAATAAAGTTTTGTCACTTTTCACGGCTCCTTTTTCTCTGAGAGTTGAGTTTTGAGGCTTCAGAGTTAAGGTTTTTCTGTTTCGGCTGAAAAGATCACGGCATGTCGTATATGAGCAAGTAAACTTTATATATTTGGTATTCAAGTAGCATGAGCGAATTGAAGAACACTTTATGAGTGGGGCTTAGAGGAAAGTGCCCATTAAAACAATGCGTTGTTGTCAGGGATATAAAACGAGAAAAACATTTACGAACGCCCTGCAATGATGGGTTCCGTTGTGAATTAAATTTAGAGAAAGACCTCATAATTTATTATTCTTGCGATGTCACTAGGTACTGAGTGCTTTTCATACTCGAATTTTATTGAAAAAAGTCCGTACTTGATACAGTGCGTAAGGTAGCCAAGAAGTGTGCTTAAGGAACTTAGGCAGCCAATTCTACCATTGCGACGACGTTATTTGTTCGAAAATCTCAATTCTGCACATGACTCGAGTAAACAGAGTGAAAATCTCACCGCTCTGATCATGACTCGAATGAACAGAATGAAAATCTCACCGCTCTGATCATGACTCGAATGAACAGAATGAAAATCTCACCGCTCTGATCATGACTCGAGTAAACAGAGTGAAAATCTCACCGCTCTGATCATGACTCGAATGAACAGAATGAAAATCTCACCGCTCTGATCATGACTCGAATGAACAGAATGGAAATCTCACCGCTCTGATCATGACTCGAATGAACAGAATGAAAATCTCACCACTCTGATCATGACTCGAATGAACAGAATGAAAATCTCACCGCTCTGATCATGACTCGAATGAACAGAATGAAAATCTCACCCCTCTGATCATGAATCGAATGAACAGAATGAAAATCTCACCCCTCTGATCATGACTCGATTGAACTTTCAAGGTAGTAAATCGAGACCGGTTTCTGAGATTTAATTTCCGTGACCAAAACAAGATCGGGTAAATGACAACTATGTCTTGAAAGTTGCACCGCAGTTTCACATTTTATGCCTGATAGTACGTGAATCAGAATGAAAGTTCTGGAGCCAGACTTATTTTCCAATCATTTATCTTAGTACTTCTAAGAATTTTTACACAACAAAAGCTTTACATCATAAGCTCATCATTTTTTGGTTTTCCTCAGAGATCTTTCTCCAAAAGATGACCGTTGCAAACCTCATTTCACTACTTTTGACGTTCAATTCGTGCAATTTTAATGCGCAATGATACTACCTTAGACGTTCAATTCGTGCAATTTTGACGTGCAATTACATTACTTTTGACATGAAATTAGTGCAATTTTAATTAAAGTGCAGTTACACTTTTTTGACGTTCAAGTCGTGCAATTTTGACGTGATGTTACACAACTTTTGACGCGAAATTAGTGCAATTTCAAAGTACAGTTACACTTTTTTGACGTTCAATTCGTTCAATTTTGACGCACAATTACGCTACTTTTGACTTGAAGTTCGTGTTATTTTGACGCGCAATTACACTACTGTTGACGAGCATCATGATCACGCACGCGAGCCAGTGCCACGGGACAGCTGCAGTGAAATACTCCCCGTTCCTAAACACTCCAGAGCTTCACACGACTAATTTGCGCACTGATATCACCCTCCGGCATCCATCAGGAGCAGGTTCGGCGATGGTAACCATCTATTACATTATAAAGCGCCCGTTAGCACACTGAACATTTTCGGAGGACTCGTTCATTAAGGGAGTATTGTTTAGCGTCGGTGGGTGGTCACCATGCATCGTGTTTAATGGCCCGTAAATCGTCCGAGATTGCCACCGCTCATTGAGCTTTGTAGGCTATTATTGTGGATATACGAAGCGTATCGCGATTCTTGGCTACCTCATTGAGGACTTTACCTGACCTGCTCCTGATCTGTTTGATTACGCAAACGCATGGCCGATCAGGTTGATATAATTTCATGTTTTAGATGATGCTCTACCTGACACTACCTCTCAATCTGTTGATTACGTAAACGCATGGCCGATCAAGTCGATATAAGTTCATGTTTCAGATGAACTACCTTTGTTAGGTTTTGAATCGTATTCTCATTGCTCTATTGAAGACTGAGGGAGCAGAATAGAACTATGATGGAACTGATGTGTTTATTCCCACGTGTGTGTCCGTGAATCTCAATATATTACTCTGCGTTTAAAGAGAGTTGTCTGAGTTGGGGTGTTTTGACCTTTGTCCTTCAGTTCCTGCCTGAATTAATTTCATACCTTCAAATGAACATTTGCAGACAATTGGTAAATGATTTTTCAATGAAATTACTCAGTTATTTACGTTCACGTGCCCCTCAAACACTTTTTTACTCGAATATACTTTTGCTTAACATTTGAAGACGAAAATCTGTGATTGGATGTTGAATGCCAGTTTTACAGTAAGTAAAAAATTAATTTAGCGAAGGCCAAACGTAGGATAATCGTTGATCAGTAATTCAGTGCTCAATTATGTTTAATTTTGGAGGGTGTTTGCTAAAACTAGATGAAGGAAAGCCTCTGAGGATGTGGTGTGAGGGATTTTCGTTCCGTGTGCTTAGTTAGGATTAGGAATTCAGCATGTTGAATGAAAAATACTTGTTTAGAGTAATAAATGAAAAATGGTTGTTTTGGATCCTGAATGAATAATAGTAATTAAGGATATTTAGTGGAAATGATTGTTAAGGATACTACGTGAAAAATAGTAATTTAGGATGCTGAGTAAAAAATAGTTAAATAAGATATGAAATGAAAACAGAAATTTTGGGTACTGAATGGAAAATGGATATTTGGGATACTAAGTGAAAAATGATTGTTGAAGATACCACATGAAAAATACTTATATAGGATACTAAATCAAAATCGTTATTTTCCTTTTTTAAATAAAAAAGGGCTATTCTTGATACTAAATGAAAAATAGATATTTAGAATACTAAAGGAAAAAGGGTTATTTAGGATAATGGATGGAAAATGGTTATTTGGAAAACTATATGAAAAACGATTGTTAAAGATATAGAATGGAAAAATGGCTATTTTGGATGCTAATTCAAAAACAGCTATTTAGGGTACAAAATGAACAAATGATTATTTTTGTAAACTGAACGAAGAAAGGCTATTTTGAATACTAAACGAAAGTACCTATTTTAGGTACTAAATGAAAAATGGCTATTTTAGGTAGTAAATGCACGACGATTATGTTGTTTACAGAATGAATTATGAATGCTTAGTACATTCTATGAAAAATAGCATTTCTAGAGTCCTAACACATATCCCATCCCCCACCCATCCACCGCAACGTATATACCGTCTCTCACCCACACACCTCAACGTATATACTGTCTCTCACCCACACACCTCAACGTATAAACAGTCTCTCACCCGCACACCTCAACGTATATACCGTCTCTCACCCATACACCTCAACGTATATACCGTCTCTCACCCATACACCGAAACGTAAATACCGACTCTCACCCACACACCTCAACGTATATACCGTCTCTCACCCACACACCTCAACGTATATACCGTCTCTCACCCATACACCTCAACGTATATACCGTCTCTCACCCATCCACCGAAACTTAAATACCGACTCTCACCCACACACCTCAACGTATATACCGTCTCTCACCCACACAACGCAACGTATATACCGCCTCTCACGCACACACAGCAACGTATAAACCGTCTCTCACCCACATACCGGAACGTAAATACAGTCTCTCACCCACATACCTCAACGTATATACCGTCTCTCACCCATACAACTCAACGTATATTCCGTCACTCACCCATACACCGAAACGTAAATACCGTCTCTCACCCACACAACGCAACGTATATACCGCTACTCACGCACACACAGCAACGTATAAACCGTCTCTCACCCACATACCGGAACGTAAATACAGTCTCTCACCCACATACCTCAACGTAAATACCGACTCTCACCCACACATCGCAACGTATAAACCGTCTCTCACTCACACACCTCAACGTATATACCGTCTCTCACCCACACAACGCAACGTATATACCGCCTCTCACGCACACACAGCAACGTATAAAGCGTCTCTCACCCACATACCGGAACGTAAATACAGTCTCTCACCCACATACCGGAACGTAAATACAGTCTCTCACCCACATACCGTATTGTATATACCATCCTCTACCCGAAGACCGTATCGTATATACCGCCCACCACCCCAAAGACCGTACCGTATATACCACCCTCCACCCCCAGCACCCATCCACCGCAACGTATATCGCTTTAGAAAAAAGCCCGGGCGCAGAAGATGAGCGACTGCAGCAGCTGGCTTTAGTTTGATAAGATTATGCAAATGACGCCTAGCGTATTCCAGTCAAGAGGCTCTCTTCATAGCTGTCGGCAACCGTCTGCCTGCGCCAGTCACATTCCCGTCTCGTGTCGGCCGAGAACCGCCTGCGCCAGTAGCATTTATTTTCTTGTCAGCTGAAAACCGCCTGCGCCAGTCACATTTCCCTCTCGTTTCGGCAAAGAAAAGACTGCTCCAGTCGCATTTCTTTTTCTTGTCGGCTGAGAACCACCTGCGCCAGTCGCCTTTCCATTTCTTACCAGTTGAAAACCGCCTGCGCCAGTCACATTTCCTTCTCTCATGTAGTCTTGAAAGCGTCTGCCTCAAACGGAATTGTGTATTCTGAGTCCAGTTTTCTAAGTTTCTTGATTTAGTCCCTGTATGCAGCTTATTGAACCCCATAGGACTCGATTTGATCAGCGTTTGAAGCTGTGCCTTTTAAATGTTGAAGTGTACTTGGTCGCAGGTTTTTGAAGATTCTACTCGGTTTATCTGAATCAAGTATTCACTATAATGTAATAATGCGCGTGTAATTGCTTGCTTCGCCTGTGCGACTTTATAACAAACACATTCACGAACGCCCCACGGAACAAATGCACGTATTAAAGCTTCACGATAATAAAACAAAAAATCTAAATCCCTCGTGGAAGCGATACTTCAGAGTGTGACATCCCAACAAAACGAATGCAAATGACCAATAATCCTCTTAGGTTTAACACCCGGGATTAGACTCCTCATAAATGCGTGGCAACTATCGGACAGAAAATATGAAACGTCCTGGCAACAATCGGACAGAAAATTTGAAATGCACCAAAGAGAATCCCATCGCCTGGAGCACACTCGGGTCTGCAGAGCCGTCAAACGGATGATCCCAACGTACGAAGTGGGATATAAAGAATCACAGCTGCAGCACTAGCCGACGCACACCCATTATTATCATCCTTGCATATGACATAATTAAAACGCTTTCAAACGTTATTTAAAGTCCGAAATTAAGCTGAAAAGGTTTACTAAGGTAAGGAATAGGACGCACTAAGTCCAATTAAACATCTCCAAGCCCGAAATTTTATTACAGTCACTCAACATAGTCCCCGTGAAAACGCAGCTGTCTCACACTCCTATCTAAGATCTTAGGAAAAAGAGAAGTCAAACAAGTCTTCTACTTCACTAATCTGTATGCCTCATACGCCTTGAATCTCAGGAAAGCCTTCCACAAAGTTCACCTCGAAAGGCTTATGATCAAACTGGAAGCCCATGGCATTCAAAGGAACTAATTTCAATGGAAACAAGTACCTAGCTGGGCGCACTCGGAAAGTAGCGATTCACGAACAATTTAGTGTCCAGACTTTAAATAACTTAATGCGTTCCGTTTCTGTTTCTCATCGTCATCTTTATCGATGACCTTAATCTCAGAACTATGAAAATTAGCAAATTCGCGTGTGAAACGATCTTAGAACCCTCAAAATTAGCAAATTCGCGTATGAAACGATCTTAGAACCCTCAAAATTAGCAAATTCGCGTATGAAACGATCTTAGAACCATCAAAATTAGCAAGTTCGCGTATAAAACGATCTCAGAAACATCAATATAGTATACAAATTCGAGCATGAAACGAAACTCTGTCACAGAGCTCTCACTGAAGGTGACAGAATTGAAATTCAAGTCTGGCTGGAAGTGTCTTCTCCAATGAGTACCGGAGCATGACTAAAGGGCTTCAACATCGACAAATACTCAGCAATGAACATTGGAACTAATAATCGACCCTTTCTACACCCATCAATGATACTTCAAATATGAATGATTCTTCAGCACAGTTCGCTTAGAAATATTGAGTTAAAAATAATTTACTGGTGTTTGCGAGTAAAAATGGACTATAAAGGCGTTTCTATGGTGCCTAGAAGTGGTTGGGCTCAGGACTCGGGTACAATTTGAGAATGGGCCACTTAAATGCTTGTTTCTGCTGCCAAATTGTAATTCATTGTATTCTACCGCATACCTGACGCTACAATACCACCCTGTAAGCTGCACACCTGAACACTGCAATAGGGTAGCATTTTTAATAACATTTATTTACTTTCAGCGACATATTCATTTTCGCGCTCTCATAACGCATAATAGAGAAGTCAATGGAGTAAATTAGAGGAGTCAACGGAAGAAAGAAGACTGTTTATTCAAGTCAACGGAAGTCAACGGAAGTCAACGGAGTCAACGGAAGAAAGGAGACTGTTCATTCAAGACCGTTTTGAACATCTGGAAATGATAACGGTAAGAATAGTCGTTTTTGCCGGTGAAGGGACACCAGTTTTACGAGTTTCGAATATGTACGGTGATCTCAACCTTTATCCCCGAACATACTATAATTAATTTACAATATTATGAATTAATTATATTATAATGAACAATAATAAATAATTCCACTTGACATGTAATAATACAGATAAGACTAGTCAATTATATCAAATTGGTATAATTAATATCAGAGCACTCATTCGTGGACTTATTCTACATTATGTCTGCAGGGATGTAAAAATCTAGTAAATCCCAGTTGCGTTTTCACATCCGTGTCGATGCTCTCCAGTAAGTCCGCGTCGCTACTCTCGTCAACATTGCCCGCGCGAGCCCGTCGCTGCGTGAAATTTGCGGTCCGAGCTGTGCGGTGCGGTGCTCTAGCGGCACAGGCCTGGCGTTGGGGTCCGGGTTTGGAACTGGGAATTCGGTGCCTGGAATCGGGAATCTGGAGTATGGAACTTGGAATTCGGGGTCTGGAATCGGGAATCTGGAGTATGGAACTTGGGATTCGGGGTCTGGAATCGAGAATCTGGAGTATGGAACTTGGAATTCGGGGTCTGGAATCGGCAATCTGGAGTAAGGAACTTGGAATTCGGGGTCTGGAATCGGGAATTCTGAGTCAGGGGTTTTGGAATCCGGAATTGGTATCTGGAGTCCAGAGTTCAGAATCCAGGGTCATGAATCAGAATTTCAGGGTCTGGAACTGAGAATTCGATGTCTGAAATCGAGAGTTTGGAGTCGTAAACTGAGAATTCGGTTTCTGGTATCGGAGATCTGCAATCTCGAACCTGGAATCCGGTGCCTGGAATATGAAATTTAAGAATCTGTTCAGCATCCGTTATATGGAGTTTGTTTTCGAATGGCTGATTTGGAGTCATAGGCTTTTTGTCCTGGAATATGCTTTTTGGAGTGTGAAGTCTATAGTCTAGTGTTTGGTCTGCAGTGTATGGTCTGCAGTCTATATGGTAGCCTGTGGTCTAGAATACGGAGTTTTCCTTCAGGATGTCATGCTTGAAGTATCTAACCCCTGTAGACGAAATATTATCCTCAAAATTTTTATTTTGTTCGTTTTCGTGGTACGTGGTAAATTCATGCTAATATCTTCACAAAGTTTTGAAAATAGTAACATAGTCTCTCAAAACACTTCAAATTTTTTTAATTGAGTACACGTAGAGATTTACTTCAGGGAAGTTTATCTATTAATTTTTGGATGAAAAGCTCAACTTGGCACAACTTTCTACTTTTGATAATAGGAAATGACTTATGTTTGCTGAATGATGCTGATCGGCTAAACTTGAATTCAGAGTCATAAATTTACTGATTGTCTATACTTAAATTCAGAGTCATTAATTTATTGATGAGCTAAACTTAAATTCAGAGTCATTAATTTACTGATGAGCTATACTTAAATTCAGAGTCATTAATTTACTGATGAGCTATACTTAAATTTAGAGTCATTAATTTACTTACGGGCTATACTTAAATTCAGAGTCATTAATTTACTGATGAGCTATACTTAAATTCAGAGTCATTAATTTACTGATGAGCTAAACTGAAATTCAGAGTCATAAATTTACTGATGGGCTATACTTAAATTCAGAGTCATTAATTTATTGATGAGCTAAACTTAAATTCAGAGTCATTAATTTTGCTGATGGGCTACACGCGGATTTTCTAAAGTTAAATTCAGAGTCAATAATTGTAGTATACCCCAAAGGGCCCTTTGTTCTGGAGGACGTGTTACTTTATCTATTCAGTGAAAAAAATTATCTCATGGACCTTTTTTATCAGCTTATTCTTGACACACAGCAAAAGATACAATAAAACCGTCAATATTCAACTGAAGGTATAATAAAACCGCTAATACAAAACACAAAGTACAATAAAACCGCCAATACAAAACACAAAGTACAATGAAACCGTTAATGCGTGACACAAGGTACAATAAAACCGCCAGTACACAACACAAGGTACAATAAAATTGCCAATACACAATACAAGGTACAATAAAATCGTCAATACACAACACTAGGAACAATAAAACTGTCAACACACGACACAAGGAACAATAAAACTGTCAACACACGACACAAGGAACATTACCACAATCAACACACACAATTTGTTCATGCACACCTCAAACACAAACACACACACATTTACAAACAGCAATTAACGAGTAAAATCCCTGTTATCTCCTCCGTGCAGCAGGTTTAGAGCTCAATTTACCATATTTTTGTTATCACCACCAGCATGAAGCGAAGCAACTCCGTAGCCAGCGTGTGTGTGTAACCATGATTGCTTAGTCTGCATGCTGCCCAATGTTATAGCGGTCCCTATTTGGGAGATGTTTTTTTTCTCTCTTCATGGTTTGGACGCGTTAATTATGGTCGAGGAGATTTTTTCGAGGCTCTTAGTTGCGGTAAATTGAGGAAGTGGATGTGAATGTCCGGTGTCGTTTAATGGGGAGAAATGAAGGAAATTTAAATTAATTTACGGTGTTGTTTAGTACTAGGGAAATGGTTATGGATATTTTGTCGTGGCGTTTAGCTGCCAAAATTAAGGAAATGGATGTGAATTTCCAGTGCCGTTTAGTGGTGAAAAATCGAGGAAATGGAAATAAATTTTTTGGCGTTGTTGAGCGGCGAAAAAACAAGGGAAGTGGAAATGAATCTCCGGTGTCGTTTAGAGGTGAAAAATCTAGGAAGTGGAAATGAATCCTGTCGCTGCTTATGGCTATCATGAAAAAGAAATGAAATTGAATTTTTTGAGTTGTTTGCTTGTCTCATGTCAGGAAAATGGAAATGAAGATATGTATTTTTCGTGCCGTTCAGCGGCTCAATGCTTGACACATAGAAATGAATTTCTGGCGATGTTTCCCAGCAGAATGAATGAGAAATCAAATTGCATTTTTAGCATTGATTAGTTGAGGGAAATTGGAAAAATGTAAATAAATTCATAACGTTGTTTAGAAGCGCGAAATTAATGCAATGGAAATATAATTTCGATGTCGTTAAAGTGCATAAAATACGGAAAATGTCATGAATTTCTTCAACACTCAGTGGGAATTTAATGTACATGGAAATGAATTTCTATCATCGTGTATGTGAAGACAAGAGTGAGGGAAACGGAAACGATTTCTGCGTCTCAAAATGGAAGCAATTAGGCAATTAAAAAAAATTCTTAGCAATTAAATTTGGAACCACAGATCAATTTTAGCTCTCTTGTTTCTCCCATACTAGTATTAATACCATTTTGAATCATCACTATTTCTTCCACGACAGTGCTAGTAAAATTTTAAGTCAGTAATTTCTTCCGTACGAATACTATTGTAATTTTAACCCCACCCAATATGTCCCCTACAAAAACTATCTTAATTTTAACTCACGCATTGCTCTTATTCAATTATTAACATATTTTTTATTCGTCCAATTCTCCCACACAAGTGCTAACATAAATTTGTCCCACCTATTCCACCATACTAACACACTTTTAACTCATCTTTTTCTCAATACTAACATAATAAAAACTAATCTTTATTCCATACCAACATGATTTATGTGATCTTTATTCCATACCAACATAATTTAACTCATCTTTTTCTACATACTATCATAATATTAACTTATCTTTTTCTCCATGCTAACATAATCTAACTCACCTATTCCTCCATACTTATATAATTTAAACTCACATCTTCCTCCATTCTAACATAATTTAATTCATATTTTTCCCCATACTAACATAATTTAACTCACCTATTCCTCCATACTAATATAATTTGAACCCACGTATTTCTCCATGCTAACACGATTTACCTCACCTATTCCTCCCAGACTGGTGCTAACATGATTTCAGCTCCCCTGTACCTGCCTTCTAAAAGCCTCGGTTCATTTCATTGAACTTCACCCCGACGTGCCTGCAAAGTTTGGACTGCGCAGGCCAGGCTGCAGCTGCTCAAATGAACGCTTCCGTGAATACCGCCTTTGAGTCCAAGCATAGGACGAGGTCCCTCATTTCTGTTTTTGCGGATTCAAAAATTTCCATCATTTCTAATAAAAATGTGACCTCTCGAACACCGACGTTGGGTCCCTGAATTTTTATTCAAGCGTCGTGTTTTTAATCAGTATTAAGATGAATTACGACTTGTAAATCAGCGTTGAGGTACAGCATTTTGAATCAAAATCAAGGTGAGTTGTGGTTTTTTGAATCAGCATTAAGTCGAGTTACGACTTTAAAATCTGCATTTAATTGAGTAACCAAATTTTTATTCAGCATTAAATGGAGTTACAACTTTTTAAATCAGCACTAAGTTGAGTTACGACGTTTTTAATCTGAATTAAGTTGAGTTAACTATTTCTAATTCAGCATAAAATCAAGCTCCGAATTTTTCAAGCAGCATAAAGTGAGTTACGATTTTTTCAACCAGCATCAAGTCGAGTGATGAATTTTCATGAATCCATGATTTTTTTTCTATTAGTCGTGCGTTTATTCTGTATAAGCTCAGTTCCTGTTTTCATTCAACATAAGTTGAGTTGCAATTTTTTCTCGACGAACGTGCTTAAAATTCAGTAATACCTCAGAAGTCGAACACAATCCTCTCTGGAAAAGTGGTCAGCTTTTGAACTGGTCGACTTCCAAACAAATTTTCCTCACTATCACTAACATTCTTTTTAGGACCGATTTTTAGCTGTTTAGTACGTAAATTACCCAAGTACACAGAAAAATGAAATAGGGTATAACGCTGCGTAAGTTCACGAGTGACCAGAACAACGGACGACGTGTGACTGTCGACGCTCGGCTTGGTGGTGCGCTTTCCACTCGGCTAGGTTCGACTTCCACGCTTGTTCGGCTTCCGAGTCAAAAATCTCTAAAATTTTTTGTCCAACTTCCAAGTTGATAAACTTTCGAGCAGTTCGACTTTAGAGATATCACTGTATTGAATTAATTTAACAAGTGTTACTTTTCTACACAGTTTATTAGCAATTTTTGAATTGCAGAGACTAAGATTTTCACGCTCGTCACAATACAGAACTAGCTGTCTTCGCTGAAACGTAAGACTCTGACATACGGATTGGCATCTGTTCCAACTTTCTGAGACATTTAGTTCTGTTTTCAAGCGTAACTTTTATATCATCCTAAAGCACCTGGCGGCGATGGCTTTCTCAGAAACCTAAATATTCTGCAACGCGCTTAAATACGAGTATTTAGCATTTCGGAGTAGCATCCCATTGCTTTGAGCTCTGTCGCATCTTCCAGTCAATCTCTTCTCTACCCCAAAGCAATCGCTGTTAGATCTTGACGGTATTTTTTTTTCAAATGAATTCAACGTATCAAACCTCGTCTAGAGCAACATCAGGATCACTGTTTTTTTTTTACGTGAACACGGATTAATGTTTCTGCTAACTGTATCGTTTTCAGGCTGAATTTGTTTTAACCCTTCACCGTGTTGGTGAGAGTCAAAAACTTCTATGAACAGCGATAATATATTTTACCACCTGCGGAATTTGTCCCCTTATGCGTTCTTTAAAGTTCACTGGCGAGGGGCAGTTCCTTATTCTTTGTGATGTCGGTGACAGCCTGATGCCGGTGCCAGTCTAGTGACGGTGGTTGTAGTGAAGGTAGTTCTATAGTGACGGTGGTTGCAATGGCAGTGGTTGTAATGACGGTAGTCATAATGGCAGTGGTTGTTATGACGGGGGCTGTTATAACGATGATTATCGGGACGGTGATTGTATTTACGGTGATTGATTTGATAAAGATTATAAAAATAATAGTTGTAATGACGATTGTTGTAATATCAGTGGTTATAATATCAGTGGTTCAAACTCATGAATTTTTGCAGATGACAATTCTTTATCTGTGTTTTTTTTTACGAAATACGTTTAGAAATATCTAGTTAAATAAATCAAGAATGGAAAATAGTTTCGTTATAACACTAAACATAATCTGAATGTCATCTAGTACTAGGTGTATACTTTTTTGCATTAGAAAAAACATTACTTCCCAGCACTATGATTGCTCTGAAAAAATTTAAGAAGCCAACAGTTACTAATTTTGGGGCATAATAATACAGGTAAATGAACTTTCACTTCTACGGATCCAGCTAATCAAATATGCGAGAAGCTATCCAAATCCAATAAAATTTTGCGCAAAATTAGGTACATCCTACAAAACGATGTACTTAAAATCTTTTAAATCAAGTCGATTCATCCATTTATTCGACATGGCATTGAAGCCTGGCGTGGCACAGACAAAAATGACACTGAGAGCATTCACAGTGGATAAAAAATGGTATTTGAGTTAAATCCAAGTAAGATTACAACGCCCACACCAACGATAAAAATCTCTTACTGCACTTTCATTGATCCGTCTATCCGACGTGAAATTGAAGTCTGGCGTGGTACAGAGAAAGATAAAACTGAGAGTAGTCGAACTGCAAAAATCTATTAGAGTTATGTCCAGCTGAGAAGAATATAACGCCTACACCAACGATTTTATTCCGAACCGAAAAATTTAGAATTTGTTTGACTGCTGCCGATTTGCTAATGGAAATTTTTAGGTGTGCATTGTACAAAGTGACCGAAAACTGGGAAATTCTGCGGCAAACTAATGCTCAAAATGACTACTGTTATTATTGGTGCGAAATAGACACCATTTTCCTCAAACGTTAAAATTTCATGATATTTTTGCTGCTGTCGAGTTGGAGAACTCCACCGCTAATGATTTGAGTGCTCCTGTCACTTATATAGGTTTAAACCTTACAGAATCTCAAGTCACTACTAAAATACATGACAAATAAAGCCTAGAAAAGAAGCAAAGTAAGCAAAAATTTATCGTCTCCAAATCATATTCCTCACCGTGAGTATTGCGTGGTGTCAAACTGTACTCATAGAGCTGTCAACGTAAGAATATACCTATGTGTTTTTCAGCAGGTCTTGATTTATGTGTATGTTTAGGCGATAATGAACTATAAAATTTATATAACTTTAAAATATTTCTGCAGGAAAACATTGAACAAACTGTTCGACCATATTTTATTTCACTTTGATATTCACATACGCTGTCTATGTTTAACCGGTTATTTGTGCTAATATTGTTGGAATTTTGATAATTCCGAAACGTATGCAATAAACGTAAAGTTCGTTTTTACTCTGGTTCGATTTTTTATTCTAGGGGTAAGATTTTCTACGAATAGTCCTATTGGAAATATAATATTGTTGAGTGTTAGATACTGAGTTATTAAATTCTTGAGTCTCATTTGCGACAGTGTAAATGCTTGTGATGAATAAAAGATTAGGAATTTTTAAAATCTTTTAAATAAGCATGAATTTTTCCCATTCCCAACATACGGAAGTGAATGCTTCGTAGGTGACTTGACTCATGTAGTTGACTCATGTCACCATGACATGACTTATGTAAGTGACTTATTTTCGAGTGTCATTCTTGTCAGAGACGTCTCTGGCATCTCTAATATTGCCTCTGACTTGAGTCCGATTACCTTAAGGTTTTTCACCCTTTCTCATTAGTTTTGAATTGATTAATTTTTCCCTAGTTTCAAATTAATTCATTTCTCTTGTGTTTTCATAATTTCGATCATTTCCTAGTTATGAATTGGTCTACATTTTTCTCTCTAAATTCAAATTTATTCATTTCTCTTTAGTTTGAATTTATTCAGTTTTTCCTATTTCTGAATTGGTCTATGTTTATCTTCCTGGTTTTGAATTTATAAATTTCTTCGTAGTATCGAATTATTTTATGTATTTTTTCTTAGTTTCGAATGAATTGATGTGTAAGTTTCCCCTAGTTTCGAATTAATTCATTTCCACAAAGTTTTGATTTTATCTTTATATTTCTCTCTAGTTCCAAATAGATTTATTTCTCCCCAGTTTTGAATTTATTAATTTATCCCTGGTTAATTTATTTATATATCATTGGTTTCGTATTTATTTATATATATGCGCCCAAGTTTTTGAATTTATTCATTTTTCTTTGTTTTCCAATTGATTTAACTCGCGCTCATATCTAGATTTGCTATATATATATTTTTTCCTAGTTTTTAATTAATTTATTTCTCCCTGGTCTTGAATTTATTTATCCTTAGTTTTAAATTCAGTTATTTCCTCTTAGTTTCGAATTTCCTTATCTCACCCTAGAGTTTAATTCATCATTTATACCTCCTCAATTTAGAGTTTTTTCATGTATATTTCCCTAGTTTCCAATTTATTTAGCTGTTTCTACCTTGTTTCAAATTTATTTATTCATCTGTCTCTAATTTAGAATTTATTTATTTATTTATACATATTATACATCACTAGTTTTGAAATTGTTCGCATATTTCTCCCTACTTTCAAATTCACATATACATTTCTCCACTCTTTTCGACTAAATTTTTTTTCGATTATATACATCTGTCCACGATGTTGAATTTATTTCTGCAGTTTCCATTTGAGTTGGAAGGGAAGTTGCAGAGGCTCTCGAGAGCACATCGGGATGTTGACACTCAGCTCAAGGCTTCAAGTCCCAACTCGGCCCGCCCCTTGAGTGTGTCTAGTGCGATGGGTACTTGTCTTTGGCTTCTTTTCCTGAGTGCCTGCCTGTGACCATATATGGGACAGTACCTTAAAAATAATTCTACTTCTTTTCCTGAGTACCTGCCTGTGACCATATATGGGGCAGTACCTCAAAAAATGAGGTAACACAGCGCAAGAGTACGGGAATGGGATGGTGCTAATTCGCAAGGTACCACGACCTTCGATTTTGACCATAGCTGACTGTGACCATAAATGTAGGGGTACCGTAAAGCGAGGTAGTGACACAAGGGTAGTAGAGTACGATGGTACCGTGACTCAAGGGTGCCTCTGCTTTAGATATTTTATGAGTACTTGACTGCGGTAAAAACGTAGGGTTACACTACTGCATTACTGTTATTAATGTGTTACTTTCATAATTGTATTACCTTCATAAGTGTCTTACTTTCAGTAATGTGTTACTTTCATTAATGTGTTACTTTCATAATTGTATTACCTTCATTAGTGTCCTACATTCATTAATGTGTTATTTCATAATTGTATTACCTTCACTAGTGTCTTACTTTCATTAATGTGTTACTTTCATAATTGTATTACCTTCATTAATGTCTTACATTCATTAGTGTCTGACTTTCATAATTGTATTATCTTCATTAATGTCTTACTTTCATTAATGTGTTACTTTCATTAAATTTCATTAATGTGTTACTTTCATCAAGTTTCATAAATATATTTCTTTCATTAATGTATTTCTTTCATCAATGTGTTACTTCTATGAAAGAAATTTTTTATAAATGTATTACTTTTATGTATGTATCACATTCATCAATGTATTATTTCAGATTAATCGCCTGCAGTCTCAAATAGTCACCTGCAATTCAAAGTCATATTTTATTTTTTAGATTTTTGTTCATGAATAAGTTCTTCGGTCGTGCCCTAGCGATTAAGAAAGCATGCATGTTGCTTTACGACGGTGAGATTAGGCAGGGATTTTAGGCTACGAAGTAGAGCAATAATTTTTCGACAAAAATGACAAAATACGCGCTCAGGTTTCAATGTTTTAGAAATACTGAAGCACATCAAAGAAAAAGCCTCATTAACGCTGGATTTCCACGAGCGCTTTAGGTAACGAAGTTTTAAGTTCTCAACTAAATGCAAATGAAGTGAAATGCTAGCTTAATGAGTAGAGCAGTTTATTTTCTAACCGTTTCCCCTCGTATCTTTTTTCTACCATCATCATCAGGAGAGCTGCATAGCTCTAATTAAAAATTGCAGTTGCGAGACGAGATTTGAACCTAGTCTTTTTTGTCAAAACTGTTAAAAACAACCCTCAGGAAACGAAAGAACCTGCTGGAAATATGGTGCACCAATCCTTAAGCAATATAACAGTTTTATCAATCGGGATAACTCCCCGGTACTGGAAAAGGCCGGCATTTTTTACATGTTTGTATCATTAAGTTATATTTTTTCAGAAATCCTAATTTTACTTTAAGTTTTTCAATGGCGCTAATAAAGGAAGTGAGTTTTACATAATTTAGTACTATGATGTAGAAGGATTCATCTCAAAGAGCAGAAAATGAATACTTGGCCTTGAACTTTTCATCGTTAAAGTTAAAATCGTGAAAAGGGCTTAACCAAAGGAAAGGGGAATTTCTTTCTTCAGTAAAATTAGGGAATTGCATTGCATAAATTGCACTTTAACTTATCGAAATATTATAAAATTTGAGACAATAAATGAACTGTTTCCTGAACACTTACGATGTTTTCAAGTTAAATTTGCAATTCTCTTCAACTCATCGAAAGTTTTGCTCCCCTAACTTAAGTTTCGACTTATTCCAGTTTTATTGATGCATTTTTATTTTGTCGTTTCTTCTCATATTTCCAACATGATGTTTTTAGAGATTAATACAGTTGTGTTTTCTTTTTAAACTTCAAACAAATTTTTTGAGGATGATCACGCTTTATAACATATCTATGTTCATGCCCACTATCACTTCTATTTACTATTTAATCGTACTAGCTGTTATAGTTTAGAACGACAATTTTGAGCATTTTAAGCGGTAAAATGCTGTTTTACTTCTTCATAGATTCATTCTTTATGCACACGTCCTATAATATGACATTTAATTATCATGATACAGAGCATAACAAATGCTGAAGAAAGCATACTTTCTCTGAATTGCACTATTTGACTAGTTGGAATTATCTCATAACTAAACCAATGTTTTAAATCTATTATTTGTGTACTAATAAACTCAATGAACAAATCTAGGCATGGTCTTTCTCGAACATTTTACAAGAAAATATTTAATTCAACATCAAATGCAGGCATGAAAGTACATGCTTTCGTTTCGATCCTGGCACTCTCATATCAAGTTCTAGCGGAGAGCGTTCCAATTCACAGTTCTATAATTTTGAAAATCTCGAAAATTCGTTCAATGGACCATGATGTGAAGAGTTTTCGGTCCCTACACAGTCTACTTCTCACCAAACAAACACTTACGTTCCTAAGAATGAAAGAAATTCTTATAAACTTTGTCATTGTATCGTGAATATCTGTTGAACTTCTTCCACTCTTTTATTCGAAATGAAATATACAGAATTTTCTTAGCTTAGAGATTCTATCTGCGTGCGTGCATAACTGATGCATTCCTCTAGCACGGAACTGCTCAAGTTCTGACGATCACAACGCTAGACTGAAGACAAAGTGGCCATGATAACACCCACATTTTCTAGCTCAACATTTCAATCACTCAGACTTCAAAGTGGAAAAATTTCCCAACTCTTGCCGAAAATGTTGCAGAAGCCTGCCGGCAGTTGCGTCAAAGCAGTCACGTTCGTACAGCCAACTTCTGACTAGACTCGCCCCCGGGCCAAAAGAGATGACTTTTCTAGGTCTTGTTTTGGAAGTTGAGTTGCGTAGCACCGTCAGGAAACGCTGTTTTTCCCGAGGTTAAAGTACACGACGTTGCCGATTCTACTCGTGCAGCTTCTTTGTCTCAAAAGTGCGAATTCTCCAAGTTCATTGGAACCGAGTCCGCAGCTGCCAAAAAAATTCTGTCCATTTTCTACGCGAAATAGTTTTTAAATTAGAGGGGACCCTGAAGTTTCGAGAGCAGATTTTGTTAGCTGGAACATTTTGGCGGTTGATCAGAATTTAGAGAAAAATTTCAAACATGAACAAAGAGGAATATCTTTCAGCTCGACGTAGAACTTAATTTTATTGTTTGCAAAGGACGTTGAAGTAAGGAAATTTTGAATTAAATGAATACAACCTCAATTTTCTATTAACATTTATTACCGCTATGCATTGACTTGCGTAATGGTCAACTTTGCCAAGCAAAAATTTTTATTTTGGTTTATTCATCAAAGTGATGAAAGCTACAAAATTCCTCCTCTAAATAAGGACGAAAAAGACGTAGGACATAGGTGATTTAAAGTTTTATTTTTGCAAAACGAAATTGAAAAAAAACATACCAAAGGTGTCACCCCCGAATTTTTGTTGTCTAACTACGTGAAAAGTTTTTTACTGCGGATCACCGATGCAAATGAAATAAATTTTGAATGACTCATGTTATGATATCAAACTGATTTCAAACTGGAGAGACAAAAATTTTTTCCAAAAAACAATCAAACAATTCTATAAGAAAATCAAGTTTACATATATTATTTTTCTTAGCATTAGGAATGAAATTGTTTTATACTTCTGAATGTTCTTGTATTTTCATCTTTTTCTAGTGAAGCACTGAATAATTTTCTATCTTTGCATCAACCACGGAGTATAAAAAAAACACTCACCTCAATGCCAACACTTCTTAGAGGCCCATCCATTTCCTCTCATTTATTTATTGCAACCATTTCATAGTGTACGTATTTCTTTAAATCCTGATTTATCTTTAAACACCAGACATAAATTTAGAGAGTTTGTTAAGTTATTCAGGAATATTAAAAGCATAATTATAAGCCGCACTCATAAAATACAATGGATAACTGCAAACGATGATCGAAATAGAATATGAAATAAGTAATAACAAATGAAATGAAATAAAATAAAACAAAATCAAATAAGCGGACGCAATAAATCGCATTCCCCAGTGTAAACGTAAGGGTCACATTCAAGGACGAACGTAAATTGAAATTTCGTATTTAAACCCGTGATTTAACGATACCAAAATGTTCTTGTTTAGCAACGTAAAACTCATGATGAAACTGGAGTTGAAACTCACATGAAACTTGAGTTGAAACTAACATTGAACTTAAATTGAAAGTCACATGAAACTAGGGTTGAAACTCGCATGAATCTTGAATTGAAACTCACATTAAACTTAAATTGAAACGCACATGAAACTGGGGTTGAAACTCGCATGAATCTTGAATTGAAACTCACATTAAACTTAAATTGAAACGCACATGAAACTGGGGTTGAAACTCGCATGAATCTTGAATTGAAACTCACATTAAACTTAAATTGAAACTCACATTAAACTTAAATTGAAAGTCACATGAACTAGAGTTCAACTCCGATGGAGCTACAGTCGAAACTCATTTGAAACTAGAATTGAAACTCAGACGAAACTCGAGTTCACCTTCTGTTTCCTATTGAAAACCTGCCTGCTTCGCGTGCTTCAGGGTTCCGGGCAATGGCCCGCACCGGTTTCGGGCAATAGCCCGGAAGAGACGTACGGGTCCGATTAGTCCGGCAACCGATTCCGCAGCTCACTTTTGCCATCGGAAATTGAGAACCCGGAATGGAAATCCGATAGGCTGTCGTAAAATTAATTGCTCAGATTGATAGGAGAATTGTAAGCCATGACGTGAGAAGAGCAAGTGTCAGGCGCTCGAGGAGGTGCGTTGTCAAGGGAAATGCGAGGTCCTTTTTACGGAGCTGAAGCTGCTGCTGCGTACAAGCGCTTGGAAGCTCGAGCTGTCGAAACAGGAGTTCAAATTCTGGCAATTAAGTGCTTAATGCGTCCGCTGGAGACGAGGATACTGTATTAAAAGGTTTATCAGGTAATTTCTGGGGGAGTTATTCATTTCTTAGAAGAATCCGATTATTTGTGCTCTATAGGGGATTTGATTAAGTTAAACCTTGAGATGTCGAAACAGGAATTGAAATTGCAGTCAATGATATGGGAGATGCGCCTGCTGAAGACTATATTACTAAAATAAAGGATTTATCAATTCATTTCCGAGGGAGTCTGTCCCAAAAGAATTCAATCATTTGACCTTAGTAACGGATTTTATTAACTTACACCTCGAACGAGCCGACGCGTCGAAAGGACAATGATTCCTAGAGGGGCTTCTCCATTCACCTCTGAAAACAATGCCCTCATAAGGGAATTGACAAATTAATACTCAAAAAAAGGAAATGAACCAGCCGGAAAATTTTACAGAAATTTTTCAAGGGGACCTAAATCTCAAGAATTTCGTTCTCTTCATAGACTGTAAGCCAACCGGAAAATTTTACAGATATATTTTAAGGGGACCCGAATCAAAAGAATTTTGTTCGCATCTTAGACTGTAAACCAACCGGAAATTTTACAGAAATATACCATGGGGACCCAAATCTCAAGAATTTTGTTCTCATCATGGACTGTAAAAGGCTTGTGTGTTTGATGGAAGAAGATTCATTCCACGGTGGCTGGAGATTGATGCAGATTTGAGAGATGACTCAAGAAACGGATCAGTTGGTCCGAACTGAGCGTTGCAAGCATGATTGACGCTTAGATTACCGTGAGATTGCTTCGCCATTTTAATCGAAGATTTACGACAAGGGAATATTGAGAGTGTCGCATGCGGTGCGGAATATGACCAAATGAATCATTCATAACTAAATTGATATGGACTAAATAGAGCTCTAGGATTTTCTGAACAGAGGTTTTATTTTTGTCACATAGGCGGTTGTCCGAGGGGATTTTTTACTTGTATAAAATGTACCCAATTTCATCATATTGTATTAATGAAACGAAACTTGGAGTGTGATATTCTAGTGCAAGTAAAACATGCGATTTTAATATAGGGTAAATCAGTTCATTTTGAGCACTAGGCAAACGAGGCCTGGATTGTATTGGCAGTGTACGTAGTACACGCTGAATGATCATTGCGTATATAATATACACAAAACTCGCTAATATGGTGGAATATTTTTTACATTTCTCAAATATTTGAGTCAATTTTCTTGTAAAATTTTCCGACTGATTCTTAACGTCACTCATAATATATTTACTGAATTTCAGATGTCATAAAAGATCCGAAAAAATATATTAGCACAAAAAATATATTAGCAAAATAATTTTTGGATACTGATAAACATTCTTTAAATTTTATTCCTATCTTGACCAAAGAATTCATTTTGCATCGACTCGATTGTTCTGGTATCTGAAGGCAGCGTAATGCTAAGGGTTGTTTTTGCAGCAATGGAAATTGGTGAACATTCTTTGACTTTTTTCTTTTTTTAACTGGGAATATTGGTAAACTACTGAAAACATACTTTCTGGACTATTTTCGTGACAGCAAAGGCAACTTTCAGGACGACAACGTTCGCATCCATATGGTTAGAGATGTTCAAGATTGGATATCTGCGAGTGAGGGAACATTTGAGCCCAATGACTGCCAACCACAATAACTTAACTTGAAGCTCAATAAAAATTTACTGAATGAGCTCAAGAAGAATGTGCGAGACTCATCGCTCCTTCCTTCAACAATGACTGCTCTGTGGGACAGGTTGCTTCAATTACGTGCACTGGTCCACCCCCTTTATTTGAAAGAAGAAAGAAGGCGATATGAAAGAAAGGCCGAAAGAAATAAAAATAATCAATCTCTCGAGAGTTGATGAGGCCGCGTGCACACGGCCTGTCAAAAATATATAATAATGTTCGACAAATCATATGACGTATGTTCCTATTTCCTAAGAATTCATGTGATATTCATTCCTACCCAAATCTGATGGATTAATGCACTGGAAATTGTGGAGTTGAAGCTTGTATCACAGATACGCTCATCACACACTGCAGGCTGGCTTCGGACCGACAGTCAGACAGACGGACGTGGCTCTTATTATACTCGTACTATAGATTATGTGCAAAAAAGAGGTGTAGAGGAACGATTATCTCTTAGAATGCATTCCAGGTAGAATGAAAGCTGTAATTCGAGCTACAGGTCCAACTGCTTACTTATTAACTTCTGAAGTGTTTCTTTTTTGCCACGTACCGTGTGGAAATTACGATCAATGCTGAATAGATGACGGTTTTGTAGAGCCTGATTTAGTTACCTGAAACTATTCACAAAGTGTCGTTTGTGCAGAAATAAGAGGCTTGTGCCGACCAGCGTACTTTTAATTTGCTAAAATCATTACCGTTATTGGAGCAGCTGGATCGCGTCTCAATTGTTTCCAAATTCTAAGTCTGAGCGGATTTTGATGGGCGTAAACCTGACCACAGCATGAATGCAAATTTTATTTTCCTAACTAAAAATTCCATTTTATCCTCTTGCAAAGTATGATTTAACCTGAAGGGCAATATTTAAGAATACTAGCCACGAAATGGTTAATCTCTGATCCATTAAATGGATACCATATCGGCCACGAAATGGCTGATCTGACGACCATTAAATGAATCTTGTGTTCGTGGCAAAATTCGAGGCTAGAAAAATAGATTGAGTTCATTACATAGCGTCTGCAATTAGCATTCAGTTATGCGAATAATAAAAACATATTTTTCCTGTTGTTGTGTACTCAGACGGTCGAGCAGAAGAAGTGCGTATGCATTACGACGTAAATCATGGAACTTTAATGCGATGCGCTGCGTAAATTTCGTGTTTCAATTTTAGACAAGTGGTGACGTAAGCTCATTAACTTCAAAGCGATCGTATTGACGAAATGCAAAGTTGAAAACACTTGCACGTGAACTAAAAATTTTCTGAAAACAGATTCTTTTCCATGCTACAAAGGTGATTCCAGAGTTAGAAAATCCCGTTTAATCACTTGTTTTGCAAAGCTTCAATAGGATTTTTACGTTGTTGATGATTTCTTGTTGTTTTGACACCAAGATTTGTTCCCATTTTAATTATAACCTCCGTTTACTCTAATTGAATTATTTCCAGTTTGCATTTAAATCGTTATAAATATTAACCATTTCAAAGTTATGAAGCATTCTGGATATTTTGATGATTATTTGTTTTAGTCTATGTTTTTACTTGGGGCTGCTTATTAAAACTTCTTTATTCATATAAGTGTGTTTTGTTGTCATTTGTTAACGACATCAAAATTGAATTCTAAAACACTGCTATTGGAGCTGCAAGAGAGTCCCAATAATATCGTACTTTTTAACATAATATAAACAGCTATGGGGGTTCGAAATGAATCCGAATAATTTCGTATTTTTTACATCATATTCCAGTATCTCAATACACTTGGACATAATTTGGCATAAGAGTCCGGATCATTTCACCCAATAATGCAAGGTATCATTCGAATTGAAGTGAAACATCAAGGAATAGAAACTAACTGATATCCCTAAACATTTTCTGCTCACGCGAAGAGTGCCAAAAAAGAGTGTCGTCCCCTAAAAAAAATAATAAAAACTTCTTGAACAAATTGAAATACGTCACATCGTTTTATTCGCAAACGAATTGGCTGACTTTACTAGACGGGTTACTTTATAAAAATGACAACGGGTATCTGAAAGGAAGGAAAAAGTCCTCGGGCTCAATTGCCGGTAAATTTGCAGTCTCCGACCTGAATGGAATCGCAGGCCGAGCCTCAGGTACTCTTTGCGGGTGTTTGGGCGCTACTGCGTGAAGTATACTTGCGCTTTCTTTGAATTTCCATGTACTTTTTCGGTAGTTTTATATTTTTTGAGCTTATTCTTTGCATAGTTTTACTTGCGTGTTTTTTTTAATATGCGTATTTTTCATATAATACGTTTTTGCTACTGGGTATCTACTTAACTTTCTCTTCAAATTTCCGTGTACTTTTTCTGTATTTCTATATTTTTCGAGCTTAATTTTTGCATAGTTTTACTTGACGTTGTGTTGATATTTTAATTCCACCTCCTTCTTTCTTAATAATAATTGTTAATTATTATATAATTAATTCACTATTAATTCACTTCTTTCTTTAACAACCATAAATAATCTTCTTTTAATTCCCATGTACTTTTTGGTAATTTTAGGTTGTTCGAGTTTATTCTTTGCATAGTTTTACTTGACTTTGGGTTGATTTTTTAATTTCATTCTTTTTCCAGTTTTTGCTGCTATGTTTCTACTTGTGTTTTTCCGAGTTTCTATGTGTTTTTTAAGAATTTTAGATTTTCTTGGCTTATGCTCCGCTTAGTTTTAAGTTTAAGTTTAAGTTTAAGTTTAAGTTTCCGTCTAGTTCTTTAAGTTTCGTGATTTTCAAGTTTTGTATCTCATTTCCTCCAAATTTCATTTTTTGCAACTGGAAATTAACATTTATTTTTCAATTTCAAATTATCCATTCGTGGTTTTATGATTTTTGAGTTTTATTCTCCGTGCGTAGCTTGGTGTTGGCTTTTAAATTCTTCCATTTATTAACGTAAAAACTCATGGTTTTGCTACAGGAACACTACTTTCTACTATCTTTGGAACTTAACGCGCGTTTTGGATTAATTTTATAAATGCCGAGTCTATTCTCCGTTTCGTTTCATGTGGTTTCGTGAGTTTTTGACTTCTGCCTTTTGTTTGATTTTCGCTTTTCATATTTTTGTGACTAGAACTCCATTTGCTTTTATTATGAAATTTCACGTATATCTGGATAATTTAAAATTTTTTCGAGCGTGTTTTTGGTATAGTTTCATGTAACTTTGAGTTGATTTTCAAATTTATCCTTTCAATTTTTAAAAGTTTTAAATCTCGATTGTAATGCCATAAGCCAAATGTTGCACGTTGAAGAAGTTTGTGGTTGAATAGGTCATTAAGTCCATTCAATATCGAGGCAGATTCTCTCATGATTGTAGAAAACGGAAAGGGCAGGTAGACGCTAAATTGGAAACTCTACCTACCACTCAATAATTTATTCAATAATATGCTTAATAATCTACTCAATAATATACCCAATAATCTATTCAATTATCTAATTAATAATTTATTCAATAATATACTTAATAATGGACTCAATAATATACCCAATAATCTATTCAATTATCTAATTAATAATTTATTCAATAATATACTTAATAATGGACTCAATAATCTATTCAATTATCTACTCATTTTTCTACTCAATAACATATTCAGTTATCTGCTCAACAATATATTCAATAATCCTGCTCTTCACTCCCTGCTCAATAGGCTAATAAGCTGAAGGACTTTGTAATCACCAGGTGATTGTGAACATGGACAGAGCAATGCAAAATCTGGTCTCTTCTCATCTATTTTCTTGAAATGCACTCATTTTCTTTGATGATTTATTCATTTTCTGGTAACTTTTGCCCACATCATTTTTGAAAGTTCATCTGAAAGTTTCAGAGTTTAAGCTTTCATTTATTTCGTACACGATTTGTGACATTCAGTGTAGTTTGTTGAGAAAAGGAATTTTCTGGTTAAAAATTCCGTACTAGGTCCAACATTCAATATCCTATTGAATAGGTTTCAGAAGTATTGATCTTGTTCGTTTTTGTTAAACTTTTCCAGATTTGCTCTCAAGTTTAAACATTACGTCTCTGCTCTGTATTCATACAATTTACACATTTTAATTATTTCCCTCTTTAAGTAATTGTGAAAGATATTTTTTTAGATAATTTCGGTCGATTCAGGTCGATTTTGACCAAATTATCTAACTTTAGCTAGTTTTTCGGATAAAAATAAAAATCAGCTATTGTGAAATTATTTAGTAGTCCCAAGCAAAGCAATCTGTATAGTGAAATTTTATTCGAAAAATAAATGTAGGGATTTAGAATGCTTCACAGGCACTGGAAGATATTATTAAAAACAGCCTCCGTGATCTTGGCAGGCCGTCGAAAATACGCACACGCGCTTGGCAACAGAATTTAAAGAAATATGAAATAATTAGAAAATGTGAATAAATGTAGGATGCTAATACGAAGAAGAAATTACGTTTTTCTCCGAATTTCTATGTATTTCTGGGGAATTTAGGTTTTATTGAGACAAAATGAATATTGAAATTATAAAAACTAGAACTTTAGGGGAATTTTAGGTTTTCTTAAGACAAAATAAAAATTAAAATATAAAAAACTAGCACTTTAGGGGAATTCTAGGTTTTCTTGAGACAAATTGAATATTGAAATAATAAAAAACTAGAACTTTAGGGGAATTTTAGGTTTTCTTGAGACAAACTGAATATTGAAATAATAAAAAACTAGAACTTTAGGGGAATTTTAGGTTTTCTTGAGACAAACTGAATATTGAAATAATAAAAAACTAGAACTTTAGGGGAATTTTAGGTTTTCTTGAGACAAACTGAATATTGAAATAATAAAAAACTAGAACTTTAGGGGAATTTTAGGTTTTCTTGAGACATATTTAATATTAAAATAATAAAAAACTAGAACTTTAGTGGAATTTTAGGTTTTCTTGAGACAAATTGAATATTGAAATAATAAAAAACTAGAACTTTAGGGGAATTTTAGGTTTTCTTGAGACAAATTGAATATTGAAATAATAAAAAACTAGAACTTTAGGGGAATTTTAGGTTTTCTTGAGACAAATTGAATATTGAAATAATAAAAAACTAGAACTTTAGGGGAATTTTAGGTTTTCTTGAGACAAATTGAATATTGAAATAATAAAAAACTAGAAGTTTAGGGGAATTTTAGGTTTTCTTGAGACAAATTGAATATTGAAATAATAAAAAACTAGAACTTTAGGGGAATTCTAGGTTTTCTTGAGACAAACTGAATATTGAAATAATAAAAAACTAGAACTTTAGGGGAATTTTAGGTTTTCTTGAGACAAATTTAATATTAAAATAATAAAAAAAACAGAACTTTAGTGGAATTTTAGATTTTCTTGAGACAAATTGAATATTGAAATAATAAAAACTAGAATTTTAGGGGAATTTTAGATTTTCTTGAGACAAATTGAACATTGCAAAAATAAAATATAAGGTTATGGAGATGCTGACTTCCTCGTGTTAATGAGTTAGCCCAAACTGGAGTTCAGCGACGAATTTTTCCTTCGTTACGTCGGCTTTTTATTTATATGTTTTGATTAATTTGCTATTTCATAATTTGTATTTACATGCATTACAAAACTTAGAATGATAAAAGGGAATTTATTTGTCTATGTTTTTCTCTGAATCATTTGTTGGGCAATTGGCTTTGGAATATTCATCAGCTAAGGGACTTTATATCAATACATTTTAAAAATTGATTTATATTTTTTGCATCATCTTTATTTGAAAAAAGGTAGTTTATTCTTTAACTGGAGAGGGGACTATGTATGCAAATTTGCATTGGAACTTGCCTTTAACTTAATTACGGGCTTTTTTTGGAGGTTGTTGATGGTTTTACAACTATTTGTAGAGTGATGATTATTCCTTATAACAAATTTGTCTGATTAATGGTAATTATTTATCATTAATTTTTTATTTTTTCAGTTTTAAATATTTTACGAGCGAACATTCAAAATGAATTAGGCTGTTGCTTCTATAAATATTATTGGAGATATTGTTCATTATAAGTCGTAGTGTTTCGACATAGTATACACATTCTCGTTCGGTAGATTTGAATTTTTTTAAGCAAACACGCATTTTTTATCGTTATTTATAAGTAGACTCGATAACCTTCAGATGAGTTAAGTTCAATTTCAAATTCTTGAATGCCAACAACACTTTTTTATGCATAGTAGATTTATTTCCATATATACTTTTATTTATATTTTCAAAGGGGGCAATTATTTTTCCGTCGTGAGGAATAACAAGTAAAGGAAACCTGCGGCACTGACAACAATTTTATTGTATAGAAGATTTATTCGCAAACATAACTATATTCATACTACCAAAGCGAACTCGTATTGTTTTGTCCTTAGATATAACAAGTCAAGTGAACCTGCGGAACAGCTAGGTACGTTGTAACCCTGTAAAAATTAGAAAACAACATCAGTTAGGACCCGCAAAGCCACCTTCTGATCATGACTGGAATGAGAGATCCTGTTTTTGCTCCTATTTGTGTATCGCAACCAGAATTTAAAACGTGGACGTCGGCTTAACTTTGTTGCGGAAGAAATATTCTTCGAGACTCGTCAAAAGTTGCTCATGGATAATGGATATATTATTTTTTTCTGCGGAAGTCTCTGTGGAAAAGATTTCGTTTCCGCACCCTGTCAGTAACACGCTGCCTGCCTGAGACAGACGCACGTCGCCGCGGAAACAAGATTCTTATTCCCTAATTTTAGACTTTGCTTCCAAGTGAACTTCTTGAGTAACACAAGTTTTGGAAGTTTTCTAGAGACTTAAATGTTCGTTCAAATTTTACCGAAGAGAAAGGTATTCTTTCGTTGTAAAGAGAAAAAAATGCGATTACATTTTTTCCTGGAATTCGTTGGAGATTCATGTTATCGTCATTTTTTATATTTTTTTATATTTTTGTAACATTTTACTTTGAGAACGTACATATAAAAAATGCATAATACAAGCTTAGAACAAACTTTCTTATTCAATATTTCACTCTAGACTAATGTTTGAAGAGCAACTGCAAAGAAAAGTTTCGACAACGTTGCTACACAAAACACAAGTCCATTACAAAATTAGAGAGCGTTGTTACACAAAACACAAATCATTGCAAAATTATAGAGCGTTTTTACATAAAACACAAGTCTATGAAAAAATTAAAGAGCGTTGTTACACAAAACACAAATCCATGACTAAATAAAACAGCTTCGTCATACAAAACACAAATCTGGAAATTAGGGCCATTTCAGATGGAAATGAGTTTTTTATCCCGTTTTCAGGATGCCCCCAAAATAAGTACTTATCCTTTGACTTACGATTACGCATGTATTTCTGGTTTTTGTTTAGGGTTCAGCTAAGTTTTCTTTTATGACGTGCAATTGTCCAACCAAATTTAATGTTCCACTTTGATTTAACTTATTGAACCTACATCTACGTAAGTAAACAACCAAATCCTAATAAAATACAGGAGTTTTGGGTAGTTAACGAGTTATTTCATCTCTGTGGGACGCTATATTCCCTGTGGCATCTTTTGCTGCAGCACTCATAGAACCCGAACAATAAAATTCAAATTATGGTTTGATGATCTGTAATTAAATAATTTAGTGAACGATTAGGAACAATTTTGATCTACATTTCTCACACACTTTATTGCCATAACTTGTTTTATTCGTTACACTTATATATTTTTTGGCCGTGGATTATTCCTTCGAAAATTTTTATGATCACTGACACAGAAGTTTAATTGAAATACTCTCGACTTTATTTAAATATGTCTGATTCGACTACAAACTAACTTTAAACGGATAACTCGGAAAAATAGAAAACCGAAATTCAGAACTTGGGAAATTTTGAAAATTAAGACCAGAACATGTGGACTGTTAAAAATCATTACTCAAAACTTGTGGAACGTTGAAAATATCAACCAAATACTCGTGAAATATTGAAAATAAAATCCCAGAACGCGGTGAATATTAAAAATTCAAACCCATGAAAGTACAAAATGAAATCTCAGAACTCGTGAAAATTAAAAGTACTAACTCAAAACTTGTGTGATGTTTAAAATCAAAACCCAGGACTCGTGGAAAGTATAAAATCCAAATCCAGAACTCGTGCAAAGTATAAAATCAAAACCTAGAACTCGTGAAAAATTAAAAGTACTAACCCAGAACTTGTGTGATGTTTAAAATCAAAACCCAGGACTCGTGGAAAGTATAAAATCCAAATCCAGAACTCGTGCAAAGTATAAAATCAAAACCTAGAACTCGTGAAAAATTAAAAGTACTAACTCAAAACTTGTGTGATGTTTAAAATCAAAACCCAGGACTCGTGGAAAGTATAAAATCCAAATCCAGAAATCGTGAAAAGTATAAAATCAAAACCCAGAACTCGTGAAAAATTAAAAGTACTAACCCAGAACTTGTGTGATGTTTAAAATCAAAACCCAAGATTCGTGGAAGGTATAAAATCAAAATCCAGAACTCGTGAAAAGTATAAAATCAAAACCCAGAACTCGTGAAAAATTAAAAGTACTAACCCAGAACTTGTGTGATGTTTAAAATCAAAACCCAAGACTCGTGGAAGGTATAAAATCAAAATCCAGAACTCATGAAAAGTATAAAATCAAAACCCAGAACTCGTGAAAAATTAAAAGTACTAACCCAGAACTTGTGTGATGTTTAAAATCAAAACCCAAGACTCGTGGAAGGTATAAAATCCAAATCCAGAACTCGTGCAAAGTATAAAATCAAAACCTAGAACTCGTGAAAAATTAAAAGTACTAACCCAGAACTTGTGTGATGTTTAAAATCAAAACCCAAGACTCGTGGAAGGTATAAAATCCAAATCCAGAACTCGTGCAAAGTATAAAATCAAAACCTAGAACTCGTGAAAAATTAAAAGTACTAACCCAAAACTTGTGTGATGTTTAAAATCAAAACCCAGGACTCGTGGAAAGTATAAAATCCAAATCCAGAACTCGTGCAAAGTATAAAATCAAAACCTAGAACTCGTGAAAAATTAAAAGTACTAACCCAAAACTTGTGTGATGTTTAAAATCAAAACCCAGGACTCGTGCAAAGTATAAAAACAAAACCCAGAACTCGTGAAAAGCATGAAATCACGAGCTGAAATTCCTCATTTCCGGGTACACAAAATCGTTCGCTGAAGACTTGCTTTGGTACGGTTCAGCCTTGTCTCGGACACCACACAACTGCCGGTGTAACACCACACAGGCCCGTGTGGGCTTAAATCCTTTTATCCAGCGCCTTCTGCGGCAGCTTAGGGGCATCTATAGCGGCGGTGTATTACTTGCTCGGTGTGAACTGTGTCTTGTGTGGTGTGGTGGTCATTGTTGTATGGTGTTTATTGTTGCGTGGGGTTATTGTTGCTTGGGGGGCATTGTTGAGTGGTTGTTATTGTTTGCTTGGTGGTCAGTGTTGCGTGGTGGTCATTGTTTGCCCGGTGGTCAGTGTTGCGTGGCGGTCATTGTTTGCCTGGTGGTCAGTGTTGCGTGGTGGTCATTGTTGCGTGGGGGGCATTGTTGCGTGGTGGTCATTGTTTGCCCGGTGGTCAGTGTTGCGTGGTGATCATTGTTGCGTGGCGGTCATTGTTTGCCCGGTGGTCATTGTTTGCTTGGTGGTCATTGTTGCGTGGCGGTCATTGTTTGACTGGTGATCATTGTTGCGTGGTGGTCATTGTTGCGTGGTGGTCAGTGTTGCGTGAGGTTCATTGTTGCGTGGTGGTCAGTGTTGCGTGGTGATCATTTTTGCGTGGTGGTCATTGTTGCGTGGTGATCAGTGTTGCGTGGTGATCATTGTTGCGTAGTGATCATTGTTGCGTGGTGGTCATTGTTGCGTGGTGGTTAGTGTTGCGTGGTGGTTATTGTGGGATGGGTGTTATTGATGCTTGATTTTATTGCCATTTATAATAATAGGACAAATAATTGGAGGAAATGTAGAAGTATTTGATAATGAATCATATTATGTTCATTTCGAAAGATAGAAAGTAAAATACGAATAGGTAGTGTTTTTTACTCACAAAGGCTTATAATTGAAGGTTGGAAATGATATGTTTTATAACTTTTACTTGTTTATGAAGAATGGGAAATGTTTTTCTAAATACCCTAGAATTTAAAAGGCCGTGGAGGTTGGGGTTTATGACTTTTTTGTTTTTTGAACATTGATGAAGTTTTAGCGAACACCTAAGAATTTGAAGTTTAATGCTTTCTATTTGTTTTTGAATTATGAAATAAGTTTTGAGCCCTTTGGAATTTATTCAATGTTGTATAGTTTAGGCTTTATGCTCTTCATTTCTTCTTGAAAAATGAAAAAAAATTTAAGACACACCTAAAAGTTTTCGGTTATAAAATTTATGTTTTATGCTTTACATTTCTTTTTGAAGAATGATACAAGTATTTAACAAAATCTAAAAATTCAAGGCTATAAAACTCAGATTTAATACCTTTCATTGATTTTAAAAAATGATTGAAGTTTTAAATAGCATCTAAAATTCAAGGCTGTAAGGTTTAGGTTTAGTGTCTTTCAATGTTTAATTTATTGATAACAGTTTGAAACAACACCATAGAATTCAAGGTTGGAAAGTTCAGTTCATTGTTTTAAAATGATAAAATCTTTGAATAACATCCATAAATTCAAGACCGTAAATTTTAGATTGCATGGCTTTAATTCGTTTTTGAAAAACGATAGGAGTTTTAGAGATCACGTAAGGGGATTTGCGCTTCCTCTGGACGTGACCAGAGCGCAGCTAGGAAGCGTTATCTTGTCTTTGCACAACCGTTCTATTTCCCCTGGGGAAGAAACTCCCCTCAGCTCCCCACGCTGGGGAAACGGACAAACAAAAGGGATTCTATTTCTTTGTTCTCTTACGGTTTCAAAATTGGTGAATTCTTCTCCATGTTTCTCCTATTTACTTTTGGTTTTCAATGTGAACTTCGATTTTAAAAATTTCTTTTTTTGTCTTTCTTCGTTGTTTATTGCACGCTTGTATTTTCATGCCTTCCCTAATTTCCCCTGTATTTATACTGAACTGTTTTCTCTCCATGGTTCCCTTATATTTCCTGCTTTTATTCTGTACTCTTTTCTCTCAATGCTTCCCCTATTTTTTCAATATTTATACTATACGCTTGTCTTTCCATGCATCCCCTATTTTCTTCTTCTAAACAACGCATCTTTCTCTCCATGCTTACCTTATTTTCTTATGTATTTATACTGTGTATTTGTCTCTCGCAGCTTCCTCCATTTTCTTCTATATTTATGCCGTGCATTTTTCTCTTGAACTTTCTCCTATTTTATTTCGCTTCCCTACAGTGTATTTTTTCTCCGATCATTCATCATTTCTTAAGCATTTACACCATGACCTATCTCTCACGATATATCTTACATTTTAGCGCATTCAAACTGAGCAATTTTCCCTTTCAAAATTTTCATTATTTAAATACTTTATTTTCGGTGAAAAATTCTCGAATCCGAACAAAGAGATATTTCTAACCCGTGAAAACTTAAGCAAATCTTGAGTTCGATTAAAATAGTAACGAAATTATTAATTAAGATTGAGTTTTTCGCCGTCTTTTATATCGGATAAATAATTATTTCAGTTTCATTGATAATTTTCCTATTCACTAGTAGTGATTTACGGAAGCGATTTTTTCAAAAGGATCTCTCAACCTAATACAATTTCCTTCAAACGCCTCTCAATACAATTCCTTCTTCCAAACACAACCACGAATCATTTTTACGAACAAACCCTCATATACCTCAAGCCTTTCACTCCCCCATCCATTTCCTTAACAGCCATCACACCAAACATTTCCCCAAAACTCCCACAAATATACGAATTATTCCCCAGCACGCAACTCTTCCCGAATTTATCTCTTCCTTCAACTGGTCTCCCACTTTCCATTCCCATCCATAAAGTTTCTAGTCACTCTAGTCTTTCCAGAATATGCGCTTCCATCTCGCAACTTCTACCAGTTTTGGAGTCCGAGGACATCGCTGTGATGAATGGGTGCTGGCGCTGGGAGCTGTGGTGTGGTGCTAGGGTGTGTGCAGGTGAGTACTGAGTACTGTGGGTACTGGGCTGTGAGTACAGGTGAGTACTGAGTACAATGGGTACTTGGCTGTGAGTACTGAGTACAATGGGCTCTGGGCTGTGAGTACAGGTGAGTTCTAAGTACTGTTGGTACGGGGCTGTGAGTACTGAGCACAGTGGGTACTGGGCTGTGAGTACTGAGTACAATGGGTACGGGGCTGTGAGTATTGAGTACAATGGGTACTGGGCTGTGAGTACTGAGTACAATGGGCACTGGGCTGTGAGTACTGAGTACAACGGGTACTGGGCTGTGAGTACTGAGTACAATGGGCACTGGGCTGTGGGTACTGAGTACAGTGGGCACTGGGCTGTGAGTACAGGTGAGTTATAAGTACTGTGGGTACGGGCCTGGGAGTACTGAGTACAATGGGCACTGGGCTGTGAGTACTGAGGACAATGCGCACTGGGCTGTGAGTACTGAGTACAATGGGCACTGGGCTGTGAGTCCTGAGAACATTGAACAGTCGCCTGTGAGTACTAAGTACAATGGGCACTGGGCTGTGAGTACAGGTAAGTACTGAGTACAGGTGAGTTCTGAGTACAATGGTTACTAAACTGTTAGTACTGAGTACAATGAGAAACAATCTGTGAGTACAGGTGAGTAGCGGGTACACTTTATGTCCACATTTGGTGAGTGTACTAAGCTATAGAGAACATGTAAGTGTGTGTACTAAGCTGTAGAGAACATGTAAGTAAGTGTGTGTACTATGATGTAGAGAACATGTAAGTGTGTGTACTAAGCTGTAGAGAACATGTAAGTCTGTGTACTAAGTTGTAGAGAACATGTAAGTAAGTGTGTGTACTAAGCTGTGGGGAACAAATACGTGTGTGTACTGAGCTGTAGAGAACATGTAAGTAAGTGGGTATACTAAGCTGTAGAGAACATGTAGGTGTGTGTACTAAGCTGTAGAGAACAAGTAAGTGTGTGTACTAAGCTGTAGAGAACAAGTAAGTGTGTGTACTAAGCTGTAGAGAACAAGTAAGTGTGTGTACTAAGCTGTAGAGAACAAGTAAGTGTGTGTACTGAGCTAAAGAGAACAAGTAAGTGTGTGTACTGAGCTGTAGAGAACAGGTAAGTAAGTGTGTGTACTAAGCTGTAGAGAACATGTAAGTGTGTGTACTAAGCTGTAGAGAACAAGTAAGTGAGTATACTAAGCTGTAGAGAACATGTAAGTAAGTGAGTGTACTAAGCTGTAGAGAACAAGTAAGTGTGTGTACTAAGCTGTAGAGAACATGTAAGTAAGTGAGTATACTAAGTTGTAGAGAACATGTAAGTAAGTGTGTGTACTAAGCTGTAGAGAACAAGTAAGTGTGTGTACTAAGCTGTAGAGAACTTGTAAGTAAGTGAGTATACTAAGCTGTAGAGAACATGTAAGTGTGTGTACTAAGCTGTAGAGAACATGTAAGTAAGTGAGTATATTAAGCTGTAGAGAACATGTAAGTAAGTGTGTGTACTAAGCTGTAGAGAACAAGTAAGTGTGTGTACTAAGCTGTAGAGAACATGTAAGTAAGTGAGTAAACTAAGCTGTAGAGAATATGTAAGTAAGTGTGTGTACTAAGCTGTAGAGAACAAATAAGTGTGTGTGTACTAAGCTGTAGAGAACATGTAAGTAAGTGAGTACACTAAGCTGTAGAGAACAAGTAAGTGTGTGTACTAAGCTGTGGAGAACATGTAAGTAAGTGAGTACACTAAGCTGTAGAGAACAAGTAAGTGTGTGTACTAAGCTGTAGAGAACATGTAAGTAAGTGAGTACACTAAGCTGTAGAGAACATGTAAGTAAGTGTGTGTACTAAGTTGTAGAGAACATGTAAGTGTGTGTACTAAGCTGTAGAGAACATGTGAGTAAGTGAGTATACTAAGCTGTAGAGAACAAGTAAGTGTGTGTACTAAGCTGTAGAGAACATGTAAGTAAGTGAGTACACTAAGCTGTAGAGAACATGTAAGTAAGTGTGTGTAATAAGTTGTAGAGAACATGTAAGTGTGTGTTCTAAGCTGTAGAGAACATGTAAGTAAGTGAGTATACTAAGCTGTAGAGAACAAGTAAGTGTGTGTACTAAGCTGTAGAGAACATGTAAGTAAGTGAGTACACTAAGCTGTAGAGAACATGTAAGTAAGTGTGTGTACTAAGTTGTAGAGAACATGTAAGTGTGTGTACTAAGCTGTGGAGAACATGTGAGTAAGTGAGTGTACTACGCTGTAGAGAACATGCAAGTAAGTGTGTGTACTAAGCTGTGGAGAACATGTGAGTAAGTGAGTGTACTACGCTGTAGAGAACATGCAAGTAAGTGTGTGTACTAAGCTGCAAAGAACATGTGAGTAAGTGTGTGTACTAAGCTGCAAAGAACATGCAAGTAAGTGTGTGTACTAAGCTGTGGAGAACATGTGAGTAAGTGAGTGTACTACGCTGTAGAGAACATGCAAGTAAGTGTGTGTACTAAGCTGCAAAGAACATGTGAGTAAGTGTGTGTACTAAGCTGCAAAGAACATGTGAGTAAGTGTGTGTACTAAGCTGTAGAGAACATGTAAGTAAGTGTGTGTACTAAGTTGTAGAGAACATGTAAGTAAGTGTGTGTACTAAGTTGTAGAGAACATGTAAGTAAGAGGGCTAACACATAGAATGAACGCATTATATTACAGTACACAGGTACTGAGCACACACAGTATACAAGCAGAGTGTACGTGTGTATACTGTGTGCACTGAATACACAGAGCGCACATACTAAATGTGTGCGCTCATGTCACTTTATGGTGGTCTAACTTTACATCTGACTAGTCAATTGACTAGGTGACATTCTACTAGTCATTTCACCAGGCAACAATTAACTGGACAACATCTGACTAGTCAATTGACCAGGTCTTTTAACTTCTCAGTATCTAACTAGTCATTTTACCAAGTAACAATTAATTAATGAACATTTGACAAGTCATTTTACCAAGTAACAATTAATTAATGAACATTTGACTAGTCATTTTACCAAGTAACAATTAAATAATGAACATTTGACTAGTCATTTTACCAAGTAACAATTAAATAATGAACATTTGACTAGTCATTTTACCAAGTAACAATTAATTAATGAGCATTTGACTAGTCATTTTACCAAGTAACAATTAATTAATGAACACTTGACTAGTCATTTTACCAAGTAACAATAAATTAATGAACATTTGACTAGTCATTTTACCAAGTAACAATTAATTAATGAACATTTGACTAGTCATTTTACCAAGTAACAATTAATTAATGAACATTTGACTAGTCATTTTACCAAGTAACAATTTAATAATGAACATTTGACTAGTCATTTTACCAAGTAACAATTCATTAATGAACAATTGACTAGTCATTTTACCAAGTAACAATTCATTAATGAACAATTGACTAGTTATTTGACCAAGTAACAATTAATTAATGAACATTTGACCAGTCATTTGACCAAGTAACAATTAATTAATGAACATTTGACTAGTCATTTTACGAAGTAACAATTAATTAATGAACATTTGACTAGTCATTTGACCAAGTAAATTTTAACTGTTCAACATCTGACCAGTCATTTGACTAAGTAAATTTTAACTGTTCAACATCTGACCAGTCATTTGACCAAGTAAATTTTAACTGTTCAACATCTGACCAGTCATTTGACTAAGTAAATTTTAACTGTTCAACATCTGACCAGTCATTTGACTAAGTAAATTTTAACTGTTCAACATCTGACCAGTCAGTCATTCGGCAAGTCAACATGTGACCATGAAACATTAAGTTCGCCAACATCTGCCAAGTCCAAATCTGGCCAGTCAGTCGTCAGTCAACACCTGCGGTCAGCACAATGTCAGCTCAGTCAAGTCAGTCAAGTAATAGAATTGCCCCGTTGTGTCAAACTGAAGTTCAATGTTCAACTCAAACTTAAAGTCAATTGTAGGGAGCAGTTTTTAAAATGGCTGACATTGAGCTATTTAGCTTTGTTTGAACATTTATGAATATTGAGTTAGTGACTGCTGGTCGGTCAGCAGCATTGTGAAAATTCCTCAAGTGGCCACCGGTGGCGCACGTCGCAGTCAAAGTGTTAAAGACACACCGTCGCCTCCAGCCTCAGAGCCCTCGCAACTGCCTTTGATTTCCCCTCTCTTGAAATTCTTTCTTTAAAGCGAGATCAAAGATTCGTTTCCGCTCGTTAGGAACTTAGGTTTCATTCATCGTAGAGTTTATCGTAAGTTCCAGGCTCTCATAAAATCAGCGATAAAGTTTATCTTCCCCTTCGGCAAAAGTTCAAGGTTTTTCAGTTTAACTTTATGATTTTCAAGGCAAAGTTTTTGAAGTAAGAGGGAGTGGAATTTAGTTTGCGTACTTTGAGATGAAATATTCTTAGGCTAGTGTACACGGCCCGTCAAAAATGATGGATTCGATACTTTCTTAATATTAATTTTCAAGATGTGGATGCCCAACAAATATATCCATCCCAACAGTACCCGCCATCAAAATATTCTTGTACTTGTGCACTGGTGAAACTCGTATCACAGATACGGTCATTGAGCGTCCTTGTGAGCGTCACAGACACACGGAAGAAGCGGACACCAAACAAATATATAAATAAATAAACAAACCAACCCTATTGTTAGGTAAGAAAATAAAGCAAAAGTTAAGCTTTGCAGGCGTCTGAAAGAAGCTTGTGTTAGTTAAACACGTAAATTAAAATTCACTTGTTCAACAAAACTGCCCCAACTTTATGCTCGTATGCTAACAAGGAAGGAATTTCTTGATCAAGAAGTTCATTATTAATGACGTATTGAATCTTAACAGTTCAGTGTCCTAAATATTTAATTTGCACGTTTTTTCTACATTATTGACCAGATTTTTCGTATAAATAATATTACAGTATTCACGGTCACGTTCAAGGTTGTTTTACCTATCTTATGGAGTGTTGAAACCTATTAAATCACGTGCAAGTAGTAAATTCCTCAAATGGTTTTGTCTCCTACGCAATCGCTTTCGAAATTGTGGGGCACGTTTTATGAGGCAGCGGTTTCTACACGGCTAATTCAAATTTTCGAATCTATTTCATGAGGCAAATTTTCGTTTCTATTTCATGTGGCAGTATTTTATTCACGGTTAATTCAAATTTTCGAACTTATTTTATGAGGCAGTATTTTCTTCACGGTCACACTCAAATTTTCGTACTTATTTCATGAGGTACTTTTCAATTGTACTTTCTATTGTATCAAGTTTCACAATATCGTTTCACTGTTACACTCGCGTTATTTCTATTTCATAAGGCATTTCACTGTACTCGAACACTGTGTTTTTGTAGCTATTTTATAAGGTATTGTACTTAACTCAATTCTATTGTACTCAAAATAAGTTTCTGCAAATTTTTTTCGATAAGGCCCCACTTTTACAGATGTAAAAACATTCCTCCATTTTGTATCAACATTTTCACCACTTGTGCTCTACCTATTTTTTGTTGTATTTGACTTCTGCAGTCGCACTAAGATTTTTGCGCCTATTTCAAGGGGTATTTTACTTAACATTTCAGTCACAGCCCTGTCGTCATACCTATTTTATGATTTATAGCCACTCTCAAGATGTACCTTTTTTAAGAGGTATTTTATATCGCACGGTTACACTGTAATATAAAAACCTCTTACACTGTCAAGAGGCATTTAACTTATTTTATGATGTATTGACTTGATGAAATGTTATTCCAGTTGCGCCTGTTTTAAGAGACATTTACTTAATGCAAACAAATTCCAGGTCTACCTATTTAGAGGTTAGTTCCCGCAATAAAATTCCAGCCGTACCATTTTAAAGAGACATTCAACTTCACAAGCCACCTTAAAGCTTTACTTTTTTATGAGACATTTACCTAACGCAATAAAATTCCAGTCCTACCTATTGTAAGAGGCTTTATTTAACGCAATAAAACTCCAGGTGTACCTATTGTAAGAGGCTTTACTTAACGCAATAAAACTCTAGTTGTGCCTATTTTAAGAAGCATTTACTTAAACGCAAACACATTCCAGTCGTACCTATTTTAAAAGGTATTTACTTAACACAATAAAACTCCAGTTGTACCTATTTTAAGAAGCATTTAAGTTGACACGATCGCTCTTGGGTCACTGAACTCAAGACGCGCCAGCAAACGCAGGAGCGTGCCTGGGAATTTGATGATTTTTTTACGAGCGCCTGAAGAGAAGAAAAAGGCAACCTGGGACGTGAATTTGCATCGCTTCTTGTTGACCCAACGCTTGTATCGCTCCTACCTGCCTTTCTTTAACACGTCCATAGCGTATTCGGACGCACGTGTACCTCTAGGTAAGTTGCTCGTTCCCGTACCGGTGTAAATGTGTGCCATTTCTCATCTGTCGCGCGATTTTTTTAAAAAAGATAACTGTTATCAAACGAGATGAAATGTTACCGTGCAATGACATTTTTTTTGTAATTCTAAGGAAGGGTAAAATGTGCTCTAGCAGTGAAGTCGATTTATGATTTCTGCTTCTTACAACCTAACCAAATCAACCGTTAACAACCGCTGTTGAACTTGTTACTTGTCTGCTTATGTTTTTTGCATTTATCTGTTAACTTACTCACTAGTTTACGTGATTAGTTAGTTAAATGCATGGATGTGACTTACATGTCTGTTCATTTGCATGTGTACTTACTAATCTATCTCTAATTACTCACCTCCCGTCTGTTTATCTACTCATCTACCTGTCTGATTAGCTATCTAGCGTACCTACCTTCCTAACGGCTTAACTACTTGCCTATTTACCCACTTATTTCCCTGTCTACCTCCCTATATATCTACCTTCCTATCTACTTTATCTACTTACCTACATGTATAACTACTTAGCTATCTATTGACATGCCCACAGATCTACCTACTCGCTTATATGAGGTGAGAGAAACGCTAAAAAAAGATTCTCATACCGGAATATTCTGAAATAACTAAAATCAATCGCCCCCAAAGCGTCATATCCAGGGTAAGAGAAGAGACGTTTAAAATTTTTTCCAAACATTTTTGCATTGCAGCCAAAAATATTTGTGTTTTTTGTGTTGAGAGTATGATCTCTTAAAACACCCGCTGTTAACCAAGACAAAGTGCGTCAATATAATTGTTAATTGATCTCAGGTTCTTTCTCTAGAGCGATAATTTCGATCGAGAAATTCTTTACTTTTTTAGTTTGAATTTTCTTAATTCTAATTTTGATTCCAAACTGTTAAATTTGTCGCTGATGACAGGGATGTAAAAAAAAATTGCTGGTATCTCGAAAGCAGATTTTCCGAGTTATTTAATGAAATGTTATTTTTTTTCTGAGTGTTTTTAATCTAAAAAAAATTAAAGGACTGGTATCTCCACAGCAGATTTTACAGAGCATTTTAATGTTTTTATGAGTTTTTTTTAATATGAGTGGCTTCAATGATTGTAAATGAATTTTACAGAAAGAGCGCAGCGTCATAATCATTGATTAGAAATTCATGAAAAGCCAAGCTTAAAAATGCGCCGTTTATTTTTGCGCAAAGAGTAACTATTGCGGATCAAGGGAGGCGCGAAAATGTTAGCGTGAGAGAATACGTAATTAATTTAAATCATGAAAACCAACATCGTTGTCATTTGATGAACATATTTTTCAAGCAATCTTTATTCTTTTCAGAAAATAGTGGCGTTAAAAGAATACTAATGAAAGTGAATTGAGGGTTCAACTCTAAAATATCTTACTTTTACTGCGTCTTTCCGAACAGTTCTCATGACTTATTCATACATATATAACTGCACAAGCTGACTTTGTATGTATATATATATATATATATATATATAACAATATGCTGACTTGCATATTGCATGTGTATATAAATCATCTAAAAATTTCTTTGCATCAATCTATGAAGCCCATTTGGCAAATACATTCATCATTTATTTCCAGAGGTTCAGTTAATCAAAGAATGGTATTAGCTACGATGTATTCACTTACTTCAATGATGTACGTCAACACAGTCAAATGCTAGTCAATGAAAGTGATATTTAGGGAACATTTTAAACGACACGAGCTGACCACAGACTTTTACGAAATGCAATTATTCCATGACTAGGAAAATTTGAGTGAATTCAATCACTTGTAAATATATCAGTAATTCAATCACTGATGAAATTGCAGTAAGTTCAATCCCATGTGAAATTACCGGCAATTACGTAAATTGTCGTAAATTAAGTTACTAGTAAAATTGCCTCAAATTCAATCACAAGTAAAATTTGCGTAAGTTCAATTGGTAGTTACTTTGTCCTTATTTCAATCACTTTTAGATTTCTCGTATATTCAATTACTAGTAAAATTGTCGTTGATCGGTCACGAGTAGAATTGTGTTTTTCGTATATCATGAAATTTTGAATTACGTAAATTCAATCGCTAGTAAAACTGTACTATGTTCGATCACGAGTAAAATTATCGTAAATCTATTCAACTTCTACAATGGAGAACGAACAACCTTCAAAGACGCTAATTAATTTACGTGAAGCCCAATTTTCACGACTCTTTCCATTTACTGCGAGTTAGTGCCACATTTTTTGGTGAAATTTCAGGGACGAAAACAAAACTTTGTTGTAATTTTGAAAGGCAGGAAAACGTTAGAATGCAATCTGCGATTTTTCATGTTATTGCCAATGTTGATGTTTGAGAAATGAATTTTTTATCAACGGTATTTGTTTCTCAATATTCTTAATGGCATTTTAAAATATGTTATAGTAGTGATTTGTCATGATATTATAAATTACATAATAAATGATGATGTTATAGTATATAAGTAGTTATAAATGATGATATTTTTAACATCAACCGCCAATTTCTTATATAACATTAAATATTAATGGTGTCCATGTCATGAGGCTCTAAATTATATTGTTAATGTTGATGTTCGAGTTGTGATGCTGTACTAATAATGTTCGTGTCTTTATACTCCCATTTTTCAAAAATGACTATGGTGTTAAATAATTTTTCATTAATTAAGAATTTCCTAGTCATACTGATGTAATTACGTATTATTTATAAACCATTAAAAAATTAAAACAATTTTTAGCGTTTTATTGATGATGCTCATGTCTTAATATTCACATTTTTTGAATGATTATGATGTACTAGTTATTTTTATTTGTGATTCTCTAGTAGTGATACTGTTGTATTTATTATTACGAGAGCACACGGCCCGTTAAAAAAATGACAGGATTAGATGTAGGACCAACTGAGCTTTAACATGGCTTTCCCATGATTTCCCATGCTATTCTATGGCTTTCCAATACTTTCCCAAGTCTCAACCGCTGATATATTCTATTCAACCTAATCTAACCTACCAATACACGTGATATTCATTCCGACTCCCAATCTGCTGGGTTGAGGCACCGTAAATTGTGGAGTTGATGAAGCTTGTATCACAGATACGCTCATCTCACACTGCAGGCTGGTGTGTGTGACACACGGACGGACAGACGCGGCTACTTTTATATCATAGATTGTTGTACGTATGTATGTAGATATGTGTTATATTGATGATCCTGTGCCGGTACGCACATAGATTTGAATAGATGTTTTGGTGACGTTTTATTAGTAACGCTAATGAGGGAGTGAGCAAGTTAAAGTAAGGCAAATTGCCTGCTAATGAGGTAGTGCTCATGTGCTCAATTCACTATGTTTTACAAATTATTTTAAAGATCGTGATTTTAGTGGAAGTAATATTTTGCTGATAGCAGGATATGAATATTTTTACCTCGGAAAGTAAATTAAAGGAGGGAAATTAACAATCAGCAGGTGCTCCAAATTAATAAAATATTTATCCATATATTTTTAGTTTTTCCTGACAATAAAGGCTGCATTAAAAAATTACCTAACAATTAAATACAGGAAAAATACTAACATAAAACATGAGCAGTTGATGAAAAAGGTGCTTATTAGGACAAATACACTACATTAGGTATGTATATATACAGTAAATATGTCCCACAAAAATCCGAACCGAGTATTTATTTTCCCGTATCAGTAATTCCATCATAAGAATACCATAAGCATTTAATTTCCAGCAAAATTATGCGGTATTACTGATTACTACTGATACGGGAAAATAAATAATCGGTTATGGTTTTGTTGGACATACTGTATATGTATATATATAAGATATATATATATATATATATCTAATACATTTGACGTGCTTAACCACCCTTGTTAAGTTATGGTAAGTGATTTTCATAATAATTTTTTCATCTTGATATTAGTTTCCGATCACATTTTTCTCTGAGGGAAATATAATTTGATGAAAATGGGAAACACTTTTTAAAATGACTCAATGAAGAAACAATAAACTGGTCAGTTACAGCCACAATATTGTATCCACAATACAGCATCCACAATATTGTACAGCGTATGAGAGTGCGGCATTATCTTCATATGTCGTATCTAAGAGGCAGAAAATGTCTCCGATATAAAAACGAGGTTGAGTTACACCCCTTCATTTCTTGAAGAAATGTGTTGTAATTAGTTTTAGATTATTGCTGGAAGCAGAGCGTGAACAGGGGGAATCAAGCAACCAAGCGTACATACAAACATGCAAACAGACAAGACTATAAATTATACAAATTCATTTAACCATCAGTTTTGCAAGTGAAACGATGGGGCATACTATACGTTCAATATTCATCCACGTGAACTACGATGGAGGTCAAAGTAGATAAAATACTAGAAATTTTTTTATTTTTCTTAGGTACCTTTTCAATTGAGGTGTGTTAAAATGGGCGAATCAAAAAATCAACGTAAGGTTTTCAATAAGAGTGATAAGCCTATTATTTGGACGGTCACACACAATTAACGCACGCGATGAAATACGCTAACAAAGCACACAGACGTAGTATTATACTCTATGTTAAAAACTAGACGCGTAATTTCCGTGTGCTTTGTTTCAGAATAGAGCTATAAATGATTGAAGTATATGGGTGAAAATTTTCCTCGTAAGATTTGGGCAAATAATATATTTATTTAAATGGGGGTAATATGAAGTACCTAACATCAAAACTTATTTACGAATTGGAATAAAAGCATTGTAAGCTTTCCATCACGATGGCTTTTCGTCGTTGATTTATTTTTTCAATATGACTGACTTTTCTTATATATGATCCAATGAAGTCCATCAATCAATACTATATGATAAAACGTCACGTGTTTACTATAAATCATTATATAAATTTATGTGTTGTTTTCGTACGTAATTTATCTTATGTTATTAATATGGGAATCTCACTAAATTAAATTGGTTGGTCCGTCTTACTGACCGTATCTGTGATATGAGTTTCACCAGTGCACAAGTACAAGAAAATTTTAATCACGGGAACTGTTGTCATGGATATTTTTGTTTGTCACGGATATTTTTAGACTTTTGTAAGGAAACTATGGAATGCCGTCATTTTCGCCGGATCATGTACACGAGTGGTTCATAGAAGGAGATGCCTCACAGTTTAGTATTCCGATGTCTTAAAAGTAGGTACTTGCCAGGCCTTCACTGAGGTACAATGGGTGATTTTATTCACGCCATTCTCGACGTACTAATGGAAGTACCAAAGCCAAACAATCTTTTGTCATGGCGCGTCCCGTCTAAAAGACCACGATGATTCCCAGAAAACTTCGACAAATAAAAAAGAAGCTATTTGAAACTTGCTCCACTCAATTTCGGTTCCGAGCTAATCTTCATTGAGGAGACAAAAGTGGCTCAACGAAACTGTCGCTTACGACAATCGCCCTTGAAATTGTCGCCACAGAGGCGGATTTGAACGCAACAACGTTCTGCCAAAGTCGGTTCCGGGGGCCAGAGACCGTTTTTGGTGGAGCCGTACTCTACAATGATATGTGTTATTACTCCAGACGCCCTTTATTCTGAGAGGAACCAGCGGTGGTTGCTCCTTTGAGCCCGGTCGTTATCTTTGTCATCTCGAGCGCTGTGGTATGGATGCTTTTGTTTCGCTGTGCCGAAGTAGGACTTGCTCATGAGGACCCTCATTGCTTTTTGCTCGAAGGGGACTTGCAGGCAAGGGACTTAAGTACATGCATGCATAATGCCTTTTGTTCGAAGGCGACTTGCAGGCAAGGGACTTACCTACATGCATGCATATTGCCTTTGACTCGAAGGCGACTTGCAGGCAAGGGACTTACCTATATGCATGCATATTGCCTTTGACTCGAAGGCGACTTGCAGGCAAGGGACTTAAGTACATGCATGCATATTGCCTTTTGTTCGAAGGCGACTTGCAGGCAAGGGACTTACCTACATGCATGCATATTGCCTTTGACTCGAAGGCGACTTGAAGGCAAGGGACTTACCTACATGCATGCATATTGCCTTTTACTCGATGGGGACTTGCAGGCAAGGGACTTATATGCGCATGTTGCCTTTTGCTCGAAGGGGACTTGCAGGCAAGGGACTTATATGCGCATATTGCCTTTTGCTCGAAGGGGACTTGTAGGCAAGGGACTTATATGCGCATATTGCCTTTTGCTCGAAGGGGACTTGCAGGCAAGGGACTTACATGAGCATATTGCCTTTTGCTCGAAGGGGACTTGTAGGCAAGGGACTTATATGCGCATATTGCCTTTTGCTCGAAGGGGACTTGCAGGCAAGGGACTTATATGCGCATATTGCCTTTTGCTCGAAGGGGACTTGCAGGCAAGGGACTTATATGCGCATATTGCCTTTTGCTCGAAGGGGACTTGCAGGCAAGGGACTTATATGCGCATATTGCCTTTTGCTCGAAGGGGACTTGCAGGCAAGGGACTTATATGCGCATATTGCCTTTTGCTCGAAGGGGACTTGCAGGCAAGGGACTTATATGCGCATATTGCCTTTTGCTCGAAGGGGACTTGCGGGCAAGGGACTTATATGCGCATGTTGTCTTTTACTCGAAGGGGACTTGCGGGCAAGGGACTTATATGCGCATGTTGCCTTTTGCTCGAAGGCGACTTGCAGGCAAGGGACTTATATGCGCATGTTGTCTTTTACTCGAAGGCGACTTGCAGGCAAGGGACTTATATGCGCATGTTGCCTTTTGCTCGAAGGCGACTTGCAGGCAAGGGACTCATATGCGCATGTTGCCTTTTACTCGAAGGCGACTTGCAGGCAAGGGACTTATATGCGCATGTTGCCTTTTGCTCGAAGGGGACTTGCGGGCAAGGGACTTATATGCGCATGTTGCCTTTTGCTCGAAGGCGACTTGCAGGCAAGGGACTTATATGCGCATGTTGTCTTTTACTCGAAGGCGACTTGCAGGCAAGGGACTTATATGCGCATATTGCCTTTTGCTCGAAGGCGACTTGCAGGCAAGGGACTTATATGCGCATGTTGTCTTTTACTCGAAGGCGACTTGCAGGCAAGGGACTTATATGCGCATGTTGCCTTTTGCTCGAAGGCGACTTGCAGGCAAGGGACTCATATGCGCATGTTGCCTTTTACTCGAAGGGGACTTGCAGGCAAGGGACTTATATGCGCATGTTGCCTTTTGCTCGAAGGCGACTTGCAGGCAAGGGACTTATATGCGCATGTTGCCTTTTGCTCGAAGGCGACTTGCAGGCAAGGGACTCATATGCGCATGTTGCCTTTTACTCGAAGGCGACTTGCAGGCAAGGGACTTATATGCGCATGTTGCCTTTTGCTCGAAGGGGACTTGTGGGCAAGGGACTCACATATATATATACATTCTTTCTTTACGTAGATTTGGCGAGAGCTGCATTAGGGATGTTGCACTGGTGGAGAGATCTGTTATTTTTGTTAGAGGGAGGGTACGCAGAAATACTTTGTTCGGAAAACTATAAAATAAAAACGATTGCGCTAGAAGTACAAAATGTTTCGGTAAAGTATTGCCTTGCTAATAAGTTCTATCTTTGAGAATTGATGTTCATTAGAACTGGACTATCACAACCTGGACTATTTTATATTTTCACGAAAGTAAAACAATTTAACATATATACGCCATTTTGAAATATGAATCTTACAGTGAGCAAAGCTGGATTTGAAAGTTGATCTTTAATCCTTACTCGCTTAATTTTTAAGATTAAGAGAAAAATTTCAAAATTGAAACTTCGAAATAATGTTGTCTGAGGTTACCATTAATATCAAACAGATCCTAAATCAAATTATCGCATACATTACTATAGTAGTGTATGTTTTCTAAAAAAGATCGGTTATAAAAGAAGTGACAAGCCACCACTACCATGGGAGCCACCACTACCATGGGAACCATCACTACCATGGGAGCCACCACTCCCATGCGAACCATCACTACCATGGGAACCATCACTACCATGGGAACCATCACTACCATGGGAACCACCACTACCGTGGGAACCATCACTACCATGGGAACCATCACTACCGTGGGATCACTGTACCCTCAGAAAATGCTCCGTACGAGGCATGAATGAATTATTCTTACCTCACCACGTACGTCAGCCGTTGGTTGAGTCTGAAGCAACAGGCTAGGTTAGGTTAGGTTAGGCTAGGCTAGGTGAGGTTTGGTTAGGTTAGGATAGAATTTAAGCAATGTTAGGTTACCTTAGGTTAGGATAGGTTAGGCAATGTTAGGTTAGGTTAAGATAGGTTAGGTTAGGTTAGGTTAGGTTAGGGGGATTTTACCGGTAATTTTATTGCTGCAGGTATGTGCGATGTTGCTTTCTTAGACACGTGTAAAAAATTTACAATTCAAGAATGTGGTCTTATGTTTATGTTCTGGGCGCATGAATGTGTGTGTAGGGTTGTGTGTATTAAATATTTTGTCTGATTAACCTCAATAAAAAATGCCTTTGTGCTTGCATTTTCTAGTTCAGTTTGTTTATGCGGCGAATAATTTGACCTAGTGATACCCATGGTGTGTTTATTTATTTATTTATAAATTTATGTATTTGTTTGGCGCCCGCCTTTTAAGAAACAATTTCTTTGATTTGATTTGAAATGTGCTCAATGACTGTATCTGTGACACGAGTTTGACCAGTGCACAAGTACAAGAATATTTTAATCGCGGTTACTATTAGGACGGATATATTTGTTTGTCATCCACATATAGAAGTTCATATTAGGAAAATATCAAATCCCTAATTTATACGGACCGTGTACACTAATACTTAACGACCATCATGTGTGATTGTTTGTATTAGGCCCCTAGAGCTAATACACATTATAGCGTTCACGCTCGCAAAATGTTCAAGCTAGTAGTAGCCAACATTTACGCATCAAAAGGATATTAATTCGATTTAAATGCTAAATGATTGATTTAAATGCTGTGCATATGTTTTAAAATTAGGAAGAACACGCTGTACGTAGAAACAACTTGGATATGCATTCTTTAACGTACAATAATAATTGTATATATATATTATCATCGTGGATTTCAAAGTCTACTTCTATAAAAACTCTAATATATTCCAATTGTCGTCGAATTTGTGCCATAATCCGTCTTTTGGAGTGGCAGTTCCTTCCTCATTGTGATGTCGGTGACAACCTGATGCCGGTGCTAGTCTAATGACGGTGGTTGTAGTGATAGTGTTGGTAATAACATTACAATTAGCAAAAAATTAAAATGGACTAGAGAATTAATGGCTAACTTAGCTGGTAACTAATTTCATTGGTCACAAATTGTGCGTGGTCTGCCATGAAACTTCGCAAATTTTTCAAAAATTTTCTAATAAATATTAACATCTCCTACGTTATGCCTTACGTTAGACTGATGTGTGGCAAGAACACGTGAGACAAATTTACATGAGTTAATTTTATCATTTTGAAGAAATTTCGTTTTCAAAAATTCATCAACTTTCGGAGTTCATTCGTGCGAAAATTTTTCGCAAACTTAAGGTTGAAATTTCATTTCATTTTCGTGGGTCATTTTTTAATATCATGTGCTTGAGTCAATAAAAAAACAACTACCACCGTCAACGACCTTAGCCCTCAAAATCTAATGCATTGAAACAACCCTACATCACGTTCAACAACTGAAGATATTGGAAGCCAATTTTATGAAGACTAAATACATAAACCTATATAAACATAACTACCGCTGTCAACGAATTTTGCTCTCAAAGTTAAAAAGGCTGAAATATTACATCTGTTGATTTCTCGCTGTTTTACAACACACGTCAACGAATCTGAAATCCGAACAAATCTATTGCTAAAAATTTAATTATTCCATCTGTTAGTTCATATGCTGTTTTGCAACTCATGTCAACGAATCTGAGCGCAAACAAATAGAAAGCTTAGAAATTGAAATATTCCATCAGTTAGTTTCGTTCCTCTTTTGCAACACACGTCAACGTATCTGAGTGCAAACACGACAGAATACATAATGTTCACGCGCGCGGGTTCCTAGTTGATGCATTCTCTACATGCAGGAGACTGCGCAACTCCGAGAAGGAATCCATTAACTACTCTCCAAATCCAATTACCCATTTCCGACTACAGCTCTTGTTAATTATTCACAAGTACAGACGAAGATCTCCAAACTTGCTGCCTTGATGCTGTCGTTTCCTCCAAGATGCGCCTCAGTTGTCTTCCAGAACAACCCCTTGAACGGGCTTAGACCATCCATATTTTCTCCTGTAATTGTTTCCTGAGGTCTTTTGACTCTTAACAGCCCTAAAGCAAAGCTGGAGCTGCCTTGACAAGATTTAAATTCAAATTTTCTTCCAGAAAAGGTAAATAAACGTTCTCGGTTCTGGACGACCGCTCTGTAGTTCTGAACTGAGGGAATTAAAGTTAACGGCAAGACCGAGTAACTTCTCATAGTGGCCACCCACAGGGATGGCTTCTGAGGATGTATTCAAGTCTAAAATATTTACCATCAGAGTTGCTCTGCTATCGAACTACATGAAACAGTATAGCAAGATTTCCTTTGAGCTGTTCTGGTGTGCATCTCTGTAGCCAAATGCATGGCGAGTTTACCTTTAGAATATTGAATCGCGTTCCTTTGAATTTAACAATATATACACAAGTTTTTCTTTAAATTGCTGAGCCATTAGGCATTAAAATAAAATAGAACAAGTTCGAGTTTTATTCCAATGTTGATGTGAGCATTATGAGCTACCATGTGCTAAATTTCATGCTATTGTGTGTGAGTCCGAGTTATCGTTCAATAGTTACACGTGTTGTTTTGTAAATCAGTTAGGGTGAAAACACACGTAAACAAACGTGAATAAGTTTTTCAAAACAATAGTTTATTTCTAAATGGAATGCCCTTGTCGTATTCCGCTTCAAATTCATTAAAAATATCCAAAATTTTAAAATTTCCGAGCCAGCAGGTTGAGCTTGACGTGCGAAAAATGGGTGAGCACGACCGTAATTGGACAAATAAAAATAGGAAAATTTATTGTGTTGCACCAGAAAGGATAGATTTGGGATTAATTTTTTTAAATTTCTGCCTTATTTACTCGGTCTCATGACGTATTTTGCACAAGTATTACTCTGAGTCAAGTACGTGAAATATCAAAAGAAAACATAGCTAAACATAATTAATGCGTTCAAAAAATATCGAAACTGAAAATTTTTAATCATTCGAACCACGTTTCACATTTAATATGTTTTTCAAGTTAATTTTCAATTGAAAGCTCTGATGATTAATTTTAATATTGCATAAATGTGCAAAACGTGAAACTTGAGGTAACAGAATGTCTAGCAAAAACATAACGTTTTCCACGCGCAATAAATCTAAGAATTTGCTAAAGGATTAAATATTTTAAAAAGTATGGAATTTGTCAAAATATAAAGGTATGAAAAAATGCATCCGAGCCCACAATTGTTTTTCAATTTGATTTCCAAGAACTGACTTTGTGCGTACTGTAAAAGAAACACATTTTCCAATGCACCAACGACGGTAAAACTCTTGTAAAATCATTTCCAAGCAAATGAATTTCAACCAATTTTCTTCAGTCTTCATGCATGAGAGCTCTCAAGCTTTGCTTCCAAGAAAAATCCCTAAGGAAGCAAAGGAATGACTTTTAAATCCAAATAGATCATCCGAGAACAACAAAACAACCACAAACTCGGCAACTTCCGTAGCTCTTCCAGTGTACTCCGAAGAAAGAACTTGTCTTGCAGCTCGCAGCGAGCCAGTTTATAGCGAGGATCATGAGCATAATTTTAACCAGAAAGACATAATTTTTGTGAAGGCGCATAACTCCATCCACCGGAAAGCCCGCTTGCCACTCAGCGTAAATGTCGTCTGCTTTTCTTCTTCTTTTGTTTCAGATTTTGGCCTTAAAGTGAGTATTTTGGGGTGGATTTTGGCCTTAGAACGAGTATTTTGGGGAGGATTTTGGCCTTGAAACGAGTATTTTGGGGAGGGTTTTGGCGGAGGCCCAAATTAGGAGCCGAAATTAGGTTGGACACTGCCGGACTTCCCTCAGTTGTTTGAGGGCATGAACAAGGGCAGAGTGCTTTAGATTTATGATAAATTGAATGACGTGTGTGCGTGTCATTGAAAACTTGTAAAAATTGTGACGTACCTGATACAATTAAATGATGTGTGTGTGTGTCATCGAAAATTTGTAAAAATTGTGACGTACCTGATACAATTGAATTATGTGTGCGTGTCATGGAAAACTTGTAAAAATTGTGACGTACCTGATACAATTGAATGACGTGTGTGTGTGTGTGTGTGTGTGTACGGGAGTGAAATAGTTAAAAAATTATTACGTACCAGATACGGTGCAATTGATATGTGAGCGTGATTAAATTTTTTTTTGAATATCGTTACGTGCCTGATGCAACTGAATGGTGCATTTTTGGATGAACAAATTAAAAAGACTGTGATGTATGCGATGAAGTTGAATGAAACGAACTGTCGAGTGTGTGTTTTTTGTTTGCGTAATTGCCTTGTAAAATTGCAATGCTCTCGTTGCCTTTCGATGCCGATACGATGTAGTAAATCAATTTTTTACCGAATGAAAGGTGCGCAGTTAGGATACGTCATGACAACGGAAAAAGAAGCGATTCAAATTCGTTAAATGATTTATTGACAATATAAAGGCTCCTGAAATTAACCTCATTTATTTAAGTACCAGCTTTCTCTACGTTTTACAATTCCATTTTTTTATTTAGGAGTCTCTGAAGTTGAATTTATTTCTTTGAAGAAAGTTAACGAAGTCCTGTTCGTAAAATACTACGCCAACTAGGATACTTGTGTACATCTTGTCTTGAAATGATAGTTGGAATCTTTACGAAAATTGAAGGCATTAAAACTTTTTATGTTTTTAAGGTTATTGGACCGTCGTTCTGAATAACGTAAATTTATCGTAACATCATTGATACAAAAATTAAGGCCATTTTATTATTAGATTGAGCTTCAAAATAGCGTAAATGTATTGCATCATTGAATTAGTAATTTAAGGAAATTTCAGCATTTAACTGTTATTTAAAACAGCGTAAATTCTCAGTAGCAACATTTATACCAAAATTAAGGCCACATTGTCACTAGGTTGCACACCAAATCAACTTAAATTAAATGTGGCATTTTAAAATTTTGGACCATTTTCTTTACAGCGTGACCTTTGAATCTCACGAGATTTTTTTAAGGAAAACTTGCTGAGGGAGAAAATTCCCCTTTAAGCACTTCTAAATAATTTAGCGAAGATTGACCTTGAGCAAAACCAAACTTTAAACTGTGCGGCAAAAAACCTACATATTGAAAAATCCGAGGATTTTTGCCTAAAAATATTGTACACGCTTCGCCTAAAGATATTAACAAAACATGCGTAAAAACAATTAAGAATTGAACACTCCCGTAATTAACCTTTTACGAGTGAAAATTTGAAAAGTTATTCCAATTAGGATCTCAAATATTAATAATTTACTACTTGTTCTATTTATTAACCTGAACACAATAATCACGCGAAAAAATCTAACACGAGTAAATTTAACTAGAAAGCTTACGATTCATACTGTACCCGTAAGCAGAAATTGGTGTAAATGTGTTACGCACCTTACTTGTTCTTGATGACACTATGATCATGCGAGAAAATCAACACAAGAAAATTAAACTGAAAAGATAAGGATTCATAAAGTAAAAATGGCAAGTAAAACACACAGTAAAATTGCAATTTTACACACAGTAAAAACACACAGTAAAACACAGTAAAATTGCAAGATTCACAAGTAAAAATTGCAGTAAATGTCTCATGCGCCTTACTTATTTTTGACGCCACTTCACATTTATTTTTACAGTACAAATTCACTGAGGCACCTGGCTAAAGTTGTGCCGCCTACATCCTCTGAGATTCAGGTCACGTTTTCTTGAGCAGTTCAAAACACTCAAGTTTTCTGAGAGAAAATCTAAAAGTAGCTCAACTTTGGTCGCAGGAGTTTCCTTTAATTTTGCATTTCTGGCGAAGAATAATATTCGTTTCTAATTTTGAAGCTTTGATGTTCACAAACTTTCCACAACAAGGAAGGTCAACTTCGCCCTTAGAATATAAAAAAGTTTTCTTTGTAAGAATAAAGAGAAAATGCCAGCCCTCTCTCTTATTCGAGTGCACTAAAGCTACTCGTAATCGTGATGTCGTTCTCACCGGCACTCAAGAATAGACTATTGAAGAAATAATTAGGTACGTATTCATTACGATGTTTGCGTTAAAAAACAATAAATCCAGATGTTTGTGTTTAAACGATTTAAAACTTTAGAAAATATATTCTTATAAGATTCATTCAATATGTACGTTAGTATCTGATTCCTTTTTTAATACAAATAGGGATTCAAACTCATTAAAAACTTGTCGTATAAGAAATATTCAAAATGTCCTGGGGCATTCAATTCCTTTTCGGTTGTGAATGGAGATTCAGACCTGTTAAAATTTAGTCTTCTGGGAAACATTTGTAGTGTACACTGGCATTAAATTTCTTTTCGATTACAAACGAAAATTAGAGAGAAAATTTTGTATAGGGAAATCGCTTTAAAGATTCCTTAGGCTGTAATACCTTGTAATTGCATTAGGAATAGGAAATCCAGACACACGAACCAGCGATCCTGTTCAGAAAATCCAGACACACGAACCAGCGATCCTCTTCGGAATATCCCGACACACGAACCAGCGATCCTCTTCAGAAAATCCAGACACACGAACCAGCGATCCTCTTCGGAATATCCCGACACACGAACCAGCGATCCTCTTCAGAAAATCCAGACACACGAACCAGCGATCCTCTTCGGAATATCCCGACACACGAACCAGCGATCCTCTTCAGAAAATCCAGACACACGAACCAGCGATCCTTATCAGAAAATCCAGACACACGAACCAGCGATCCTCTTCAGAAAATCCAGACACACGAGCCAGCGATCCTCTTCGGAATATCCCGACACACGAACCAGCGATCCTTTTCAGAAAATCCAGACACAGAAATTACCTGATAAAACTAACATCGAACCAACACTCAACAGCGAGCTTCTCAGTTCACCTGATCACCTAGGCAACGTCCTTTGTAAAATGAGAATAAAGATTTACAAAGAAATAAAACAAGCTTGTTTTGTCTACCGTTGTTGCCTTGTTTTCGATGTTGAATATTTTTCATCCACGAGACATTTGCCACGGGAATTGAATAATGTAGTTACTGACGAGTCAATCTGGGTATTTTTATTTTAGTATAATCAATGAAATTTAATTCAAGTAAATTAACTTGATCTAAACGAAACATAAATTCATGCGTAACGTATGAGTTAAAAGAAAATGTTAAGTTTTTCACATTCTAAAATATCCTCAACCCAAATGAATTTGAAAAATCCCCAACTTAGATAAATTTGAAAAATCCTCAAATTAAGGACATCAAATTTTTTTTTTAAATTTAAAAAAAATTCAGGTTAAGAAAATCTAGAATTCTCTTATTTAAATAAATCTAAAAATTCCTCGACTCATTAAATGAATAATTCTTAGCTGAAGAAGAACCCGCGACGTCTTCTACTTAAAAATAAGTTAGATTATAAAGAAAAAAATTAATTTACGAGTGAAAAACAACGATTGTTGTCGAAATGGGGGAGTGAAGCAAGCGAGCGCACAATTATATTTGACGAGTAATTAGCTCGGATGCTCTAACGAGCTACTCTAAATTCATTAAATTCATTAATCTCATTAGAGCAGTGGGGCAATTACGTGCTTGGCAAATAGCTATATTTACTTGCAATCCCATCAAAGTTAATTAATACTGTGTAAGAAAACTTTCCGACTGGTTGAAACCAAATTTTAGGATAGTTGGCTTAGAAGAGAAAGATTTCACCCTCGTTTAAAGATTGATATTTTTTCGGAAGGGTAATAAGTTTTGCGGGACAAACATTTTAGGTTGAATCAAAATTATACTTTCATAAGGTTGATAAATTTTGCTTACTGAAGATATTTAATTTGGACGGCAAATTATATCAGTTTCTTTGAAGTTTTCGTATCATGCTAGTTTTTTAAATGCTGATCACATTTTTATGTTATTCTGGAAATCAAAATCGAAATTTTCAATTTTGGAAATAACAGTCGGAATTTCTAATTTAGGTAATCAAAGTTGATATTTTCTAATTTTGATAATCGAAGTCGGAATTCATCATTTTGGTATCCAAAATAAAATTTCCATTTCTGATAATAAAGGTTGAAATTGTTAATTTCTCTAATCCGAATCGGAATTTCTAATTTTGATGAAGTTGAAATGTCGAATTTTATTTTATTCTAATTTTGGGGTCAGATGGGCGTGGAACATAAAAAAATTTTGTTATGGGGTAAATCTAAAAAAGGATAAAATTAAAAGATATAGGAAATTATTAATTGGTAATAATGAAAAAATCGAAGGTTAACAAAAAGCAATAAATTCCTCAATAAAGAGTTGAATGAATAGCTTGAAAATTTCGATAAGTGCTCTGTTAAATTGACCTAACAAAGTTCTTCAATTTACAACTTTCCTAAAAAACTTCAATTAAAAATACTTGTAACATCCATGATAAGAGACAAGGTTATAATTTCGGTATTTTTCAATCCACCACTCAAATAAATTTTAGATTACACCCATTTTATATGAACTGGAAAATTGCCAAATAATATGAAACTCAAAAGTGGACTGCAACCAATATGATTAAATAAATTATTATAATTATTAAAGTCGATAATACTTTTCAAAATTCAGCGAGCCTAAAGAACCCCCCATTTCCAAACACCTAAAGCATCTCCGACTTTGAATTTTCTCAAAGAATTCTCACCTTCTAAATTCTTAAAGCTTCTCAGGCTACTCATAAGACCTCAAAATTTCCCGAAGTGAAATTTCTGAAAATCCCAAGCTTATAAAGATCTAAAAATGCTCGTATCAAGAAACAATTGATCTAAAAATCAACTAAATTTTCAACCTACTAGAACTTAAACAAGCACCATCACGCAATATTTGCGGAGGCGTACTTATTGGAGCCGTAACACACAAGGAATGAGATCGGATACCTTAAATTGCGAATCATTCATACGGAAGTGTGCAAAATAATTTTAAATACAGCAAGCCAATCACGTGACAGCGCTCGAGCGTTTTTCTTACGCCAAATTTTCATTTAGAGAAACACTCGAGAGCGGCTCAGCCTGTCTCATTTCTTGGAGTTCAGTAAACATCTTCAATAAATACGACTGATCGCTCTAAGTAAACACTGCGCCCCGTTTTATCTTTGGGACCAGGTTTGTGTCAAGAGCAACCAAAATATTAGTTTGGAGACTGTCTCTGTAGACATTACGGCCAAAAGGCATTTGAAAATGATATCCAGAGGTAAAATTCTCCTAAGTTTTTGGGGCCTTGAAAATTCTTCTGCTTCGGTATTTCTTTTATTGGTGTGTTCTGCAGAACGTGTGCCAGTCGAAATCCCTCACAACGCTCTATTCGTTTTTTAGAAAGCCCTTTTTTGTTACACAGCAAAAACTTGCCACAAAAATCTTCGGGTATTGAAACCGCTATTCAAATTTAGAGTTGAAAAGTCAGGCAAAAGTCCACGGATATTAAAACTAAAATTTAGATGTGTTATGCGTGTACGTTCCAGTGTAAATTTGGTTCATTTTTGGTAGAAATTCAAGAAATGCTCATATGATCAATAAACAAGAGCACAATGGCACCATTACGTTCAATTACGTTTGTTACGTCCAATTGAACAAACAATAAATTAGCTTAAGCAATCGTTGAACAGTGGTACAAAAAAAAAACGTTATGAAAAAATGAAGAAAATCGTTATGAAAATCTTAAACAAAGTTAGAATTAAAGTACCTTTCATAGCTTCATTACAATGTAATATTAAAACATTGTAATGAAGCTATGAAAGGTACTTTTATTCTAACTTTGATTAAGAGATGCCATAACATACGTAAGTAATTCAATATGTAATACAATCGTGCGCCAGGGCATGAAGCACTCATGTTTCATTTTACCCAGTATCATTGGACTAGTAGCAATTAATATACATAAATTACTGAGATTAGCGTTTTTCACGGCTGTCATAGCATAGTAAATTATTTTTCTTAACTCAAAGCTGCTAATTTGCTGATCATACGCATAAAATTGCTCAAACATTCGAAAGGCTGCTGTTCATTTTTATAAACATTTCTGTCTTACTTTGAAAGCCCAAAAAACTTTTTCGAAATTGCCACCCACCATTTATGCCCGTGAATCAGAAAATACGAAGTTGAAAAAACCATTGAAATATTCTGAAGACATGTAAAATCTCACTCTTATTAATAACAATGGAAACCAAAAGATGTCAGCCCCTTCGCAACAATTCCCAATAACCGAGGCGATGTTTTGTGTCGCCGCAAGATTTTCTCCGGAATTTATAGCCAGGCTTATGCTATGAAGACCTTGGAGAAGGTTTCAGCTTTCGGAAAATCGGCTCCGATCTTCTTGCTTTAATGAACAGGTAGAATTTGATCCTCTATTTTAGCGAAGCAATTTTTTTTGGAATTGAATACCCCATTTTGTGTGAGTTTATTATTTTTAAACACATGGATAAACATCGTGGTTGTGACAGCCAGATAGTGGTTAAAACATGATAATAAAATGGTTACGAAATTTATTATACAGTTATGACTGTCAGATAGTTTTTAAAACATGATTTTGAAGTGGTAATGGCATTTATTATATAGTTATGACTGTCAGATGGTTGTTGAAATATGATAATGTAATGGTAACGGTATTTATTATAGAGTAATGACAGTCAGATGGTTGTTGAAATATGATAATGAAATGGTAACGGTATTTATTATAGAGTAATGACAGTCAGATGGTTGTTGAAATATGATAATGAAATGGTAACGGTATTTATTATAGAGTAATGACAGTCAGATGGTTGTTGAAATATGATAATGAAATGGTAACGGTATTTATTATAGAGTAATGACAGTCAGATGGTTGTTGAAATATGATAATGAAATAGTAATGGAATTTATGATAGAGTTATGAGTGTCACATAGCTGTCAAAACATTGTAATAAGATGGTAACAGAATTTATTATACAGTTATGACATCCATTTAATTTTTAAAACATGTCAATAAATTGATTACGGTATTTATTGAAAATTTATTATATCCAGACAGGTTTTAAAACATCGTAATAAAATAAAAACGGAGTAGGATATTTATCAGAGTTAAAGCACAAATATTATAAATAAGAAAATATTTTCCTCCCACCTGCCACAAACCGATATTAACTAATTAATGTTCAGTCGAAGCTGCAGATGATATTATCAAAGGGTCTGTACGGCTTTGATCTTACATTAAAGTTATAGAAGTGAAATACAAAGGCGATTCTAGAACTTCCGTAATTAAACGTCCTTATTGCCCCGTTGCGGTCGTTTTTTACTGCAGCCAATCACTGGCAACGCGCAGTTTTTGTACTCTCCGCAAGTTCATTTCCAAGGAAAACAAGTTCTTATGTATCAGCGTTGAGTTATGTTACTTGTTTCAGAATAACTGTTCTTGCAGAACAACATCTGTTTTGGGATAGCAGTAGTATTGGAATAATATGTTAGTTGTAGAGGAATAAGTGTTTTTTTTTGGAATAACTGTTATTGCAGGACAACATTTGCTTTGGGATAGCAGTAGTATTGGAACAATATGTTAGTTGTAGAGGAATAAGTGTTTTTTTTTGGAATAAATGTTATCGCAGAACGACATTTGTTTTGGGATAGCAGTAGTATTGGAATAATATGTTAGTTGTAGAGGAATAAGTGTTTTTTTTGGAATAACTGTTATTGCAGGACAACATTTGCTTTGGGATAGCAGTAGTATTGGAATAATATGTTAGTTGTAGAGGAATAAGTGTTTTTTTTTGGAATAACTGTTATTGCAGGACAACATTTGCTTTGGGATAGCAGTAGTATTGGAACAATATGTTAGTTGTAGAGGAATAAGTGTTTTTTTTTGGAATAAATGTTATTGCAGGACAACATTTGCTTTGGGATAGCAGTAGTATTGGAACAATATGTTAGTTGTAGAGGAATAAGTGTTTTTTTTGGAATAACTGTTATTGCAGGACAACATTTGCTTTGGGATAGCAGTAGTATTGGAACAATATGTTAGTTGTAGAGGAATAAGTGTTTTTTTTGGAATAACTGTTATTGCAGGACAACATTTGCTTTGGGATAGCAGTAGTATTGGAACAATATGTTAGTTGTAGAGGAATAAGTGTTTTTTTTTGGAATAAATGTTATTGCAGGACAACATTTGCTTTGGGATAGCAGTAGTATTGGAACAATATGTTAGTTGTAGAGGAATAAGTGTTTTTTTTTGGAATAAATGTTATCGCAGAACGACATTTGCTTTGGGATAGCAGTAGTATTGGAACAATATGTTAGTTGTAGAGGAATAAGTGTTTTTTTTTGGAATAACTGTTATTGCAGGACAACATTTGCTTTGGGATAGCAGTAGTATTGGAACAATATGTTAGTTGTAGAGGAATAAGTGTTTTTTTTTGGAATAACTGTTATTGCAGGACAACATTTGCTTTGGGATAGCAGTAGTATTGGAACAATATGTTAGTTGTAGAGGAATAAGTGTTTTTTTTGGAATAACTGTTATTGCAGGACAACATTTGCTTTGGGATAGCAGTAGTATTGGAACAATATGTTAGTTGTAGAGGAATAAGTGTTTTTTTTTGAATAACTGTTATTGCAGGACAACATTTGCTTTGGGATAGCAGTAGTATTGGAACAATATGTTAGTTGTAGAGGAATAAGTGTTTTTTTTTGGAATAAATGTTATTGCAGGACAACATTTGCTTTGGGATAGCAGTAGTATTGGAACAATATGTTAGTTGTAGAGGAATAAGTGTTTTTTTTGGAATAACTGTTATTGCAGGACAACATTTGCTTTGGGATAGCAGTAGTATTGGAACAATATGTTAGTTGTAGAGGAATAAGTGTTTTTTTTTGGAATAACTGTTATTGCAGGACAACATTTGCTTTGTGTTAGCAGTAGTATTGGAACAATATGTTAGTTGTAGAGGAATAAGTGTTTTTTTTTAATAAATGTTATTGCAGGACAACATTTGCTTTGGGATAGCAGTAATATTGGAATAATATGTTAGTTGTAGAGGAATAAGTGTTTTTTTTGGAATAACTGTTATTGCAGGACAACATTTGCTTTGGGATAGCAGTAGTATTGGAACAATATGTTAGTTGTAGAGGAATAAGTGTTTTTTTTTTGGAATAACTGTTATTGCAGGACAACATTTGCTTTGGGATAGCAGTAGTATTGGAACAATATGTTAGTTGTAGAGGAATAAGTGTTTTTTTTGGAATAACTGTTATTGCAGGACAACATTTGCTTTGTGTTAGCAGTAGTATTGGAACAATATGTTAGTTGTAGAGGAATAAGTGTTTTTTTTGGAATAACTGTTATTGCAGGACAACATTTGCTTTGGGATAGCAGTAATATTGGAATAATATGTTAGTTGTAGAGGAATAAGTGTTTTTTTTTAATAAATGTTATTGCAGGACAACATTTGCTTTGGGATAGCAGTAATATTGGAATAATATGTTAGTTGTAGAGGAATAAGTGTTTTTTTTGAATAAATGTTATTGCAGGACAACATTTGCTTTGGGATAGCAGTAGTATTGGAATAATATATTAGTTGTAGAGGAATAGGTGTTTTTTTTGGAATAACTGTTATTGCAGGACAACATTTGCTTTGGGATAGCAGTAGTATTGGAATAATATATTAGTTGTAGAGGAATAGGTGTTTTTTTTGGAATAACTGTTATTGCAGGACAACATTTGCTTTGGGATAGCAGTAGTATTGGAACAATATGTTAGTTGTAGAGGAATAAGTGTTTTTTTTTGGAATAACTGTTATTGCAGGACAACATTTGCTTTGGGATAGCAGTAGTATTGGAACAATATGTTAGTTGTAGAGGAATAAGTGTATTTTTTGGAATAACTGTTATTGCAGGACAACATTTGCTTTGTGTTAGCAGTAGTATTGGAACAATATGTTAGTTGTAGAGGAATAAGTTTTTTTTTTGGAATAACTGTTATTGCAGGACAACATTTGCTTTGGGATAGCAGTAATATTGGAATAATATGTTAGTTGTAGAGGAATAAGTGTTTTTTTTTAATAAATGTTATTGCAGGACAACATTTGCTTTGGGATAGCAGTAATATTGGAATAATATGTTAGTTGTAGAGGAATAAGTGTTTTTTTTGAATAAATGTTATTGCAGGACAACATTTGCTTTGGGATAGCAGTAGTATTGGAATAATATATTTGTTGTAGAGGAATAGGTGTTTTTTTTGGAATAACTGTTATTGCAGGACAACATTTGCTTTGGGATAGCAGTAGTATTGGAATAATATATTAGTTGTAGAGGAATAGGTGTTTTTTTTGGAATAACTGTTATTGCAGGACAACATTTGCTTTGGGATAGCAGTAGTATTGGAACAATATGTTAGTTGTAGAGGAATAAGTGTTTTTTTTTGGAATAACTGTTATTGCAGGACAACATTTGCTTTGGGATAGCAGTAGTATTGGAATAATATATTAGTTGTAGAGGAATAGGTGTTTTTTTTGGAATAACTGTTATTGCAGGACAACATTTGCTTTGGGATAGCAGTAGTATTGGAATAATATATTAGTTGTAGAGGAATAGGTGTTTTTTTTGGAATAACTGTTATTGCAGGACAACATTTGCTTTGGGATAGCAGTAGTATTGGAACAATATGTTAGTTGTAGAGGAATAAGTGTTTTTTTTGAATAAATGTTATTGCAGGGCAACATTTGTTTTGGGATAGCAGTAGTATTGGAATAATATGTTAGTTGTAGAGGAATAAGTGTTTTTTTTGAATAAATGTTATTGCAGGGCAACATTTGTTTTGGGATAGCAGTAGTATTGGAACAATATGTTAGTTGTAGAGGAATAAGTGTTTTTTTTGGAATAACTGTTATTGCAGGACAACATTTGCTTTGGGATAGCAGTAGTATTGGAATAATATGTTAGTTGTAGAGGAATAAGTGTTTTTTTTGAATAAATGTTATTGCAGAACGACATTTGTTTTGGGATAGCAGTAGTATTGGAATAATATGTAAGTTGTAGAGGAATAAGGGTTTTTTGGAATAACTGTTATTGCAGAACAACATCTCTTTGGGATAGCAGTAATATTGGAATGATATATTAGTTGTAGAGGAATAGGTGTTTTTTTTGGAATAACTGTTATTGCAGAACAACATTTCTTTGGGATAGCAGTAGTATTGGAATAATATATTAGTTTTATAGGAATAAGTGTTTTTTTTGAATAAATGTTATTGCAGAACGACATTTGTTTTGGGATAGCAGTAGTATTGGAATAATATGTAAGTTGTAGAGGAATAAGGGTTTTTTGGAATAACTGTTATTGCAGAACAACATCTCTTTGGGATAGCAGTAATATTGGAATGATATATTAGTTGTAGAGGAATAGGTGTTTTTTTTGGAATAACTGTTATTGCAGAACAACATTTGCTTTGGGATGCCAGTAATATTGAAATAATATATTAGTTTTAGAGCAATGAGTGTTTTTCTCGGGATAAATATTATTGCAGGATAAAAGTTGCTCTGGGGCAGTAGTTATATTCGACTAATATGTTAGTTACAGAGGAATAACTTTTTAACGAAATAATATTTATTTGAGAACAATAGAAATTGCGCAATAATGGTTTCCTTAGAATAAGAGTTATCACGCAATAATAGTTTATTTGAAATAATTGTTGTTGCAGAGTAATAGATATTGCGTGTTATGAGTTATTGCAAAATAAGAGTTAACTTGGAACAGCAGTGTTCGCGCTATTTTGTGCTCAATAGTTATAACGAAGTAAAATAATTACGTAACATTAACAGTAACAGTAACGTTAGTAATTGTGGATTTTTAATTATAGGGAAATGCTAATTATTTCTTCATGATATCCTTCACATAAATAACCTGAACCACGACTTCAAAAATGTTTAGCAGAACTCATATCGACAAATTCACATGGTTCTGAATTTATATTAGGATCTAAATAAATATTGTTTCATTGCTTTACTTAATTATTCTTTACTAGTTAATGATATCAATCTACGAGCGTGGGCGCAATGTTTCAAATTCCTCTGAATATATTTGGTAACAAATTGCCAAACACAACTCTCAAAATATGATAAATTTCAAGTTACGGTACAGAAAATTTCATTTTATTTCAAGTTACGGTACAGAAAATTTCATTTTATTTCAAGTTACGGTAAAGAAAATGTCATTTTATTTCAAGTTACGGTACAGAAAATGTCATTTTATTTCAAGTTACCGTACAGAAAATTTCATTTTATTTCAAGTTACGGTACAGAAAATTTCATTTTATTTCAAGTTACGGTCCAGAAAATTTCATTTTATTTCAAGTTACGGTACAGAAAATTTCATTTTATTTCAAGTTACGGTACAGAAAATTTCATTTTATTTCAAGTTACCGTTACACATTTCAAATTCTATTTAAGAGAGAGCTTGAAAGAGAAGTAACTGAACTCTCACAAAGTGCGGTTAAAATCATTTCACTTATTCAATAAGCTTTCAATAATATTTACGTGTGATCTTGAGCTTACGTCAAATGAATCATCAATAACATTTACTTATAATACGTAATAAAACATCCAGATTGTAAACGCTTGAAACTTCAGAGCACATCTTTAATGATCCACCAATAATATTCTCTAATGAAAGTAAGCGTGGTTTAATCTTAAATTCAGTAATTTTCAACAATGTTTTCACCGTCTAATGAGTTTTCCAATACAAATTTGGGTAAAAACCAGTACAGGACAGCAAAGTTAGATCACATCTCTATTGATTCACCTGCAATATTCACGTATAGAAACTAGAACTGTTTTATTCTAAATTCAACAATTTTAAATGGTATTTACGAAGCGTAATAAGTTATCCAATAATATTTGGGCAGGCAGCAAAGTTAGATCACATCTCTATTGGTTCACCTACAATCTTCACGTATAGAAACAAGAACTGTTTTATTCTAAATTCAATGATTTTCCATAGCATTCACGCAGCCAAATGAGTTTTCCAATAATATTCTGGTTCAGAATTGCAAAATTAAAACACATCTCTATTGATTCGCGTGTAAAAATTTGCAGCTTTTATTTTACTTTCAATAATTGTCAATGCTATTTATGAAGGCTAATGAATTTTCCTATTCTATTCTGGTTGAGCAGAGCAACTTTGGCTCGGAGCATTGCCCTCAGACGTGATTGCGTAGCGCAGTTAGCGGGTTCTGAAAAGGTTACCAGAAGCCCTCGTTCGTTCACAGTAGGAGGCGTTCCTATAAAATGGTTTCTGCTCTGCCTGCAGCATAGCCCTCAATTGGAGCTTGAAAATTTTAAAACGCGCTCCTTAAAAGCTGCATTAATGCTCGCCCTGTGGAAAAAGGAATGCGAAATCTCGCGTACGCTCCAAAAATGGGTATTTATCTGCCGAGGCTCGGGGCTGGAGCTGCAACGAGCATTTGCGAGATGGCAAGTCCAAGTCAGAAGCGGAGGAGCCTGTAAAGGTTTCGGGGGCCGATTACGCGGTGCCTGGGGTGCGAGTTAATAGAAGAACATGGCCAGAGCCAGTTTCCCTGAGCCAAAGCGTCCGAATGGATGTGCGCTTTCTTATTTTCCTGAGCCAAAGTATCTGAATTGACGAGATTATGTACTCTTTCTCAGATGTTGCTTGGAATTTTCGCTTTACGTGTGTAAAATAGAGTTTCCCTGAGCCAAAGTATCTGAATTGACGTGATTATGTTCTACATTACGCTTTTATTCAGAGTCATTTATTCATAATTATGAGTGAAATTTCCGGCAATTTTTCCACTATATTATACACATTATACTATCCTGTATATCGTTTTGGTCTAATACATGACGCTTTTAATTTTCAATTCCGTGATCGCAGAGCGTAAGTAAACATTTTCGTGCCTTTGACAGTCTATTAAATTGGAGTTTTATTCAGTTTTGGCCAACGTCTTCAGAAGTTTCCTTGAAACGGAGCCCCGTTTTAGCAACAACATTTGGAAAAGGTTTTGAAGAAACACACGTTGTTTCAACGTATAACAGCTGAATATCATTCGTTGTTTTCAGAACTTTTTCAAAACTCAATTCACAACTTTTTTTGTGAATTGATTTTTTGAAGTTGGTAAGAGCCAATTCGTTTCTTTACGAGTTTATACAATGCCTGGTAAATGTTATGCCATTTATTTGAATGTTTACTAGATCCAATGTTTAATTCTGAGGAAAGGGCAATTTATTTTATTTAATTTGCTTACGCAGCCTTTTTTCTCTTTCGAGTTGTATCGCTTTTAGCATTTTAGTATATGTAACCACCCTAAAATTTAGTAATTGTTGTTTATAGTTCCTTTTCGAAACGGCGGACTGTGTTAACTTTGTTGTTTTAATATAAAAATTATTAATTATGTACGTGTTTTGCGTAGTACCTAGTTTAAAGTTTACTTTAATGAAGAGGGAAATTTCTCTATTTTGCTTGCGTTCCTCCTTATCTATTTAGTTTAACGCATTGTTTAACTATTCAGTATTTATAGCTGTTTTTGCTTGGCCAATACTATTTTTATTTTGGCGTTAATGAGCTGTATGCGTTTAACTTGCTATTTTGGTATTCGAATTTGGTTTTTGTTTTGGTTTTGGTGATTTGAACGTTTTTTTTGGTGGTTGCGTTGTTCCTGTGGTTGGGAGAGGTGTGTACGTGCACTTGTTCGTGTGTGTGCTCAGTACAATGCCCTCAATGCGGGGTGTCCGCAATCCGCTTGCTGAATCAGCAATATATGTCATATAAATTAGGGTGCGGGGCGTTCAACGCCGCATTTGGTCCGCATCCCACCCTGTAACAACATCGCTATCAGTAAACGTCGCAGTTCTCCAGCGTTTCTCTGACCTTCGTCCTCAAAATGATCAATGTTATTATTAATTATCATAATTGTCATCACCATTGTTATTCGCATCACATTTCGAGATCTCAGTAATTTCATGAACAACGCTACTTAATCTGTAAAATTTCGAAATATTTTCGGAAGTTTGATTACCTTTTCACGGTATCAGGTAAACTCATCGAAGCACAAGTGCTCTCAGACTGTAAGGAAGCGGCAAGAATAGACATCAGCAACCTCAAAATTCAATATTTATTAAATAATAATATCTGAAACACACCTAGTTTGTATAACAATAACTAAAAAACACTTAGTTTGCATGTTGATAACTAAACAATACCTAGCTTTAATTAAAATTATAATTAAACAACACCTAGCTTGAATGATATTAGCTAAACACCACCTAGCTTAAGTGATAACTAAACATCACCTAGCTTGAAGTTCACTATCTTTCTCGTAAGCAAATAAAAGCACCCTGAAATATTTATACTTTTCAGTCAAGTAAATAACTGCATGCTTAAATTTTCCCATCTCTTACATAAAAAGTTATCTCAACGTCCATTTCTGCAATCAGAATTTCTTAAAGAATCTTCGGCTAAAAAATTCGCTGAAATTAAAAAAATTGAGTAACCTTAACTCAATATCATCTTCTGAACAGAAATTACCCCCAATGAACATCATCTTATGAACAGTGGCAACTTCAGCAGGCACCATCTTAAGAACAGTCGCAACTTCAACAGGCACCATCTTACGAACAGTGGCAACTTCAACAGGCACCATCTTATGAACAGTGGCAACTTCAACAGGCACCATCTTAAGAACAGTGGCAATTTCAACAGGCACCATCTTATGAACAGTGGCAACTTCAACAGGCACCATCTTATGAACAGTTGCAACTTCAACAGGCACCATCTTATGAACAGTGGCAACTTCAACAGGCACCATCTTATGAACAGTGGCAACTTCAACAGGCACCATCTTATGAACAGTGGCAACTTCAACAGGCACCATCTTATGAACAGTGGCAACTTCAACAGGCACCATCTTATGAACAGTGGCAACTTCAACAGGCACCATCTTACGAACAGTGGCAACTTCAACAGGCACCATCTTATGAACAGTGGCAACTTCAACAGGCACCATCTTACGAACAGTGGCAACTTCAACAGGCACCATCTTAAGAACAGTGGCAACTTCAACAGGCAGCATCTTAAGAACAGTGGCAACTTCAACAGGCAGCATCTTAAGAACAGTGGCAATTTCAACAGGCACCATCTTATGAACAGTGGTAACTTCAACAGGCACCATCTTATGAACAGTGGCAACTTCAACAGGCACCATCTTATGAACAGTGGCAACTTCAACAGGCACCATCTTATGAGCATTGGCAACTTCAATAGGCACCATCTTAGGAACAGTGGCAACTTTAACAGGCACCATCTAATGAACAGTGGCAACTTTAACAGGTACCATCTTATGAACAGTGGCAACTTCAACATACACCATATTTTAAACAGCTGCAATATTAAAGAATAACTTTTGAAACAGGAGCAACCGCAACAAACACCATATTTCTCACATCTGCAATATCAAAGAATAACAGTTTTTGAACGGTAGTAAACGGAACAAACACCGTATGTTGAACAGAGACAATATCAAAGAACATCAATTTCCCCATTACATACTTCAACGTTCGCTTTAACTTCAACTTTTTAATTTACACCTAGTGTACCTAGACCCAGAATCTGGTGGCTTTAGAATGGCGCATGCCACGTGCATTGATTTGTCATTGATTTGACTGGAAATATCGCAGGCAGGCGGAGAATAATAGCAAATGTCTTTTGCGGAGTCAAAATTGGCCAATAAATCACCACTAATGACAACAAAGTGCTTCGTTGTGAAGCCAAGAATGAGGCTTCATTGTTGGCGATTTTGCGTGCAAAAAATTGAGTTATAAATTGCATTGCTGAGGGTGCATAGCTCGGGAGAACAAAGCCAGAGAAGAGTGACCGTACTGGAAGAAATGCTCTGAATACCTTTGATCACTAAATTCTGAGACGAAAAGAACGTTCAGAAAAGTTGGCACATTCACCCGTTCATTCCAAACGGGATATTTTTGGTCATTAAATCCTAAAATGAAAAGAACGTTCAGATAGATAGGCAATCACAATCATTACCTCATTCTAAACTGAATAAATGAATTCTCTCAGTCTAAAAATGAAAAGAATCTTCAGATGAGTAGGCACATTCACTAGTTTATTTCAAACTGAATATCTTTTGTCATTAAATCCTAAGACGAAAAGAACATTCAGAAAAGTAGGCCCATTCACAAGTTCATTCCAAACTGTTTTCAATATTTTTGCAGGGCAAGATCACAAGCTTTGACGTTGAATTTTATTTTTTTGTTAAGTGAATTTACATAGAAAATTTTGTCTGCAAGGCTTTTCATAATAAGGTAGCCTCGATAAATTTGTGATAGATGTAGAGACGAAAACATTGAGTTGAATAAATCTATCTGCGGATTGATAAACGAGTGCCGAATCATCCTTTGGTCGTGAAAAGACTTAGTTCAAATCCTGTCCCATAAGCGCGATTTTTTCCATCAGAAGAAGCAGCTCCTGTGCGGTATCAGAGAATGTAAAAGACTAGCAGAACGTGTTGTGGTTATAGCCATCCTATGTTGAGATGTGGTGTAAGCCAAAAATTGAGATGGCGCTCAAATTTTGAGTTTCAGGATGTTGTTCGAATCACAACATTTAAATGTTGGTCACGGGCGTAAGACTGTGTTGATATTATTTTGGAAGATGTTATTTACGACACGTTCCTTCATTTTCAACTTAGATAGTGTCTTAATCTCTTTTTGTTATTATTACTAGTCTACCCCTTTTATTTGAAATAGGAAAGATGGCGAAATGAAAGAAAGGATGTAAGAAATAAAATTCAGTCTTTCGAAGGTTGCTGATGCCGAGTGAACACGGCCCGTCAAAAATGTATTATAATGTTCGACAAATCCTACGCCACACGTTCCTATTTCCTAAGAAGTCAAGTGATATGCATTCCTACTCGAATGTGATGGATTAATGCACTGCAATAGATTAATGCACTGAAAATTGTGGAGTTGATGAAGCTTGTATCATAGATACGCTCATCACACTCTGCACGCTGGCTTCGGACAGACATACGCTCTCTTATTATTGTATAGAACATTTAATGCAGTGCTAAGGATAGTTTTCTTTACAGTACATACAGCTTCACCACATGATGACGTTCAAAGCATATATTCATTAGGCAAGCCGCATTTTAATCTGGCATGACATCATTGTAAGAATAATCCGGGAATTGCAAATGGGATGTGGATGCCAAAGAATAATGTTAGTTTCATCAGTAAAATCAAAATTATTCAATTAATTATGAAACCTTTGTGATTTTAATTATGAGATACTGAACAATAGAGAAACAGAGAGAGAGTCACTTGATAATATCTCATCCCCTGAGGTGAGGAAGTCTATGCATTGATTTTGTGATTGAAAATTGTACATGTATATCCAAATATTTAGAAATATTAAATATGTAGCAATAAATAAACTACATTTGCATGAAAAGTATCAGTGCTAACTTGAAAATGTAAGTGAGTATATATGTATGTATGTGCATACCATGAAATATGTTAGTATAACCGGTGTATGTCTTGTACTTCTACTAGAATATGCATAAAATTAACTTTCAGAAAGTTACAAATTATTCAATGAATAATTTAAATTTGATATATTATGCCCAACTAATAAACAGGCTTAGGGAATCAATCAATGCTTGCACAATATCCGTGTCTCATTACGTTAATCATCAGAAATGGTCCGCGTATGACTAAATTCGACGATGATTTTGCAAATTTTTCATCTACGTCATGATATCCCGGTACTATTTTTTAATTTTATTTCAGACATGAGAAACTTTGCGAACACTCCCAGCGTTTTGAGAGTAAATGTATTTCAAATATTATTTTAAATATAAATAAATGAGTCGTAGATAAACGTATTGTGCGCCAGTGCCGGAAGCAAGAACGCATTTTGCAAGGGTTACAATTTCCGATTCTTGATAGAAATATTTCTTCGAAATAGAAGTTAGATATTTTCTTATATTGCGTGCGTGAAGGTGTCCAAAATTGTTTATACTAAAATGACAAAAAATCGATGTCTCACGTGAACAGTTTAAAACATTCTTTTCGTTGATTAAAATATCGAAAAATTCAGCTGAATTAGAACTAACGATGATGCAATATAGATTAGATTTTTATCAGATTACGTGAAGCGTTAGCGTGTAATATTTCATAAAAGTACTGCTACAATAGCCCGAAAAAAACGAATAATTCTCTAAATTCGGGTTAAAATGATCTATAATGTTAAAAAGCATGATTAATATTTTTCCCGATGCGGATGACAAACAAATATATCCATCCCAACAGTACCCGCCATTAAAATATTCTTGTACTTGTGCACTGATGAAACTCGTATCACAGATACGGTCATTGAGCGTCCTTGTGAGCGTCACAAACATACGCACCAACCAATCAAGCAACAATTCTGTTGCTCGGTTGCACCAAGTTTGAAATAAATATTATTTTCCATGCCTTTGAACGTATTTCTACAAATTAATTTCGACTTGAAAATGGATTTTAAATGAACAATTCAATTGGGTATCGTTTCATTTGGTTTCTCTTTTTTATATTAGGACCACTTGAGAATTATTCTCAATCTTTATAATTAATTAGCGAACCATAAACAAAATATAGCTGTCATAATATGGTGTTTAAGTATCCAGTTTACAGGATGGAAGTAATGACAGACTCACAAACCAAGCATGGAGCAAAAACTCAATAATTACACAATGGGGTTTCATTAATTGTACTTCCTTGTAATAAATTTAACCTAATTTCAATCTTCATACAAAATTTTTCAGTTATTATGTGTTTTTGAATCCAGTTTACGGGATGAAAATAAAGACAAACTCACCAACCAAGCAACGATGCCACAAACTCTATTATTACTCAAGGGGAATTTCCAAGTTATGCATTTCCCAATGCAGGAAACACCTAACGTCGTTTCCAAACAAGTTCCCTTTAACTCAGAAGTTAAGATTTTGCATCATTTAACTGACCGCATCGTTCCCGCAGCCAGTGTCTCGATAACCACACGGTCTGCAGCCCCTCATTCGCTCCACCAGATCTTCATTGCGGGCCACAACTCCGGAATCTTTTCGTGGACTGGGTTGTTGCAGGAGGCCACAGCCTCGTCGTTAAAGGATTCTGATTGGACAACTTGGCTTGGGAAAGCCAAAAGTGGTTCACAACTCGGCGCAGCTCGGCTTAAGGCCGGAGAGTGGCCGGCACCGGCAGCAAAATACGAAGTTGACAACCTTAACAACGGCGACTGTCTCAGGAATTCTCCTAAAGTTTCGCTTAATTTCTGGGTTTTCGGGGCCACCGGAACTCAAAATGAGGCAAAACGGGCATGCAATAGCTCGTGCGATCAGCAATTTACAATGGAGGAATAAAGGCCTGAAAGTTGAACTATTTTCAATTTCAACGCTCATGATGGTGGTTGTGTTGATTTAGAGAATTGGTATTTTAAAGCAAATTCAGGAATAATTGTTCCAGCGAATGAATGTAACAGAAAATTAATCTTGCTCTCATCTGCGGCACGAGAAAATTTAATACATTGAATAAAATGATTAAAGTATTGATATTTTTCGATTGCCCGCAAATAACTTGCATTCTGAGAGTGTATTGGGAAAATAAAAGACTTGGTATTGTGGTATTTGCGGGAAATACTTCCCGTTTTTCTATAAATAATTGGATACAAATTAAGCGCAAGCAATACGCATTACTTTTATCTGAAGCTTAGTTAGCAAAAATATATATTTATAATACATGAATTATGATTTGCTCATTTGTCATCAACTATTGAAAAAAATTTGCACTGTCAATTTCACACCGACCTAATTAAGAGCTAAGTAAACGAAATCATCCTTTTTCAAAATACGGGTTAATACTTACAAACAAAAATTTGATTTATATTGAGTACTAGCAAATCATATGTTAGAGCTAGGAAAACAAAAGTATGCATTTACTGAAAACGAATTAATATTCTCCTATTAAAATTCACGCTAAAAATAGTTGTACTTCAAGGCTTTTATACAGATTTCAATTTTGTAGTTAACTGTTTTGGAATATTACCTAGTATATAGAAGGTATAATTTGCTTGAATTCCGCGGCATTCTGATGAGAGTCTATTACAACTATTTCTTTATATCACAGAAGTGATGAAAGTCTCTTTCATACTTGATAAGTATTTATAACACCATGCAATGTTCCTAAGAAGGAAGAAGAATAAGTCCTCATAAAGAGCTACAAAAATGAAATAGGCACTTTGCTTGTGCCTTCTCTACGACCAAAGCCAAATTACAAGATTACAGGTTTCCCCAAGATTACAGGTACAGGTTTGCCAAAGTACAGGTTTCCCATGCGTTGCTCCACAGACAGATATCCGAGGGTACCTTGAAAGCAGCAAATGAATGTAAATTGTATAAACTTACTGGGTTATATTAATTATATTCACATTTTTGAAAAATTTGACAGGTACTTAAAAATGTGCATTTAACACCATGTAGTACTTGCTGAAAGGCGTGTCTGAAGGTTGTAATTTCGAGAAAAGTTATCCCACAGGTAAAGAAACGTCGTGAGTCACGAATATTTTAATTGGATAGCCCTAGGTTGAGTCCAACTTCAAGTACAAGCCTGAGTACACAACTTATTACTTTATTTCAAGAGTATTTCATGACTTAGTGTGGAGTAAAGATTTCTAGTAGATGTGAAATAAATTTTAGGTGCGTACACGGGAGATTCTGAACGAGTATGGAAATGATTTTGAGTGTGTAAAAAATTTAGAGTGATCAAGCTGGAGATATTGGGCGAGTGTGCGAGAAATTCTAAACAAGTGTGAAAGAGATTTAGAGTGAATGTATAGAAGATATGGAAGAGTAGGTAGCCCATTTATGTTTACACAGGGAGTCCTAAAAAATATATAATCTCATGAACTGCCCAGTACTCATGTATTTTGTTTCGATATAGGTTTTTTACATACGTACAAATCTAATGAATGAAAAATATAAAAGACACTTTTAAATTAAATAAAATTAAATGAGATAAAAAACAAAATATGGCTGCACCTGAAACGAAAACAAAAAAATTATGAGTAATCGTTCGTCAAAGAATAGGTAAATTTTCGGGGCCAGCCTGCATGTTGACGTTGGGAGCAGCGAAGTATTCACAGACACCCTCCACAAAGAAAGAACCCATACACCATCGTTCCGAATTCAGTTACGTTTGCATTACACCGAAATTATTGAAAGAGATTCGACAAAGTTCTGGGAAACATTTTCAAAAGAAGCCTTGTCAGACGGCTGCATCTGATTCGAAAGCAGGACTGAATACTTGGCTCGCTTTGTTAGCTGAGGCTCACTTTCGTAATGCCATTTCGAAAGCTAATTTATGGGTTCCGATTATGGAAATTTGACTGAAGCAAGAACGCGTGCCTGAACCGGCGACAAAAATCAGTCACAATGTCTCATATCCAAAGAATATTTTGTTCGATATTCAACCAGATCACGCGTTCCTTTTTAGAAACACGTCTTGGAATGTTGCCCAGTGTTGAACTCAAGCTGAACTTGCAAAGCTAGATCGTGTTCAGTGGAACTGTGCTCGTTAATTACAAGGTGAAGTTCTGCAGTAGTTGGAGTTGAGTTAAACCATATTCATGGATCACAAAGTGAAGTTCTGCAGCAGTTGGAGTTGAGTTAAACCATACTCATGCATCACAAGATGACTCATGGATCACACGGTGAAGTTCTTCACTAGTTGGAGTTGAGTTAAACCATACTCATACATCACAAGATAAAGTTTTACAGAAGTTGAGGTTCAGTTGAACCATACTCAATTACTCATGTATAATAAGTTGAAGTTCTGCAAAAGTTGGAGTTGAGTGAATCCACAGTCAAATCAAATTAATGACTGAAAGAATCGTCTCACGATTGTTTCTTCAATTTTTCGGGCAGGCCTGAAATATAATGTCGTTGAAATTATCGATATTTTGAACCCAAGCAATATTCACACGTTCACTACGTTTGCGCAGTTTCTATGGTTGGTTAGATTTTGACTAGAAGGATCGGAAAACTGACTTTATTGCTCAAATTCATTTCTATTCTTTCAAACAGGCGAAAAAAATATAACTGTTCGATAATGTTTTACCTCTAATGCTAAAATCATTTTTGAAAAAGTAGTGAAGTATCGTAGTTAAGGTACTATTCATTTGTACCGGTGCGTAAATGAACAATTTACGAGTCGTTACACACACATCTACCACTGCGTAATCTACGCGTTAACATTTCTGTAGGACTGAGAGAATTACTTTATGGACGAGGGACTGTAATTTGGGGTAGTAAAAATTATTTTGTTTGTTCAGATTCTTCGAATTGACGGCAGCGCTTTTATGCTGGGCTTTTAGAGTTGCAGTATGAAAATAATGGTATAGTAAAAATAGAAGTATAACAAAAATAGCATAAAAATAGCAGTTAATTATTATAATATAAAATTATAGTAAAATAATCGTAGTGTAATAATAATAATAGTATAATAATAATGCAACATTGTATTATAGGATAAAGCATCGTTACTAATGTCTGTGGTGGGGCCCAGATGCAGGTAAAAGAATAAAAATGTTATTATGATAATTTTAGGGATAAAATTCGCCAGTCTGAGGAAAAAATTCCAGTTCTGCCCAAAAGCGCCTTCTTCAGAAAGAGGGGCCAGTGCCAGAACCAAATTTAGAACGAAATAATAGAAGAGGAAAAAAAGCTAAGATATTTTGTACCACCAATACAAAAATACAAAAAACTGAAGTGCACTTTTTAATTCTGTATGATGTTTCTTGTAGAATGAAGTGCATTGAATTGTTTCGAATACAAGAGATGTATGCGGTACGTATCATTTCGGACAGTTCTGAAACACATGTTGAAGGATTTTGAATTTTAAAAAGATGAATTATGACAAAGCAGCTATTTTCAGATACGTCCGTAACACATTTCGGAATATTTTGCATTCAATCGATTAATTGTGTCATTTTGGAATTTATTTCGCGGAGCATTTTTCTGAAAATTTCTGGGAAGCACTCACGGTGAGCTGAATTTCTGGTTATCCCTCCCTCTCGTAAAAGCATATTTCGTTCGATTATTTTACTGAAATTTTTCGGTAGGTCCCTCCGAGAACTTTGCGTGATTTTGACTGAGACGAAAAAGATCTCCAATTTCCATTCTAAATCGCACTTGTGTTCGCCATTCACAGCAGCATTTCTGAACCGAATTTAGTGCTTCGGATCTCTCATGTACGACATCACTTTTATTTGAGTTAAGTCTACCACGAGGGGCTTTTGTTATTCTCGACCGCAACGACAAATAAGACGGTGGCGCTAGGAATTTACTCCATGGTATTAAGGTTTAGCGGCGATTGTCTCAAGATTTGTAGCTCACAACTCCACTGAAAATTCGACTGCGATGACGAAGTTGACGAATTTCCAGACGCGTTAGAAATTTACTCCGTGGTATTGAGGTTTAGCGCTGATTATCTCAAGATTTGGGGCTCACAACCGTTTGAAGAATCTACAGCAATGACGAAGACAACGATTACGATGGTGGTGTTAGAAATTTACTTCGTGGTATTGAGGTTTGGCGCTGATTGTCTCAAGATTTGTGGCTCACTACCGCGTTAAAGAATCGACTGCGGTGACGACGACGAAATGTGGCGCTAGAAATTTACTCCGTGGTATTGAGGTCTGGTGGTGACTGTCTCAAGATTCGTAGTTCAGTGAAGGGATTAATTACTCACATGTGTGATTAGAATGTGACCATTTCTATGCTCAACGTCGGTCGCAGTATACTGTACTAATTTAGTCGGTCGCAGCACGGAGTATTGTTAGTACAGTACAAAGAAGAGATTTTTAGGCAATTCTGTACAATAAAAGGGAAAGATGTTCAGACAATTTTGTATACTACAAGGGAGAGATTTTAAGGCAATTTTGTGTCGTTGGGAAAACAAAAAGTATTGGGAATAGCAAAACATATATATTTTTGAGTCGACGTGGCTACCTGCTGTTTATCTTGGCCTAAACAATTGAGTTTACCTTTATTACCTTGAATTTTTGTACCCTGTCATGAAATTATTTTATGTTTTTTTGATTTGGTTGCTACATTTAATTACACTTTTGAATTTATTTTTCCATGAATGCTTTGATGTTAGTCTTTATGATATTTTAGCGGCCCAGAAGACTGTACTGTCCTTTTTCAAAAATAGATTTCATATATCATACAGTATATGATTTAAAATATAACGATAATATAATATTTGATATGTACACCCACACATACAGTACATGTATTTATGTATCTATATGGCTGTGAAAATGATGATATCAGTGTGAAAATGTAAACGTACAAGGTTAAAAAACGCAATAATAATAAGTACACGGTTATGCTTCTATTTGGGTAAAAGAACATGAAGCTCAGAACATCAGGAAAATAAATTGATACCTTTTGACGATCGAAATAAAGCTCGTATCATTATTCATTCCAGAGCATTTTACTTAACGGAAGAAAGTCCGTTAAATAATTTCAGAGATTTGCGGTATCTACGCTACAGCTCGCACATTGACGGAAAAAAAAATCCACCAACAAATTTGACGAGAATCGCGTTTTTTCCGAAGAAAGACAACAGAAAATTTCCTGACCAAAAATAGATCGCTGCTACTATAGCATGAGGTCAACCGCCGTATATCACCCACCCAGGTGCAGTTTGAGATGTACAAGTTAAGTGTTTATCGCTAAATTATATGTGTGGAAATTAGTAATATCCATTTGTAACCTAACCTCACGCTATAGTACTACTAGCTAGAGGTAGATCTCCCGCTATAGTGCGGTAGACCTCACGCTATAGGACTAGCTAGTGGTAAATCTCATGTTATAGTGTGGTAGACCTCACGCTATAGTACTAGCTAGAAGTAGATCACATGTTATTGTGGCACACCTCACGCTACGGCTGCAACAATTGTTTTCTTTCATTATAATTTTTACATAGGACGTTCCACCACCGGAGACGCTACAAAGACGCTTCATCGTTGTTTTCGATATTCCCTAGTTCGTAATTTCTATATATAGGGCAAATATCAAGAGATATCTAGAAATGAAAGAAAGTCTACGGGAAGCAGGTTTCGAGTTTCATACTCCGGGAGGCCAAATCAAATCTGTGCTTGAGAGAGGTGCACGGGCTGTACTGCGTCCATATAGAGCGGCGCGCCCGAAAATCTACGGTTACGATGCTCCGAAATGACGGGACAGCTAAGCCGCGTCGGCTTGTAATTGGACGACATTTCATGGGAACTGCGAAAAAAATTTTGCCGAAGCATAAATTCCCAAGACGAATGGCAGGACATGAACACTCATAAATCAAACTCGACAATAAAAATTTCGAAGCTAAATGGATTAGTACGAGCTTTCTCAAGCATGAATCAAGATGAGAAACCGTTATTTTCTCAAGCCTTTTTTGTGTTGTGCTGACAGACCAATCGTCATCTACATATTTCTTTGATGTTTATATTCTTCATATTATGTATTCTTTATTAGAGGATGCTGTATGAAGAGTTACAGGCCTCAATCATGATGTACAAATGAAAATTGATTTAAAGCTTACATCGCTTAAAGGGAAAATAAAATAGAAATATTTTGCCTTTGCTGGAAAGTATCAAAGAGCTGCTCATGTTCTTGATTTTCAAATATTTTATGCTGTTGTAGAGGTTCAGCTAGTAGTGCAAGTATATTTTCTGAGTGGGCTTACGTCTATGGCAGTTTACAATAGTATGATCGGTAAAATAAAGAATAAATTAGGGATAATGAACCTTTTTTACACCTCCTCACAGAAGTGCATAATAATCAATAAGTCTTGTTTAAAAACAGATACACAACAAAATTTTTCAAAAAAATTCACAAAGCACGGGTAGTTAATTGTTATTTTGAGTATAGAAATATATCATGTACCTGAATGCAGGTCCTTGATGATTATTTTGAAAACAGAAATTCTTTCTGTACCAGAATACAGGTTTGTGATGATTATTTTGAATACAGGAAACCCTTCTATACCTGAATGCTTCTGTTTCATGGATATTTCAAACTGCTCGTACAGCACAAAATTCCAAACGTAAGAATTTCAGAGTTGGCAGTCACGAATGACTCTTTCTGAAACATTGAGAATTACGCTCACTTTCATGGCTCTCTCGAAGGAGGAAATTCAAAGTAGATCAACTTGAAAGATGCGCAATTACTTGTACAAATGTAGCCGCTTAATTTGTTTCCTGGGGAGCTTTATTGAATCAGGACGAGCCAACTGAGTGGAGGCATTACCGCGGTTGGAGGAAATCGAACAAGTCCTAGAGAATGGAAACGTCCAGAAGAGGCACTGAAGACGTGCTTCGACTTCGGTTGCGTTCTGGAATAGAAATTATGTTCGGAAACATGGAATTCGGTTGTATTCTGTCCGACAGACTTAGATATTATGTTCGGGAACATGGAATTCGGTTGTATTCTAGCAGATAGACTTAGACATTATGTTCGGGAACATGGAATTCGGTTGTATTCTGTCAGACAGGCTTAGATATTATGTTCGGGAACATGGAATTCAGATGTATTCTGTCAGACAGGCTTAGATATTATGTTCGGGAACATGAAATTCGGTTGTATTCTGGCAGATAGACATAGATATTATGTTTGGGAACATGAAATTCGGTTGTTTTCTGGTAGACAGACTTAGATATTATATTCGGGAACATGGAATTCGGTTGTATTATGGTAGAAAGACTTGGAAATTATGTTCGGGAACATAAACAGCTAAATTGTGGTAATCCTACACACATTGGATAGGATGCATTCAAATTCTAATTAGAGTATCCCTGCTTACAATTATCATATCATACAATGGATAAAAGCTACAATATAGGATCCAGAACATTTAGTATCCTTGCATTCGGTAAGCCAGATACAGAAATTCTTGCATCCTTACTTAGCGTGATTATTTAGAATGAAAGAATAGAATCTATACGTCCAGTAAATAGGATAAAAAAATAAACGTGTCCTAACGTACTGTGCGGGACCATTGAATATAAGTAACCTTGCATTTTTTGTACACGAAGGAACGGTGCTTATATGAAAGACGGAAAGAGAGTTTGATTATTCAGCAATAATTTATTTATATTTTAATTATTTACCAAAGCTTACTGTACTATAATATCATAAACATCCGTACTTAACGTGAATGATTACATTGAAAAAGTATCATTTACTGTGAAGGACATCTCACAAATAACTCCTCTTTAATACACTGGAATGTATTAGCCAGAGTTCTTCTAGTCTGAAGGATCACAACAAACCCGTGTATATTAACGTGAATGATTACTTCCACAAGCTCTATTTAACATGAATGATTACTTCCATAAGCTCTATTTAACATGAATGATTACTTCCATAAGCTCTATTTAACATGAATGATTACTTCCATAAGCTCTATTTAACATGAATGATTACTTCCATAAGCTCTATTTAACATGAATGATTACTTCCATAAGCTCTATTTAACATGAATGATTACTTCCATAAGCTCTATTTAACATGAATGATTACTTTCATAAGCTCTATTTAACGTGAATGATTACTTCCATAAGCTCTATTTAACATGAATGATTACTTCCATAAGCTCTATTTAACGTGAATGATTACTTCCATAAGCTCTATTTAACATGAATGATTACTTTCATAAGCTCTATTTAACGTGAATGATTACTTCCATAAGCTCTATTTAACATGAATGATTACTTCCATAAGCTCTATTTAACATGAATGATTACTTCCATAAGCTCTATTTAACATGAATGATTACTTTCATAAGCTCTATTTAACGTGAATGATTACTTCCATAAGCTCTATTTAACATGAATGATTACTTCCATAAGCTCTATTTAACATGAATGATTACTTCCATAAGCTCTATTTAACGTGAATGATTACTTCCATAAGCTCTATTTCACATGAATGATTACTTCCATAAGCTCTATTTAACATGAATGATTACTTTCATAAGCTCTATTTAACGTGAATGATTACTTCCATAAGCTCTATTTAACATGAATGATTACTTCCATAAGCTCTATTTAACATGAATGATTACTTCCATAAGCTCTATTTAACGTGAATGATTACTTCCATAAGCTCTATTTAACATGAATGATTACTTCCATAAGCTCTATTTAACGTGAATGATTACTTTTATAAGCTCTATTTAACATGAATGATTACTTCCATAAGCTCTATTTAACATGAATGATTACTTCCATAAGCTCTATTTAACGTGAATGATTACTTCCATAAGATCTATTTAACGTGAATGATTACTTCCATAAGCTCTATTTAACATGAATGATTACTTCCATAAGCTCTATTTACCATGAATGATTACTTCCATAAGCTCTATTTAACGTGAATGATTACTTTCATAAGCTCTATTTAACGTGAATGATTACCTCCAAAAGCTCTATTTGACAAGAATGATTACCTCCAAAAGCTCTATTTAACATGAATGATTACTTCCATAAGCTCTATTTAACGTGAATGATTACTTCCATAAGCTCTATTTAACATGAATGATTACTTCCATAAGCTCTATTTAACATGAATGATTACTTCCATAAGCTCTATTTAACGTGAATGATTACTTTCATAAGCTCTATTTAACGTGAATGATTACCTCCAAAAGCTCTATTTGACAAGAATGATTACCTCCAAAAGCTCTATTTAACATGAATGATTACTTCCATAAGCTCTATTTAACATGAATGATTACTTCCATAAGCTCTATTTAACGTGAATGATTACTTCCATAAGCTCTATTTAACATGAATGATTACTTCCATAAGCTCTATTTAACATGAATGATTACTTCCATAAGCTCTATTTAACGTGAATGATTACTTCCATAAGCTCTATTTAACATGAATGATTACTTCCATAAGCTCTATTTAGCATGAATGATTACTTCCATAAGCTCTATTTAACGTGAATGATTACTTCCATAAGCTCTATTTAACATGAATGATTACTTCCATAAGCTCTATTTAACATGAATGATTACTTCCATAAGCTCTATTTAACGTGAATGATTACTTCCATAAGCTCTATTTAACATGAATGATTACTTCCATAAGCTCTATTTAACATGAATGATTACTTCCATAAGCTCTATTTAACGTGAATGATTACTTCCATAAGCTCTATTTAACATGAATGATTACTTCCATAAGCTCTATTTAACGTGAATGATTACTTTCATAAGCTCTATTTAACATGAATGATTACTTCCATAAGCTCTATTTAACATGAATGATTACTTCCATAAGCTCTATTTAACGTGAATGATTACTTTCATAAGCTCTATTTAACATGAATGATTACTTCCATAAGCTCTATTTAACATGAATGATTACTTCCATAAGCTCTATTTAACATGAATGATTACTTCCATAAGCTCTATTTAACATGAATGATTACTTCCATAAGCTCTATTTAACATGAATGATTACTTCCATAAGCTCTATTTAACATGAATGATTACTTCCATAAGCTCTATTTAACATGAATGATTACTTCCATAAGCTCTATTTAACGTGAATGATTACTTCCATAAGCTCTATTTAACATGAATGATTACTTCCATAAGCTCTATTTAACGTGAATGATTACTTCCATAAGCTCTATTTAACATGAATGATTACTTCCATAAGCTCTATTTAACGTGAATGATTACCTCCAAAAGCTCTATTTGACAAGAATGATTACCTCCAAAAGCTCTATTTAACGAGAATGATTACTACCAAAACATTATTTCACGTGAATGGTTACTGTCAAAAGTTCTATCTAACGTGAAGGGTAACGTCTAAAATATCCTTATCCAGCGCCAGCGAGCCACTCCGCCATCAATACTGTATTATCCGCCTTGAAAAAATAGAAGTCATGCCTAGCAATGCATTTTGCAGCAGTATGTTGGCTCAGCTTAATGTATTCAATGGATGCTCAAACAGTGCACTCTATGGAAATAACTTTCAAGCTTCGGATTTTGTGAAATCAAATAGAACGCAACTGAAGCATCACTCAGCTCTCCGTGGTTGGCCAGAAAAGATAATCCTACGATTCGTTTCAATCTAAGCTGCTAAGCTGCTTAGCCTTGAGTAAAACTTCGCTCGCTACATTTGAAGTCTCTCCAGCAACGACTAATAATTATTTCTTCAATGTTGAAGTAATGGTTCTTGAAATATCAAGCAAACTTTTTCTTTTAAAATACTGGTGATGTACAAGGTTTCAACTCATGTCTCGTATGTATCAATAGGATTCAGCAACTGCAGTTCAATGACGCTTGATCAGTTCGTAATTTAGTCGAAATGGGTTAATTTTATTCATTCTAAAGCTACGGCTAATTTATTTCACCGTTAAATTCACGGTATTATAGTATCAGCAGCACCTGTAAGACTATTCTGACAAACAATTGTACGACTGATCAGCTTCAGGGCAAAACTGGCGGTATTTTGAGTATCTAGGATACAAGCTCACTGAGGTAAATACTTGTACGACAGATCAGCTTCAGGGCACAACTGGCGGTGTTTTGAGTATCTAGGATACAAGCTCACTGAGGTAAATACTTGTACGACAGATCAGCTTCAGGGCACAACTGATGGTGTTTTGAGTATCTAGGATACCAGCTCATTGAGGTAAATACTTGTACGACTAATCAGCTTCAGGGCACAACTGGCGGTGTTTTGAGTATCTAGGATACCAGCTCATTGAGGTAAATACTTGTACGACTGATCAGCTCCAGGGCACAATTGATGGTGTTTTGAGTATCTAGGATACAAGCTCATTGAGGTAAATACTTGTAAGACTGATCAGCTTCAGGGCACAACTGGCGGTATTTTGAGTATCTAGGTTACAAGCTCATTGAGGTAAATACTTGTACGACTGATCAGCTTCAGGGCACAACTGGCGGTGTTTTGAGTATCTAGGATACCAGCTCATTGAGGTAAATACTTGTACGACTGATCAGCTTCATGGCACAACTGGCGGTGTTTTGAGTATCTAGGATACCAGCTCATTGAGGTAAATACTTGTACGACTGATCAGCTTCAGGGCACAACTGGCGGTGTTTTGAGTATCTAGGATACCAGCTCATTGAGGTAAATACTTGTACGACTGATCAGCTTCAGGGCACAACTGGCGGTATTTTGAGTATCTAGGATACAAGCTCATTGAGGTAAATACTTGTACGACTGATCAGCTAAAGGGCACAACTGGCGGTGTTTTGAGTATCTAGGATACAATCTCATGGAGGTAAATACTTGTACGACTGATCAGCTTCAGGGCACAACTGGCGGTATTTTGAGTATCTAGGATACAATCTCATGGAGGTAAATACTTGTACGACTGATCAGCTTCAGGGCACAACTGGCGGTGTTTTGAGTCTCTAGGATACAAGCTTATTGAGGTACATACTTGTACGACTGATCAGCTTCAGGGCACAACTGGCGGTGTTTTGAGTATCTAGGATGCAAGCTCATTGAGGTAAATACTTGCTTTTTATGCATTTGTTTGCCCATTAATATGTAATGCATATAGATGCAAGTAAATATTTTTGAGTGAGCACATGTTCGTTTGCCTGTACCGGAAAAGCTTATGACTGTCACAACTATAAATACGTGACAAGCGTATCAGTAATACACATTTCACTTCCACACACACACACACACATAGATGTAATATCTCAAATGCGGATTTCGACACGACAGACACATTTCTCTTATTTAATATGAAGGATTAGGATACGGAAAATTTCATTGCTGAAAAACTTCTTCACAGACTCAGTTATTGTAAGCTATAATTACATTTGGTCGTGCTAAAGTAGTTAAATTAAATTGATACACTTCAAAATTGCAACCTACTTAACTGATCTTCGAGCACCGTCGAGAATTACCGAATTCCCTCATATTTACAGGGTAATCTCTTATAAATTCATTATCATGCTTTGAACATCGATGCAATTATAAAAAAGCTTATTAATTACTTCTTGCTGCAGCAGAAGTTATGAACGCATTATAATGCTGCAAATGTGATACTAAATGAAATTATATCAGCGTGTTACATCCATGATAAGTATCTATTTTTATTAAACACTGATGAAAAGTAAAAACTATCTTGAAACTGTGATAACAAACGTGATATCGTGCTAAAACAGTGGTTTTAAACGTTACATTGCGCGAAAAGAGCGATAATAAACATAATATTGTTCAGAAAGTACGCCAATAAACATAACATCATGTTAAAAACCTAGCGATAATAGACATAATATCATTCAGAAACAGCGATTACAAAAACCAATATTAACCATAAACTGCAATAATAAACACATTTATTTAAACCAGATATGAACAACATAAAATAGATATGAAATAGATATGATCATAAAATATGTAAATAGTAATAATAGTATCACTATTATAAAAGTAGTCGCGTTCGTCCGTGTGACCCCCTCTTGATTATGGTATCCACAATACGCAATCGGCTTATTTTTAGAAATAAAAATTTTCTATGGAGCTTTCCTTGTTGAACTTCATCATGTCGTTTTGATATTTTTAATTGATAATGCAAAAATAAATGTTTTAAATTTGCTCGACCAGTAACCTGACTACCACTGGGTATATGGCCCAAGATTTTGGAACCTGAGTTATTGTTTTCGAAATTGTGATTTTCTCGAAAAGCTCCGAAGAGATAATAGACGACATTTCAGAATAAAATTCCGTCAAAAGAGGCCACCATGGATAGAAATGTGTCCAACTGCAAGATGGAGCCGCAAGACTACGACAGCAAGAAAAACGCCGAAGACGATCGAATGAACAACGTGAAATGGCAAAACGAAGCAATGATTCTCGCAATCGAGAAGCAAGAGCTAAATTGGCTCGTGACCGGCGTTGGGAAATTCTACGGAATAATGCAGAGCAACACCGAGTAGCTAGAGAGAGCTTAACACATGAAAGAAACGAGGAAATTCTTCGTCATAGCACTGGACAAGATCGAGTGGCACGAGAGAATTCAACTCAAGAAAGAAGTGATGAAATCCTTCAGACTAATGCCGAACGGCATCGACTTGCACAATCGTATTTAACTCAAAAAACAAAGGATGATATTCTTCAGATTAATGCCGACCAGCACGTGTGCACTAGTATGATTAATAATTGGTTAGCGTTAACACGATTATTGTTTGATTTGCATAAATGCAACTCACTTCCGGCTACGAGTTTTCACGGAAATTTTTGAATTCATATAGTTTAACATCGAGTGGCACGAGAGAATTTATCTCAAGAAAGAAGGGGTGAAATTTTTCAGACTAATACCGACCAGCACGTGTGCACTAGTAATAGTAATAGTAATAGTAGGTCATCAAATAGATATGACCAACATAAAATGAAGATGCAACAGCAGGGGTAAATACAATACTGAAATAACACACCAATCCTGCAAATAAACACAATCCTGCGATAACAAGCACAATCCTGCAATAATACACGAAATCCGGCAATAACATACACAATCCTGCAATAACATACACAATCCTGCAATAACACACACAAAATCCTGCAATAATAAACACAATCCTGCAATAACACACACACAGTCCTGCAATAATAAACACAATCCTGCAATAATAAGCACAATCCTGCAATAATAAACACAATCCTGTGATAATAAGCATAATCCTGTAATAACATACACAATCCTGCAATAATAAACACAAACTTTCAACAACAAACCTGAACATAACACGTACACAAGTTCTACCAGGTGACCTTGATCATCAAGGTGATATCACAGTGAGGAAAGTTCATTTATTCTGTAAGAACAGTAAAGGTGGAGGAGTAAGTCCTGTTTCCATCCTTCTGTTCTCTTCTGTTGATTAATATTGACCTACTGCTCTCATGATAAAACGGTACTTTTGATTAACTGTTCTTTCAATTATATACAAAAGATTAATTTTGATAAACTGTTTTCATGACTGAAGTGTTCCTTAGATTAACTGTTATTTCATTTATTTTAAAATGATTAGTTTTGTTTAGTTGTTCTCATGATGGTACTGTTTTTTAGATTAACTGGTATTTCAATTATATTAAAATGATTAATTTTGACTAACTGTCTCCCCTCAGGGGGATACAATTATTGTATCTATGGGAACTAGCGCTCCCAGGGGGACAATGTGAGGGCCCGAGCTAAAGGTTAGGTAGGCTTTCTTTTGTTGAAATAGAATAGGTTTTGTTGTGTTACGGACCATCTTTTTTTCGGTTCACTGCTGTCCTGTTTTTCACCGCCTACCACTTTCTTCTTCAACTTTTTCTTGTTTCATGAACTTCTTTCTTAGCTTTCTGTTTCTGTGCCCTTTCTGCATAGATTCCACGTTCCCTTAACTCCATACTAAATGGTGCCTTCTTCCTTCCTCTCTTTACATCTCATTGTTGAGGATAGGGAGGCTTAAACTAACTAATAAACTAATAAACTGACTAACTGTCTTCAAGAGCTGTACCTCCTTCAGTAAAGACCATTATTTTAATTTCCACTGACGTCATTGGAGCCTGCTCTGTTATTTTCTCATTGTGCATCAAAGGATGTGCTGAGCTTTAGGTGTGGAAAGATATCGACTTAATACGTTAATTACGTAGTGGTACATATGTGTCTCATTATGTAAATAGCTGATTCCCGTTCGGTTATAAATGCGCAACGTTTAAATCATTTCACTACTTTTTTCAAACATATTTTAGCATGCGAACTGAAATATCGTCGTGCATTTTTCCCAGTTCTTAGAAGGGACAGAAATGTATTGCAGCCGTAAAGTGTGTTTTTCAATTCTGTTACATCCTAACTTAAGCAACAGTAACTACCGCACGAACATAGTCTACGTGGTAATCGTCACACAAGCTTCTCAAAAACAATTTTCGCCCATATAAGCTCCGCTAAAATAATTTTGGCCAACAATAAATTCGGTATGATTAACTTCGTTGATGTAAAGTTCGCAAAAATAAACTTTATTAAAGGAAATTTTGGTTTACTCAAGTTCGCTAAAATAAAGCTTGCTCAAAGAATAACTTGCTGATATGAACTTAGCTCAAACGATTTGTGTTATGTCTTTAGCTAAAACGATTTTCCAGTAAAATGAATTTCCTTGAAATAATTTTCACTAAAATAATTTTTCGGTTAAATAAAATTTGCTAAAATAAACTTCGAGCAACCACATGACTCGAAGACAGATTTTACCTTAGGTTAAAGTATACGTTATTTGAGGTTTCAAAATCCCATACAATTAGTTCCCAGGAAAGGAAATGAGACACCATTCAATAAGGTGTGAAGGGAACAGGGAATCTATGCATGAGTGTGTTCCCCCGCAAAACCATTGGTGCACAAACACAGTAAGTTGAACAAAAAGTTCATGATGCAAGTTAAAAATTGAAGAAGAAACTAATAGGTGTTGAAAAAACAGGGCAACAATGAACTATAACAATACGGTCCGAAACAAAACAAAACTGTATCCTGTTCCAACAAAATACGCCTACCTAACATTTAGCTCGGGACTTTACATGTTCCTCTGGGAGCACTAATTTCCAAGGGCACGGTAGTTGCCTGCCCCTGAGGAGTTTAACTCTTGTTCTCTACGTTTCTTTATTATTGTCTGGCAAATAAGTGGCCGATTTGAAAATGCTGTGGTTTGTACAAACATTAGTGCTAGAAGGCTCTAGTAGGTTTAATTGAAAAGATCAGGATTTAAAATTTTATTTTATTTCAAAAATTTTGTCTATTCGGCGTAACAGAAGGACTGAAATAAAAATAGCATGGTAAGGATTGTAATTAACAAAATAAATGATATCAGTGATAAAATTTTCTGCTGAGACACAGGGAAAGAAACCTTCTGTTCATTTTATCCATAAAAAAGATTTTTTTTAAGCCGTATAAAATGCGATGTCATCAAAAAATCTCACCGCAGGAGAAAGATCGGAGGTAATTAGTGTGCCACAGGATAAAAATCATGGGCAGATCTGATCAAATAGTGTTGGATAACGTATTTTTTAGTGATGAATGTTACTTTTATTTGAAAAGTATGCCAAAGAGAGAAAATTATCAAAATCATCAAAAACTCTAAGCCCAGCATTTTTAAATGAAACCTATTTAAGCCTTCTAGCACTAATGTTTTAAAAACTACAGAATTTTTCATTTGGCTTTTTTTTAGCGGGCGTGATAGATGCCATAAAATACCGACATTTGCAATTTTTGTAACATTAGCTTCAGTGTGACCATATTTCGTGAGGACTAATTGCTACTGAAAAGCGTACTCAGGAAAAAAAATAAAAATCAATCACAAAACATTTTTTCACTCTGAACGCTGCTATAATATTTCTATAAAATTATGAAAACAATGCGCAACAATTATGGTAGGTATGATGAATATTGTGAGTATGGTGAGGATGGTGAGTATGGTCAGTTTGGTGAGTATGGTGGCTGGTGAGTATGATAAGTATGTTAGGTATTGTAAGTATGATAGGTTTAGTAACTATGTTAGTTATAATAAACATTGTGAATATGGGGAGTACGGTAAGTGTGGTAATTATGGTAGGCATAGTGAGTGTGGTGGGTATGGTGAGTATGGCAACTCTGGTTTGTATGGTACGTCAAACTAATATGTAGGGCAAATTAACCAGTTTTTATGAAGCACTTGTTGATTATCAACATATCTACGTACTGTGTAACCTCGTTGCCGTTTGTATCCTAGTTAGTAACCTATGTATAGCCTGTAACTTTCATGCAACCCCGCAGGTAGCATTTTGTGAGTCTTGAGCTTATGAATCATTCGCGAAAACTTACTTAATGGAGCTTCTAATACGTTTTTAATTTCTTATTTTCAGCTTTACTCTTTTTTTGTGCTTGGGTATCATCGGAATGAATTTTGCGGAATGCCATCAGAAAGAATTTCAGTCTATGCAAATGATTTGTAATTTAGCAGCAGAAATTTGTAGAGCTTATGTAGATTTCTTGTCCCCAGTCTACGAGGCGGAAGCCACTAAGCAACTAAACAATGAACAAAGAAACAACTAAGCAAAGTTTCGAAGATTTATTCACTGCAATGAAGTTCGAGTAAATAATGCATAAGATCTTAGGATTTTTGGGTTTTTATTCATATCCCCCGAAAGCCTTACTTAAATAATGACTTAAGTACTGTCAAACTATACCGTACTCGTGTGTCCCAAACACCCGAAACGAGTATTTATTTTCCCGTATCAGTAACTCCCGTAATTATTTCCCGTATCAGTAGTATTTAGTTATGCCGCATAATTTTGCTAGAAATTAAATGCTTATGGTATTCTTATGATGGTATTACTGACACGGGAAAATAAATACTCAGTTCAGATTTTTGTGGGACATACTGTACATTGCTTCAACCTACTGATATATTTCTGTGTGTGCTATATGCGTATGTGTGTGTGTGTATGTGAGGTTTCCATGAGTAGATGTGTGGTTTTATTGTGCGTGTGTGTGGTTTTTGTTAGTGAGCGAATAAGGGTACGTGTAGGTTTTACTTGGGCTTGAATGAGAGTTTGGATCTTGATTTTTATAGATGTATATTTATTCAATGAGTAACTTTTTCTGTGTGTTCCAAGCACGAATTTTTTCTTTTTTCATGTTTCAGCACTGAAGATGGAATTAAAATATTGCAAAACGCATGCAATGAAAAACGAACATTTTAACATCGGTTCCTCTTTCCATCTTACGAATGAGATTCCCCAAGTGTCGGTCTATTGGAAATTTAATCACGTACATTTGACAAAATAAAACACAAAAATGTTCATAATATCTAAAAGCGTACAACATTAGTATTGCGGGCGAATCAAGCTAAGGGGCTTCTATTTTAACCAATCATTAAACTCAGACGTAACATGAAAGATGGCGTAATATATACATACAAATACCGGGCTTATCCTCCCTATGGGAGGGTAGCCGACAGCAGGCCACAATCACCGCACTTAGTCACTAGGAGGCGAGAGAGGCAGCACTGGCCGCACCTGAACTGCCAGGGTCAGCAGCAGCCCAGCACAACCACCTTCCACAGTCAGGCCCGACAGCCATAGCTGGTTTACCCCGACCACTTCATTGAGTAAAGCATTTAGTGAGCAGGCAAGTAACCAAACAACTCTACATAGGGCAAGAGCGAACATGGGTATTGTGATATGGGTATTACAATACCTATGTGTCTTTATTAACTATGGATTTTTATCTGAAGACCTTTTAAAAACTGTTATCGGTTTTCATAACATCTTTATTAGAAATGAACTGTTCATCTTTCTTCTTATTTTTTTCAGACACTCTTGCTTGTGAGTTAAAAGATCCAAGAGACTTTATAGATTCATACACATTCCTCAGAAGAAATCGTCCGAATTGACAGAATCAGATCGATAAAAAAACTGTCATCTTAAAATTTTTTTTTTCTAAACACAGCGTCCCCCCAGCATGTGAACGAAATGCATCAAAGTAATTATTAGATTAGATAGATAGAAAAGCTTTTCATCTTATGATATTTCTTTTTTAAGCTTAGCTTCTCTGCAGCACGTTCAAGAAATACATCTGGGTATTTCATTTGTTTCTCTTCTTTCAAATCAAAATTTTAAAATGAAGACGTATCTTGATTTTGAGTTTCGAAGTGTGTTCTAGGAAAAATTCCTTTACAATTTTCCCACTTGACAAATAATGAATAGGGTTGAGCGTTTAGTACATCACAATATATACAAATGAAGTATGACATATGATACTGACATATGATGCAAAAAGCAAGCGTAAAATATGAAAGTGTTTTTGTGCAGCTTTTTTGTCAATGACTAACGCACATAAAACCGGAATTACTCGTGTAAATTTATACAGATGAACAGAAATGAGCTTCAGCATTTAAAATCTGAACATTTTAAACTTCATAATAGAAAAGAAACACCAAAGACTAATCAGTGTTTGAAATGGAAATGCGCGCCACATTTATTGCTCGAGTCTCTTCAATCCTTGAAAAATATTTTTTTTTCGATTCTTTATGATGTAACTGTTGAATTATTTATTCCGATGCCGATGAACGCTTTTAATTACGTTCTCATTTTCTATACTTGCACAGTTTTGAATATTTTGCCTTGAAATTCGTAAGAAACATCTTTTGATCGCTCAAGTTCTTGGACCAGGCATGTTTTTATGTAGAGCCTTTGATTCTGCCGGACACTAATTTAATTTACCGGGCGTTGTGTTTTTTTCGCAGCCAGTCGAAAAAATGTTCAAAGGCTGGATTTGAAGCATTTAATGCCGAGTTCCCACAAACTTTTAAACCTATGAGACTTTTACCGGAATTTTTTGGGATTGAAAACTTTCGTGTGAGTGTGTTTGCTGCAAGTTCTATGTCGCGCATGTCGTAAACACGCATCGTTATTTATGAGTTCATTAACAACATTCGTGTTTGTCAATTGGAATTACTTTTTTAAATATTAAAGGTAAATTATATTGCTTTGGAAAAGCCTTGGGCACAACACCCGTAATTTTTATAAAGGTGTGCCTCTGAATTCAAGAAAAAAGACGCTGAATAAAAGTTTTATATTCACATTGCTTACTCGAAAAGTAAGAGGTAAAGTTGTGCGCTCCGTGCATCAATAATTTGGGGGTACAACTTTATTATTCATGGATTCACTTTTTGTGCTTGCATATCAGCAGAATGAATTTTCGCTTGGGGATCATCGGAATGAGTTTCAATCCATGTGAAGGAATTGCAGTTTAAATAAACATTTTTATAAATTACTCAGTGAAAAAGGAGCTCCGCGGTATGAAATATTCCCACTTGAAATAAAGATAAAGAATCAAATCGGGAAAATTGTTGTTTTATCTAGCCAACTTGACAAACAAAGCAAGTGATGACAACAGTCTTGTTTTCAAAATAGTTCTCATCCCGAAGAGGCTGCTAGAATACTATGCACACACAATAATACTGTAAAATAAAAATTGTTCTTGAAATATAATTTGAAATAAATCAGTAGGAAGACTCATTTCAAAGTAAAAATATCCCATTAGGCAAAAAATCTCGTCCATCTATCAATTATTTATTATAATATCATTTCAAAGCAAGAATTCTTAGGGATGAAGGGGTCTGTTGCCCCTACGTTCAAATTCAAGTAATTCATTATGATATAATTTAAAAAGAAAAAAATCCGCAGAGAGGAGCGTGTCATTGCGATTGCTTTCAAATTCAATTTATTTGTTATAATATTATTTAGATATAGGAAATTCTCCAGAAAGGAGTTTGTCTTTGCAGTAACTTGAAGTTATGATGATATATCTTGTAATATTATTTACAAGTTGAATGTCATTTGGAAGCCTATGTCGATGTGGTTGATTTTAAATTCTACTTTTTGTTATAGCTAAATGTAGAAATAAAAAATCCCTAGATAGGAGTGTGTCGTTGCGGTTGCTTTTAATAATAAGTTAATTTTACCACAATAGTCAAGTTAACAGAAACCGAGTTATCAGAAAACTATTATCGTCTGCCTCTTCAAATCATGGTCTGATATCTTTAAGATTACGTCGAAAATTTATCGTTAATTTCAATAACATGTAAGAAATTGCGTCGTAAAGTCTCCCGTTTCAAAAAATATCGGGCCACACCTAAAATATTTCAAGTTACTGCGCACCAATTTGTTATCGGGAAATGTTTAAGATGGTAATGAAGAGCGGCCGTATACCTTCACGTCGAACGAAGAAATATTCAAGAATAAAGTAAATAAAGAAAATAAATGCAGTAAAGTAAAGATCAAAAAAGACATACGAAGAATATGGTCGTGAATATCATCCCAAAATGAAATTTTGGTTTTCGAGCAGCAAATCAGAATGAAATATAATACGGTTTGGGTTACCATTTAAAATTACCGCATTTACACATTTTTACTTTTTTAGGCAAATTGTAAGGGCTATATATGTCCAAAAAATACATGTTGCTATATGTAATAGTTATTTATGTTAAACGAACACATATTTCAAAATATGATAACTATTTATATTAAAAAATGCATGTTGCGAACTATATACATGATCGTGCATAATTTTTCGACCAAATTGGAATTCATTCAATTTTTCATTCCTGAGCCTAAAAATTCAGGCTGCGATTAAAATATTGATATTAAATAAATACAATAATAGCAGGACCCGTGGAAATTGCAAGGTAAATATCATTACAAAGCTAAGTGGAGCCGTTAAATAATTCCAATGACTGAAGATTTTCTTTTGCTTCTTCTCTTTCCTCTCTTTTTTTCTGCTCCATTACTAATAAAAGATTAAGAGCAATCTTATATTCGGATATAAAATAGCAAATTAAATTTCTCCTGTTTCAAACGGATGTTCTTTAGAAATTGAAGTTTATGATCAACCTGCAGCATAGATACCGCACTGATCTTTGTATTTATTGATGGAGGGCTTGACACACATAGAAACATAGACAGTTACAAGTGTATTAATATATAAATAACACTCTTGCACCTACCTGCTTGTTGAGCTGACCTGGTTCCAAATCGCGAAAAATAAAAACCGATCAGAGTTTTTACGGTTATATTTCAACTTCGGTGGCTAGAATACGAAAAAATTGAAGTAATATAACAGACAGAAACAAACGAGTTTTCCCTTCTAACTGAGTTTGCGTTCACATTTCTGCAATGATTTGGAAAAATTTCAAGTCTGTTCATTCATTTATTGTGACTTTTCATCGAAGTCCAAACTATTTGGCGTAGTCTCAATTTAAGTAAATAATTGAAATTCTACTCCAGGTGTGAAAATTACACACCAAATTACGCGTTTGTGTTTTTTTAATATTAGTTGAGAATGAACGCACGTTACGCGTTTGTATTCTTACTCAAATATTTGTTACGAAAAAGTGCCACTTAAGACGTTTTTGTACTCAGTCAAACATTTGTAGTGAATAAACTTACTATGAGCTTGTGTTCTTAGTCAAATATTTGTTATGAATGAACTTACTATGAGTTTGTTTTCTCAGTCAAACATTTTTTGTGAATGAACTTAATCTGGGTTTGTGTTCTTAGTCAAACATTTGTAGTGAATGAACTTACTATGAGTTTGTGTTCTTAGTCAAACATTTGTTGTGAATGAACTTACAATGAGCTTGTGTTTTTAGTCAAACATTTCTTTTGAATGAACTTACCTCGCATTTATGTTCATAGTTAATCATTTGTTGAGAATGAAATTAGGCGTTTGTGTATTTGGTCAAATATACTAAGGTGATATAGTAAAAATTCATTTCGAACACAGAGACCATCAGTGCTCACAGACGTCAGTAACTAACAGTTTGAGAAAATCCGAGGTACTGGAGCACAATCAAATCAAATTTACTTCCATTACTACAATTGATACTAGTATTTGAAGGAACAGGCAATTAAAGTGTAGTTTTCTGTGTTTTACCCCATAATTTTAAACTGGTTATCGTGAATGTACCGGAATTTGATAGTCAGTTGAGCAAAATTCGAAATTCGTGTCGGAAAAGTTCTAGATTGTATTTTATATGGATAGTGTCGCATTTTGGTGGTGTGATCTTATCGAGAAAATTTGATAGGAAAGGAAGTATGGAAAAAATTATAGGGAATATTGTGCTTTGTATTATGTACGCAATATTTCAGGTTTTGGTAGTGCAATCTGATAAGGAAAATATGATTGGAAAAGTATTATTGAAAATAGTATTGGAGAAATATTTTTATCAAATAATATTGGAAAAGTGTGTTTGAAAAATGTATTTTTTCAAGCAATATGTCTTATTTTGGTAGAGTAATTCAATTCATCAGAAATAAATTTGACTAAATTTCGGGATCTCGACCATACTCAGATGCATGAATTTTCTTTTGAAAACAGTTTTTTGAACCTAAATAATAATTTCAGATGAGTCATATATAAAACGATCAGTTCGGGCTAAATTTTTAAGAAAAAACTTACTGTAGAAAAAAATGCTCAGAAATTTCCGGGTTCCCCATATATATAAATATTTAATTTTCTCTACAAAATTTAAAAACCAATTGTAGAAAGAATAAGGGTATTATTTCCAGACTCAAAATTAAATCAATTTGTTTTATAACTTGTACTTAAAGCATTGTAGTACGAGTGCTACAACAAGTTTTTTTAATTGATAACTTAGAGAGCACTCTGATCAAATTAAAAAACGTTTTTTCCTATTAAAAACGCTAAAATGTATATTGTACAAATTTTCAAAGCATTTACTCATTTAAAGAAATAGCTATTCGTTACAAAAATGTTTCATTTTATACATATCCTTCAAGTTTCAAAAATGTTCATTTTTGCATTGAAAACTAAATGTTTTGGTGTGATTTTCAAAGGAGTTTGTGGAGCAGGCTCAGTCGCCGGGGCAGGAGCGCCTCGACGCGCACAACCTCACTCAACCACAGCCAGCGCACCACTGGCGAACCATACCAAAAAACTCGCACATTTCCTTCAATTATTCAGACGCTGGAGAAAGATATTGGTTTACAAGAGCAATCAAATACACAATTTGTCATGATCGTCTCTTAGAAAAACATGCAAATTATTTCACGACACCAAAGGTCACGTAATGACAGCTGCTTATGCTAATTAAACAAAACTATATGGCAAAATGTGACAGCTATTTTTGTTGAACAAATACATGTTGCAATATATGGCAGCTATTTATGTTAAAAAATACGTGGCGAAAAATATGGCAGCAATTTACGTTGAACAAACATGTTGAAATATATGACAGCTATTTATGTTAAGATATACATGTGGCAAAATATTTGGCAGCTATTTATGTTGAATAAACATGTTGCAATATATGGCAGCTATTTATGTTAAAAAATACATGTTGCAAAATATATGGCAGCTATTTATGTTGAACAAATACATGTTGCAATATATGGCAGCTATTTATGTTAAAAAATACGTGGAAAAAAATATGGCAGTTATTTATGTTACACATACACGTATCGCAAAATGTAGCAACTATTCATGTTTTACAAATAAATGTTGCTAAATTATACTATTGCAAAGTGATCTCTATTGATCTAAGAAAAGAATGAACGATTTTTATTTCTCTCTAAAATTAGTAACGAAGATAATGATAGCATTAATAATATCAATGATGAGTGTCATCATCGTCTGCAAGTATTAATAGAAATAGTCATAAAATAGTCTATACTAGTAATAATTTACTGGGTACCTTCATTCGGAAGCTGTATATTATTCAGCTCTTTCATTTCATTTAAATACGTCTTATGAATATTACAGTTTTTAGGCATACTACTTGAATGCGTGAGCAGAGTTAACCATGATTTTCAACCCTATTTAGTATGTCATTTTTAATATCTGTGCAGAGTTCACCATGATTTTCATCCATATTTTGTATGTTCTCTATTTGAATTTGTGTGTAGAGTTAACCATGATTTTCATAACTATTTTGTATGATCTCTATTTGAATTTGTGCGCCGAGTTCTCTTCGATTTTCTCCTGTATTTTTATGCTTTCTTTTTGTATGTAGTTGTACTTGATTTTAATCCATATTTAACGCTTTTTGAAATATGTGTTCGGAGTTGCCCTTGGTTTTCACCCCCCGATTAAGAGTAATAGTAAATCTGCTGATCTGAAAGTCTATGATGCTTTGAATTTCAACATCGATTATTCAAGTTTTCTGCAGTTTTGATGCACGCTTTTCTTGTTTTTATAATTAAAATGATGAGTCAAGAGCAGGTTTTAAAATCCAAATATATTCTCTAAAACAGGTTTTCTTATGACATTTTTACTAAAAGCACACCTAAAAATAGTAACAGTAACTGTTTTCTTATCCTTAAATCGTCTTCTATATGCTTGTGGAACACGAAGAAAAACAGTAAAAAATGATAACTTGTCTAAGGGATTTTTCTTTCTTTGTGCTGATTTCTATCAGATTATTTACTAAAGATTAATTGAATAATTCAACGGGGAACGAACTTGCATGCTTTGTTAAACGAACGTAGGTCATATTTATACTATACTCTAGCAGGATATAATTCCCCACGGACCAATAAGTGTTTTTTTGAACAATGGTATCAAATACATTTCAGAACGAATTCCCACACTGCCAAAAGTCAACGGTAGTTGCTCCGAACATTTAAGTATTCGTAAAAGATTTTGAGGAGTATCATCAAGGACATTTTGGATCGTTTACATGCACAGCTAAAAGCCTACGGTAGCTGCTCCAAATATTTGAGTATGTGGAAGGAATTTTGAACAATAGCGTCAAAGAATTTCAGAACGTTCATCTGCATTGCTAAAAGTCTACGGTAGTTGCCCTTAATATTCAAGTATTTAAGACAGAAGTATGAAAGGCATTTCAGAATATTTGCATAGATAGATAAAAGTTAACGGTGGCTGCTCTGAACATTTAAGTACTTGTAGGTAATTTTTAACAGCAGCAACAAGGGCATTTCAGAACGTTTACTTGGACAGATAAAAGTCTACGGTAGTTGTTCCGAACATTTAAGTATGCGTAGGCGAAAGTGCCTTGCATCTAAACTTAAATTAGTTCCGTAATGCCATGAAACAAAGTTCAGGGCACGGCAAAGCCACCTGTTAAATTTTAGGCAGAAATAAAAGGATCTCTATGAATAGAAAGCGGAAGACAGCACAGTCAAGCATTCTCGGGTGGGGAAATGGGTCTTGTTTAGGAGAGTAATATGTTCTACTCTAAAGTACAAGTGGCATTTGCGAAATGTTAGTTTGAAGCGCTCTAAATTGTAATGAACATAGGTAACAAATTCAACTATTAATCATGGAACCTACAAAGCTTATAACTCGATCGCCTGTTAAAAATTTGATAACCAGGGTTTCTGTGTAATTTTAACTGTGGCATTTTCGAATAAGAAGTGTGGTTTTGTTTGCAATAAATGTTGTAGGTATAATTTAAGATAATCTTCGATTCCAAATTCAATGAGGCTGGACAGCAGCGTGGGCCTTGTGCTGCAAATATTTTTCTGTAATTTTAAGAAAATTACTCGTTGGTGAGCAAGTGACAATAATCTCAAATAATGTTATGAGTAAACAATGAATTGCAGTGAGGTTCTAATGATTCAATTTAGGCCAAATTAAAGCATTAGATAATTTATTGAGGTTTTTGGTATTTGTGAAGATAAATAACTCAAGCTAAAGGTCTCTACTTTTCTATAAGAAGCCACATTTTCTTTGACGGGTGTGTAAGGGTGTAAGAGCGGGGTTGTTGTGTTGTTGTTCAACTTTTACAAGCTGAAAAGATTTACCAATTGCACAGAAGGATCAAGCCTGTAAATAAGCGCCGCTGTGCGCAGTAGCTATGCATGAGGCAAGTAATTCTGAAAAAAACGTAATTTTTTTATTTGAGCACAACACCAAATGGACAGGGCATTCCTGCCATGCAATTACCCAAGAGTGAATGCTTCCATTGCTCTCATTTTTGCAGATTTGATGGAAAAATATTGCTGCATGAACGTCCATAAAGTGATAGTGTTTGACTGTTGAGTGATCGAAAAAAATGGAAAATTTTTGCACAAGGTTTTGCATTAAATCTCCGTCGGGATTTTGAACAGCAGCATCAAGAGCATTTTAGAACCTTCTGTGGAACAGAGAAAAGTCTACGGTAGTTACCACGAACATTTAAGTATGCGTTTGCGAAAAAACTTAACGTCAGATCAGAAATGAAGAAACATAACGGATAGAAATCCGTCAAAAATTTAAATAAGTTTTTATGATATAGGGAAGTCCTTTATGATGTTTTCAAGTTTTAATGATTCGCATCAAATTCTAGAAATTCTTCGATGTCTGATGACATTTGATCTATTAATTTTAAGAAAATGTTTCGGTATTAGTATGTTGTTCATCAGTATTCTGTTGAATAACTTTCTAAGTTGTATATAAAGTTGATTAACCATATTAATAGTTAGGTTAGGTATAATAGTTATAAAACTTCATAATCTTGATGGTTGCCTCTAAAACTTGGTTGCTCGTTGGCTAAGAGTCCCTGCCCACTAGATAATTTCAGTATTTGCATAGGGTAATATTCAACACCTGACTAATAAAATATCGTTGAATTTAAATTTTACATACGTGTTGTAGATACGACCTGGCACATATGCAAAGAATACGGAGAATATTCCAGACTAATGAATACGTACAGAAAACGTACAGTATGCTGTTGTACCAACGGTGTGTGTAGCATTCATGCTGTTTGAGCCAACAGTATGCTGTTGTACCACCGGTGAGTGTAGCATTCATGCTGTTTGAGCCAACAGTATGCCGTTGTACCAACTGTGCATGTAGCATTCATGCTGTTTGAGCCAACAGTATGCTGTTGTACCAACGGTGTGTGTAGCATTCATGCTGTTTGAGCAAACAGTATGCTGTTGTACCAACGGTGCTTGTTGCATTCATGCTGTTTGATCCAACAGTATGCTGTTGTACCAACGGTGATTGAAGCATTCATGCTGTTTGAGCCAACAGCATGCTGTTTTACCAACGGTGCTTGTTGCATTCATGCTGTTTGATCCAACAGTATGCTGTTGTACCAACGGTGATTGAAGCATTCATGCTGTTTGATCCAACAGTATGCTGTTGTACCAACGGTGTGTGTAGCATTCATGCTGTTTGAGCCAACAGCATGCTGTTTTACCAACGGTGCTTGTTGCATTCATGCTGTTTGATCCAACAGTATGCTGTTGTACCAACGGTGTGTGTAGCATTCATGCTGTTTGAGCCAACAGCATGCTGTTTTACCAACGGTGCTTGTTGCATTCATGCTGTTTGATCCAACAGTATGCTGTTGTACCAACGGTGATTGAAGCATTCATGCTGTTTGATCCAACAGTATGCTGTTGTACCAACGGTGTGTGTAGCATTCATGCTGTTTGAGCCAACAGCATGCTGTTTTACCAACGGTGCTTGTTGCATTCATGCTGTTTGATCCAACAGTATGCTGTTGTACCAACGGTGTGTGTAGCATTCATGCTGTTTGAGCCAACAGCATGCTGTTTTACCAACGGTGCTTGTTGCATTCATGCTGTTTGATCCAACAGTATGCTGTTGTACCAACGGTGTGTGTAGCATTCATGCTGTTTGAGCCAACAGTATGCTGTTGTACCAACGGTGCTTGTTGCATTCATGCTGTTTGAGCCAACAGTATGCTGTTGTACCAACGGTGTGTGTAGCATTCATGCTGTTTGAGCCAACAGTATGCTGTTGTACCAACGGTGCTTGTTGCATTCATGCTGTTTGAGCCAACAGTATGCTGTTGTACCAACGGTGCTTGTTGCATTCATGCTGTTTGAGCCAACAGTATGCTGTTGTACCAACGGTGCTTGTTGCATTCATGCTGTTTGAGCCAACAGTATGCTGTTGTACCAACGGTGATTGAAGCATTCATGCTGTTTGATCCAACAGCATGCTGTTTTACCAACGGTGATTGTTGCATTCATGCTGTTTGATCCAACAGTATGCTGTTGTACCAACGGTGATTGAAGCATTCATGCTGTTTGATCCAACAGTATGCTGTTGTACCAACGGTGATTGAAGCATTCATGCTGTTTGAGCCAACAGTATGCTGTTGTACCAACGGTGATTGAAGCATTCATGCTGTTTGATCCAACAGCATGCTGTTGTACCAACGGTGATTGAAGCATTCATGCTGTTTGAGCCAACAGTATGCTGTTGTACCAACGGTGATTGAAGCATTCATGCTGTTTGATCCAACAGCATGCTGTTGTACCAACGGTGCTTGTTGCATTCATGCTGTTTGAGCCAACAGTATGCTGTTGTACCAACGGTGATTGAAGCATTCATGCTGTTTGAGCCAACAGTATGCTGTTGTACCAACGGTGATTGAAGCATTCATGCTGTTTGAGCCAACAGTATGCTGTTGTACCAACGGTGATTGAAGCATTCATGCTGTTTGATCCAACAGCATGCTGTTGTACCAACGGTGCTTGTTGCATTCATGCTGTTTGAGCCAACAGTATGCTGTTGTACCAACTGTGCATGTAGCATTCATGCTGTTTGAGCCAACAGCAAGCCTAGACAAAAAATCTTATTCGTTTCAAAATAAGCAGAAGCGCTCAAACGCAGAAATACGGTGCCTTTGCAATATTCTGACAAACTTCAAAGTCAGTTCAGTCGATTCTGAAATGAAGTACTCGGCGGAAGTGAATTCCCCGTCAAATGCAAGAATTTGTAAAGCTCAGCCGTTGAGTTCATGTTTCGACATTGACTAGAATGCATTTACGTTTTACTTTAGAATGCGTTCACGTTTTACTTTAGAATGGGTTCACGTTTTACTTTATAATGCGTTCACGTTTTACATTGGAATGCGTTCACGTTTTACTTTAGAATGCCTTCACGTTTTACTTTAGAATGCGTTTACGTTTTACTTTAGAATGCCTTCACGTTTTACTTTATAATGCGTTCACGTTTTACATTAGAATGCGTTCACGTTTTACTTTAAAATGCGTTCACGTTTTACTTCGATATGTCTTCACGTTTTACTTTAGAATGCGTTCACATTTTACTTCGATATGTCTTCACGTTTTACTTTAGAATGCGTTCACGTTTTACTTCGATATGTCTTCACGTTTTACTTTATAATGCGTTCACGTTTAACATTAGAATGCGTTCACGTTTTAATTTAAAATGCGTTCACGTTTTACTTCGATATGTCTTCACGTTTTACTTTAGAATGCGTTCACATTTTACTTCGATATGTCTTCACGTTTTACTTTATAATGCGTTCACGTTTTACATTAGAATGCGTTCACGTTTTACTTTAAAATGCGTTCACGTTTTACTTCGATATGTCTTCACGTTTTACTTTAGAATGCGTTCACGTTTTACTTCGATATGTCTTCACGTTTTACTTTAGAATGCGTTTACGTTTTACTTTAGAATGCCTTCACGTTTTACTTTATAATGCGTTCACGTTTTACATTAGAATGCGTTCACGTTTTACTTTAGACTGCCTTCACGTTTTACTTTAGAATGCGTTCACGTTTTACTTTAAAATGCGTTCACGTTTTACTTCGATATGTCTTCACGTTTTACTTTAGAATGCGTTCACATTTTACTTCGATATGTCTTCACGTTTTACTTTAGAATGCGTTCACGTTTTACTTCGATATGTCTTCACGTTTTACTTTATAATGCGTTCACGTTTAACATTAGAATGCGTTCACGTTTTAATTTAAAATGCGTTCACGTTTTACTTCGATATGTCTTCACGTTTTACTTTAGAATGCATTCACATTTTACTTCGATATGTCTCCACGTTTTACTTTATAATGCGTTCACGTTTTACATTAGAATGCGTTCACGTTTTACTTTAAAATGCGTTCACGTTTTACTTCGATATGTCTTCACGTTTTACTTTAGAATGCGTTCACGTTTTACTTCGATATGTCTTCACGTTTTACTTTAGAATGCGTTTACGTTTTACTTTAGAATGCCTTCACGTTTTACTTTATAATGCGTTCACGTTTTACATTAGAATGCGTTCACGTTTTACTTTAGAATGCCTTCACGTTTTACTTTAGAATGCGTTCACGTTTTACTTTAGCGTATAGGAATTAAACAAAATATTATGCCGGAAGGTATTGATGCGTTAAGTCGCCGATGAACCGTGAATGATATAAAAACTTTTCATTTGACGGAATGTTTACAATTCTCTTTTAAATGAATTGAAGAATTTCGAGCTAAACGAAATTCGGTTTTCTAGTGCTTCTCAAAACGCCTTGTGTCGAATAGAAAAGATTAGTTAGTGTATATCATTTTTATTTCAAGCAAAATTCTAAGAGCATTTTTAAGAACCGCCTGGGCTCAGGCAGAAAATAATTCTTCAATGAATGCAAAATTCTATATCATGCCTGAATATTCTTCAGAATGAAATAATTGTGTCTCCTTCAATATTGAGTTGAGGGCAAGTTTACTAAATTTCTTAATGAAAAAGTTTTCTAAGCCAAAAATATAAAACTATGAAGTATATTGTTTCACCTTATTACGTGTTAAAAAAAATAAAAAATTGTTGATCATATATCAGAAAACAGTGTCAATCTATAAATTCAAAGCACTGTCGGTCTATTAGAAGCAACTTTAGATGCTACTGTCATTTTCAGGTTGGAATCACAAAACAGGCACTGATTGCTCTACAAAAAATGTTCAAAAAATGTAGAAATTCTTGTTCCATTCACATCGCGTATCTCAAAATATACACACAGGGTGTCTTCTAAAATGAAAATGTATTCAGTCTTTGACAGACAATAATTATTTCCTGTGTTTTTTGTTTTGTTTCAGGTGCAACCAAGTTTTGTTTCACGACATCCATTTCTCTTATATATCAAGTTCATTTCTTTTATTTAACTCATTAGACTTGCATCTGTGTTAAAACACACCTTCATCAAAAGAATATACCTGAGCATTTGATAATGAAAAAGAGTACTTTTTTTGGGCTGTGTGCATATCACACTCAGCTGGAAAGGTTCTTTATGTTCACCACGGTAACGAATGAGTGAGAATATTTTTTGGCTTGTGTGTATATCATATTCACCGAAAAAGTTCTTATGGTTCACCACGATAGCGAAAGAACTATTACATTTTTGGGTTATGGGCACATCACGTTCACCTAAAAACATTCTTTAGGTCCACCACGGTAGTAGAAGAATGAGGTTATTTTTTGGGTTGTGTGTGTATCACGTCCACCTGAAAAGGTTTAACGTTCACCACGAGAAAGCAAGGAAGGAACGAGACCTGAGATGAGGTCACGAAAGCCTGAGTTCGTGTTGCGGAGTAGCTAGCGTGACTGTCTTGCTTTGTTGTGTTGTTGCGAGGCTGGCAAGGTCGGTGTGTGTCTTGCGAAATTCAAGTGGCTGTATCGCGTCACACAAGGTTAACTCTCAGGTATGATGGTACAGTGTGTTTACTGTTAAAATGAAGGTGAAGGGGACTTGTGAGGTACCTTACGTGAGGTTTATTCTCTTGAAAGTTGTTGCGTTATGTGTGCTGTCAAAAGTAGCGTAGTTAAAACTCGTAAGGTACGTTCCACGAGTTGTATTCTCTGGTAAGATGGTACAGTGTGACTGCTAGCAAAATATTGGGAATCTGAGCTTATTTGATCCACTTCATGGTATTTATTCTCAGATAAAATTATATCTCAACTACTTTCTAAATGGGGTAATGTGAACTTGTAAGGATTTAACTTAACTTACTGAACTCACTTTACTTAAGAACTTGTAAGATCCGTTGCATTAGGTTTACCCACAGATTAGATGGTATCAAGTGTCTAAGAACGAAGTACATTACTTAAAGTTTATCCCTCAGACAATGCAGTAACCTGTGCCAAAATAGTAAAATGGGGTTGGAACTTATAAGATAAGACATTTAAGATCTACTGAAATTAAGGCAAAATTTGAATCCTCTTCTTCCAGTGATAAGATTGGGGGATATCGTTGATAATAATTTTAGTAATGATTAGTGCAATCGACATAATTTTTCATAAGTCGGATGGGAAAAAACTGATGGTTGGAGCTGACACAATAGATACGTGGAATCTACATTCAGATAAAAAGGTGACCATGTTATCAGTGTCGTGGTGGTTCAAACTGGTGCTTTACATTCGGATCTACTTGTGGAAAAGATGATATGCTTGCCAGTAAAGGATGGCAATTGAAACTATTCCATTTTGTAGAATCTACTAATTCAGTGAAATGGTAAGTTTGCAACTAAAATGTAGGTAGTAAGAACCAGTTCAATGCAATATCTAAGATATACTTTCAAATAAAAAACAAAAAGCCATGAGAATGAAAAAAGAACTAGTTCAATGAGATAAACCGGCACAAAAATTTGATCATTTTCTAGTAAGCTATAGAAAAGGCATGACACAGATGATTACTGTTCGATGAATCCATTTTTAAATGAGGCAAAATTCAACAAAATTTTGCTGAAAGAATTGGGATGAATTATAAACCATGGTTCTATGGTTAAAATAGGAGAAAATATCACTAATCTTCTTATAAATGAGCTGTCAAAATGCTGGTGATTGGAAAATTATTATTTGATAAATCAGTTTGATGGAGATTGGAATTAGTACTTTTCATGGATAAGATGATTTAGCGTGCACACAAAACAGTGGTATTCATGCTACAGTTCGATGCATATTTTTCAGGGTCCTGCACAAATTGTTCCCGGAACGATGACTTGAAATATTTGTGACATAGACAACCACCTTACTGATGAGCTCTTCCCAGACATGAACAAGTTTGCCTTAGGAGTGAGAGTGTACTGAATGTGAGGGATGATATGTGGAGATTTTCTTCACACAACTCTTGCTGGAGGGTCAAACAAAAGTAATATTACCAATAGATTTATTGGATCTAACTCTGAACAAGGCGCAAAACAAGGCGCAAAGCTCCAACGGGAGCCCAAGCCCAACGCAGTAACAAGAGTAGGCGTAAAACCCTCCAGTTTGGTGACAAATTTTTGTCAGTTAATTAAGGCCGTTAAGAGGACATCCAGAAATAGCAACGACTAGGTTTACAAATTCTTGAATGAAAATAGACGTCATAGCCAGCACTTCCGTTAACTTCAGCGAAGAACAGACGGCTTAAGAACTTGGAAGGTTGAAATTTTGTCGGTCGAACGTCGGGGCATGCAGAGCGAGGCAGCGGCATGCGAACACCGCTAAGGCCGACAAACGACAATCTAGAAAGACAAATTTAAATTAGAGGCAATACGAGAAAGAAAGTGAAGTTTGAGCTTAATTTTAATATCTCAAAATTTAGAGGAATTTAATATGGGAGTATTTACCTCATAGTCAAGGACTGAGTGAAATCGAAAGTAGTAGCAATAACTGGTCCAAGGGAGCCATTGCAGCGAGAGTTATACTGAAAAGAAAGATTAAGGCATTGGTAAGCATACAGCCAGAAACTTAAGAAATATAAAGAAGGAATTTATCAAGTTATACTCAGATTTAGATTGGATTACAGACAAGATGCCCCGTACCTGAACTTATTTTGGTCCAGTGTGCGGCGACTTTCGGACGTAGACTTGTAGTTGAGAAAAGATTTAAGGTTGCAAAGGCAACAAGAAGAAAGAAGGAAGAATTGCTCGGAGAGAGTTTGCACTCTCTTGCTAGATGAGCAAATCTTAGTTGAGGTAATATAGGCAACAGCCAAGGTAAGGTGAGGTAAGGTAATATAGGCAACAGCCAAGGTAAGGTGAGGTAAGGTAATATAGGCAACAGCCAAGGTAAGGTGAGGTAAGGTAATATAGGCAACAGCCAAGGTAAGGTGAGGTAAGGTAATATAGGCAACAGCCAAGGTAAGGTAAGGTAATATAGGCAACAGCCAAGGTAAGGTAAGGTAATATAGGCAACGGCCAAGGTAAGGTAAGGTACAGTAATATAGGCAACGGCCAAGGTAAGGTAAGGTACAGTAATATAGGCAACGGCCAAGGTAAGGTAAGGTACAGTAATATAGGCAACGGCCAAGGTAAGGTGAGGTACAGTAATATAGGCAACGGCCAAGGTAAAGTAAGGTACAGAAATATAGGCAACGGCCAAGGTAAAGTAAGGTACAGAAATATAGGCAACGGCCAAGGTAAAGAAAGGTACAGAAATATAGGCAACGGCCAAGGTAAGGCAAGGTAATTTTACCTCGCACACTATTATACACACACACACACACAAGCACACATACACAGTCACACCAAGCATTAAGGAAAGGTGCAAGTAAGGTAAGGGGAGTTGAGTAAAGGAGAGAAACGATTGCGAGAAGATTGACTCGCACTTGCACTTGCACTTGCACTTGCAGATCTTCCACACAGTTGAAGTTACGCTAATCTTGGCAAAACGGCAACATGCCAGACGAGCACGCATGAAGAACGCAGATCGCTGGGCACATAAACTTTAAAGAACGTAAAGGTGTTCGACACTAACTGACGAAAATAGCTAGATGGACGAGCTTTCCGAATTAAAGGCTGGCCTGGAGATCACTACTCTCCATCGTTCTACTACACCCCAAGTAAAACTTACAAAAGAATCCACTGACACAACAAAAGGTTGGCCCGCAATGTTACGGTCAGACCCCCACTAGAAAATGTGAGGAAATTCCTCACACACTCCCGGGGGGGCCGAGAGAGTCGTCGAATATCTCCTTCAATCGAGCTCGACAACGCATCGCAGCGGCTCTGGGTGTTCGCCTTCTCGGAACCGAGCCGCTCGAAGTATCTGTGTTAGACGAGGAATTCAAGGAATTAGAAGAGGTATCGGGTTCCTGAGAGTAAGGTGTAGCAATGGCATCAGCAAAAAGTTCTAAAGGATAAAGTAACGAGACCGCGTAATCGCCGAGAGACCGATCGGCCCTCATAAGCTGCACAGAGCGAGTTCGGCCGTCTGCACCGGTATACAAACGCACCACTCGCCCCAATGACCAGAAGGGCCTTGATTTCACGGGAGAAGCTATAAGAACTACTTCGTTAATTTTTATGCGGTCTTCCCAAGAGGGTTGATAAGTAGGCAGGTGCCGCTCTCTTAGAGAAAGAAGGTAGTCTGAAAAAAACGACTCTTTAAATTTTTCGAAGGCTTCTTGACGAAGCTCCAAGCTTTTCAAGATAGAAATACGTGAAGGGCTAATTAGTTCGCTTCCAGCTTGAGCCAGAAAGGTGACATTACCACCATTAGAAAGTTTAAGAAAGGAGTTAGGAGTTATAACTTCGAGATCGCGCTCAGCGCCATCTCGGTAAGTTAAGGGTCTGTTATTGATAGCTTCTTGAACGTCAGACAAGAGAGTTAAGAAAGTGAAGTATTCTATCTTTCCTCGGCCAACGGCTTTGAACAAACAGCGCTTTACAACGCCAACCATACGTTCCCAAGTAGCACCAAACCAAGCACTGTATAGAGGTATTTTTACGTGTTTGACGTTGTTCATGATCAGATGCTGAATGAAAACGTTATCTATTGAAGAGCCAGCTAATAATTCACCCCCCTGCGTGAAAGTGGGAGCGTTGTCACTATAAATAACTTTAGGCATACCATATCTATTTGCGAACCTTACAAATGCAGCGATGAACGCATCGGCGCTCATGTCTGGCACTAGCTCTAGATGAACCAAGCGTACACATAAACAGGCGAAAAGAAGCACGTACATTTTTGTTGATTTGTCCCCCAGTCGTACATGGAAAGCACCAGTGAAGTCTATTCCAACTGCTTGATATGGCTGGACAAAATTCACACGATCTCCAGGTAGATCCGTAGGCTTAGGATAAGCAAAGGGACGGACATTAATTTTTTTACAAATTATGCACTCTTTTAGAATGCTCTTGATTAAGGGTCTGGGCTTAGGAAGCCAGAACCCAAAGTTGCGCAAAGCGTTCAGCGTGGAAGCCAAACCCAAGTGACAACATTTTCTATGGCAATCTTCTACAACAAGTTTCGTAAAGAAGCTATCTCTGGATAATAAAATGGGGTTAGCAATGTCAAAGGAAAGGTAAGTGCATTTATTAAGTCGACCACGAGACCGAATTAACCCGTCTTTGTCAAGGAACAAGTTCAAATTTCTCACTAGTTGAGGCACAACAGTAGACTGAAGGTCCGCAGACAGAAATCTATACTCTTCATCAAAATATTTACGCTGTTCAAGTCTAGCCCAATAAATTTTAGCAGCTCGTACACATTCCTCCCTGGAAACAGATTTACGTTTAGTGAAAAAAAATACAGAGAATATTCTAGCGGTCACGCCGACAAGTTTGTCCAAGGTTGAAAATTTACTTACAGGGAAAATCGGTTGAGGGCTCTCTGCAACTCCAGAAGCAGCAGAGCAAGCAATCAAGGCACGATTAGGTGCAGAGATGCATCCCAAGGCATCAACGGGCCAGTGACCAGGGGTTTTAAGGAAATCGGGACCTGTAGTCCAGAAGTCGAATTTAGATTCAAGTTGTTCAACCGTTAAACCCCTGGTAACGAGGTCAGCAGGATTACTTGCAGTAGGAACAAACTTAAATGAACAGGTCAAATTTAAATCGTCCTTAAGTTGTTTCAGAAATTGATGAATATCTTTTACCCGGTTATCGGCAAATACATTTCCAGATTTGGTCTTCCTGTTTAGAACCCATGAGAGGGCAATTTGAGAATCTGTGGCAATAGTCAAGTCCGTTACAGTTACTCTATCCAAAGAATTTAATATGGTCAGAGAACACTTCAAGGCCAGGTAAATGGCAAGTAATTCAAGAGTAGGTAAGCTTTTCGCTTTTAAGGGTGCGACTTTAGATTTACTGAACAACAAAGTAGAGGACTCTTCAGACAATGCGTAAACGCAAAACCCGTAGTTAGATTTAGAAGCGTCAGTGAAGATAACCAAGGAAATTTTGCTCCCCGAGGAAAATGTTCTACGGTCAAACAACAAATTAGGCAACTTCCCCAGCTCTCCCTCCTGTTTTAGCCAAGTTCGTCGGATCTCGTCGGGCAATTCGTCATCCCAGTCCAGGTTTTCCTGCCAAATTTCCCGCAAGATCTTTTTCCCCTTCACCAGTACCGGAGTAGCCAGCCCAAGAGGATCGAAACATTTAGCAAGCTGAGATACAACCTTCCTTTTGGTAATTGTACCCGAAGGTTCACAATCTACAACTACGTTCAGGCTCAACTTATCGGTGGTTCGGTGATAGCGGTATCCGAGTACCTTCTCACCTGTTTCTTCAGGTGTCACTTCCAAACCTTCGTCGCGGAAAGTCCCCTGCAAAGCTTCGCTATTGCTGGACCACGAGCGAAGATCGAATCCTCCCTCACTCAAGCGAGATCTGGCTGATCTGGCAACCTCTGTCAAGGTGTCGAGATCATTACCTGTTAAGTAAAGGTTATCAACATACATCATTTTTAACAAGAAGTAGCTGCAAAGGTCTGAAGGATAATTCAAAACGTGTTTTCTGATGACATAGTTGAGAATGAAGGGACTTGCGACAAAGCCAAACACTACTGAGGTATACCTATACACAAGCAGTTTGTTGTCTTTCATCCACAATATACAAAACCTATTCCGGTCTTCCTCGGAAGCCAACTTGATCTGTAAAAATGCTTTCCGTATATCAGCCATAACCAAGTAATTGTCGTGCCTGAGTCCGAGCAATATGCTAAACAGATTACCCATTAAATCCACTCCCGGAAAGGCGGCTTCATTGAGCGACGGCTTTTTCCCTACTCTCACGCTGCAATTAAGAACTGGCCTTATTTTAGTGGTACAGGCAGGATCAAGCTTTACAACCTCTCTATGGGGCAAATAAATTCTACGACCCTGGGAACGCAGAGGAACTTCCTCCAGAATACCCTCGTCGAGTTGTTGTTGCAACACAGCATCGTAAGAATCGTACAGGTTTTTCCTTTTCAATCTATCAACCACCTTTCCAAGCACAGCACGGGCAATAGGAAAATTATTATCCACATCCGATAGGTTATCGTTCCAGACTAATTTAACCTGGTACTTGCCTTGATTGAAGTCTATTCCGGCGTCAAACTCTTTCAGCTTGTCGTTGTCAGACTCCGCAAATTCTTGCTCGGAGATGCCGATAGACTCAAGCTGGAAAATCTTGTCCAGGTTTGGTTCTACTTGAGTTCCGGACAACACGCCCGCAACAGGGTCGAGGCTCGTCTCGCGAGGCTCCAACACAAAATTAACAGCAGACTCGTACGCAGATTTTTCGGCATGCAAGTCTTTATACATGACAACGGCCTCGCGTCGATTTAGGAAATGTTCGACATTTCCAAACGGTATCAGCCTATCACACCAAGAAAACGCGGAACCTCTCATGCAAGGAACCACCTTCAAGTCGCGTACATATTGTATCAGGTCGACACCTAAGATTCCTTCAAAAGTGACGGCATCCAAATTATCCTTGAAGGAATAGTCCGCCAACTCGCCGCATCGGCTAACATTACTGACAGCTTTCTGCAAGCTGTTAATCTCAAGCGCCATCTGGAAGTTTTGATCTATTAACACTGGAGCCTGGATCTGCTTTGTACCATCCAACAAATTTATGGTCATGCTCAATTCTGCGAATTCTCGCACACCCTTCTGCAAGAAGGAATCAACTGAGAATGGAGAAACCATTAAATTCCCATCAAACCTAATACGGTCCAATATTTTTGCTGAAATGTACGAGCGCTGGGAGCCGGTATCCAACAGGAACCGGACATTAGTAACAGAGTCACCACGACTCACAGGCAGAGTTATACTTGGCAGCACGTAACCACATCTGACATCTGCAACAGAGTTTAAACAAAAGTTCGTGTTCAAGTTACTGGAAAAACTCCTGGCCTGGGGGCAAAGAGCAGCCACGTGAGTTTTCGCATGACAAAACTTACACTCGTAATCTAACCTGGCGTAACACGCGCCAGTTTTATGCCTCCCACTCGTGCAAATGCTGCACAAGTTCAATTCGGCACATCTCTGCTTTCGGCTAGGGTATGACGGATACGCAGAACAGTTGGTCATGGAATGAGCCTGACTCAGGCAGAACTTACAAGCCCGACGGTCAGGGGCAGCCGCGGCGGAGTTCGCGAACACCGGCGCGCCCAGGACTCGAGGTGCAGTCGTGGGGGTAACTGATTTCGGAGTAGCGAGGTTAAACTGCCCTGGAGCGTCTGAAGGAGGCCGGAGATTTAAAGTAGCAATGACATCAACATAGGAATCTAAGACCTGTTGGAGAGTGGGATAATTGGTGTCCAGCTTTCTTGCCAATTCCTGGCGAAACACCGAAGGCAATTTCGAAAGGACAACATGCCCGAACAATTTGCAGCTAGTTTTTTCACTCAATATATCATATTGATAAATTTTAAGGTCAGCCAGCAAACTTCTCACTTCGCTTAGAAAAACCCGGGTTTCCGCAAAATTTTTATCAGTCTCGCACCTCAGGTTAACAAGCTTCAAGCACAATTTATACACCAATTCTTCTTCATTTAGAAATTCACGCTGCAGCAAAGTTAACGCCACAGGATAATTTTCGTCGTTCACAATCAAATGTTCAACCAACTTCGCGGCATACCCTGCTAAGTAGCTCTTCAAATAAGTAAACTTGGCGGAACTCGACAAACCAGGTCTATGCCCAACAACATTGTTGAAAGAAACCATAAAACTGTGAAACGTCAGACAATCCCGAGAATCTCCCTTAAAGAGCTCTATTTTAATGGCTGGCAGTTTCACATCCTTCACAAATTCAGCTTTCACAGAAGTTTCCCCTGAAGAGACGCTTTGCTTAGCAAAATCTCTCAGCGCTAGTTCCACCTCTAGGTGATATGCCAGCTGAGCATCGATCTCCGCATCAAGTGCTTCTTCTGAGATTTTTCCTTCCATCATCTTTGCAATCAAAGCCTCATCACACTCCCTCACCTGACGTAGGTTACACTGTATGAGATCGCGATGTACTGCAAGTTCAGATGCAGAGTCTCTGGCTTGGGCCTCCCGGGCCTTCTTCATAGCCAGCGTTATCTTACGCTTGAAGACTCCCCGCTTTTGCGCGAGGGTACTATCCATTTTGGAACGGTAACAAGTTCTGCAAAACAGCAATCTATAGAACCTGGAAGACGCACCCGTAGTTTAAATGACGAATCCTGCCACTGGAAGGAATTCAAGGTTAGGTTAGAGGTAAATCACTCATCACGCTAGACAGCGAAGACAGGAATCCCACCGGGAACCTGCAAGATAAGTTCAGTATTAAAGTTGTGTGGAGATTTTCTTCACACAACTCTTGCTGGAGGGTCAAACAAAAGTAATATTACCAATAGATTTATTGGATCTAACTCTGAACAAGGCGCAAAACAAGGCGCAAAGCTCCAACGGGAGCCCAAGCTCAACGCAGTAACAAGAGTAGGCGTAAAACCCTCCAGTTTGGTGACAAATTATTGTCAGTTAATTAAGGCCGTTAAGAGGACATCCAGAAATAGCAACGACTAGGTTTACAAATTCTTGAATGAAAATAGACGTCATAGCCAGCACTTCCGTTAACTTCAGCGAAGAACAGACGGCTTAAGAACTTGGAAGGTTGAAATTTTGTCGGTCGAACGTCGGGGCATGCAGAGCGAGGCAGCGGCATGCGAACACCGCTAAGGCCGACAAACGACAATCTAGAAAGACAAATTTAAATTAGAGGCAATAGGAGAAAGAAAGTGAAGTTTGAGCTTAATTTTAATATCTCAAAATTTAGAGGAATTTAATATGGGAGTATTTACCTCATAGTCAAGGACTGAGTGAAATCGAAAGTAGTAGCAATAACTGGTCCAAGGGAGCCATTGCAGCGAGAGTTATACTGAAAAGAAAGATTAAGGCATTGGTAAGCATACAGCCAGAAACTTAAGAAATATAAAGAAGGAATTTATCAAGTTATACTCAGATTTAGATTGGATTACAGACAAGATGCCCCGTACCTGAACTTATTTTGGTCCAGTGTGCGGCGACTTTCGGACGTAGACTTGTAGTTGAGAAAAGATTTAAGGTTGCAAAGGCAACAAGAAGAAAGAAGGAAGAATTGCTCGGAGAGAGTTTGCACTCTCTTGCTAGATGAGCAAATCTTAGTTGAGGTAATATAGGCAACAGCCAAGGTAAGGTGAGGTAAGGTAATATAGGCAACAGCCAAGGTAAGGTGAGGTAAGGTAATATAGGCAACAGCCAAGGTAAGGTGAGGTAAGGTAATATAGGCAACAGCCAAGGTAAGGTGAGGTAATATAGGCAACAGCCAAGGTAAGGTAAGGTAATATAGGCAACGGCCAAGGTAAGGTAAGGTACAGTAATATAGGCAACGGCCAAGGTAAGGTAAGGTACAGTAATATAGGCAACGGCCAAGGTAAGGTAAGGTACAGTAATATAGGCAACGGCCAAGGTAAGGTAAGGTACAGAAATATAGGCAACGGCCAAGGTAAAGAAAGGTACAGAAATATAGGCAACGGCCAAGGTAAAGAAAGGTACAGAAATATAGGCAACGGCCAAGGTAAGGCAAGGTAATTTTACCTCGCACACTATTATACACACACACACACACAAGCACACATACACAGTCACACCAAGCATTAAGGAAAGGTGCAAGTAAGGTAAGGGGAGTTGAGTAAAGGAGAGAAACGATTGCGAGAAGATTGACTCGCACTTGCACTTGCACTTGCACTTGCACTTGCACTTGCACTTGCACTTGCACTTGCACTTGCACTTGCACTTGCACTTGCACTTGCACTTGCACTTGCACTTGCACTTGCACTTGCACTTGCACTTGCACTTGCACTTGCACTTGCACTTGCACTTGCACTTGCACTTGCACTTGCACTTGCACTTGCACTTGCACTTGCACTTGCACTTGCACTTGCACTTGCACTTGCACTTGCACTTGCACTTGCACTTGCACTTGCACTTGCACTTGCACTTGCACTTGCACTTGCACTTGCACTTGCACTTGCACTTGCACTTGCACTTGCACTTGCACTTGCACTTGCACTTGCACTTGCACTTGCACTTGCACTTGCACTTGCACTTGCACTTGCACTTGCACTTGCACTTGCACTTGCACTTGCACTTGCACTTGCACTTGCACTTGCACTTGCACTTGCACTTGCACTTGCACTTGCACTTGCACTTGCACTTGCACTTGCACTTGCACTTGCACTTGCACTTGCACTTGCACTTGCACTTGCACTTGCACTTGCACTTGCACTTGCACTTGCACTTGCACTTGCACTTGCACTTGCACTTGCACTTGCACTTGCACTTGCACTTGCACTTGCACTTGCACTTGCACTTGCACTTGCACTTGCACTTGCACTTGCACTTGCACTTGCACTTGCACTTGCACTTGCACTTGCACTTGCACTTGCACTTGCACTTGCACTTGCACTTGCACTTGCACTTGCACTTGCACTTGCACTTGCACTTGCACTTGCACTTGCACTTGCACTTGCACTTGCACTTGCACTTGCACTTGCACTTGCACTTGCACTTGCACTTGCACTTGCACTTGCACTTGCACTTGCACTTGCACTTGCACTTGCACTTGCACTTGCACTTGCACTTGCACTTGCACTTGCACTTGCACTTGCACTTGCACTTGCACTTGCACTTGCACTTGCACTTGCACTTGCACTTGCACTTGCACTTGCACTTGCACTTGCACTTGCACTTGCACTTGCACTTGCACTTGCACTTGCACTTGCACTTGCACTTGCACTTGCACTTGCACTTGCACTTGCACTTGCACTTGCACTTGCACTTGCACTTGCACTTGCACTTGCACTTGCACTTGCACTTGCACTTGCACTTGCACTTGCACTTGCACTTGCACTTGCACTTGCACTTGCACTTGCACTTGCACTTGCACTTGCACTTGCACTTGCACTTGCACTTGCACTTGCACTTGCACTTGCACTTGCACTTGCACTTGCACTTGCACTTGCACTTGCACTTGCACTTGCACTTGCACTTGCACTTGCACTTGCACTTGCACTTGCACTTGCACTTGCACTTGCACTTGCACTTGCACTTGCACTTGCACTTGCACTTGCACTTGCACTTGCACTTGCACTTGCACTTGCACTTGCACTTGCACTTGCACTTGCACTTGCACTTGCACTTGCACTTGCACTTGCACTTGCACTTGCACTTGCACTTGCACTTGCACTTGCACTTGCACTTGCACTTGCACTTGCACTTGCACTTGCACTTGCACTTGCACTTGCACTTGCACTTGCACTTGCACTTGCACTTGCACTTGCACTTGCACTTGCACTTGCACTTGCACTTGCACTTGCACTTGCACTTGCACTTGCACTTGCACTTGCACTTGCACTTGCACTTGCACTTGCACTTGCACTTGCACTTGCACTTGCACTTGCACTTGCACTTGCACTTGCACTTGCACTTGCACTTGCACTTGCACTTGCACTTGCACTTGCACTTGCACTTGCACTTGCACTTGCACTTGCACTTGCACTTGCACTTGCACTTGCACTTGCACTTGCACTTGCACTTGCACTTGCACTTGCACTTGCACTTGCACTTGCACTTGCACTTGCACTTGCACTTGCACTTGCACTTGCACTTGCACTTGCACTTGCACTTGCACTTGCACTTGCACTTGCACTTGCACTTGCACTTGCACTTGCACTTGCACTTGCACTTGCACTTGCACTTGCACTTGCACTTGCACTTGCACTTGCACTTGCACTTGCACTTGCACTTGCACTTGCACTTGCACTTGCACTTGCACTTGCACTTGCACTTGCACTTGCACTTGCACTTGCACTTGCACTTGCACTTGCACTTGCACTTGCACTTGCACTTGCACTTGCACTTGCACTTGCACTTGCACTTGCACTTGCACTTGCACTTGCACTTGCACTTGCACTTGCACTTGCACTTGCACTTGCACTTGCACTTGCACTTGCACTTGCACTTGCACTTGCACTTGCACTTGCACTTGCACTTGCACTTGCACTTGCACTTGCACTTGCACTTGCACTTGCACTTGCACTTGCACTTGCACTTGCACTTGCACTTGCACTTGCACTTGCACTTGCACTTGCACTTGCACTTGCACTTGCACTTGCACTTGCACTTGCACTTGCACTTGCACTTGCACTTGCACTTGCACTTGCACTTGCACTTGCACTTGCACTTGCACTTGCACTTGCACTTGCACTTGCACTTGCACTTGCACTTGCACTTGCACTTGCACTTGCACTTGCACTTGCACTTGCACTTGCACTTGCACTTGCACTTGCACTTGCACTTGCACTTGCACTTGCACTTGCACTTGCACTTGCACTTGCACTTGCACTTGCACTTGCACTTGCACTTGCACTTGCACTTGCACTTGCACTTGCACTTGCACTTGCACTTGCACTTGCACTTGCACTTGCACTTGCACTTGCACTTGCACTTGCACTTGCACTTGCACTTGCACTTGCACTTGCACTTGCACTTGCACTTGCACTTGCACTTGCACTTGCACTTGCACTTGCACTTGCACTTGCACTTGCACTTGCACTTGCACTTGCACTTGCACTTGCACTTGCACTTGCACTTGCACTTGCACTTGCACTTGCACTTGCACTTGCACTTGCACTTGCACTTGCACTTGCACTTGCACTTGCACTTGCACTTGCACTTGCACTTGCACTTGCACTTGCACTTGCACTTGCACTTGCACTTGCACTTGCACTTGCACTTGCACTTGCACTTGCACTTGCACTTGCACTTGCACTTGCACTTGCACTTGCACTTGCACTTGCACTTGCACTTGCACTTGCACTTGCACTTGCACTTGCACTTGCACTTGCACTTGCACTTGCACTTGCACTTGCACTTGCACTTGCACTTGCACTTGCACTTGCACTTGCACTTGCACTTGCACTTGCACTTGCACTTGCACTTGCACTTGCACTTGCACTTGCACTTGCACTTGCACTTGCACTTGCACTTGCACTTGCACTTGCACTTGCACTTGCACTTGCACTTGCACTTGCACTTGCACTTGCACTTGCACTTGCACTTGCACTTGCACTTGCACTTGCACTTGCACTTGCACTTGCACTTGCACTTGCACTTGCACTTGCACTTGCACTTGCACTTGCACTTGCACTTGCACTTGCACTTGCACTTGCACTTGCACTTGCACTTGCACTTGCACTTGCACTTGCACTTGCACTTGCACTTGCACTTGCACTTGCACTTGCACTTGCACTTGCACTTGCACTTGCACTTGCACTTGCACTTGCACTTGCACTTGCACTTGCACTTGCACTTGCACTTGCACTTGCACTTGCACTTGCACTTGCACTTGCACTTGCACTTGCACTTGCACTTGCACTTGCACTTGCACTTGCACTTGCACTTGCACTTGCACTTGCACTTGCACTTGCACTTGCACTTGCACTTGCACTTGCACTTGCACTTGCACTTGCACTTGCACTTGCACTTGCACTTGCACTTGCACTTGCACTTGCACTTGCACTTGCACTTGCACTTGCACTTGCACTTGCACTTGCACTTGCACTTGCACTTGCACTTGCACTTGCACTTGCACTTGCACTTGCACTTGCACTTGCACTTGCACTTGCACTTGCACTTGCACTTGCACTTGCACTTGCACTTGCACTTGCACTTGCACTTGCACTTGCACTTGCACTTGCACTTGCACTTGCACTTGCACTTGCACTTGCACTTGCACTTGCACTTGCACTTGCACTTGCACTTGCACTTGCACTTGCACTTGCACTTGCACTTGCACTTGCACTTGCACTTGCACTTGCACTTGCACTTGCACTTGCACTTGCACTTGCACTTGCACTTGCACTTGCACTTGCACTTGCACTTGCACTTGCACTTGCACTTGCACTTGCACTTGCACTTGCACTTGCACTTGCACTTGCACTTGCACTTGCACTTGCACTTGCACTTGCACTTGCACTTGCACTTGCACTTGCACTTGCACTTGCACTTGCACTTGCACTTGCACTTGCACTTGCACTTGCACTTGCACTTGCACTTGCACTTGCACTTGCACTTGCACTTGCACTTGCACTTGCACTTGCACTTGCACTTGCACTTGCACTTGCACTTGCACTTGCACTTGCACTTGCACTTGCACTTGCACTTGCACTTGCACTTGCACTTGCACTTGCACTTGCACTTGCACTTGCACTTGCACTTGCACTTGCACTTGCACTTGCACTTGCACTTGCACTTGCACTTGCACTTGCACTTGCACTTGCACTTGCACTTGCACTTGCACTTGCACTTGCACTTGCACTTGCACTTGCACTTGCACTTGCACTTGCACTTGCACTTGCACTTGCACTTGCACTTGCACTTGCACTTGCACTTGCACTTGCACTTGCACTTGCACTTGCACTTGCACTTGCACTTGCACTTGCACTTGCACTTGCACTTGCACTTGCACTTGCACTTGCACTTGCACTTGCACTTGCACTTGCACTTGCACTTGCACTTGCACTTGCACTTGCACTTGCACTTGCACTTGCACTTGCACTTGCACTTGCACTTGCACTTGCACTTGCACTTGCACTTGCACTTGCACTTGCACTTGCACTTGCACTTGCACTTGCACTTGCACTTGCACTTGCACTTGCACTTGCACTTGCACTTGCACTTGCACTTGCACTTGCACTTGCACTTGCACTTGCACTTGCACTTGCACTTGCACTTGCACTTGCACTTGCACTTGCACTTGCACTTGCACTTGCACTTGCACTTGCACTTGCACTTGCACTTGCACTTGCACTTGCACTTGCACTTGCACTTGCACTTGCACTTGCACTTGCACTTGCACTTGCACTTGCACTTGCACTTGCACTTGCACTTGCACTTGCACTTGCACTTGCACTTGCACTTGCACTTGCACTTGCACTTGCACTTGCACTTGCACTTGCACTTGCACTTGCACTTGCACTTGCACTTGCACTTGCACTTGCACTTGCACTTGCACTTGCACTTGCACTTGCACTTGCACTTGCACTTGCACTTGCACTTGCACTTGCACTTGCACTTGCACTTGCACTTGCACTTGCACTTGCACTTGCACTTGCACTTGCACTTGCACTTGCACTTGCACTTGCACTTGCACTTGCACTTGCACTTGCACTTGCACTTGCACTTGCACTTGCACTTGCACTTGCACTTGCACTTGCACTTGCACTTGCACTTGCACTTGCACTTGCACTTGCACTTGCACTTGCACTTGCACTTGCACTTGCACTTGCACTTGCACTTGCACTTGCACTTGCACTTGCACTTGCACTTGCACTTGCACTTGCACTTGCACTTGCACTTGCACTTGCACTTGCACTTGCACTTGCACTTGCACTTGCACTTGCACTTGCACTTGCACTTGCACTTGCACTTGCACTTGCACTTGCACTTGCACTTGCACTTGCACTTGCACTTGCACTTGCACTTGCACTTGCACTTGCACTTGCACTTGCACTTGCACTTGCACTTGCACTTGCACTTGCACTTGCACTTGCACTTGCACTTGCACTTGCACTTGCACTTGCACTTGCACTTGCACTTGCACTTGCACTTGCACTTGCACTTGCACTTGCACTTGCACTTGCACTTGCACTTGCACTTGCACTTGCACTTGCACTTGCACTTGCACTTGCACTTGCACTTGCACTTGCACTTGCACTTGCACTTGCACTTGCACTTGCACTTGCACTTGCACTTGCACTTGCACTTGCACTTGCACTTGCACTTGCACTTGCACTTGCACTTGCACTTGCACTTGCACTTGCACTTGCACTTGCACTTGCACTTGCACTTGCACTTGCACTTGCACTTGCACTTGCACTTGCACTTGCACTTGCACTTGCACTTGCACTTGCACTTGCACTTGCACTTGCACTTGCACTTGCACTTGCACTTGCACTTGCACTTGCACTTGCACTTGCACTTGCACTTGCACTTGCACTTGCACTTGCACTTGCACTTGCACTTGCACTTGCACTTGCACTTGCACTTGCACTTGCACTTGCACTTGCACTTGCACTTGCACTTGCACTTGCACTTGCACTTGCACTTGCACTTGCACTTGCACTTGCACTTGCACTTGCACTTGCACTTGCACTTGCACTTGCACTTGCACTTGCACTTGCACTTGCACTTGCACTTGCACTTGCACTTGCACTTGCACTTGCACTTGCACTTGCACTTGCACTTGCACTTGCACTTGCACTTGCACTTGCACTTGCACTTGCACTTGCACTTGCACTTGCACTTGCACTTGCACTTGCACTTGCACTTGCACTTGCACTTGCACTTGCACTTGCACTTGCACTTGCACTTGCACTTGCACTTGCACTTGCACTTGCACTTGCACTTGCACTTGCACTTGCACTTGCACTTGCACTTGCACTTGCACTTGCACTTGCACTTGCACTTGCACTTGCACTTGCACTTGCACTTGCACTTGCACTTGCACTTGCACTTGCACTTGCACTTGCACTTGCACTTGCACTTGCACTTGCACTTGCACTTGCACTTGCACTTGCACTTGCACTTGCACTTGCACTTGCACTTGCACTTGCACTTGCACTTGCACTTGCACTTGCACTTGCACTTGCACTTGCACTTGCACTTGCACTTGCACTTGCACTTGCACTTGCACTTGCACTTGCACTTGCACTTGCACTTGCACTTGCACTTGCACTTGCACTTGCACTTGCACTTGCACTTGCACTTGCACTTGCACTTGCACTTGCACTTGCACTTGCACTTGCACTTGCACTTGCACTTGCACTTGCACTTGCACTTGCACTTGCACTTGCACTTGCACTTGCACTTGCACTTGCACTTGCACTTGCACTTGCACTTGCACTTGCACTTGCACTTGCACTTGCACTTGCACTTGCACTTGCACTTGCACTTGCACTTGCACTTGCACTTGCACTTGCACTTGCACTTGCACTTGCACTTGCACTTGCACTTGCACTTGCACTTGCACTTGCACTTGCACTTGCACTTGCACTTGCACTTGCACTTGCACTTGCACTTGCACTTGCACTTGCACTTGCACTTGCACTTGCACTTGCACTTGCACTTGCACTTGCACTTGCACTTGCACTTGCACTTGCACTTGCACTTGCACTTGCACTTGCACTTGCACTTGCACTTGCACTTGCACTTGCACTTGCACTTGCACTTGCACTTGCACTTGCACTTGCACTTGCACTTGCACTTGCACTTGCACTTGCACTTGCACTTGCACTTGCACTTGCACTTGCACTTGCACTTGCACTTGCACTTGCACTTGCACTTGCACTTGCACTTGCACTTGCACTTGCACTTGCACTTGCACTTGCACTTGCACTTGCACTTGCACTTGCACTTGCACTTGCACTTGCACTTGCACTTGCACTTGCACTTGCACTTGCACTTGCACTTGCACTTGCACTTGCACTTGCACTTGCACTTGCACTTGCACTTGCACTTGCACTTGCACTTGCACTTGCACTTGCACTTGCACTTGCACTTGCACTTGCACTTGCACTTGCACTTGCACTTGCACTTGCACTTGCACTTGCACTTGCACTTGCACTTGCACTTGCACTTGCACTTGCACTTGCACTTGCACTTGCACTTGCACTTGCACTTGCACTTGCACTTGCACTTGCACTTGCACTTGCACTTGCACTTGCACTTGCACTTGCACTTGCACTTGCACTTGCACTTGCACTTGCACTTGCACTTGCACTTGCACTTGCACTTGCACTTGCACTTGCACTTGCACTTGCACTTGCACTTGCACTTGCACTTGCACTTGCACTTGCACTTGCACTTGCACTTGCACTTGCACTTGCACTTGCACTTGCACTTGCACTTGCACTTGCACTTGCACTTGCACTTGCACTTGCACTTGCACTTGCACTTGCACTTGCACTTGCACTTGCACTTGCACTTGCACTTGCACTTGCACTTGCACTTGCACTTGCACTTGCACTTGCACTTGCACTTGCACTTGCACTTGCACTTGCACTTGCACTTGCACTTGCACTTGCACTTGCACTTGCACTTGCACTTGCACTTGCACTTGCACTTGCACTTGCACTTGCACTTGCACTTGCACTTGCACTTGCACTTGCACTTGCACTTGCACTTGCACTTGCACTTGCACTTGCACTTGCACTTGCACTTGCACTTGCACTTGCACTTGCACTTGCACTTGCACTTGCACTTGCACTTGCACTTGCACTTGCACTTGCACTTGCACTTGCACTTGCACTTGCACTTGCACTTGCACTTGCACTTGCACTTGCACTTGCACTTGCACTTGCACTTGCACTTGCACTTGCACTTGCACTTGCACTTGCACTTGCACTTGCACTTGCACTTGCACTTGCACTTGCACTTGCACTTGCACTTGCACTTGCACTTGCACTTGCACTTGCACTTGCACTTGCACTTGCACTTGCACTTGCACTTGCACTTGCACTTGCACTTGCACTTGCACTTGCACTTGCACTTGCACTTGCACTTGCACTTGCACTTGCACTTGCACTTGCACTTGCACTTGCACTTGCACTTGCACTTGCACTTGCACTTGCACTTGCACTTGCACTTGCACTTGCACTTGCACTTGCACTTGCACTTGCACTTGCACTTGCACTTGCACTTGCACTTGCACTTGCACTTGCACTTGCACTTGCACTTGCACTTGCACTTGCACTTGCACTTGCACTTGCACTTGCACTTGCACTTGCACTTGCACTTGCACTTGCACTTGCACTTGCACTTGCACTTGCACTTGCACTTGCACTTGCACTTGCACTTGCACTTGCACTTGCACTTGCACTTGCACTTGCACTTGCACTTGCACTTGCACTTGCACTTGCACTTGCACTTGCACTTGCACTTGCACTTGCACTTGCACTTGCACTTGCACTTGCACTTGCACTTGCACTTGCACTTGCACTTGCACTTGCACTTGCACTTGCACTTGCACTTGCACTTGCACTTGCACTTGCACTTGCACTTGCACTTGCACTTGCACTTGCACTTGCACTTGCACTTGCACTTGCACTTGCACTTGCACTTGCACTTGCACTTGCACTTGCACTTGCACTTGCACTTGCACTTGCACTTGCACTTGCACTTGCACTTGCACTTGCACTTGCACTTGCACTTGCACTTGCACTTGCACTTGCACTTGCACTTGCACTTGCACTTGCACTTGCACTTGCACTTGCACTTGCACTTGCACTTGCACTTGCACTTGCACTTGCACTTGCACTTGCACTTGCACTTGCACTTGCACTTGCACTTGCACTTGCACTTGCACTTGCACTTGCACTTGCACTTGCACTTGCACTTGCACTTGCACTTGCACTTGCACTTGCACTTGCACTTGCACTTGCACTTGCACTTGCACTTGCACTTGCACTTGCACTTGCACTTGCACTTGCACTTGCACTTGCACTTGCACTTGCACTTGCACTTGCACTTGCACTTGCACTTGCACTTGCACTTGCACTTGCACTTGCACTTGCACTTGCACTTGCACTTGCACTTGCACTTGCACTTGCACTTGCACTTGCACTTGCACTTGCACTTGCACTTGCACTTGCACTTGCACTTGCACTTGCACTTGCACTTGCACTTGCACTTGCACTTGCACTTGCACTTGCACTTGCACTTGCACTTGCACTTGCACTTGCACTTGCACTTGCACTTGCACTTGCACTTGCACTTGCACTTGCACTTGCACTTGCACTTGCACTTGCACTTGCACTTGCACTTGCACTTGCACTTGCACTTGCACTTGCACTTGCACTTGCACTTGCACTTGCACTTGCACTTGCACTTGCACTTGCACTTGCACTTGCACTTGCACTTGCACTTGCACTTGCACTTGCACTTGCACTTGCACTTGCACTTGCACTTGCACTTGCACTTGCACTTGCACTTGCACTTGCACTTGCACTTGCACTTGCACTTGCACTTGCACTTGCACTTGCACTTGCACTTGCACTTGCACTTGCACTTGCACTTGCACTTGCACTTGCACTTGCACTTGCACTTGCACTTGCACTTGCACTTGCACTTGCACTTGCACTTGCACTTGCACTTGCACTTGCACTTGCACTTGCACTTGCACTTGCACTTGCACTTGCACTTGCACTTGCACTTGCACTTGCACTTGCACTTGCACTTGCACTTGCACTTGCACTTGCACTTGCACTTGCACTTGCACTTGCACTTGCACTTGCACTTGCACTTGCACTTGCACTTGCACTTGCACTTGCACTTGCACTTGCACTTGCACTTGCACTTGCACTTGCACTTGCACTTGCACTTGCACTTGCACTTGCACTTGCACTTGCACTTGCACTTGCACTTGCACTTGCACTTGCACTTGCACTTGCACTTGCACTTGCACTTGCACTTGCACTTGCACTTGCACTTGCACTTGCACTTGCACTTGCACTTGCACTTGCACTTGCACTTGCACTTGCACTTGCACTTGCACTTGCACTTGCACTTGCACTTGCACTTGCACTTGCACTTGCACTTGCACTTGCACTTGCACTTGCACTTGCACTTGCACTTGCACTTGCACTTGCACTTGCACTTGCACTTGCACTTGCACTTGCACTTGCACTTGCACTTGCACTTGCACTTGCACTTGCACTTGCACTTGCACTTGCACTTGCACTTGCACTTGCACTTGCACTTGCACTTGCACTTGCACTTGCACTTGCACTTGCACTTGCACTTGCACTTGCACTTGCACTTGCACTTGCACTTGCACTTGCACTTGCACTTGCACTTGCACTTGCACTTGCACTTGCACTTGCACTTGCACTTGCACTTGCACTTGCACTTGCACTTGCACTTGCACTTGCACTTGCACTTGCACTTGCACTTGCACTTGCACTTGCTCTTGCACTTGCACTTGCACTTGCACTTGCACTTGCACTTGCACTTGCACTTGCACTTGCACTTGCACTTGCACTTGCACTTGCACTTGCACTTGCACTTGCACTTGCACTTGCACTTGCACTTGCACTTGCACTTGCACTTGCACTTGCACTTGCACTTGCACTTGCACTTGCACTTGCACTTGCACTTGCACTTGCACTTGCACTTGCACTTGCACTTGCACTTGCACTTGCACTTGCACTTGCACTTGCACTTGCACTTGCACTTGCACTTGCACTTGCACTTGCACTTGCACTTGCACTTGCACTTGCACTTGCACTTGCACTTGCACTTGCACTTGCACTTGCACTTGCACTTGCACTTGCACTTGCACTTGCACTTGCACTTGCACTTGCACTTGCACTTGCACTTGCACTTGCACTTGCACTTGCACTTGCACTTGCACTTGCACTTGCACTTGCACTTGCACTTGCACTTGCACTTGCACTTGCACTTGCACTTGCACTTGCACTTGCACTTGCACTTGCACTTGCACTTGCACTTGCACTTGCACTTGCACTTGCACTTGCACTTGCACTTGCACTTGCACTTGCACTTGCACTTGCACTTGCACTTGCACTTGCACTTGCACTTGCACTTGCACTTGCACTTGCACTTGCACTTGCACTTGCACTTGCACTTGCACTTGCACTTGCACTTGCACTTGCACTTGCACTTGCACTTGCACTTGCACTTGCACTTGCACTTGCACTTGCACTTGCACTTGCACTTGCACTTGCACTTGCACTTGCACCACTTGCACTTGCACTTGCACTTGCACTTGCACTTGCACTTCTTGCACTTGCACTTGCACTTGCACTTGCACTTGCACTTGCACTTGCACTTGCACTTGCACTTGCACTTGCACTTGCACTTGCACTTGCACTTGCACTTGCACTTGCACTTGCACTTGCACTTGCACTTGCACTTGCACTTGCACTTGCACTTGCACTTGCACTTGCACTTGCACTTGCACTTGCACTTGCACTTGCACTTGCACTTGCACTTGCACTTGCACTGCACTTGCACTTGCACTTGCACTTGCACTTGCACTTGCACTTGCACTTGCACTTGCACTTGCACTTGCACTTGCACTTGCACTTGCACTTGCACTTGCACTTGCACTTGCACTTGCACTTGCACTTGCACTTGCACTTGCACTTGCACTTGCACTTGCACTTGCACTTGCACTTGCACTTGCACTTGCACTTGCACTTGCACTTGCACTTGCACTTGCACTTGCACTTGCACTTGCACTTGCACTTGCACTTGCACTTGCACTTGCACTTGCACTTGCACTTGCACTTGCACTTGCACTTGCACTTGCACTTGCACTTGCACTTGCACTTGCACTTGCACTTGCACTTGCACTTGCACTTGCACTTGCACTTGCACTTGCACTTGCACTTGCACTTGCACTTGCACTTGCACTTGCACTTGCACTTGCACTTGCACTTGCACTTGCACTTGCACTTGCACTTGCACTTGCACTTGCACTTGCACTTGCACTTGCACTTGCACTTGCACTTGCACTTGCACTTGCACTTGCACTTGCACTTGCACTTGCACTTGCACTTGCACTTGCACTTGCACTTGCACTTGCACTTGCACTTGCACTTGCACTTGCACTTGCACTTGCACTTGCACTTGCACTTGCACTTGCACTTGCACTTGCACTTGCACTTGCACTTGCACTTGCACTTGCACTTGCACTTGCACTTGCACTTGCACTTGCACTTGCACTTGCACTTGCACTTGCACTTGCACTTGCACTTGCACTTGCACTTGCACTTGCACTTGCACTTGCACTTGCACTTGCACTTGCACTTGCACTTGCACTTGCACTTGCACTTGCACTTGCACTTGCACTTGCACTTGCACTTGCACTTGCACTTGCACTTGCACTTGCACTTGCACTTGCACTTGCACTTGCACTTGCACTTGCACTTGCACTTGCACTTGCACTTGCACTTGCACTTGCACTTGCACTTGCACTTGCACTTTGCACTTGCACTTGCACTTGCACTTGCACTTGCACTTGCACTTGCACTTGCACTTGCACTTGCACTTGCACTTGCACTTGCACTTGCACTTGCACTTGCACTTGCACTTGCACTTGCACTTGCACTTGCACTTGCACTTGCACTTGCACTTGCACTTGCACTTGCACTTGCACTTGCACTTGCACTTGCACTTGCACTTGCACTTGCACTTGCACTTGCACTTGCACTTGCACTTGCACTTGCACTTGCACTTGCACTTGCACTTGCACTTGCACTTGCACTTGCACTTGCACTTGCACTTGCACTTGCACTTGCACTTGCACTTGCACTTGCACTTGCACTTGCACTTGCACTTGCACTTGCACTTGCACTTGCACTTGCACTTGCACTTGCACTTGCACTTGCACTTGCACTTGCACTTGCACTTGCACTTGCACTTGCACTTGCACTTGCACTCTTGCACTTGCACTTGCACTTGCACTTGCACTTGCACTTGCACTTGCACTTGCACTTGCACTTGCACTTGCACTTGCACTTGCACTTGCACTTGCACTTGCACTTGCACTTGCACTTGCACTTGCACTTGCACTTGCACTTGCACTTGCACTTGCACTTGCACTTGCACTTGCACTTGCACTTGCACTTGCACTTGCACTTGCACTTGCACTTGCACTTGCACTTGCACTTGCACTTGCACTTGCACTTGCACTTGCACTTGCACTTGCACTTGCACTTGCACTTGCACTTGCACTTGCACTTGCACTTGCACTTGCCTTGCACTTGCACTTGCACTTGCACTTGCACTTGCACTTGCACTTGCACTTGCACTTGCACTTGCACTTGCACTTGCACTTGCACTTGCACTTGCACTTGCACTTGCACTTGCACTTGCACTTGCACTTGCACTTGCACTTGCACTTGCACTTGCACTTGCACTTGCACTTGCACTTGCACTTGCACTTGCACTTGCACTTGCACTTGCACTTGCACTTGCACTTGCACTTGCACTTGCACTTGCACTTACTTGCACTTGCACTTGCACTTGCACTTGCACTTGCACTTGCACTTGCACTTGCACTTGCACTTGCACTTGCACTTGCACTTGCACTTGCACTTGCACTTGCACTTGCACTTGCACTTGCACTTGCACTTGCACTTGCACTTGCACTTGCACTTGCACTTGCACTTGCACTTGCACTTGCACTTGCACTTGCACTTGCACTTGCACTTGCACTTGCACTTGCACTTGCACTTGCACTTGCACTTGCACTTGCACTTGCACTTGCACTTGCACTTGCACTTGCACTTGCACTTGCACTTGCACTTGCACTTGCACTTGCACTTGCACTTGCACTTGCACTTGCACTTGCACTTGCACTTGCACTTGCACTTGCACTTGCACTTGCACTTGCACTTGCACTTGCACTTGCACTTGCACTTGCACTTGCACCTTGCCACTTGCACTTGCACTTGCACTTGCACTTGCACTTGCACTTGCACTTGCACTTGCACTTGCACTTGCACTTGCACTTGCACTTGCACTTGCACTTGCACTTGCACTTGCACTTGCACTTGCACTTGCACTTGCACTTGCACTTGCACTTGCACTTGCACTTGCACTTGCACTTGCACTTGCACTTGCACTTGCACTTGCACTTGCACTTGCACTTGCACTTGCACTTGCACTTGCACTTGCACTTGCACTTGCACTTGCACTTGCAACTTGCACTTGCACTTGCACTTGCACTTGCACTTGCACTTGCACTTGCACTTGCACTTGCACTTGCACTTGCACTTGCACTTGCACTTGCACTTGCACTTGCACTTGCACTTGCACTTGCACTTGCACTTGCACTTGCACTTGCACTTGCACTTGCACTTGCACTTGCACTTGCACTTGCACTTGCACTTGCACTTGCACTTGCACTTGCACTTGCACTTGCACTTGCACTTGCACTTGCACTTGCACTTGCACTTGCACTTGCACTTGCACTTGCACTTGCACTTGCACTTGCACTTGCACTTGCACTTGCACTTGCACTTGCACTTGCACTTGCACTTGCACTTGCACTTGCACTTGCACTTGCACTTGCACTTGCACTTGCACTTGCCTGCACTTGCACTTGCACTTGCACTTGCACTTGCACTTGCACTTGCACTTGCACTTGCACTTGCACTTGCACTTGCACTTGCACTTGCACTTGCACTTGCACTTGCACTTGCACTTGCACTTGCACTTGCACTTGCACTTGCACTTGCACTTGCACTTGCACTTGCACTTGCACTTGCACTTGCACTCACTTGCACTTGCACTTGCACTTGCACTTGCACTTGCACTTGCACTTGCACTTGCACTTGCACTTGCACTTGCACTTGCACTTGCACTTGCACTTGCACTTGCACTTGCACTTGCACTTGCACTTGCACTTGCACTTGCACTTGCACTTGCACTTGCACTTGCACTTGCACTTGCACTTGCACTTGCACTTGCACTTGCACTTGCACTTGCACTTGCACTTGCACTTGCACTTGCACTTGCACTTGCACTTGCACTTGCACTTGCACTTGCACTTGCACTTGCACTTGCACTTGCACTTGCACTTGCACTTGCACTTGCACTTGCACTTGCACTTGCACTTTGCACTTGCACTTGCACTTGCACTTGCACTTGCACTTGCACTTGCACTTGCACTTGCACTTGCACTTGCACTTGCACTTGCACTTGCACTTGCACTTGCACTTGCACTTGCACTTGCACTTGCACTTGCACTTGCACTTGCACTTGCACTTGCACTTGCACTTGCACTTGCACTTGCACTTGCACTTGCACTTGCACTTGCACTTGCACTTGCACTTGCACTTGCACTTGCACTTGCACTTGCACTTGCACTTGCACTTGCACTTGCACTTGCACTTGCACTTGCACTTGCACTTGCACTTGCACTTGCACTTGCACTTGCACTTGCACTTGCACTTGCACTTGCACTTGCACTTGCACTTGCACTTGCACTTGCACTTGCACTTGCACTTGCACTTGCACTTGCACTTGCACTTGCACTTGCACTTGCACTTGCACTTGCACTTGCACTTGCACTTGCACTTGCACTTGCACTTGCACTGTTGCACTTGCACTTGCACTTGCACTTGCACTTGCACTTGCACTTTGCACTTGCACTTGCACTTGCACTTGCACTTGCACTTGCACTTGCACTTGCACTTGCACTTGCACTTGCACTTGCACTTGCACTTGCACTTGCACTTGCACTTGCACTTGCACTTGCACTTGCACTTGCACTTGCACTTGCACTTGCACTTGCACTTGCACTTGCACTTGCACTTGCACTTGCACTTGCACTTGCACTTGCACTTGCACTTGCACTTGCACTTGCACTTGCACTTGCACTTGCACTTGCACTTGCACTTGCACTTGCACTTGCACTTGCACTTGCACTTGCACTTGCACTTGCACTTGCACTTGCACTTTGCACTTGCACTTGCACTTGCACTTGCACTTGCACTTGCACTTGCACTTGCACTTGCACTTGCACTTGCACTTGCACTTGCACTTGCACTTGCACTTGCACTTGCACTTGCACTTGCACTTGCACTTGCACTTGCACTTGCACTTGCACTTGCACTTGCACTTGCACTTGCACTTGCACTTGCACTTGCACTTGCACTTGCACTTGCACTTGCACTTGCACTTGCACTTGCACTTGCACTTGCACTTGCACTTGCACTTGCACTTGCACTTGCACTTGCACTTGCACTTGCACTTGCACTTGCACTTGCACTTGCACTTGCACTTGCACTTGCACTTGCACTTGCACTTGCACTTGCACTTGCACTTGCACTTGCACTTGCACTTGCACTTGCACTTGCACTTGCACTTGCACTTGCACTTGCACTTGCACTTGCACTTGCACTTGCACTTGCACTTGCACTTGCACTTGCACTTGCACTTGCACTTGCACTTGCACTTGCACTTGCACTTGCACTTGCACTTGCACTTGCACTTGCACTTGCACTATGCACTTGCACTTGCACTTGCACTTGCACTTGCACTTGCACTTGCACTTTGCACTTGCACTTGCACTATGCACTTGCACTTGCACTTGCACTTGCACTTGCACTTGCACTTGCACTTGCACTTGCACTTGCACTTGCACTTGCACTTGCACTTGCACTTGCACTTGCACTTGCACTTGCACTTGCACTTGCACTTGCACTGCACTTGCACTTGCACTTGCACTTGCACTTGCACTTGCACTTGCACTTGCACTTGCACTTGCACTTGCACTTGCACTTGCACTTGCACTTGCACTTGCACTTGCACTTGCACTTGCACTTGCACTTGCACTTGCACTTGCACTTGCACTTGCACTTGCACTTGCACTTGCACTTGCACTTGCACTTGCACTTGCACTTGCACTTGCACTTGCACTTGCACTTGCACTTGCACTTGCACTTGCACTTGCACTTGCACTGCACTTGCACTTGCGCTTGCACTTGCACTTGCCTTGCACTGCGCTTGCGCTTGCGCTTGCGCTTGCGCTTGCGCTTGCGCTTGCGCTTGCGCTTGCGCTTGCGCTTGCGCTTGCGCTTGCGCTTGCGCTTGCGCTTGCGCTTGCGCTTGCGCTTGCGCTTGCGCTTGCGCTTGCGCTTGCGCTTGCGCTTGCGCTTGCGCTTGCGCTTGCGCTTGCGCTTGCGCTTGCGCTTGCGCTTGCGCTTGCGCTTTTGCGCTTGCGCTTGCGCTTGCGCTTGCGCTTGCGCTTGCGCTTGCGCTTGCGGCTTGCGCTTGCGCTTGCGCTTGCGCTTGCGCTTTGCGCTTGCGCTTGCGCTTGCGCTTGCGCTTGCGCTTGCGCTTGCGCTTGCGCTTGCGCTTGCGCTTGCGCTTGCCTGCGCTTGCGCTTGCGCTTGCGCTTGCGCTTGCGCTTGCGCTTGCGCTTGCGGCTTGCGCTTGCGCTTGCGCTTGCGCTTGCGCTTGCCTTGCGCTTGCGCTTGCGCTTGCGCTTGCGCTTGCCTCTTGCGCTTGCGCTTGCGCTTGCGCTTGCTCTTGCGCTTGCGCTTTGCGCTTGCGCTTTGCGGCTTGCGCTTGCGCTCTTTGCGCTTGCGCTTGCGCTTGAGCTTGCGCTTGCGCTTGCGCTTGCGCTTGCGCTTGCGCTTGCGCTTAGCGCTTGCGCTTGCGCTTGCGCTTGCGCTTGCGCTTGCGCTTGCGCTTGCGCCTTGCGCTTGCGCTTGCGCTTGCGCTTGCGCTTGCGCTGCGCTTGCGCTTGCGCTTGCGCTTGCGCTTGCGCTTGCGCTTGCGCTTGCGCTTGCGCTTGCGCTTGCGCTTGCGCTTGCGCTTGCGCTTGCGCTTGCGCTTTGCGCTTGCGCTTGCGCTTTGCGCTTGCGCTTGCGCTTGCGCTTGCGCTTGCGCTTGCGCTTGCGCTTGCGCTTGCGCATCTTGCGCTTGCGCTTTGCGCTTGCGCTTGCGCTTGCGCTTGCGCTTGCGCTTGCGCTTGCGCTTGCGCTTGCGCTTGCGCTTGCGCTTGCGCTTGCGCTTGCGCTGCTTGCGCTTGCGCTTGCGCTTGCGCTTGCGCTTGCCTGCCTGCCTTGCCGCTTGCTTGCGCTTGCGCTTGCGCTTGCGCTTGCGCTTGCGCTTGCGCTTGCGCTTGCGCTTGCGCTTGCGCTTGCGCTTGCGCTTGCGCTTGCGCTTGCGCTTGCGCTTGCGCTTGCGCTTTGCGCTTGCGCTTGCGCTTGCGCTTGCGCTTGCGCTTGCGCTTTGCGCTTGCGACTTGCGCTTGCGCTTGCGCTTGCGCTTGCGCTTGCGCTTGCGCTTGCGCTTGCGCTTTGCGCTTGCGCTTGCGCTTGTGCCTTGCGCTTGCGCTTGCGCTTGCGCTTGCGCTTGCGCTTGCGCTTTCGCTTGCGCTTGCGCTTGCGCTTGCGCTTGCGCTTGCGCTTGCGCTTGCGCTTGCGCTGGTGCGCTTGCGCTTTGCGCTTGCGCTTGCGCTTGCGCTTGCGCTTGCGCTTGCGCTGGCGCTTGCGCTTGCGCTTGCGCTTGCGCTTGCGCTTGGCGCTTGCGCTTGCGCTTGCGCTTAGCGCTTGCGCTCTGCGCTTGCGCTGCGCTTGGTGCGCATGCGGCTTGCGCTTGCGCTGGCGCTTGCGCTTGCGCTTGCGCTTGCGGCCTTGCGCTTGCGCTTGCGCTTGCGCTTGCGCTTGCGCCTTGCGCTTGCGCTTGCGCTTGCGCTTGCGCTTGCGCTTGCGCTTGGCGCTTGCGCTTGCGCTTGCGCTTTGCGCTTGCGCTTGCGGCGCTTGCGCTTGCGCTTGCGCTTGCGCTTGCGCTTGCGCTTGCGCTTGCGCTTGCGCTTGCGCTTGCGCTTGCGCTTGCGCTTGCGCTTGCGCTTGCGCTTGCGCTTGCGCTTGCGCTTGCGCTTGCGCTTGCGCTTGCGCTTGCGCTTGCGCTTGCGCTTGCGCTTTGCGCTTGCGCTTGCGCTTGCGCTTGCGCTTGCGCTTGCGCTTGCGCTTGCGCTTGCGCTTGCGCTTGCGCTTGCGCTTGCGCTTGCGCTTGCGCTTCGCGCTTGCGCTTGCTGCGCTTGCGCTTGCCGCTTGCGCTTGCGCTTGCGCTTGCGGCTTGGCGCTTGCGCTTGCGCTTGCGCTTGCGCTTGCGCTTGCGCTTGCGCTTGCGCTTGCGCTTGCGCTGCGCTTGCACTTGCACTTGCACTTGCACTTGCACTTGCACTTGCACTTGCACTTGCACTTGCACTTGCACTTGCACTTGCACTTGCACTTGCACTTGCACTTGCACTTGCACTTGCACTTGCACTTGCCACTTGCACTTGCACTTGCACTTGCACTTGCACTTGCACTTGCACTTGCACTTGCACATTGCACTTGCACTTGCACTTGCACTTGCACTTGCACTTGCACTTGCACTTGCACTTGCACTTGCACTTGCACTTGCACTTGCACTTGCACTCATGCACTTGCACTTGCACTTGCACTTGCACTTGCACTTGCACTTGCACTTGCACTTGCACTTGCACTTGCACTTGCACTTGCACTTGCACTTGCACTTGCACTTGCACTTGCACTTGCACTTGCACTTGCACTTGCACTTGCACTTGCACTTGCACTTGCACTTGCACTTGCACTGCACTTGCACTTGCACTTGCACTTGCACTTGCACTTGCACTTGCACTTGCACTTGCACTTGCACTTGCACTTGCACTTGCACTTGCACTTGCACTTGCACTTGCACTTGCACTTGCACTTGCACTTGCACTTGCACTTGCACTTGCACTTGCACTTGCACTTGCACTTGCACTTGCACTTGCACTTGCACTTGCACTGCACTTGCACTTGCACTTGCACTTGCACTTGCACTTGCACTTGCCTGCACTTGCACTTGCACTTGCACTTGCACTTGCACTTGCACTTGCACTTGCACTTGCACTTGCACTGCACTTGCACTTGCACTTGCACTTGCACTTGCACTTGCACTTGCACTTGCACTTGCACTTGCACTTGCACTTGCACTTGGCACTTGTGCACTTGCACCTTGCACTTGCACTTGCACTTGCACTTGCACTTGCACTTGCACTTGCACTTGCACTTGCACTTGCACTTGCACTTGCACTTGCACTTGCACTTGCACTTGCACTTGCACTTGCACTTGCACTTGCACTTGCACTTGCACTTGCACTTGCACTTGCACTTGCACTTGCACTTGCACTTGCAACTTGCACTTGCACTTGCACTTGCACTTGCCACTTGCACTTGCACTTGCACTTGCACTTGCACTTGCACTTGCACTTGCTCTTGCACTTGCACTTGCACTTGCACTTGCACTTGCACTTGCACTTGCACTTGCACTTGCACTTGCACTTGCACTTGCACTTGCACTTGCACTTGCACTTGCACTTGCACTTGCACTTGCACTTGCACTTGCACTTGCACTTGCACTTGCACTTGCACTTGCACTTGCACTTGCACTTGCAGATCTTCCACACAGTTGAAGTTACGCTAATCTTGGCAAAACGGCAACATGCCAGACGAGCACGCATGAAGAACGCAGATCGCTGGGCACATAAACTTTAAAGAACGTAAAGGTGTTCGACACTAACTGACGTAAATAGCTAGATGGACGAGCTTTCCGAATTAAAGGCTGGCCTGGAGATCACTACTCTCCATCGTTCTACTACACCCCAAGTAAAACTTACAAAAGAATCCACTGACACAACAAAAGGTTGGCCCGCAATGTTACGGTCAGACCCCCACTAGAAAATGTGAGGAAATTCCTCACAGATATAAGAGTGTGTACTGAATGTAAGGGATGATATAAGAGTGTGTGCTGAATGTGGGGAATAATATAAGAGTGTGTACTGAATGTGAGGAATGATATAAGGGTGTGTACTGAATGTGAGGAATGATATAAGAGTGTGTACTGAATGTGAGGAATGATATAAGATTGTGTCCTGAATGTGAGGAATGATATAAGGGTGTTTACTGAATGTGAAGGATGATATAAGAGTGTGTACTGAATGTGAGGAATGAAATAAGGATGTACTCTCGTACACGCTCATAGCCCTCACTCAAAAAAATTAGCAGAAGACATTGTGATGTATGATGCTCAGACATCGTGATCAAGTCTGAATTTATTGTAGTATTGTAGTTATGGGACACGTGGGCTTGGAGGTCGGCTAATTCAGTTAATTGATTTCATACAAAATGGTGAGATGAAGTTTTGTTCGGGTGTCTGGGCCGTTCTCTAATTTCTACCCACTGTTCTCAAATTTCCGAGCACCGTTCCCGATTTTGCATGCACCGTTCCATAATTTCCACGCATCGTTCCCCAATTTTTACACACCGTTCCCCAATTTCCACACACCGTTCCCCAATTTCCTCACACCGTTCCCCAATTTCCTCACACCGTTCCCCAATTTCCTCACACCGTTCCCCAATTTCCACACACCGTTCCCCAATTTCCACACACAGTTCCCCAATTTCCTCACACCGTTCCCCAATTTCCTCACACCGTTCCCCAATTTCCTCACACCGTTCCCCAATTTCCTCACACCGTTCCCCAATTTCCTCACACCGTTCCCCAATTTCCACACACCGTTCCCCAATTTCCTCACACCGTTCCCCAATTTCCTCACACCGTTCCCCAATTTCCTCATACCGTTCCCCAATTTCCTCACACCGTTCCCCAATTTCCTCACACCGTTCCCCAATTTCCTCACACCGTTCCCCAATTTCCTCACACCGTTCCCCAATTTCCTCACACCGTTCCCCAATTTCCACACACAGTTCCCCAATTTCCTCACACCGTTCCCCAATTTCCTCACACCGTTCCCCAATTTCCACACACCGTTCCCCAATTTCCTCACACCGTTCCCCAATTTCCACACACCGTTCCCCAATTTCCTCACACCGTTCCCCAATTTCCTCATACCGTTCCCCAATTTCCACACACCGTTCCCCAATTTCCTCACACCGTTCCCCAATTTCCTCACACCGTTCCCCAATTTCCTCCCACCGTTCCCCAATTTCCTCACACCGTTCCCCAATTTCCTCACACCGTTCCCCAATTTTGGAGTACCGTTCCCTATTTTGCAAGCTCCATTCCTAATTTCCAAGCACCGTTCACCAATTAAGGGAACTCATGATTTGCGTCACCTTTATGGTTGTCAGATCCTGATCACAATTACATTAGCAAAACAACTGAAGCTTTTTCTGAGTTTTATTTAATAATCACTTCTATACGCGTTCAAAATTGGCAGTCAATCCCGTGTGAAGCGAGGCTGAAGTGCAATAAAATCACATCAAAGAAATTATGGAGTTCAATTCGGTTACGGATAGTCAAATTTCAATTAAGGAAACCTGCATCTCCCTCTTTGACTTAAAAACCCCTTCATAAAGTTCACATGGATCTTTAACTTTGCATGACTTCTTTCATTCACTCGTTAAGTCCCCTCGAATGCTTTCATAAATCCCTATTAGAAAGTTTACGTACATTTTTTCGCAAATGCTTAAAATACCTAAGTCAAGTTTTCTCTCATATTTTCAGTGGATTGAAATCGGTGATTTATTTTTGCTAAGTGAATTCGTTTGAACTGCTGATATAGTAAATAAATTTGTTTCTTATTCATCCCTGCTCCCTCTCTGATGTCTGTACGTGACGACATGAGACTTGGGTTAGAACCCAAACATGGGCCACTCTGCTCTCTTCTGTTATCCTACTCTATTCTGTTTCATTATATTTTAAATCATTACTTATTTCCTATTTTACCTCTTTTCATTTTTATATATCAGTTCATTACCGTTTTCTCATTTTACTTTCTTATTTTCAAATTAATTTCAATCTAGTCCATTAAATTATATTTTATCATATCCATTTTTAAATGGACTCCAAACACCATTCCACATGATTGCTATTCGAACTCACGACCCAAAAGTGTATCATCAAGGGAGCAGAGATATGAATATAAAACGCCATCCATATTCATTGCCCAAAAAAATATTCAAAACAAATCGAAAACCAAAGCCTAACGTGTAGAAAAAAATTAGCTCCCTAAGCCTGGCTCTATCATTTCTGATAGCTTTCACTAACGATAAATAAACACGCTAGCTGGGCTAATGAGCCGGGGGAGTAAGTGATCCTTCCTCCTCTGGCAAAATAGACTCAAAAAATCTGTAGCATGAAGTGAGATTGAAGCTCTACAGCACGAGAGATTCGAGTGATTAGTAAGCTAAGGTCACATGGGATTTACTCTCAGGAAAGACGGTTTAGTATCTCTGCTACCAAAATAGTGAGGTTAAAAACTTGTGCGATCCGGTAAATAATGTCCATAGTACTTTCAGAAAAGACCTCTTTTCAGAAATGGTAGTTGGAGCTTGTATGCTAAGGTGATATGAGATTTACTCTTAGAAAAGGCATTTTAGTATCTCTGCTACACTTGTTAAAAACTTGTACGATCCTGTAAATAATGTTTATACATAGTACTCTCAGCAAAGACCGTACAGTGTGCTCTTGTCAAAATAGTGGTGGTTGGAACTTGTGTGCAAGGTCACGTGAGATTTAAAAGGTGCATACAGTATGTCTGCTTCTAAAATTGTGAGAATTAGAACTTGTAAAATATTTTAAATGAAGTGAGATGACACAGTGTGTCTGCGGTCAAAATGAATAGAAATGGAACTTGTAAGACTCGTAGCATGATGTTTATTCTCAGATTAGATGGAATAATGTATCTGATGTAAAAATGGTGGGGATTGAAACTTGAAAAAGACGTTACATTGGCTTTACTTTCGGAAAAGATTGCGCAGGATGTCTAATGGTAAAATGGCGGGAAATTGTTGTTGTAGGAAACGTTGCATGGGATTCACGTTAAGATAAGATAGTAGAGCATGTCTTTAGTCAAAATTGATAGAAAAATGGTCTGCGTAATCTCTCATATCATGATGTTCAATGCATTCTTTGCTTTGAATCCAATATTGATATGGTCTAAAACAAGGGAATTTGAATTTGTTGAAAAAATTTCTCATCAAATATGAATTTTTAAATTTTCCCATGAAATAAAATTATTATTAAATGTGTACTTCACACCGCCCAGAAAAAGTATTGTAATCTTGAAAACCACCAATCATTTAAAATTAGTGAATAAGATTTAATTTTAATTTGTAATAGAACTTGAACACATATAGTGGCGCGAGGGAACACTGAAACGTTTATTGAACATGATCATTTAAACTGTTGTGTAATATCATTAATGGAAGGGCTTAGAATCTTTCGCTGTTTCACCTTCACCCAGATAGGAAATATCTTTTAGGTCTATTCTAAGGCTCAGATTTTTCCAATTTTTCTATTGATATTTTTTGGAAATGATGCTGTTTTGAAAACTTTTAACTTTTGGGATAACTTTTTGGGAAATAAGTTTACAAAGCTGTTTAGTTTCGTTTGTCTTCCATCTGCATATTACGCTGAAACAAATTTAAAATTTGTACAGTTTTCTACTAGAACTAACCATTTTGACGTTAAAGTGTGTGGTGGAATTTCACATGACATATGTAATGAGGTAACACATTCATCTGAATTCTTTCTTGTTCATTAAAGTCAACACTGTTCAGTTATTGAAAATAATTTTGATGTCTTGGTTTTTTTAACTTCAGGTATTTTTTAAGGAATTTCCAAGATGAACCTATTTCAAATTAATAGTTTTCAAAAACTAGTAAGGACGTTTTTGCTTAGTAAAAGTTTTTAATTGTTCGCCCTTTGGAAATGAGTGGTGCATAGTTAATAATGTGAGTGACGGTAGTAAGGAGCATGTCCGCACACGGAATGAAGAAATGAATAACATCGGTGTGAATAAAAAATTGCTTTAACTATTGATTTTAATGCATTAGAGTCAACTTAATGGGTGAATTTAATGAAAACATGTACTTCAATTATAAATGATATAACTTGAACCTTTTAAACAGTAAAACTTATAACTTAATAAAATAGGTAACTTTAATAAAAACATGCATATTCACACTAACTTAAACCTCCACAGTGTTTCTTATAATCCTCTGCCATTCCTGTTTCTTATATATTCTGAACTCTAATCTTTTTCTCGTGCTCCTCATTAATTTTTCAATGAAAAGTAATCTTTGTTGTAATTTAAATGAAATTAGCATCACTTACTCACAAGAAAATCAGCGAATATAACACTTTCTACACAATGGAAATATGTGAAGTTATTTTTCAATAAAGGTAATTTGGAAACAAGCCATACCTTATTAATTGTAAAAAAAATTGGACGCACAAAGGTTTTCTGCCAGAAAACGTATCTCAACTACGAATAAAATACTAACAACTTAAACAATCTTCACAAAACAAATGTATTTGTACCTATAGCGTTTTCGTGAAATACTGTAGAGGGTGTCCCAGAAGTCCCACACCAGCCAGGTTTTATTAAATGACATATGTATTTCAATTTAATCAATCAGTGAACTCTTATACCATTCGTCAATGATCATTGATCATTGACCAATTGAAGTATTTTTGTTGTGTTAGTCTCACACATATTGGATCTACCCATTTGAAAAGAAGTAAAAATTTTTATATGCTGTGCAATTTCTGGGATACCCTGTATATGGTATGTGTTGCAGTAGCGTATTTATTGAATATTGTGTAATTGAATAGTGTAATTTGGTGCAAAAAAATATTAAGCAATCCATAATCCACCGACAGCAGGTGAAATCTATTTTCCGAATCATTTTAATGAAAAAAGTCTGCCTCTCATCTTGTTTTACAGCGATGAATGCTTCGCGAATTTCGCTCCATTTTCTCTTTTGAGCGTCCTAAATTTCGCTCGGTTACGAAGTTTTCCAGAGATATAAATTTCCCAGAAGTCCTTTCAAACATTCAATCACATTGCAACACAAGGCATAGACTTTGAAATCGTATTCCGCGCGCGAAAGTTTACCATGATTTGGTTCTCGATGCTCGATATTTGACTAAACATTTTCTTTTATGGTCTCTCCCGAAGAAAACGGAGTCCAAATCTCTTTCGGTTTCAGTTATCTACACGAAAGTTTTTTCTTAGAGATTGAGAACTTAGAACACGAGCGCATTGAAGCGCAATATGCGCCCTGGATTTCCTAACCAAAGCAAGAAAGGCGGACGTCTGTTCCAAGATGGCGGTTTCTGTGCTGGAATCAGACTCTTTGCATTCATCAGGCCCTCAATACGAGAGTAGCGTTCAATTTATAAGGAACATTGACGTCGTGCATTGGAATTTTAACGGCACTCTAAATTGAATAAAAATTTCATTTCGTCCCGCGAACGAAGCAACATTTCGACCATCTCACCATCGCTGTGAAATGATTGAGACAAGACAATCTCTTTTGCGGGATTTAGGGGACGCGTACTGGGTGGCACATACACATTTATTCTGCATAGCTTTGCGTTTAGTAGCAGTCATTATGACTAGGTCCTTGTTATTACTTAACATATTGGGAACTGGTGCTCGCATTAGGTGATTATCATTATGATTAAGTTCTTGTTATTTCGGAACATGTTGGTCATTGGTGCTCGCACTTAGTTATATGAATTATGATTAGGTTCTTCTTGTTACGTAACATGTGGGTCATTGCTGTTCATATTTAGTTATAGTCATTGTGATAAGGTTACAATCATTATGATTAGGTTCTTATTATTATGTATCATGCTTGTCATTGATGCTCGCATTTGGTTATAATTATTGTGATTAACTTATTATTTCGTAACATATTTGTCATTGATGCTCACATTTAGTTCTGTTCATTGTGATTAGGTTCTTATTAATACGTATTATGTTGGTCATTGCCATTAGAAGCAATGTGGGAAAATAAGCCCACCGTAAAAAGTGATCTCTTGAAATTTAGTTAATTTTTTGGTTTTCATTGAATTTTCATACGTTCTGTTCGGTATTCGTAAATCAAAATAAGTAAATAAGTAAATCAAAATAACTCTTGGCATTTTCGTTCCTTCTTTAAATGAGTTGCAGACCGCATTACGGCTTCAAGGAGTGGGTATAATCTTATAGCCACTGCCACATGAATAATATAAATAGGTGCCCTAGTCTGGCACCACTATTGGCCTAACGACATGTCGCGATGGTGACGTCTTGAATTTTGTTTAAAATAAAGCCGTTCTATTTGCTCGCCGAAGAAGATGAGATGTATTTTCCCCCATAAAAATGACTCTATCTTGCTTCCTCTACCATTGCTCAGGGTCAGGTATGCCTTCTTTTCAGCTAAAATAGAATAAGTTTCTGATTTGTTGTGGAAAATTTTTTTTGTACTGTTTTCCTGTTTTTCAGCACCTATTACTTTCTTCTTTCATTTATATTCTGTTTTATCTTGTTAACTTTTTTGATCTCGTAGGGAATACACCTAGTAGATAGATTCCCCGTTTTTTACTCCATGCTAAATGAAGCTTTCATCTTCCTCCCTATAGACCCATTTCTTGTGGTTAGAAAGGCGTAAAGTAACTTATAATCTAAGCTATTCTAATCTAATCTAAAAAGGAATTGGTATTTAGCCCCAAGTAAATACTGAAAGCTACTCTTTTTAAAAGGGAACGTTTGATTTTCCCCTATCGCATAACAGAAAACAGTGCGCTTAATTTTACCCCATGGTAATGGTGGAATTAAAATGGATGTGGTCGGCGACAACTCAGTACGCAAGGAATACAAGTATACATGGAAGAATGATTCTTGAAGCTTTGTAGTACATGAATATTATTCAAAGATTTCCGTGAAAACTCGAAGTTGGAAGTGAAATGTATTAATGCTAACCAAATGTTAATCGTTTAAACGCTAAACAAATATTAATCGTATCAACGCTAACCAAATATTAACCATATTGAGGCTAATAAAATATTAATCGTTTTAACGCTAACCCAAATATTAATCGTATTGACGCTAACCAAATATCAATCGTTTTACCTCTAACCAAATATCAATCGTATTATGGCTAACCAAATATTAATTTATTAATTTCTATTAATCTAGTTCACCAAGATCTCATGGCAAAATCGTTCACCAGCATTGGGAAAATTCCTGTAATTTTCAAAACCTAAGATTTCACTCAGAAGAAAAAAACATCCTGCTCTGTCGCATTTTTTATTTAAATTGCGCATGCACACATCATTTTATTTCAAGTAAGATAAATATATTGAGGAAAAACTACCCTAATGATGTAAAATACGTGATGCGAATCTCAAGTGATGGGTTGCTGTTCATGCTGTGTATGTCAACAACCATTTTCTACGAAAATTTTTTGATTATTAATGCTATTTTGTATGAACATCATAATAATTATCAGTATTTATTAGGAATTTTTTTCCTAATTAATGCTATTTGGAAACGTACTTGCATTTCAAGGCGCTAATATTTAGCTCATTAGATTGAACACTGTCGTTGGTGAATAATTTTAATATTAAAAATTTATTATCATTCAAAAATACTTGGGTGAGTGCTCACAATTTTCCTAATTAACTTCATAAGTTTCCAGTCGTCGACATAGGCTGTTTTCAACATTTTTTATGTGGTAGCTCATTATTCGTTTGGGCTCTAAAGCTTTTATTTCATTCGAATAAATCTATGCAAAGTGCAACTTTACCGTTACTCGTATCTTTTCATTGATCGACGGTATTTTTAAAACTCACGATGAACGGTGTATTTATTAGGAAGGCACTTCAAAAATTCAAGCAGATGAGGATTGATAGGCATACTATTTCGATGATGTAAAAATTTCTAGGTATAAACTGTATGATCTACTGAAGTTTCAAGGCAATTGCACACATTTTATGGCTCCAAAATAGATCGAAAAAAATTCTACAATGGCAAAAACATTGGCATATTTCATTGTGTCTTATAAATTGGCTAATTTAGAGAACTCTGAGATTTCATTTGAGCACACAATTAGCCAAATTGTATTTCAGGGTACTTTCAACGCTTTGACTGACACGTGAGCCACCGGTGGTCACACAAGGACTTTTCGTAATACTCCTGACCGACCAGTGGTCACAAACTCAATTTGCATAAATACTTAACCAAAGCCAAATGAAGGCACGATTCAGTTAATGTTTGCAATTTTCAATATTGCTTACAATAATTGACTTTACATTAGAGTTAAATTCGAAACTACAGCTTTTTATGCCGCATTAAAAGGGTTGATAAAGTTTTAAGGGAAGAATATTAATATTTCACCTGCAGTGATCAGCAGTTCAGAGTTGAAAGCTCATTTTGTGGGAACGCATCAAAATTCCCCAAAAAAAAGAACTCAGAAATAAGTAGGTAAGTTCTCATCTCAAAAGGCCAGAATAACGCGTACAAAATATTTGCAATGCCTAAGTTAACCGTGTGAAGCGAAAATCAAGAAACACGCAGCAGAGTGTCATGTCTTCATCAAAGTAGGACGTGGGAGGAAGATGATTTTATCTCTGAGGTTAGAAACGAAAATTGTCAGATATGCGTATATCAACCTTAATATTTTAACAAAGGTCATTCTGGATGAGTTGATTGACCTCAAAAACTCCGTGTCTCGTGTCACAGTTATTAGAATTATGAAAAGAAGCCGTCTGAGGAGGTCCGAAGCCGTTAAAAGCTGTTCAAGGTCGTTCGAGGCCGTTTGAAGCCATTCAAGGCCGTTCGAGGCCGTTTGAAGCCATTCAAGGTCGTTCGAGGCCGTTTGAAGCCATTCAAGGCCGTTCGAGGCCGTTTGAAGCCATTCAAGGTCGTTCGAGGCCGTTTGAAGCCATTCAATGCCGTTCGAGGCCGTCCGAGGTATAGCACAAGAACGATATTTTTGGCCATCCCACGCATGGAGTTCAACATGATTTGAGTGATTTCCCTGTTATTATTTCTAATAATAAAGTCAAATATATGTTTTGAGAGGCAGACCTAAAAATTATGCGGATTAGTATAATAATAGTATTATCAATGTAAAAAATAAAATGATGAGAACAAGAATATTCCCATCTGTATACATTTTTGGAGAAGGTACATAATTCATATTTTTTCAAATCATAATCATTCCACTTTTAGGCGACCGTCAATAAACTTTTCTGATCAAAATGAATTCATTTCATAAAAAACCCTTCCAAGATAAAGCTGAATAAAAATTTGTAAAGAGAAAAAACTAGAGACCAAAATTAGAAATTATTACAAAAGTGTTAAATTATTACGCAAATAGCATTTGCTCTCTAAGTTAAACAGGGTAAATTTTGTTGGGTGGCCCCCTAAAAAATCAAGGATATAAACTGAAAAACATATCATTATTCAATAGCTGTAAAAGATATAAGACACATACAATCATCGAGAAATATATTATACCTCTAATTTTGGAAGATAAAAAACAAAAGGTATAAATAGAGATATATGATATTATTACTCAAACTATTGTAGATAAAAACAAAGTATATAAATCGAGATCCATGATATCATTCTTCTAACTTTGGTAGATAAAAAACAAAATGCAGTAAGAAATCGACAACCGTAATGCTTCCGGACTTGCCTTCTCAATTATGGATCATTCCTTCCGTATTTTTATTTCACTTGTTACTTGCACAGTCTCACTCAAAAACCTGGCTTTCATGATACCTTTCTTTGCTAAGAAATACTATTTAAATTAAAACTCGTAATTTTATTCGAGTATTTTGCATCACCATTTATACATTTTTTCCCTACTTTTCACCTCTTTTGTTTTATCTATACTCCTTCACGAATTACAGTTAAATTATAAGACCTCATCTTCAACCTGCATTTTACGTAACCTATATTACCCTTTGTTTAAATTTTCACTTCATTTCTCCCTATTTCTGTTCCTCAACAAACTTCTTTCAAATTGCTACTCCTCACTTTGTCCTTTATATTACCCTTATGTTCCAATTTTCCTTCCATTTATGCCGATCTTTACTCCTAAACGGATTGCTTTCAAATTGCTACCTACCACTTTGTCCCTTATATTACCCTTTTGTTCCAGTTTTCCCATACATTTCTCCTGATCTCTACTTCTAAAGGAATTGATTTCAAATTGCTACTCCTCACTTCAACCCTTACATTACTTTTTGTTTCTATGTTGCATCTCTCCCTCCCTATGTCCCTCCTCCCCCGCCCCCAACCCACAGGGAGAACCACAACCGAAGCAGTTCTCAGAACGCTCCGCAATTTCCTTCACTGCGGAAATAAACAATTTTCGAGTGGGCTGGTCGGCAGTTACACGGTCACTGCAGTTCGCTATCTTACCCGGCTTTCCGAGACCCAGCGCACCTTGGGATGGTCAGAACTTTGCGAGAACTAGTGTACACCGTCAAAAATGACGGGATTCGATTTCTATGTTCAATAAATTTTCCAGATATTGATGACAAAATAATATATCCATCCAAAAAGAACACGCGATTAAAAGATTCTTTTACTTGTGCGCTGGTGAAACTCGTATTACAGATACGGTAATTAAGCATCTTCATGAGCGTCGCAGACACACGCACCAACCAAGCAAGCAAGCACAAACTATGAATTATTGCACCGTATGAACGATAAAAAAGTAAACCCAACTTTATATGCTAATAACTTTGGGTTAAGATATTTCAGTTTTATTTTTTACTTTACACACAGAGATATGTATCACAAAGCTTTACGTCTGAGTATAAATAAGGTCCAAGTTGTCTGAAAATTTACCTTTACATTTTTAAGTGACTTTGCCCCCTCGTTATGCAACTAACAAAGGAGCAACACATTTTTATCAACAACGTCTACGCGGGAACAAAAAGTTTAAAGGAAGTTCTGAATGAATTCGAACAAAATTTTTTTAACTTCTTTTGAAGTCTTTGTTCCCTCGATATCTTCGGTTTGATCCTCGGTATCTTCATTGGAAATAAATTATTTTTCTTTCTTCTTTCTTCCGTCCCTTACTCCACCCTCTGTGTAAACTGCAAACGTGACCAATACGCAATGACAACAAATTTATTTTTTTATAAACGCGGCTTATTTAAATCGTTTAAAATTTATTCCGATGATATCAGGGGGTAAATAAAGATCCTTAAAAATAAAGGACGCCCATTTAGTTGAAATCTTTAGCTGAAAACTGCTGTATTATTTTATTTTTGTTAGGTGTTCAATTCTTCCGTCTCTCTGTGACCCTCGGAAGGATGTTTCATGACCGTATCTGTGATACGAGTTTCACCAGTGCACAAGTACAAGAATATTATAATTGCAGGTAATGCTAGGAGGAATATATTTATTCGTGGTACACATTTAAAATATTTATTCAATGAAAATATTGAATCTCTTCATTTTTGACGCGTGTGCACTAGCATTTTAAGTTTAGCTCAAGCTTGAAGACAACACCATTGAATTTTGGCTCTGGGAGAACGCAACTCTCACAAAAAAAATAGGGAAGGGACCAGGAAATAAGGGAAATATCTTCAAGGTGTTTAAATGAGCCGTTCTGTAATTTAGAAGATTTTTTAAAAATACTCAGTCTGCGTAGTTCTTGAATGTCTGATTCCTTCACAAGATAAGGCATCGCCAATTGCCAAAGTTTGATTGCGTCCATTCCGAGACCAAGATTTTTTCATCCATAATCCTGTGTAAAAGATGTATCTGTCCCGTTGCTGGAAAGGGTGCACTGATAAGAACTGAACAGATTCTGACTTGGTTGAAAGCATGGAACGTGAACAAATATTTAAATTCAAATCTATAAGCATTTTCACACCCAAGTTGGTCGTGGGATAAGATAGTAAATTAAAGGAGCTATTACAGTTGTTCTTAAGATTTAGCCAGGGAAACAAATTCGAGCGTTCGACGCTTTTTAAAAATTGATATGAAACTGAATTTAGCAAGTCACAGTTTTTGGCAGGCTGCCGGACGCAATTTGAAGCCCCAAAGCTAAGGGCAGTTGGGGAAACGGGCTGGGAGGGAGGGGGGGAAGAGGGAGGGGGATCATAGAGGGGGGAAGTAGAGGGGGAAGGCTTGTGTAACTACAGGAAACAGAAAATAAAGAAAAAGTTCCTGCGGTCTAAATGGTTTCAAACGTAGCTGTAGAGAAAGAATTACAAGCTTAAACTGTCTCACTGCTTGAAATTATTTTTCTTTAAAAATTTGAGGGTGTTGGAAATGAAGTCACTCTAGATAGTGAAAGGAACGTGGATTTTGAAACCGAACTTCTGAAACGATATGATGAAAAAATAAAATTAAAGGAACGAATAAAAACACAGAGTGAAAATTAATCATAAGATGAAGTGTTTCAAAAAGTAAACGAACGATAAAACTAAGATTCCGGGAAAATTGAGAAGTGTTATGTATCACATGACTAAATGTATCTTATATATATCAATGGAAATTTTTTAATATTGTATTCCCAGAAAATATTTCGTAAATTGGCCTAAAATTCGATACCAAAAAACTGCTTAGAATTACAAAATATTTGGATATCAGGAGATACCATACCATAGAAGATACCTTTTTTGTATTTTGTATATGTACAGTATATGAAAAGAATTTGGAGAATTATAAAACACCATCACCCTTTAAATGTAGACGGCTGTGTAAATTCTTTTATTCTTCGAAAGGAATTTGGAGTATTATTATAAGACAGCATCACACTTTAAACGGAGACTGCTGTGTAAATTCTTTTATTCTTCGAAAGGAATTTGGAGTATTATAAGACAGCATCACACTTTAAACGGAGACGGCAGTGTAAATTCCTTTATTCTTCGGAAGAAATGTGGAGTATTATAAGACAGCATCACACTTTAAACGGAGACTGCTGTGTAAATTCCTTCATTCGTCGTTGCACTAAAACAGGTCATTGTGTACAGTGCAAATTTATGTTATGAAACGTAGTGAGATTTTCAATTTCGGCTGTTTCTATCAATCACAATTATGGAACTCTCATAACCTTGTAATCTGACTTGTTCGAAGTAAAAATTTTGTAGTTCTAACGAATGAGTTCACTATTTTCTTGAGAACTTTTTATAGATCTAATCAGAGCATTTATTACATACGAATGCTTTTTCACTCACACTCACAAAAGAAGTTATTTCGGGAAGTAACTTTAATGAGGGGGAGCTGTCTCTATATTTGGACTTAAATTAAATTTCTATGTCATGTATATCTAATTTTAATAGCTTTTTTATACTCAAAATACGATCAATATTCAACCACTAAATAGGCTCAAAAATCATGAATCAGTTCTACCAACGGGGTTAAGGAAAATCAAAATTACCACATAAGTTCGTGATGAAGAACAATTTTTTACACTGTACCTTTCTGATATTTCAGTTTATTTCATCTCTGCATGGAAATGCGAGACAACATGTAAAAAAAAAATTCAAAACGGACGTTGTGAGCTTGCACTTTCAGGCTGGAACATTCATTGAGAGAAAAAAAGGCCAAAACGGAAGGCTGCTGGAAATTCGATTACTGATGTGATCAGTTACAACTGCCGTCGGCTGATGTGCTGTTTCTGTAACTTTTTCAGCGCAGCATAAATTTGCGTACGAAATAGTAATGCGTGCGACAAAAAATTTCTGATGTGATCAGTTACAACTACCGTCGGCTGCTGTGGTGTTTCTGTAACTTTTTTCAGCGTAGCATAAATTTGCATGCGAAACAAGTGGAAGCTGATCCTTGAGCTGAACTGGCGTTGCGTTGGCCACAGAGAGAGATAAAAAAGGCAGGTGACGTAGTAAATGAAAGGTTAAAATACGTACATAAATGGTATAAGCTCCCTTCTCACCTCGTATCACCGAGCTATGGTTAAGGCAAATGTTAAGGAACGTTTTCGGTTCAAAAAGTTCACAATTTTTTAGTGAAAATTTATAAAATACGTGGAAAAAATTACAAGGCCTCAAGGAAAGCTCGTATCACAAATACTTACAGTACGTTCGGTATTTAAGTCACTTTTTTAGCCGCACCCACGGTAGAGGAAACACGGTAGGTTCAAACAAGTATCTTTTTCTTTGACGATGTGGTTTTGCTTACGTCACGGCAACGAACCAATAGTAGCACTAATATTGCATCTGGTAGCACTGTTACCCCCACTTCTTGCTCCACTATTGGCCTAACGGCATGGGGTTTTGGTGACGTCATAAAGTTTGTATGAAATAAGGCCTTTCTATTGGTCCGCCGAACAAGAGGAGGTGTATTTTCTCCCATAGAACTGACCCTACCTTGTTTCCTCTACCGTGACCTGAACTCACCTTAGCTACTCAGTTTATTTTAAAGCATGAAAAGGACGTGCGCGAGTCTTCCATGGCTTGGCCACAAATTCTGATATTGACTGGGTGTGCTTACAGTAAATGGCGTAAAATGCCGATTCATATAACAAAGTTTAAAGTATCTTAAAATGAAAGCGATAACACTATAAATTCAGCTCTACTTTCCTCATTGACTCTATATATTCAGCTCTATTTTTCTCATCAATGAAGTAAGTACCAAAATACAAGCGGTAGCTGCATTCTACTGACTCTACTTTCCTCACCAATGTTTGAGGTAACGAGAGCGTTGATTTTAATACAATCGATTAGGTTGAACATAAGGCATCATTGTGTCTTCATTATTCCAAAATATTAAAAAAAAATATTTCTACATTGTTGCTGGCTAAGCTTTCTTCTCACCGTGTATAATTCAGCTCCCCCGTTATCTATGGAGTGATAAGAGTAAGTTCATAATATCTTTTTGAGTAATTTGGGTAAGTATTCATTATCTTTGGAGTAATTGGAGTAAGTATTCATTATCTTTGGAGTAATTTGAGTACGTCCATAATATCTATGGAAAAATTGGAGTAAGTCTCCATTCTCCTTGGAGTAAGTCCCCATTATCTTTGGAGTGATTGGAGTATCTTTGGAGCAAATGAGTAACTCGTGTTGAACTATTAGTATTTCCCTCCATTATATCCGCATGCTTGGATACTATGAAAGACGCTAGTGAATATTCTACCTCTATATAAAATAAAAAACGATGAGAATCTCTGTGATGTTTGTTCTTCCCCTCATTTTTTCGTTTGAAACGCCACCCACTGCTTCTGTTCTTTGTTTTTGGAAAATGTGTTCGTCACTGAAGAAGTAAACAATGAATGCTGGAAGTGATACAGAAATGTACACTCGTTTTGGTAACATTCTAAATAAATTATTGCTTCTCAAATTTAATATTAATTAAAGTGTTGTTATCAATTGATATTTTTTCATTAGTTTATAACCGCTTTGTTATTGAAGTTAAATTTTCACAGGATAGATAGATTTATTTATTTATTTTTTATTCATTTACACTGAATTATTTTCCCTATAGTTAGGGAAAGTAATACGTTGTATATTGTCTGGGATGGGGTTTTTGATATGTCCCCTAACTCACTGAACAAGGGGAAGTGCGGACCGTTTAGCAGTCCTGGCCGTAGTTGGATCAGCTCTTGCGGCTAGTTTTTGAAGACCTCTGACGGTTGTATCACCTCTCCAGCTTTGCTTCGGCTGTAATAATTTTCAGATCACCGCTAGTCGGTCGAAGGTAAGATTTTCAATATGATACTCGTATTGGCTTAATTATCTTCACGAAGATTTCACATTTAGAAGCGCATATTACCAGAGATTCAATTGGAGAATTCTCTCCAATCTTTCCAGTGCGAATCACCGGACAGATAAAGCGGCTGGTATTGTGGATACCTAGTCTTTATAACACTGATTTAAATAACTCACATTCATTGGCAAATATAAATAGAGTACAACTATTGCATAAGTAGGATGTTTTGCTCGCTACACAGAAATCTATGGCACACACAGCACTCATATTTTATAATTCTTAAACTACTTAAAATTAGTCATCTCGAACACGGAACATCTAAGCGCTGGGCGACATATATATGTATACATACATATGTATAAATGAATAAATATAAACTCGATTTATTTCGAACTTATTAGCCTTTCAAAACAAGTTAAGGAAGAAGAATTCTAAATTAGGTGTCGTATGGAAGAGCATCGCTTTACCTAGACAGAAATTGTTCATTTTAAGCATAACGAGATGAATTAAAATGAAATTAGCATGAAAAGATTCTCATTTTTAAACAGTCACTGAAAATTACAGTATATTCATATCAGAAAAAAATTATTACTACAATGTTTGTTTAATAGGCTTAATATGATCTTCACAATACCAGTAAATTTTTAATTTCGAAGAACATCGTGAGCTACGTTCAAAATAACTTATAACTTCCGTGTTAATACAAAAAATTGTTTTCCTTCGCTTACAACTAAGATTTTATAATATTATACGCTGTAAAATGTAACTCGTGTGTGAATGGAGGTCCCTAATATTTCCAGTAACTCATGTAACTCTTCTGCTAATTGTTTAACAGAACATGACAGCTGCAAACGAACCCGAATGGAGATTTTTTCTTCGCTTCCGAGAAACATTTTTTAATTTAAATATTTTAAAATATTTTCTTATATTTTTTATTATTTTTTTCCGAGTAAAATTTTTATAATTTTCTTCAGTAAAATGAAACACGTGCGCTAATGCAGCTTAGAAATTATTTCCACGAACTTTTGCAGCTTTGACTTCAGTGTTGACTCTCAAGACGAGCTTAGGCTTCACTTCGATGCGAGCATTGTTGGGTTTCGCTCTCGCTCCTCTGAATTTCTGACGTTCATTAAAAGTGTCAGTTTGATCATGAGAATTCAAAGATATTTTTTACGGAATTTAAATTTTCTGGTTTGCTGTAGCAAATTAAAATACATTTCGCTTAATTGGTTGGTAGAATTATTTTCATGAGATATACTTTGAAGTTCAGTTGGTTTTGAAATTTTGATTTTCAATTTTGCTGAAGCGAATTGAAATAACATTTCGCTTAATTGGTTGGTAGAATTATTTGATGAGATATACTCTGAAGTTTAGTTAGGTCTCAAATTTTGATTTTCTGTTTTAAATTAGCAAATTAAAATAACATTTCGCTTAATTTTTTGGTAGAATTATTTTATGAGATATACTCTGAAGTTTAGTTGGGTTTTAAATTTTGAATTTCTGTTTTGAAGTAGCAAATTAAAATAAAATTTTGCTAAATTGGTTGGCGGACTTATTTTGATGGTCTACTTTCCGCAGTTTATTGGACCAGGAATTTTTATTTTGTTCTAGCGAAGCAAGTTAAAATTGTGTAGCGTTTAATTAGTTGTAAAGCATTTTTGTTTAACAACAGAGACTTTATTCCATTTTAATTACTTTTGAGTGAGTCGTGGAATTCGGAGTAAAAAATACTCGAGGCTTGAAAAATAATTAAAAAGATTTTTTTTTCGAATTGAGAGGCCAAACAAGTTACCTAATAAATTATATAAATGTGAAAATGTTGATCGATCGATGTTTCAACAAGTTCACGCGTCTCAGATGGATTGACTTCATGAGTTTGAATACGTTAAGGAAAAATAGTTACAAATCATACACTTTTGAATAGATATTCAGGAAGCGACCACCTCATGGTAAAACCTAAATATACTTTCTATGGGGGTATGCTTGAAGTAGCGTCATAATGTGTACACATATTTCTTTTTTTAAGAAGTTATCCACTGACCACAATTTTTCAACTGCTACTTTTTACAATGTGAAGGGATAAGAAGGAATAAGTTAATCGCGGCCGCTGTTTGAAACTGGTCGGTCGTGTCCGCCATTTGCAACTTGTTAATCGTGTCCGACACTTGAAACTGGTAAATCGTGTCCGCCATGCGAAACCGATCTATCGTGTCCATCCGCTGGGCCAATGCACAATCATATCTATCTGCTAAAAAAAGTTAATCGAATCCTACAGAGGAATCTGTTGAACCATGTCCACCTCAAAAAAACTCATCAGACAAAATCAATTCAGACGCAAATCTCATTCGCTATTAAGTTTCTCCTCATCAAAGAGAATAATTTCCGAGCTAAAGGGGAACCGATCTTGTAAAATGTGAGTGACTGAGACAGCGATACATTCAGCGTTCAGGAATTTCATCCATAGTCGTGTACTTATTTCAGCACCTGGCAAAACGCTCACCAATGTCGCTTAGTATTTTTTTAACTACCTGTAGAATCGGTGTGAGAAAACTCATGAATTATTTTCTTGCGGAAAAATGGGGAAAAATGAAAAATTTGGTTATTAATTTCACTTTTAGACAGAGTTCATTCTATCGTTAGCCTTGAATTGAATAACGTTATTGTCCAAAATTTGACAGTGCAGAATTTCCTGCGAATGAAATTCCAGAATTTTACACTACTAGAAATTTTGAAGTACGTAAAGAATTAGTCTTTAGTCCAAAATTTGGTAGAGTAAAACTTCATGGGTACTTGTGGGTTATTTGTCACTACTTGTTTAGGGAAAAAGTGTTTTAGGGAAAAAATGAAAAATGTTTATAATTTATGAATACTGAATTAGTGTTCTGGAGAGTGTGAATGGATTTTTCATGTGAGAAGTTATTCTTGTTGATTTATATTTATTTCTAATGGAATTTATCTACTTTCCCAATTTATATATAATGAATCTCTAGGATGTTTCTCTTCAGTTCTTGGAAGGTCCCAGAGATTCACTTTTGCCTGAAATAAAACAAAAATTGAAAATAGTAAGAAATAATAATTATTTAATAAAAACCTAACTTATCTTAACCTTAACATCAGAAGGAAACCATGAATTACAAGTGGTGACACATAACTCACAAGAACCCCTCCATGCGAATGAAATTCCAGAACCGTACACTGACAGAGTTTTTGAATTTCGTAAAAAATTTGTCTTTAACTTAAAATTTGGTAGAGCAAAACTTCATGCGAACGAAATTCCAGAATTGTACACTGTCAGAGCTCCTACGAATGTGCTCGGGAATATAAAGTCGAAAAGCTTGACAAACCGAGACCTGTTTTTTTTTTCAGGAGAGCCTTTCGCCACAGCTCGGGCTCCCTTGGGACGTGGGTGTCGCAGCGGCACTGGCTAATTCGCTAGCTTCTCCAACTTAATTTTCACCTGATGGAAACTAATTAGGAAAAGAAGGAGAAAGATTAACAGTCCCAGGGGTGACTCCTTTCGGCCAAACTGTGACAATGTGAGGGAAAATGGAGGGGAAATTGCAGCGTTCCAAGACGGAGGAAGCTTTTGTGTAAAATTATAGTGAAGTTGGAGAAAATGCGGCAAAAATAGAGTTTTTCTGTCCTCAAACTTTGAGCGTTAAACTTAAACTTCAAACTTAGAACTTTACCGCGTACCTCTGCGTCTTGGGCCATCAGTGTACCGGTGTCGGTTAATTGTTCATTCACGAACCGGTATAAGTGCGCGACACGTCTTCTGTTTTGCATCGTCTTTAATCAATAACTCTTACCATACCGCTGTACTACTCTATATTGCACTATTTTAATATTTGTGCTAATCAACAGATATATTATTTTTACTAATCAGCATTTATATTTTTTGTGCTAATCAACAGTTAAACTATTTGTGCTAATCAACAGTTGTAATATTTGGGCCAACCTACAATTGACACTTTTTTCCTAATGCACTATTTGTGTTAATCAAAAGTTGTCCTATTTCTGCGGACTTGTAGTTGCACTGTTTGTGCTAATCAACAGTTGTACTGGTTTTGATAATCAACAGTCGTACTGTGTTTGCTAATTAACAGTTATCATACTTGATGTGTTTTGTGCTGTAAGAGAGTGCTACTCAGAGTACCTAAAATTGCTGATTTATTTATAGCAAAAGCTGCACACTAATCTCGAAAATAGCGCATGTATTGAGAAATGTAAGGTGTAAGAGAAATTACAAATTTTGTAAAAGGCCACAACATTTCAAAATACAACGCAGATTCAGGTATATCCCGTGCATTTACAAAATTTTGTGCGATATTTTGGTTTTCTCGTTACAATATCAAAGTAACAGCAAATTTTTGGTAAGAAATAATGATGTATAAACTAAAAGAACAGTAAACTTGGAGCTTATACCCCTAAAATACTGTCAGACTTTATAATTTTCATGTTTTTTCTTTCACGTTTTTTACTGCATAACACTCAAATTTCTATGAAATGGGATATAGGCGACCACTCTTCGTTTTTTTCTGAATTTTTCATCACACTATTTTTTACAACATTAACATTAAAATTTCTTTGTTATGTTCAGAGATAAGTTGGTCACCGTCCTAATGAAATTTTTACCTTACTCTTTTTCTCAAAGCACAAACACTCAAGTTACCATTGAAATGCTATAAGGATATTTTTTTCGTTTTTTTATTAATTTTCAATTTTCGCCTTACTTTTGACAGCTTAAACAACACCCAAATTTCCAGGCATCGTTGTCCAAGACACCCGTGTATTCTTTTAATAAATTTTTAATCTGACCCTTCTTTCGACAGCATTAACACGCAAATATCCAGGTCCGTTGTAAAGAACTCTATTGTTCGTTTTTATAATCTTTTATTTCAATCTTTTCCACGACACGCTTGCTGCCTCGTTAATTTGCATCAGCGATGGAAGCTAAAGCTCGGGCTTGAGGAATGGCATCGCTTCCAAGGCATGAAATACATGTGAGAATACAAGCTACAAAATGCAAGAAGAAAGCAAATATGTAAGTGGTTATAAATTACAAGTACATAAAATTATTGCGGTACTCACCAAGCTTGAAGACCCGACTTCCGTGAGCAATTTCCCACTCTTCGAATGTGACTTCCGGCCATGAGCAAGTTACAGTATGTACATGATACGATATGAATCCTCACGAAAATATATTCTAAAACAAAATATCCTAATACACATAGTGTGACCGCAACGCTGTTAATTCAAGGTAGCTGCTGTGTTTACTCTCAAGAAATGTGTATCAGCCTTTGGGTGTTACTAATATTGTGCGTTGCGGTCAGTAGTTGTAGCAGTTTGCTAGCGCTTCAGTTAGCAAACCTATGTTACTACTACTACTAATACTGACCGCAACGCACAATGCAACTAACATCCAAAGGCTGATACACAATTATTGATAGTTAACACAACAACTACCTTATATTAACATCCTAGTAAATGACCTATTGCTAATGATTGGCCGGCCGATACCTGTTCATCAAATCAAACTTCATCAATGAATATCAATAGCATGACCTCCCATACTACATTGGGTAATCACGCACCAAATGCACGCATGAACAAGACACTCCACTGCATTCTCAAGGATCCGTGCTCCCAGAACGCACTCCGTATTGATGACATTCGTACAGTTCATGTTAACGAGACATCAGTTCATGTCACATGCAGATTCCCCGGTCGTTATTCCATCATTAGAGCGTTGCTGGACGCATTGCTCTGTCACTCTGATACGTAGACTTGCTCTAGGACCTTCTTATTCCCCACCATCTGTAAAATCTAAATTTCATCTATTTTAATATTATTATTGGCCCCTATTTTCCACGTTAATTCAAAAATATATAACATTATTTTTGGCAAACAAGTTTTTTACGAAATTTTTTAGTGAAATGAGTTTCCTCTAACAACTCACCTCCTCCGAAGAGTGTTTTGTGCACGTCATTTAGCCTCTCTTTGGCAGTGGAGCTCTTGGCTTGGTATTTGAAAATTCTCTCTGAAGTAAAAACAAAAATTGCATTTTAATAGGCTGGAGCATAACGTCAAAAAATAACCCTCAATTTACACACTTATTACATTTTTTCCTGTAAGTACTTCTCTTCCTCGCGAACCTGCTTGTGCTTCCCCAGTGACATGTTAGATGGTATCGTAAATTGAACTGACTTTCTCAACACACAAGACTTTCCTTGTGGGTATGTTCTTTTCGCGCTCTCTATGTAAGAGCCAATCATTTCGCAAGTATTTCGGAAGTGTTCGTTTGATCCCGCCTTAGCGTGAATGTAACTATCCCCATTGGATATTAGGGAGGCTGCTTTCTCCGCCTTTTAGAATTCAGGTTTGAGACCTTGTTCTGCAAACCATTACGTCCAATATTTTTTCGTGTTTTTTCTTCCCGCGATTTATGTTTCGAGGTTCGAAGTTCACTTATCGCTAAGCTAAAATAAGCAAGCCTTTCAAGAACTCTCTATGTGTGTCTCAAATTCCCTCAGTCACACTGTAGAGCCTGGCCTTTGCCTTCTCTACCCCTCGGCTTGAGAGGGTGTGCTATTTATCACTCTCTTAGATACCTGTTCTGAGGCCTCTCTCACACTCACACCCTCTTGTAAAACAAGACATCCTGGACACAAAGCACTACACAATCACACCACCAATTCCGCGCACAACCACACACTGTATAAATTTTTATTTACAATAAATGTTACACAAAAGAACATCAATGTATGCTACAAAAACAAAAGGACAACCTTACTATAACTTTCTAAAACAATTCAGTCATCAATTTAGGGAATATTCACCACACTTTTTTTGGCGGCATTAACATTCAAGTTGTCATGTAATGCTATAACGACACCCAGGTTCTTTGTTTTTATTAATTTCCCACTTTGGCTTACTTTTGACAGCATTAACAAAACATTAACAAAAACATAAATTTCTAAGTAACGTTGTAGAAGACACCCATGTTGCGCGTTGCCATGGTTGCAATAACTCGTCTGCTCGTTCATACCGTTACCCAAATTTTCAGGTAACTTCGTAAAGGAACACGTGTTCGTTCCCTATAAACTTTCCATTCTATTTCTTTTGACAGCATTAACACCCAAATTTTCAAGTTCTTTAATAAGAACACCCGTCATCATTTTCTATAAGACTTCCATATTCCCTTACTTTCGACAGCAACAATAGCATCGAAATTCCCAAGTATCGTAACAAGAACACCCATGCTGCGCGTTGGCCACAACACGCCTGCTCGTTCATCGAAGCGTATTCTGGATACCGGTCTCTCGAGACAAATGAGGGCGTGTGACCGGAGTGAGAAGACCTCCTGCATCTCCCATTTCTTCTGCGTTAGGAAAAGGAAAGCCCTAATGTACACAGAAGGAAAAGTTACGGCCTCCTCTCTATGAAATATTCCGTCGCCGATGCGCCGTTATTTCAGGGGCCAGAGTGGACAAAAAAAGTTGTGGAAGAAGGAGGAAAAAAAGGAAGGGTTCTTATAAATTAGACTGCGATATGTTGCGTCTGTTGTATCGCGTTGTAACTAATGTGTGTGAAGGCGGAGAATGGCTTTCTGTGTGTACTTTTATTTATTTAAGAGATCATCAAATAAAATGACTTCGTAGAATGTTTGGAAAAATGGAACTATGAACATATGTTTGTATTGTGTGGGTTGTTTTGAGAATCTATCTATCGATTTCTTATACGGGTATTAAACATTTCAAAAATTTCTTCAAGTTAGAGCGTAATTATTGTGCAACAACGACCGTTATGATGATGTTTATTATCATATGTTCATAAATATTTACCAAGTGGCGCATCCCAATAAATACTAAATAGAGCGTGACAATACACGCCATATGAAATATCACGATTGATATTTATCATATTTACATCAATATTTACCATGTAAAGTATCGAGTATTTTTTACAATATGGAGCAACACTATTTTCCATCGCGATCAACGATGAAAATACAAGAAACTGAACTGAATATGAGTATAACTTTTCAGTACGAGTAAAACTATCTCTACTACTTGAATATAAAATGAAAAAATCTCTACCATATTCAAATTTAGCAAAAAATATCTACCACCAACAGTCCACATATTAATTTTTGTCCCTCCTAGTGTAAATAAAATTATTTCTACATATTAAATGTACACCATAAAACCATCTTTACAACACCCTACGCTCAGTAGACCAATTTCGACAACCCGTATTATACCAAACACGACCTCTACAACGTTCAAGCTCCATTTACTTAACGAATTGACAACGCACGGGGGAATATGTGTTCCCCAAGATAAATTTCCTATATACGTACCGGCATAAATGAACAGCATTTTAATTTTTTCAATTCCTTTTATAGAATAGATTGTAGCGTTCGAGGAAATGTATTACGTGTTTATATATTTTCGTACTTCTTGAAAAAAGTAGAACTGTTTTCGAGTTGTAAAATCGGTTTTTCATCTCAGTTACATGCAGCCTAACTTAACAAACCGTAGCAATGTTAGTCAACGTATTAAAACGATTCCTACCACATGTTAAGTATCCCAATATTAAAAAAATCTATAAAGAATGCAAAATACACGTGCCATTTTAAGGGCTTTCGGTTATAGAAGTTTAATAATTGAGTGTTTTTTCAGTAAAAATGATGAGTCATAATCTCTGTATTTCAACACGGGTAGAACTAGAACAATTTCGCAAAATTGGAAAATTAGAAAATAATCCCAATCGCAGTAGTCAACGAGTTCAAACGATCCCTAAAACACGCAAAATGCACCAAAATTAAAGCGATCCATAAAATGCGCAAAATGCACCAAAATTAATGCGATCTATAAAATGCGCAAAATGCACCAAAATTAAAGCGATCTATGAAATGCATGAAATGCAACAAAATTAAAGCGATCTATAAAATGCATGAAATGCACCAAAATTGAAGCGATCCCATACGAAGTCAAAGTGTTGAAGCGATCTATACAACACGCAAAATGCACCAAAATTAAAACGATCCCAAATGCAGTAATCAAAGCGTTAAAACGATCCATAAAACACGCAAAATGCAGCAAAATTAATACGATCTCAGTTTCAAGTCTGAACGAACACTTCGTTTACTGAGCGCGTATAAAAGTAGCAGCAAAGCTCAATAAAAGGGCAGTCCTTTGCGGAAAAGAGGAGGCCTAGGCGACGCAGGCCGAACATTTTTTGTGAGGCGGGTCACAAGGACAGCTAAGAGGTGCATTTTGAGGCCATTTCCTCCTAATGGTCGCTGCTCCGATACCAGCCTTGTGCACAGCCCCCATTTCTCTCGCGTCAGCCACGAGCACTCACACAATACTGCCTTGTTCCAATACTGCACGGGTCCAATGCTGCCTTGTTCCAATACTGCACGGGTCCAATGCTGCCGTTTTCCAATACTGCACGGATCCAATGCTGCCTTGTTCCAATACTGCAGGGGTCCAATCTGCCTTGATCCAATACTGCAGGGGTTCAATGCTGCCTTGTTCCAATACTGCAGGGGTTCAATGCTGCCTTGTTGCAATACTGCACGGGTCCAATGCTGCCTTGTTCCAATACTGCAGGGGTCCAATGCTGCCTTGTTCCAATACTGCAGGGGTCCAATGTTGCCTTGTTCCAATACTGCAGGGGTCCAATGCTGCCTTGTTCCAATACTGCAGGGGTCCAATGCTGCCTTGTTCCAATACTGAAGGGGTCCAATGCTGCCTTGTTCCAATACTGCAGGGGTACAATGCTGCCTTGTTCCAATACTGCAGGGGTCCAATGCTGCCTTGTTCCAATACTGAAGGGGTCCAATGCTGCCTTGTTCCAATACTGCAAGAGTCCAATACTGCAGTGGTCTAATATTGCTTTGTTCCAATACTAGGAGAGGTGTAATACTGTCTTGTTCAAATACTGGCAGGGGTCCAATACTGCCTTGTTCTAGTACTGCCTTATTCCAGTACTGCCTTATTCCAATACTGCTTTATAGCAGTAATGCTCGACTCCAATACTGCTTCGCTCCAATCCTACCTATAGGTAGCACAGAATACTGCCGTTTTTCAATACTTTTGTGCTCTAATACTGCCTCCGAAATAGACTTGGCAGTACTGTACATTAATATCGTGTGTGAGTAACATATGCATACGTTGATTTATCGTAGTAAACTGTCATAGTTTAAATACATCATGTAGATGATAAATTGTAGAGTTAGCCCCACCGTTATCGATAAATTACTCGTCTATAAATATATGTGCTTTAACATAAAAATTGGCAAAACTGTGCGTAGAGCTCTCCAAAATATATAATAAAGTACTTATTGGAGATACGCAAAAATTATTTATTTTATAGTAATGTACTAACGAATTATTTACCAGTAAAGTTTGAAATTTGATTCATTGAAACACTTCTTTTCGTGAGATTTTTATTGCCAAGTCTATTCGTAATGCACTCAGGCCCTGAAACCTTGAGGAAAATATAAATACAATAACAAAGAGCGTTGCATGAAGGGAATAAGAAACTCTTTTACTCGCGCACCCATCATTCCAATCGAGTTGCTCGCATTGTTTTATCCAGATTTTTAGCCTAAGGAGAGGAAGTTATTTGGGTGACAGAACAAACATCTTTTCCAAAGCACGGAACTTTTTTACAGAGATTATATATTGTATTTCATAAACAGAATAAAAATTAATGGAATAAAGTTCAAATACTTCAGAAATAATGTGTAATAAATATTTCAACTAATGCATCTACAGGAAAATCATGGCGTCGTATCATTCAAAATTTTTAATTTTGTTTCATAATCTTATTATTATTTTATTTATATTTGATTCCATTTTTAAAATTTTTCCCTTACCAACTTCTTTACGTATGTTTTTAACGTAAACTCATTACATGCAAACTGTCTGAGAAACAACACACAGTATGTCTAATTAACTTTTACACTTATAATTCGTTCAGTTTGTCAACACCAACTGGCCTCCCAGTTCCCCTAATCTTAACATTCCCAACTTTGGACTGAAGAAGAACCTCAAGAAAAAAACTCCAATAAAGTATACAGAATCAGTGATTTGAAAAAAGCTAAGGACTAATCAGGAACATTACGATACCTCACAGAAAAGATTATTGAATATATTCAAATAGTTACAAGACCTCGCAGAAAAGTTTATCGAATAATTTGAAAATTTACAATACCTCGCAGAAAATGTTATCCGATCTATACTGTAATAAGAGCTGCGTCCGTCTGTTTGTCTCTCTGTCCAAAGCCTCCCGCAAGTGTGTGAGGAGAGTATCTGTGATACGGTCCGTGTGCACTCGGCCTCGTCAGGTTTCGAGAGATTGAATTGTTTTGTTTTATAGCCTTTCTTTCATTTCGCCTTCTTTCTCATTTCAAATAAATGGGGGTGGACTAGTAGTTTTGAAATGAGCTGAAGCAAAAACAGACAAATACAGTATTTTTCCCGTGAGTAGATGCCTTTTGTTAGTAAAAATAAGAAATACGACCAGGGATGAGTTTTTGCAAAAGTTAAAGTTATTTTTTACACATGTAACTAAGTAAATCTTAATACAGAAAGTGAAAAAGTAAAGTAAATAAATTCCATTTTTACATAATTAATTTGATAAGCTTAGAGATAGGAACAATAATATGACATATGGGGTTATCCTGTTGATTTATGGGCAGTAATTTTATATACGACGCTGGTTCTGAATTTATTCATAAGTGTACGTAATTTAATAGGCCATCTGAAACTAGGCTGCCTGAATAGAAAACTGATTAGAAGACTCAGAGTCATATTTTAGGGGCCAGTTTTGACGTTATAATTCTAAATATACCAATACATCGGGAATGGAAATTGGCAACTTTAATAAAACCTCACATAGTGTGTGTACAAGTTTTATCAAGGCGCTGGTTTTTGATGTTATAATTGTAAATAAATCTATGCATCGAGATTTCTGAAGTTTCAATTGTAAGTAAATCAATACATCGGGAATGGAAATTGACAACTTGATGGAAATTTCATGAATGTAGAGTATTTGCAATAGTTTTATTTCAGGCGTTATAAATGTGAATAAATTAATTCATCGGGAATGGACGTTGATAACTGAATGGGAACTCACAGAGTTAATAATTTGCAAGAGTTTTATTTGAGGGGATAGTTTTTGAAGATATAAATGTAAATAAATCAACGCATCCCGAATTTAAATTGACTACTGACTGAAAACTCCCTCAGGGCATTTGCAATAGTGTTATTTCAGGCGCCAGTTTATGAAGTTACGAAGGGAAATAAATAATTTAAAATAAATCAATGCATCGGGAATTGACAACCGAATGGAAACTCACAGAAGGTAAAGTATTTGCAACAGTTTTATTTAAGGCGCCAGTTCCGTAGACTTTTGGTCGCCTCAGACGAACAACTTGTCGACCAGAAACAAAACAGCAAAAGCTTCGCAATAAAATGCTGTGGTTGTGCGCCACAAGTTCAGTAACGACCCAACTTTGAGACCAACTTGTCCGACAAGAACTTGACCACAAAACTTGAGCAGATTCAACTTTTTATGGCAGTTGGAGGCTTAACAGCAAAAATGCGGCTTTTCCAAGGACCACGTGGAGTGCGCGATTTTTGCTGACGGGTCTAGAAAACAAGGTACGGAGCAGTAATATAATCCTGAACTTTGGGATGTTTGGTAAATTCTGGGGCTTGTATATGATGTTTACTATATTATGTGATATATATGTCTTAGTATGCTCTGCATAGTTGGAAACAAGGTACGGGGTAGTAATATAATCCTGAACTTTGGGATGTTTGGTAAATTCTGGGGCTTGTAAGTTATGTTTACTATATTATGTGATATGTGATATACTTTGATATGTTCACTATATTCTGGTATATTTCCTAATGGGAATATCTTAAAATACTTTGCATATTATGGAATTATAAACTGAAAAACAAGGTACGGAAAAGTAATACAATCCTAAATTATTAGACATTTGGTTAATTCTGTGGGTGGGTGGTAAATGATGTTTACTAGGTTCTGTGATTTGTATATTTTAGTTTACTTAGCGTAACATTAAGTTATGAACGAAATAACAAGATACGAAACAATAACATAATCTCAAACATTAGGATACTTAATAAATTCCATGGGTTGTAAATAACGCTCTTTATATATTGAGTTTTTGCATACTTTAGAATGCTTTGCATGCTATGAAATTACAAACTAGAAAATAAAGTACAGAGCAGTAATGTAATTCTAAAATTTAGGATATTTGGTATATTCTGGGGGTTGTAAATGACGCTCTTATTGGATTTAAAATGACTCATGTGAAAATTAATTTTGATTGGTTGATAAAATTCCATTCCATGATGATTTCCCCATGAAGGCTTTAAACTCTTAAAAACTTATTTATGTTCAGGGCTGAAGCCTTCAAACCTTCGTTAAAATATATTAAAGACATTCGTGAAAAGAAACATTATCTCCAGTGCCGATCGAAACACAAATTAAATTTTATCAGTGCCTTCGGAAGAAGCCTTCAAACCTTCGTAAAAAGATGTTCTGGAAAAGAAACATCGTCTCCCCAGTAGATCGAAATTTAAAACTAAATTTTATCAGTTTCGTCTACATTTTTTAAATATCGCAGAGGAAGTTCGGGGATTTTAGATAGGATGTACTTGGCATTAGGTTGGGACTCACTTTTTGAGGGAATGTATCAAAGTTACCACGAAGAGCCTAACTTTTCATAGCTTGTCGCCGTTAATGAATTTGTGATAGAAAGTTTCATCGAACTTCGGCCCGATTTTTGAGGACACTCCTTAAAAAATCTATCGGAGTCCCCAAAATTTTATGGGAGTCTTCGAATGAGGTTGATGGCGCTGGCGGATTATCAAAAGAGGAGTTTCATCCTTTAATGATATTTTTGGATTAGGAAATAGCTGAGGCGAAATGTGGGATCTTTTGATGGCTAGGGCGAAATGTCCTATTTTTCAGAGGTAACAGCTTTTCATTATATTTGCCCATGAGTTTAGTTCGAAGAAAATATGCGCGATGGCCATCTATGAAACTAACTAGTGCACACGCGCTGTTCGGCATTAGTCTGAATAATTTCATCACTTCTTTCTTGAGTTAAATTCTCTCGTGCCACTCGATGTTATCCAGCGTTATACAGAAGAATTTACTCGCTTCTTTCATGTGTTAAGCTCTCTCTAGCTACTCGGTGCTGCTCTGCATTATTCCGTAGAATTTCCAAACGTCGTTCAAGGGTCAATTTAGCTCTAGCTTCTCTTAGGCGAACAGCATTGCTTCGTCTTGCCATTTCGTGTTGTTCATCCGATCGTCTTCGGCGTTTTTCTTGCTGTCGAAGTCTTGACCCATTTCTATCATGGTGGCCTCTTTTGCCTGAATTTTAATCTGAAATGTCGTCTATTATCTCTTCGAAGCTTTTCAAGAAAATTACAATTTCGAAAACAAATTCTTGGGCCTTATACTAAGGAGTAGCTAGGTTACTAGTCAAACGAATTTTTAAAATTTCTATTCGCATCATCAATTAAAAATATCAAAGCAGCATGATGAATTTCAACAGAGAAAGCTCCAAAGAAAATTTATATTTGTAAAAATAGGCCGCTTGCGTATTCTGGATACCATAATGCAAGTGAACGGGAATTGAATCGCCACAGCAAAATAATGCAAAAACATAATTTCTTGTATTTCTTAAGCTTTGTCCTTGTTGCTATCAAAGCTACCGATTAGAAGAGGGAGTCACACAGACGGACGGACGGACGGGTTCTTTTTATAGTAGTGATCAAATCCTTAAATTTTATTTTTTGAATTTGCCCAATCCCTAATGTTCAAATTTAAGTTATAAATATTAAAATTTAAATCCTTAGTGTTTGATTTTTTGAGTTTTTTATGCTTAAATTTTCCAAAAAAATTACTTTCACGGTAATAGTTTCTTCTCTGAGCTTCAATTTTTCGAAACAGTTCACACAAATGTAGTGTAAAATGTACCATAAAATATTTTGTATGTTTATAAAATATAATAACAGCGTCGATTTTACGCTGTTCTCTGTTTTTGCCTTTGTTTGCATATCGTTTTAGTATCTTCACTTTGATATTTGTTGCAGTCAATTGATAGCGCATCCTCAACTGCGCACTTGTCACACCGAGAACCCGAAATTATTTAAGATTACTCAACCAAAAATTGAAATTAAAAAAAACAAATGCGTCAATAAACAAACCACAGAGGTTACGGTAATGATATTAATTCATTTTGCTCATTCAACGTTATTGAGTGGACTGAAAATTTGCCGGTGATAAAAAATTAGAGATTTGTTCGTTTTTTATAACGTAATTTAGTGCGAATATTCTGTTCCAAAAGATATCATGACTGCGCATATCTAGCATACAAAGTGAAAATGTTCTTATTTCTTTTGTTTAACCTGAATACATTTTTAGTCAGTTCAATAAATGTACTTTTATATTGTGCTCACAACAGCTTATATTATACGTTATCATATGCTCATAACAGCTTATATTATAGGTTATTATATGCTCATAGCAGCTGATATTATACGTTATTATATGCTCATAGCAGCTGATATTATACGTTATTATATGCTCATAGCAGCTGATATTATACGTTATTATATGCTCATAGCAGCTGATATTATACGTTATTATATGCTCATAACAACTTATATTATACGTTATTATATGCTCATAACAGCGTATATTATACCTTATTATATGCTCATAACAACTTATATTATACGTTATTATATGCTCATAACAGCTTATATTATACGTTATTATACGCTCATAACAGCGTATATTATACGTTATTATATGCTCATAACAGCTTATATTATACGTTATTATATGCTCATAGCAGCTGATATTATACGTTATTATATGCTCATAACAGCTTATATTATACGTTATTATATGCTCATAGCAGCTTATATTATACGTTATTATATGCTCATAACAGCTTATATTATACGTTATTATATGCTCATAACAGCTTATATTATACGTTATTATATGCTCATAACAGCTTATATTATACGTTATTATATGCTCATAACAGCTTATATTATACGTTATTATATGCTCATAACAGCGTATATTATACGTTATTATATGCTCATAACAGGTTATATTATACGGTATTATATGCTCATAACAGCTTATATTATACATTATCATATGCTCATAGCAGCGTATATTATACGTTATTATATGCTCATAACAGCTTATATTATACGTTATTATATGCTCATAGCAGCTTATATTATACGTTATTATATGCTCATAACAGCGTATATTATACGTTATTATATGCTCATAACAGCTTATATTATACGTTATTATATGCTCATAACAGCTTATATTATACATTATTATACGCTCATAACAGCTTATATTATACGTTATTATATGCTCATAGCAGCTTATATTATACGTTATTATATGCTCATAACAGGTTATATTATACGTTATTATATGCTCATAACAGCTTATATTATACGTTATTATATGCTCATAACAGGTTATATTATACGTTATTATATGCTCATAACAGCTTATATTATACGTTATTATATGCTCATAGCAGCTTATATTATACGTTATTATATGCTCATCGCAGCTTATATTATACGTTATTATATGCTCATAACAGCTTATATTATACGTTATTATATGCTCATCGCAGCTTATATTATACGTTATTATATGCTCATAGCAGCTCGAGCAATTATAGTCGAAAGCACGGAACCAAAAGTTATATTCTGTCATGATGACGAAAGAACGATTGAAAAAAATGCTACTGTTTTTATTGTTTATCGACATTGTTTATCTTTTTATTTTATAAAATGATATTCTGCAATGATGGCGAGAAAACGACTGAAAGAAATGGTAATCTTTGTATTGCTTAATGAAATTGTTTATCGTTTTAGTTTATTCAATATTATTCCCTCATGATGATGCGGGAAAGATTGAAAAAAATGTAAATGTTAGTATTGCTCATCGTTTTTTGTTTTTTTCCCGAAAGTAGATGTCACTAGCTTCGAAACGTATTAATAGAATTTTTGTATTTATTTCATTCCAAGCATTTAATTCTAATTTTTCGAGCTAAATCTGATATTATAAACAAACAAATCTAAAATAAAAAATAAGTACATCACACAAGCCAAATCACACAATTTTTTGGCGGCACGAAGCAGCAACGCTATTAGGATTTTTTTCGCCGCCTCTAGACGTAATAAGTTCATTCGTGAGCTGGAATAAAGAATTACGGGAAAAATGAAGGAATGTTTGATGTTGGCAGTGGTTCAGCGATGTAAGTGCAGCAAAAATCTTTGTACCAACAGTGAATACATGTTAAAATATTCTGTACGCAATTCCTCCTAGGTTATTACAATGGGAATCTCATTGAACACATCAATTTGTTTTTAAAAGGATGCTTAATGACCGTATCTGTGATACGAGTTTCATCAGCGCACACGTACAAAAATATTTTAATCATTGGTACGATTAGGATAGATATATTTGTTTGTCATCCACATCTACAAGGTTGCCTAAAGAAAATATCGCATTTCGCCACTTTTTGACGGGTCGTGTACACAAGTGAAAATAGTACAACAATTATATCTTTGAAATAGAATTCATCCCTTTCTTGTAACTGAACTCGCTACAAATGTGCAACGAAAGTTCATTTACTCGTCGCTACAAGGTTTTATGAACCTAACGAAGCCAAAAATAAGTTGTGTTCTAAGCGAATACACAAGTAAGTTGAGTTCCATACGAAACTAAAAATAAGTTGAGTTCCTAACGATACCAAAAATAAGTTGAGAAGCTAATAAAACCAAAAATAAGTTGAGAACCCAACAAAACCAAAAATAAGTTGAGAACCCAACAAAACCAAAAATAAGTTGTGAAGCCAACAAAACCAAAAATAAGTTGAGAAGCCAACAAAACAAAAAATAAGTTGAGAAGCCAACAAAACAAAAAATAAGTTGAGAACCCAACAAAACCAAAAATAAGTTGAGAACCCAACAAAACCAAAAATAAGTTGAGAAGCCAACAAAACCAAAAATAAGTTGAGAACCCAACAAAACCAAAAATAAGTTGAGAACCCAACAAAACCAAAAATAAGTTGAGAACAAAACATAACCAAAAATAAGTTGAGAAGCTAACACAACCAAAAATAAGTTGAGAACCCAACAAAACTGAAAATAAGTTGAGAAGCTTGCAAAACCATAAATAAGTTGAGAACCCAACAAAGCCAAAAATAAGTTGAGAACCCAACAAAACCAAAAATAAGTTGAGAACCCAACAAAACCAAAAATAAGTTGAGAACCCAACAAAATCAAAAACAAGTTGAAAACCCAACAAAATCAACAATAAGTTGAGAACCAAACAAAATCAAAAATAAGATGAGAACCCAACAAAACCAAAAATAAGTTGGAAACCCAACAAAACCATAAATAAGTTGAGAAGCCAACAAAACCAAAAATAAGTTGAGAAGCTAAAAAAACCAACAATAAGTTGAGAACCCAACAAAACCGAAAATAAGTTGAGAAGCTAGCAAAACCATAAATAAGTCGAGAACCCAACAAAGCCAAAAATAAGTTGAGAACCCAACAAAACCAAAAATAAGTTGAGAACCCAACAAAACCAAAAATAAGTTGAGAACCAAACAAAACCGAAAATAAGTTGAGAAACTTGCAAAACCATAAATAAGTTGAGAACCAAACAAAGCCAAAAATAAGTTGAGAACCCAACAAAACCAAAAATAAGTTGAGAACCCAACAAAACCAAAAATAAGTAGAGAACCAAACAAAACCGAAAATAAGTTGAGAAGCTTGCAAAACCATAAATAAGTTGAGAACCAAACAAAGCCAAAAATAAGTTGAGAACCCAACAAAACCAAAAATAAGTTGAGAACCCAACAAAACCAACAATAAGTTGAGAACCCAACAAAATCAAAAATAAGTTGAGAACCCAACAAAATCAAAAATAAGTTGAGAAGCTAACAAAACCAACAATAAGTTGAGAACCCAAGAAAACCAAAAATAAGTTGAGAACCCAACAAAACCAAAAATAAGTTGAGAACCCAACAAAATCAAAAATAAGTTGAGAACCCAACAAAACCAAAAATAAGTTGAGAACCCAACAAAATCAAAAAAAGTTGATAGCCCAACAAAACCAAAAATAAGTTGAGAAGCTAACAAAACCAAAAATAAGTTGAGAACCCAACAAAACCAAAAATAAGTTGAGAACCCAACAAAAGCAAAAATAAGTTGAGAACCTAACAAAACCAAAAATAAGTTGAGAACCCAACAAAACCAAAAATAAGTTGAGAACCAAACAAAACCAAAAATAAGTTGAGAACCCAACAAAATCAAAAATAAGTTGAGAACCCAAAAAACCAAAAATAAGTTGAGAAGCCAACAAAACCAAAAATAAGTTGAGAAGCTAACAAAACCAAAAATAGGTTGAGAACCCAACAAAACCAAAAATAAGTTGAGAAGCTAACAAAACCATAAATAAGTTGAGAACCCAACAAAACCAAAAATAAGTTGAGAACCCAACAAAACCATAAATAAGTTGAGAAGCCAACAAAACCAAAAATAAGTTGAGAAGCTAACAAAACCAAAAATAAGTTGAGAACCCAACAAAACCGAAAATAAGTTTAGAAGCTAGCAAAACCAAAAATACGTTGAGAACCCAACAAAACCCAAAATAAGTTGAGAACCCAACAAAACCAAAAATAAGTTGAGAACCCAACAAAACCAAAAATAAGAAGTATTTTGCAGGTGTGGTGAAAATACCTACCGACACTAAAAATAAGTTCAGTTTCCTACGCTTTTAGTGAAGAAGAGGTGGTGGCCTCACGAACGCAGCACCCGAGATGATTTTTCTTGTCAAGCCCAATAAGGGCTTCTGTTTTTGGTCTTTTTGACAAACGACCTAACGAGGTATGATCCCGGCGGCAAAGCCGAACAATTGTCGAGCGATCACTGGAGCCTCTTTCTTGCCGTGAGAGACGGAACACATTTTCATGAGAAAGCTTTTCAAGACTTACTCGGAATGTGCTCAAGTTACAGTGTAATAAAGTTGTTACGGAACGTAGCTCGGTCAGAGCACGTAACGCAGGAGGAATTGAAACCCCCGAAAGCAAAAGAAAGAAAAATAAAGATCTGAAATACACAGTCTGAGAGTTGGACAGAAAGGTAGGAAATTAACAGTGTTTAATTGGTGTGTACTCCGCGAATACCGAATTGACAAGCATGGGGAGAATAACAAACTTTGAAAGATTAAAACACATTTATTTTTGAGATGAACACGTGGGTATGTGCACAAGGCATTTAGACAGAATTGACATGAGAGAGCACAACTGCGTTAATGAAAGGTACGCACATTCCTGCCGCCATAAAACTTTAAACACGACATGATATAAATGTGATGTTTACCGAGAATTCAAGTTACCAATACTCAAGAGCTGACAACGATTCACGAAAGAATGCACAAAGTTATAGAAACCCATACGCAACACACATTACAGAACAATGATGACAAACATACCGTTTTCCTGTACTCACAAGGCGTCCAAAAATACATCAATGCTTCGCATTCTGTCGCATAAACATAAGACACAAATTCATTACACAGCGCGTCCTTTTTACTGCAGCGTACCACTTTGACTTCCACTAATACACTTTACAGCACTGTTCCAAAATACTCGATGCCACAAATTTTCAATTCCTCTGGGATGCGTTGCAGGTGTTTTCAAAATACTCGATGCCACAAATTTTCAATTCCTCTGAGGTGCGTTGCAGGTGTTTTCAAAATGCTCGATGCCACTAATTTTCAATTCCTCTGGGGTGCGTTGCAGGTGGAACTCTTGAAGGGCGCTCGCAAAATTTCTTCGCTTGCGGCCGCTCTAATCGCAGGCGTAGGCCAGCTTGCTAGCACATCGTAGAAGCGGTGCCTAGAGCGCTCGTTTGTTGCGTTCACGGCGTTATTGCCCGAACAGCTCAACCCCTTTGTAATTTGCGATTTTGACGTTGTTGAAGATTGACAGCTGTGCCAGTTCAAAATGCAGGTTGGAGTACTCATGCTGTCTTGAAGACGACGTAGAACTGACATATTTATGTTCTCTCAGGAGACGATTTAACACACTTTTATATGTGCCGGTTATCCGCGACGTTGTTGCGTATTAAGCGGAATTTGATGCCGGTGGTACTTCAGTGTCTGCTGGGTCCGTTGCTAACTTTTGGAGGCTCGAAGGAGCACTCTATCGGGGGCACTTTCGCGATGTTTTTTCTCGAGTAGCAGATCCAATGGGGATCTCGGCGGCGGCCGGATCCCCGAAACGTGCACCAAAAAGACCGTCTCTCGTCGTGTAACCAAGTGAAATCCTCCCTAATTCATCTTCTCAGCTCCTTATAAGTCTTCCGCTTGTTTCATTCTCGATCATTCCCGATTCATCTCCGTCCCTCGCCGTCTCCAAGTCCGTCCTCCTCTTTGATTGGTGAAGTTTTTCCTTGTCCCTGACGATTCCGCTTCTAATTGGTGCGTTATCTGACACACCTCCTTGCCTACTCTACTTCTTGATTCTCATTGGTAGAGCAGCCGTGGTCACCCCATGAGCCAGCCCCTACCTCCTCGAAGCTAACCCTCGCTTGTTTGAAGTGGCTCACGCCTACCCGTGTGTTGTGTGTGTGACTTGTGTTGTGTTGCCTGGATGTGTTTTTGTGTTCAAGATTGTGTGTTTGTGTTTTGTGGACGCCTGAACCGTAGAAGTTTGGACGAAGCGCCAACCGCCGAGTGACTTTGATCTATGACATCCCGTTTCAAGCACTTGAGAGCGCTGCCCAAAGCCGACCCTCGCCGATACGACACAAAACACATTCCAATGTTTGTAGCCCCGCAGAATGTTTACCCTTCTTTAAAATGTTATAGCTTCACGGAATTTAGCCCAAAAATAAAATTTGATGTGATTTTGCCAAATATATATGCCTAATTTATTCTATTTCACCACAAAGTGCAGTTGCGCTTGTAAAGTTTATGTTAAGTTTAAAACTCTGAAATAGTTGAAGTTGTGGAATATTTTACTCGGTTTTGTTTCTGAAAAACTTTTGTGCGTGGTGTGAATGGTTATATTTCCTCAACGTTAATTATTCTTTCACACGAGCTTGTGAAATTACGCTAGGAATGAACTAATCATCAATGCTGTGTGTTATTATAGGTTATTTAAGAATATAGTTGTTAAATAGGTAATTTAATGTGTTAGAAAAATCTATGAACTAGATGACAAAACATCCATTTTACGCGAGAAGAGAATTTTGAAACCTGGTACAATAGGCCAGCGCTTATGACGATTAATAATTGTTATTACCTTTCTTGTTTGACCACCGCAGACATTTTGTGGCGACTTGTCCCGTGTCTTCTCTAATTTACTACATAGAAGCCATTGTTACTCATTCAAAATTATAGGTCTTTAATGATGAATATCATGAATTATTTTGACTTTCATAACAATGATCTCACATGTCTTGATTGTACTTTTTATTAGTGATTATTGTTACCAAATAAACGATTTTTTGCGCTATATCGTCTGAGCCACCGAAAACTTAGTGAATCATGTGGCTTCTACTACTTACGAAAATTTACAATTGCATTTCTTGCCTTGAACAAATTCAATGTTTTCAGGCTTATTAATTTCTTTCTGTTGAAGAAATAGGCTTCTTAAAAGAAGCTGCTCGTTAATCGCAGAGTGCGGCAATATTTTCGAGACGGCTGCAGGTGCCGGCCTAAGCCCGTAATTAATCTGGGAGGACACCATGTTGCCGATATTCATTTAAAAAATGAATAATTTTGTTTATGTTCATTAAATGCTTTGTAATGTATAATAAGATCGAAGCTATAAAATTTTTGAAACTTAAATTGGTTAAAAATTGCAAAGGACACCATCGTACTGATTGATGTTCATTTAAAAAATAAATAATTTTTTTCAGGGTTCTTGAATGATTCGTAATGCATAAAAAAATCGTAGCAGCAATTTTTTTTGAAAATTCATCGTTTAAAATTTTTTACAGGCTTCCCAAAATTGCACTATTAACCGCTGCGCGCAGTACTTTCTCAAAAAACGTTGAACTTCACGCTGACGACTGGAACACGACATTAAAACTTCTGTACAACACGTAAAATAGTTTTTCAGAAACCTTATGAGCAGAATTGATGATGGACGGTATCAATTTTTATTTTCTTGAAACATTTGTAATGACCCATGCACTGAAACTGATTCCATCACATACAGAGTTTTGAAATGATAAAGTATTAATAAAAGCATTACGCTAGCTTGTTTCGAAACATGCCAGAATTTTCCTATTTGCTATAATGAATAAATTAATTCGTGGCTTAGTTCGGGGATTGGTTGATAAATTACCAAAAGTGGTTTTTGTCCTACTTCTGCTGTACAATTTGTAAGATTTTTGGGGCTCTCTTGATCTAAGCATCATCATTAAATCTGTTTATTTTCCCTTTCTTTATTTTCATAAAAAAATGAATGAAACCAGTTTAGTACACACAGCACAGGAAAACAACAAATGAAATTGGTTCTACACACACACGCAATGGGTTTAACAAAACTCCCTTATAAATATAAAACGAAACTCTCTGATGAATATGAAATGAAACTCGTTGAGGAATAAAAATGAGATTCCTTTATCAACATGAAATGAAACTTCCCAATAACTGTGAAAATCTCTGATAAATATGAATTGCAACGCCCTGATGAATAGGAAATAAAGCTCCTTGATAAACGTATAATGAAACTCCCCGAGGAATGAAAATGACACTTCGTAATAAATGTAAAATGAAACTCCCCAATGAATACGCAATAAAACTCCATAATAAACGTGATATCCAACTCACCAATAAATGATAACCGTCGCCGCCCCCTCAGGTCGGGTCATAACTAACACATCTGTCCGGAAATTCATCACTGGGGTCAGCTAGAGTGGGGATTTTGCGATGCTTCATCAATTATTGCCTTACCCGAGGGATTCCACGTGGAAATATTCCGAATATTTGCTACGCCATTCGTTTCGCAAAGCGCTGCCTATCAATCACTTCGCGGATAAATTGAGTCAACGGTTTGGGGCAGCGAAGAAGGGGTTACGGAATCTGTCAGACTGATATTTGCGCGTGTGGTGAAGTATTTAGGCTTTTACTTGCGTGCAGGTGTGGTGCAGTATTTAGGCTTTTGTTTGTGTGCAGGTGTGGTGAAGTATTTAGGCTTTTATTTGCGTGCAGGTGTGGTGCAGTATTTAGGCTTTTGTTTGTGTGCAGGTGTGGTGAAGTATTTAGGCTTTTATTTGCGTGCAGGTGTGGTGCAGTATTTAGGCTTTTGTTTGTGTGCAGGTGTGGTGAAGTATTTAGGCTTTTATTTGCGTGCAGGTGTGGTGCAGTATTTAGGCTTTTGTTTGTGTGCAGGTGTGGTGAAGTATTTAGGCTTTTATTTGCGTGCAGGTGTGGTGCAGTATTTAGGCTTTTGTTTGTGTGCAGGTGTGGTGAAGTATTTAGGCTTTTATTTGCGTGCAGGTGTGGTGCAGTATTTAGGCTTTTGTTTGTGTGCAGGTGTGGTGAAGTATTTAGGCTTTTATTTGCGTGCAGGTGTGGTGCAGTATTTAGGCTTTTGTTTGTGTGCAGGTGTGGTGAAGTATTTAGGCTTTTATTTGCGTGCAGGTGTGGTGCAGTATTTAGGCTTTTGTTTGTGTGCAGGTGTGGTGAAGTATTTAGGCTTTTGTGTACAGCTGTGGTGAAGTGATAAAGCTTTTATTTGTATGCAGGTGTGGTGACGTTTGCATGGTGTTCAGATTTTTATTTCTGTGCTTGCATGCGGAAGTTTGTACTATATTTAGACTTTTATTATAACGCAGGCCCAATATATCATAGTTTACATTGTGTTGCAAACTTTCATCGGTCAACTGAAACTAATCACATTGTAAATATTTACACATTCATTTATTTTCTACCATTAGACAGTCAAACACTGAACGTTGAACGTACCCTGCAAAAAATAAAATTTCAGTAACTGTTACCTTAGGAACAGGAGTATCATCCATCAGCGTCAGAGTAACTTTGCACCCTCATGCATTTCAATTCATCAAGAGGGAAAAAGTTGGTCCAACCCTCACTGGTAACGCGACGAAGGCTCATGCTAAAAATGTGGGTATTCGTTTTGAGTACAGAGGTGGACTTTTGATGTTTTCCATTCAAGTATTAGTGGTTATTTTAGTAGTATGAGTTTTGGGTACAGTAAGTGGGAGGTGTACTCTTGATGTTTTGTATTCAAGCGCTAGTGGTTATTCTAGCAATATACGTTTTGGGGCCAGTAAGTGGGAGGCAGAGTTTGATGTTTTCCATTCCAGCACTTGTGGTTATTCTAGAAGTATGTGTTGTATGAAGTAGTATGAACAGGTAACGAGCACGGGAGAGGAAACAAGGTAGTGACCGGTCAAACCAGTGTTTTTTTCGTTGACTGTGTGGGTTTTCTGACGTCACGGCAACGAACCAGTGGCAGAGCTTATATTAATTCTGGTAGCACTGCTACCTCCAAACCCGTCTCCACTATTGGTGTAACGACGTGGCGTTTTTGTGACGTCATAAAATTTGTTTGAAATAAAACCTTTTTATTGGCAAGCCGAACAAGAGGAGGTGTATTTCCCGTCATTGAAATGACCCTACCTTATTTTCTCTACCGTGCTTACGTGTCATAAAGCATGCTGAAAACCTGGATTGGGATTCAAAGACACATAGTAACACAGGCAGGCAATTCCAGACTGTTATATCTTCCATTCAGGAACTTGTGATTATTCTATTTATGAGATGAATTGGTGTCATGTTTCCTTGTACGCTGATACCTTTATAATACCCTTGATGTGTTTATTTATTTATAGACTTAGTTCGGTGTCCGCTTTTTCCGTCTCTCTGTGACGCTCACAAGGACGCTCAATGACCGTATCTGTGATACGAGTTTCACCAGTGCACAAGTACAAGAATATTTTAATGGCGGGTACTGTTGGGATGGATATATTTGTTTGTCATCCACATCTGCGAGATATATATAAGGAAAATATTGAATCCCGACATTTTTGACGTGTACACTTGTTCTGTAGTACATGTAAATCTGTAAGAAAGGCGAAGTTCATCATTATGTGATCGTGAATTTGATGAAAAATTTGACTCTTAAACGCAGCGTGCTTCTACTTCCAGTCCAAATGTTGCGTAGAAAATTTATTTTCTTCCATTAAATCGTTTCCTATGGTTGGGTTGAGCTAGCAAAAAATGTAGCTAAAAACAGGAAAGGAAATGATAAACGGGGTTAAAGATACGAGAGGAAGTGATAAGCGTTGGCTAAGATGTAAAAGGAAAGGAGATATGTTGATTAATTAAGAACTGAAAATAAATGATAAACATTGCTAAAAACATGAAAAAAATGGTAAATGTAATTAATATTATGGCAGGAAGGATAAACGTTGTTAGAAATATGAAAGAAAATGATTAACGTTATTAATGATTCGAAAATTGACAAAAGTAGCTAAAAACACGAAAAAAATGATAAAAATCCAAAAATACAAATGACAATGATAAATAAGTGAAAATGATCAATGACTGCTTAATAAACGGGAAGAAATTATAAACGTTGCTAAAATACAAAAGAAAATGATGAATACTGCTAAAGAAATGAGAGGAAAAGATAAATTTGGCAAAGATATGAGAGGAAATAATAAATACTACTAGAAGAGACAACAGGAAATAATAAATACTACTAACAGAGACGACAGGAAATAATAAATACTACTAACAGAGACGACAGGAAATAATAAATACTACTAACAGAGACGACAGGAAATAATAAATACTACTAACAGAGACGACAGGAAATAATAAATACTACTAACAGAGACGACAGGAAATAATAAAAACTACTAACAGAGACGACAGTAAATAATAAATACTATTAACAGAGACGACAGTAAATAATAAATACTACTAACAGAGACGACAGTAAATAATAAATACTACTAACAGAGACGACAGGAAATAATAAATACTACTAACAGAGACGACAGGAAATAATAAATACTACTAACAGAGACGACAGGAAATAATAAATACTACTAACAGAGACGACAGGAAATAATAAATACTACTAAAAGAGAAGACAGGAAATAATAAATACTACTAACAGAGACGACAGGAAATTATAAATACTACTAACAGAGACGACAGGAAATAATAAATACTACTAACAGAGACGACAGGAAATAATAAATACTACTAACAGAGACGACAGGAAATAATAAATACTACTAACAGAGACGACAGGAAATAATAAATACTACTAACAGAGACGACAGGAAATAATAAATACTACTAACAGAGACGACAGGAAATAATAAATACTACTAAAAGAAACGAGAGGAAATCAAAAGCTTTGTTAAGATTTGAAAGGAAAAACTCCAACTTTAAAAGGACAAATTATGCATAAAGCGCTCAAGTTCCATGAATATTTTATGCTTCTCTCCGAGCTACGACGGGCGGCAATAACAGGGTCTCAGATCAGTGTCATATTATTCATTTACGATGATTTAAGAGCCATATTTCTATTATGAAAACGTAGCTCACTTTCCATTGATTTAAACAATTTAAACAATTTAAACAATTTATTTACCACAGGAGATACAGAGGTAGAATGTTTCTTAAGTCTAGTACAATGGACAAGTTTGAATATAGCTACCTGTGGGCCCGAATAAGTTCAGCGACTTCTAGGGCATCCTACCATCACGCTATTCTAGGGTGTACAAAAGTTTAACCTAGTTCACTTAACCTAGTTTCGCATTAGACTGATCATTGAGATAATTAACTCGATATTTTACAAGTCGGCTATATTTAACAGTATGTTCGATAAAACGATTCAAGAGCAGAGAGAAGATTGGTTATGGTACACAAGGCAAGTTACATTATGACATTATCATTAGTTACATGTAGGAGGCAAGATTTCGACACGGTGATCTTACACTACTAGTAATCTGATAGGAAGTGAGACTCAAGATGTCTTTTGAATACTTTGTACGAATTACATTCACGGATCTCTGCAGGTATAGAGTTCCAAGTTTTGGTTCCAACGAAGAGAATACTGTGTTGCGACCTGGCCTTTGAATAATAAGGAAGCATGAATTTACTTCTATTTCGGGTTAAATGGTCGTGATGACCAGTTTGCGCAGTCAATAATTGTCTTAGGCTATTGTCGCCATCATTTCTTAATGTTTTGTAAATGAAATTACAGATGGAGATTTTGTAGAGATCCGAAAGTTTAAGTATTTGTAAATTTTTGAAAGAATCTTTTGTGTGAGCATTATATTCTAGGTTCTTTACCGCTCTGACAGCCCTTTTCTGCAGAGTAAAAATTTTGTTGGTTTTATTTTTATCAGTTCCGTGCCATGCTTCTATTCCGTATTGCAAGTATGGAGAAATGAGCGTTCGGTAGAGCATTTGTAAAGCTGTTTCAGGCAGAAAATTTTTAACTTTATTTAGGATTCCGATGGATTTTGATAATTTAGAACTAATATGAGTGATGTGCTCTTTGAAGGTCAGATGTTTATCTATTATGATGCCCAGAAACTTACATGAGTTGGTTTCTTCGATTTCACCTTCGCCAATTTTAATGCATGGGAGAGATACATCTTTCTTGTATGAGAAAGTAATATAATTTGTTTTATCGATATTTAGGCTTATTTTATTAGCTTTGAGCCACGATGAAACCTTGTGAAGTTCAGTATTTATACTCTCCACAATCATAGCAGAATTTTGGTTCGGAAGGACCGCAGAAAGCGTACTGTCATCGGCAAAAAGTATGAATTTGAAGAATGATGTAGATTTTACAATATCATTGATAAAAATCAGAAACAAGAGAGGCCCGAGAACAGATCCTTGTGGAACTCCATGGCTAATTGTCTGTGGGTCTGATTTTGCGTCGTCAATGACAACGTATTGCTTCCGATTTGTTAGGTATGATCTGAACCAATCATGGGCAATCCCTCGAATGCCATAACAGTGTAGTTTCGATAATAGTATTTTATGGTCCACACAATCAAATGCTTTTCGGAAGTCAAGAAATACAGAGAAGACAGGCTTTCCTTCATCTATATTAGAATAGAGGAATTGTAAATGATTTAATATAGCCTGTGTTGTTGATTTTTTAGAGCGAAAACCGTATTGTTTATCGTAAAGAAATGATTTTTGTTCAAAATAAGAGTACACTTTTTTATACACAATCTTTTCGAATACTTTGCTAATAATTGGTAGAATGGAGATAGGTCGATAATTGTTTACACAGGTTTTTTCACCACTTTTAAAGATAGGGGTTACTCTAGCAACTTTGAGGGAGTTCGGGAAAGTGCCTAGTAAGAGAGACTGGTTAATAATATTTGATATCAGTGGGGCTACAATGTCAGCAATAACTTTAAGTACTTTAGTCGGAAACGTTTGTAACCCACTCGATTTATTTTTCATGTTGTTTATGCACGTAATTACATCGGAGGAGTTTGTAGGCGTAAAGAAAAAGGAGTTGGGTTCTCGAATATGATCCATAAATTCCAGGTGATCAGTAGGTTCACTTGGAATACCATCAGCTATTGTTTTCCCTACGTTTACGAAGAAGTTGTTAAAGAGATTAGCAATTTCTTTCTTCTCATGATATTTTACATTATCGTGAACAACATATTCAATTTTCTTTTTATCGGCATTATTCGGTTTACAGCAGGAGTTAAGGAGATGCCAAATCTTTTTAACGTCAGTTTTGAATTGAGTAAACTTGAGCGTAAAGTAGTTCTTTTTTGATGTTCTTATCTGGTTTGTTACATAGTTTCTAAATCGGTTATATGTTTCTCTAGATATTCGTCCTTCGCAAAGGAGGGCTAGGTACGCTTGACGTTTCTTTATATTTATCACGATGTCTCTGGTAATCCAGGGCTTATGTTTATTTTTCGGGGTCTCTGTACGAGTTACAATTGGGCAACACTGATTGTATGCGGTCATTATAGTTTCAGTCAACTTTACTACTGCTTCATCAATGCTCGTAGTATTATTGTTTTGTTGAGAGATGTGCAATGTAGGCATTGATTCTTCTAGAACGGTGCGCATTTCTTCAAGATTTGATTCGTTTATTTTACGATATGAGTAAGTTTCAGCCCGTGCCTTGGTGCAAGCAATATAGACATTTTTCTTAATAAGAAAAACTGGGAAGTGATCTGATAAGTCAGAAGTAATTATTCCAGCAAGAAAATCACTAGGGTCTGTCATAAAGATATTGTCAAGCAGCGTAGCACACTCTGAGGTTATTCGTGTAGGCTTTGTAATGATCGGAAGGAAGGATTGAGACTGAAAGGTAGTTAGGAAATTAGAGATTGGTTCATGGCTTTCATGTTTCAGTAGATCATAATTGAAGTCACCGCATATTATTATGTCATTGTATAAGGGCCTGTTGAACTGAGAAATAATACGATTCAATTCATTCAGGAAGGATATAGGACAGGCTGTAGGAGGCCTATACACCGTTCCAAGCACAATGCGTTTACCATCTCTAAAAAGTTCTACGAAGAGTGATTCTATATGATCCTGATTCATGGTTGCACTTGCTATGGTTCTCGAGTCTATGTGGTTAGATATATATGTGCTGATGCCTCCGCCCCGCTGGTTTTTTCTTAGCGAATGGTAACTATGATAATTTTCAAATCGAATCATGTCTTTAGTCGAGTCATCTAGCCAGCTTTCGGTGAAGCTAATCACGTCTAGGTTATATTTAAGTTCAGTAATAGTACATTGTATCTCTTCCAATTTTGGATAGAGTGACCTACAGTTCCAACACAGGAGTGAGAAATCTCGGTCAGTTATTCGTATAGTTTCGTTGAATTCTGATATATTAGTATACCTACACTCTTGAGAGTCGTTTAGGTTTGGATATATTCTGTTCAAATGATTGAAATCTGGATCGATTTCCTCAAATATTACAGGGTGATCAGTCATTTAAAATAAGTAAAAGTAAGAATTAGGTACTATAGAGCTTAAGACGAAATACAGAGTCAAGCTTAAAGGGATATTTCAGTCTAAAAAGTAGCTTATTAAGTAAGAGAGAATAGAGTAAAAAAGAAAAATCTAGCGCGATTTCGTGAGTACACACAAACTCAGTCCATGAGCGAGTGATAATGGAGTTCAATATCACAACATTGGTGCAAACAGATTGCTAAGGGCGTTTTCGCAAGTTCACATACAACAGGTAATAAATTTCTAAAGATTATGACGACAATGATACAATCAGCTAATATGGTTTACGCGTAATAATAACTGTAGTGGTAAATAGAGAAGAATTCACAGTAACATTGGTTGGTGAAAAATTACTAATTGCGATGTTACAAAATGTGACACACAGTTGTCATAGATGTTTACACACACATCTATTATTTATTTGTTATAATATTGGAGTTCGATATCACTACATTGGTGCAAACAGATTGCTGAGGGCGTTTTCATAAGTTCACATACAAGAGGGAATAAGTTTTAAAGATTATGATGACAATGATACAATCAGCTAATATGGTTTACGCGTAATAATAACTGTAGTGGTAAATAAGGAAGAATTCACAGTAATATTGGTAAGTGAAAAATTGCTGATAGAATGATATAATCAGCTAATATGGTTGTACGATGGCAGTGGAGGGCAGAAGCGATTATCAGATTATAAGAAGATTACAACGACAATGATATAATCAGCTAATATGGTTTACGCGTAATAATACTTAAGTGGTTAAGAAGAGAAAAAATTCACAGTAACATTGGGAGGTAAAAAATTGCTGATTGCGTTGTTTCAAAAGTTCACACACAGCTGTCATAAATGTTTACAAGCACGTCTGTTATACACTTGTATAGATTCAGGTTGAACGAGCATCAAGTTGAGGTTTACTGACATGATACCTAATTGAGGTTAAATTAATACGAAATTGACATATTTAGGGGATGAAAATGAAATTGACTAATTTAGGGGATCACCTAGTCTAGGGAATTTAGGGGATCACCTAATGACAATGATATAATCAGCTAATATGGTTTACGCGTAACAAAAAAAACTTTAGTGGTAAAAAATGAAAAAAATCACAGTAATATTGGGAGGTAAAAATTGCTGATTGCGTTGTTGCAAAAGTTCACATACACCTATCATAAATGTTTACAAACACATCTGTTAAACATTTGTATAGATTCAGGTTAAGCTAACATCAAGTTGAGGATAAGCTGATATGATATCTAATTGAGGTTAAACTAGCACGAAAACTGACAATCAAATTGAGGAGATCACCTAGTCTAGTCACCCATGACTTGTTTTGATGTCATATTGAGTTGTTGCATCAGGTATTGCTCGAGGTCATCTGGCGTGTTGATCTCGCGGCGTCTTGAATCTGGGTTTCCGGGGTTAAATATGAAAATGTTTCCATCCTGTGTTTTTGGGGTTCCAACTTCATCCGGGAATTTCCTTTTGGCCATCCTCAGAATGTACATGGCGTTAGCTCGTGAAGGTATGAGGTATTCATTTATGAAGAAGAACTTTGGTTTCTTTTCTCGGCAGGCGTTGAGAATTTCACGTTTTTTGTTGTAATCTTTTAGTTCAAATGCAATGTTTCTTTGATCTACGTTCCCAGTTACTGGTTTTTTCCCCATTCTTGTAGCTGACGTCATATCAGTGTCGGAGAGGTCAATGTTGATCTTGTCCTTCAGGAGTTTGCAGACTGTATCCTTACAGATTTCTTTTGCGTGAGATTGCGGTATTTCCCTTCCAGAAATGACGAGAGTACATTTTTTGTCTTCAATGTCTCGGCGTTGATTATTTTTTTCCAACTGGTCGAGGCGGGAGGTTAAGCTATCCATTTTCTTGTTCTGTTCATCGAGAATTTTTTTGTGTTCCGCTTCTTTTGTTCCAAATAGCGTTTTAAGGTGGCTTATTTCATTTTGCATTTTTTCAATATCACTATTAAATTTTGTCATCACTGAATCGAAGTATTTTATTAAGACAGAGACCACTTCTTTACCGCCTTTCGTTAGGCTAGACACATCAGGGTATTGACCAAACTTCGGTTGAAATTCGGTGCTGTTGTTGCTGCTGTTGTTGGTGCTGTTGTTGGTGCTGTTGCTGGTACTGCGTCGTTTGTTAGCCATCTTGAAGATTGAGGGAGTGCGGTCGTTGTGTAAACGAGGGTTGAATACTCTCACGCTTTTGAGGGAATATTATGCTTTTAGTTTGATTATTTTTATATATGGGGTATTTAAATCACATTTGATCACGCACGCTTATTAGCCTTAAATTACACGAGTCAAAAGCGTATAAATCACAGCTGTGAAATGGGTCTTCTAAAGAGTTATTGTGTCCATGCGTAGATTAAATCGAAAATTTTAAATTACAGGTACTGGAAGAAGTACCGTCAATGAGTTAGTGTTTCTTGATAAAAGATAAATTTTTAATCACAGCTGTGAAAAATTGCTTCCGATGAATACTTGTGTCCTGCATGGGTTGAATAAAAAATTATAAATTGAAGAAATAAAAAAAAAACTGTTAATGAATTGGTATTTCTACTTGATTAGGAAATATTGTCTCAGTGTTTAGTTGGATTATTATTTTTATGAATGGATGAAATTTATAATTTTATATAACAAAACGTTAGAAAACACCTTCAAATAACTATTACTTCAACAGATAAGTTAAATCTCAAATCACTGCGCTATGATAGTCCCTTTAATGAATTGTTTCCACGCCTGTAATAAATGCAAAATTTAAAATATAAGATGCTAAAAACATCTGAAATTAATTAGGCGTTAATTAAAAGGCCTAATGTTCAATAACAGTAGTTCAATTGATAATTGTTTCCGTGCTGGAATTAAATGTAAGATCTTAAATTAAAGATCGTAAAAAATTCATTTAATCATTTCATACTTCTATATAAAAGTTGAATCTTAAATAGTAGAAGTGGAAGAACTTTTTTAATTGGTTGATTATCTTTACAAATAAAAAGCAATGCAAAAATCGCTACACGGAAAGTCATTTTGATTGAAAATGATCAAATAAAACTTGAAGTTTCGGACTAACTGTCCATCTTCAGCAAAAATCACTGTAAACGAAACCAAAAGAGGAAGAATAAACACACTAATGAAGTATCTATAACAAATCTAAACTTTGAAAAACACGAACAACGGTAAAAAAAATGAGGTAAAGGAAAAACTGAGCAACGGAATTACGTGTTGGTAACTTGAAGCGGGAAAGCACTTTGGGTGTCATGCAGAGTAGGTTTCATTTTGTATGTATGCAAAGATTCGAGAATGCGCAGATTTGTTCTGTAAGAGGTACCGGCCAAGATTTTGGAATCATTTAGGGAGACCGGAACATTGCACTTTTCCGCATGAGATCTAACGGAGGACAGTTGACCCAAGAGAAAGACTAGTTCTGCAACTACATTATGAGCAACATATATCCTACAGGTGTACATGAATTTCTGTTCGCATCCCATATGCGTGCAGCTTAACGCGTTCTTCAGAACTCTGTATTTTCTTGCCTCGAGAGCTATTTTCAGATAGAAATGAAAGTACCACACACACATCGAATAATTACAAAGCAACTCTACTATACTCAGCACGTGTCCTAAAGGAGTGCCTAAATTTTCCTTTTATCCCACATACGTGTTGCCTAATGTTATTCAGGAATCTTTATTTTCTTGCGTTCAGAGATATTTCCAAACAACAATGTAAGAAGAAGCATCGGATAATTTGGATAAACTCCTTCCTCTCTTCGTCTCGCGAACTAGAAGGCAGGCTGAGACAAAACGTCCGCCATTTAAAGCCGCTTTTCCAATCAGGGAGACCAGAAAGATTTCGTACATCTCCGCAACAGGCTCTCCAGGCAGTACGTTTCCTTAACTGCCCCAAAAACGATCCAAAATATGGTTCACAAATGAACTCGGCGATTGATTGGGCTTTAAAAACCTGCTGCTGAGCGAACCCAAACTGCTGATGAAGGAAAACTTGCTAGATTAATTGCACGGGGGAGTCTACGATTTAATTACTGGAAAGCACACGCAATCTCATTCCTGTCCGACCTGCGCCTGATCTTACCGCGTACTTGTTTTAGTTTGGCGGGGATGTGAATCGAAAGAATGGGTGGAAATGCGCCGCTTTATTCATGTGTATTTGTGACGCATGGGCTTGGGTGAACCTAATATAGTCGATTCTTACGTTTCTGCGAATGTTCTTCAAATCGTGTGTTGTAATAAAAAGTGTTGTATTAAAATGAGGTAGCACAAAATAACAACACTATCAATAAATAAAGTTGTATGATTAAATTGTTTTTGTAGATTAAATTAAAAGTGACAACACTATTGACAAGGGGAAATAAGAAAATCAATAAAACTACTAATAAATTGTGTTCTATTCTTTGCTTTTACTACCGCTGTAATGAAATTTTTCATAGTCATATTAAAATTCAATAAATTTTTTGATACTGATTTTCTGGAACAAAAATCTTCCGGAAATCGACGCATGTGTAATATGTGACAACAATTTCCATAGGAAATTGGTATTAATTTTCAAGTTGGAGTTCAGTAAAGAGGGTGTACAGTCAACACTTTGGCTGCGACGTTACCAAACGGTGGTCACTGAGGGAATTTTCATAATGCTGCTGACCGGCTGGCTGTCACAAACTCAATTTCCATAAATACTTAATGAAAACCTAAATGAAGGCACGATCTAATTAACGTTCGTTATTTTCAAAATTGATTTCTAAAACTACCTCTAACTTCAGTTGAATTTAACTCTAGTCTAACTTGGCGTAGTTAACGCGTCATAATGGCGTAACGTTACCTCACTCTCCTGTCATAGCGCACCTCTTAAAGCCCGTAACTCTAATTTCAGTTGAACACTGAGGTTCAGTTAACCTGGCGTAGTTAACGCGTCAAATAGCGTAACGTTACCTCACTTTCACTTCATAACGCACCTCCCGACGTTGCCTAATTCCAGTTAAATTTTGAACTCCTGTTTAACTTGGCGTAGTTAACGTGGTAAATTGCATAACGCACCTCCGACGTTGCCTAATTCCAGTTGAATTTTGAATTGCAGTTTAACTTAGCGTAGTTAACGCGTCAAACGTGACCTCACTCTCCCGTCATGACGCCACTTCACCCGTCACAACGCACCTCCCAACGCTCGCGGCGTCAAGGTGCGCGTTAAGTTAAGAAGGAGGAGGAAGTAATGGCGATATTTTGCCCCGGGACGACGAGGACGGAGGAGGTGTTACTTTAAATAACTAACGCCCTCTCTTTTTTTCCCCGACAGACCCGAGAAAATATTCGAGACAAATGTTCTGGAAAACTAAGACAAAATGTCCAAGAAGAAACCCAGAGCTTCATGGTGGTGAGCGTGATAATGCTGTACTTTTGGTTTTCTGGGGTAATTTTCTGAGTATTTTATTGGATGAAGATACGAGGTGGATTTAATGAGTGTGCATTAGCTAACTTCATGGTAATGCGAGGAATTACTTTAGTTGTGTTTTCTCTTGGTATAAAAACACTTTTATTAAAATATTCTGTGGTAATTTTCTTTTTTTTTAAAGAATGAATATTCATGAGAAGATGTATTTAATGGGTGTTATTCAGATAGCTTCATAGAAATACAAGAAATTATTTAGTTGTGCTACAAAAATATATTTCTTAGGTCATTTTAAAGGTTAGTAATCGTTTTGGATGTAGATTTTTTTACGACAAAAAACTTTTTAACTTAGTTCATTTAGAGGTGTAAGGAATCGGTTTGACTGGACTGTTTCTTGGTTAGAAAATATTCACTTAGCGGAAAGTAATCACTTTGGCTACATCATTTTAATAGACACGAACTTAATTCTAGCGAATTTATTATTGAAATGAGTATGTAGGGGGTGAAAGTTCGTCTTGTTATAAGGCACATTTAACAGTTTATTAAAAAATTATACGAATGTCGCGATGAAGCTAGACCTTTACGTGACAGAATTGGTACATTTCACGAGGAGTGGTAACGGAATTACTGTAAAATTTTTGAAACTTTTGCGATCTCTCAGCAGCACAAGCTGCATACTAGTACAGTGGCTGGTGCTAGCATGCTGCAAGTATGTCGATTAATGGCGAGACGAAAAATTATGCACTATTTCTCCCATCCAATTTCAGTTCTATTGCTAACACAACTCACACAAGCAACGTAGATTTGTTGTCGATTCCTCACACAAATAACTTAAAATATCATTGTTTCTCGTACACTGAAGCAACAGCTTTACTAAATTCATTTCTTATTCGTTTTATTATTTCGTTGTGTATGCTTTGATTGTTTTTCCTAAATTCCTCTTAGAAAGTGTTGTGGTATCAACAAGATGGTTTATTCTCTTTTCAGTTATTCCAACTATTCCCAAATTTATGCTTCATTTCCCGCCCCCAATTTGGCTCTATTCCTGAAATTAATTCTCTATTCCTCTCACCCAATTTAAGCCACTCTCTAAATTTATGCTCCATATCCATTATTCAATTTACGCTAGTCTCTAAATTTGTGTTCTATTTCCCTACTCAATTCAAACTAGTCTTTAAATTTATGCTCTATTTCCCCTACCCAATATAAACTAGTCTATAAATTCATGCTCTATTTCGCGCACCCAATTTAAACTAGTCTCTAAACTTAAATGTCATCAAATCCATTCGAATTAAATGTTATTATATCTATGACTCAGTTCCAAATACCTGCCCAGCTCTGGAACAGTCACAAACAGCACTCATTACTCAGAGATGTTACTTAGAAACCAAACCTAGAGGTGACTGCAACAGTTTCCTCACAACCGCCGCATCCTTATTATCTTCCAAAAGTGACGGTCTAAAATCCTAAGTTCTTTTGCTCGCGCCCCAGGCTTTATTGGAGCAAGAGAGGATTTTTCTGAGTCGCTTTAAAAGGATAAAATTTTTGCCGACTTTGCGGAAATAAAATAACGAGACGGATCTTAGACGTCCTCCGTAATGACTCTCCTGGTTACGAGCATTCAAATGAGGACTCTCTTAAGGTATTCTTCCTTTTTTTGTGCTCTCAGCACGTAATTTAATGGAGTTTTCCTAGAGCACGACATTGATGACTGTTTCTTTCATCGATTCGATTATGGCCTTGTACGCAATACAATAATTGAGAACCGCTGCGAAAAAAAGTCCGGGAAAAAGGATAGAAATCGTGTCTTGATCTATGTTGATTACATTCGTTAAAATGCATATTAAGGGCATTTTAGACGGTGGGCGCGGTTATTTCTTGTTGATAAATAACGGAAGTATCATATACTTATATATTGAGACGATGATTATGAAGTCATTTGTTGGTCAAATGAAAAAAGCAAATGTATTTTTTCAGGAATAATTTTCTCTTAATTTGTTATCTCGAAATTTGAGAACACTTTCCATCAAAATTCATTATGTTAACTGACGACTTAAATCAGGCGTAACGTACTTATTCTCTGAACATTCAGGAAATATATTGAAGCTTACGCATAAAGTTGAAAACAAAGGATTTTGAAATATTTCTCAGCGTATCATTTTCCAGGCAAACAATTTACACAAATTCATTGAAGAAACATTGTGGAAAAATATGAAAATAATCGCACAATATGTGTCCTCGATTTACTGAACCAAGAATCAAGCCTTTAGTTCTAATTGAAAAACCACGTCTCAAAGCTTCTGCCGGGAATTACGAAGTCAATAAAGCCTGCGTGTACATAGAATAAAGATGACAAAGAAAAAAATGCAAAAACACTCTTAAAAGAGATTCACTCTGTACAGAAAGTTCTTTCAATTGAAAACCAGTATAACTTCAAAGACACTAAATATACGAAGCATATTAATGAGAATATTTATTATTTAAGTAATTTCATAATATTAACGAGTGTAATCATTTTGGCTGGAGCACAATGCTTAGTCGTAGAAAGGAATACTATGTTAACTATGCTAATTTTAGTAACCTCATATGTTGACAAATGAATGATATTTTCTACTAATAACATTTTCCGTAACTTTCTCTACTGTGTTCCTTTTGATGTACCTGACTAACTGCTTGCAGTTTATGTTTAACTTAACGGTTGTGTTTGGTTTATTGACATACACTTCTATTTGAGGTTTCCTAGTGGGAAAATATCGTGTATCGATCGGTAGGTCAGGGGAACTAGAAGGTCAGTTCACATTGGCAAACCTAGATATCAATTACGATCGAAGAAAGTTTTTTGAAGACATATTGCTTCCCGCACCGAGTAACTATGAATAATGTACGGTAATAAACCAAAAAGAATAAGCAGAACAGCTGAATAAGAATAATAAGAAAAACATTCGAGATAAAATTTGGAATTTAGGCTGGAACACCTGGACGAACTTACAGAAAATTTAACTGCATGTTAGGTGCGTGCTTTCGGAAAAACTGAAACATATTAGAATTTTTCTCAGAGGTAACATCGTTCTTGATGAAAAATATAAAGTGCGAGAAAATATCATAATAAAATTAAATTGAAACAATTTGTACAGCAGACTGCTAAGAAGATGCTAAGGGAAGATTTGACCTTCCAGCGCGCTATTATATGTTACACTAATACATACAGAATGTTTTTTTGCAGGACTCAGTGTGTTCCAGCACACGATGTGCAAAGCAAAACTTGTACTCAATTGACGAGAGCATGACATTTTTTATAATAAAAAGAGATTGAACTCCCTGGTTGTGTACCAGTGTGGTAAAAAATTAAGGCGTCAAGCGCGATATTTCTATTTTGCTAGGATGCTAGGGTGGTAGCAAATACTCGTCTTTCTTTAGTTTTTCATACTGGCAGGTTAAACACGGTAGGAAAAATAGATGTTTTAAGCTTGGCAGCCAGAATACTGTAGCACACGATAAATATTTTCAAGGTTTTCAGCCAAAATACGGCAACGCAAAATAAATATCTTTCAGATTTGAAACCATAATACGGTAGCACAAAATGAATATCTTTCTTCGAAAAATTTGTTGAGATTCCATGCAAATCTTTCTTTTGCCTCTCCATCGCAATCTGCAGTGCGATCTCATGCAGAGAAACGCGGCCTTCCTGCTCGCGAGGGCGATTTCCGAATAATTGCCCCCACCGCCTGTCAAACTCATCCCAGTATTTTAGACTCCCTTTTCATCGAAAGCAAACCAATTTTAGAAGAAGCTAAATCCTGATTGCCGTTGAAAATACTTTGGTAAAAATTCTAATAAAATTTTTCTAATTTTCTTATAAAATTTTTCAAATAAATTTCTAAGAAACATTTTTCAGGATATTTTCTTCTCAAGAAATTATCATGCATGTTTTTTTGCGTTATTTCAGATGCTGAACATGACCCTCAAGGTTAAAACGTTGAGTTTTATACGTCGTTTTTTGATACGTTTAAGTTTTATACTTCGTTTTTTGACACGTATTAGTTTTATACGTCTTTTTTGTTACGTATGAGTTTTATACGTCGTTTTTTAATGCCTATCAGTTTTATATGTCTTTTTTATACGTATTCATTTTTTCCTTCTTTTTTGGTACGTATGAGTTTTATACGTCATATAATTAAAATCCACACGGAATCACCTAATAGTAACTATCATTGATATTTTTTTTATTACTAGACTTTGCAAGTCCCAAAACATCACTGTGTTACTTTTGAATTATAAAGGTTGTTAGTTTATCTTCCTCTGAAACTTCCAGTAAAAAAATATCAAATAATTGCTTTGTTTTTGTTGTCCTTTGAATGCATTTTGCAAGAACTTAAACATAAAAATTCTATTTACAATTTTTGCCGGCAGACGTGTATATAGATTACGTATAGATACATTACGTAAATGAACGTTTGTTGCACACGTGGACCAAGAAGGTAAAAAATTCAGCACATTTTTTTCACTTGATTTTGTTTTTTGATGTTTATTCTTCACTAGCATTTCCACTAAATGAGCCTAAAAATTCTTGTTTTTATGTTTTCTATTCTCGTAATGACGGATTTTTTCGTACAACGCCGAAATGAGCATGAGCCTTGAAAGAAAATAATTTCAAACATTTTAGCAGAACTTCCCCGTGAAATTAACATAGGCGAAAACAAAAAGCATACTTAGAACAAATCACGTTCCCGTAGAGACAAACCACATTTCCAAAATGTACGAATAAAAACCACTACTCGTATTCAATTTAACAATTCATCATTTATTATAATTCCATTTTATTTATTTTATACTATTCCCTTTTTCCACAGCCTGCTACAATCTAAACCACAGCAACACACACACACACTCAGTCCTTCCCGTTAACTCATTTCCTAACGTGTGCGTCAAACTTTTTTATTGCAGCGCTATGACGGCGATTTTTTCTAGTGTTTCATTTCTTTTTTTGCGAGAAGGAGCTTGAGCGGCGCTCATGAGATTATCTTTAGCAGTTTTTACGACAGCAGTCCTAACAATATCAGGCCTGGCAGTCGACGGCTGCTTCCTTCAGATTCAATGACGTTCTTACGCGTTTTTGCTCTCTATTATATGTTGTGTGGTTCTGTTTCTGGTTATTGTTCGTGTAACAGCTTTTTGGTTGTAGTGTGGTTCTGTTTCTTTTTATTGTTCGTGTAACAACTTTTTAGTCGTTGTGTGGTCCAGTTTCTTGTTATTGTTCGTGCAACAACTTTTTAGTCGTTGTGTGGTCCAGTTTCTTGTTATTGTTCGTGTAACAACTTTTTAGATATTGAGTGGTCAATTTTGTTGTTAACGTTCGTGCAACAGCTACGAAATATAATCTTTGGTTGTGTGATATTGTTATGAGGATACCTATTAAGATCAGACACACTAATGCTCTTCTAGTTGATAGTGAGTACATTTTAAAAATAGCCGGAAAACGTATTTCCTTTCATTCTTTTTTATATGTGGTTGCAATTTTCAACTTTTCATTTCATCTTGACCTGACCAAGTGTAGCGGCACTTTTCAACTTTTCAATTCATCTTGACCTGACCAAGTGTAGCGACACTTTTCAACTTTTCACTTCATCTTGACCTGACCAAGTGTAACGAAACTTTTCAACTTTTCACTTCACCTTGACCTGACCAAGTGTAACGACACTTTTCAACTTTTCACTTCATCTTGACCTGACCAAGTGTAGCGACACTTTTCCACTTTTCACTTCATCTTGACCTGACCAAGTGTAGCGGCACTTTTCAACTTTTCAATTCATCTTGACCTGACCAAGTGTAGCGGCACTTTTCAACTTTTCACTTCATCTTGACCTGACCAAGTGTAGCGACACTTTTCAACTTTTCACTTCATCTTGACCTGACCAAGTGTAGCGACACTTTTCAACTTTTCACTTCATCTTGACCTGACCAAGTGTAACGAAACTTTTCAACTTTTCACTTCACCTTGACCTGACCAAGTGTAACGACACTTTTCAACTTTTCACTTCATCTTGACCTGACCAAGTGTAGCGACACTTTCCAATTTTCACTTCATCTTGACCTGACCAAGTGTAACCACAAAACGACCAAAGCGCGAAATAAACACTAACTTTTCTGAATTGAGTCGAGGCCACATTTTTGACGGCGTGAAGCCGAAGTACACTGGCAGTTAGTTTTTCTTTCAATTAAATTGATATAAATTAAATCTAAGCCTATTAACATATTATGTCATTTGTGAGTAAATATTGTACACTGTACGTAGTTAATATCTCTAAATACAATATCCAAGTAGTCTTACAATTTACTGAATTCAAAAGAAAAAACAGTTTATATCGATAAAATATGAAAAAAAGACGTAAAAGCCGAGCAATTCACGAGCAAAAATACTACCCTTAATACATAAACAAGCGAGTGTTCGCTGTTTATACGAAAGTTTGTGTTCGTAGTTTTCCAACAGTTTCGAAAGCACGATCTCACCAAAATCTGGCAGTTTTCCATCAGAGTTCGTGCTCGCAGACTGCCAAAAAAACCAAGATTGGACTGAAAAATTGAAAGTGTAGGCGGGCCTTTACATGTAACCATGTACATTTTGGCGGTAAGTACATAGATTTCTCAATTTTTCTAGCCTTTTTCACTAGAGACTGTTTGCTCACAAATGTCTTACGAAAAACCATGCACATCTTTACCGTAAGTTCATAGATTTTTGAAATTTTCCAGCCTTCTTTAGTTATTTGCTCATTTGCGCCACATACAAGAACTACCCACCGCAGAATCAGCAACATTCAATGCAAAGATTTTTACCAATTTTACATTTGCAGTTATTCCTGCCTTCCGTGATGGAATTAGATCTTTTTAAATGAAAGGTTCTTAGGATAAACTTCATACCAGGAATCAAAAGCTCATTTTTTTTTCATGGGCTGTGCATGAAATTATTTCTGATGTCCGGTTGTGAATATTATACGTGTATACTAAGAAACTAATAAATCTCTTTTGCTTCAGGCTCGTTACAACGCCACAACGTTAAATGTTGACGTCACACCAAAGTTCATGTTGAGTTTTCTCCCGCAAAATGTGAAACGTTTCAAGAGTCACCTACATTCATGTAGAGTTTCCTCTAAAACGTGAAACATTTTACAAGCCACTAAAGTCTATCTAGAGCTCCTTATCCATAACATTTCACTAAAGTTCATGTAGAGTTTCCTTACCCAAAATAAGAAAAAGTTCACGATCGCGCAGCTTTTCCATTGATTTTATCCGACTGAAGCCACTATCTTTTCTCGATAACGAACGAAACTTCGTTTTGGAAATCGCAGAGTCAGCTTTTGTGTGCCGATATTCATCTTTGATCTTTCGTTATGTCACTTCTGAGGACGGACGAGACGAAATTTTGCTGCGAAATTTTCGGCCTCATTCTTTTCCAAAAGCGACAATCATTGAGTCCATTGTGATTAAAATAGTCAAAAATATTGAATGCTCTACACATATTATTATACTGAATGCTAACTTTTCAAGATAAATCCGTTACGCAGAATCCGTCATTCAGAATAAACATCCGTTACGCAGAATCCGTTACTCAAGCAAAACATCCGTTATTCAGACTTTCGCAGTCATGTCTGTTGATCTTAATGATCTTCAGAAAATCATTTAAATTTTCACACTCATGTGTTCGACGTACCAAGTTAAGTTTTTCATAGGCAAGTAGATCAGTAATGTGCTGGTTTTAATTCATGCACACATCTTAACTCATACTTACAGACTGAGCGTGCATCAGGTGATAGTTTGACAATACTTTAACAAGGAGTTGTCCGGTACGTAGCGTTGGTTGGTCTATTTTACGAAATTTTCTTTAAATGCCGAATGATCGAGAGAATGAGTAATATAATTATTAGCTATTATATTCATTATTGTTGTTATTTATAATATTTATAAACAATTGTATATTCATTCAATAAGTATTGTAATCAATAATTCGTGTCCTTAATTAATTTATGTGCCAATAAATAAACCATCATTTATTCGTATATTTATTCAACGTAGGCTCAATAGAAGTTAATAATTTCCTTTCCTTTTACTCTGTTTTTTATGTGATGCGTATTTTAAAATTTGACTCAATTTAATTGAAGATTTTTTTTGTTTCTCTTTAAAATTAATTTCTTTCATGACAGGTTGACATGAAGCATAATAGATTATTTCAAAAATTATTATCTATCAAATATAGTTATTATTGTTTCTTACTTGTACCAATGTGAAGATTTGTGGCAAATACACCTTTCAAGTCTCTCAAATTACATCTGTCAAATATCATATTTATTCTCGTTTCTTATGTAAAGGTTTTCGATAAATAAACCTTTCAAGTCTCTTCAATTACATCTGTCAAATATCATATTTATTCTCGTTTCTTATATTTATTATTGTTATTGTTTCGCAAAAGGTTTTCGATAAATAATCCTTTCGAGCCTCTCAAAATACAGTCTACCTCAGAACAGCAAACCGTAGCTGCACACCGGTGCCTTCATTACTTGAATGCTCGCAGAAACATTTCTTGTGTAATATTACTGGCGTCTTTGTTATTGACTACCAACAAGGAACAGCCATTGTTCTCACTGCACCCGTCTCAAAATGTTCCTTTGTAAAGATCTTAGGCTGCAGCAATTTGACTTGGAGAAATTATACTGTTTTATTTGAGAATTTGATTTGTTTTTATCATCATATTAAAATGAATTACATTTATTTTCTTGTTGTAGATATGCAAGAAGAAACATCAATTTCTTGATTGGGTCTTGATGATGTTGCGAGGAAAACAAAGGCATAGTTCACACACATCAGAATTATAATTCATCATTATAGTTGAATTGATAGGAACCACTTAATAGGGAATTAAATTTCCTGAACCTTATCAGTGGGAATTTCAAACATAGATTACGTTCGTTTTTTGATAAGATTGCACATAGAATTTATGATGCTAAAAAGATTTTCTGCGACATTTATAACTAAAAATTATTTTAAAATAGACCTCCAAATTTCTCAAGTGAAAAGATACCAAGTTACTTTCTGTCCTTTCCTCGAATGTATTGTCAATTATGTGTAGGTTCATCCGAATAGTAAAATAATATAATTCATGCTAATGAATTTTCTGTGACGGTTAATTCTAAAAATCGTTTTAAAATAGACCTCTAAATTTCTTAGGTAAAAAGCTATCAATTTATTTTCATTCCTTTGCTCGTACGTGTTATCAACCAAGTGCAGATTCATCCGAATAATATAGTATAGAACTATTCAGTATCAAAACCTTTCCGTGCCTTAAGTTCTCGTGCAGGGCTTGCAGAGTTGCTTTGAATTTTTAATGAAGAAGACACAAAATTTACGCAACGGTTGTCTCATGATTTTCTTCAATACGAACTTTCATAGCTCCAGAAATTTAATGTTGGAAATGAGGCAAAAAAATGCGGTAAATCGTGAAGAAATAATTCGGTAAGCTGCGAACGTTCTCAGGCAGAGCAATGTATGCGAATACCTGAGTAATATATTAGCTTTACGTTCAAAAATTCCTGCTTAGCTTAATTTTAAGAGCGAGCGAAGTGGTCATGGTCAATGCACTCCACTCGCCCGTAATTTCGGACTAGCTTTAATTTGTGGTCTTATTAAACTGATAAATTACAAACTTTATGCACCCTAAAGCTGCGCCATATTTCACCAGATTCCGAGGCTTAAAGTCACAGATAGCGCAGTCACTTCTTTGCATTAGTAACCAAGATTTCGGGTCCAGTTAATGGCTCTACAGCAAAAGTGAAAACTTAATTTAGAAAATATACTCATATTAAGAGTTCGTTTGCTGCTACCATGTCATGGGATTATCGCTCCCGCAGAACTCGGAAAAATCTTTCAAAGAAATTCAAATTTCTGCGTATAAGGCGCTTAAAAATCAAAATGGAGAATTGTCACTGATACGTGGACGTGTATGACTGAAGATAACAAATATATTTATTTGATAACTGGGCTAACATGAAATTTGAGAGATTATATATGCACTTACGTGAGATTATATGGTTCAAGATTATATGGTTCAAGATTTTATGGTTCAAGATTATATGGTTCAAGATTATATGGTTCAAGATTATATGGTTCAAGATTATTTGGTTCAAGATTATATAGTTCAAGATTATATGGTTCAAGATTGTATGGTTCAAGATTTTATGGTTCAAGATTATATGGTTCAAGATTATATGGTTCAAGATTATATGGTTCAAGATTATTTGGTTCAAGATTATATGGTTCAAGATTTTATGGTTCAAGATTACATGGTTCAAGATTACAAGGTTCAAGATTTAAGACATTACGTTTAACAAAGAATATGGCAAATTTATGTCTTTAAGCCCTTCGTGCTTTAGTAGGGAAATTCATGATATTTAAAAAAATGAAAAGAACTAGGTAGTGACTTTGCAGAAAAATTTCTAAGGCACGAAAGGTTAAGTTAAAGTTCAATATTCAACTCAAATTTAAAATCGATTATTGTTAGCAATTTTTGAAACAGCAAACATTGACTGGATCGCGGCTTTATTTTGGTTTGATTAGGTATTTATAAATATTTACTTTCTGGATACTGGTCGGTCAGCAGAATTACGAAAATTCCCTCCGCGTACTCCGGTGCCCCACATCGCAACCAACGTGGTAGAAAGGGACAAAATAACTTAACTCCGCAAGTTAAAGTAATTAGCTGGATATCGATTAAACGAGTCCAACGACTGTTGACTTTGACTTCAGAAACAAATTGAGTTGGCAAATATCCATGCCTTCGCTTCAAGAGACAATTTTCAATAAACTCACTGCATTGAAAGAACACATGAACAGTTTACTAAAATTTTGCACTTGGTTATTTTTGTCACGAAAACAACCTAGTGGTGCACCGTGAACGGTTACAAAACCGGAACTAAAACAGTGGTTCTTAATCTGGGTTCGATCGAACCACAGGGGCTCGGTGAGTCGAACCCCTGGTTTCAGCATGGTACAGTTTACAGTTCTGTTCAATACAATGATATAAGAGCAGCTTTTTGCGATCATGTGATTTTTCAACCGGGTGCATGTTCAATAAAATAATGTAAGATCGTTCGTTCAATATCGTGAGTACGGCTAACTGCCGCTCTGTAGGATTGTTTGTTCTATACATATGAGTGTGCCTATCATCCAATGAAAATTCAATAGAATGATTTTATAAAATTGTTCGTTCATTAACATGAATGCGCCTAATAGCCTATGCAAAGTCCGAAATTGCGAGTACATTTTTGATTACTTTAAGTCAATGGACTCGAATATTTATTGAACAATTAAACAGCTGCATTTTCACATTAGGAGTAGTCCGTCATTAAACAATTTTAAGAAGGTTCTTTCTTAAGTATCAAACCGCTTGAACTTCACATCCATGCATTCTCCAGGCATAAATTTCAAACTCTCTCATGAGTCAGTGAAATTGAGTCGTAAAGTTACTAAGAAGCAGAGTTTTTTTTCGACAGGACCGTATACTCCGTGCATGTACTCGAGTGCTGCGATCACCCTGCTTGCTTCAAAATAGATCCCTGCAAACTCCAACCAAATTTGTAGCTATGGAAGCATGGCCTGGCATAGAGCACGCAACAAGCTCAGGTTGCTTGCTCGTTCTGTCTCTAAAAAAAAAGTGAACCAATTTCCTAGGGGGAAAATACTTCGCTGTGGAACGAACGTACGTAATTTTAGTTGATGTTGTTCTGGTATTTTCCTGTGTAGACGGAAAATATATCGAAGAGAATTAGTTTATTATTTCAGTAGATGATGTATTGAATGGCTTATTATTTCAATAGATAATGTTTTGAATGGCTTATTATTTGAGTGGATGATGTTTTTGAATGGTTCGTTATTTCAGAACATAATGTTTTGGAAATTTCCTAGGTGGAAAAATATCGCAGAGGAACGAACAGTGCGTAATTTTAGTAGATGTTGTTTTGGTAATTTCCTGTGTTGGAAGAAAATACATCGAAGAGGAGTGGTTTATTATTTCAATAGATGATGCTTCAAATGTTTCATTATTTTAGTAAATGATGTGGCAATTTCTTAGATAGAAAGTACATCGAAGAGGAACTGTAGACAATTTTAGTAGATCATGTTTTGGTAATTTCCTTGGATGCAAACTTCGAAGAGAAATTGTTCCTTTTTCCAATAGATGATGTTTTGATAATTTCCTTGGATGCAAACATCGAAGAGAAATTGTTCCTTTTTCCGATAGATTATATTTTGATAATTTCCTTGGATGCAAACTTCGAAGAGAAATTGTTCCTTTTTCCAATAGATAATGCTATGGTTATTTCCTAGGTAGCAAACATCGAAGACGAACATTTCATTGTTCCAAAAGATGATGTTTTGGAAATTTGCTAGATTGAAAATACATCGAAGAGGAAAGGTTTACAATTCCAATAGACTAAAAGTAAATTGAGATTAAAGTTTTGTAATTTCCTGAGTAAAAAACACATCAAAAAAGAACGGCTTACGATTCTAAAGAGGATTTTTTACTATTAAATATTCGCAAGCAAGCATTGTTCTGTAGTCTGTGTAGATCAAACAAATTTGTAATGCAAAATCTATTTTTCTAAAATCTTTGACAAGACGGGTTTTCTGTAACTTTTCTATTTATAGAAGTTCAGGAGCAGTGATAGTTTGAAGGCTTTACAAATTTTACCTAAAGATTTAATCATATTATGCAGTGGTGTTTTAATGTTTAGTAATTTAGCTAAGTAGGCCAGGAGAAATCTTTCCTGCATCTAGATATACGCACGAAGAATGTTATGAAAACATTCGCTGAAATAAGTCCGCAAAAACAGAGCAGAATACAAAAGCATCTCCAAAATGAGCAGCCTAAACTCTAAGAATCTTTGCAATTTTACGTCTTGAAGTGGAACGTTTAATTACTGTCATAAATTTTACGACAGTGGTAAAATTTAACCCGCAAGGGTTTTTTCAACTGCCCATAAAGTTGACGACGCACGTTCATCCGTAACGAGGCGCGTCTCGAAGAAACGAACGCATTTTTGCGCAGAAACGCGGGTTGATCAAATCCCAAGCTCTCTAATTACATCACAGCTAGGGATTTTCGCAGCTGTGAGCCGTAATTTGGAATGCTGTAAAAAAGCGGACTTTTGCGCTGCTTGGTCGCAAATTGCTGCCTTAATTACATACACCATCTTGCGATGAATCCATTACTGTCATACCAGCAAAAGACGGACTTGTTTCAAAGAAAAATGACTCGGAGAGACTTGGTGTTAGAAATTCCAGGCCAGTTAAAGCAGTGATAACTGTGTTCTGATGCATGAAACCCCCGAGAAAATCTACTCACTCTTTGACTGCCCGGTATTCATTTAGTTCGTTTTAGTGTAGGCTTTTTTGATATAGATAAAACTTAAACCAAAAAATAACATTTGGCTTAAGAAGTTAGACGTCTTAAAAGGACAGACAATTTAGTTGCTCCCGAAATTTTAACAAACATACGTGCATAATCGTCGGTCAAAGATGAGTACATTTTTTGGGGATATCCTGTAGGTAAGGTATATTTTATGTTTTTAGAAAGCTTCACATTTTCTGAGCAGTGATGAGTACCTTTTTATAACCCGAAGCGTTAGCATATGCCATATACGAGCATTTTTAGCTATTGATGTTTTTTTTATCCTAAAAGTGTCGAAATAAAATCGGTTAGGTGCGCTACTGAGTTTTGATAAGCTAATTATGCTCGTGAAGGAATTTTTAGTTACACTACAATTTCTTCTGTCAAAAATACACTCATATGCATTGCATTTTGAACCAACTTTCCATTTTTCATTTTATTTTATACTCAAAAATTGACTCTTACGCATTGAATTACGTACCAAGTTTACATTTTCAAATTCATTTTACACTCAAAAATGAACACAAATGCATTGAATTTGGTACAAAGTGTTTGTTTTCCAATTCATTTTATTTAATATCTTGTAGTATCTCAATATAGGCCTTTCAGGCATGATGTCCTTATCACACTTGGTTTGGGATATCGCGGCACCGGCGGAAGCGTCTTAACCGCAAGACGGAGCCGACGGAAGCGCTGGTTGAGGATTGCCCTATGTCTGTATCGTACTTGGGTTCAAATGGGTCGGAAGCGCCCTGACCGCACGCGCCGGAAACCGTGCCTTGGGAGCGCATCGCATTGGTCTGCACCGGAAGAGCATTGTTTAACTTCCGAGCGCTATAGCTTATAAGCAGTGTCGGTGTTTGGATGATTCAGTACAAGAATAGGAACCTAGCTAAGAGTTTCCTTTTCATACTCCTGAAGTTAACGCTTCAGTTACGGTAGTTACAGCTACCGATACTGTAGTTTGCAGCTACAATTACTAATCCTAATATCGTGATGAAAAACCACGATATAACAAATGGCGACGACTCTTCGAATCTCCAAAGTAAATTTGAACGTTACAAGTGCTCCGAAATTAAGATGGCGCATTCTACAGTTTGCTGTCTTCAATTCGACGTTGTAGTGGAAACAGTGAGTAATATCTACAACGATTCAAGTACAGTGTGCAGACGTTCTTCAGAAGGCGGGAAACAATGGTGGTAACAAAGCTAGTGTTATAGTTGAAGCTTCGCCTGTAAACATCATTACTGATCTACAACGAAGAATTTAACCTACGCTACATATGAGGAACTTGAAGGAAAGTTCATCCAACAATTTAAAATCAAGAAATCCACTGTTGGCGCATCTGTTACATTTCTAAACAGAGAGCAAAGTGTTAATGAATCCATACAAATTTATGCTAAAACGTTAAATGATTTAGCATCTTCGTGCAACTACGAAAAGTGCGGTCGCGATCGTCTCTTGAGAGGTGCGTTTGTGGCCGGTCTACATTCAGCGCAAATTCTCAGCGCGGTTCTACAGAAGTGTGACAGCAAGTCCTTCAACGAATGCGTTGAACATGCAAAACTCAGTGAACAGTAAAGCTTCGACGCTCCAGATATTATTCGTGAGGATTCACGTTCATCGTTTTTCACTACAGAAAAACTACAGCCGAATTACATATGCATTCGCTGCAGAACTAGGCAGAAGCACCTTACAAAGAATTGCTATGCCCTAAAATTAAATTAATAAAATGCAAAAAATGTGGAAAATAGGCCACATTTCTAAAGTTTGCAATTTACGACTGCAGCACGACCTCCTCCTGTTAAGCCTACACGAAGGGGACCTACACGAGAAGAATTTGACGCAGCTCGCACTTACATAGTGCAGCTGGAAAGGAGCGGTACTCAGTGCAACGTCAGAAGAGAAGATGTGTCAATGAAGAGTTCAAGTACGCCTCCACAGCGGAAGAACGAAGTTATTCTACAAAAGCCTAGGAACGATACTTGTGTCGGTAACTATGTTCATAATTTCTCTGATGTACAAACTAATTACGCGTTATTTCAGTCACATTGTATTCCTCAAAGTGTCACAAAACTTACTCCCTCTGTTGCGCTCAACAATCGTAAAATTGTTACTTCTAGAGATAGAGTCATCCTAAATGTTCTGTGTACAGGTCTAAGCCTATGTATGTAACTCAATTTGATGTCGGTGATCATGTTCTTGCTCTGAAGTTAAGAAATGGTCCCAAGTGGCTGAAGGGAATTATTGTTAGTAAAGTAGCTGTTAATGTCTTTCATGTTCTAATATTAGCATTGAATGTAATCTTGAAGAGACATTCAAATCAGTTGTTGCACAGTAGTTTGGGATCTATCCGTAGTGGGGAAACAGAGACTCCTGCTTTGCAACCTGTTAGCAGTTCACCTGTACAAAATGAACCTCGTAAATCAAGTAGAATAACTAAACCTGTAATGCGAATAGGTTGCTGAGTCTTCCTTCCTTGTGTTAAATATTCATCTAAAGGGAGGGAAATTGTAGTATCTCAATATAGGCCTTTCAGGCATGATGTCCTTATCACACTTGGTTTGGGATATCGCGGCACCGGCGGAAGCGTCTTAACCGCAAGACGGAGCCGACGGAAGCGCTGGTTGCGGATTGCCCTATGTCTGTATCGTACTTGGGTTCAAATGGGTCGGAAGCGCCCTGACCGCACGCGCCGGAAACCGTGCCTTGGGAGCGCATCGCATTGGTATGCACCGGAAGAGCATTGTTTAACTTCCGAGCGCTATAGCTTATAAGCAGTGTCGGTGTTTGGATGATTCAGTACAAGAATAGGAACCTAGCTAAGAGTTTCCTTTTCATACTCCTGAAGTTTACGCTTCAGTTACGGTAGTTACAGCTACCGATACTGTAGTTTGCAGCTACAATTACTAATCCTAATATCGTGATGAAAAACCACGATATAACATATCTGCTTAGTGAAAATAACCACAAGTTCTGCTACAGGCTATTGTGATCCTTGACGTTGAATTTTCATGAATACAAGAGAAGAAGAATTAATTTTGAAAATCTTAGTTTTTGTTAAATTTTCAGTTACAGAACGTGTGGCAAAATGAGAAATCGATTTAAGCTCTTCCCGTTTTTGTTTCCACTCCATCTAATGAATTTTATTTTAATAATTTACAAGAGCCATTTACCCGAGTTGAGTTTTATGGAGTTATTAAGCATGAATATAAAAGTTAAGTTATCAATAAATTGCAAGAGTTTTTTCTGTTCAGGGACGACCTCCAAAATATTGAGAAAGTCATTTTTGCAGTTCATAAAAACTGCACACCATCCCACAATTTCCACAGAGCAACATCCAAAGCAGTAGTCTTTGAGCTAAAATTAAATACCACAGCAAATGTTCTTTTCTTTGGTATCGAAGTAAAATTAAATATTGCAGCAAATGTTCGGTTCTTTGGTATCGAAGTAAAATTAAATATTGCAGCAAATGTTCTGTTCTTTGGTATCGAAGTGAAATTAAATATTGCAGCAAATGTTCTGTTCTTTGGTATCGAAGTGAAATTAAATATTGCAGCAAATGTTCTGTTCTTTGGTATCGAAGTAAAATTAAATATTTCAGCAAATGTTCTGTTCTTTGGTATCGAAGTAAAATTAAATATTGCAGCAAATGTTCTGTTCTTTGGTATCGAAGTAAAATTAAATATTGCAGCAAATGTTCTGTTCTTTGGTATCGAAGTAAAATTAAATATTTCAGCAAATGTTCTGTTCTTTGGTATCGAAGTAAAATTAAATATTGCAGCAAATGTTCTGTTCTTTGGTATCGAAGTGAAATTGAATATTGCAGCAAATGTTCTGTTCTTTGGTATCGAAGTGAAATTAAATATTGCAGCAAATGTTCTGTTCTTTGGTATCGAAGTAAAATTAAATACCACAGCAAATGTTCTGTTCTTTGGTATCGAAGTAAAATTAAATACCACTGCAAATGTTCTGTTCTTTGGTATCGAAGTAAAATTAAATATTGCAGCAAATGTTCTGTTCTTTGGTATCGAAGTAAAATTAAATACCACAGCAAATGTTCTGTTCTTTGGTATCGAAGTAAAATTAAATATTGCAGCAAATGTTCTTTTCTTTGGTATCGAAGTAAAATTAAATATTGCAGCAAATGTTCTGTTCTTTGGTATCGAAGTAAAATTAAATATTGCAGCAAATGTTCTGTTCTTTGGTATCGAAGTGAAATTAAATATTGCAGCAAATGTTCTGTTCTTTGGTATCGAAGTGAAATTAAATATTGCAGCAAATGTTCTGTTCTTTGGTATCGAAGTAAAATTAAATATTGCAGCAAATGTTCTGTTCTTTGGTATCGAAGTGAAATTAAATATTGCAGCAAATGTTCTGTTCTTTGGTATCGAAGAGAAATTAAATATTGCAGCAAATGTTCTGTTCTTTGGTATCGAAGTAAAATTAAATATTGCAGCAAATGTTCTGTTCTTTGGTATCGAAGTAAAATTAAATATTGCAGCAAATGTTCTGTTCTTTGGTATCGAAGTAAAATTAAATTTTGCAGCAAATGTTGTGTTCTTTGGTATCGAAGTGAAATTAAATATTGCAGCAAATGTTCTGTTCTTTGGTATCGAAGTAAAATTAAATATTTCAGCAAATGTTATGTTCTTTGGTATCGAAGTAAAATTAAATATTGCAGCAAATGTTCTGTTCTGTGGTATCGAAGTAAAATTAAATATTGCAGCAAATGTTCTGTTCTTTGGTATCGAAGTGAAATTAAATATTGCAGCAAATGTTCTGTTCTTTGGTATCGAAGTAAAATTAAATACCACAGCAAATGTTCTGTTCTTTGGTATCGAAGTAAAATTAAATATTGCAGCAAATGTTCTATTCTTTGGTATCGAAGTGAAATTGAATATTGCAGCAAATGTTCTGTTCTTTGGTATCGAAGTGAAATTAAATATTGCAGCAAATGTTCTGTTCTTTGGTATCGAAGTAAAATTAAATACCACAGCAAATGTTCTGTTCTTTGGTATCGAAGTAAAATTAAATACCACTGCAAATGTTCTGTTCTTTGGTATCGAAGTAAAATTAAATATTGCAGCAAATGTTCTGTTCTTTGGTATCGAAGTAAAATTAAATACCACAGCAAATGTTCTGTTTTTTGGTATCGAAGTAAAATTAAATATTGCAGCAAATGTTCTGTTCTTTGGTATCGAAGTGAAATTAAATACCACTGCAAATGTTCTGTTCTTTGGTATCGAAGTAAAATTAAATATTGCAGCAAATGTTCTGTTCTTTGGTATCGAAGTAAAATTAAATACCACTGCAAATGTTCTGTTCTTTGGTATCGAAGTAAAATAAAATATTGCAGCAAATGTTCTGTTCTTTGGTATCGAAGTAAAATTAAATATTGCAGCAAATGTTCTGTTCTTTGGTATCGAAGTAAAATTAAATATTGCAGCAAATGTTCTGTTCTTTGGTATCGAAGTGAAATTAAATATTGCAGCAAATGTTCTGTTCTTTGGTATCGAAGTGAAATTAAATATTGCAGCAAATGTTCTGTTCTTTGGTATCGAAGTAAAATTAAATATTGCAGCAAATGTTCTGTTCTTTGGTATCGAAGTGAAATTAAATATTGCAGCAAATGTTCTGTTCTTTGGTATCGAAGTAAAATTACATATTGCAGAAAATTTTCTGTTCCTTGTTATCGAAGTAAAATTGAACATTGCAGCAGGAACTGGGGCCAAATGTTCTGTTCTTTGGTATTGAAGTGAAATTAAATATTGCAGCAAATGTTCTGTTCTTTGGTATCGAAGTAAAATTACATATTGCAGAAAATTTTCTGTTCTTTGTTATCGAAGTAAAATTGAACATTGCAGCAGGAACTGGGGCCAAATGTTCTGTTCTTTGGTACCAGCCCAAGTTCCACTCCGCTATACACGCTAATCACGCACAGGCACGTAAGTACAAGTTTAACTGCTAAGTAGAAGTTAAAAAAAATTACTGTGGCGTCATCAACAGATTTTAAACGCTCACCTGCGTAATACCTGCACGAGTGTATAAATTTTTCATCATCTCATTGAAATTCATCGTCAATGAATGAAAACGCTTAGAAATTATTCTTAAAATTATTATTCTGAATTATTATTCTTCAAAATTATTCTCAGTGAAATTCGCTTTCACTGATTGAACATACTAAAAAATGATACCTCAAAATTATTTTTCAAAATTATTCCCAGAAAAAAATACGGTCACTAAATATAAACACTCAAAAACTATTCTCCACAAAACACAGGCTGTGGAGGCTGAAGTATTTTATTATTAAGTCGCAAAATAAAGTTATAGAAAATTTGACTATTTCCCCTAATTTAAAACAACCGCTAAAATAGAAAGTGTTCACAAAGAAATTCACTTTGTTTAACGTGCTAGGAATGATTTTTTGTTGTACGAAACCAAATCGGTGAGCACGAAGTTTAATTTCGAGTGAAAATGGAGTTTTCAAAACTGACGACATTTCCCCCCTCACACAAAAAAAAAATTCAGGAAATCAACTTCCTTGCCACCAGAGCTGTCTTTCACAAAAGTTCAGCAAAAATACGCCCTCATTTCAAAAGCACCGATCAAAAACCGCAGTCAAATTCCAAGGAAAACTTGAGCCGCAAACGAGAAACTCGAGTCACTTTGAGGATTTTCGAAGGACATCGGAGCGAATTTTTGACACCTCTCCCATACGCGCCGTATCTGCGCTGTTCTTTGTAGCTGCCACGATCATGAGTCGTCAAAAACCGGCACCAACTTCCGGCGGGCTCAAGATTTTTGCCAAGTTTTTCACGAATTTTTCTGTACAAGATCCAAGAAAACAAGCCAGGAAACGCGTCCGAGGAACTCAAGTTTGAAGTTGTGTGATTTTTGATGTTCATTCTGCCTATCACGTCCTGGTGTACACTGTGCACCGTCACTTCTGTCTGACATCACGTCCTGGTGTACACTGTGCATCGTCATCTCTGTCTAACATCACGTCCTAGTGTGCACTGTGCACCGTCATCTCTGTCTAACATCACGTCCTGGTGTGCACTGTGCACCGTCACTTCTGTCTAACATCACGTCCTAGTGTGCACTGTACACCTCACCTCTGTCTAGCATCACGTCCTGGTGTGCACTGTGCACCGTCACCTCTGTCTAACATCACGTCCTAGTGTGCACTGTGCACCGTCACCTCTGTCTAACATCACGTCCTAGTGTGCACTGTGCACCGACATCTTTGCCTAACACTGCATTCTGGCTTAATTTTCTGTGCAATTTTTTTAAATATCAAATGGCATCTCGAAAATTATTCTGCTTCAATAAAATTCCACGAAGAACAAATTGACCCTCAGTGTTTGAGGTGTAGTTTGCGTTGCAGAAAATAAAAAAGTGTCGCTAAGCTTTTTTTTTAACTAACCAGCGGAAAATTACTTGGTATTTCAATTAATATAATATTTCAGTCGACGGATAACAAATGCAATATTCATATCGATATAAATATATTTTCCAAAATAACATCAGATTAATGCTTGTTTTGCTAGCAGGAAATGTTCTTGACATTGCAATGAATTTTCCGGCAGAATGATACAAACTACAGTATTAATGTACAATAATATACATCAATAATATTTTGATACAGATGATGTACACTGAGGAAAGATATTCAGGGTGAAATACTGATCGTGCTTCTCGCACTTCATACATGCGAGGTGTTCTCAAGAAAATGCGCTCATTCTGTGACTTCCTACCCAGTCTAACTTTTTCGCCGGAACATGCATGGTTTTCGCCGCCCAACTAATTTAATTACTTGGGCGGTAAAAATTTAGGCTGCCTAATATTCATGTATTTGTTTTGGTGTCGGTGCTTACAGACGTAGAAGCAAGTCTGATGAGTACAATCAAAGATAATATTATAAATTAGGGAAAATTAAATGTCATAAAATTAAACTTTGTTGTATCTGAAACGAAAAAATAAAATACAATAGTTTAATCTTCATCACAGGTTAAGTATATTTTTAGGAACAGAAAATAATATAATTTTATATTAACATAATATATATATGTTTACATATATCAGTTAAATTTATTATAAACATGAATAATATAATACTGAAAGAAAAATAAGTTGAGAAGCGCAAGAAGAATTAAGAAATACTTATGTTATAGTTAGTTATTGCGTAGAGATTTGCCATCACATTTTGTTACTCATTCTGAGAAGTGAAAAGTGTTCGTATTCTTTTTGTACGCCACAAAATTTCGAGCTAGTTAATCGTCACTATTAAAATTTCCAAGCCTGGGGAAATATTTATAATACCAAGTAAAAAATTCTTGATTGGCATCGGATGATATTTTGCAAAACTATTTGTTATTCAAATACAGCCGCTAAAATGTCATGCTTTCGTTAAATAAATTAATTAAATAAAAATACACAAGCGATTACCTGAGAGTCTAAATGGAATAATTTAAAGTTAGTTCAAAAATTATCAAGAATTTCTTCGGAAGGATATAAAAGTTTACACAAAATATTACCGAATTTAGATTAAAAAACTTGAAACTTTTCAAAGAAGTGCCAGAAAATTTTTACTAACATACAATGGAATGCATTTAAAAATAGATTTTCTTCTCAGTAATTTGAAAGGAAATGATAAACAAAAAACTCAGCATGAAAGGAAATGATAAACAAAAAACTCAGCATGAGCATTTGACTTGCATTTAGTCCGCTTTCAAAAACGAAAACCAAAGTAAATTAAAATAAAATCCCAGCAAAGCGAGCTCAGCGACCCCAAAAAAGCGACCTCAGTCAGCCAAGACAAACACATTTTCCCTACAGCCAAAATACCTCACCCATTTAGTAGACCGGGATCGATACGAGTGTGACTGGGGTAGGCGAAAGATGCATCTATTAACCGTAGAACAAGCGGGCGCCAAATCTGCGAGCATGTTGTGCCAGACCTGCTAGTGTTTACTGAAGAGGAATTAATCGGACCATTAAGACAGTTTATCCAGGGCTAGCTGGCCAGCGTTGATAGGCTGTAGGTGGTGTTTGCATGCCAAGGTAGTGTGGCACGAGCGTGATATTGTCTCTGGGCCAAAATTTAACTATAGCCATCAAGTCACCGCTCAGCTCGTAAATGAATTGTTTAGAGGCCATGCAGGCTGTACCCGCCTCACACCTACGCGGTTTGTCTGGAATAGTTGAGTGTTGTAACGTGAGGATTTTATTTTGATGCTAGTGTACACGGCCCGTCAAAAATAATAGGAATCGATATTTTGCTTGAATAAAGCTTCCAGAAGTGGATGACCATCAAAAATATCCATCCTAATTGCACCCGCGATTAAAATATTCTTGCACTGGTGAAGCTCGTATCACAAATGCGGTTATTAGACATCCTATGAGGTTGTCTGAGAGGCTGGAGAAGCCGATACCAATGAAATATATCAATAAATAAACACAAAGGTTTATTATTAGGTAAGATGGCAATTATACTTGAATTTGTGATCTTTCAGGAGTTTTTAGAAAAATAAGGAATTGCTGATTAGAGCCTTCACGAGTTTTTCTGAAATAGTTCATGAGTGCCATTAATGATGGAATTTATCTGAAAATAACAATCATCCCTTAATTTTTCCTAGCATAAGTTTATATATCAGTATATAAAATTGCTGAGTAACTCTAACGCTGAATCATTTTTTTAAAAAATTAAGAAGTATTTGTTGAGTTGAAATGCAATTATTGCTATTACCTCGAGCCCATAATGAAAGTGAGACCAGTATCAATAATTTTTTTGTGGTCAGCCGCAGCTGTTGAGCCTGAAAACCTTTCAAGTATGTTTAATTTACTTTGTTCGGGGATTATAATACGATATATTATATTTGTATATTTCTATATTCCCGGTTATTATAATATAATAACGGGGAATCAAAACTGCTTGTGGATATCAGGATGAACGTCGAGACTTATGGAAATTGTAATGATGAACATAGAAACCTATGTTAAATGTAATAATGAACATCGAGAATTATGGAAAGTGAATTGATCAACATCGAGATTTATGGAAAGTGTATTGATGAACATCGAGATTTATGGAAAGTGTATTGATGAACATCGAGATTTATGGAAAGTGTGTTGATGTGCATCAAGATTTATGGAAAGTGTATTGATAAATATAGAGATTTATGTTAAGTGCTTTGATAAACATGGAGATTTATGGAAAGTGTATTGATAAACATAGAGAGTGAACCTGTAACTATTAACTTTGCAAAGACAGCAAAAAATATCGATTAAAATGAAAATAACGATACCACTCTCAATTAAGTAAAAACTTTTATCACACAGCTGTAATAAAAAACAAGAAAATAAAAAAAATAAAACGAAACCACTCTCAAGAACATAAACGTGTTCCATATTTAATTTCACGTACAAGAAATCAACGTCTTCTGCAAAATATTTTTTGTACAAGAAATTCCACAGAACAACTCGTATACTTGTTCGATATCTTGTATAAATAACTCTACGTATTTTGCATGAAATTTCTTGTAGAAGAAATTCCACAGAACTGCACGACTGCATCGAGCTTCCATTTTAGTTTACTTGTATACAAGGTTTGTCTGGAAGCGTGTTTGTCTGGTTTGTCACAAACTCGCTCAGTGTTCGATTTTTTTGTACAAAAGATCGACTTGTACCTTACATTTCTTGTAGAAGAAATTGCCCAGAACAACTCTTACACATACCCTGCTGAACTGCAGGACTGCATTGCGCTTCCGTTTGAGTTCCACAAAACACGTTTCGAAGTTGTCGGAAAGCTGCGCGCAGCACCTGCTTCAGATTTATATCCTGATATGAAAAGTCCTGACGGATTGCAGATGCCAACAAACAAGTTTGACGAAGACAAACGTCTCACGGTAGCGCGCCTGAGATCGATTTCCAGGCATTTTTTCCCGGTGTTAAACGCTAAAAGTTATTTCTTCCATCTTTTCATAAACGTTAAAAGTAATTTCTCCATCATTTCGGATACGTTAACATTTATTTCTTCCTTCATTTCATAAACGTTAAAAGTAATTTCTCCTTCATTTCATAAACGTTAAAATAAGTTTCTTCCATTATTTCATAAAAATCTCTTTCATCCATCATTTTCATAAATGTTAAAAGTTATTTCCTCCATCAGTTCGTTTTATTTCTGGTGGCATTTGGTACAGTTTTATATGTACAACACCAACTCGTGTGAACCTAAATTAATACGGATGAATGTTAGCTAGGTTATTCCGCTAATACAGAGCTGTTTTTTAAGGAATGATTTTCATATGTTTTTGAGTGGTAAAAAGAAATTTTGCGGGGTAAGAAATAGTTATTTTTTTTTTTTTGGGTGGAGGAGGAAGAGGGTAAGAAATGGATATTTTTGGGTGGAAAGGAGAGAGAGAATAAGAATTTTTTAGAAAGTGGAGAGGGGTAAGAGAGAGAATGGTAAGAAATGTTTTTTTTGTTTGGGGCTTAAAAGAGGGGAGGGGGCTAAGAAATGTTTTTTTTTTGTTTTTGGGTAGAGGAAGAGGGAGGGAAGGAGGGGTGGATGGGGGGGAGGGAGGGGGGTTAGGGAATAAAAAGTACAGATGTAAAACGGCTCCGGAACATCAGTTACAAAGGCGAAAATATAACACCAGATTTGTTAGCTGTTCTTTAAACTATCATTCGTTTGCTTGTCAAATTATGGCTGTGGTTGTTTACAGTTCATGATTTTCACAAGCAGACTTTTCACATTTTAAATTCATTTTATGTATTATGATGAGAATGAAATAATGTTTTCATTTCGCTGCTACATAATCTAATTAATTATCTTTTATGTCTTTCTGTTGTAGAACATTAATTTAGGTATTTAAACTAAATTTCTGTTTTCCCTCTAGGGGTCTAGCTTGAAAGAATGCAATTTTTCAGCAATTTTTCATATTGCAAGTTGTTTATGAGTCCATTTAAATTGCACGTTTTTACGTTTTTTCAAATATTCTGCTCTCGGCGCAAAAAACATTGTTCGACATAAAAATATTTATATGTAATCAATCTACTTTAGCTGCAAAAAATCTAAAGCCACGAACGGTGCGATAATTTTATTTCATATAATGATAAAAGTATATAACATATCATAAACATTTACCAAAATATTTCAAATATTACTTTAAATCACCGTCTAAACATTTGAAATTCGCGCTCTAAGTCTACCGAATTAATTACACTAAGAATCGCACACTCTAATTGCGTTTGCCTTGATCGAAAATTCTTGTTATTTATCTTGTGCTTGAATTTATTTTGTTCGTCTTGAATTTTGCCTTCTTGATGGATTCATTTATTTTTCTTGAGCTCAAATTTTATTCCTTTTTCTTGAATTTTGTTTTCTGCCTGAATTCATGAATTTCTACATGCACATCTTCAGGTTTATATCACCTCAAAATATTCAAAAATTTAATATTAATTAAGAACTTTTAACGAGGAATATATCTGAGGATCAAAGTATCTAAGCTAATCTGATATTTATAACAAGTGGTATCTGATTATTGCATAGAATACAGTTTTAACATCCCGTATTATGACATAAATATCGCTTATCATTCAGTCAATATCGTTTTTCATATGAATGATATCGCACATTTTAGTATTGTAATAGCTTATCATGGCTCTTATATCGCATATTTCTATTTATTTCTCAGTTCCACTTATTATAGAATATATATCGCTTGTGAAGCTATCAAGATCGCTTGGCATGGCATTAATATTGCTTATTATAGTAATAATGGTGCATCTGAGAAACAAGATGCAAAACCGTGCGTTTTGACTTGAATTTAGTATTCGCTTAACTCTAATATCATTTCATACCACAATTTTCGGAAACGCAGTATTACTTGTAAGTTCAGGTAAATTTATCGAATGTGAACATTTTCGTAAATATGTCGATAAGTAAACATTTATGAAAATTTCTCGATAAGTGAACATTTTCGTAAATATCTCGATAAGTAAACATTTATGAAAATATCTCGATAAGTGAACATTTTCGTAAATATCTCGATAAGTAAACATTCATGAAAATTTCTCGAGAAGTGAATATTTTCGTAAATATCTCGATAAGTGAACATTTTCGTAAATATCTCGATACGTGAATATTTTTGCAATCATCTAAAACGTGAATATTTTCGTAGACATCTCAATATCTGAAAATTTTCATAAATATCTCAAACGATGCATATTCCTTGACATCTCGAATGCAAAAGTTTTCTGTCGTAAATTGCAACGCACAAAGCAAGACGAGATGACATTACTTTGTCATGCCAGCCTCGACGAGCTCCTGCAAACATTACCTGAATTTTCTATTCCCCGCAGGGGAGAATCTCAGATAACTTGAGAGCTTGTTTTTTCTAAATCCCCTGCGATCGTATTACAGGTACATTAGGAAATCTTTCTTCGTTCCTTCCTCGCAAAAATGTGTACTATGTGCATTACGATCTTACGCTTTCAGTCTGATGTGTAAAAAATCACGGGAAGATTCGCTTTTCAATTTGACAAACACAAGTTCACGGGAAGATTCGCATTTCAATTTGACAAACATACTTTGATGGGAATATCCGCTTTCCAGTTTGGCAAGCAAAGTTCAAAAGAAGATGCGCTTTTCAATTTGACAAACACAAGTTCACGGGAAGATCTAATTTTCAATACGATAAACACAATTTCATTGGAATTTCGGCTTTTAACTTTGACAAACACAAGCTCAAGAGAGATCCTCTTTTCAATCCGACAAACACAAGTTCACGGGTATACCCAGTTTTCAATCCAACAAACACAAATTCACGGGAAGATCCACTCTTCAATCTGACAAACAAGTTCACGGGAAGATCTCCAACTCCCGTCGCTCTTCCATGCTATTTTGAGCGCACCCGAAATCACGGAGGCGGACTTTCGTATTTCTCATCGCATAATTACCAGCAAGAACGCGACGTAAAAATTTACCCTTCTCATTAAAGTGGCAGAGGAAGGCTGAAATTAATAACGAGTTGTTGGCAAAGCCCTTCGCTTAATGGAACATGAGCAGGACGTGCTGGCAGTAGCAAGGACACTGTAATTTTCAGAGAAAATCCAGTAATGGAAACTGACGTCGCTTGATGTGTTCCACGCCATTAGTTTCGAGAAAGTAATGCTGTTAAAAAGACGCCAGTCTCATAGAAATGATTGTCGTCGTACTTGATAGCTTTGGAGTGCGTGACGATGCGTTTTACTTTCATCCACTCATTCGACAACTTGACCCAAGGTAGGTACGAGGGAGCTTTAAAACCTGGTTTTTATGTTTTTTACGATATTGATGGTCTACTGAAAGGATTAGGAGGAGCGAACCGTTTCAGCAAACCACTCGCAAAAATAATATGCATACGCTGGTATGTATCATTGATACATAATAAGTGTTGGTAAATGGAAGTATAATATGGAAGTGTGCACTATTGAGGCTTGGTAAGTATGAGAATATGGGCGTATAATTTGCTAGTATATTTATCGATGCATAATAAGTCTAAGTACTCATATAATAACTAATAATACGCCAGTATGTCTCATTTATACATAATAAGTGTTAATGTTTGGACGTATAACATGCTAGTATTGATTATAGATGCATGATAAGCGTAAGTATAAGGACGTTTAACATGCTAATGTGTATTACTAATGCATAAGAAGTATATCATATGATATGCTATTATGTATAACGTATAAAATAGTAAATACTGATATTTTTCATCGCACAGGCAGAAAAAATACGATACGCAAGCAAACTCGCAGAAATGGGCTAGAGTATCGAGTTATGACTAAAAATATATTGATTATTTAGTATTTCATGACGCATATACATGAGATAAAAACTGTTAATTAGTATCACTCTGAATATTTATAGTGTATTTGTGTTTATGCATTTTTTCAGTATTTTTTCAGTCGAATCAGTTTTTTGAGTGAAGTGTTTTTTTCATTTTTTTGTAAGAGTAATCTTGTTATCTTCCGCCCTAGCGCAATATCTTCTCGCTTCTGTTACTTCACTCCCTCGGCCAGATGATAATTTCAAGTTTTCGTTGCAGTAATATATTACATGTCAGTGTACGCGTGCCGTCAAAAATGATGGGATTCGATATTTTTCTATGTATAAATCGTCCAAATGTGGACTCCAAACAAATATATCCATCCTAACTGTACCCGCCATTAAAATATTCTTGTACTTGTGCACTGGTGATACTCGTATCACAGATACGGTCATTGAGCGTCCTTGTGAGCGTCACAGAGAGACGGAAGAAGCGAACACCAAACAAATATTTAAATAAATAAACACACCGAAGATATTATTAGGTGAGATATAAGAATTTTTATGTTTGCTTTTGGTAGAAGAAGTATCTCGGCATATCTACTAAAAGTTTTCAAACCCTCATTAGCCCTGTTCTATAGAAAATCAACGAAGAATCGAAAATGATTTAACTTTGCTGCTTAGAATCCTCAAAATGGTTAGAAATCTCAGACCGCTGGTGTGTCGTAACAATTTCCATGAACGAGCTTGTAGGTATAGAAGGCATTGGGGGGGGGGGGGGGGGGTATCCCCGTATCACAGATACGCTCATAAAGTTCTTACAACTATGCAAGTCAAGATTTTCGGTGGCTACGGACAGAAATTAAGCATGCATATATACTTAAACATACATATACATATATATATATATACATTCATATATATACACATTTATATATATATATATTTATATCGTACGTCCTACAAGAACCCGAACAGAGCATTTATTTTCCCGTATCAGTAATACCCGTAATTATTTCCCTTATCAGTAGTAATTAGTAATACCGTATAATTTTGCTTCAAATTAAATACTTATTGTATTCTTATGATGTTGTAAAGGATTCTGAAAAATAAATCCTCGTTACGGGTTTTTGTGGGACATAGTGTATAAATATATGAAGGCTATTTCCATAATGAATGATGCGCATTTTTCAAGAATTTCAAAACGACTTTGCTAGCACCAAAACAGAAGATTACGAATTTCAAATAATTTCAGATTGAAACTATTTCAATTGGAAATGCGTAACATTTTCCTTGTAAAAAGCTAGCTCGAAGTCCAGAGAGTCGCAGCTATTATGTGCAGCAATTCCAGAGAAACACTTCCAGAAAACGTCACATCAGCTTTAATATAATTCAGCACTGATAAAGGGAACATGCTTGACAGGTGCGTCAAAGGAAACTTACAAGCTCTTAAGCGTCTTTGATCAAGAGTGTTAGAAGCGTTTGACATATGTTCGTTTCTGATATTTAAATTCATGTGCTTCCGTCAGATTCATATGGCACTAAAAAATTGTTGAAATTTCAACAGCGTCAACGATGAACGTATCCATTAACACTGAATATTAACGAAAATATGTGTGTTCAAAAAGCGTTCACGAAAAACGTGTTCACAGATTTTTAGTATTTGTAATATGAATACATAACGCGAACACCGTGCTTCACTCCCTCCGGGCGTTGTTCTCTGGTGTATCTGTCGGCGATGTGTCTTCAGATTCAGATATACATATTTTTTTAGCTTTTATTCCTTCAAGAAGCAGCAATTTTAGTAGGCTGAAATTGTGCCATAGATACTTAAAATCACGAAGGTAGAATTCTGAAACTCAACTACACATCGGATTTCTTTATTTGGCCTAGCTTTCAGCCAAGGAAATATTTAAAGAATCCTTTGTCTTGCTGAGTTTTAAATTCCTACATTCATAAGGAAAAAAAACGTCCGTCCCCATCCCGTCTAAAAATTTAATTCAGCGGGCGTATATCATTGGAGACGATATAAAAATTTTATTTTCGAATTTTTCAAGTTCACACATTTCAATTTCATCTGGCATTAAAGTTAGAAGAAATTCACTTAACATTCTTTTATTAAAACTTAGTCAATCGTTGGAAGTTCAATATCTCTTTAGTCTATTTAAGATATTACCCTTTTTATGGACTACAGAGATATTGAACAAAATATTCTATTGTGTTTCAGGAGTGCGAAGTTTTTTGCGTAATCTTTGAATTTATTAATTATTATCTGATGCAAAAATCGACTTCATCAACCTTGGAAAATATTCAAAGTTTTTACAAGGAAATAAATTTCCATTGTCAGACATTTGATTTATCACAAATCCACGGAATTACTTTGGTGAGAAAAATATAATTTCCTGAGCTTCGTTACTTTCAACGCAATAATTTATATCACAACACTAGAGTGAGTACGATAATTTATGGCTGACTGACTCATGTTGTGTGGAAATTGAGCTTATAAAAAGAATCCGAAATTTCATATTCTGTACTCGAGAAAACTTTATTCGGATGGAAATTAAATAAATAACGAATAAATTTAGATACACCGCTTGACCTGCTTTCTAATAACCGGTTTCGTTTTCCAGGGTACCAAATAACTGTTATACCACAACACCCTGACCCTTAACTAGTCAAAGCTTTAGGTTTGATAAAGCTTAAAATTTACGAAAGAATTGGACCTTCATCTTTTACCAATATTTGCCTTGTATCAATGCTTCAATATCTTACCCTTTTTTACCAATGTACTGGTCACCCTCTTTCTGGTCAAAAACTGCTACATGTTGAAGGAATTACTGAATGATATTTCACGTATTCCTGGTGGAGAAAAAATACTTGCATACACTTGACGTAGGTTAGAGACAAGGAAAGATTGAACACCGCAATTTCTTTTGTTACAGATCGATCATGACTGTATCAACGCTTTGATCGTGATTTGAACCACCGGTGTACACGGAGGGAACCTTCATAATGCTGCTGACCGACCAGTAGTCACAAACTCAATTTTCACCAGTAATCAAAGCTAAATGAAGGCACGATCCAGTTAGTGTCTAACATTTTCGAAAGTTCTCACTACAATCGACTTTGAATTTGTGTTGAATATTGAACTTCAGATTAACACATCACCATCAATGTGTAAATAGGTCGTATGTCATATAAGAATATGGGTAGATATATTCATTGATAGGGATAGAGACACATTACATGTACGTAGATTAGCGATATTACACATTTCTATCCTGGAATATGATACTGATCTGTGAAATATTTGGTTTTGTTTCGAAGTTGTTTTTCGAGCGAAATAAATACAATGGGCCTGGTAAAAAACAAAACAAAATATTTTAAAGCATTTTTTCTAACATTTTAGAGGTATTATAAATTATTTACTGCAAGAAACGTGTACAGTGTCAAAAAGACTTCAAAAATCAACCAGACTTTACTCATTATCGTAATCATTACGAAAGCATTTCGTAAAATAGGGAAGGTTTGCTTTAAATAAATAAACAAACTACTGAAGAACCAGATCTGCCAGGACAAAAGATCCCTCGATCACTTGACAAAAGATAGTTTAATAGGAAATGTTTGCCTTGAAATAAACTACAGAAGAACCAGATCTGCCGGGACAAAAGATCCCTTAGGAAAGGTTTGCCTTAAAATAAACTTCTGAAGAACCAGATCTGCGGCGACAAAAGAGCCTCGAGCACTTGACAAAAGATCACTTGATGTCATAACTTTCACGGAGCACCGAAAAATATGAGAACTCCGTACCTCCAGATCCGCCTACACACACCGCGCAGAACGGGCGCTAGGGACTGCTCTATAGTTCTCGGGCGTTTCAAAACAACGGCCATTTTTTCGTCGTGGCACTGAGGGAGAACCAATCAAGCTTGTAGGTCGACTAAGTGCTTCGTGTCACACTTAATAAACGCCAGAAAAGAATAAACCGGGAACTTCTGCCCAAAAAACTCGGCAACAAATGCCCACGGTTGAGTGGAAAAAATGACAAAACCTCGCGAGTTTTCTCGGCGTACACGAGCATTAAAGACGGATGGGAATAAAATGAAAGTGTATTTAGTTGGGAAGACTACGCGAGGGATTTTTGCGAAGCGAAACGTGCAGGAAAACGGAGAGAAGTTTTAGAGATATTTTCGTGTTCGAAGTCAATTGACTTTTAATTTGGACGGCACAAGGCTAGAATGATGCGTTTATCTTTTGTTTGTTCTTAAGCGCTGAAATTGTACAGTTTAGAGCGAAGTGAAGGTTGAATAATGAAACTAATACAGAAGAACGTGGTGATACTTAACTTTTTACGAGTTTATTTTAAATTAAACTGCGTTTAAACTTAATTTTGAATGTAATTTAAATTTTATTTTGAAGCAACTTACATTTAGCGTTTGGGCTTCTCAAGGCTTTTTTTTAAAGAGCACTTCGGAGATCTCACTGTTTTTTGACGAAGTTGTTTTTACTGCTTGCTATCCTACGTTGTTTTCCGACTCTCAAAGTCTCGTAGCTTATTAATTTTTCCAAGTATTCTTCCCTTTTTCCTAGTTTCTTGAATTTCTCACGCATTTATCAATTTTTCACAGTTTATTGTTTCACCAAGTATTTATTGCATTTTCCTAATTTTCCTAATTGCACGCTGCTGCCTGCACCGCAGACTTACACACAATATTCCCCCGACACCCGATACGCTCGCTCGAGTGAACTGCGCATGTCGGAGTTCTCATATTAGATTCCGTGCGAGTACATAGCAAGTTAAGATCATTAACCCTTTCGGTACTGACGGCTACTCCAGTGCCAAGTTGGCTAGTGCTTCCAGTTTAGGGCATCTAACCTAGTTTTAAAGTAATTTAACTAGTGAGGGAACATTTTGGAGTAAATAACAAAATTAGGGAAATTACAAACATTCATTAAACTAGTTTTTAAACAATTCCAGAAGCCTGCACGCGTAAATTACCATACGTTACCATAGGACCCTGTAATAACCATCGGACCCTGTAGCATAGGCACGCGAAGTTCATGCTACAGGGTCCGTGCAACACATTCAATACCCTTTCCATTCAACTTCAGAAAAGTTTTTTTTTTTAAACTTTGTTTTTTTTTATAAATTCGGGCTAAAACTTATAAATAATTTCTTCGTAAATACAAAACTTTATTATCAACATCAAAAATTTCTGTCGCCAAGCATAAAGCTTCAAAGATTCAGAAAATTTTAAAATTAAAATAAAGAAGTAGGCACTTGCTTAAGCTAAAAGCACCCACACTAGGACAATTTCACTGACAATTCAGAGGGATGACAAATTTTTCCCCTGGAAGTATTTACCCAAACCATTTGAATTATCGTACCGAAAGGGTTAAGTGGCCCCTGGGAGTAGGGTTCGCAGGTGCATTTTGACTGTTCTTTAAATGCTGAGAAATTTGTATTTAAAACCGAGATAGGCGATTCGCTCCTCAGAAAATAGGGTTTGAGTGACATTTTGATTTCGTTGTTTTTTCTGAGCGGTTTTATTGGTTTTTAAATGCTGAGAAATTTGGATTTAAAAGCGAGATGAGCGACACGTTTCTCAGAAAGTGGGCTTGAGTGAGGTTTTGATTTCGTTGTTTTTTCTGAGCGGTTGAATTGGTTTTCAAATGCTGCAGAATCTGGATTTAAAAGCGAGATAATACTTACGCGTGTTTCGAAAAAGTGCTTAGTCGGGAATGTCATATTTCCTGTTTTTTCTTCAAAATTTAATCTGGTTAAGTTTAGAATCAGTTGGTAACATTTAACGGCATCGGGAAATCGGGTTCCAAATAATATCAGTTGTTCATTTGGGAAAAAAGACAGAGATAAGTTAACAATATGGGTCTATTTCAGCAGCTTCGGGGCATTAAGGCGAGAAGAAAACATTTAAACACGTCACCAAGAGGAACTAGACAAGTTTGTTTTACCATCTCAATATTGGTCTAAAGAGAAGGTGTAGGGAAGCACCTCAATGTTTGATAGAAAAGCAGGTGTCGGGTAGCCTTTTAATATTTGGTTAAAGAGCAGATGCCTGGAAAAGCTCCAATATTTGACTAAAGAGAAAGGTCTTGAAATACCTCAATATTTAGCTATAGAGGAGGAGAGCATTTTTTGCAAAAGCCACAATATTTGACCAAAGAGCAGGTGTCTTGAAACGCCTCAATATTTCGCTGCCAAGTTCGATTCAGTTTGCGGACGAAATGTTGACCAAAGCCAAATGAAAGTTGAACCTCGCTTCAAATAAATATCCGAAAATTTGCTTCAAATAAGCGAATACAGAACGACGGAATTCTGCGTTTTTGGACGTCACTGAAGCATTACACCAAATAACCAGTGGATCTAAAGTCGTTGCTCCAAATTCCCTACAAAAAATGTTCCAAAAACACACGATCAGTTCTCGCGTAGCGAGCTCAATTTGAAGTTCAAGTTGCCGAGAGCATTTTTGCCTTGCACACAACTGGATGATATAGACAAATTTGCGACATTGTAACTCGATAAAGAAAATTTGTCAGGCGCGATGTTCACTGCGGCGAATTTCCCCGAGGAGCGCTAAAACTGTGTACTGGAGTTAATTTTATGACTTGTTTGGGCATATATCAAACTACGGGGCTTTTGCGTTGTCGTTTTTGATGTGTTAACGTGGAGTGCGCGTTATCTGCAATTTATTATTGTGGAGGGCGCGTTACCTGCGATTTATTAATGTGGAGTGCGCGTTACCTGCGATTTATTAATGTGGAGTGCGCGTTACATGCGATTTATTAATGTGGAGTGCGCGTTACCTGCGATTTATTAACGTGGAGTGTGCGTTACCTGCGATTTATTAACGTGGAGTGCGCGTTACCTGCGATTTATTAACGTGGAGTGCGCGTTACCTGCGATTTATTAACGTGGAGTGTGCGTTACCTGTGATTTATTAACGTGGAGTGTGCGTTACCAGTGATTTATTAATGTGGAGTGCGCGTTACCTGCGATTTATTAACGTGGAGTGTGCGTTATCTGTTTGGAACATCTGTAACGCTTTAGCCCTACATTTATGGTGGGCGCTAGTAAAATATTAGATAATTTAAACAATTTTCTTCGACTTGTCTGGAACTAGAAGTAGAGCTGGAACTAGACTAGTTTCAGTTCTCAGTAACATTTCTGTGATGCTATATTTTTAGCTGAATATGTGCAACGTGGTGTCAATTTGCAGCATTTTATCATCGAAATGTATTAGGAAAATATAGAGCGATGAGCTTTTTCAGAGAAGGTTGAGAATTTCAATTTTGTTCAGTAATTTATTGTAAAAGATCATTCCTTTATATCATAATACACAGTTTATTTTCTACATACTTGCTAGTTTGTTCTGTCACCCTTACTTTGTAAATTGGATACCTGAATGCTGTATAACGATTGAGAATATCGGATTTTTTGACCGAAAATTTTTGTTCATCAAAGTTAGTTCATTCCGTTGTTATTGAGGCACAAAAATGACATAGATGAAAAAGAGGGTTTTGCATTGAAATAGTTTTTTAAAAACAGCTACCTCGATTAAGTCATAGAGCAAACTATTGAAAAGCGCCACTTCTGACGGCATTCTACATGGCTCTCGGCTTGAGAAAAAAAATTCCGAGACATCAATGCGTCCAATTTTAGCAAAGGTATTTTTGAGGTCAAAAGTCAATGAACTACTTCGTAATTCAGCTAAGTATAAATTTCCAGTGTTAACAACTAATTCCATAATTAGATACTAATTTGAGAAAAAAGCTTCACTTCAGCTAGTCATGTACTACACAAAAAACTCTGTCCTGAATAAGGTTATTTTCCATCAACAGATTCTAATTCTAGGAAAATAACATTTACTGCAGCCAGTCATACTACCCAAAATCTCTTAAGGAGGTTATTTTCCATTATTAGATTCTATTTCTAAAAAAAATAACATTTTCTGCAGCCTGTCATGTACTAAACAAAAGCTCTGTCCTAAATTAGGCTATTTTCCATCATTAGATACTAATTCTATGAAAATAACCTTCACTGCAGCCTGTCTCGTGCAACACAAAAGACTATTGTCGCTAATGAGGTTAGCGATGCTCGTAAAGCAATTTATTCCAGACAAACATGAATGCCGACATTATACAGAAAAAATCCATCCTCATACAAAAATGAAAGCCATCTCAAAACAATTGGCTTATTAGCTTGAGCGTAAATAATGTCGTAAGCTTTACCTGTTTATAATCAAACAGCACATCCTTAATTGTTTATTGTTTATAATTATCAAATTTTGAGCAGATGTAGCCAACAAATTGAAGTTCTAATTAAGTATCTAGTTAATTGGAACTTTATTATATGTGTTACATCTGCTCAAAAATGTCTAATCAGGTTGAGCTTCAATGTATGGGGTGCAGCTGCTCATCAAATGAACTCTTCCGTTGTGTATACCCACGGTAGAGGAAACAAGGTTGGGTCATTTCTATGAGGTAAAATACACTTCTTCTTGTTCGGCTAGCCAATAGAAAGGCTTCATTTTAAGCAAACTTCATGACGTCATCAAACGCCATGTCGTTAGGCCAATTGTGGAGATGGATTAAGGGGTAGCAGTGCTACCAGAAGCAATAAAAGCGCTGCCATTGGTTCGTTGCCCTAACGTCAGCAAACCTACACAGTAGATGAAAATAAGACTGGTTTGACCTTACCTTGTTTCCTCTACCGTGTGTATGCTTGAGTGTGTGCGCCTACAAATCTTCTCTTATCTTTTAAGGTCCCACGTGTCACCTTGAAATTCTAAATTAATAAATTTAAATATTTTTTGCGCAATTTCTCCAATTTTATTACAATAGGAACCTCATTGAACACATTAAATTTGCGGAGAGTTTTAATCACTTAATAATAAATAATACTGCGCAGTTATTGGTTGCTTGGTTGGTGCGTGTCTTTGTGGCGCTCATAAGGATGCCTAATGACCGTATCTGTGATACGAGTTTCACCAGTGCATAAGTACAAGAATATTTTATCGCACGTGCTATTAGGATGGGCATATTTATTTTTCATCCATATCTTGAGACTTAATAGAAGAATCGAAACCTGTCACAATTCCCGAGAATGTAAGCTCCCATTCCTTGAAAAAAGTACTCTAGAATTCTAAAATATCAACTAAACTTTTATCCAAAATTTCTGAGATACATTGTTCGAAGTAGTAATTTGCGTATTGGACTTGAATCTGTGTAAGGATTTGTATGCAAATATACCAGTGAATATTGTAGGTGTTCTTGAATGACTGTAAAAATATGATGAAGAGGACAAAGTAATCACCGACTTTCAGAGCCTTCAATCTTTCCTTAGGGGTAGAAAAATGTTTCATTTTAATAAAATAAAGTATGAGACGGGGGACACCCCACAGGCTTCCTTACACCCCGAGCAAAAAACTGCAAATTAGACCCATTCAGAAGAACTCTGAGAGCGGTGAAATGCTAGCCAAGGTACCTACCGCAGGGTTGTCGGGTTAGACTTTTTTAAAGTTGAAAGCATATTTTTTATTAAACAAAATCTTGCTATCAATATCGTAAAGCACTAAATGATATACGAGCTAACACTTAAACTGTAATTTTCGGATAAAAAGTTTAATCGTGTGACAGCTGGTAATATTGCCGGTAACGCAATGGCAACTCTATGACAACTTTAGGGTAACTCTATAGTAACTCTATAGTAACTCTATGGCAACACTAAAGATAACGTTGTGATACCATTGTAGGCCATACTGCCGGCAACACTTTGGTAGCACTGCAGGCAACACTATGGCAACTCTACAGTCAACGCTATGACAATACTATGACAACACTACGGCAACACTGCAGTCAACGCTATGACAACAGTATGGCAACACTGCAGCAACTCTACAGCGCACATTATGGCAACACGATGACAGCTCTATGGCAATACTACAGGCCACACGACAGGTAGTATTGTAAGCCACTCAGATCTGTAAAATATTATCCTTGGAGTTCCTCAAGGATCAGTCTTTGGGCCTCTTTTCTTATCTACATCCTGAAATCAATACCTTTCCTGAAATTTGTGTATCTCTAGATGACAGCTCATAACCCATGAATTTCTGCCGAAAGTGAAGTAAGTATAGCTAGCCAAATATGTGTATGAAGTATTTTATAGTATTTCACTCTGGCTCGTAGCGAACAACATCTGTTTAAATTTCATTAAGAATATGTAAGTACTCTTCTCTGTCAACGAACCAAAAAGAACGCCTTCTGCAATGATAATTAGCGGCGAAAATGTTCTTGAGACTGACAGTCGCGAGTATCTGGGAGTAAAAACAGTCGGAAATATGGCCTTCATAAATCATGATAATCACGTATGTCTGAAACCGTCCAAATCCATCGGAATTTTGTAAGCACGTGATGACATGAGAGGCTCCATAAGCCTTTCGCTGCTCTTTTATCCGCTTATGTATTTAATTAATACAGCTTTGAAGCTTGGAATGGGACTAACAGAAATATAAATGAGAGGTATTTTTAGAATAATCTTTAGATCTTAGAAAACGACGCACACCCACACAAATTATTGATTCGAAATCGGAAAATTCTGACCCCTTCTGATTACTGCCAATTTTCTCCTGGAAGTTTTATACACAAAATGTGTGGAAGTTACGAAAATTCTGACTTCAGACCACAAATTTCTTTTTAAGCTGAGTATTATGACTAAATGACCAGAAATAGAAGTCAGCTTAAAGTCAATTATCATTCAACAGCCAGATATGAAAATCGTTTTTTTTCTCGGTGGTACCAAATTCTGGATTTCCATTGCCGGTAATAAATGAGATTCCGTTTCATATTCTACATTTATAAGGAAATTTAAATCCTACATGCTCTCAAATTCCTTGCAAATTTAAAATACAAATGAATAAAATATTCAGCAGAAGCAGTGCACAAATTTATGAAAGGTAGTTTCTATATTATATTCTATGCAATGAATTATGAGCAGAATGAGATGTTGTGCAGAAACAATTCAAGTGACACATTTTGTTGTAATTCTTAGCAAAACCCTGAGCCGCCGGACACTAATCACGCTGACACAAAAAATAATATTTACAATCATGAACTTTTACAATCATCAGCACATTCCTTTTAGTACCTTATCTCTAATAAAATAAATAAGTGAAATATCTGTGAAAATATTCCTGAAAATTAAAAAATGAATGAATGGTAAATGAAATTACCCTGAAAATATTTCTAAGGGGGTAAAAAATATCCAAAACTTCTAACTGTATTACCTTTCAATTTGATGTTAGCGTGTGTCTTATATGTCCTGCTAGTCGTAAGACAGAAATAAGTGCACAAAATTATTTACCAGTGTTCATTTCAGAATTAGTTCCGCTTCAGATAGGTTGCCATTGAATCCTCGTAACTCGCCAAACCTTCATTATAAAATTGTTGTCAAAATATTACGCGTTATTTTTCATACATTTTAACTTTCTGCTGAAGTTTAAAGCAAGCGTAACAAATTTCCACTGATATTTTCTTTTCATTCAATCTTTATATGCCATTGTGACTCTTGTGAACGATTTTAAGTCTTATTGATATTTTTCAAACTTGAAGAAAAATGTCGAGGTTACCGGTGTTGGGTGTCACGAGGGAATGCTCGTTCTTCCCCCATCCAATAACTTGATTCAGTCGAACTTTTGAGCATCGCTAAAAGAATTGTTTGTGAAATCGACTGTTTTTTAATGCACTTTAAAATTAGGAATCTTGAGTGTAAAAGAGTTGTTAATAAAATCGACTGATTTTTGCTGAACTTGTCAAGTAAAATTAGGAACTTTGAGTGCAAAAGAATTGTCAATGAAATCGACTGTGTTTTGATGAAATAAACAATGAAATCGACTGTGTTTTCATGAAATAAACAATGAAATCGACTGTGTTTTGTAGCAACTTTTGATTGTATTTTGGAACATTGAGCGCAATGAAATAGTCAATGGAATCGACTGTGTTTTGGTGCAATTTGTGAGTATATTTTGTACTTTGAGTGCTGATTCATTGTGAGTGCAGACCAACTTTGGCTAGAGCACCTTTCTGTATCAAGAAGGTGATGTAGAGAGAGAAAGTGCGATCCTGTATCAAGAAGGTGATGTAGAGAGAGAAAGTGCGATCCTGTATCAAGAAGGTGATGTAGAGAGAGAAAGTGCGATCCTGTATCAAGAAGGTGATGTAGAGAGAGAAAGTGCGATCCTGTATCAAGAAGGTGATGTAGAGAGAGAAAGTGCGATTCACCAATGTCGTACATCACGTCTGCTCAACTTGGTCTTAGCTACGTCACCGAAGACTTTTGTTTGAGTAGTAATTAATGTACAGAATATTAAAAAAAACATTAATAGACAGCTATAATTCACGGACATTGAAAAACTATAAATAAATTCTAATGCAAATTGTGTGGAACAACAAAAGCTGAACTGACTTCCCTTAATTATTCATTTCTCACCGAATTAATTACTTATTTCTAACCAAATTAATTGCTAATTTTTTGCCAAATTTTGCCGGCTCTAAATAATTCCCATAGAAATTTTCCTACCCCATTTCTAAATGAAATTTTATACAATAAAAAGATAAGCGAATTCCTCGTAATGATTCATTCATGTCTTATGGATTTTGACTTTAAAGTTAACGGTTAGATATTTAGCATATTTCTGGATCGTATTCGTAACAACGCACATGGTTGCCGTTCATTAACTTTTAGACTACTTCAAATCTTCGGAAAGTTTGAGTTCGAAGCATTGCGTCCTGAAGATGAAATACGAAAATAATGATGTCATTTTTTGTGCTTTCTTTCCACGTGAGTTCCAAAATAATATTATTTTTTGGAGGCTGTTTTTTACTGGATATATTAATAACGAGGTTCACTCATTATTAAATGGATACAACAAAATAAACAATAGTAATTATTCCTTGAAATTTTTTCAGTAACTTGGATTATTCAATGAACGAGCAGATAAAATAACACCTAAAACTGAAGATTTTTAGAAATACGCTCATTTAATATAATCAGGAAAATTTATATTTTCACATAGAACACATTTTCTATTTTAACGAAACGGAGAGTTTTTAACGTAGTAGAAATTGGAAAAATATTTACTTTTCAAGAAGCCTCATAGTTTAAGATTACAAATTAATTTCGGGAATTTTATAAAGCTTCATAGCCTTAGATTAAAAATAAAAATCGAGAAAATCATCAACCTTTAGGAGTTATCATAACCTTAGATCATAAATTTAATTAAGAATTATCACACCTAGGAAGCCTTAGACTAAAAATTAGTATCTGTAAAATCTTCACCCTTTAAGAGGCCGAATAGCCTAAGATTAAACAACTTGTATCACTACACGATTGAAGTTACCGTTATAAGGTTCAGCCAACTAAGATCTGAAAAGATCACTCCAGGAGAAGCGACAGCACCGTAGCAAGATATAAGTCCAAACAAGTCATAAAATTAACTTTATTGAGCAGTTTTAGCTTTCCATTGGGAAATTCGCCACCGTGCAGTTCATGCCTGACCAATTTTTGTCGCAAATCTGTGAAGTTCACCTAGTTGCCTGTAGGGCAGGCCTTGAAATACTGAGCAGCAAATTGTAAAGATTTGAAAAATTTATTTACGGCAACCATGAAAATTGTCGCAAGTGAAACATGAGATTTGATGTCTAGTACGTAGTCACAAAAAAGCATTGGCTGGAGACAAAAGAAGTGTAAAAATCTACGCACCATCGAAATGACGTACCAATAGAATGAAGATCTCCATTTCGCAATGAAATGCATATTTGCAATGTTCACATTTGTAGTGGAGACATTTTTCCAACTTAAAAAACCGTGACACTTCTGATGCTGATGGTCATGATTTTTTTTCACTCAAGTATTGATGTAGAAATTTGCACAAGTCACTTCCAGCTCACATCATTTCACTAAAAATTTGCACAAATCCCTTACAGGTCTTAATGTTTAAAACCTATTATTAGTATGATTTCACAAGTTTTTTCCCATACCCATGTAAAAATTTCATTATGTTGTATTATTATCGAATTATGATTAAGGCGTTAAATTGTCTATGTTTCATCAGTTGTTTAGTAATTCAAGTTTCATATGGAAGTTCACTTATTTACGTTTTTTTGTTATTTAATTTTCTATATCCCATCACGAAATTTATTTCCCTACGATACATTAGTTTTTGACTTAAGTAAGTTTCATAACGCTATGATTCTATTTGCATCAGCTATTTATTAACCTACGTTTCAGTAGACATTCACGTATTTAAATTTCCCGGCGCTATTACCCTAGTTTCATTAGTCATACATCTACCAACTTCTCATTAGGTGTAAATTACCTTTCTAGTTTTGCATGTGAGTCATTTTCATTTGGAACAAAAGAATGGCGTTTATATACATTTTGTTTCTATTTAATTTTTTATTTCCATTTTTTAAATGAAGTTGTTTCTTCCTGAACCCTACTTGTTCACGGTAATGAGCGTTTATTTTCAAATAAGTGTAGCTAAGTTTAAATTTGTTTTTAGGCGAGTCGTTTTGAATTTATTTGATTTTAATTTGTATTTTTAAATTGTTTCTAGAATGAATTACTGCACGTAATTTTTAGTTGGCTACTAGTACTTGTTTGTACAGTATTTAAGCGTGGAAATTTTTTTTGGCAACATTAATGCAATGAAAAATTGATGTTATTTATGAAAAAATTCGTCGAATCAGTCTCTTCCACGTTGACGTTAATTAAAATCCCCTTAGTCAAGTTTCAAAGCGTCCAAGGCATAATCGAAAGTTAGTCGCTAAGGTTTTGGTATTGTAAGTTTAAAAGCTGAAACATTTTCGACCATCATTTTCAGACGCTAAAAATTACTACAGCAAGACGACAAAACTCTAAACTAAGCGCTACTTTGAACCGATTTTCCATCCCCTCCCATTTTCGTACTAAACGCTTATGACAATAAAAACTTGGAGTGGCTTTTAATATCATTTCAAGGCCGTAATTGTAGAGCCTGCATGGCAACTCGAGCAATTTTCAGGACGAGGTAACTTTTAATTGAGTTGGGGGTGCTAAAGAGCCAAGCATTTGCAAAGCGCTGACATTTGAGGTTTAAAGCGCACTTTAAAAAACCGCCTTTGCTCCCCACGACACTGGAAAGCTCAAATTGCTCTCTAGTTCTCACTGGTCACACTTTCGACTGCGGCTTTAATGAAAGTTGCTTTACCAAGATGCTCAAATTGTTGATGTTTACTGCCAAAATTGGCTGTGAATATGGTAAAGTATGAAAGTTGTTTTACCAAGACAATCAAACTGTGATTTGTTGATGCAAAAATCAGTTGCAAACGATGTGGAATATGAAAAGTTGTTTCACCTAGTTAATCAAATTGTAGATTTTTCGGATTAAATCGGTTGCAAACGAATTGAAAATATGAAAAGTTGCTTTACCAAGACAGAAACCGGATTTTACAACCAAAATCGGTTGCAAACATGGTGAAATATGTCAATTTGCTTTACAAAGACATTCATAACAGTGAATTTTTACCACCAAAATTCAACGCAAAACGAGTTAAAATATCAAAGTTACTCTACCAAGACGCTCAAAACAGTGAATTTTTGACCCCAAATGCTTTACCCTAGAATTTGTTTACAGAAATCGGTTTCAAACGTAGAAAAATTCGAAAGGTAATTTGTACTTCAAATCTGATTTTTTAGGAGAAGCGGACGCAGTCGGACGCATAGCTTAGCTCAAAGTTTATGATTCACATCCAAAATGAATTGTGAATTGTTTAAAAACAATTAGCCGAGTGCAATTATTATTGGGCTATAAAACCACTATCTTTAGGGTTTTGCTCAAAGATATGAGCTTAATATTTGCACAATGCTGTTAAATCCCAAACATGAAGCTACGATAGCCCAGCATGTAAGAAGTATACAATACAGAATTGTTTTTCCTTTTGTTAGGTATCAATTCATAATCTTCTCTTCTATACTTTTCTTTCGCTCTCCAATGGGAACTACAACAAAACTTTGTAGCAATTTTTAAGGAAATAATAGTTACAAATACCTCAGTGTTCTATTAAGGAACAAGCTGAAGCTTCATCATGAAGTTAAATTTTTATATGTGATTGCAGAAAGATGAAATTGTGTGAATTTAATTGCTAGAAACAAATTTTAACGAGTACTTCAGAAGCTTTGTCCAAATATACTAGTTAAAAAATAATTTTAGCACGTACTTCATAAGCACAAATACTTTGTTCTCTTCTATTTAAACCTTTCAGTCACGCAAAACGCCTTGTGAAACATCATTAGTCTTAATAATCCCAAAAGGTATATCATTCTGTTACTCTAGTATTGCTTTATCACACAAGATGATATAATAAAAGAATCAAATCACGTGACTCTATTTAAATTCGATGAGAAAAACTATGAAGAGCAGATGAAGCCTTTCCTTTAACCGTATTTTATTCACTGCAGCATTTCACAGCGGAAGAAGCAGTTTTCATCTCCGCCTCCGAAATGAAAAAACTTGAGTGAAGTCGTGAAATTCTGCGTTATGCCCCAGGAAAATTATGACCTCCGTAGAGAGCGGAGCATTTAATTCCATAAATAATAGAAGTTTTTCATCTGGACTGAGGCAATAAACATTTTACAGCCCGGCTTGTGAAGAGCGCTGCATTATTACACTTGCATAGAGCTACGCGCACCTAAAGTGCCGCGGCCCAAACTGCCCGACGCTTTACGCCTCCCTGGCTGGTGTGGTGTGGACTGGCTGGGGACTGGGTGTTGTGAGGTCCACTCTGATGCGGTGTGGACTGGTTACGGAGTGGGTGCTGTGAAGTCCACTTTGGTACGGTATGGACTGGCTGGGGAATGGGTGTTGTGTGGACGGGCTGGGGACTGGGTGTAGTGAAGTCCACTCTGGTACGGTGTGGACTGGCTGGGGACTGGGTGTTGCAAAGTCCACTCTGGTGTGGTGTGGACTGGCTGGGGACTGGGTGTTGCAAAGTCCACTCTGGTGTGGAGTGGACTGGCTGGGAACTGGGTGTTTCGAAGTCCACACTGGTGAGGTGTGGACAGGCTGCGATTGGGTGTTGTGAAGTCCACTCTGGTGCGGTGTGGACTGGCTGGGACTGGGTGTTGTGAAGTCCACTCTGGTGTGGTGTGGACTGGCTGGGACTGGGTGTTGTGAAGTCCCTAGCCAAACTTTGTGGTCTGGCGTCGATAACTTCGGCCGTCCTATGAAGGGGTTACATTTGGGCAGCCATAATCATAGATGCCCTGGTGATAATTGGGTGTTGAGCGACTAGAGAGGTCCAGGGGAGGCAGACATCGAAACTAAAAAAGATGAGCAGAAATTCTTTAGACTCAACGCGCGGTAATGGATCTATGCCACCTGATGTTATATCTTTAATTTTGACAGCCCCATGGAGAAGCTGTGATTGGACGGCTATATTGATGGATGTTAGACTGAATGTGCTGAGACTTCGAATGTCAGGAAAGTGAGGACATCGAAACTGAAGTTGTGTCCTAGGTTCGGATTTTCATACATTTTACGTTATCTTAGCGGTTTAAACAGGCAGTAAAGGTTTGTCTTTGGACTAGGCTTCTTTACGTGATGAATTTATTAGCAAAAATTCTTAGGTTTGAGCTTTTTATTTTTAACTTTAGCCCACAGTTTTTGACAACTTCGAAGGGTTCTCTGATGCTGTAACTCAAAGAAATAACCTAGAATAAACTTCAGTTTTCGGGAGAAAGACGCACGTATCTAAGCCAAACCGACAAGCGAGTTTTTACTTCTACTTTTGCTGCGACGGTAAAGTTGAATGCTTCAAAATTCGACCCCTGATACTTAAAGGGTCAACGCTACCTCACGAATCTTGGTAATTTGAACAGGTTAATCATCTTCCCAACATCTTGGGCCATATGTGTACCCGTCGGTAAATTACTCATTCACGAACCATCATGAATGAATGACCTTTCATCTGTTTCGAGACCTCTTTAAGAAATAACTGTCATCATACCAGATGAAATGTCTCGTGTAGTTGTATTTTTGATTTTCAGTAGAGAGGATACAATTAATTCGAGCATTAAAGTATATTTCTTAAGTTTGGTATTTACAATCTAACCAAACCAACCGCAGTAACACGGTGCGCGTATTAAATGTCCTGGAATTGGGTCAAGTTTTCTTGATGAAGCATCGAAAATAATCATCAGCGCATCCATAGTGTTTATCTAAAACACGTAAGTGGAATGAACGCGTGAAAGTTTCAACTTTCACGCCCTTTTATTTTCGTTCACCAACGACAGGATCTTAGCCTCCACAACCCCAAAAACGCAGGAGTAAATTTACTTACCACAGTAACCTCCCATCCAACGTAATCTTCTGGAAGGAAAATCGACGCCGAGATAACTCGAACGAACACAAGCAAAACTTATTCTTTCTGGTCAGGAGAAAGTAGGAGGGCAGACGACTCAATGAAAGGAAAACAAAGTCGGTCTGTCGATCACTGTTTGCACCGTCGGCGTGGTCGGCATAACTTAATTTGGACTCTTTTGTTCGGCCAGACGTGGGAACAATCGGGGAACAGGTGGCTTGTTTTTGTTCTTATAGCGAGAACCTTCATTGAGTTACCCTTTTTTGGGAAGGAAGGAAATAATTGTTCGATGGATTTGTGGCATGGTTTAGTACAAGGTTTGTGTGTTCTTTTTGGTTAATTCTATGTTCTAACAACAAGATGTTTCATATTAATAGAGACGAAACGTGCTTCCCAAAAACAAAAACTTGCATAGCACGCGTTCCTCCGGTTGATGCTTCCGTATATTATTGATCTAGAATCAATCCCTTTATATTGAAATTTCTATTCGCCAAACTTTTGTCCCATGCACTTAAGTATTAGTTGCATGAAAGATTACATGCCTGAAAATATTTGTGTATGGTGTACCTCAGTTGATATTCCTGAATTAATACATAGTTTTTTCTTACTTTAGATCAATTATTAAATGAAAACCTTCTTCGAGGCAATTATGAGAAAATGATGAACTATACAAGAAAATATTTTTTACTACTGAAGATCACGTAATAAAATCAATTGAAACTTCTTACAAGAAATAAAATCACTTGACAATAGTGATAAGCAACTTGTAGGAAAACGTCTTCATACGCTAGGAAAACATTCAAATTTCAACCAAGTTTCGTAATAGTAATTTTTAGATTTTCGTCGAATGATAAAAAATTCTGAATGGTCTGCGTTTCTAAAGAACAAGTCAGTTTTCATTTCCTATAATTCTAATTAGAAATGAAAATTTATTGAACTTTTTACCGCAATTTGTACAACACAAGAACTAAGTGAGGCAGCGGCAGCTTCTCAATTGTTTAAACTCGCAATAAAAACTTAGCAAACATTATACCTAACTACTTCGAAACGGATAACTTTCGAGCAGATGCTCTCTGAGGAATTCAGAAAGAAAAAATGAACTTATTTGAAGGTAGGGCTCAACACCATCTTTTGTAAAAAACAGCATCTCAAAATTTGATGATTAATTTATCATGATGGGATTCAAATAATTGTCCTCGTGGTAGATGATATTCATTAAACCTAACCTTAATCAGCGTAGTCGGTAGATAGCATTAACTGACTTTGCTCGGCATGCTCGGTAGATTGTATTGTTTTAAACCTAACCTTGATTGGATTGGCTGGATGATGTCATTGTCTAACCAAAAATTGCTTGGCGTAGTTGGTAGATGGTACAGCCTAACCTAACCTTGCGCGACGCACTTGGTAGATGATATTTATTAACCTAACCTTGCTTGGCGTAGTCGGTAGATGGCATTACCTAACCTAACCGTGGCTGCTACAGCGTGAAGTCAACCACACTATAACATGAGATCTACCTCTAGCTAGTACTATAGCGTGAGGCTAAAGTTAGGTTACTCAAGGATACCCCTTACATCCATACATTCAATTGAGCTATAAATCTTAATTTGTACATCTCAAACTGCACCTGGGTAGGCGATATACGGCGGTAGACCTCACACTATAGCAGCAGCACCTAACCTTGTTTGCTGTAGTCGGCATTGGTTCTGAACAAGTTGGTCTATCGACGCCACTCAAATATTTTCACTACGTTTCCTAGGAGCTTCATTTCATAAGCTCGGTTCCGTAAGGGCTCTATTCACAGACGAACGCTCGAAAAAGGCGTGCAGTAAACGATAAAGAAACCTTAATTAACCTGTAAATGCTCTGTTTCCAAATTCTTTGAATCGAAGAGCGCGAGCTCTAATGAGAAAGAAAGGTTTATGGAGGTCATCTAAATTTCGTTTATCTCCTTCGACTAAATGAATTGAAGTCAAACATAGAATTGGCTTTCTCGAGCGCAGGTGTTGTTTGAATAGCTAACTTTGCATAGAAAAAAGATATCCATTGCGCAGATAGTATTGGAGGCCAGGATTGGAGCGCATTAGCGCTATTTACATCCACAACAGGATTTTTTTCCGATTGCGCAGATAGCACAATGAGGAAAAGGAGATCTCGCTTTGCAGCTGTTGGGGAATCGCACGGCATCTGTAATTATGGCCCGTAAAATATGGCAATTCAATTTCAACTGACACCGTGCTTTAGTATAGCCTCGAAAAAAAAGAAATGGAAGTTTCAAAAACATGACGTCATATTGCAGAAAAATGTGTAATTTCAGTTTATTTACATAAACGGAATATTGGGAAATTTTTCGTACATGTATGAAAATTAGACTTATTTAGTTGATTTCAGTGTACGCTGTGCATTTGAAGAGCGTATTCAAAAATTAGTCGTATTTTAAAGTTAATTTCTAAGAGAGTGATCAAAAACATACCATTAATTTTCACCTCTCTAGAGAGTAAATTTATATTCATAATGAGTGCTTAGCCTCTTAATTCTTATTTCCTTGTGGTGTTATATATGTTTAATTTTATAATTTATTCATATTATATTATAATACATTTAGTTTTTCATATTTTTATCATAATTCACTCATAAATATCCGTATCAATATTCATATTTCATTCGTATACATTCATATTTAAAATAATAAATCAATCAAATTTATTCACAATTATGAATATAAGCACGAATATGAATAATTCAATCATATTAATTCGTATTTACATTCCTTATTAAAGACCCCATTCCACAAAAGTGCTCGACATGGGAATGAGATAGCGCATTAGCACCAACAGACGCAGGTCTGAGCCGCTGCCACTAACCTAGGAAGAGCAATAACGCTCACCCACAAGCTGCTGCAAAATAGCTGAACGTATGCGCAACAAAAACGCCAGGGAAAATAACCGCCATGACCAGGCAAGTGGTGATCCTTCTCGGAACGATCCTATAACGATATCGGTTTCCGATCGTGGGTCAGTCAAGGGTGGCCCTGCAAACTGGACGTACAAAAGCTCTGTACTCCTCCCGGACACACAACAGCTCCGTACTCCTACCGGACAGTCGGCGAAGTAGGGCTTGCAGTATTGGTCACGGGAGGGCTGCTCGAAAGGGGGCTATACGACCGCTCGCGTGATAGAGTTATCTGAGAAAACGGGAATCTCAGACGGATCAGCTTGACGGATCCTCGCTCGCGTCTTTTGGGTCGCTTGACTGTCCTTTGTGTCGCTAAAATTTCCGTGAAATCTGGATTGAATGTGAAGTCTTTGTAGGGTAGTTAGGTTGTCCATTTATATGGCTAAAATTTCGTTGAAATAAGGGTTGAATTTGAAGTCTCTAGAGTAGTTAAGTTGTCCTTTTTTGTTGTTAAAATTTCGTTGAAATCAGGCTTGAATGTGAAGCCTCTGTAGAGTAATCAGATTGTTCTTTTTATATGGCTTAAATTTAATTGAAATCAGGTTTGACGTAAAGTCTCTGGAAAGTAGTTAGGTCGTATTTTTATGCGGCTAAAATTGCCTTGAAATCAGATATGAATGTGAAGTCTCCATAAAGGTGTTCGGTTGTCCTTTTATCCGGGTGTAATTTGTGAATTTAGCCTTAATTGCTACCTTGAAGACAGCGCAGAGTTTTCATATTGCCATTTGGCCAGGTTTTATTGAAAGCTTGTTTAGAAATAAAGCCTCTCCAGAGTTTTTATATCATCGTTTCATAGCGGTGGAATTTTATTCACATCAATTTTGGCAAGAAAGACTATGCAGAGTTATCAAATTGTCTATTAATCTGGTTCAATATTTGAATTTTTCCTTCGCTGAAACCATGGTCGACGATAAGGATTAAGCTGGGTTGTGAGATGCTGAGTCGTCTACGTAGACCGATTCTATTTGTAAAAAAATTCCATGCAAGAATATTTTTTGGTCAGAGAAAGGCAAAATGGCAATCCGGGCTTCAATATCTTCAGGTATGTGGTTGTGGGTGGTTTTGAATCCTGAATTTGAGGACACGTGTGGCAAACATAGCGTTTTCTACCACGACCGAAATTTGTTAGAATGATGCAAAATGGATAAGAGTCACATCTGCTGATACACTTGAGGGCGCTAAAAAATATTGTATTTTCTAAAATGATGAGTAATGGTAATTTTATACAAGAGAGAATCCGTAAAAAATGTTGAATTTTGGTTATCGCATGAGGTTGGCTATTAAAATTAGGATTTATAAAGTGCAGTTATCAAGAAAATGCAATTGAAGACATCTGGTGAACCAGCATTACATGTTGCTGGAACAAGAACCAGATCATGCAAATAAAATTTTCCTAAAATAAAATCTCGATGTACGAAGTTCGGTTCAAATAAACAAGCACGAACATCGCGACTCTTTATTCCTTCAACAAAACTTAACAATGAATTTCTGGCAGGGTAATATTCAAAAGTATAATTTCCATAGCATGAGTGTTACATTTACCAAACGAGCAGCTTTCGCTCATGTTTAGATGATTCTTCTCATCCTTTTAGCAGCACTTTAAGAGTAAACAGTTTTGTTTTCATCTTTCATTACAGCATCAAGTCCAAGCGGATAATCCCGGTACGAATAGCATTACGCGTCTTCCTTCTCATGGAGCGAAGTGGGAAGCATTCGCATTTACTGAGATATGAGCCGTGGGTCCGAGAATTATTAGGCAGAGGAAGCCGGTAGTTTAATTCAGGCCGATGCATGCTCAAGCCTTGAATTTGCTTGCAAATGAAGGTTCTGAAGTGGAGTTTGTGAGTCATTTTAGTCGCGGTGCTTCAAGAGCTGAACGTGAGGTTTAGCTCTCAGCGCTTGGGTACAAGGCTCACGCTGCTGTGTAAAATCAAACCGTGTTTTTCACGCAAGTGATGTGAAGAAGATAAGGGAAAACTTCAGAGTGCTAGTTTAAAGAGGCTTATGAGAGAGCCAATAGTAAATTTTCCGGGGCAAAGCTGCTAAAAATTAAATTGTCTCTATTTTTTGCCCCAAAGAAGCGTGCTTCCTTAAAACGGGTTAGCTAAGGTGATTTCGTACACAATAAAAAACAGAATGTTTGAAGTTTTTGAGTGTGTTCATTCATATCGTGAAAGTTCCCTTTTATTGAGAAACTATAACTTTTTTAAACGGGTGACAATCTTCTTAAATGCTCATGAGATTTATTTAACGACCATATGAAATTTGAATTATCGTGAGGTAATAGATTATTTTTCTATCGTCTTGCCATGAGTTGCAGCATCTTACGAGAGTATGACACATTTATCGAACGTTTCTTTTAAATTAATATCGAAAACAATGACCAGTATTTTACGAACAGAAATCGAGCCAGTGGGGAAAAAAACGAAAAATTCAAAACAAAGCATTAAAACTTACAATGCTGATTTTAAAACATCAATTTACCCAGTCGTTAACTCAAGTAATTTATAGTGATCATGATCTTAACTTCACGATGTTTGTTCCGAATGCTGTATTAAAAATGTCCTGTTTCGTTTCTCAATAAATAAATCTTATTAACAATACACTTTTGCAGGGATTAAGTGAAAGCTGTAAGGTAAAACATTTTATGATAAAAAACGTTTCTGTATGAGAACATATTTTGAAATTAAAATAATATTTATGTTTTGAGATCATTGTGATAAAACCATTTAGTTAGTTTAAACACTCCTTAATTTTTATTCATACGTTATTCAAGGAATAACGATTAAAATGATTATTCTAAGTACAGTTGTACTGATAATAGCCCAGAAAATTTATTTTTTCAGAAAATAACTGTTACGGAAACTTTGGGAAAGAATTAAAATTAATCAATCAACTTGAAATATATGTAATTAAGTACTTCGTGAATCATAATGGGAATATGATTTATTCAGTGAAAATTGATTAGAAGGAAACAGTAGGAAATTTAAATGAATTCATGTAAATTGAATTTATTTATAAATTCGATTTCAAAAGCGTTTACGATTATGATACGATTCCATGAACGCTTTGAAAGAACTCATAAATCAATTGATGGCATTAAGGATGAAAGGTCTTATTGATGAATAATAAAAATTAACCATTCATGAGCGATTCTAATTAATTATGTGTTCATTTATGAATTCAAAAATTAGTTACCTTTGATTTTATTAATTGAAACCGTATTATGTGAAACTATGTGAATTTTGATGCAAGCGCATTTCAGCTGGCAGCGGATTTACGATCTCGAGGATATTGAATTGCTTTTGCGTGAACATTAACCTTTTATTTCAATTGGATTGCAGTTATAGTTAAATTGCAGTTTTAAGTAAACGATTCATTTATTTTCAACAGTAGTTTACGCAAAAAATAGAAAATGACTGGCATAATTCTAGGTCAATGGACTCGTAACCCTACCACTTTGGAAAAAGCTATATGTTTCTCTATAATCTGGTTTACCCGCTGAGTAAACCGATTTACAGACCCGGCCACTCGTTTCGGCACAGAGTTAATCCCAAGGCCGATATCTGCGCCAAAAGAGAGATGGTCTCCCCAGTGCAGGGCCTGCGGGGCGTGTGGAGTGCGTCACAATTTGCATGCGGAGACTGAGGCGAGCGAGTTTTTGCGACAGACATCCCCGTACGTAATGGTTTGCTTAACAAACCCGCGGAGCTACGAGTCTCTCGGTGACGGACGCTGATGAAAAATAGACAAGATCGCACGCTGAAGCGTCACAGTTCAATTCTAATAAAGATGCCATCTGCAGAAGGCGCGAGATAAAGAGCGAGGCATAAAGGCGGGCCTGAATAATAAGGTGGAGTGTCGCGAGGTAAGCTGTGGAGTTACCACATGCCTGCCTGATATATGCACCTGCTATATGCATAGCAGCTTTTCGAGTGTCGGCTGCGAGATTAAAAAGATCGCTGTAAAGTTCTTTTGAGTTCTGCCTCAAATTTTGGTGTGTCTCGTTTATGGAGGAGCCGGTGTTCGGTGCCCTCAGGTAGTGAAGGATGTTTTATTATAATCAACACGTTGCATCGTGTGCATTGACGTTGGTCTCTGAAATGTTTAATGAGGAATGCCAAGACATCTTGGCTGATTTCGTCGGTCGAGCCGGAGCTCATTTTCGAAACCTGGTTCATAATTATTTTGATTTTGAAACTTCTGTCGTTTTTTTGTTATTCTAAAGATTTTACGGACTGATTTTATCAGTTTCTTTTCCAGACTGGGATAATCATGAAGCTGGAAATGCATAAAATGGAACCGGCGACTCTTTCCATGGACAGTGCGCGCTCTTAACCATTTGGCCACGATGACCGCGAGGAATAAATTGTCCCTAGCACTTTTTGTTTCATGTTTATTATTACATTTCTTGTTCGATTTCTGCGCTGCTTGCATGAGCATGATTTAAAGTAAGAGTTTGATGACTCAAATTACAATAGTATATTTAAAATAGGTGTGATGAGAACTTAAACTTTGGTTGTTTTGAAACTTCATTAATGACGATATCTAGAAGTTTTAATGCGGGCCATGCAGTATAAACGGTCCAAGAGAATCTAAAGTTTTACGTTGGAAAGCTTTGCGTTGACGATATGTTGCTGATGTTAGTTTTTCAGCGTTCCATTAATCAGGTCTTCATGTAAAGCCGCTGAGGTTAGCTACATAAACTTCTAATATTTTTGCAAAATATTGTTCGAGAATGATCGCTCACAATAGATGCAAATATTAAGTTAAAAAACGTGTTTTTGTACGTTACACTTCGTAGACCAATGTAACTAATTCTTTTTCTATCCAACTGACTTTCTTTCCTTCAGTTTCACAAGCGAAGCTTCTTTTGTGTTGGCCTTCATCGTGTAGTTGCATTGGGACACATAATTTTCCTCGGCAATAAATTGAACTGTCGACTGAGAATAGATTAACTTGAAGCCCCGGGACCAGAACCAGAATATAGGATGAGCCATTGCAAGCTCAGCTTCTTGGGGAACTGAGTTCTCGTCATACACCTCTTGATGTGACAAGACTTTCTATACAGACAGAACACGTTGGTAAGTAAGCTTCTTTTCTTCATTGGTTAGTAAAATGTCTTTAGCTGTATGTGAAATATTAATTACGAAACTCCGTAAAATGAACACTCATTATATGTTCAACCTGGTAAATTTTAATGAACTCAGAACAGCAGAAAAAAATATGATAACGTGACAGAGCAGAGTGACTTATTTTGGGATGCTATCCAATTGCCGAACAGTCAGACATAAATCACCCTCAGGCAACAGAGCAAAATTAAAGGAGAAATAACGCTCACTGAGAGGTGATATAGGAGAGGAGAAATAATGGTCATTGAAAGGCGAAATCTGATAGGTGAAAAAACGGTTCTTGAAAGGTGAAGTCTGGAAGGAAACAGAACCGTCACTGAAAGTCGAAATCTGAACGGAGAAAAATCTACTCAATGAAAAGTGAAATTTGATGGGAGAAATAACGGTTATTGAAAGGTGAACTATAATAAGTGAAATAACGGCCACTGAAAGGTGAAACTTGAAAGGAAAAATCTGAAAGATCAAATAATGATCATTGAAAGCTGAAATCTGAAAGGTGAAATAATGGTTGAAATTGCTTTCGGACGAGAAAGAGACTGTCGCAGGTGTGTGTCCAGCGTCATTTGTCAAGTACTAAGTAGAAAATACCCAATATTGGCTTAATATAATTAAGAAAAGCCAATCAATTTAGATTTGGTTAATTTTGATTGGTGAAAATATAATATCGTTTTTAAATAAAAAACTTGAATGGAATCTTCTCAAGATTTAACTTTTTAAACTTGAAATTCTTTATATCTTTGTGTAATTTTTTCGCTCAGAGTTAGCATCTACAGCTGCTTCATCCTGAAAATTACGATGAAAATTTTGTGATGCAGCCAACTATTTGGGATTCGGATAAATAATACTTTGCTTAAGAATTACTACGGTACTTACAATATTACTTAAATTAACTTCTCGTACCTATGAGGGGTTTTCGTATATTCTTGTTTTAATATCTGTGTAATTTCCCCAACTTGAGGCCTATCTCACAAAGTAACATTTAATTTATAGGAAACATTTGTAACATTAAAAACTGTAAGAAAAAATTAAAAACATTTTCAATAGTCTACAGGAATTTACAACAAATATTCAACTATTTTCGCTTTAAAATCTGACCACGGGATGTATTACTGGAAGCAATGATTTATATAAACAAAGTTAAACACGATATAAGACAATTTTCAATTTAACTGCAATTTTAACACTCATTTCAGTTTGAACTACTACAGGTAATTTTTTAGGAGAACAAATTGGAATGGAAAACTATCATGAACAAAAAATATGCAAAGCCGATTTATATTATGAACGGATTTAGAAAAAAATACCTAATTTTTTGGTAAGTCAAAAAGCTTGAACAAAAAACAAAAGACTCATGAAACCCAAAGTTTAATTGGGATATAATTTTAGATTCACCTCCAAGGGAAAAAACATTGAAATATTCAGTTACAGTAACTATATTTGATGATCACGTTAACTTTGTGCGTGGTCACCTGTCGGCCTCATGCATTATCGATAATTGAAAAAGAATTCAAAATCCTGAGTCTAAAGTCAGCGGTTAAATTTTAAATTAGGGAAGTATTAATAGAAATCATTCGAGTAGAAGTAACTTTATCTTCACTCCAAGCTCTGAACGTGCACTTAATTTTTAGCGAATTATACATTGTAAGAAAAAAATTAAAAACATTATCAATAGTCTACAGGGATTTACAACAAATATTCAACTATTTTCTGCTTTAAAATCTGTCCACGGGATGTATTTCTAATAGCTGATGGAAATCAAGTTGACACTCGATCTAGTATGTCGCCTTAAGATCACATATTTAATAATCTTTGACATTTAAATCGAACTATGCTCGTTGCAAAACTCTCGTAGCTCACAATTCAGGCAGCTATCTGTAAATAAGGAAAACCATGCTAATACCGACCAGTATTTTCTATTAGAAATCAAAATATATCAAAAACCACCATGTATATTCAACGGAAAGACGATTCCGTGTTATCAGCGTAGTTTTTGCTACTACGGTTTATGTCTGAAATCTTCATTAGTCTATGGAATTTGAAACCAATATTTAACTATCTATTCTATACATGATCTTATTGTCATGACGAACTTTTCGAAGCATGTACAATTATCTGAAAATGATTTAACATAAGGAAAAAAATGCTAGCTTGCGTGAATAAACTGTTATTTATTTGTTGAGGTAAGCCAACTTAATGTATTGTCTGAAATATTAACATCCCAGGTTTTACAGCGCAGTGGAAATGCTACAGATAAAATATCTCTCCGAGTATTTCAGAGTAACAGCACGGTATTAAAACAAAGCGCTGAAAAATTCAGCCTGCCCAAATTTTACTGATTGGTATTTTAAGGGTTAAATTGGCTCATAAATGTACGCCAGGGGTTATTACTTCGATTTTTGAGTGTAAAATTAGCTCATGAATACACTTCAGGAGTTGTTACTTCGATTTTTTGAGTGTAAAATTGGCTCATGAATATACTTCAGGAGTTGTTACTTCGATTTTTTGAGGGTAAAATTAGCTCATGAATGTACTTCAGGAGTTGTTACTTCGATTTTTTAAGGGTAAAATTATCTCATGAATGTACTTCAGGAGTTGTTACTTCAATTTTTTGAGTGTAAAATTAGCTCATGAATGTACTTCAGGAGTTGTTACTTCGATTTTTTGAGGGTAAAATTAGCTCATGAATGTACTTCAGGAGTTGTTACTTCGATTTTTTGAGGGTAAAATTAGCTCATGAATGTACTTCAGGAGTTGTTACTTCGATTTTTTAAGGGTAAAATTAGCTCATGAATGTACTTCAGGAGTTGTTACTTCGATTTTTTGAGGGTAAAATTAGCTCATGAATGTACTTCAGGAGTTGTTACTTCGATTTTTTGAGGGTAAAATTAGCTCATGAATGTACTTCAGGAGTTGTTACTTCGATTTTTTAAGGGTAAAATTAGCTCATGAATGTACTTCAGGAGTTGTTACTTCGATTTTTTGAGAGTAAAATTAGCTCATGAATGTACTTCAGGAGTTGTTACTTCGATTTTTTTAGGGTAAAATTAACTCATGAATGTACTTCAGGAGTTGTTACTTCGATTTTTTAGGGTAAAATTAACTCACGAATGTTCCTCATGGGTTGTTATTCTGAGTCAGTCTACTGTATATTCTCAAACTGGATTTTGTGAAGCACATGTAGCGGTATTGTATCGCTATCCAATTTACAATCAGCCAAATTTTATTTACAACGTTTATTAATTAATTCACGAAGATAACGAACAATGATTGAAACTACAAAGTTAGACTCAGAAGAAAAAAATTATGTTCAGACTCTCTTTTCGGGAGTAAAAAACTATATTATTTGCCATAGTATTGAATTATGAATGATTAATGTTCATGAATTAATTTTATCACAATTTCGCTTGTTTATGGAGTTAATGTTAATGTTTATTGAGTTAATCAAAGTGTTTTAAGTTATTTATATCATGATTTCAGTTGTTGAACTTGAGCTGCGGTAATTTTTAAAATATTTTCTTTTGGGAATACGTGTCATGTTAGTTTCATTTCCAGTAAATTCTTCAGGAAAATATGTATATTTATATATGTATATAGTTTACCTTTTCAATCGATTCTTCAGACATATATACAGTCTATATATATATAAATATAAAAACTGTTATTTAAACTGTTATATATATATATGGTTTAAAATATCATAATGGTCTCTCTAAGCGAATATTGTTCAATTTTAAGCATGGTAAAAGAATATTTTCACTAATCAAGGTTTATCATTCTCATTCTATTAAGCACTCAAATTAATTTTTCATTTACCTGATTTATTTTTCAGTAATTTTTTCATACTCTATTAATTGGTTAATGACTGTTTCAGTAATACCGTTTGAGGTGAAGTTACTGTTATCTTCGTAAATTGGAAGTGTGAAATTCTTTTGATCGAAAATGAAAGTTAAATCTGAAATGAAATATTTTGAAAACCCTTTACGCATTCGCGCTCTAAACTCGGAAATAAAAAACACCATGTTTTTTACTAATAAAGTAATATTTTCATTGCAACACTAAAAGTTGTTCCCAATTTTTATGGGAATTAGGGACAAAATGCAATTCAATAAATCTTTCAAAAACCAGCAGAACGTGCAATTAAATACATCATCCAATAACATGCAAGGAATCAAATGAAATAAATCTTCCAATAACATGTATAAACTGCGATTGAATTATTCTTCCAATAACTTGAAGAATGTTCGATGAAATAAATCTCCAAATAACATGCAAAATGTGTATCTAAATAAATCAGTCACTAACATGCAGGAATATCTCATCCGAGGGTAAGCGTAATTTAGTTTCTGATCTGACGCCTTGAAAACGGGAAAAATTTCTTTGAATGAAGCTTCAGATTTTGTTGGAAATATTAATGCTAAAAACACCTTACATAAACATAATTTTGATCGAGTTCAAGCTGATTAAATGAAAAGTGGGAATTCAAAAGTAGAATTATGTTTTGTTTGTTTCCGGAATTGTCATACGATTTCCAGGATTTTGATGCAGTAATCTCGCATAACTATTCCATTTTCCTAACTGAGCTGTTTAACTTAAAGCTAAAACTACGCCAATTACACAGAAGAATATTGAAATTACAATTGAATATCAATGAAATTGAACAAAAGTTTTCTTGTAAAATTCGGATAAATGATCAGTCAAAGTATATTCGGAAAAAAGCACCGACAGAAAGATTTGCCGTCCGTTTTCCCAAAGGTTAGATCATTGAAATGTTACTGCACTGTTACAGCAATCAACAGTAGTGACTACCCCTACATATACAGTTACCAAGAGTATAATGGCTATTTTGAAAGAGTATCTAAAATTAAAAAATGCAATGAACAGCAAGAGAAGAAATAACACTGTCGTTCTGAATACCTTACATCAGTTTTTTTAGTGTTCAAACCATTGAAGATACTTCTAACAAGCCATAGGAATCTGTAACAGTTCATGCAATGAATAATGAAACAAATTTTGAAGGTCTTCAAATTAGCCCTCATAGAAACAAATCCAGTATACCAGGTGATAAAGCTAACAACTAAAACTATGCCAATCACACAGAAAAACAAAAGTCAGGATATGAAATTCATCGTTCACACCCGAGACCGGCCAGTGGAGGATAGAATATTTTTTACAGTCCATAAAAAGTTTATGGTTCGCCTTCCGAACTTCGAATGGAGAGCAAATGAGGGACCTTTTGTTTGCTGGCCCCGCAGTCGGTGTGCGAAATGTGCGTAAAATTGGAGCACAACCTGCAGCGCGCCGCTACAATGATCCTGAAAATTTCGAAAAGGACGAGCTTTTTGAGCAAGCATGTGCTGCGCGAGAGCTGTGGACGCTCGTGAAAAGCAGGAACAGGTTACGTTTATTTTGTTGCGCTGCTTCTCTTGTTTGTGTCCTTGTTATTACTCTTGTTTGGATTCTTTTAGTTCAGAGTGGAACGCTTGGTAGTTCAATTTCGGGCTATATTTATTTACTGTTGATGATAAACGCTCTTGTATTTTTAACCGTATGTGGTTACACTCTCGAGGGTTTCAACTGCAGATGGTTAACTCTCACGCTTTTTTACTGCAGATGGTTGACTCTCTTTCTTTTTTACAGCAGATGGCTAACTTTCAAGGTTTTTTACTGTAGATGGGTAACTTTCGTTTGGATTCACAAATGGCTGACTCTCGATGTATTTACTGCAGATGTTTTGCTTGCGCGAACTTTTTACGAGCGGAAGGTTAACTCCGGTGTTTTTTATTGCAGATTGTTAACTTTAGGACGTTTTTAAGTGGTGAAGATGCTTAATTTTTATGAGATTTTACTGTACGTATCCTAGACAGCTTTCTAGAAATACATATGATCAACCTTTTCTACTAAGAAAAAACGATATTGATTCACAGTTTAAGTTTTATTTTGTATAGCATTGCTGCTGTGTTAAAATTATTTGAAAGACAACTGGCTCTTTATTTCATGTGCGAAGTATTCACAACATAACGTCTAATATTAGAGAACCAACAAAGTATTATGAAAACAGCAACAATTCGGTACACCTGAATTCCAGTTTCAAATTAAAAAATTTCTACCGCTAGCGTGAAAATTTCTTAGGTTCATTGTAGGTAAAATATGCTTCGGGAAACCTGTACTTTATTACAAATTTTAAAAAATTGCAATTTTTTAGCAGCTTTTGTATGAATCATGTCTCCTTGACATAATTTGCTCTGCATGAAACAATATTTAAAAGTTAGATATTTTTTACCTGTGAAAAGTAAAACTGTTATTGACTGCTAAGTTACCGTGACATTTAGTACAGCTAAGCTACGCCAAAGGGTGAAAAAGCGGAGTAAATTTAAAGGCTTGTTTATATTATGTCTGTGTTCAGCTAAAAACTGACATTGGCTCTAATAATGCATGGTGATATTTTGCCTATGGCTTTTCGACTGGGCGCTTAAATTTTATGCACTGAATTGGATTTTTCTGTTAAATCACTAATGTAATTCTTTCATTGGAATTACAGTAACGAGCAGAAAGCACTGAACGTCAAAAGTTTTGAAAAATCTAATTCGTTTCTTCGTTTCAAATTTTCTGAAATGCAAAGTAAAAATCATCTACTCAGAATTTATATAACTATTAACTGAGATTAACTTACTTTTAGCGTTCATGATCATAATATTGTGAAAAATTAACTTACGAATACCGTTCAAATCGACCTATTATCAATATTTTACGGTGACAGAACAAACTAACGTATCGTGTTCAGTTGAGAAAAATGCATTGAAAATCACGATTAGTAGAATTCAAATCAGAAAAAATCCCATTATCGATATTCCATTCGCCAGAAATTCATCATATTTTCGTAATGAATCCACGGTGTTGTCAGGCATCCATTCTTTTATGAAAGCTTTTTTCTCCTTTAATCTTGAGTCTTATGGTAGGCCGGTACCCAAACAAGACAACTCAATCTTTTCCAGAAGCCTTGGGCCATCAGTCTCAGAGATTCTGAAGGAATATCGACTGTTTCCAGCCATGCTTCGAGGTGGTCAAGGTAGCCGTAAAGAAAACCAGGGGGGCTTGTTTGGCTCTGGCTATCTGGAGCTATATTTCGGAAGAATATTGAAGACACCATAAGGAGCTTCTTTATGGACCATTAGACAGAGAGTAAGACTTATGGGGGTCAGATGGCGGCGGTAGCAGATGGAGAGTTGATTGACTCTATGCTCTCATTATTAGAGCAAGGAAGCGTTTCAAGCGGGAGAATTTCGCATGATACTAAGCCGAATCATGGAGTAGGAAAGGAGAAGAGAAAAGACTTTCATTTAATTTGCAATAAGCTCTAGAGGTGAGAATAGTAAATGGTTTCACCTACTTCCAAAAGGGCTGTAGAGGTGAGAATAGCAATTAGAAAAGCCAATTGTTTAATTTACTTTCCAGTGAGCTGCAGACATGAGAATAGCAAATGATTTTAGCTACATTCATATGAACTGCAGAAACTAGAAAAGCCAATGTTTTCATTCAATTTCTGATACGCTGTGAGGGTCAGAAAAATCAATGGCTTCAATGAATATCTGATATGTTGAGAGGATAAGAATGGGAAATTATTTCACTTACTTTCCAAAGCGCTTTAGAGATCAGAAAAGCCAATGGCTTAAATCAAATTCTGAGACTCAGAGGAGAGGAAAAAAAACGATGAATTCAAACCTTTTCAATGCGCTTAAGAATTGAAAATAGCGTAGGATTCCATTTACTTTTCGATCATCTGTTAACATGAGGCAAGCCAATGATTTGGTTTACTTTCCAATACTCTGAAGATGTGAGGCAAGCCAATGATTTGGTTTACTTTCCAATACTCTGAAGATGTGAGGCAAGCCAATGATTTGGGTTATTTTCCAGTTCTCTGAAGATGTGAGGCAAGCCAATGATTTGGTTTACTTTCCAATACTCTGAAGATGTGAGGCAAGCCAATGATTTGGTTTACTTTCCAATACTCTGAAGATGTGAGGCAAGCCAATGATTTGGTTTACTTTCCAATACTCTGAAGATGTGAGGCAAGCCAATGATTTGGGTTATTTTCCAGTTCTCTGAAGATGTGAGGCAAGCCAATGATTTGGTTTACTTTCCAATACTCTGAAGATGTGAGGCAAGCCAATGATTTGGGTTATTTTCCAGTTCTCTGAAGATGTGAGGCAAGCCAATGATTTGGTTTACTTTCCAATACTCTGAAGATGTGAGGCAAGCCAATGATTTGGGTTATTTTCCAGTTCTCTGAAGATGTGAGGCAAGCCAATGATTTGGTTTACTTTCCAATACTCTGAAGATGTGAGGCAAGCCAATGATTTGGGTTATTTTCCAGTTCTCTGAAGATGTGAGGCAAGCCAATGATTTGGTTTACTTTCCAATACTCTGAAGATGTGAGGCAAGCCAATGATTTGGGTTATTTTCCAGTTCTCTGAAGATGTGAGGCAAGCCAATGATTTGGTTTACTTTCCAATACTCTGAAGATGTGAGGCAAGCCAATGATTTGGGTTATTTTCCAGTTCTCTGAAGATGTGAGGCAAGCCAATGATTTGGTTTACTTTCCAATACTCTGAAGATGTGAGGCAAGCCAATGATTTGGTTTACTTTCCAATACTCTGAAGATGTGAGGCAAGCCAATGATTTGGGTTATTTTCCAGTTCTCTGAAGATGTGAGGCAAGCCAATGATTTGGTTTACTTTCCAATACTCTGAAGATGTGAGGCAAGCCAATGATTTGGTTTACTTTCCAATACTCTGAAGATGTGAGGCAAGCCAATGATTTGGTTTATTTTCCAGTTCTCTGAAGATGTGAGGCAAGCCAATGATTTGGTTTACTTTCCAATACTCTGAAGATGTGAGGAAAGCCAATGATTTGGGTTATTTTCCAGTTCTCTGAAGATATGAGGAAAGCCGATGATTCCATCAAATTTTTGTACCTTGTTGAAATGAAAACGCCATCAATTCAACTTACTTATCGATACTTCATGAAAATGAAAATAGCTCGTAATTTTATATATTTTCTGATACTCTGTTGACGTAAGAAAGCCTACTTTTTGGTATTAAGTAGCTTGAGTTGAAAGTTAGATTTCATTTTAGTGCTTTTAAATTTAGAATAATGCCTTAAACGGATACTTTTAATACCTTAAAAGGATACTTTTAAGCTCATGTCGAACCAATTTACGCAACGTTGGATTAAATTAGGTTACGTCATTTGGGCTTAAACACTTTCAACTCATATCAAGTCCATACATACATATTCTAATTAACTTAGTGAGTGGTTTGAAAAATTATATTTACATACATCGGATTTTTACATTTGGAGGATTTCAGAAAATAAGGACTTCTGTAAAAAGTTGGGAGAAAAAAATTAAAATCTCTATAATTTTGTTCACACTGAACTATTGATGGAGGATTTAAGCTAACCTTACCCAACCTTACCTAACCTAACCTAAATTGATTGATTCAACGTTCTACAAAGCTTTTTATAAAATGTGACTTTTTTTCGACCTGATGACGTTCTCGGCTCGGTGACGGTTTTAACAGGTGATATTTTGACAAGTTGATGTTTTCGACCAGGTGATGCTTTTGAAAAGGGGACGTTTATGACAAGGTGACGTTATTGGTGACGTTTTTGACAACATGAAGTTAATGGTAAAATGACGTTTTCGACAAACTGACATTTTCGACCAGGGGACGTCCACGTGACATCAGCTAGCGGTTTTTATAAATTCTATTCAGTTGAGCGTTTTTTTTAAATTGAAAAGTAGCTTTAAAATCACTTTGCCAATAATAAACGACAATAGTGGTAGATCGATCGTACACTTTTTTGTATTATATCTAATAAAAGAAAATGAGGTCGTAAACGTAACTTTTTATTTTGGACCACCTTCTAATGCTGGAATATACGTACCTAGAACCCTTCAACAGCTTATGTTTGACAAATATGCATCAATACGCACACACATATTTATGTACATATACACGCACACTCACATTTATATATATATATATATATATATATATATATATATATATATATATATATATATATATATATATATATATATATATATATATATATATACAACGGTTTTCGATAATGATGATCAAAAATAGATTACTCAGGTCCTTGATGAATATAACTAAATGCTAGATATGTATTTCTTCATATAGGGAAACATTTTAGTTAAGTAAGTACTCGTTTTGCTGGAAGCAAAGAGAGAGGGAAGTAAATAATATTATAATAAGCCCATACATATATATATATATATATATATATATATATATATATATATATATATATGTATGGGCTTATTATAATATTATTTACTTCCCTCTCTCTTTGCTTCCAGCAAAACGAGTACTTACTTAACTAAAATGTTTCCCTATATGAAGAAATACATATCTAGCATTTAGTTATATTCATCAAGGACCTGAGTAATCTATTTTTGATCATCATTATCGAAAACCGTTGTTATGACTGCGGCAGGCTATCGTCATTCAGCGATGAAGTCATGTGCCTTCTAGAGCCCGCACTGCCCAACGGCAGCGCAAAAATGTTCCTTGAACTACAGTAGCTGCTAGTAGCGCAAGTGCATTGCGCGCATCGGCGCAGTTTTGCGCAGCATCACGGTAGCAATGGCCACTTTTTGAGATGCTGCGTGTCCTCGCACTAATGTTACTACGCCGATGCCGGTAAAAATTTCTACAGGGATGCAGTATTTGCTGATCAAGTGTAAGTTAGTTTATATTTTTCATATCTAATTAGATGAGTCAAGTTTATTTTCTGGTAAAATTTTTCAGTAGTTTCCGTAATTTTTACGTCGACTTCAAACAAGTAGCCCTTTTAATAAGCTTAATGGGTAGATATGAATTACACCTAGTCAATGTTTCAGTTCATCTGGAAAAATCTTTTATTTTAATCTTGAACATAGATGGTTCCCTGAATTACAGGTATAGCGTTTCACTGAGGAAACCATTTCAGCCAATGTAAAAATCTTTCCCACTATCCAAGCACAGTTCTCTCGAGGTTCACCACCTCCTCCACTTTTTATCTTCCACATTTTATCACTTCCAACGACTCACTCTGAACCAACATCGGGACGTTTTTTATGAAGCAGTCATAAAAATATGGCTCTCTTTGCCTGCAACGCATGTGAGAAAAGAAGCAGGATTGAATCCGAGAAGAAAAACGCACCCCCATAGAGCTACAGCGCACCAATTTGAGCGCGTCGCCGCTGGCAAAATGTCCAGAGCTCAGCTAGAAACTTCCCTTGGTTTTCCTCTCCCAATTACGTATCTTAGACGAACTGCCGAAAATACCAGACAGTGCAACTTTATGTTCCAATCAAGCAGACCAAAAAACTTGGCCGTGAAGTCAGTGTTAAATTTATCGGCTTGAAAGACTGGGGCAGATTACCTCAGGCAGAACAATAGGCGTCTTCGAGCTGCAGAAATAACGACCAGGATACTTCTACACGGGCTTTCCGGCTCCTTTGCGCTTTGTTCTTCCAAGACCAATCGATGCCAGCTTTTCTGCCCGCAATGCTCATTACTGATCACACTCAGAGCCTACCTGAATTGATTTACGTACGTTAGGAGGGGGCTTAGTTTACACCAGCGAAGTGTTAGAAGATTTACATATTTCTTTTGGTTTCGGATAGATGTAAATGGGTTGCCTTTTTGAAAATCTGAATTATAAATAAAATTGCAATCAAACAAATCATTAATGAAATCATTATTATGTTAAAAACAGTCAATGAAACAAAATATTTCGAACGTATCTCAATCTATTACGAGGAGTTTCATTAGTTGATTAGGAGTTTCATACAGCTGATACAATAAAATACATGGAAATGCTAAGTCAAACATGATGAACATTTGTCAAAAATGACAAAGTAACAAAATCTGTTATGTACGAGCTCAATGGCTTTTTGTTTTGTTTCGTTTTTCTAAGCCTTTTCGTGAGCCGTCTGTGAACAGCCTCAGAAGCGCTTAGCCTACGTATTGATTTTTCTTCGGAGTTATCACAATGGAGTTAGTTTAGGATAAAACAAGGAAGTTCTGTAGCTAGTGCTTCAATTGTGATTGCAGTAACAAATGTTTTGGAGATGGTCATGTATACATTGGTCTTTCAGACCATTGGTCACATATAGCATCAGTCATATACAACGACCTTATAACATTGTATTATTTACATTGATTTTAAACATTACCATTGATCTTAACACTGATCTTGTAAATCACTGGTACTATAGACCATTGGTCAAGCGCGCTGAAATTCGACTCGAGAAAACGCTACACAATACGCAAGTGAGACCGAATGGTGTTTTTGGTAGGATTTTTTCATGATTTCATCGTTTTCGTGGCGTCGAAAAACTCCAGGGCTGATCTAAGAACTTTTTTACAAACCTTCCCTATGAGTTTTTATTTTGAAAGATTTTCTATGATTTCTTCGTTTCAGGGGCTTCAAGAAACTCCAGTGCCGACCTGCACAAAAATTGTTCAATACTTTCTCATGAAATGATCGTGACTGCAACAACCTATGTAAAAATGTGAAACAACATCAGCCACGGACTCTTTCCTCTCCTCACAGCTTGACTGCAAAAAAACATTTAAAATATTTTGAATTTTTCGCACAAGGAACTGCTTGACACTCCCAATGATAAGGACGGCCATCGTTTTTTATGTACAGCAGACGGAAAGCAATATCTTGAGGCCTGGAAAAGCCAAAAAGTCTCCCACAAAAGATGCCGAACTATGATGGAAAATCAATAACGATTCTGCGTAGCATTTCTTTTTCACGACGCCTAAAAATGAGGGCGTGGGGTGATGAGCTACTTCGAGGACAGGCTTACGAGACCGAGAAATGAAAACAGAAAAAAATTTGAAGTTTTGGCTCAGTTTAGCACTTTGACTGCGACGTCAGCCACCGGTGGTCACTGAGGGAGTTTTCACGATGCTTCTGACCGACCAGTAGTCACAATTTTAATTTTCATAAATATTAAATTAAAATTAAATGATAGCACGATCCAGTTCATGTTTGCCATTTTAATTCTTGCTTACTACAGCTGACTTTTAATTTAAGTTGAATATTAATTCAGTTTTACCAGCCGCGGTCAAAGAGGTAAATGGCCTGTCGTCCGGCACTGGAGCAGGCCCGTAGTCCATGTGACTGTTCATTGATTTTTAAATATTTTGATCCCTGAGAATCAAACGTAAAATTCAGGTTAGGATTATTGATCTCAGGTTGTCTTAGAGTTTTTCTTTCTGAAAATATTGCTGCTACAACTATGTTTTAGGTCTAAATGCTCTCAGAAGAGTTACTCTTTGAAGTACTTACTTTTGCTCAAAACTTTCTTTTGATAGGCAACTTTTCTCCCTTCTAGATCAGAAGATTTTACTCTCTCGCAGCTGTACGTGGAAAACGAAAGGCTATTGTAACATAGCAATTTTAAAGGATTTCTGCGATACTTTGAGTGAATAAAATATTTAAGACGTAAGTTAATTTTCGGCGACGCGTTACAACGAATTTAGAATCAGGTCGGGAAAATTGCATAGATTTTAGGCATTACCTACGTATTTTTCAATGCATGTCTTATAAATTATTTGTTTTAAACAAGGCACCTACATTCCTAGCTTTTAATTCGTTTCATGCGAATGGCCTAATTTTTCAATAAAGCTTTCGTGCCTTCTAATTCATAACCTCTATATTGCAGAGTTTTTAAATTTAGCTTACGCGCTCTTCAGTCCGTGTCTCCAGAATTGTATGATTTTTAATGTTTCCTACCTACTTTTCAATCCATGTTACATAAATATGATGGTTTATAAAAGACGCTTGTGTGCATATCTCATCAATTTTTATCGAATAAATTGCATAGTTTTTAAGAGGCGCCTAAATATTTTCCAATCCGTTTCTCAAAAATTACAGTTTTTAAATTAAATTTGTCTTTCAATCATTGTCCCCAAAATTATAAAGATTTAGACTGCGCAGGTATTCCTCACTAATAAGTCAAGGAAGAAATATGAATCACGCTTATTTAGTTTTTCTTGGTATGATATCCAATCAATAGTCGGAAAAAAATTATTAGGATATTCAGTGCTCCAACTAATAACTATTCTCTAAGTATTCTCATATGTTTAGAGTAAAAAAGAAAATAGCTACAAAAATGAGCCAAGTGGCTAAGTCTTGGGTTGTCCTCAAGTTCTCTGCCATCAACCAATCACGCAAAGACACCAACCATTTTACACCAATCACGCACATGTACTGACATTTTTACATTAATCACGCACATGCACCTACAGTTTTGCTCAAATCACGCACAGGCACCGACATTTTTACACTAATCACGCACATGCATCTACAGTTTTGCTCAAATCACGCACGGTTACCGTCATTTTTACACTAATCACGCACATGCACCTACAGGTTTACTCAAATTACGCACAGGCACCGACATTTTTACATTAATGACGCACATGCACCTTCAGTTTTACTCAAATCACGCACAGGCACCGAGTAAATGATAAATCACAGGCAATGACGCACATACACCTTCAGTTTTACTCCAATCCCGCACAGAAATTCCACAATTTTTTTCTACACGGACATCACTGCGAAATTGTCCTTCTATGTAGAGATGTAACATATCACTCATATTTTGCGTCAGTAATTCAGTTTTTGCAGATGTTCTTTAAAAGAAATAGGTACACAACTAACTGAATCTCTGACTCTTAGTTTACTTCTGTATTCTATAATGTTGCATGCTTTATCTAATATTTTGCTGTTTTGTCGCTCTGTTTCGAGGTTGGCAGGAGAAAATTATTGTTATTTGATTAACTGTTCCAAATTTAGTTGTTTTCTATGAAACATTTTTTGTTTGGTTCGAGGCTTCAATAATCATGTGAAGATAACTCTCGATAAATGCTGCTGCAACGTATTTCAAAGTTATTTATTGGAATACGCGAATGGTAAATAATATACTTGTACAAATGTACCATATGATTTTAAAAAATATTTTAGAGAAATCTTTTTTTTTGCACTTTTTTAACGTATAAAAGATTGCTCAACATGAAATAAAAATTGCGTAATAGCTCGATCAGACAAAGCATAACGATGGGCTATCCAAAGTAGTTAAAGTAATAAATATTCCCATTCATTATAATGAGTTACATACTTTCAACTCTTACGATACAGAAAGTCCTTTCAATATGAATCCATCGGTAGTACAAATGAATGACAAAAAAACGACTCCAGAGACGCTGAACCCCCTACTTAAGTGTTTAACCCTTTAACGTCAGCATTTGTCTATTCATAATACCGTAATTTTGACCAGCATAATCAAATTGTCACCGGCATCATGTAGTCACCGACATCACAACGAGGAAGTTACTGCTACTCGACAATGAACTTTGAAGAAAACATTAGGGCCCAAATTTCACGACGAATAAAAAAATGGGCTGTTTATGGAAGTGGATTTTGAAATTAATTTTGAGGGTAGAGTCATAAATCAATGGCGCTGGGCTGTGAGTGCGGTCAGTAATGAGCATTGCGGGCAGAAAAGCTGGCATCGATTGGTCTTGGAAGAACAAAGCGCAAAGGAGCCTGGAGAGCCCGTGTAGAAGTATCTTGGTCGTTATTTCTGCAGCTCGAAGGCGCCTATTGTTCTGCCTGAGGTAATCTGCCCCAGTCTTTCAAGCCGATAAATTTAACACTGACTTCACGGCCAAGTTTTTTGGTCTGCTTGATTGGAACATAAAGTTGCACTGTCTGGTATTTTCAACAGTTCGTCTAAGATACGTAATTGGGAGAGGAAAACTAAGGGAAGTTTTTAGCTGAGCTCTGGACATTTGCCAGCGCGGATCGTCTGAAAATAATGCGCTGTAGCTCTTGTGATGCGCGTTGGCATGATAGGATTCGTTTTTACCTGGATGCTCTTCAAAAATTCCTAATTGGATACGTTGAAAACCGAGTTTTTCACCTAACTGATTCGGGGTCTGATGTGCAATACTATATGGTTTTGTTAGTGTTTAATGGTTTTAATGGTTTAATTAATATTTTAAGTTATTCATTGTTTATAGCTATTTATTCGAAAAACCATATGGTATTGATAGTTGTTGGTGGTTGATTAAGTAATTAATTGTTGAAGGTAGTGGTTGGGCTTATCCATAAGGCGTGCATGCTTGACCCTTTGATGGGGATTATCTTACGGTAATGATTGTTGATGACAGTTGAAATTGATACTAAAAGGTTGTGATGGTTGATGTGGGTTATTGGGTATTTTTAAAAGGTATAGACAGTTGATGTAGGTTGATCGGCATTATTGTAAGCCAACACCATAAGTAGTTTTAGTTGATTTTGGATGAGCAAGGTGGATGAACTATTAACCCGGTAGGGGTTGTTAATTGATGGTAGTTGTCAATCATTTTTACGAGATTTTGATGGTTGATGGTGGTTGATCTTCTATTCTTTATAGTATTGTTAGTTTATTGTTGTTGATAGAAACAAACAGGAGGTATTCATTGTTGATGATGGTTAAAGGGGATTACTTCATTTTACTGTTACTTTATGGTTTTTAATGTTTAATGTAATAAGGTTTCACTGTTCATAGGGATTGATGGTTAATACCTACGGCTTTGAGGTTAATGGTGGTTTTTGAGCTTTTGCATACGGTATTGATGGTTGATGGGTCCGTTGAGAAACGTATTCCACGCTGATTCATTAATAAATAAGTAAAATTATGGTTTTTTAAACAAACTGCGATTTCAACATTACTAAAATAATCTTGCAGTCATAACATTTATTCCTCATTTTTTGTTGACGAAATATTTAAAGCTTTATTTTAATATATTCATCAATTTCATGCAATATGCTGAACGAATATGAAGGTGGTCCACAACCGATTCAGAACGATAGCCTCATAAACAAAAATTTGCATTATTTTAAGATATTCAACAATTTCTCCCCTATCTACCACAATCTTGTCTCTTCGTTATGCACATTCCTTTCGACATCTATTTTTTTGAGTGAAAATAAAATTAATATATATTAGACAGATTTATAGAAGACTCGTTGAATTTTTGTATTACCATTCGTGATTGTGTCTAAGAATAGCACTTGGTATGTGTTGCACATGACACGTGTAACACTTAATACGTGTTGCAAATGACAGATGTAACACTTAATAAGTGTTTTACATGACCATGACTCGTGTAACACTTAATATGTGTTGCATATGTCACGTGTAACACTTGATATGTGTTACCCATGATACGTGTAACACTTAATACATATTGCACATGACACATGTGAAATTTAATTTGTGTTGCTTTTGACATTTCCAAAACGTGTCGTGTTTTCCGCTTCAAATGTGTTAGATTTGATATATGTATATTTCACTTGTTATGTTCAACACTTGATATGAGTTTTATCTAACATCTGTCGCACATGATATGTTCAACTATTTTCGGAATTTTAGAAATGTGTCGTGTTTTACTTTAAAATGAGTTACCTGACAAGGGTTGCCCTCCACAAGTTCAAAACTTGATTTGAGTTGGGCTTGACAGGTTTAATACTTGGCAGGTCTTACATAGTAAAATATTCAAAGCATAACCCGTTCATTAATAAGTCGATTTAGAATAATAGGGACAATAGTTGTATCTGAAGTCCGTCTTTCAATTTGTTCTATAATTAAGAACGCAGGAACTATCTAGCATAAACTTAGGGCATCTAAAATATGGAAACGAGGCTGTAAGAAACTCTATTTCATTATAAATTATTTTTCTTTACCTGTTTATTGTAACATAATAACCTTAATTTCTAATGGCGAGAAAAAAAAGTGAGAAAAGATTCAGACGATTAGCATTATATACGTCACTTTCTTGATCAACTTGACTAGATAAAAATCAAAGAGCTAGTCTTAATTCATAAAAAATGATTATGAACTTCGTAAATTGCCATATCCTTATGCATATCACTATTAATTCCCTTCAATTTTTATTAGTGGCAACTCGTTTTTACCCCGAGTAAATGACCGGAAGAAAAGCAATTCGATGTGGCACACACGCGCAGAAAAAATACACAACCAGAACCACTCGACCTAGTTCTATTTTATCGCAGCACTCATGTAGAGCGTGCTCGTTTCCGTTACTGATTTTTTTTATATTTTCAGGATCATTTTAGCGGCGCGCTGCAGGTTGTGCTCCAATTTTACGCACATTTCGCACACCGAATGCGGGGCCAGCAAACAAAAGGTCCCTCATTTGCTCTCCATTCGAAGTTCGGAAGGCGAACCATAAACTTTTTATGGACTGTAAAGAATATTCTATCCTCCACTGGCCGGTCCCGGGTGTGAACGATGAATTTCATATCCTGACTTATGTTCTTCTGTGTGATTGCATAGTTTTAGCTGTAAGTTATACAGCTCTGTTAGGGAAACGAAATGTTTTCTGTGAGGTTACTGCGTCGAATTCCTGAATATTGGATGAGGACCTCACAAACAAAAGTTCTTCATTCATGGAGTGAATAAAAGTGTGGGTTTAGTAGTTAGCGGGATGAATCTGGCACTTTTACTACTGTTTGAAAATACTATCTGAAAAAATTAACATTTTCAACAGTTATATCGAACCAAAAATTGATTGATTATTAATCGTGTCTTTGTATGAATATGATAATCAAACAACTAATGAAATAATAATGAAACTCACACAACTAAACCCAAAAGAAAGTGGGTTAAAAATAGAATGGCTTGCGATTAATTCAGATTGATTTAAAAGATTAACAGCAGCCACACCAGATTATTTGCTTCAGTTTCAAATTGCTATTTTCAATATCTAGCGTATTTAAAAAAGATCGTTACGGAACACATAATGAAAACGTCGAGAAAATTGTTCTTAATTGACATTGTCGGCGTTCTCATTGGCTACGAGCCCGTATTTTCTAGACAAAAGCGATCCCAAAATCTTCTTCTAACACGGATTTCTTCGGAAGCATCGAAAAACTCATTCAAATAAAAAAGCTTCATTTTTAGGGCATAGCAAATGAAATCGAGTAGGGCTTCTGAACACGTTGGATTTGCCGGCGTCAAATTGGGAGCTTCGTTTCATGGTACTAAGTCTTTAAATATTGCGAGGATATGATCAGATTTTAGGGCTGACATAAAAAAACGATGAAACTTGGAACAATGAAATGAGATCTCACACTCTCGAGTCTAAAACGTGATGGTTTGAAGCGGCTGGCTAAAGGTTTAAGTCTATGTTAGATTTCAATTATTACCGTAACGAAAAGTTTTTTGCGATGATTAATACTATAAAGAACTTTGATATCCTTGCTCAATTTATTAGCACAATAATTAACCCGAATAAAATGATGTGTGGAAAATAATTGGTTTTGTTATTATTGTTATTTATATTGCAAATTATTATTATTAAATTATTTATATAATGAAAATTATTTATATTGGAAATCATCGCCTAAATTATAAGAACAATAATTGATGCAGAGTGAGTGCAAAAAGGATTTGAGAACATTATTGTTATAGCGTACTTGAAAGTCATTGATTAATTTACCAACACGCTGATTTCTGGAGAGTGAATGTGAAAACGTTTTTATGAATATTTATTCTATAGCGCACCTGAAAATCGTCGCTTAGTTTATAATCACGAATTAATGGAAGGTGAAACCAAAAATATGTAGCAAAATCGCAAATGTTGATCTGAAGTGAATAAGATATCACAAACTGGATCTTTTTGACGTGAAATGGGCTACTAATAAATGAAAAATTCGTAGTACACTAAACTGAAGTTGAAAATACGCGAGAACAATTGAGATAATTTGGAAAAAAGTAATCACTTGGCTTAGGATGATTGAATTGTTCCAAAAAGAATCATGACGAAATCTGTTTTGTGAAGAAAATAATACGTCGAAGAAGCGTTAATATTAGTCTTAATTGAAAAATTTCGGGGAAATGTCCCGGCACATGAAAGTATTATATATAGGTGAAATCTTAATTCGGCGTAGACATATAAATGAAAAGTTTTACCCCTCAGGACATTTTGTTATTACCTCAGATTGGATAAAAATGTTTTAAATTTTAAAATCTTGCTTGGTTATCTTATTTTTACTCATTAACCTTTAGAAACTGTGCTGGACCTATAACTCCTTTTTCAAAAATTAGCCTCCAAGAGCTGTAAAACACTTTAAATTTTTCTCTAATATAACTTTTAAAATTCTCTGAGAAGTGGCTGTTTCTTCCGTATCCTGGTACGTAAAATTACGTGTAAACGTTCGTGTAGGCTCGTGGAGTTACCTAAAAGTGATCAAATATGTTAGGCATTAGGTAGTTAAATTTTTATTTTCAATTACCTTAGACTAGGTAATAACGAGGATTTCAATCATTGCAATAGATAGGTAAATCTGGGCTTCAATCACCGTAGACTTGTTATAAACATGAATATCGACCATGCAATAGATAGTTAAATCTGTGTTTCAATTACCGTAGATTTTCAAGTTGCACGAACATCGCTTCCAAAAGGTAGTTAAATCTTTGTTTCAATTACCGTAGATTTTCAGGTTGGACGGACACCGCTGTGAAAAGGTACTTAAATCTATGTTTCAATTACCGTAGATTTTCAAGTTTCGCAGACATCGATCTGAAAAGGTACTTAAATCTGTGTTTCAATTACCGTAGACTTTAAAATATTGAGATCGAAATTCGCACGTTATGTGGCACACAGGAAGTAAGGCACAGTTCACTGAAATTCCGTGCAAAAGCTATTTAGGAGATTTTTTCGGTGTAAAAATTTTTTGCAAAACAAAGCATTTTGATCTGTATATATTAGCTTATGTTGTACACAGAGCTCACGCAATTGTCATCTACCATTTTTTGGGGTCAGTGCTTGTAAGAATATAATCCATAGAGCAATGATTTCTAATACTTATTCATTTCAAATTATTCATAGGTAAATTTTCACTAATTATAGTTCATTTACAATTATAATTCATAAATAAGAGTGAACATAACAGGTCGGAAACCTAAATAAAGGTCATAAGTCAAGACGACATAACACATCGTTTTTTTATGGCACTATGTATTTCATTTAAGAAGAATTTTTCCAACCATTGAGGAAAGAGAAGAAGCTTGCTTACCAACGCAGTCTGCCAGCAAAGATGAAAAGTCTCGTATCATCAAAAGATATATGACAGGACTCAATTTTTCTAAGCGTTGACCTCGCGGCAGTTCTCTGTATTTTCTGTTTCTGGAGCTTCAAGTTAATCTGTTCTTAGTTGACAGTTCAATTTATTGCCGAGCAAAGTTACGTGTCCCAATGCCACTTCGCAATGAAGGCAATTTGAAGGCAGGTTCATAAGACAGGTTGGCTCGTTTTTCTATAAACTCTACAAGGCGAGCAATAATGCTACACGAAAATAGTTATTGTTATTGCTGTTAAGAAAAGTGTATTCGTACCAATGGCGTGTAAATTTAGTAAGCTGAAATAAATTGATTGCACGTGTATAAATTTTGGAGTTCTTATTAGTAACCTACTCCCTGTGGAGAGAAGTTATGCGAAACCATGTTTTTTTTAAATCGATGAAAATTTGCACGTGTGATCAGAACTTCATTATTCATGACTAAACTTATCAGTTTGTATGGTTGCGAGTAATATGTAATTTTCTTCTACTGTGCTTTGGAAATCATAATTGATTAATACATGGACAAGTTTGTGTTTGGAGGAAAAATAGCATTACTATCGTGAACTCAACTCGATAAAAGTAACAATCGAGCAAAAAAAATTATTTATTTCTAAGAGCAGTCGTCAATGACATTCCCTGACCTAGTGATCCCTGTGGTCAAGTGACGTTACGAGACCCGCCACTCATGTGAGAAGTCACAGGTTCGAATCTCGGCAATGTCACTGCGAAATTTCTCCCTATTAGAAAATGAGCGAAAGCTGACGTAATTTCCCACTCCAACGTTCCAAAAATGGGTACCAGGGTAACCATTATTGTATCCTGATGATAGCTATAAGGCGTTAGAAAAAACAACTAATAAAATGTTAAGTTTCAAACTTGATTAGGATACAACATCCTTCACTCCCTGAGGGCACCGAATACCGGCTCCTAAATGACCGAGACGCACCAAAGTTTGAGGCAGAACTCAAAAGAACTTTACTGCGATCTTGTTAATCGCGCAGCCGACACTCAAAATGCTGTTGTGCATATAGCAGGTGCATATATCAGGCAGGCATGTGGTAACTCCACAGCCTACCTCGCGACACTCCACCTTATTATTCAGGCCCGCCTTTATGCCTCGCTCTTTATCTCGCGCCTTCTGCAGATGGCATCTTTATTAGAATTGAACTGTGACGATTCAGCGTGCGATCTTGTCTATTTTTCATCAGCGTCCGTCACCGAGAGACTCGTAGCTCTGCGCGTTTGTTAAGCAAACCATTACGTGCGGGGATGTCTGTCGCAAAAACTCGCTCGCCTCAGTCTCCGCATGCAAATTGTGACGCACTCCACACGCCCCTTAGGCCCCGCGCTGGGGAGACCATCTCGCTTTTGGCGCAGATATCGGCCTTGGGATTAACTCTGAGCGGAAACGAGTGGCCGGGTCTGTAAATCGGTTGAGGCAAAGAATGAGTTTTGCTATAGATGTACGTAGGCTTTCAACTGCTGTAGAATATTCAAATCAAAATGATTTATTCTTTTATTGATCCCACCGTAGCGATTCTTTTGTTGTTATCGCCAAAGCAATTCTTTTGTTGTTCTCGCCGGCCTAGCAATCAATTAAAAATGTTGAAACATTTCTGGGGAATATATTTCAGATTCACTATCTGCATGCAATGAATTTTCAATATTCGTGAAATCACTGGAAGCCCCGACGAAACTTTTAACATATGCTTCGAAACATGCATTTTTAAACCGACTCACGTTAACGAAGAGTTTTTTCTAATCAAGAATAGTATTTACCGAAAAATTTACATGTATATTAATGCAAATTGGCAGCATGTGTGTTATTTCTATCGATTCGCGCCAATAACTTTCAATTTTATGGGCGCTGTACATTTTTCAGTTAAAAGAAACTAAAAGAGACTATTGTTCACTGCAAAATGAAATGATTGTGGTACAGATTATTTTCGACATTATCAAATGGAATTTTTCTACCTCAAAAGCTGAAGAGTTGTGTCATCAATATCGTAAATACTTTGCAAATGTTTTAAAATTTCATTTACCACGAGCATGTAACGTTTTACGAATTAGGCAGACGAATGAAATTAGAATTCAACTAAATTAGTATTAATTTATATTTGACTAAATTAGTAGTAAATCAAATTCAACTAAATTAGTGTTAAATTAGGTTTAACTAAATTAGTGTCACACTTATTTATCACTGTTAAATTTAATTTTACTAAATTACTTCGCATCGAAACGTCCACTGGAAAATAGCTTTAACACTTTGACTGCAATTGGTTAAACTGAAGTTCCATATTCAACTCAAAGTCAATCGTAGTAATAAATTTTGAATATAGAAAACATTAACTGGATCAAGATTTTGTTTAGCTTTAATTAAGTATTTATGGAAATTAAGTTTGTGATTACTGGTCGGTCTACACCATTATGGAAATCCCCTACGTGGCCACTGGTGGTGCACGATGTGGTCAAAGTGGTAAGCGTTTGTACACATCTCTTCGTGCTGTACCACCTGATTTACTTTGTAAAATCCTGGTAGTAATTCTAGAACTAGCGTCTGTATGTATGTTATCGTACTGCACTCCTTACTCTACTACGAAACATCCTTTAATTATTAAATTTAAAACTACGTTCCGTATCTCTTATTCTACTTCGAAACTTCCTTTAAATGTTAAATTTAAAACTACGCTCCGTATCTCTTATTCTACTTCGAAACTTCAATTGAAGAGTAAATTTAAATCTACACACCACACCTCTTATTCTACTTCGAAAACTCCATTAAATAATAAATTTAAAACTACGCTCCGCACCTCCTATACTACTACGAAACTTCCATGCATTTCATACCTCTTATTCTACCTCGAAACTTCCATTGACGAGTAAATTTGAAACTATCGCGTGCTCAGGTGTTAATTAAACTACGAGTTTCTGCCGCCTCTTCACATTTCAGAGATCCGAGGCTCGTGTCTCTGCGAACGCTAACTCTGTCTGGCTTGCACATGAACTGCAATGCTATTCTTACCGACCTCACAACCTCGCACTGCACGAGTATGAAATGTGAGGCCAAACGAATTTAATTTTAAATTTCCCTTAAAAAGATTCAGGGAATCATTTTGACCTGAACCAGAGTTGGTTGCATGTATGCATGCGAGTGAATGGAATTCTGGTTAGGAAGTAAATGCATGTTTCAATATATCAGTAAAAAATTGTTGTGTTTTTCTGAGAGGAATATTTTTCAATGCAATTCAGGGAATAATTTCGACCTTAACTAGAACTGGTTGCATGTATATAAATGAAATTCTGATTCGAAAGTAAACAAATGTTTCAATGTGCTCTGAAAAAATTGCAGTGATTTGGAAAGAGGATGTTTTTCAATGCAATTTTGAATTCGATAATTGTACGTTATTTTGTATACATATTTTGAATTACAGTTTTATACTTCTACTAGAATATGTCTTTTCACTGCGACTTTCTGGGCATGTCATTTTTAGTTCTTCTTATTTTCATATTTAGCTATTACTATTATTTTTTTTGCGTTTTACTAGAACATGACAGCTTTATACTTCTAATAGAATATAATATGCCTTTTCAACGTGATTTTCTGTGCGTGTTGTATTTGATTGCCTTATTTATATAGTTTTCTATTACTATTAACTTTTTTTGCATTTTACTAGCCTCAAATACCGCCAGTTCAATACACTTTTTGTGAATGCCTCTGATATAAATTGCATTGCGCAAAGTAAAAACACAGTTGACCTGCTGAGTAACACGCAGATACTCCTAGTTTTAGGTGATGAAAATTCCAAAAATTTTCAACGTTTATGTCTTAACATTTTGACCGTGGCAGGTAAACTGAAGCTTAATATTCAAATAAATTGAAGTCAATTATAGTCAGCAATGTTGACAATTTCAAACAATAACTGGATCGTGTTTTCATTTAGCTTTGATTAATTTTTGTCAAATTTGAGTTTGAGACTACTGGCTGGTTGTCAGCTCAATGAAAACTCACTCAATAACCAAAAATGGCTCACGTCGCAAGTAAAGTGTTAAGTCCTACAGTCCTCGTTCTTAAAATGAAACTAAATATGTTGTATTTTTTGCGACATTTCTCACTTAATTTATTATTTGGGAATTCACTGCCAAGGGGCAGTTCCTTTCTCATCCTTAAAGTCGGTGACAACCTGATGCTAGTGCCAGTCATATGACGGTTCTTGTAATGACGGCGGTTTTAATGACGGTGACATGATTAAAAAAATATAGTTAATGAAGGGTTAACCAAGTCACTCATGTGCACTTAAATCGTTCTGAAGATTATTTTTAACGATGTGATGATTTCTCCCGATGCTTCCCTGTTTGGTGCATGGACTCATGACTCTCATTGAGTTATTAAGCTAAATATCCAATCTAACAGAGTGGGTCTTGAGTCATGAGCTTCCTGAATATAAGGGGTGTAAATAAATTAAAATAATTATCTCTCTAATCATCAACATTAGAACTCTCAACCATCAACTACATAGCAACTCTCAGAAGTGCAATTATGCAAAAATTACCTATCCAATCATCAAATTTGTTTCCAGAACTGCATTTGCTTAATACTTATTTTTACCATCATCGGCTTTAAGGCTCTCAGCACTCGAATCGGGCAGAAATCACCACATTATAATAATCATCTGCTTTAAGGCTCTCAAAACTACAGTTGGGTAAAAATCATCACTGTACAATCATCTGTTTTAAGGCTCTCAGAACCGCAATCGTGTAAAACTCATCATCTTTACAAACCATCTTCTTTACGGTTCTCAAAACACAATCTTGCATTCGATTCCAGTTCAGTGGTGAAAGAAATATTTTTTAGTAGGATTTTTTACGGTAACCCAATTATTTTGGCGGCCAGAAGCTCGAGTCGTGAGTTTTTTTCCCACCGAGCAAAATTGGCGAGGGTGTGGGGCGTCTCAACTTTCGCTGGAGCAGTACACATTTTATAGTTTCTTAGTTTTGCTAAAGCACTTTCCCTTGACCCACAATAGGAAATCGATATCGACATGGGATCGTCTTACGAAGAATCACTACTTGCCTTCCCATGATAGTGATGTTCCCTTAGAGTCTCTGCGGTAGAAGTTCGGATATTTTACAGCGCCAAACAGTACCGGGGTCCAATATACAAATAATCCAGAACCGAGACTCGAGACTGTCCCATTTCTTTCATTTTAAGCTGGGATTATGGATCACCTTGGAGTTTTAAACACTAAAAACACGAATATATTTCTTTGTGATACGTGTACGCAAAATACGAGGAGAGTAACAAAATATAAAAGAGATTACTATAGTGCAAAGAATTTAATTGTGTATTAATATAGCATGTTTGAAATCAAGCGAAAATAATCCCACGGCTATTGAAAATTACTGAGAGGATGAAAATATATACTACCACAATTTATAGCATGATATATAGCACCAAAATATATGGTACCAGAATTTCTTTTGCGTCTTGATCTACTGAAAGTTTCCCATAGAGACGAAAACCATAGCCATTTCAAACCGAAATGGTCGTGATATTTTGCCGGGAAAGCCTGCCTTAGGGAGCTAGGCAAGACAAGTTCTTGAGGAGTAGCTATAACTGAAATAAAGTTGAGTTATCGAGAGGGAACAGTTCTGCCAATCCTTGACTTATCCGACGCCATCTTATGAAAACCTGAACTTATTCGGATGAGAAAATTTGAAGAAAAGTGATTTCGACATAACAGAGTGGAGCTTTCACTGGGGTTATATTTCTCGAATGGGTAACAAAATATCCATTATTTTCAAGTCCACTTCCCAAGCGACATGCAATTTCTGAGCGCTCTGCGTACTGAGTGATTCTAAGATAGAATAATAGAGAAAACCTGAACCAAGGCCTTAGCGTGTTTTTTACAAACCTTTCATTTTCCGAATTCAACGTAATAATCTATCCTAATTGATCGGTTCCTACGTGAAAATACAAGCGTATCAATCGAATCCTATGTAATAACTTATAAGTATTCAACGAATCCTTCGTAATAACCCAAACGCATTAATCGAATCCTACATAATAACCTACACGTTTTGACAGAATCTCACGTAATAATCTATCCGCAGTAATCAAATCCTTCGTAATAATCTATTCGCATTAACAGAATCCTTCGTAACAAGCAACAACTCTAATCACACGCCAGAATCAGTACGGATTAACTGAATCCTACCTAATAACCAACCGGTATTAATAAATCCTACGCAATAACCTATCCGTATTAACCTAATCCTACGTAATAAGTTATTCGTACTAACCGAATCAATCGTAAAAATTCCGAGATATAAAAATAATCTTAATTAACCCTTGAGAGGTTTTGAAACACCGCTCGCAACCGCCCTTTTTTGGTCGTGAATGCAATTAAGATTAGAAGAAATGGATTTCTAGCCTCTCATCTTCAAAGTTTTAATTCATTCGATCATAATTGAACAAGTTTTTGAATGGATCAGCAATTTACTGCTCTAATAAAGTAAGTGAGGCTCGGTGGCAACTTCGGTCGATGACCTCCCTCAAAGTTGTGAGAACTCACCATTCGTTCTGCATCTAATAAACTTCAGCGTCTGCGTTCCGTTCGTTTTTGAAATAGGTAAGTGTAGTTTTAGTACGTTCACCGCAATTGATTAAACTGAAGCTCAATATTCAATTCAAAATATGTTCCTCGTAACCTCATTAACTTCTCTTCCATCATTGAAAATGAGGCAGAAATTTATAAGCATCTACTCTTGAAATTCCAGACAAAGACCAATAATTTTTGGGGACATAGATTTGTTGAGCTCCTGATGTAAAAATTCTATAGTTATTGCTGCACTGAAACATGGTAAAATGAGAAATGAACCTCACACGTTTCCTGCGTATTGGGCCATATGTGTTCCAATAGGTAAATTGCTCATTCTCGTACCGGTATAAATGAATGGCATTTCATGTTTCGCGACCTTTTTTAAAAAATGACTATCGTACGAGGTGAAATTTTATAGAGGAATTGTGTATATCATGTTTATTAGGAAGAATAAAAGTTTTTTTCAATGGTTAAATCGATTTCTCTATTCTGCTACTTAGAAATTAACCAAACCAACCGCTAACAGCCTCGGAAATGCAGCGAACGTGTTAGAGAAATTTTTACCTGTACAAAATTATGACGGAATATCGCGAACACACCGAAATACATCAATAATATCCGATTATATCAAACAAGTGTCCCCTCACCGTCAAAAATGATGGCGTCGTTTTCAATCTCAAAATCTTTTTGCTAAAACTATTCGAAAATGAATGGCTTATAGGCGCATTCTTTCATGTTTTGACTCGCATATTTTCGTGTTGGGATAGCGTCGGGGTGAACTGCTGCCACTGTGAAAAAACTTGCAATTAAAAACTACATTGTTCAAGTTTCTAGCTTACAGGGCAGGAGTACGAAAAGACTTACCAACATAACAAAGAAGGAAGCCATCAACAAATGAAGATTTTCACGTTGATGGGATTCCTTCACATGACATAGATTCATAAGTGTTCGCTGAATCTAAAGAATTTCCAGTCTTCTTTTTTAGTTTTGATGTCTTCACACACCAGCCATTTCCAGTTGCTCAACACTCAGTCTAGCCATATCGCGAGGGCCTCTGTGATTACAGCCGCCCAAGTGTAGCTTCTGCATAAGGCAGCCAGAATTAAAGATACATCAGGTGACATCGATTCATAACAGTGCGCTGAGCCTAAAACATTTCCACTCATCTTATTTTAAGTTCGATGCCTTCCTTTGCCTGACAATTTTGCTCCAGTCGTTCCACACCAAGTCTAACGCTATCGCCGGGGCATCTACGATCACAGCCGCCCAAGTACAGCACCTGCGCAGGGCAGAGAAAGTTAACGACGCCATAGCACAAAGTTGGGCTGGCAGAGTGGACTTCACATCACCCAGTCCCCAGCCAGTCCACACCGCACCAGAGTGGACTTCACAACACCCAGTCCCCAGCCCGTCCACACAACACCCAGTCCCCAGCCAGTCCACACCCCACCAGCGAGGGAGGCGTAAAGCGTCGGGCAGTTTGGGCCGCGGCACTTTAGGTGCGCGTAGCTCTATGCAAGTGTAATAATGCAGCGCTCTTCACAAGCCGGGCTGTAAAATGTTTATTGCCTCAGTCCAGATGAAAAACTTCTATTACTTATGGAATTAAATGCTTCACTCTCTACGGAGGTCATAATTTTCCTGGGGCATAACGCAGAATTTCACGACTTCACTCAAGTTTTTCATTTCGGTGGCGCAGATGAAAACTGCTTCTTCCGCTGTGAAATGCTGCTGTGAATAAAATCCTGTTAGGGGGAAAAGTCTACTTACGACCAATCCTTCAGAACGTTAATGTTTGTAATTTAGTCTAATTAATATTCTGACTTTGTTTGAATTCATGTGGAATGGTTCTAGGAAAGACTTGAAAACAGTCAAAGAAAGTACGTAACATTTCAAAGGTGCAGATTAAACACTCACGATAAAACTTACGAAAAAGGTCTTACGCTTGGCGAGCTCGCTGCAAAATCAGTTAATAGCTTTCACTGAGGAGCTTTGATATGAAGTGGGATTTTAAGTAGGAAATTAAAATAATAAATTTCACGCAAAAAATTTCTCTCAAATAGCAACCTTTCTTTGCGGGAGGAAAGACCGTTTAAGATGTTCGTAACAGAGTGAAGTGAGAGACGGAATGAGTTTTTTCAGAAGACATCGTTAATTTTGCTTCATATCACAATGAAATAAATTCATTTATTAAAATATTTAGTCTGATAAAAAATACTACTGTATGATTAAATTCATCTAATCTGAAATAAATTTTAGAGAAGGAGATTTAATTTGATAGAAGATTTTTACTGGATGTACCTTCAGGTACGAGGTCTAAATTTAGTGTGTTAGACATATGGAATTTTATATATATCGGAATTTTAATTTGACCATTATTATTTGATTTTAATAGAACGTTCAACTAACATGAAAAATGAGCTCATAAGTTCATCTTACGATTTTCATCGCTAAATGATTGCGTAAAATTGTAAATAAATACATTCATGACGATATACTTCGTGAAATAGTCCGTTAAATATCAATTGAACGTAATTGTTAAATATTAATTGGAAGTAATCGTAAAATGTCAGTAGGAGGAAATCTTTAAATTTAATTAGTAGGATATCGTGAAATATCAATTAGAGGAACTCTTAAAATTTCAGTTGAAGGAAATCTTAAAATTTCAGTTGAAAGAAATCTTAAATTTCAGTTGGAGGAAATCCTTAAATTTCAGTAGCAGGAAATCGTGAAATATCAGTTGGAGGAAATCTTAAAATTTCAGTTGGAGGAAATCGTGAAATATATGTTACAGGAAATATCAAAATATTCGTAATAGTAAATAATCTCATTTTCGTCAAAGTTTTGCACACAACTTGAAATTTATTTCTGAACCTTAAATAAATACATTATTTTAAAAATGTCGCTAATGGGGCGAGGGTGAGTGCTAGTTGTCTCACTGATTAAGGCTTTTGAACTTTCACAAAACGTTAGAATTTACGTTAACTTTGAGAAGCATTGTGATTAAAAAATTTATTTTTATCTTCATTTATGCGTACAAAACTTGCCGGAAATGCGTAAGTGAAGCAGTGTTATTTTATTGAAGCTTCTTCGTAAGTTGAAGAAGGTCTCATTAAAATCTTGAACAAAATTTAAAATACCACAACAGTTTGGTTCTACAAACCTCTATCCCTCAAGATCAAGTGTAAAATAATTTTGGATCTACCAACCTCTATTCCTCAAGATAAAGCGTAAAATCAATTTGGTTCTACAAACCTCTACTCTTCAAGGTAATGCGTAAAATAAATTTGGTTTTACAAAACTCTACAGAAGAATGTAAACTAAAAATAGAAAAAAGCAAAATGGACCATCGCATAGCGACCATGAAAAGAGCAAGCACGGAAAAAACTTCGTTGATGCGAACAGCTCAGATTTCCAATGTCACAAGATCTTTCCTTGTGGATATTTTCAGAAATGCACACAGCACTTGCTTGTCAGCCAAACTCACTCAGCAATGGAAAAGACTTCCTTATGATTACCGTCCCGAGTCGTCTGTCTCACCATAAAAAGAAATGCATTCAATATGTTCCCTGTATTCGATGCATTCGGCCATATGATGTTGCGCGTGCTTGCTGCCTTACGACTGAGCCTGTGGGGAGAGTTTCTATCAAATAGGGTTAGTCTTTCGTGAGGACCATGAGAAAGATCTTCGCATTTTATGGGAGGAACGCAAAATAAAATATGAGATTGTCTGAAGGACGCATGGGAGAGAGTATTTCGAGGCCCTGTCGTGTGGACGAACTAAAATCAAAGAGATTTGCATGAGACTTGCTTACTTTATGTGAATTGTTGTTTCTCTTTGATGGGGAGGCTTTGGGTCAAGCGTTGTAGTTTGGGATCAAAGTTATCAAGTTCACTGAGAAATGTCATTTTCGGAAGTCACCAAATTCATAGTAAAATGCCTCCTTCCGAAATCATCAAATTCGCAATAAAATTTTAGCTTCTGATATCGTCAAATTAGAAGTAAAATATCACTTTTTGTGGGCTTAATATGTAGAAGTTCAAATTTTTCAAACATTTTCTTAATTTGATGCTTAAAGTACTTCATATTGTGACTCATGCAGAGCGCTAGAAAAGATGTAGCTTTCGAAACCTGTGAGAAAATTTTCAATGTTTAAAATAACTAAGATTGTGCCAACTACATTCCCTTGAGTGTTGTTCTCAATGCGACTCTGTCGTGCGTCGAGAAAATGATTTCTCCTCAGAGGCTTTCACGGCTTTACGAAGGTAAAATAGGCTCTAAAACTGGGATGAGTGTGGACCAAAAACAAAGTGTGGAATGCACTTAAGAAACAATGCAGCTCGAGTTCCGTCACAACGTTCTTGAAAAGAAGTTGAAGAAACAAGAATGAAAAAAGGTCAATTTTACTGCCTACTGTGGCTGGTTTTCAGAGCAATGCAGAAATAAAAAATCAGAATTTAACTTGCAACGAAAATTGGCAAGCGTTTTGAGTTTACCGTATATGTGGTGGTGACAATGGTAAATTACTTTCTTGGGTGCAGTTCTTGAATATAATTCATGCTCTCTTTCATATTTGAAGTAACAAAAGGCGCAAAGTAGCAATTTATATTCGAAATATTTATTAACTTGAAACGCTTCGCTGCAAACTGAAATCGAACAAAATTACGACCACATGTACAGTAAAAAAAAAATCAAGTGTGTCCTCCGGTTCAATCAAATTGCACCACCAAAGCTACAGTCAATTCTTCAGTGTTCTAATAAATCACGGTTTGTGATTTTATGAGTTTATAAAGGCATGGTTCAAGCGAGAAGTTAATCCTTTGAAGTCTAATTGGCGTTCAGGTTTACGAACAAGTACTGTAAAGAGTTCAGCGAAAGCAGTGACAAATATGGAGTAACAATACTCGAAAGAAACTAACGATTTAAATGAATAAAAAAGACCTACAGTCGTAAAATAGATTATTCCTGAAATCTATGATTGGTTTTAAAAATTTTAAAACACACTTGAACGCATGGTTGTTTTTCTGGAAGTTAGGATGTTTGTACAAATTTTTCCCTTCTCTCTCATGTTGAGTGAGTTGCGAGTTCTTTTCAGCTCGCAAACAAATCTTTGCTAATACTTTGAGAGTTACTTCTTTGAGTCAAAAGTTTTGTTTCGTCATGTAAAAATTCATCCTGGTAATTGATTTTTGATCCGAGAAAATCTGTAACAGTTCTTTGTTAAATATTAACACAAATGCTTTACATTGAACCAGCAAACATAACACCTATAATATTCGTTGATTATGTTAATTTCGTTGAAAGATTTGAGAAATGATTTCTTAAAAACAATTAAGGGTATTACAGCTTGTTCCCATTCATCGATTTCAGCTATAGTGATGCCTTTTATAGTTGGGGAAATTAAATTTAATTGAGCAAATTTTAGGGAAATTTAATTAGTTAACGTAAATTTTACAGAAGTAAAGTTACTTAAGTGAGTTTCAAACATTAGTAGATTCACTTTAAGTAAATTTAAGTCCATCAACGAGAATTTTTTATTCCTGTTCTCAGACATTGTAAAATTATTATTAGATAGAAAAATTGAAGTTAATTCGGAAATTTGCAATAGCACATTACCCCATCACAATTTATCCGTTTCAGTTTTGTAATATTTCGGATGTTTAAGGGGCGGAGGTATTTCTTTGAATGGTTTCCATGTCATTTCTTTACTGACATAATATTAACTAATGTGCTAAGTACCCTTTTAGGCATTCTTACATTCAGAAAATCGTTCAATGCCTTCGGAACCAAAGAAGGGATTTAACTAGGGGGAAGATAGGCAAATTTAAAGAACCCAGTGCTTCTTCGCAGTGAAAATCAAAAAGAAGTAACTCTGAGAGGAACATATATAAAGACTCCAGTACTCATTTGGGGAGGCTGTAAAATGAAGTAACTAAAAGAATCTATAATTCAAAGAACCCAGTACTCCTTTAAAGAGCCTATTAAAAGCAGTAACTCTGAGAAACTCAAATTTAAAGAACCCAGCACTCATTTGCGGAAGCTTTAAAAAGACGTCATTATGCGAACCACAAGTTTAGAGAACCCAGCACTACTTTAAAAAGCCTATCAAAAGCAGTAATTCTGAGAAACTCAATTATAAAGAACACAGTACTTATTTACGGAACCTATAAAAAAAGTAACCCTGAGAAACTCAAGTTTAAAGAACCCAGTTCTCCTTTAAAAAGCCTATTAAAAGCAGTAACTCTTAGAAACGCAAATGTATATAACCCATCCCTACACTGACCTGCAGAACCCATTTAACTTTGAGAAGCGTAAATCATCCAGTAATCTTGAAATGCTGTCAGCCAAAGGCCTGAAAAAGCGTGCGAGTCGTCCGAGTATCAGTGAGATGATCTCTTCGGAAAAAGTTGAATGCATTCTTGGGTTTTTAGGAGTGGTCGATTGTTCAAAGGTACTCTAGGAGAAGGTTTCCAGTTTTCGGTCCTGATGCTGGAAGTCTTGGATTAGGATGTATGGCAGAAATTGACTTTCACGACGCCGCTGTGTAATCCAGGAGGGCTATGAAGGGAATTTCCGGCGTCTTTGCATGATCGGAATTTAGAAGGAAGGGTCGTTAAAATCACTTTTCTTTTGCGGTCCATTTTAAGCCAAACTTTCAAGAAACTGTTTTAAAATCACGTAGAACATAGTGTTCTTTTGAGTATAAAATACTGTTCTTCCAAGCATGAAAAATTTTGTTCTTCCAACTATAAAAGTAATGGTCTTCGAAATTTAAGAAATATTATTCTTTCAATTATGAAATATTTGCTCTTGTAAGCATATTAAACCCCCCTGAAAAAGTACAAAAACCAAAGAATTTACGATTCCTTTCCCCTCTTATTTTACTCCATTTAGTTAAAAAGTAACCTCAACTGATCTCAAAAACTGAAATCTGGGTAACGCATGTATATCCAACCGAAGTTTCAATATAATATATAGAGTGGGTTAATGTGTCAATACAGAGTGTGTCAATGCAGATATTATGTAAATACAGAGTGTGCCAGTGCATAGTGTGTAAATACAGAGTGTGCCAGTGCATAGTAAGTAAATACAGAGTGTGTCAGTGCATAGTATGTAAATACAGTGTGTGTCAGTGCATAGTATGTAAATAAAGTGTCGATTCGTGATATGTGAATAAAGGGTATGCCAATTTCGAGTATCTCACAGACCAGTGTGGCATCATTGCTTCAAGTGAAACATTTCAAAACATTTGAACACAAGTGAAACATTCTGCAGAACGTCAGCTACAAACAGCCACGTTTCCGCTGTGGTACGAGGCTTGCCAACTCCCTCCAATTCATTCCATCCAATTTGAGGAATTAACCATTCTTCCGAAGTTGGGGTCATTTGGTCCCTCAGCCGATAGTCTGTGATTGCTCCTGATATCTTCATGACGGCTGTAATTGGGAGGCCATTCCACCCGTTGAAATTCTCCTTCTGGACTTCATCAATAACGAACGTTGAAACTAGTGGAATTCTCGGAACTCAATCATCATTTTTGGGATCACTGACGAGTTTTACGTCACAAGTTTGGACCCAAGCTGGTCTGAGGCACCATTTGCATGCCGGCATCTTGGGACTTCTTCAGTTCCCGCTTAATTGGTGAATTTTCTGGATGATTCCACAGCCACAAGTTGGTCGAGAGCTCTGCGCTGGACCAGCACCGCTGAGACACTCTGATTGTCGCTGCTCGAATTGAAAAGAAACGTTCTGTGTCGCAGAAACTCTTTTGTCATTGACTGAGTTGTGGAACAATTGCTTCGCGTTGTGGAACAATCTCTTCACGTTGTGAAATTATGGCTACGCATTGTGGAACTATCGCTTCGCGTGATGGAATTATTACTACGTGTTGTGGAACAATTGCTTTGCGTTGTGTAACAATCGCTTCACGTTGTGGAACTATCGCCTCGCGTAATGGAATTATGGCAACGTGTTGTGGAACAATCGCTTCGCGTTTTGGAACTATCGCTTCGCGTTGTGGAACAATCGCTTTGCGTTGTGGAACTATCGCTACGCGTTGTGGTACTATCGCTACGCGTTGTGGAACTATCGCTACGCGTTGTGGAACTATCGCCTCGCGTAATGGAATTATGGCAACGTGTTGTGGAACAATCGCTTCGCGTTTTGGAACTATCGCTTCGCGTCGTGGAACAATCGCTTCGCGTTGTGGAACTATCGCTACGCGTTGTGGAACTATCGCTACGCATTGTGGAACTATCGCCTCGCGTAATGGAATTATGGCAACGTGTTGTGGAACAATCGCTTCGCGTTTTGGAACTATCGCTACGCGTTGTGGAATAATCGCTTCACGTTGTGGAACTATCGCTTCGCGTTGTGGAACAATCGCTTCACGTTGTGGAACTATCGCTTCGCGTTGTAAAATGTTTAGACAGATTACAAATATAGGCTTAAGATCTGAAAAATTAGTGTGTGGAGGTTGTTTATTTTACTAATTCTTATTTTGTGAAGAACTAGGTTTATGGAGGTTGTTTGATTGGTATGTCTAGTTTTAAAGAAGCTGAACGGAAAAGTGGAGTACATTAATTACTGCAAGCAACGTAAAAAAATAATATCGAGGTGTTTTGATAGGTTAAATATACGTTATATTTGTTACGTATAAATACAGACAGAGGAGTTTTTCTTGGAGAGCTATACGCCATATTTGTTAAGTGGAAATACTGATTGCGTTGCTCCAGAAGCGCATCGCTTCACAAATTTCATTCATGAGAGATTGATGTCATTTGACGTAATGTTCCAATGATCTATTATTCTATTTCTTGGAGTCATCTACTTATTACGAGCAGCCGTGAGGAATGGTAATTTTTACTAAAGAATTTAAAGCCGAACATGGACTGCAGAATATATTACGTATTATTTGCGATGCAGTGACTAGTTTACTTACATTTTGCAATGCAAAATGACGTGCATCGTCTTGTATCTAAATACGACGTTGTGTGCATTTTAGTTACATTTTACAGTGCAAAACGAAGTAAATAACGTAACATTTGCGACATAGCATTAATTATACCTACATTTCACGGTGCAAAATGACAAAATTTATTTATTACGTATTTAAGGAAAGACTGCCCTCGATTTTTCTGCCAAAATGGCTTTGCGTGAAAGTTTACACAATGGTTTTGTCATTAGCTTGTCTGATTTCTATTAATTATCCTAATCGATATAAAAAAAATGCTTCGGATAGACATTACCTTTGGGTATTTTGGGATAAATGAGTAGGTTTAAGCAAAATATGTCTGTGAAGAGCAAATTCATATCATTCTGCCCTGAATAACCTTTAATATTTAAACTACCTAGAACTAAGAGGCATGGGACAACACTAACCATAGACTCCAGAAACCTGAAGCAACACCAGCCATAGACTCCAGAAACCTGAAGCAACACCAGCCATGGACTCCAGAAACCTGAAGCAACACCAGCCATGGACTCCAGAAGCCTGGAGCAACACTAACCATGGACTCCATAAACCTGGAACAGCACTATCCATAGAGTCCAGAAACCAGGAAAGTAGCAGTTGTATTCATCAACGTAAAGCAGAATCAAGTGCAGCAATTACACTGGAGCCTCTGGCGCTGGTTGGCAATGCAACAGCTCTGGCAATCTGCATAACATGAGGCATATGTCAGAGCTTCGACCTGAACTTCATCACTTGCTTACGGCTCCTGCTCATAAATTCTACCAACGTTGACTTCTCTCAAATGCTAGGGTTATGAATCCAGGATGCCATTTTGAATAAAAAAGGAAGAAACTGTTTATTTCCGATGAAGTTGGGAGAAAAATTCACCGTTGGTTTCCTGAATACCACTGTAACATAGGATTCTATTCTATTCGTATTACAGATACAAAATTTGCAGAGGTGATGCAAAAAGAAGAAAAACTATTCGTATTGCTAATACGACATCCGCAGAGTTGATAAAGAAAAACTGCTCTCGAAATTCGATTCTATTCGTATTACAGATACGAAATTCGCAGAGCTGATACAAAAACAGGGGTTCGAGGATACCTCCCCTATTTCTGGGGTCATCTTTTGGCACCGTGAAGAGACGTTAGGGTCGATAAAAAGGCGATGGAGTGACATGCTCCGATATCGCCTTTGTCTCGCAGTCCCACTGCCCCCTCACAAATGCTTCTTATCGACGCCTTTTTTCGACTGCGTATGAAAAACGTCATCAAATAATGAGAAAAATTATATTATTTTTTGAATGTGTGTAGATTAAATTAACGCACGACGATAACCAAAATTAAATAATGAGATGGGTATTCTGTTTATATAATATCTGCAGGTTATAGTAACTCAATAAGATCAGCATCAGGACAAACGTAATTCATTCAATGATACACAAGTGATTGCTGATTAGTGTAACGCAGAAAGTTAAGCATGAGGATAAAGTCTTTCTCATTCTGTTTAACATCAATGGTTTTAGATTATACCTATGCACGAAGGTGCTAATGAGGAAATAAGTTTTACATTCAAGGATAAATCAATAACTGTAGATTAATGCAACGCAGGAAGATGAGTACTCGTGTAAGGGGAAAGTTGTTTTATTCAAGGTCATATCAAAAAATTTGGATTATAGTTACGCACAAAAATGATCATGAGAATAAAAGTTCTTCATTCGAGGTTAAATCATTGGTTGTATATAGATTAATGCAACGCAGGAAGATGAGTACTCGTACTAGGATAAAGTTTTTTCATTGATATGCCAAAGAATCTGAATTATAGTTACGCACTGAGATGAGAAAAACGAATGTTTTTTGCTAACTGTATATTTCCGGAACAAGAAAAGAACGGTGGACAAAAGATAAAGTACGAAATGCAGTCGTTGTTCACAAGGAAAATAACGGTGTAGAGAATACGTTTTTAGAGGGAATACGAATACGTTTTTCTGTCGTTTGAATGGATTTTCTACCTCAATCAACGACAATTTATAATCGTAAATAGAGTTCTGATATGTTGAACTAAGCACAAAACTCGTATATTATCGGGAAAATACCCGCGATTGCGACACTGCCATCATTTCTCGATCATGTCTGTTAAACCGAGTCTTCGCGGAGAACTTCATAAATGTAGTAATGCTGTAATGTTCTATACAAAGGAAAGAAACATACTCGATGAAACAAACATGAACAGTTTCAAGCTTCAGTTCATCATCAGTCATAACAGCTGCAAAATAAAAGTACACACACGCACTGAACTAAAAACGTGACAAATTTACATATTGATTGCCCTCGCTTGTAGTTCAAAGCATGTGCGTTTTTTCATATTGTGACTAATGATGAGCTGAGGCTTGGAGTGTTTCAATTAATGATTTTAAAGTTCTTCTTTGCTATGACCTTCGTAGTTAAACTGCTAAGCAGAAAAGAATATATTTCTACATCTGAAATAGATGGTGTAAATGAAAAGAAATATAAAGACTGAGGATTAGCTGAGGCTTGGAACGTTTCATTAAAAGGATTTTAATGATCATATTTTCAATGACCTTCGCAGTTAAACTGCTGAGCAAAAAAAAACACAAAACTAAAATAGATGGTGTGAATGAAAATTAACATAATGATTGGTAATGAGCTGAGGCTTGCAACTTTTCTTTAAAATAGTTGTAAAAGCACTTTGCTGTGAGCTTCGTAGTTAAACTGCTGAACAGAAAAGTTATTTCTAAAGCTGGATTATATAAGGCTGTAAATGGAAAGAATTTTGGATGACACGTTTGTTGGTGATTTCGACGTCTTTCAATACAGAAATTACACACTTTTATTGCAATTTCCGGACCATGAATAAGTCACGGAGATTGATGTACGTGTTTTTCTAATGAAAAGGTTATGATTATCAGTGAAAGGGCAAAATTTTCGTATTGATTCTTTTATTGATGATAAATTGGTCATATCGATAAGGATTCTCATTGGCAACTGATTTGAATTTCTTTTTGGTCTTATAAAAGTTGAAACTTTGATGTATTGATTTGATATATAATGATTCTCCCATACGACTGATCTGATTTTATTCTATGAACTTAAAGAAGTTCAAGATAACCGGTGGGCGGAAACGATTTTATTTACTGTGAGAAGTTTAATGAGGTGCAATGCGAAGTTAAAAAAATCATTTCCATTTAAAAAGCTAGGGTTATTTGTTCACCTTGTTGATGAAATATTTATTTTCGAATTGATGATGAAACTGTACAACCAGTTGCTATGGAAAAAGAACGGCAAAATAACCCAATGCTTTAAAATAGAATTAAAAAATGAGAACACAATCGTTGCTTTATATCGGATGACCTGCCTAAGAACAAGTCGCTGCGAAAGTGACCAGCGAACAAACTAACTTGAAAATATTGCAAAAACAATAAATACAATCACAAATTCACTGCATGAGATCAGCGGAAAAAACTAACTTTAAAATAGAACAAAAAACAATAAATACTATCACAAATTCATTGCATGAGATCGGCGGAAAGAACTAACTTTTTAAATGGTATAAAAAAAAATATGAATACTCTCACAAATTCATTGCATGAGATCGGCGGAAAAAACTAACTTATAAATAGAACAAAAAACAATAAATACTATCACAAATTCATTGCATGAGATCGGCGGAAAAAACTAACTTATAAATAGTACAAAAAACAAGATAAATACTCTCACCAATTCATTGCATGAGATCGGCGGAAAAAACTAACTTTTTAAATGGTATAAGACAAAATGAATACTCACACAAATGAGTTGCAGGAGATCGGCGAAAAAAACTAACTTATAAATAGTACAAAAAACAAGATAAATACTCTCACCAATTCATTGCATGAGATCGGCGGAAAAAAACTAACTGTAAAATCGTACAAAAAACAATAAATACTATCACAAATTCATTGCTTGAGATCGGCGGAAAAAACTAACTGTAAAATCGTACAAAAAACCAATAAATATCATCACAAATTCATTGCGAATTGCCTGGTCAATATCGAATATAACCAGACGTTGTGGAAAAATATCGGAAAAAAGCCCTTCATTGAGCCAGCGTTAATCGACTAAAACGTTTAACGGAGCTTTATCACCGCCATAAAACGGCGCAAAGTGTGAAGTAATCTTTGTGAAGTGAAGTAATCTTTGTGAGTGCCAGCGAAAGCTCTCAAAATCACACGTGGAAGAGACATAGGCCCTTTTTAAAGCTCCTCTATTTTTCTAATTTTAAAGTTTATTCCTCGGTCTTGGTTTTAGAAGGTATGACCTATCCGTAAAAATGTAAGTCAACCAGAGCGAAATTTTTCATACGAGATGTTTTTTCAGATATCGGTGAATTTATTTTCTATTTCACATACATAAAAATGGGGCTAGATTTTGAGTCTGATAGGAACAATACAAATTATAAAATGTATAATAGTTGATGCAACATTCAGATTTTGAGTCGGATAAGAGTAATGCAAATTTTAAATAAAAATCCTGCTGGACTGCTACCATTCATGCAGCAGTCAGAGGTACAAAAAATGATTGCATTAGCATTCAGGTACGACATGGTATCGTAACCAAACCATCATTGTGGTAACTAATAGACTACACTCAAAATATTGGGTGCAACGAAAAAAAGCATGGTTTTCACTTCCGTAGCATCATTGGTGGAAAGGAATGACCAATTATTCTAGTTATAATGATAACTAGTTTAGTTATATGGTAATTTTAACTGGTATAATTTTCACTGTGTTTTGAAGGGGTCGGAAACTGTCTCCAACATCCCCTTCTCTTCCGCCGAATTTCCACTGGGCGTAGAGAACGGTGGAAATTGTATCCAAGAGCCCCCTTCTCCTCCGGCGAATTTCCACTGGGCGTAGAGAACGGTGGAAATTGTCTCCTGCAGCCACCTTCTCCTTCGGCGAATTTCCACTGGGCGTAGAGAACGGTGGAAATTGTATCCAACAGCCCCATTCTCCTCCGGCGAATTTCCACTGGGCGTAGAGAACGGTGGAAATTGTCTCCTGCAGCCACCTTCTCCTTCGGCGAATTTCCACTGGGCGTAGAAAACGGTAGAAATTGTCTCCTGCAGCCACCTTCTCCTTCGGCGAATTTCCGCTAAACGTAGAAATCGGGAGAGATTGTCTCCTACGGCCACCTTCTCCACCGGCGAATTTCAACTGGGCGTAGAAAACGGACGAAATTGTCTCCTGCAGCCACCTTCTCCACAGGCGAATGTTCACTGGGCGTAGCAAACGGTGGAAATTGTCTCCTGCAGCCACCTTCTCCAACGGCGAATTTCCACTGGGCGTAGAAAACGGACGAAATTTTCTCGTCCGCTTTCCACGGCAAGGCAAAACCGCTGTCGGGCTAACCCTTACAACATCTTGAAGCCATATTGGGTAGTATATTCATTGGTAGTTAATCGTTTTCAAAAACGCATGGTATCGTGACAGTTACCAGACTTGTGAGAATCAGATAATTATTCGCCCCAAATTCCCACTGACTTTTTTCGTTTTGTCTCAAATCATCACTGAGCTTATTTCTTCAGTTTCAAATGTTTAGAGATGCTTATTTTTCCTCTTTTAAATCTCCGCTGAGGTTTTTTCTCATGCCTCAAATCTCCCCTGAAAGAATTCATTTTTAACCATCATGTCGTCAAACTTTAAAGGGTATAGATGATGCTAATCCACACTAACCAACTAGGATCCAAGTCTCACATGATTTTAAATCTGAATCTAACGGGAATCCATTTCATACAAATGCAATGAAGCTCTAATTTGGTGGCCTTCAAAATTGTGTTTCGACGAATTGAGGATTCCTTGGATGACTTTATGTTTGTATAAATGTAATGGGGGTGTCATGAGCACACTGTCAGAGTAAAATAACAATCATGCGTGTTTACCATTTTGCCCTACATCATTATTGTTTCTCACACTTTCAAAATGTACACGGGAAAGATTATTCTATGATACAAAAGTGTCTGCATTTGAAATAAAACTGCGAATTCCAGAAAATCATATTGATGTAGGTCATTAAAATACTGTTCTTGAACGAATAACCCTGCAAAATTGGTTTTGGGCAATGTTCTAGATTAGATTAAATCTGCTATAATTGGAACAGATTCTCATCATTCCTATTCATATTGATGGCGTATTGAGTGCATTTATGTTTCAACAAGGACCAATTATGTTGGAATTTCGTTGGTGAGCTGAAAATTTCTGTTACCGAATTTTACTTGTAATTCAAATGAACTTTTGATAAAATCTGAACCTGAACTTTGGCTTGAAAGCAATTATCCAATAATTAATAATTTGTTAATATCAATCATCTATTAACATCGAACAATAGTAATATTTAATTCCAGAAAGTTTATATAGATAAATATATGTAAGAAGAGAAACTGAACAACAACGATTTATCGTCAATAATCTATACGTGCACATAACATTCATGTACTATAAATAAATCAGTAATGCGTTAGACTTTACAGCTGATACGTAAGAAAAAATATTTAATCCTTCAAATTCATCTGTATTTTATGCAACGAATATGAATGGATTCAATGAATATTAATGAATTCAATGTATTTTAATAAAGAAACATCCCATATCCCAATTTTTGAAATAGCCGTCGTATTTTGTTTCAATTTAAAAGAATTAGTGCAAAATATTTTATGTTAACAATGAATATATGAAATTAATATAAATAAATTATTTTGCTCAGAATTGTTCGACTCTAAATCAAAAAAATTTGGCATTACTTCCTCAGAGAAAGGGGTAATTTTATACCAGTTTCAACTGAATAAAACTGCACCTGAATGGAAAACCTCATGTCTACATGAAGAACAGTTGGGCGTAAAAGACTCATTCAATAGCGGCATTTTGAGTATCTAGGATACAAGCTCATTGAGGTAAATACTTGTACGACTGATCAGCTTCAGGGCACAACTGGCGGTATTTTGAGTCTCTAGGAAACCAGCTCATTGTTGTAACCATTATAGTTAAACCTGCACTACTGACTAGCGTCATGGATTTCGTCAATTTCTCTCTGTTTTCATAGTTTTTTATAATTTTAAAGTTTTTAGATAAGTAAATCTTCATGTTGATCTATTGGATTAGTTTCACCATTTACATACAGTATATTTATTGAAACCTTAATATTTTTCCAAACAAGAAAAACATACCGCTCGACTACGCAAATGCATTTTAGTTTCCAAAATCTAAATCGCGAGTAAACTATTATTTTTCATCATTCCTACAGTTCCACTCAAAGCCCACGTTTGAGTTTGTCGTAACAGCACGTAACAAGATTCTGTGAACTTCACCAGTTCAAAAAACTATAATATTCGACACAGCTGCGGCAGGCATTTGTGCGTTATGCCCCGAATCTCATCGGTAATTCTGTCGGTAAAGTTGTAATTATCGACTGACAGAGTAATTTCAGCCGCAAGAATCCTGTTGACACTTGGAGCAACGAGGGCCATTTTTCTCGACGGGTGTCCCTATAAATTTAGTGCAAAACAACGGGAGTAATTCGCCTCAATGATGCCGATAATTTTAGGTCTGCCAGAGCAAGGGCTTCCGAGATACGATAGAAGCGGCATGGCTCAGCCAGAATACTAACACTCCTGCCTGATTGCCTGTCGCTCTAATTTGGCGCGCTGCAAAATAGTGTTCGGACGGATTGCGCATCACATAGATAACTTTATATAATGGGCCGTCAGGGACGCCATGTCAGTGTCCCGGAGACGTGGGGGGAGGAGGCATTTGATCTGAGTGGCGGTGAAAATGGAGTGCGTTACTGGCCTATTTTATCGCAGTTTATTTTTTCTGAAGGGTATGAAAATGGAGTGCGAACCCAGCCTATTTCATGGCACGTGATATTTTGGGTTTTATAGAAGATGATATTTAAGGTTTTATAGAAGGTAATGTTTTAGGTTATATAGAAGGTGATGTTTTAAATTTTATAGAAGATGATATTTTAGGTTTTATAGAAGGTGATATTTTAGGTTATATAAAAGGTGATGTTTTAGGTTTTATAGAAGGTGATGTTTTAGATTTTATAGAACGTGATATTTTAGGTTTTAGAGACGGTGATATTTTGCAAAGTGATAATCGCAATTAGGTTAAGCAGATCAACATAACATATATTTAATTGTAATAAAATTAATAAAAAGAGTGAGCTAAATATGACGGAAGACATGTTAATTGGAATATTATAATAGAGATTTCTCCAAACTAAATTTTGCTGCTTTTTAATCATTAGATTTATGGAATTAAAAATTCATGTCCCACTTCTTCTGGCACAGACCTAAATTTTCATTTGCTCAATTTTTTTGCTCGTTGAAATGTTTTCAGTAAACTTTTTTGTTTTATATACGTGTTTTCAACTCATCAATTGTATCTGTCTGCGCGTAGGTTTTAGCTGATAGATTAAAGGTTAAAGGTTAGGTTAACATCGGCATCTTTGGGATGCTTTATTTCCAATCAAGCCTGATACATATGATCTTAGCATTGGTTTTTCAAACCTCTTATAACTAACCCTATAGGACACCATGACGGTTCCCCGTAAAGCCGGTACCCATTTCGACACCTGGGTTGAGTGGGGTATTGTGCTTGAGCTTTCCCTTATACCCAACGGGGAAAATATCCGCGCCAGCGCTGGGAACGATCCCGCGACTTCCAGCATACAAGCCCGATCCCTTAACCGCTGTGCCACGGAGAGCACATTGTTTTATTCTAAAACTGTTCTATTAGTGAAATTAAAGAAAACTGTTCTACCCTCGTTCTGGAACAGACTTAAACTTTTTGCATGCATAATATTTTAATTGAATTACTTTTCAAAATTCAGTTTTAATATATTATGCGCGTGTTTTTAACTCATCAATTGTATCTACTAAAGCGTAGGCCTGGCATGTGTAGGTGGGATTTTTTGCACTTTGTGTAGGGCCGTGTATTTAACACGCTCGAAAGTTCAATTTCTTGACCAGAGTATGGAGACTAAGTATATAACAAAAACCGTTCATAAAACGTTCTTCGTTTTCTACCATAATGCGTTCTTAACCTCACACCCCCTAACGAGACTCTTCCACTATTGGTCGTAGAATATGAAACCAAAATAAAAAGTAAAAAATAAAAAAATAAATATAATATAAGTTATGAAATACATACTCTCGACCCCAGTTTGAATGCGACTGTTACATGGCATACACACCTTTCTTCTTTTCTCGCTCTGTTGCCAAACAATAATCCTTCCTGAGACTGGCCATAGTAAGAACATTCGCAGAAACTTCCAAAGTTATACAAGTGCTGCAAAAAAATTGAGACAGCCACAGAGCTGAGACAAAAACAAGGGTTCGAGGATACCTCCAATATTTCTGGGGTCATCTTTTGGCACCGTCAGGAGACGTTAGGGTCGATAAAAAGGCGATGGAGTGACACGCTCCGATATCGCCTTTGTCTCGCAGTCTCACTGCTGCCTCACAAATGCTTCTTATCGACGCCTTTTTACGACTGTGGATAAAAAACAGCACCGAACGTAGAATGATGGGTGATGGAGTTGCAGGACATTGAAGGATTCCAAAATGGTTCAAGTTTAAAAATGTGATACGGTAAAACATTTTATTAAGAAATTTGCATTTTCATTCCGCTATGACATACTGTATGGCATTTGAAACTGGGATAATTGGATAAATCTCATAGCGGATCTAAGAAACTTAATACAACTAATGAAATAGAATAAAATAAATACTAGTATGCAAATAGTACGATGCAAAAAATTCAACTTGAAGTATTGTGTAATCGAATTCAGAAAATTGAACATAAAGTATATCATAAGAAAGGTGAATAAATTATAAGTGAAATGTTAAGCAAATGATGAAATTGTATGTATCCTACATTATCCATTCATTTAAGAATTCACGAAAAAAATGATGAATTCACGAATGATCAAACCTTTTATCTTATTGTCACTTAAAATCAAGTGGGGGGATACATCGATTTGAATTCGAAACCAAGAAATGAGGGTCGGCATACGAAATATTAAACTCTGAGTAGCATAAAATCGGTGCGGTACAAGTTTACTGATGAACACATCACGTTAGCCCGTATTTACCATATTTTAATTGAATTACAGAAAAGTGTTGCGTATGGAATAACTTTAGTTCATATTCATTTTAAATTTTAGAACAGTGTTGCGTATGATATAACCTAATATTTTATCTGTATCAGATTTTAGAAAGTGCTGCCTATGATATAACTTTAGTTCTTCTCATACCGAATCATAGGTCAGTGTTGCGTATGATATACATACCTGATCACTTTCACATCGAATTTTAGAAAAATGTAGCGTGAGTCAGAATAATCAGTATTAATTTCGGCTGCTGGACTCCTACGGAATTTCATTTCACAGCACTTTCCATTTTCACATAGTTTGAAAACTAGCTTACAGTTCACCTTCATTGAAAACTACTGGAGGCTATAATTCATTTAGTTTGCAAACTAGATTATACAGTCGTCCTCCTAGTTTGAAAACTACTGTAGGTTTTTTTTCACCTAGTTCTGTGTTTTCACCTCGTTTTCTGAGTAGGTTATGGTGCACCTAGTTTGCCAACCAGGTTATAGTGCACCTAGTTTACCAACTAGGTTATAGTGCACCTAGTTTGCCAACCAGGTTATAGTGCACCTAGTTTACCAACTAGGTTAGAGTGCACCTAGTTTGCCAACCAGGTTATAGTGCACCTAGTTTGCCAACCAGGTTATTCTGCACCTAGTTTACCAACCAGGTTATAGTGCACCCAGTTTGCCAACCAGGTTATAGTGCACCCAGTCTGCCAACCAGGTTATGGTGCACCTAGTTTACCGACTAGGTTATAGTGCACCTAGTTTGCCAACCAGGTTATAGTGCACCTAGTTTACCAACTAGGTTATAGTGCACCTAGTTTGCCAACCAGGTTATAGTGCACCCAGTTTGCCAACCAGGTTATAGTGCACCCAGTTTGCCAACTAGGTTATGGTGCACCTAGTTTGCCAACCAGGTTATAGTGCACCCAGTTTGCCAACCAGGTTATAGTGCACCCAGTTTGCCAACCAGGTTATGGTGCACCTAGTTTACCAACCAGGTTATAGTGCACCCAGTTTGCCAACTAGGTTATAGTGCACCTAGTTTACCAACCAGGTTATAGTGCACCCAGTTTGCCAACCAGGTTATAGTGCACCCAGTTTGCCACCTAGGTTATAGTGCACCTAGTTTGCCAACCAGGTTATAGTGCACCCAGTTTGCCAACCAGGTTATAGTGCACCCAGTTTGCCAACCAGGTTATAGTGCACCTAGTTTACCAGCCAGGTTATAGTGCATCCAGTTTGCCAACCAGGTTATAGTGCACCCAGTTTACCAACTAGGTTATAGTGCACCTAGTTTGCCAACCAGGTTATAGTGCACCCAGTTTGCCAACTCGGTTATAGTGCACCCAGTTTGCCAACCAGGTTATAGTGCACCAAGTTCGCCAACCAGGTTATAGTGCACCTAGTTTGCCAACCAGGTTATAGTTCACCCAGTTTGCCAACCAGGTTATAGTGCACCCAGTTTACCAACTAGGTTATAGTGCACCTAGTTTGCCAACCAGGTTATAGTGCACCTAGTTTGCCAACCAGGTTATAGTTCACCCAGTTTGCCAACCAGGTTATAGTGCACCCAGTTTACCAACTAGGTTATAGTGCACCTAGTTTACCAACCAGGTTATAGTGCACCCAGTTTGCCAACCAGGTTATAGTGCACCCAGTTTGCCAACTAGTTCATAATGCACCTAGTTTGCCAGCTAGATCATAATGCATCTAGCTTATTCAAAATTTATTTTTAGGTGATTTAGGATTTATTTGAATGCAGTTTTGTGTTTGCATCTCGGCCCTATACGATTTATTAACGATTTACGATTTATTACGAGTTATTTACGATTAATTTCAGGGCTATTTAAGGCTTATTTCAGGGCTATTTACGCTTCAATTCCGGGCTATTTATGCTTTATTTCTAGGTTACTTATGCCTTATTTTCACTCTATTTAAGATTTATTTTCGAGCTATTCCCGATTCGTATCTGGGCTATTTACGATTAATTTCCGGAATATTTAAGTTCAATTTCCAGTCTATTTAAAGCTTTTTTTCTAGGCAATTTACATTACATCTTCTGGCTATGCTCGATATATTCTGCGCAAAATAACACGGACGATACATCAAGTTGTCCAGTTCCGGCTTCCAGAAAAACCGTGCGGGATCACATGAGATGAATTGCTTACCGCAGGGAAAAGCTTCAAGGTTTCTTGGAAACAAAGACAAAATCGTCGACGCGCAGCTGATTTTGCGCGCAGTTTCAATGCTCCGCAGACCAGACGCTCTACAAAGTTTTAAGGAGAATGCGGACCTTGTGAGATTACGGGATGATATAGTGACGTCAGCTGGGAGCTAAGGCTGGGAAATGGTGAAGGGGCAAATGTTCTTGCGCGTGAATGCGTTCCTTGGTAAAATATTGAATGTTGATGTAACATACGAGTATAATACTGATATGATATACGGTAATTAAATCGAATATGCAATAATGATATGATATATAGTAATGGTATAATATGTAATAAAGACATGACGTATTATAATGTTCTGATACATAATATTTATATGATCTATAATTATGATATAATATGTAATAAAGACATGACGTATTATTATGTTCTTATATATAATATTTATATGATCTATAATGATGATACACCATGTAATAAAGAAATGACGTAATATAATGTTCTGATATAAAATATAGATATAAACAATTTAAACAATTTTAAACAATTTATTTACCACAGGTGATACAGAGGTAGAATTTTACTTAAGTCTAGTACAATGGTCAAATTTGAGTATAGCTACCTGTGGGCCCGAATAAGTTCAGAGACTTCTAGGGCATCCTACCATCACGTTATTCTAGGGTGTACAAAAGTTTAACCTAGTTCACTTAACCTAGTTTCGCATTAGACTGATCATTGAGATAATTAACTCGATATTTTATGCTGTATTTTACAATATAGGTCAAATCGGCTATATTTAACAGTATGTTCGATAAAACGATTCAAGAGCAGAGAGAAGATTGGTTATGGTACACAAGGCAAGTTACATTATGACATTATCATTAGTTACATGTAGGAGGCAAGATTTCGACACGGTGATCTTACACGACTAGTATTCTGATAGGAAGTGAGACTCAAGATGTCTTTTGAATACTGTGTACGAATTACATTCACGGATCTCTGCAGGTATAGAGTTCCAAGTTTTGGTTCCAACGAAGAGAATACTGTGTTGCGACCTGGCCTTTGAATAATAAGGAAGCATGAATTTACTTTTATTTCGGGTTAAATGGTCGTGATGACCAGTTTGCGCAGTCAATAATTGTCTTAGGCTATTGTCGCCATCATTTCTTAATGTTTTGTAAATGAAATTACAGATGGAGATTTTGTAGAGATCCGAAAGTTTAAGTATTTGTAAATTTTTGAAAGAATCATTTGTGTGAGCATTATATTCTAGGTTCTTTATCGCTCTGACAGCCCTTTTCTGCAGAGTAAAAATTTTGTTGGTTTTATTTTTATCAGTTCCGTGCCATGCTTCTATTCCGTATTGCAAGTATGGAGAAAAGAGCGTTCGGTAGAGCATTTGTAAAGCTGTTTCAGGCAGAAAATTTTTAACTTTATTTAGGATTCCGATGGATTTTGATAATTTAGAACTAATATGAGTGATGTGCTCTTTGAAGGTCAGATGTTTATCTATTATGATGCCCAGAAACTTACATGAGTTGGTTTCTTCGATTTCACCTTCGCCAATTTTAATGCATGGGAGAGATACATCTTTCTTGTATGAGAAAGTAATATAATTTGTTTTATCGATATTTAGGCTTATTTTATTAGCTTTGAGCCACGATGAAACCTTGTGAAGTTCAGTATTTATACTCTCCACAATCATAGCAGGATTTTGGTTCGGAAGGACCGCAGAAAGCGTACTGTCATCGGCAAAAAGTATGAATTTGAAGAATGATGTAGATTTTACAATATCATTGATAAAAATCAGAAACAAGAGAGGCCCGAGAACAGATCATTGTGGAACTCCATGGCTAATTGTCTGTGGGTCCGATTTTGCGTCGTCAATGACAACGTATTGCTTCCGATTTGTTAGGTATGATCTGAACCAATCATGGGCAATCCCTCGAATGCCATAACAGTGTAGTTTCGATAATAGTATTTTATGGTCCACACAATCAAATGCTTTTCGGAAGTCAAGAAATACAGAGAAGACAGGCTTTCCTTCATCTATATTAGAATAGAGGAATTGTAAATGATTTAATATAGCCTGTGTTGTTGATTTTTTAGAGCGAAAACCGTATTGTTTATCGTAAAGAAATGATTTTTGTTCAAAATAAGAGTACACTTTTTTATACACAATCTTTTCGAATACTTTGCTAATAATTGGTAGAATGGAGATAGGTCGATAATTGTTTACACAGGTTTTTTCACCACTTTTAAAGATAGGGGTTACTCTAGCAACTTTGAGGGAGTTCGGGAAAGTGCCTAGTAAGAGAGACTGGTTAATGATATTTGATATCAGTGGGGCTACAATGTCAGCAATAACTTTAAGTACTTTAGTCGGAAACGTTTGTAACCCACTCGATTTATTTTTCATGTTGTTTATGCACGTAAATACATCGGAGGAGTTTGTAGGCGTAAAGAAAAAGGAGTTGGGTTCTCAAATATGATCCATAAATTCCAGTTGATCAGTAGGTTCACTTGGAATACCATCAGCTATTGTTTTCCCTACGTTTACGAAGAAGTTGTTAAAGAGATTAGCAATTTCTTTCTTCTCATGATATTTTACATTATCTTGAACAACATATTCAATTTTCTTTTTATCGGCATTATTCGGTTTACAGCAGGAGTTAAGGAGATGCCAAGTCTTTTTAACGTCAGTTTTGAATTGAGTAAACTTGAGCGTAAAGTAGTTCTTTTTTGATGTTCTTATCTGGTTTGTTACATAGTTTCTAAATCGGTTATATGTTTCTCTAGATATTCGTCCTTCGCAAAGGAGGGCTAGGTACGCTTGACGTTTCTTTATATTTATCACGATGTCTCTAGTAATCCAGGGCTTATGTTTATTTTTCGGGGTTACTGTACGAGTTACAATTGGGCAACATTGATTGTATGCGGTCATTATAGTTTCAGTCAACTTCACTACTGCTTCATCAATGCTCGTAGTATTATTGTTTTGTTGAGAGATGTGCAATGTAGGCATTGATTCTTCTAGAACGGTGCGCATTTCTTCAAGATTTGATTCGTTTATTTTACGATATGAGTAAGTTTCAGCCCGTGCCTTGGTGCAAGCAATATAGACATTTTTCTTTATAAGAAAAACTGGGAAGTGATCTGATAAGTCAGAAGTAATTATTCCAGCAAGAAAATCACTAGGGTCTGTCATAAAGATATTGTCAAGCAGCGTAGCACACTCTGAGGTTATTCGTGTAGGCTTTGTAATGATCGGAAGGAAGGATTGAGACTGAAAGGTAGTTAGGAAATTAGAGATTGGTTCATGGCTTTCATGTTTCAGTAGATCATAATTGAAGTCACCGCATATTATTATGTCATTGTATAAGGGCCTGTTGAACTGAGAAATAATACGATTCAATTCATTCAGGAAGGATATAGGACAGGCTGTAGGAGGCCTATACACCGTTCCAAGCACAATGCGTTTACCATCTCTAAAAAGTTCTACGAAGAGTGCTTCTATATGATCCTGGTTCATGGTTGCACTTGCTATGGTTCTCGAGTCTATGTGGTTAGATATATATGTGCTGATGCCTCCGCCCCGCTGGTTTTTTCTTAGCGAATGGTAACTATGATAATTTTCAAATCGAATCATGTCTTTAGTCGAGTCATCTAGCCAGCTTTCGGTGAAGCTAATCACGTCTAGGTTATATTTAAGTTCAGTAATAGTACATTGTATCTCTTCCAATTTTGGATAGAGTGACCTACAGTTCCAACACAGGAGTGAGAAATCTCGGTCAGTTATTCGTATAGTTTCGTTGAATTCTGATATATTAGTATACCTACACTCTTGAGAGTCGTTTAGGTTTGGATATATTCTGTTCAAATGATTGAAATCTGGATCGATTTCCTCAAATATTACAGGGTGATCAGTCATTTAAAATAAGTAAAAGTAAGAATTAGGTACTATAGAGCTTAAAACGAAATACAGAGTCAAGCTTAAAGGGATATTCCAGTCTAAAAAGTAGCTTATTAAGTAAGAGAGAATAGAGTAAAAAAGAAAAATCTAGCGCGATTTCGTGAGTACACACAAACTCAGTCCATGAGCGAGTGATAATGGAGTTCAATATCACAACATTGGTGCAAACAGATTGCTAAGGGCGTTTTCGCAAGTTCACATACAACAGGTAATAAGTTTCTAAAGATTATGACGACAATGATACAATCAGCTAATATGGTTTACGCGTAATAATAACTGTAGTGGTAAATAAAGAAGAATTCACAGTAACATTGGTTGGTGAAAAATTACTAATTGCGATGTTACAAAATGTGACACACAGATGTCATAGATGTTTACACACACATCTATTATTTATTTGTTATAATATTGGAGTTCGATATCACTACATTGGTGCAAACAGATTGCTGAGGGCGTTTTCATAAGTTCACATACAAGAGGGAATAAGTTTTAAAGATTATGATGACAATGATACAATCAGCTAATATGGTTTACGCGTACTAATAACTGTAGTGGTAAATAAGGAAGAATTCACAGTAATATTGGTAAGTGAAAAATTGCTGATAGATTATAATGACAATGATATAATCAGATTATAAGAAGATTACAACGACAATGATATAATCAGCTAATATGGTTGTACGATGGCAGTGGAGGGCAGAAGCGATTATCAGATTATAAGAAGATTACAACGACAATGCTATAATCATCTAATATGGTTTACGCGTAATAATACTTAAGTGGTTAAGAAGAGAAAAAATTCACAGTAACATTGGGAGGTAAAAAATTGCTGATTGCGTTGTTTCAAAAGTTCACACACAGCTGTCATAAATGTTTACAAGCACATATGTTATACATTTGTATAGATTCAGGTTGAACTGGCATCAAGTTGAGGTTTGCTGACATGATACCTAATTGAGGTTAAATTAATACGAAATTGACATATTTAGAGGATGAACATGAAATTGACTAATTTAGGGGATCACCTAGTCTAGTCACCCATGATCTGCTGTAATGACATGTTTAGTTGTTGCATCAGGTATTGCTCGAGGTCATCTGGCGTGTTGATCTCGCGGCGTCTTGAATCTGGGTTTCCTGGGTTGAATATGAAGATGTTTCCATCCTGTGTTCTTGGGATTCCAACTTTATCCGGGAATTTCCTTTTGGCCATCCTTAGAATGTACATGACGTTAGCTCGTGAAGGTATGAGGTATTCATTTATGAAGAAGAACTGTGGTTTCTTTTCTCGGCATGCGTTGAGAATTTCACGTTTTTTGTTATAATGTTTTAGTTCAAATGCAATGTTTCTTTGATCTACATTCCCAGTTATTGTTTTTTTCCCCATTCTTGTAGCTGACGTAATGTCAGTGCCGGAGAGGTCAATGTTGATCTTGTCCTTCAGGAGCTGGCAGAATGTATCCTTACAGATTTCGCCTGCGTGAGATGGCGGTATTTCCCTTCCAGAAATGACGAGAGTACATTTTTTGTCTTCAATGTCTCGGCGCTGATCATTTTTTTCCAACTGGTCGAGGCGGGAGGTTAAGCTATCTATTTTCTCATTCTGTTCTTCGAGAATTTTTTTGTGTTCCGCTTCTTTTGTTTCAAATAGCGTTTTAAGGTGGCTTATTTCATTTTGCACTTGAACAATATCACTATTAAATTTTGTCATCACTGAATCGAAGTATTTTATAAGGACAGAAACCACTTCTTTACCGTCTTTCGTAAGGCTAGACACATCAGGGTATTGACCAAACTTCGGTTCAAACTCGATGCTGTTGTTGCTGCTGTTGTTGGTAATGCGTCGTTTGTTAGGCATCTTGAAGATGGAGGGAATTCGGTCGTTGTGTAAACGAGGGTTGAATACTCTCACACTTTTGAGGGAATATTATACTCTTAGTTTGATTATTTTTATATATGGGGTATTTATATCACATTTGAATACTCAGGACGCGAGTGGGTACCCATTTAGGTTAGAGGTACATTCTTTCTAACAATAGGCACTTTGTTTCGGAGCGAGCGCCACACCCGTCCTCACGCCACGGAGTCACTGAAGACACTGATCTATAATAATGATATATTACATAATAATGTCATTATATAGAATAATATAATATAGAGCAATAATAGGACATATGATAACGATAGAATAAACATATTATGAAGATAACTTATATAATATTGATATAAAATAAAATGATATAAAGATAAATCCTGCTTAAAAAGACTCGACTGGGAAAGTTTGTCATCTCTTATACATCATTTGATAAGGTGAAGTGTAATATTAGAAATTCATTCTCATAATTTCTCAAACGACAGAGCTTGGGTGATGAGCGTATCGATCTTGGGTTCCGGTATCACTGCGTCTTGAATTTCACTTACATTAATTCTTCACTCTTTAACCATCATAAGGTACACATATCCTCTGGTGACCGTAATTTGAATATATTTTTACTTGTGCCGTGTTGAAGCCTTTATCAGAGAAGCGTAGATCAAGTAATTTACATGCCATTTTAAACTTTTCATGTCATTTTGATCAAAAGTTTAGAAGGTGGAAATATATATATATATATCCTAGTTACATCCTAGTTTCAGCGTGCAGGTGCAACAACTTTATAAAGATGACATTTTTGCTTATTTATAATAAAAAAATTCAATTCATCTAATTTAATAAGAGTTGAGCTTGAAAACATCGCAAGGAGCTAAAGCTTTTTCAAATTATTGAAGAAAATAACCCCTTTTCTGTGCTTTTTGAACGCGATTTGTTTTGTGTAACAATTTAAATTCAAATCAAAAGTTATTTTGGTATTTAAGCAACGTATGGTAATTCGGGATCTGAATAAGCGTTCTTAAACACGTTCCCCGCGTGTTGGGCCACATGTGTACCAAGAGGTAAATAACCCATTCACGAACCGGTATAAATGACAGACATTTCATCCGCTGCGCAACCTTTTAAAAAATAACCATCATACAAAGTAAAGTTTTATCGTTTGACTGTATTTTTCATGCTTGTTAAATAGAATAAATATCTATTCGAGTAGTGAAGTCGATTTCCATATTCTGATACCTACAGCCTAAAAAATGAGCCGTTAAAAGCTTCAGAAACGCGGCGAACGCATTAAGTTCTCAAAATTTCGCTAACTTCAAGTTCTCAGCATATTAATAATTCTAATGAGTTCCTAATTATTTTATGAACACTTAGTAGTGAGATGTAAAATGTAACATTTCTGTGTCCATTTCATACGTGTTATTCGAGTGAATAGAGATAGAAATTAATGGTTGCGCTGAAGAAGTTTGCAAAACATAATATTCACAGAAGTGAAATTATAACAAGTTAAAGGTGAATGTAGAAAGCTTAATGAAATTATATAGTTAGCGACTGAGAAATTTTACCACGCATAGAAATAAACCAGTTAAGAAGACACTTCTTTTTTCTTTTCTTTAATTGTAGACGATTGTAGACACTCATTGTAGACCCTCATTTTACTTGTTCATTGTAGACACTTATTTTATCTGCTTGTTCTAGATACTTATATTTTTTCGTTTATGTTAGACACTTATTATTCTCGTTTATTGTGGATACTTTACTCGTTCACTGTAAGACGCGATTTTATTCGCTTATCGTAGACACTTATTTCATTCAATGATTGTAGACACCTATTTTATTCGTTTATAGCAGACAGTTATTAAGACACTCATAACGTTTATTACTTGTGAGCTGGCAACGGCGAAGGAAAGTGAAACATTTCCTGAAATGGTAAAACATACCCAGTCTAACTTTTTCGCCAGAGCATGCAGGTATCTCGCCGCCTTAGCGATTTAATTACTTGGGCAGCGAAAAACATGAATGCAGGCGGCGAAAACGTTAGACTGGGTAGCCCTTCTTTCCCTCTAAAAATAACTTACATTCCCGGTCTGGACAGCGCAAGATTTCGCAGTTAATCCCGCCCTGATGCACCCGTCAGCCGCTCTGAGAACTGCGGGCACACAGCACCATTTCGGGGCGAAACGCAGTTCTCAATGAGAAGAGTTCGCTTATGTGCACTGAACGTTTTAAAGGCTTTATGAAAAGAAATTGTTCATGTACACAGAACATTCGAGAGGAGTTTGCTCACATGCACGGAACATTTTAAAGGCTTAAATGAGAGGATTTTGCTCTTATAAATAGGACATTTTAAAAGCTTTAGGAGAGGAATTCGCTCATATCGGTAAAACCTTTTAAAGGATTTATGAGAGGAGTTCAATCGTACATAAAATAGATCTTGATGGTTTGATAAGAGCAGTACATTCATATATAAAACAGATCTTAATGGCTTAATAAGAGCAGTACACTCATATATAAAATAGATCTTGATGGCTTAATAAGAGCAGTACACTCATATATAATGAGAGGTGATCGCTCCTCCATATATCGAGTCCAATTTGATATCTTAATTAGAAGAAAGCACTCGTACTCAGTGAATATTTTGAGCGCTTAATGAGAGTAATCCTCATTTATAAAATAGATCTCGATGGCTTAATTTGAAGAAAGCAATTTAGTTTAATAAATATTTTGAAGGCTTAACGAAAGGAAATCGCTCGTACATTCTAAGCAGTTCGGTATCAAAATTCACTTCGCTCACTTTTTATTTTTATTATCTGGCTTAGATTGTTGTTTGGGAATAAGGGGCAACTTTTTTTTCCGTTTTAAGGAAACATTTATTAATTTACTTTAAGATAATCGTATTTTAAAAGCCAATGATGTACCATCTTTATTGGGAATAAACTTTTTTTACGCTACTTCACGTAACTTTAGTGAACGAATGCCGCTACAGATAAACCTTAAATTGCCCTCAGTAAAACACAAATAAGATGAGGATAGTGAAAAAGTGAAGTGAGATTCCTAAAAATTTATAAATGTGAATTGAAAGCTAATTGAGTCCTTTTACCAAACATGAAGAATAATGGCGAATACTCGATCTCGCTGTAGTTTCACCGTAGATATAAAGTACAAAAACAACAGTCTCTCAGAAGTAAAATCAGAAAAATACCTGCAGTGAACCAAATATGTAATTAATGTATATATATATATATATTAAATATATAGCAATATATATATTATTTATATATACATACATGTAGCTATATATCTACATATGTATTCCGTAAGTACTCTGATGGGAAAACGCTCATGCATTTTCATGAATTGAAAGTCTTTTATTAAAACTATTTAAAACTAAGAATTTTTATATTGTCATAACTTCTACATGAACAAAAATGATAAATTTTCAAATAAAAAGGTATATTTTACAGGGGTGATGAATAATTTATTACATAGCTTATTCATCATACTCAGTATTGAAAATATCTCCTATATATACGGCTTGCATTTCCAAAATATTGTAAAAAAATATTCAACTACCGTTTTTCAAAGTATACATATACATATTTCCGTATTCTCACACAAAGAAAACCTACGCTTCCCGAATCCACATTTCACGAACATTGCCCATTTTCTCAGGATCCATTTCTCTTGATCTATTTCTCATGATTGATTTCTCAGTACCCATTTCAAGGATGAATTTTTCAGAATCCATTTCTCAGGATCATTTTTCTAGATACCTCAACACCCAGCCTAAATATGCCCACATTTCCCAGGGTCTCCATTTCATGAGCATCGTTCACTTTCTCACGCGAGACGAGAAGGACACATTTTCAAGGCCATTTCGGTCAATTTTTCTTAGCTCAAAACCAGCCGCAAATAACCCTATGACACACGATTTTACGCCTTTGGGTTATTTAAAATATGGTCTCCGGCTCAGGCCTAGAATTTGTTGACACTCTTTGGGGAAAAATAGTACTTTAATGTTCAATAAAAAGGACGCATTTCGTGTTGAACTGTTTTCTCAAATGGGTTATTTTCAATGACAGGATACCATGATGGTTACTTTTGATCGATACCACCGACGGTTTTTATTAACGACAGGACGCAAAAACAGTTACTTCCGGTTATTACTACTTTCGGTTATTATTAACGACAGCACGCAATGACAGGTACTTAGAGTTATTGCTAACGGCAGAACGTAATGATGGTTACTTTTGGTTAATATTACTTTGAGTTTTTACTTTATTTGGTTATTACTACTTGCGGTTATCACTAACGACAAGACGTAATGAAGGTTAATTCTGGCGAAGCAGATACTCATTCGAAACAACTGGGTAGTGACCGGAAGTGCGGTTAACTTCCATCTTTTCCTAAAGGGAAGAAACACCACGTTCTGCAGGATTTCGAACCTATAAATCATAAGCAAGCACTCCTAAACAAAAAATTAGGCTGTGGAAATCAAGGAAGCCCTCTGATGCTCGCATACGTGACTGCACTGATATTAAATCCGTTTACCGCTTTTCCGCGGTCGGAAACGGTTGGTTTCGGTTGGTTGTAAGTAGCAGAATTGGGAAATCAACTTTACTGCCCGAATGCATTTTTATCTTTCCTTAGAATTATGAAAATTCAATTGCAATATAACATTGCACCTCGTATGATAACAGTTATTTTTTTTAAAGATCGCTAAACACATGAAATGAAATTCATTTATACCGGTACGTGAACGAGCAATACACCGCATGGTGCACATGCAGCCCAAAACTCTAGGAACGTGTTGAAAATGGAGAGAAATAAAGTTTTCCCCAATCGGACTTTATCCAGATGAGTTGATGTCTCGTTAGGAGAGTATAAATAACTTATTGGTTTTTAACGGGAGAATTTTTTTTCCTTATATATGACTGTGAAAGCCGTCCAATCACATGGGTATTTAGATGTTAACTCTACAAAAAATTGAACGCTTATAATGCTTTGAATTTACTTCCAAAGTTACCTAGACTTTTTTCTAAATTCCCGCTTGAGAGGCTGGGAAGATTGCATACATATAAAGAAATTTTTTGAGAAAAAGACTAGAAAAAGTACAAACATTAAAATAACTTCGGCTAAAAAGTGCCGGTAAAAAGGTAATTTTGCACGACCAAAAGTTTTTGACTCCTGCACTGAAGGAAATTAAAAAATATGTGGAAAATAAAACGCCCGTTTTCCAACAGGAGAATGCTCATGCTCACACCCAACAGAACACAACATTGGTGTCAGGACCCATTCCTAAGTTATGAAACGATCTGACATGGAACTGAACGAAAGCAAAGTACTTTGTTTGATGAACGTAAACAAAGCACATTGATATTCACCCCCTCAAATGTGCTCTTAATATTCTTCAGAAACCTTCTTCTTGCATGATCTGTTCAAATAGGATTTTCAGATCTCACGTTGTTCCATAAGTGCAATTAAGTCACACTTTTTTCACTTTTGCAAATAAGAACTTTAAATTCTTTAGAAACATTTCGTACTCATTCCAATAGGTGGGAAATATATCGCACGGTAGGAAAACCTACTCCTTCAACATTTGAAATTAGATATGTTAGTTTGAGCCTCCTAAACTACAACAAAGGTGTTCCAAAGAAAGGAATGAGGAAGGCACGATATAAGACGGAGTTTTGGGAGGAAGTCTGTGCAAAGGTGTGTTTCCTCGAAAGAACGAAGCAGCAAATTTGGAAAAAAGTTTTTGAAACAAGATAAAAGTTGAAGAAAAAAGCAATAGGTACTGAAAAACAAGACAGCCGTGGAGCGGAGAAAGATGGTCTGTACCAAAACAAAAACCTATTTTATGTCAATAAATTCAATGCCTTACACAACATCAACTAGGTACTTCATATATTTCCCTTACAGTGCTAATTCCCACAGATCCCATTTTGTATCCTCCTCAGGTGATTTCCTTAACATTCGCTAGCGCAAATGTGCATGCAAACAAAATTATGAACTGTCCTTGTTCTTACTTCTACAGCTCACAATACCTTCTACCTTTAGCTGTCCGAAGCCTTCAAAGCCTTCTTAATTTTTCAGTTCACGATATTTTCCACTATTTGCAGTCCCATGCTTTCAACAGGCTTTCTTACTTCTACACTTCAGCCATCCTTCTAATTTTTGCAATACGATGCCTCCAAGAGGCACACTTCTTTCTTTTACAGCAGGCGTCTGCGAGAAGCCGGAGCATTTCCACTCGTACGCACACGCACTTCAGGCCGATGCTTTCAACTGTTTGCAGAGGCTGGAAATTGTCAGTGTTGTTGACAGCTTCGAGCAGGTCAGGACCCGAAGGACCTCGAAATAGAGATGTCCGAAGCAATATTAAACCGAGGTCTCATGCATAACAGATCGATGCTTACGAGGACATGCGCGGGGCAGAAGTAAATAGACACCCCTGAAATTGCATCCTCGAAGCAATCAGTGAACAAAAGTGTTAGGCAAGGTTTTGTTGACTTGAAAGCTCATCTAGTTTTACTGCGCCGATGTTCTTTTCATGTTGGAGGGATTTGTGCCTTGTCTGAATTTTTATGGATGTCTCTGTAGATTATTGGGATCATCAAAGTACGCAGGTGTCTATTTACCTTACAGCTGGTCCCGTGATTGGGATCATCGATCGATTAATTTTGACTCTTTTAAGAAATTTCATCTGCACTTTTACTAATATTCTGCTATCACTGATGTATTTGCTAACGTAAATCGATTGGTTTCAGTAACGGTGAAAGGAATTCTGCCTCTTTAAAATGTTTTAATCAAGTACCTCTACGCATTTAAGAATGAAGGAAGAAGGAGAAGAATCAAAAGATGAGCAAAAAGGAGTAGACGGAAAAAATTCTAATGGTTTCTAATAAGACTTGAACAGAAGCAATTTAAAGAGTACAAAACTTCGCTAATTTCTCATACCGCAACTTCAATAACTAAAGGAAGCAAAAATAAAAATTAAGGCCTCATTGAGTACAAGGTTCTATCAAGGGTCTCTAGTAAGACATTTTTATCTAAAATGTTTTTCCGATAATTCCCAGTATAAAATCAATTTTTCGATACTTTTCAGAGTGCTCGCTATGTGAAAGCGTAATTTCAATTCAGAAAAGCTATCATGAAATTTTTTCCTAATCACCACAGTCTCAGTTTTGTATTTTGTCATGCTAATATCTAACACTTCCCAGGATAAAAAAACGCTACAATATGACGCCAAGGAACAGTTTACGCTGAAACACCTCAGACAAACACAATCATTACTCAAGATCCACTGTCTTTTGACTTTTCATGAGGTCATTCTTCAATACTTTCAATTCGTAACCAAACTTTAAATTAGTGACCAAACCTCGTTTCAATTTGTCACTTTAAATTATTAACCAAAACTCGTTTCAATTTGCTACCAAAAATTAAATTCGTTACCAAACCTCGCTTAAATTTGTTACCAAACATTCAATTCGTTACCAAACCTCGCCTAAATTTGCTACCAAACATTAAATTCGTTACCAGACATCGCTTAAATTTGTTACCAAACATTCAGTTCGTAACCAAACCTCGCTTAAATTTGTTACCAAACATTCATTTCGTAACCAGACCTCGATTAAATTTGTTGTCAAACATTAAATTCTTAACCAGACCTCATTTAAATTTGTTACAAAACATTGAATTCGTAACCAAATCTTTTTTTAATTCGTTGATCCTTTTCGTTTCAATTCATTACCAAACATTGTTTAAATTTGGTAAGAAACCTGGCTTTAATTGGTTACCAAACATAATTTCAATTTATTGCCACACCTCGATTTAATTTGTTACAAACACAGTTTCAATTGGTTACTAAACCTAAGCTAAAATTCCATTTATTTTAATTTTATTTTGGGTTTCGGTTTTCATAAAATTTGAATATATTTTCAATTAGGTGGTATATGATACTCTAATGTAATGTTTCTCTAATGTATTGATTCTCTAACATATATTCCCAATCTGGCGGTATTTGATCTTCTAATGTATTGATTCTCCAATATATCAGTTCTCCCTTTATCCAATATGATGATTCACTCCCACAGAAACCAAAACTTGTAATAGTAAAATAACCTAATATGTCAATACACATAAGACAGGCATTAAGCTTAGGTTTGATAACTTTGTCTATCCTACGCGTCGGGGACCGTGAGGCTAACTTAGCTGTCGATAGACCTTTGGCTTTGGGAACTTGTATTGTTCACACCCACTTTGCTTCTTCCTGTTTCCATGCCTTCTCTTCTTTATCTTTACTTCCTCGTCCTTACTTGTGTTTATGGTCGGTGATATCCTATGTGGGAACATAATTTGTGCATAGATTATCGGTTTTCTGTAGTTCACTGAGAAAAGTTCTTTTTCTTTGCAATATTGAGATTGCCTGGATAGGAGCTGAAGAATCGTAAAATAATTAATAGAATAATGTAAGCGCCATCCTGCACTCGTGTATACGAACATGCAGAACAAGATCGTAGCGTAAGCATCTACGCTCGTGAGCTTCGCTTCGTATACCACTTGTTGAATTGTGATTATAGGGATTCCTTTAGGTAGCACCGTTATGATAAATATTATTTTCGTTTTTTCCTTGTACGCTTAGATTTGTCATACATCCAACCTGTGTAATTATTGAATGAATATTTGCCGATAAATGTGGACAACTCAAAACTATTTTGTTCTGAACTTTGATTATTTTTTCGTACTAAGAATATATCTTTTGTTTCAGATCAATCTTTACCAAGAACTCAATAATTTGAAACTGTGTGTTATGTGCGTTATGTGTTATATGTTATCTTGTCATCATCTTTGCACTCTTATATTATAACGAAGACACAAATGGAGCGCCCTCGTTTGTCTTTACCGAGAAGTATCAGATTATTGAAAAATACTAAATGAAGGAGCCTTGGAATTCGGGCCTTCAGTTTCGTTTCAAATTACTTTCGATCAGTGAAGTGTGGTGAAGAATAAATTCCAATTGAACCTATTCCTCGTCGGTGACCATAGAAGAGCCTTCGCCTCCAGATTCGATTGAAGTGCCAAGTAAGAGACCAACCGGTAGGCTAGCAGCACTTACTAGAAAGAAGAATGAAATAGAAACTCTCCTTGATGACCCTAACTATAAAATTGATGACACAAGGGATCAGTTTAATGAATACCTAACTCGTGTCGAAAACTTATATTTATCGTGCGATAATGAAGAATGGAAAGATTGGCTAGTACCTCATGAACAACCGATTCGTGACTTCAGAGAAGAAATAGAGAATATTCTACACCCGATTGTGTCTCAGTCTGAGTCGCGGAAGTCGTCGCACAAGAGTTCGTCTTCTTGGTCATCGGTAAGAGTAAAATTAGCGGAACAGAAAGCAAAGGCCGCCGCTTTGCAATTTTCTTTGATCAAATCGAAAGAACTTGCCGAAGAGGAATTGAGGACGGGAAGAAACAACAGTTGGAGCTACAAAACAAGAAACTTGAGGCAGAGCAAAACCAAGTGCAGTTCGAAGCAGACTTCCTAGAAAGGGAGCTGGACAACATCGAAAAGGATGAATCTTCAGTCCAGTCTCAGGCCCTGTCAGCTGCATTGGCTCCACTAGCCCAGATCGTCCCGGCTGCCAGTGGAGATCCTGAAATGACAAATGGTAAGAATGAGCAAACCGTGAAAGTTCCTTCTATTGTGAATGTGCTAGAGTGTCAAAATGACATAACTAAAGCTTTGGTTGCTGCTCAGGAGAATATCTTGCTTCCTAAGAAAGAAATTGAGCCCTTTAGTGGAGAGAATATAACCAAGTATAAAACGTTCATGTTGAATTTTGAAAGGGCTATCGAATCAAAATGCTGCAAGGAAGAAGACAAATTAACTTATCTTGAACAGTTTACGACGGGGCAAGCCAAGCGTCTCGTACAAACGTGTTGCCACTACGATGCCAAAGCAGGTTACGCTAAAGCCAAGGAGTTGCTTGCCAAGGAATACGGTAACGAATTTAAGACAGCTAATGCTTACCTTGTGAAACTGGACAGCTGGCCAGATATTAACAGCGAAGACTGCGAAGCCCTTCAAAACCTTTGCATCTTCCTTTTAGACTGCTTTCATTACTTTGAGAACATGAACTCGTGCAATCAACTCCAGAGCCCAAACGAAATCATGAAAATAGTTAAAAAACTGCCGCCATCGATGCGAGACCGTTGGAGGAGAAAAACCTTCACCATTATGGAGACTACGGGAAAAATTGTCTTCAAGGACCTAGTCGATTTCGTGCAACTTGAAACTAATGTAAGGAGGCAACCTCTTTTTGGCAAGATTTACGAAGATAAAGTGCAACAGAAGAAACCCAGTGTAGGTGCAGATAAGTGCAAGCGATCACTATCTACAACAAGTGCTACAGTCTCTGCGCCTAAGGTAGAAGCGCTCTGTGAATGCTGCAGAAAGACAAATCACCAAATAATCGACTGTATATTCTTCAAGCGTAAATCGCCTTCGGAAAAATCTGAATTCGTGAAAAGGAAGGGTTTGTGCTTCGGTTGCCTAAAACGAGATCATATCTCTAAAGCATGCAAGAACAGAGCGACGTGCGCCATATGCAAGCGCAAACACCCAACAGTATTGCACATTCATCGTAATGTTGATGTCAAGTCATCGAATGCTGCTAACATGCAAGAGAAATTAGAAGGAAATCTACCATCCAAAGTCTCGACTGAGCAACCTTCTGCTGCACCAGCAGCAGTTCCTTCTGAATTGCCGCCTAATCAGCAGACTCGTTCCAATCAGTGTATTATTTCGTTGAAAATGAAAGAGAGTGAACACAACCCCACAAAAATTCTTTGCCCTATTGTTCCTGCCCGTCTTAGCATAGGAAATTGCGGCAGAGAAATAATTGTGAACGTGGCTCTAGACAACTGCTCATCAGATTGTTGGATGAACGAGAAAATACTTGAACAATTAGGAAAAGACTTCCCAGAAAAAAATGTGAGCCTAACTACGATGGAAAATAAGAACAGTGAGACTCGAACAAAGGTGGTTAATGGCGTTACATTGACCGACCTCGACAGAAATAATTGTGTACACATTCCAGTAGTTTTCACAAAGTCAGATTCGAAATGGCCATTTACAGAGGAAGACGAGCCGAAGCAAGAAGATGTGGAAGAATTTGAACATTTACGTAACTTACCTTTTCAGTTCGTGCAAGCTGAAGTCGGCATTCTCGTTGGACTAAATATTCCGTCACTCCTGAAACCGTTGAAGATCGTAGACAACCATCCGGATGAGCCTTACGCATCCTTGCACCTCTTAGGCTGGGCCGTAAACGGACCTGTCAGAAGGAGAGGAGCATCTTACAACTTCAAACTTCAAACTGCAAATTTGAAAACACTTGAGGATCAAATAGACACGTACTTCAAACAAGATTTCCTCGACACATCGAACGACTACTTGTCCTCCGTCGAAGATCAGAAGTGGTTACAGATTGTTACCTCTAGTGCTAAACGCGTGGGCAAGAATATTGAAGTGGAGTTGCCGTTAAAAGACAGAGAGGTGAAGTTCCCGTCCAATAGACAACAAGTTTTAGACAGGTTCTACGGAGTGCTAAAAAAAATTGCATAAGGACCCAGAACTTTTTGAAGAGTACAGTCAATTCATGGAGGTCGTGATTACGAACAACTTCATAGAAGAAATTCCGAGCGAAGACTTGCACCGGAACGACGGAAAGGTTTGGTATCTAGCCCATCATTCAGTGAGGCACAAACAAAAAGGAAAACTGCGAGTCGTGTTCGACTGTTCTTTGAGCTTTTCGGGAGTCTGTTTGAACGACGAACTATTACAGGGACCCGACATCACCAACAACCTGCTGGGAGTGCTACTTCGCTTCAGGCAAGAATCAATTGCATTTTCAGCAGACGTTGAAAAAATGTATTATCAGGTGAAAGTTCCTAAATCTCAGTCGGACATGATGAGGCTGTTTTGGCTTAAAGATGGTATGGTGCGTGAATTTAGATTGACCGTTCACGTGTTCGGAGCCCGAAGTTCGCCCAGTGTAGCAAATTTTGCTCTTCAAAGGACTGCTCTGGAAAACCCACACCTGGATGCTGAAGTCAGAGACACTATCCTTAGAAATTTCTATGTAGATGATCTATTAAAGTCGGCTGCCACAGTATCAGAGGCAATTCATCTAGCATCCGAAGTAAAGAAAACTTTGGCAGACTACAGTTTCAATCTGACTGCATTCAACAGCAACTCCCAACAATTCCTTCATCAAATTGCACGCGATGACTCGACGGATCGTGTCAAAAACATTAAAGGCCCTAACGAACTTCAATCCAGCAAAGCTCTAGGAGTGAAGTGGATTACCGGGACAGATGCGCTAGGGTTCACTCTGGAAATGAAGAAGGAAGCTTTGACGAAAAGGAAGATTTTGAGAACTCTAGCCTCAATTTACGACCCTTTGGGACTAGCTTCCCCAGCTCTATTGAAGGCCAAGAAAATCTTTCAAGAGTCCTGTAGGATGAAATTGGGCTGGGATGAAATTCTTCCAAAACCCTTAGAGAAGCTGTGGAACACTTGGCTCGATAAAGTGAAAATTTTATCTTCCTTCTCAGTCCCTAGAAGTATCAACCCATCTAACTGCTCATTCGAAGTGCACATTTTTTGTGATGGTAGTGAAACGGCCTACGGCGCAGTCGCTTACGCTCTTTCTGTCGACACTGCCTCGCAAGACTCAAGAATCATCATGGCAAAAAGTAGACTCACTCCTTTAAACAACTCCACACTCAAAACCACACCTCGCATAGAACTTACCAGTGCTAAGTTGGCGGTAGAGTTGGCTGAAGTCGTAAGAAGAGAAATCACTTCCGCGAAGCAGATGACCTTCTGGACTGACAGTGTAACAGTTTTGCGTTACATAAGGAACGAAACGAAGCGCTACCAACGCTTTGTGGCGAATAAGGTTGCGTTCATTCGAAATTTCTCCGATCCTTCACATTGGAGGTATGTTCCTTCATCCCAAAACCCGGCAGATCTTCTGACTCGTGGCGTGCACGCGGAGGACCTGAAAAATTCAAGCCTTTGGCTTAGAGGTCCAGAATTTTTGTACAGAAACGATAAAGAGGCACCTGCCCAAGACTTCGACTCGGCTATCGAAGAAAATGACGAGGAGCTGAAACAAAAACCTAACGTCCTCAAAACGGAAATGCATGAACAAAGTCCTACAGACGTTCTACTGAACTCTTCTTCACAGTGGCATCTTTTGAAGAAAAAGGTAGCGTGGATTTTGAAATTTATCAAATTTCTTAAAACTAAAGGGTGCACGAAAGAGGTCTCTCTACAAAATTTGGAAGAAGCGGAGTATTCGATCTTCAAATTCGTTCAACAAAAATACTACAAAAATGTTTTTGATCTGTTGTCTCGCAAAAAACCTGTAACAAAGAATTCTCACCTTCGTAAGCTGCGTCCATTTGTCGATGCCGAGGGTCTGCTGCGGGTCGGTGGTCGCCTGGAGAACTCTCCTTACTCGTACGACGTCAAGCATCCACTTATATTACCTGCACACTCTTCTATCATAGAACTTTTGGTAGATGCTCACCACCGAAATTCTGGGCACCTTGGTAGAGAGTCGGTAATGACTTCATTGCGTCAAAAATATTGTATAATTGGAGGTAATTCTTTGCTTCGACAGGTTTGTCGCAAATGTATCGCGTGTAGGAAGCGTTTAGCCAAGCCTAGCGAACAACTGTCTTCCCTACCCCTGAGTCGGGTTCAGGGCGACGGGCCAGCCTTCCAAAGCACAGGAGTAGACTGTTTTGGGCCATTCCTAATAAAGGAAGGCAGAAAGTCTGTCAAACGTTATGGTGTAATATTCACTTGTATGTCTAGCAGAGCTATCCATTTAGAAATTTCTGAATCTTTGAGTACAGACTCTTTCATTAATGCTCTCAGACGATTCATTAGCAGGAGAGGAAATGTAAAAGTCATTGTTCAGCGATAATGGTTCAAATTTTGTGGGAGCTTCCAAAGAACTAAAAAATGCTGTTGCCGATTGGAACTGCTCTAAAGTTGCTGGTTACCTCCACCAGCGTCAGATTTCGTGGCATTTCAACCCTCCTAATGCCTTCAATTTTGGTGGGGTTTGGGAGCGGCTGATTCGTTCTGTTAGAAATGTTCTATCAGCCTTGATGAGGGAGCAGCCTCTCAAATTGACCAATGAGGAACTGAGCACACTAATGTGCGAAGTAGAAGCCATTTTGAATAATAGACCTCTCACAACTGTTACTAGCGATTTTGAAGATTGTAAACCTTTGACTCCGAATGATCTGTTACTTTTAAATGCAGGAGTTACTTTCCCACCTGGACTATTTAATGAAAATGATTCCTACACACGCCGACGCTGGCGCGGTAGTCCAAGTACTTAGTCCAAGTCCAGTACTTAGTCCAGTAGTCGCGGTAGTCCAAGTCCAGTACTTAGCAGACTTGTTTTGGTCGCGTTGGCGAAAAGAATATATCACCCTTTTGAACGAACGCCAAAAGTGGGACGTCGACAGACGACCCCACAGAACTGGAGACTTAGTTTTAGTTATTGATCAAAATTCGCCTCGTAATTGTTGGCCCTTGGGCGTCATCGAAAAAACTTATGTAAATAAGTTAGGCAACGTACATGTTGTGGATGTCCGAATTGCAAATGTCAAACCAAATACCTTCAAGTTAGGTAATTCGTTGATTAAACGTCCTATCAACAAGTTGATCCCGTTGCGTTCTGTAGAACTTCTGTAACTTCTGTAACTGTCACTCGTTCTAGTTCTTTGTTAAGTGTTTTGTTTCGATGTAATTTGCTCCTAACTGTGTTTATTCGCAAATTAGGGGCCGGTGTAAGCGCCATCCTGCACTCGTGTATACGAACATGCAGAACAAGATCGTAGCGTAAGCATCTACGCTCGTGAGCTTCGCTTCGTATACCACTTTGTTGAACTGTGATTATAGGGATTCCTTTAGGTAGCACCGTTATGATAAATATTATTTTCGTTTTTTCCTTGTACGCTTAGATTTGTCATACATCCAACCTGTGTAATTATTGAATGAATATTTGCCGATAAATGTGGACAACTCAAAACTATTTTGTTCTGAACTTTGATTATTTTTTCGTACTAAGAATATATCTTTTGTTTCAGATCAATCTTTACCAACAACTCAATAATTTGAAACTGTGTGTTATGTGCGTTATGTGTTATATGTTATCTTGTCATCATCTTTGCACTCTTATATTATAACGAAGACACAAATGGAGCGCCCTCGTTTGTCTTTACCGAGAAGTATCAGATTATTGAAAAATACTAAATGAAGGAGCCTTGGAATTCGGGCCTTCAAATAATGTGTATAATAATTTCCCACTCGAACAAAATTCAATTCTTGAATATTAATAACAAAATAGTACTTCATTTTAACCCATCAGATGCTGTATTGTTGGATGCAAGATGATGCTAATACTAATTTTCTGAAAATGTTTCTTAAAAAAAGAAAAAGTGAATAATAAGATAATATTGAAAATAATTTTGCAAAATAATAGTAATTAAAATTATGCACTGAGCCAAAATTCATCTCCTTGACTTTAGCAGTCACATTGGGCTTCATTTTAAGTTATCAAATTCTGCATTGTTGGATGCGACATGACACTAATGCTCATTTTGCGAAGAATATTTTATTAATAAAAGAATAGCCAAAACTACATGACCCACCCAGTTGAAGGTGGTTCTTTCATGGTTTTGAACCGAAACCTAGAGTGATTTTTTGAACTAATCTTCGTATACTGAGAAGTTTTTTTTTCTGTCTTGAAAACCTTATTTGTAGACTGATAATTCGTATTCTTCTCGAAAAACTGTTCCTCGTAGACAGAGAATTTTTTTCATGAAACATTTCTTCTAAGACAAAATATTTGTATAATTTATTACAAGCATTTCCTCACAGACACAGAATTTGCATTATTTTTGAAAAAAATTCATCAAAGACAGAATGTGTATTCTTTATGGAAAAAATATTTACCCGTGGACTCAGAATTTGTGTTATTTTTGAAAAAAATTCCTCATAGACAGAATTTGTTTTATTAAAAAAAAACATTTCCGCGTGGACACAGAATCTGGTCTCGTTATGAAAAAACATCACCACGTAGACGCAGAATTTGAATTATTCTGAAAAGCATCTCCTTGTAGACAGAGAATTTGGGATTTTTCCGAAAACATTTCCACGCAGTCATAAAGATGATCCTTTTAAGGTTACCAATAAGCCAAGTTCATGCGGCCATCGAGGCGTGTGTTCCAATATTCTCAGCTCACGCTGAGAGCCCTGTCTCCATTCCATGTCTTGGGTCTGGAGAAACTCGTTGTATGGTCCTTAAATGATTCTGTCTCAGCTTCAGGGCACGCTTGATTGCATGCCTACTCTTAATTTTATGCAGCACTGGGCGGAAGACGCAGTCCAGGCTCGTTCTGTTGTATAGTTTAGCGCAATTTCCTCCGTCACAAAACGCGGATGAACTTCATTTGGCTTCCGCGGCAGCTCGCTCTGATTTAACTCATTCCAGCCGCTCTGTGTACTCGTTACGAGGCTCCCAACACCGATATCGGCATTTATTGCTCGCTTCAGTGAAGCCTTGGTATGATGGGAAGAATTTTAACGTGAAACATGTTATTCATGATGATTTTGAGGGAAATGCACTGATATCGAAGCCGCCCATGCAGAAAATCAGAAATGCCCCGTCGGTAAATATACCATCTAGCTTTTATGTCGGGGCATCTATGATTTTAGACGCCCATGCAGAAAATCAGAGATGCCCTGTCAGAAAATATGCCATCTAGCTTTAATGTAGGGGCATCTATGATTTTAGCCGCCCATGCAGAAAATCAGAGATGCCCCGTCGGTAAACATACCGTCTAGTTGTCTGCCTGGGATTCTATTATATGTGGTGCCCTTTGCAAAAGCTATAATCAGGCTGATCAAATTATCCTGGGTGCTTCACAAAAAAGTCTAGGATTTATTTAATACTCATTAAGTATAGATCGTAAATACTAGAACGTAGTCTAATTTTAAAAGGTGCCATGTGTGCTCTAGCCAAATAATTTTTTTGTCAAAATAATCAAATAATTATTCCCTAGGAACTGTCATGCAAAAAGCAAGATTCATTTTGCTACTCACTGCGCGAGCAGGTTTTTAAAAACGTAATCACTAACTTCAATTCTGCTTAAATAGAGCTTAACATCAAAATAGGCAAAAAAATTAAGAACAGTTTTTAAAAGCGTAATCACTAACTTCAATTCTGCTTAAATAGAGCTAAACATCACAATAGGCAAAAAAATACAGAACAGTTTTTAAAAGCGTAATCACTAACTTCAATTCTGCTTAAATAGAGCTAAACATCAAAATAGGCAAAAATAAAGAACAGTTTTTAGAAGCGTAATCACTACCTTAAATTCTGCTTAAATAGAGCTCAACATCATAATAGGTAAAAAATAAAGAACATGTATTTTCAAAAGGAAAGAATATATTTTCAATAATAACGTAATTTTCAATTCCAGTACCTATTAGTTCATTTATTCCATCAATGACCACCGTTGCTTGCGATGTACTTTCGGCATGGGTCTTTCATTGCTCGCTTAGATATCCAAATCATTTCACGGTTGTCTTTAAGCTCATTAACACAGTGGATGATACGCTCTCGTATATCTCTCAAGTCAATTGAAGGTGCTCCATGAACTTTATTTTTCAAATAATCCCGGAGAAAGAAATCGCATGGGGTAAGGTCGGGACTACGTGGGGGCTATTCGACATCTCGTCTAACTCGATGCGAGCAATGAGAGACCGGTGACAAAAGTGTCTCGCATGGAACGGTGGAGATTGATTAGAATAAATGATTTAATATAAACTAAAATTAAAAATTCTGTAGTCATTAAAAATGAATATCTAAAAAATTAAAAAGTAAAAAATAAAAAGTTAAAAATAAAAATAAAAATAGAAATACCTGTTTTTTATTTGTTTACCTGTTTTTATATTCAGCTCTATTCAAGCAAATGAAGTCAGTGATTGCGCTTTCAAAGACTTCCTTACGCAACGGGCAAAAATACCAATCTTACTTTTTTTGCAGAACGGATTCTAACCTGTTATATTACTAAAAACAGTCAATTTATAAGGGTAGATATTTCACGCTTTAAATTTAGACTAATTTCACGTACATGCAGTATGACCAATAATTTCACAATAATAAACAACAAAAACAGTAAAATCTGTCACGTATTGATTGTTTAAAACATGTTCAAAGCTTATGATGCCAAAACGTTAGGTGCTTTCTTCACTTTATCCAATATATGTATATCGTGCAACGTATTCCGGCAGGAAAACCTTCACCGGAAATATATATACATATATATATGTATATATATATATTTATATATATATGTATATATATATACCTATATATATCTAGGTATATATATGCATATATTTATTTCTGATGAAGGTTTTCCTGACGGAAAACCGCGACATATAAATATATATATATATATAAATATATATATATATATATATATTAGTCATGTATATAATTCATTATTTTTAAATGTTATATACATATATATATTTCCTTTGAAGTCGGACTGAACGAATCAGCACGGCCCTAAACCGACGCTGAGCGAGTTTGTGCCGCAACACAACAAAAGAAAACGTAACCAGGTATAACTTCCTCGCTCCACCAATGTCCGTCCGGTTTATGTTTTCTTTTAAACATTTTAGGTAGGTAATTCATTTTCATGAGCATTACGTCACTAGAATCATCACTTGGAAATCGCTACATTGTAAAGGTTCGTCTTTAACTACTTGTGGGCCGAACTAAGTTCAGTGACTTCTAGAACATCCTTCGGGGATTTTATTCCACGGTTACAATTTCCAGCGCAAGATTTTGCGAGCGGATATCCCATTTCCAAACACATGTAGTTGAAAAAGCTCAACCAGCTCACAAATTAGTTCACCAATAATCCTTCTAGATCATTTTACAACAGTCTATTTTCGGAGGCACAATGACAATATAATATAACCCTTGATGGACAATGCATGCAGAAATAGCTCATTCAATAACTCAATAACGTAGCTCATTCAACATAGCTCAATAAGTTGTTAAAACTTAATCAATCTTCATCAGATTTTAATAAAAAAATCTAATCAATTTTTATAAGTTCTTAGCCGGAAATCCTTCTTGTCCGATTCACGTGAGCATACTTTCGGTGGCAGAATTGTTACGTCATGTGGTGGCAACAAAACGTTTCCGCTGCAGTGACGGTCGAACCGTGCTTGCTTGTTGCCACTTGAGATCGAGTCAGTTCAGTACGTTCGGAACAAGTGGTTGATGAGGGTAGGTTGTGTCTGTCTTGACCAGTGGTATTCATGGCGCGGCTAGCGATGGCTCGCTTGCAAATATTATTGAATACCACAGGTCTAGAGTTTAGAGTTAGACTCCAGCCAGAGTGGTTGTGACTTCGTCTTTATGCAGGCGTTAAATTTGCGAATAATGATGAGTTTTTTCATCCATAAAAATTCAAGTGAACCCCTTTAACTTTTAAAGCTATTGTTTTTAGCCAGTGAAGTTGTGACTTTGTTTTTATGCAGGCGTCTAATTGGGAAATTATGATATTTGTTTTTTTACTCAGCAAGTATTCATGTGAACCACTTTAAATTTTAAAACAATTACGTTTAAGTAAAGGTGGTTGAATTCTGTATGTTTCATTTTGACAGTTTTCTCGCTCGTGAGCTTGTTGATTTGGAAAATATTTTGGAAGTAGAATTCAGGAACACATGATTTTCCTGTGATTTTACTAAAGGTTATAGAAAAGTTTGATAGGTGTTGTGATTTTGAATTCAGTGTTCAAGTCTTGTTTTTCGTAATTTTAATTCAAATCGTTTATTCTTTTAGAAGAACCCGACAAATAATTACCACAGTTGTTATGCACATTGTTTTTAAGGAACCTCTTTACGGATGTGTGGTGAAATAGAATAAATTAGGCATATATATTTGGCAAAATCACATCAAATTTTATTTTTGGGCTAAATTCCGTGAAGCTATAACATTTTAAAGAAGGGTAAACATTCTGCGGGGCTACAAACATTGGAATGTGTTGTGTGTCGTATCGGCGAGGGTCGGCTCAAGTGCTTGAAACGGGATGTCATAAATCAAAGTCACTCGGCGGTTGGCGCTTCGTCCAAACTTCTACGGTTCAGACGTCCACAAAACACAAACACACAGTCTGAGACACGAACACAAATCTCAGGCCAACACACAACAAGAGGCACACACAACACACATACGCAGGCCGTGAAGATATTCACGGTCGAGAACAGTGCTCCCAATAGGCGTGGCTACGGGTCAAAACAACCAGTCGTGAAGCGGGAAGGAAGTAAACTCGAAACTGCCCACGATACTAGCCAATGAAAGCAACGAGGGGAACGCGGACACAAAGAAACAGCCAATACCACTTCTAGATGTCGAAGTAAGCGAGTCTCCAACCAATAAGAATTGAAATGCTGTGTCTAAACGGCGAAGAATCGGGATTTTTCGAGAAGGAATGAGGCGACGCGGATAAAAAGGATTCACGACAAGAATTGAGAGGATTCTGGTCTCAGCCACGCGAAACGATACACGTCAGGCTTTGGAGTGCAAAAAAAAAACCGGGAAATTTCGGCGATAGGCCGACATTTCCCGGGCTAGTGTTAAGTCAGGATTGACTGCACTCGAGAAATCGAAGCTGACATTTAACTCCTTCAATAACGACAAGATTGTGCAACGAACACCCGCTCGAAACGTGTGCGGATAATTAATCTCTCCGAACGCCCAAGGAGACTGCAACTGTATCGTCGAAGTATTGCCCTGCAATGAGCACTCGCTCGAAGAATTACGGCCTGGGCATATCAACATTTCAACGTGAAGTGAAACACCCATGGAGAATCTCTGCGCTAATTATAAGCTCACAGACAACCACAGCATTAAAATCTGGAGTCACGCGTTCACCAACAAAACGGAAGGAAACAAGAAAAGGTATACAGTTTGCCAGCACGCCAACGCAGCCAAAGCGCAGATGTGGGGAGCATGAATGTGCTAAGAATGGACAGCAACAGCGCCTTCCTGATTGGAGCATGAGTATCACCGCCGCAGTGATGAACTCTGAGAACTCTGTTGAAGATCCCGCAAAGTTGGAAGGAGTTTACACCGAACATTCAGCGACCGCGCCTCACGGAAGTGTTAAATTTTGGTGGTATCGAGTATTTTGAACAGTGCTTCACAGTGTATTAGTGCAAGTCAAAGTGGTACGCTGCAGTAAAAGGGACGGGCCGTGGAATGATTTTGTGTCCCAGGTCTACGCGATAACATGCGAAGCATTCATATATTTGGGTGCCTTGTTGTGAGTCAAGGTTAAATTGTAATTTGTCAACCTCGTAATTTCTGTGCTTTGAGTTGCATACGGTGACCATAATTTGTGTGTTCGTAAATTGTTGGCAGCGCGGAAGGATTGGTAACTTGAATTCTCGGTAAGCATCGCATTATATCATGTCATGTTTAGAGTCTTATAACGGTAGAAATGTGTGTGCCTTTCATTAATGCAGTTGTGCCCTTTCAAATCATTTCGTTTCAATGCCTTGTATGACTTGATCCACGTGTTTTTCCCAAAATAAATTCATGTAAATCTTCAATCCTTTTATTCTCCATGTCTGGTATGCAGGTGTACGCAAGCATGAAGGACAATACTATAACATGTTTGGGGGTTGAGACTCCCCCTGCGTGCGTGATTAGTAACCCTTTTCACGTATCGCGACAGATGTATCTATTTTCCCGCAGAAAAATTTGTCGAAAAATGTATTTTGAAATTATTTTTCTACTACTGAATTCAAATTTGAATTTTGATCATTGTGCGTAACTTTATATATGCGTTGTTAACATTTTACGTAGATAGTTGAAAATCTAATTGTTATGTTTCGTACAAAACAATGAACAGTACTTTCCAAGCAGAAAATATTTTTTTTTGTATTTCAACTCTAGTTTTAAAAGGCAATTAATCCAGTTTGTTGCATAATTGTTTTCAAATTAAATGCACGGATTCGCCATTTTATTTCGACTGAGCGTAGAGTGTGGGCCTAAAATATGCAAAAATATCTGTTGTAATTTATCAATATCAGATGTACAGTTATATACATATTTTAATACCCATGTATAAATTAACACTCCAAAATATACTCTTTAGGAGCTTAGATTCAAAAGAAGCATATACTTCGACGTATCTGGAAGAGGAATTTGAACAAGATCATACTTTTGCAGTAGTTCTACTTAGAAAGTATGAAAATAATTTATAATTCAGAGAACCAAAAATAACGGAATATAGTCCGGTCCAAATCCATTGAAAACTAAAAATTAATGGGACATAATGCAGTCTAAAAGAAGTGAGAACCAAAAATAACGGAACATAATGCAGCTCAAAAGCAGTGAGAACTAAAAAATAACGGAACATAATGCAGTCTAAACGCAGCAAGAACAAAATGTACTAAAATATACTGCAATCCAGAAGCAGTGAGAGCTACATAGGGGGTTCATTCCGAGCCCAACGTCGCTGAAGGACAAACCAATTAACTACTAGACACGTCGTCGTTTCGTCGACGTTTCGTCGTCGTTTTAACGTTTCGTTGTAGTTTTGTCGTTTCGTCGTTGTTTTGTCGTTTTTGTGGTAGATTTGTCTATTCGCCGTTGTTTCGTCGTTGTTTTGTCGTTTTTGTGGTAGACTTGTCGTTTCGTCGTTGTTTGAACGTTTCATCGTCATTTTAACGTTTCGTCGTTGTTTGAACGTTTCGTCGTTGTTTGAACGTTTCTTCGTCATTTTAACGTTTCGTCGTTGTTTGAACGTTTCGTCGTTGTTTTAACGTTTCGTCATCATTTTAACGTTTTGTCGTTGTTTTGGAGTTGTTTTATGGTTTTTGCGGTAGATTTGTCTATTCGTCGTTGTTTTTTCGAGTCGTCGTTGTTTTGTAGTACGCGTCAGTGTTTTAGTCGTTATTTTTTCAGTCATTTTGTCGATTCCTCACTGTTGTTTTGTTACTGCTGTTGTTTTTGTCGTTGCACAGTGATTGCTTTGTCGCTGCTTTGCTGTTGTTTTGACTTTGTTTATTCGTTGTTTTGCCGAGATTTGAGTTTGTTTGGGCGCTGTTTTGTTGCTGTGTTGTCGTTGTTTTGTATTTACTTGGTAATTGCTTAGCCATTATCACGTCGTTGTTTTATCGTCGCTCAGTGATTGCTTAGCGATTGCATAGTCATTATCTCGTTGCTATGGCGTTGCTTAGGGATTGATTAGTTATTACTTCGTTGCGGTTTTGTCGTTGATTAGTGATTGCTTAATCTTTATCTCGTCGTTGTTTTTGTCGTTGCTCAGTGATTGCTTAGTCGTTGTTGTTTTGTTGTTTTGTCGTTGTTTTATCGTTACTTCGTTATATATGTGTCATGTTTTTCTCATTACTTTGTCATTGTTTCGTCGATAATTCGTGGTTATTTTGTCGTTCGGTGTCCAGTATGTAAGCTTGAACATAACACGGTAAACAACAAAAGTGAAGGGCTGTATAATTTTTAAATGATCAGCATACTTCCAAAATAAAATGTAAAAGCTAAACATATTTCCAAAATAAAATGCTTGCGTTCTACACATTTCCAGCATAATATTTATTCATTTTACTTACTTCTGGAATGGTGTTTATGTTTTCGGTTACTTCCAGTATGTGAATTTATTGATGCTTTAAACACACTTTCAGTTTGAGAATAACATTCTATCTACACATTTCCTGCATTGTATTCATGCTTTCTACACACCTACATCATGATGCTTGTGTTCCACATAATTTCAGTATGAAATTTCGGCCTTACATTTGCTTCCAAAATGATATTTCTGCGTTTTATACAACTTGAGCATTGTTTTTATGCTTTTAATATACGTCTAGCATATATATTTTTGCTTTCTATACAGTTTGATTATTGTATTAACATTTTTACAGTCTTCAAGCATAATATTTACGGTTCTTATTCAGTTTGAGAAATATATTTTTGTTTTCTTCAAGCTTCCAGCGCAGGGTTTTCAATTTTTATTCAGTTTGAGGATTATATATGCTACTTTTATGCTTCCTGCATAATATTTATACATTTTAAACTGTTTGAGGAAAATATTTGTGTTTTTTCATACTTCCTGTATAACATTTAGACTATTTATACAGTGTGCGGATAACATTTATGTTTTCTTCATACTTCCTATATAACACTCATGGACCTGCCTGACCTGAATAAATCGTTTGAGGGGTGAAGGGGAAGAGGAGAAGGTTGAAATTCTGATGTAATATTGGGCATTTTCCATGACGCAATATTGGATACCTAGTACGACGCAGTACTGGTCATTTCTGTGACACAATTTTGGTTACTTAGTGCGACTCGAACTGAGTACCTTATCCTGTGCAATATTGGTGCAATTCTCTAGTGAAATATACTGTGCAATACCTTGTCCTGTGCAATATTGGTTACCTAGCATAACTGGTCACTGGTCATTTTCTGTGACGAAATTTTGGTTACCTTGTAAGATGCGAACTGAATACCTTGCCCTGGGCAATGTTGGACACCTAGTATGACGCAATCCTGCGGACATTGCCCTGTGCAGTATTCGACACCTGGCATGACGCAATACTGGATACCTGAAAATGGACAATATTGGTTACCTAGTATGACGCAATAATGAACATTTTTTACATTTCGGGTACCTAGTATGATGCACACGGGATATATTGTCCTGGGCAATATTCGACGCCTAGTATGACGTAATCCTGGGGACACTGCCCTGTGCAATATTGGACACCTATTAAGACGCAACAATTACATCACTGTTAAGTCATGTAAGAGTTCGCTTAGCATGCACCTATAACGTTCTTGAATTTATTCAAGAATGAAAGCAATCACTGAACACTGGAGTGTTTTTTGTGACCTCGTAAAATTTTAACTTCGTGATATTTCAAGTTCATTATTTTCGTAAATTTGTCCTCAACATATGCTTCTAATTGTCATGGAAAGAATTTTACGGAGGGCAAGCACAATTTGTTCTCAAAAGTTTTTTAGAATGGCGTTGAGTTTCAGTTAATTACAATGGATAGATATTGGATTAGAAAGTTAAGTTATTTTAAGCCTCATTGACCACAAATAGGTGCTCCAAAGAGTGGAAGGAGGATAGGCACCATTTAGTATGGAGTTAAAGGAGACTGAATTATGGAATATAAATTTTTTAGGAGGTGATTTAGGTTTCCTGTATTTTTAGACTTGACACTTGACCGCAACGAACGCCACCGGTGGTTACTGAGGGAATTTTCATAATGCTGCATACCGACCAGTAATTATAAACTCAATTAAAAAATACCTAATTAAATGAAATTGAAGGCTCGCTCCAGTTGAAGTTTACTACTTTCAAAATTGCTTTCTACAATTAACTTTATATTGAAGTTTGATATTGAACTTCTGTTCAACCCCTGGCAGTTAAAGTGTTGAAAATAAACTCAGATAATCTTGTTGGCTTGGCTTTTCCCTCGTGTGTCGTGTTGCTTGAATACTCTTCTTCATTTATTAATAATTTAATCCATAATTAATTCTTTATTTTTATTGATGACATTGAGCAAATAACAACACCCATGCTTTGGGTAATTGGATGGGAGCAAAATTCACTACCTTACCTTGGGTGATAACGATGGACAAAATTCCACACCCTACTTTTAGAAATGACGAAACTAAAATTCAACATTCTACTTTTGTTGATGAAAAGAGCCAAAATTCAACCCCCGTCTTTAGCAACAGCTTGAGGCAAAATTCAATACCCTGTTTTAAATAGTGACATGAGATAAAATTCAACACTCAGCTTATAGTCATACCGTGAGGTAAAATTAAACATTCTACACTTACTAATGACATTGATCCAATTCAACGCTTCGTTTTTAGTAACATCAAACTATTTGAATAAACTTAAAAAAAAAGAAACAACGAGTCATCTCTCAGTAAGGATGCATTTACTATTAGATTTTAAAGTCTACTGAATCTATTCAGTTCAACGGAATAGGTCGGTGAAAAATCACTTTTATGATCAATGAGAATAAATATCTTCTCATATTAACCTTCATTTTTTCTTTCAATTTCTCTGTTCCAGAGTAGTTATGAAATCAACTGCTGAAAATGCCAAAAAGTTGTATGTAAAATCGCATGTGCTTTATTTTTTTCTATTTTATTAACAGACCATAATGACAAGAAGTTGTCTCGAACATCGGCTGTGCTATAATTCGCTCTCTTTTACCCTGTTGTGTCATGCTATAAATGTTACAAAACAGCACCTGACGTACAGGTTGAGAGGCTTACAACATCCGTAGGGTCGTGATGTGGCATTGAGTGACCGAGATGACACATTAGTTTGGAACGTCATGCAAGTGACGTTTAGTTATCGGGTGTTTAAAAAACGAAGTGTTTCAGAAAACGGCGTGTTTCAGAAACGGAACACTTTAAAAAACCAAGTGTTTTAGAAACGGAACTCCTTAAAAAACATGTGTTTTAGAAACGGAACTCCTTAAAAAAACCGAGTGTTTTAGAAACGGAACACCTTGAAAAAACCGGGTGTTTTACAAAAGAAACATTTTAGAAAACCGAGTGTTTTAGAAACGAAACACTTTAGAAAACGAAGTGTTTCATGCTTTACAGTGTCGTTAAGTATTCGGAGTGTCCGTTCAATGACACTTGAGTGACCGGAGCGCTCAAAATTCAAATGTGACATTCAATATTCGTAGTGTCAGGCAAGTGTTGCAAGTGTCTGGGTTGTTGCGTTGACGAGACTGAAACGAGCATCATTTAGCATACGAAGTATCTGAAAAGGGGAAAATCAGAAGTGTTTCAATTTAGTTTTTTGCACCCTGAGTTACACTTCACCCTCTGTGCTTATTTATTCCTTGTAAAGTCACTAGGGAATCTTTTGCTCAACATTCAACTAACTAATCAAGATTAAGCGGTGTTTTCAATTGAGGTTTTTGCACCCTGAGTTACACTTCGCTTTTTATTGTGCTTATTTATTCCTTCTAGAGTCAATAGGGAATTTTTTGCTCAACAACTAAAGCAAAAACTCAAGATGATGTACGACATTCCTCGGCATCTCCAGAGCTACGACGTCGCCAAAGCGGTGAGTTTGTTGGGTGTAAAAAAATTCAACCGACTCCAATTTTTTAACGTTTGAGGAAAGTTTTTAATTCCCGATGATGCATGAAGGTTAATCTGAATGATAATTTTGAATCGCAAGAAAAGGATACAAGTAAATTTGAGGAAAATATGTCAATTTATGATTGCGTATACTTTGTCGTTTGCATGAGTACACTGTTTACAAAGTATAAGGGATTTAATTCCAAGTCAGGGTTGCCAGATCGCCGTTATTTTGGTGAATATTTTAAAATTTAGCTTTTTCCGAATGAAATTAGGCCATAATAAGTAATCTATTCTACATTTTCTCCTTTGCCTGTGTTCAGGTCATAGGGTATGGCTGTCTGTTTGCAACTACCGGTGTTGAAACAACTCTAGTTATGTATAACATGTGGAATTACCTAGTTAGAATTTTGAATTCTCTGTTCATTTTTGGCAGTCCGTTCGCAACTACCGGAGTTGAAACATCTCTAGTTGTATATAACATGAGCAATTTATTAGTCAGAATTTTAAATTCTCCGTTCATATTTGCAGATTTACAGCTAATGATGGATCAACGCCCAAAACGTTCGTTTCAGCATAAACAACACAATTTTAGCAATGTGGACTTCTTTGATTTTATCCCTTAACTTTTTAGTAAAACTACTTACAAAGCAAAAATTCACCTTTAAATATATTTTTAAATTTGTTGTTTTAACGGCACCACAGATGGCGGCCTCAGGATGCTGCACCAAGCTCAACCCAAACTCGGGTCACACGCGCTGCTCCAAACGGTGTGTGGTGGTCTCGGTGCTGGTGCTGCTGCTGCTCACCATCCTGGCCGGTGTGGGCACCTGCCTGCTGAGCTACTACGCTTGTCCTGGTGAGATTATCAGCTACCTGCTGTGTTGCTACGCTTGTCCTGGTGAGATTATCAGCTAACTATTGCACTGCTATGTTTGTACTGGTGAGATTATCAGCTACCTGCTGTGTTGCTACGCTTGTCCTGGTGAGATTATCAGCTAACTATTGCACTGCTATGTTTGTACTGATGAGATTATCAGCTACCTATTGCACTGCTATGTTTGTACTAGTGAGATTATCAGCTACCTATTAATTGCACTGCTATGTTTGTACTAGTGAGATTATCAGCTACCTATTGCACTGCTATGTTTGCACTGGGGAGATTATCAGCTAACTATTGCACTGCTATGTTTGTACTGGTGAGATTATCAGCTACCTGCTGTGTTGCTACGCTTGTCCTGGTGAGATTATCAGCTAACTATTGCACTGCTATGTTTGTACTGATGAGATTATCAGCTACCTATTGCACTGCTATGTTTGTACTAGTGAGATTATCAGCTACCTATTAATTGCACTGCTATGTTTGTACTAGTGAGATTATCAGCTACCTATTGCACTGCTATGTTTGCACTGGGGAGATTATCAGCTAACTATTGCACTGCTATGTTTGTACTGGTGAGATTATCAGCTACCTATTGCACTGCTATGTTTGTACTGGTGAGATTATCAGCTACCTGCTGTGTTGCTACGCTTGTCCTGGTGAGATTATCAGCTAACTATTGCACTGCTATGTTTGTACTGATGAGATTATCAGCTACCTATTGCACTGCTATGTTTGTACTAGTGAGATTATCAGCTACCTATTAATTGCACTGCTATGTTTGTACTAGTGAGATTATCAGCTACCTATTGCACTGCTATGTTTGCACTGGGGAGATTATCAGCTAACTATTGCACTGCTATGTTTGTACTGGTGAGATTATCAGCTACCTATTGCACTGCTATGTTTGTACTGGTGAGATTATCAGCTAACTATTGCACTGCTATGTTTGTACTGGTGAGATTATTAGCTACCTATTGCACTGCTACACTTGTCCTGGTGACGTTATCAGCTAACTATTGCACTGCTATGTTTGTACTGGTGAGATTATCAGCTACCTATTGCACTTGTCCTGGTGAGATTATCAGCTACCTATTGCACTGCTATGTTTGTAATGGTGAGATTATCAGCTACCTATTGCACTGCTATGTTTGTACTGGTGAGATTATCAGCTACCTGTTGTGTTGCTACGCTTATCCTGGTGAGATTATCAGCTACCTATTGCACTTGTCCTGGTGAGATTATCAGCTACCTATTGCACTGCTATGTTTGTACTGGTGAGATTATCAGCTAACTATTGCACTGCTATTTTTGTACTGGTGAGATTATCAGCTACCTATTGCACTTGTCCTGGTGAGATTATCAGCTACCTATTGCACTGCTACGCTTGTTTTAGTGATGAAATTATCTTAACAGGACACACGTAGTAAGATTACAGTCAGCTACGTCTTGCGCTACTACGCTTGTCCTGGTGATATAATTAATTTGCTGAACAAGCGTAGTAGTTGATTATAATAAAATAATTTTCAATTACATCAAGTATTTACTGATTATAATGATTATAATCAGTTACGTCTTATATTACTATGCTTGCCCAGTCGAGAAGTATTTCCATATATATAACATTCTTAAAAGATATTTCTGATGCAGAGAATGAATAACGTGGTCTGTGCCACGTGCAGAATTATCTTGCTCATCTAGTACATGGAAATTAAGTTAATGTTCGTGTTCGTAGCATCAACTTAAAATGAAGCAGTTTCTTTTTGGCTCTCGCCAAATAGCATATTTTCCATGCGATAAAATTTTCCTGAGGTTGGATCCATAAAAAGATTAGAGGTTTGTGATCTGAAAGTATGATATAATCCCGGAAACAATAAGGATTTAATTTTAAAATACAAAATATGGCGTCTAGTTTTCTTGAGATGCTGGCATTAAGTTCTAAAACACTTCAGTATCATAATTATTGAAATTTTGGATCCATGAATGTCGCTACCTGTTGCTTACTGTAGGTTAATACATCATGCCCTTACCTCCATCAAATAATGTACCGTAAATCATGGAAGACAACGCATAGGTTTCAAAACAACGAATGCTTTATTTTCAGTTTATATCTTCTGATTTACTCAGACATTTATTTTTATGAATTCATTTGTGGACTCTGCTTAGTGTGAACGTTTATACTGAGTTACATAGTTTAATTGCGTATTAAGTATTTTGTGTTCTTTTTGGACATGAAACTAGAGTCTTCACCGAACTTTCTCACTCCCCAGAAATATCTATCTATAAACTTTTTAGTGCTGCTATTTCCATATCAAATTATGTTTTTTACCGAACTTTCTCATTCTTTAGAAATTTATATCTTCAAACTCTTTCATGTTTCTTTTTGCTTATAAAACTTGAATTTTTAACAAAGGTTTTCATTTCCCGGAAACATCTGTCTTCTAAATATTTTAGGTTCCTTTTTGCAAACAAAACTGAAATTTTCATCGAACTTTTTCATTCCCCAGAGAACGGCTCACCCACTGAATCCAGCATGACTCAGGAGGCCGTTACTGAACTTGCAACCGATCTTGCCACAACGGAGATCTTCAACAGCACAGCAGAAGAAGCATTTACCACAGAAGTTACTGAAGAAGCCTCCACTGATCTACCACCTTTTCTGAGGTTCACCGAGAAAAACGTGGATGACCAGAGACAAGAAGTGACATCGGAGTATCCAACTTACCTGTCCACACTTCATATCCCACAAAATGAAATAACCATCACTCCAGCGTTTGGAGATTCCGGCACGACGGAAGGGATTGGAGTTCCGACGTGCCCTGAGCTACAGTGTATGGACGGGAAGTGTATACTGGTGAGTCAGTTACACGACGGTGTGGTAGATTGCGCTGACGGAACTGATGAACCGAACTTTGGTAAAATAGGCACTTAGAATAATCGTGAGTCATGGTAAGTCCACCATCAACTACACGATGGTGTGGTTGATTGCTCGTATTGAACTGATGAACCAAAGTTTTGAAAAATAGGCTGTTACAATAATGGTGAGTCCACCATCAACCAAGTGTAGTTGAGTTAAGTAATCAATGCTGAAAATTGCTAACAGTAAATGGAATTCAATTAAACTTGGTTTTGATTAGGTTTACATGAAAAGTAAGTTGGTAACCACCAGTGGATGGTAAAGCAACCAACTCGTAAACTGTCAAATTCGCGGTAAAACTTTCACTTCACACCAAAGTTGCAAAACAGATTTACTCCCAGCCAGCTCTAGGGCTCGTCTTTATTTTTAAACAAGCGAACATGTACTACGATCACAGCTATAATAATTAGCTATATTTATGTATAACAATATTAATATTGTAATCGCGGGTACCATTAGAATGGATATATTTGTTAGTCATCCACACATGGAAAATTTATTTACGGAAAATATTGAGTCCCATCATTTATGACGAGCCTTGTGCACTAGAAGAATTAATGCTATACAGCCTTTCGTTTTTTCTGTATAGATGGCAGTAAATATGTACGAATAAATAATTAAGTTATAAGCCGTTATTCAATGTACTGTTGTATCATATTAACGAAATGAATGCGCTTATTTTTACTCAGTGTTGTGAAAAGTATTTTTTTTTGTATTGTGCTCGTTATTTATTTTCTGAATACACCTTGTCTTATGGATGTCAAAATACTTGTGAGTGTTAGTGAGGGGAGATGCTGAATTTGTTTCCGTTTGTGTCTTACTCCTTGAAACTTGTTTCACCTCATTTTTTCCCTTAGGTCAATGTGAAGTTTAATGCAATCACGGAAAATAATAATGCCGATCCCAGGAATCACTAAAGGAACACATTTCAGAACGTTTTACATGAATGACATTCTGCTCGCTGATGCGTTATTTTCGAATAATTGAACTTTGAAGTTGGCCTTGGCGCCAAAGGAAGCGAGCGCGTGAAACGGAATTTAATTAATAACGGAAGCTATTACAAACGTAAAGAGGTTGGGTCGTGAGGGGGAGGCGCAGTTCTTCTAGTGAAAATAATAAATAAAGCTTCTAACCCACCCATTAGGGGGACGACCGCAATCTTGTTGACATCGGGTCCAAAATTGCGGCGCCCATGGTGGTCGCCATGTTAGACCCGATGTAAACAAGATTGCGGTCGTCACCCTAATGGGTGGGTTAGAAGCTTTATTTATAATTTTCACTAGAAGAACTGTGCCTCCCCCTCACGACCCAACCTCTTTACGTTTGTAAAAGGGGGTTAGCTTCCATTTTTAATTAAATTACGCTCGCTTCCTTTGGCGCGGGAAGGCCAACTTCAAAGTTCAATAATTCGAAAATAAAGCATCAGCGAGCAGAATGTCGTTCATGTAAAACGTTCTTAAATACGTTCCTTTAGTGATTGTTTGGAATATAATTATTAATTTCTGTGATTGCATTAAACTTCACATTGACCTTCCCTTATTTTATCAATTGGTTAATGTTGAGCAGAACGTACTAATCTATTTTCGAAATTTTGTGGCCTCTATCAATGGAATAACATCGATACAAACAACTTTTTTCTATGCACTTTCCCGGGGAATGAGTATTTAACGAGTTATAGCGGTAAATTACTTACCGCAATTCTAGTGTTTGAAGCGGAAGAAATTGTTCTTAGGGGAAGTCTACAATGGACTCTCCCTTCCGACGCGCTCGAATCATCGAGCGCATTCCAGTCATCAAAGATGAAAATTAACATACCGCTGTAACTCGCTAAAGGTTAATGTTAAATTAATGCAAATAATCGATTTTCAGAATTTTGTTGCCTGTATCATGGTAATGAAATCGAAATAAACTACTTTTCTTTTACACACTTATTGCGGCAAATGAGTATTTAACGAGTTATAGCGGTAAGTTTACTTTCGTCTTTGATGACGAGCTCGTCGGAAGCGAGAGTCCATTGTAGTGTTGCCATCTGAAGCGCTCGATGAATTACTTGCCGCTTCAAACACTAGAGTTACGGTCAGTCATTTACCGCTGTAAATCGTTAAATACTCGTTTGCCCCAAAAAGCACATTGATGAAAAGTTGTTTATTTCGATGTAATTACCATGATACAGGCAACAAAATTTCGCAAAATCGATTAGATGCATCTCCTTAACATTAACCGTACGCTAAATACTCTTTGCTTAAAAAAGTGCACAGATAAAAAGTTGTTCATTTCGATGTAGTAACCGTGATTCAAGCAACGAAAATTCGAAAATCGATTAGAAACTGTTTATTCGAGCTCATTACAGACACCAAAGACGAAAATTAACATGCCGCTAATCTCGTTCAATTCTCATCTCCCCCTAAAGTGCATGGAATAAAGGCTGTTTATTTCGATCTCATTACCGTGATACATGCAACGAAATTTCGAAAATCGATTAGTAAGTTCTTAACATTTATCTAGCAATTTCACCATGCTCTGGTAATTGTAAATTGTTCTGTTTTCAGGACTTCTATTACTTGTAGATCTTTTGATCTCTGTTTTGAGGTTCAATGTTGCTATTTGCTGCTATTCGAAAATTATGTCTCTACTGTATATAGGTTTCTACCATTTGATACCAGGCGCTACATCTTCATTTCTTGAATAGTAGAACAAAATTTGGAATAGTTAAAAAAATTATTTCATTTCTCTTGTATAGTCAAGAAATTTTTTACCTTTTTAATAGGTGAGAATAATTTCATTTCTTAATTGTTGAGAAAAATTTAATTTCTCTTGTGAAGTTGAGAAAAATTCCTGAATAGTTGAGAAAAATTTCATTTTTGTAATAGTTCAAAAGAATTATTCTTCAATATTTCTTGTGAAAGTTCATTTATGGTACTGATATTTTGTTTTTCCTAAGGATTTGTCTCCGGATTATTAACCATTCAATTCTAAACTGGCTTCTCTAATAGCGGCATCAAAAAATTAATTACCCATTCGGAAAAGCAGAATTCTTGGTCTTCACTCAATCGGTTGTGATGGTGTGTCGTTGGTATCTCTCCTCGTCAGCATTTTTTGTGATACTAACATGTCTGTATCACACCTACCAATAATACATGCTTTAATTTTTAAGTGTAACCCCCAGAAATATTTGCGGGAACAGCTGGAAGTGTATGGGGAGCTCTATGGTGGATAGTGCACTACTTTTATTTAAATGGAAGTAGGCATTTAATTTTTTGTGTATGCACCTAATTTTTTTGTATGCATTTATTTATTTATTGTTGACCACCCTCAAAGCGTTGGTTGAGGTGTTCATGGAATAAATTTTTCAACCTAAACGTTGGTAAATGATGTTATAAATGTAAAAGTTAGTTGATGATGAAATAGATGTTATTGGTTGATGATGGTGACGCCAAAAAACATGGTTCAATAACATTACGAAGCGTTTTTGAAAATATTTGCTGATATTTCAGTTGGAAAAACTCTCAACATTTGTTAAAAATTAAAAACGCCTTTACAAAGATTCAAAGAAACTTCAGGAGAGTAAGATAATTTTTTGAAAAACATCAGCGGAAATATCAGTGAAAAAAAGATCGTTCAAACATTTTCTGAAATTTGTGAGGAAAATAGAAAATATTTTTGAAAACATTCATTGAAATCTGAATGGAAAATATTTTTTGTCAAATGATCAAGTATTACAAACCGTATCCACAATACAGAGTGTGCGAGTAGCATAAGTTGGGTTCAAAAGTCCGAGAATTTTCCTAATCATGAAAGTGAAGTGCTCTAATTTTTTGTAGTGTTAAAGAAGTTCAATATGAGGGGATAGAACTTTGTTAGTAAAACCTGTTTATTCAATTGTGTCTTTATTACTGGGAGCAGGGTGTCGACCACGGTACCGGAAACAAGGTAGGTTCAAACCAGTCTTTTTTCGTTGACGCTGTAGTTTTGCTGATGTAAAGGCAACGAACCAATGGCAGCGCTCATATTACATCTGGTAGCACTGCTACCTCCAAATTTGGCTCCTTTATTGGCCTAACGACGTGACGTCTTGGTGACGCCATAAAGTTTGCTTGAAATGAAGCCTTTCTATTGGCTAGCCGAACAAGAGGAGGTGTATTTTCTCGCATAGAAATGACCATACCTTGTTTCCTCTATCGTGATTTAGATGTTCTGTGGTGCTAATTTAACTCCATGGAAGTAAATACGGTAGCTATAGCCTAGAAGTAATGTACATATGTAAGTATAGCTCTAACAATGAGGTAGTTACATTTATGCCGCATATGTATATTGAAGCTCGCTCATGATGAACAAATGGTTCTAATAAAAAGTACTAGTTATATTCATAACACATATGTATGTACATAGTGATCATCAACCCTAAATTTCCCTTATTTTTGCTCACTTCATATATTAATTTTTTTTTTAATTTGTTGTTATTATTTTCTACTGACTTTGATCCTGGTTTTATAGCTCGATTTTAGACTGACTTTATTGCATTTTATGTTGATGTTGTTATTGATCCTAATTTTATTGCTCAATTTTGTATTGACTTTACTACTTCATTTTATGTTGATGTTGTTATTCATCCTCATTTTATTGCTCGATTTTCTACCGAATTTACTACATCATTTTATGTTGATGTTATTGATCCTAATTTTGTTGCTCACTTTTTTACTGATACTGAAGGTGTTCCAGATTTTATTGTTTGATATACGCCAATATTGAAAGCGATATCAACATTATTGATAACGTTTTAAGCTTACGTTGATTTCAGTTTTATTCGGAGACGTCATTCAGTTTCATTTACCATAAATTTTATTTTATTCTACGACTTCATCATCTTCATCATCACGGGGTAAAAATGCACGCTAGATAGCAAAAATAGCGTTCAATGAGAATTATTTCTTTTTTTGCTAAAATTTGTTCATTTAAGAAATTGTTTCTTATTCCAGCACAAATGAGATGGAAATAAAAACTAATTTGCATGGTACACAAACATAGCAATGAGTGAATCTCTTTAATATTAGTGAAATTTTGTGATATTCACCGATCTGAGGGAAAACGCAAGTTACATATACATACAGAATATATATGTATATGAATATCTAGGTATATCTATAAATATGCAGCTTATACACATTATTATATATATTTATGTAAATATTTATACCAAAGGTGATGGGTATATACACATAGATATACAGACATACACACGGTATAAATAAATATACGGTTTACTCATATGTACTGAGCGTTTATTAACATCATTATTATTTTTTTAATACTAGAAATTCCAAAAATATGTACCACTCTCTGACAGCCTATAACTCATGCATTTTGTTCTAATGTAAGTGTTAATTGGCCTAGTACATGTCCAATCAATTGAGTGTAATCTTTGAAAAGAATTTCAAATTGGGGAATATTGAATGTCATGAAAGAAAAATTAGTTGCACCTTGAACATGAGTGTAAAATACATCAGTATTCGTCAGCAAAAGAATGACAATAATTTTTGGTACACCAGCGTAGTGTTGCTTCAAAAAGATGTGCTGGGTACGTAGATAATGAAGAAGCATAATGTGTATATAAAACAAATTTTGATGATGTAACATGGCAAGTAAATTGTTAGTTTTTCAGCAGCTATTCCGACCGGTAATACCTAGCATTCTCTTCCAAATCTGTTCAGCATACGCTTTAATAATCTCTAACAAAAGCTTTCATCATCTCTAGTAACTGTTTTAATAATCTCTAGCTATCAGCTTAAAAATCGCTAGCAATCGCTTTAATAATCTCTAGCAATCGCTTTGATAATCTCTAGCAATCACTTTGATAATCTCTAGCAATCATTTTGGTAATCTTTAGCAATCCAGTTGATAATCCTTATCAATCCCTTTGATAATCTCTAGTAATGCGTTTAATAATCTCTAGCAATTTATTTATTAGTCTCTAACAATCTGTTTGAAGATCTCAAGCGATCGCTTCAATAAAATCTAGCAATCCGCTTAGCAATCTCTAACAATCCCTTTAAGTAACTCAAGTAAGCCATTAGATCATTTTTCTTGTCACCTATTCAAAAATCTCTAAGCCGTTCTGCCCAAAAATCCAACTGGTAATTCGTCCACCAATGCATAAACAAGTCCGCTCAGCAATCCGCCAATCTAGCAATCTTTTTCAGTCTTTCACTCTAACCTTCTCTTAGTCCCTCTTGCATTCCTTCTAACAATCCCTCTCCCAATCCTTCTCGCAATTCCTCTGGCAATCTCTTCGGTAACTTTTTCAACAATCTCTCTAGCAGTCTCTCTTAATTTTCTATAAGTTTTAGTACAAATTTCTTTGTAATTTTTTTCTAAATTTCACCAAAAAAAGCGTTTATAAATCTCTCAGTAATTATTCAAAAAATCTTTCTCTAGATTAGGTTGTATCTCTAGATGAATCTCTAGATTAGGTTGTATCTCTAGATGAATCTCTAGATTAGGTTGGATAGAATAACATCAGTGGAGACTTAGGAAAGCCATAGAATAGCATGGGGAAATCATAGGAAAGCCATGTTAAAGCTCAGTTGGTCCGATATCTAATTCAGTCATTTTTTTGACGGGCCGTGTGCACTCGTTCTTTTTGAAGCTCATCATAAATCTCTCTACACATCCCTCTCAGGGGGATACAGCTATTGTATCTATGGAAATTAGCAATCCCAGGGGGAAAATGAGTGAGGTCCCGAACTGAGAGGTAGGCCTTCTTTTTGTTGGAATAAAATGTTTTTTTATGTTAAGGATTACCTTTTCTTCGGTTTTCTGCTTTCCTGTTTTTCAGCACCTGCTACTTTCTTCTTCAACTTTTATCTTGTTTCATGAACTTCTTATTCAACTTACTGTTTTTATTTATCGCCATTCTGCATAAGTTTCGCGTTCCCTCATCTCCATCTAAATGGTGCCTTCCACTCTTTGGAACGCTTATTTTATTGCAGTTAGGGAGGTTGAAACTAATATCTAATCTAATTCAATCTAATCTCTCGGCACATCTCTATTCATATCTCTCTATAGATCTTTTTTGCAAATCTCTCAATAGACCTATCTCGGAATTTTTATATATATTTATTTATAAATGTTTCTGTATATATCTCTCGCAACGCAAGCAGCAACTCCATCAAGATTTCTTAAATTTAGATTTTGTCAAGAAAGGTTTTTATTTTTTTATTTATAACCGATCATGTTGAAGTCCCAGTATTGTAGTTGAAAAATTATTCCCAATTTCTCTAACTTTACTGCCAGGCAGTGAAGTTGGTTTTGACTCAAGATCACTTCTTTACACCATAATTTTTTCTAACTTTTATTATAGTTGCTTTCTTATTTTCTGAATCACAGGCTTGTGTTCACTGCATTTAGCCCTTCATTTCGATGCCTTATGACCATCTTCTAGCAATTTAAAGTGCCATTTAACTCCTAATAATATTTCATTTCATTAGTTGCATCATTATTAAATTTCCAATACACTAATAAAAGCTTAAAACTCCTCAATCATGCCGACTATAAGAGAAAAAAACCTCCGTCTACTGACTCGTGTACCAGAAATCATCTATATTTGTCCCTCGGTTCTAAAGATAGAATCACTCAACAGTTGTAATACTTTTCCAACGCAAAGATAGCGTAGTGAAAAATAGTTTAAAAAAATAGAGGGGTTCCCCCTCAACATTTTTTGCTCGTCTTCTCCGTTTTCTATAATCATTAGACCAAATAACGGAAGGCAGAAAGTGAAAGTGGTGCTGCTACGTCAAGGTAGGGTTAAGGAGAGAAAATATTTTCTATAAATATCTTCATTGTCTTCGTTACGCAAAAAATGATTGATAAAGGCATTACTATGTAGAAAGTTGTTTTTTAAAGAGATTACATTCCTATGCTGCTTCCTGTTTTGAAGTAATTCAAAAACTATGCTAGATAGTTAAGGATTCGAGTACATACTCTACCTTAAATTCTTGCAACAATCGATATTTTTTATGATTAAGTATTAGATCATAAACAAACTTTATTTCTGTAACTAGGCCAGATTTTATTTCAATTTGGTGTTGTTCTAAGTTCTTTAAAGCTAATTTTGAACAGAACGCAATACCCTCTTCCATATTTTGGTACCATCTCTTGAAATTTGGATAATTTCCTTAATAAAGTCCTATTTCCATTAATTTTTACTATTTCTTTCCCTCAGTTTAATTCCCTCACAGTTTAATTTCAGATTGATTCTCCCTAAGATAAACTCGAAATTTGACTTAACGGCTTGGAACTTTTCCTAACGGCTTGGAACTTTTCCTAAAGAATATCGTAACAATTTTCTTAAAATTTTATTTGAATTTCTGGTCGAATAATTAGCTTTTCCTGATGTACAACCGAGTGTTGAAGTTTTCAAAAAGTTTCATAGCTTATGGTAATGTTGAGTGATTAGGTAAAAAATATCGTAAGGATATACCCTAACGTTTTTGATAAAATTTTCGTCTAATAGTATTGTAAAAAATTTCTGATTTCTCACTATGAATGACTTTAGGATTGGAAAACGGGGTTTAAAGTTAATCGTAGACTGGTTTGCCCTAGGAAAAACTCGAAATTCAACTTACGGACTTGGACCTTTTCTTGAAAAAATTTTATTACACTTATATGTTGATTTATAAGAATTTCTAATCAAGTAATTTGTTCCTGATGAACAATCGAATATTGAAGTTATAAAAAAGTTTCATTGCTCATGGAAACATTGAGTGAAAAGGTGAAAAATTATCGTAAGGTTATTCCCTTCCTTTTTAACAAAAGTTTCGCATAATTAGAATGTTAAAAATTTTCTGATTTGCAGTAAAAATTATGAGAATTGGAAAACGCGGTTTTAATTAGGGGCAATTTCCAATATTTTGTATTATTCTTTAATTGGGTGTAATTTCTTTAAATAGGCACTGTATAAATAGTTTATTGGCCCTACTTTGCCTATCTTATTGTTTGTCTTTCTTATTTTTTGGGTACGCTAACAGAAAACTAATTTTGCAGTTATCGCCCCTCAGAGGGGTACAGCTATTGTATCTATGAGAATTAGTGCTCCGAGGGGAACTATATGAGGGCCTGAGCTGAAGGTAAGATAGGCTTGCTTTTTATTAAAATAGAATAGGTTTTTATTTTGTTACGGACCATCTTTTTTCGGATCACTCTGTTGACCTATTTGTCAGCACGTACTACTTTCTTCTTCAACTTTTTCTCGTTTCATGAACTTCTTTCTTAGCTTACTGTTTCTATGTACCTTGTGCATAGATTCCGCGTTCCCTCAACTCCATACTGAAAAGTGCCTTCATCCTTCCTCTCTTGGAACATCTTTGTCGTGGTAAAGGGGGGCTAAAATTTTCTAATATAGAAATAATAATTTTGAAGCTATCAAGCATCCGATGAAAATCCCCTGTTTGAAATCATGTATATCATTTTTCATTTATTTCGCGTGGTTTACGTTGAATTGCACAACGAGCATCGAAATACCGTGTTCCGTGCGAATTTTCGGTTTTACTTAATTTATTTATTCCATTTTAATTGAAGCTTGAAAAATAAATTGAAAGAGTTTAACTACCGAAATGAAACCAAAGAATTATCTTTCTAACCCTAATTTCTTTACGCGTGATTTATGTTTTGTATTATTTTACTTTAAGGAGTTTAAGGAGTTACGACTTCGTGACTATTGACAGTCACGAAGTTTCATTCTACTTCATCATCATCACGGGGTAAAAACGCATGCAAGATTGCAAAAAATAGCGTTCATTAAAAATTGTTTCATTTTTTGGGCGTTGTTTCATAATTTTCATAATTTGGCATCTTGTATTGGTATTATATAAAGGCGATTAGTTATAAGTAAGGGATTTAAAAATGAATGTAAATACATGGAAACTTTTTGACACAGTCTTAGGTGTCGAACCTACGATTAAATTTCTCATCATTTCTTGTCAATAAACTTGTGCGTATGACGGATTTTTTAAACCTGTTTGAAAATAGATGACTTCGTAATATTTTTCTATTGTAGTATCACACTTGATGCTCGTTTACAATAGGTAAAAAAAATAATATTTTCTTCTAAGTTTTTATCATAAATAACACACAAAGATGGTAGTAGGAGCCGCAGTGGTACGCACTATACGAGAATATTTTTTCTGGATGATGTATTCGCTAAAATTTCCCAAGTTTATTCATTCTGAAACATTGGAGTTATACTCAAAGGAAATGTCGTCACTGAATAATCAAATATGAATTTCGTTCACGTGAATCATTCATTTAAATCATCGAATGATGATCAACGTAAGCGAATAAAAGCATATATCAATTCAATCAAAATGAGCAATGCAATTCAATAGCCAGTAATGAAAATATTATTTAATTATAATTATCAACCCTTTATTTAATTAACATGTTTAATGAAATTTTCCTGTACTTACGCGTATTGGCATGAGCATAATGAATTCCGATTAAAATTCAGCGCTACTAGGGTTTAATTACGTGAAATTATAAACCTCAGTATTGAGACAAATGAAACTTAAAAACATAACGGACACGAATCCTAAAATAAAATCAGAATTAGCCTCCATTTTGAATTTTTTCACGAAAAATTTGAACAAATTAGTGCAGGATCTACATCATAATATATACATAAGTAGAGTACTAGGTTATAGTAAATGTCTTGACCTACTTTGAGGAGTATTATGTACAATACCAAAATAGACAAAAATGAGCTGCAGTTAAATGTACAATAGTCGAGTAATACGATGCTGATTGAAATTACATTTCTCAACCAACATGTAAATCCGTAAGGAAAAATTATAGCATCGAGTAATTCTGACAAGCCTTCGAAAAAATAACCGGAATGTTTCCTAATATCACATTTAAACTTTGAGTTAAAATAACTGTTATCAAATTAAAAAACACGATTGTGTTCCATAACTAGGATTTGAGAATACCGCAGGAAATTTTAATAAATTCCATTTTTTTAAAAAGCTATCTGACAATTAATTAATGAGCATTGTAAAAGTGACATGAATATCGAACGTAAAACGTTGCTAAATTGGGAACAAAATTCAGATGAATCCATCACTAAAACTATTGGACGTCGAAGAAGGGTATAATTTCAGAATAAATGATGAAAATTAAGAGTAAATAACGTTTAAAAGAGCACATAGGCTTCAAATTGAATATAAAAGTAGCTTAACAACGCGAAGAATTTAGTTGGACAAATTCCTAAGTAACGAGGCCTCCAAAATCTTGTTCGTCGCTGCCATCAGAGCAGTCAGTAACTCCGTCGTTCAACTGATTAATTGTTATGCATTTTCCATCTAAACACTGGAGTTCTTCACAGACTTCAGGTGTCGCAGCCTCGGTAGTGGTAGAGGTAGTAGTCACCACTTTCTTAGTAGTCACTGCCTCTCTTTCGGTAGTCGCTACCTCTCTTTCGGTAGTCGCTATTTGCTCGGTGGTACTTGGGACAACTGGTATCCTATGTTCTACGGTCGTTGATGACGCTTCGGCTAGGGAAGGAACATTTGAAGCAGCAGTCGTTCCTTCCGTTGAAGAAGGGGTCGTAATCTCGGCAGTTGTTCTGAAAGTTACAGCGCGTTCAGTAGAAGGAAAACGTTTCGGGAAGTTCAATTTGAATCGGGGAACCTCATCCATAGTCCTTACGGGTATTCTTCGCACGTCGTCGTTTTCTGAACTTGATAGAAATTCCGTGGTGGGTGGGATGGAAGTGAACCGATTTCTGAGCCCTGTTTGATGACGCCTGGGAGAAACTGAGGGTGCGTCCGAAAATTCTGAGGTGAATCTATTGTTAGTAGTGGGAGGCTGGCGCCGTCCTTGTAATCGATTTGCAGGTTTTGAAGGCTGTTTCGCTTTGTTTAGAAGGGCGAGACGTTCCGCTAGCGATAATGCCCCTGTATTTGCAGCAACGTTCGTTGATTCATCCGATTCAACAGTGGACGCAGTCGCAGTGCCGTCAAATCCGCTAGTTATGGATTTCGGTCTCGCAGTGCTTTCGAACCGGCGAGGACTCTCTGTAGCCACACTACTTAGACGAGCTGCTAATGACATCCCAGAGCGAGAAGTTTCTTCGACATTAGAAGCGATCGAAGTAACCTCGTCGGAGACAGAGTTGGTCGCAGGTCGTCGGGGACTGGAAGGTCGTCGCTGACGGTCAAGGGAAGAGTCGGTGCTAGAACCAGACATGGCTAACTTTAACCTGTCTGCCAGGCTCATCGAGGTGGGTGTATCAGATGGTGAGGCAGTTGGGGATGCAAAAATATGGGTAGATCGTTTAGTTGAAGGCTTATGATCTCGTTGAAGTGCCATGCCTGTCGCAACTGGAGGGTTGAAAGGATTTTCATCCATCGCCTCCGTTGTGGTGGTGGTGGTGGTAGGTTTTGTCGTGGTTGTGGTTGTTGTTGCTCCTGTTGTTGTTGCTGCTTCTGATGGTGAGGGTGGAGGTGTCGTTGTTGTAGTCTCTTCTGGAAAAACATGAGTAAAATTTTTCATTAGCTTCAATTCAATCGTTCAGGAATATTTATACCTTCGCATCTAAGAAAACAAAACGATTTAATTTATAAAAAAATAATCCTAAGTCAAATGGAATGCAGGACACATAAATAGTACAATAACTTCGAAATTTTATTTTCGTTACCGAGGAACGCTTCATAAGTTTGAAGATGCGAAAAATCTAACTATAAAAACTACGTTGTAAAACTGAAATATGTTTTAGAAAGCGATTCCCATCTTTCAAGACATTCATAAACGCTCGTAAGTGTGAATTGATTCATTAAAAGTTTTTTCCGATGAAAATAGATGAAATGTTTGAAGAAAATCATTCTTTTAAATACTACTTATGTTTTTCCATTTAAAGGCGTCAAAATTACAGCACTCAAAAACGCTTGAAAACAAAGAACACTATTGGCATTTATTTAAAAGTCGGCTTCTAATTTCATCTAACGCAAATTTTTCTAGAGTTTAGAAGCATTCTCATGTCTAAAAAAGCTTCAGCATATCATGCAGTGCGCTCAAAAATGATTTCAGAAGGAAACGATAAATACAAATGAATTATTTTTTCTTACTCGCCTGGAATATACGATAGGAGCAATATTACAACTAATAAGCCTGTACAAGCTACCTCCATTCTAACAAGCAAAGCATTAGGGACACTTAAACTAACATCTTAACTAATCTAACAAGCAAACATAAGCATGCAGGTCAGGACACGTACATTTCAGAGCTCGTCAGGATTCATCGTCAGGTCAGTCACGTTACAAAGGTCGTGGGTGAGCAGGTGAGTACGGATCGAGATGGCCCTCGGAAGATGGGCCATAAATTCTGAAGGGCCGTTGGTTTACAGCCTGGACGTCGTATTGCAACTCGGAGGCTAGAGCGTCTTCGCGATATTGGAAGTTCCTTCGACGTGTTGATCCAGGGCGTTCAGCGTGATGGCGTAGTTGGTGTTCTGGTTGATGACCGTTGTACTGAAAACTGTTTCTGCTGCTTTCGGCAGCCAGAATTGGGTCTTGCAGTGCTGGTCCTTGTTCCTGGTGCTCGTATACGGCTGGGCGAGATGGTCCAATGTTGCGTGGTAAGGGGAAACTTACGCGGAAATCGCTTGGAGGATCAAACTGGGATTCTGATTCAGGTTGAGGATAGTCTTGGCTTTCTGGAGACCCTCTGTATTGGGGTCGAGGGCGGTACGATGGCGGCTCGTAGTAATCAGGAGCAAAGTTTTGGTCGTAGTCTCCCCGGATGTTTTGGTCATAGTCACCGCGATTGTTTTCTCCATTGCTCTCGTCAACGCCTTGGTTATAGTTTCCCCGGTTGTTATGGTCATAGATCCCAGGATCATTCTGTTCATAATCCCGAGGATTATTTCCTCCAAAGTTGTTTTGATCGTTTTCATCGAAGTTTTCAGCATTTTCTTGACCATAGCCTGCATGCAGATTTTGATCAAAGTTGCCTGAAATACTTTGATCATAACCCATCCGTTCATTTTGATCGATGTTTTCCTGATTATTTTCAAGACTATGATGCGCAAACTCTGCGTTAACATGCTCGTCATTGTTAGTATTCATTACATCACTGTCTTCATTTGAATTTTCGTTTCCCCGTAGAGGCTGTTGATCATCGTTGCTGGAAGAGGGTATCTCTCGGAGCTCTTGAGGAGATTCTGCTTCTGTTCTTAGATGAGCATCTTGCTCATCTTCCGGGTTTTCGCGCGGCATTTCTTCATTACCTATACGAGAATCTTGATAACGGTTCCGCCTGTTGGAAATCCTATTTCTGTTTTGCAGTCGCCTCCTGTTAGCTCTAAGCTGATTCAGGCGGTTTGCTCGAGTGCTGTCCGCAAGCCCATTTTCATCAGTTCTTGTCACTTCCGGCTCAGGTAGCACATTTTCTGGGAGAGTGATAGGCTGTCCAATGGCAGCAGGCTTATAGTTGTTCTCTTGCGAGCTAAGTGGTTGGATGTCATCACTTCTTGATTCAGCTACAGGGACCTCTTCTGGTTTCTCAACAGTTGGTGTTCTGGAAGTGACTCGCTGCGGACGTCTACGGACAAGTTCGTAGTTTCGTTCAGCAGGAGGCACTCGTCTGGTCTGAGGTATCCTCGACGGTCTCAAATTTTGGTACTCAGCAGGCACAGTCGGTTCGCGTTTTTCTTTCCATTGACGGAATCGCTCTTGGAAACTTTCCAGTCTCGACGGTGGGCGAGTTGATCGGACGGTCGCTTGAATATTTTCACCTGACGACTCGTCTTCACTAACAGCTGGTGGAGTTTGCCGATTTGGGGCCTGCGATGGTTGGAGGCGACGACGTTGCGAGCCCGCCAAACGTTCCCGGATGCGCTGAGAAGGAGCCTTTGAATTTGCTATGGTTTCATCATCAGAAGGAATTGTTTCATGTGGACTGTCGATATCACGGTCAGGACTACGATTTTCCTCGTTCATGAGGTGAAATTTTTGTGACTTTTTATCATCAAAGCGGTTGAAATCTTGATCAATGGAGGACGACGAATCTACCGAGAACGTTTCTTTTGCCGGATAGTCTACATCAGGTATAGGATGTTTATTTGCATGTTCGGAATCGTCAACAGAAAGATCATAGACTGTTTCAGGGACTTCATTGGAGCCTGAATTTTGTTGTGGCGTACGGCCCTGAAGGACAGGATGGGGTAAGTCTCCAGATTCTAAGTTTATTCCGTCTTGAGAACGCGACTCTGCTTCTTCGTCAAACGCTTCTGAGTGGTCTCGCAATACTTCTGTCTTGTCTGCATTGATATTGAAACCATGGTGAAGAGATGCATCTAAGAGACTGGGGTCACCTAAACTTGGCCCTACTAAAGCTGGATCGTTATAAACGAAAGGACTGCTAGAGTCTTGCTCATCATATGCGAAAGGTGGTACGTCTGATTTCAAGAGACCCTCTCTATTGGGATTTCTAAATCCATGGTCATTTTGAGCATTCAAATTCGGTGCTTGAGCGCTGTGGTCACGGTCAGGGGCCTCTCGGTAAATTGTGGGCACGTTATCCGATCTTTGAATTTCAGAATTCACGGTAGGGTCGGAGGAGTCGGAAGGCTCATCCCTTTCATGACCGCGTGGTCCAAATCGTCTTCGAGAGCCATCTTCTCGAGCATGACTATCTTCTAGAGCTTCGCCGTCTTCTCGAGCATGACCATCTTCTAGAGCTGAACCACCTTCTAGAGCTGAACCACCTTCTCGAGCAAGGCCACCTTCTCGAGCAAGGCCACCTTCTCGAGCATGGCCACCTTCTCGAGCATGGCCACCTTCTCGAGCATGGCCACCTTCTCGAGCATGGCCACCTTCTCGAGCATGGCCACCTTCTCGAGCATGGCCACTTTCCCGAGGAAGGCCATCTTCTGAAGTCTCCGGTTGACCAATGGTCCCAACATTAGTCACGGGTCCGAAACCGGCCCTTCTCAGGGGGCAGTTTTGTTCGTCACTGTTGTCTCTGCAGTCGTCAGCGCCGTCACACAGCCATGAAGATGGCACACAAAGTCCGGTCGTTGCACACTGGAAGTCGTCTTCGCCAGAACATTCTACGTGAAAAACGTTAGTGCGTTACTATTCAAGACGCCAAATTATTCCTGTAAAAAAGGTTAGTTCATTACTATTCAAGATGCCAAGTTATTGTTGTAAAAATATTAAACAATGCTCTTTGAAATACAAATTTTTGCTGTTTGAAAAGCAAGTGGTTATTTTTCAAGATGCCATTATAGTGAAAAATTTCTGTAGAAAAGTCAGTCCGTAGAAGATGATCTGAATTGCTTTCCGAAATGAAATATTTTGTCATATGAAATGGAAACGATTATTTTCAAGATGTAAAATACTGCTGCAGAATATTTTATGAATTGCTTTTCAATATGCAAAATTTTGCTGCTGGAAAAGCAAACAATTCTAATCCAAGATGCAAAGTATTACTAACAGCAGTTAAATCGGACCGAAACAAAGTAGTATTGTTTCAGTCCTTTGAGTGGTAGTTTCATTTTAATTAGGTATTCTAGTACATAGCTACACCACGCCTGTAAATACGAGCAAAATATGAACTATACGAGCAGTTAGTCAAACCAGCAAAAACAAATTATTATTGTTAAAGGATAGGACAAATAAGATTCAAATTTCTGCCAAATTATATTCTTACAATAGAAGGTTGAACTCATCATGCACAGAAGAAAAGTGGTTAGAAAAACATATTGTTCTCATTTATTATACAATAAAAACAATTCCCACAGGCCCCGTTGTTATAAGAATAATTGCCTCAACTTTGGTTTCACAAAAATAATTCGAAGTTTTCTAAAACCTATTTCAGTTTCAAGAGTTCGTATGTTTTAATTAGTCATGTATGACTAGAAGGAAAGTTTTCTCATTATTTTCGAGAGCGAAATATTCTAGAGGAATATTTCACGTGGTATTTCATAGTTCGTTTTGAATGGCTAGAAAAATTTATTCAATTGGATGGAATAGGTTTAAGCCTCCCTAACCACTGTAAAGGTGTTCCAATGAGAGAAAGGAAAAAGGCACCATTTATCATGGGATTCAGGGTTCAAAGACTGTTTCTACATCAGATCCAAAGCCCATAGAACAGCAAGTTAGGAAAAAAATTATGAAATGGTGCGACCAATGGAGAAGAAAATGGAAAAGAAAGTATCAGATGCTGAAAAAAAGGACAGCAGTGAACAGGAAAAAGATGCTCCGTGATAAAATAGAAAAGATTCTATTTCAACAAAAAGAAGGTTTGCCTAACTCTTACCTCGGGACTTCACATTTTCCCCTTGGAGCCCTAATTCCTATTGATAAAATAATTGAATTGTATCCCTTTGGAGGGATTAACTTCTAAAACTAAGATAGTCTGTAGATCTATTTCTATATATTAGATGAAATTTTGCAAAAAAGTATAAAAAGGTTATTTGAAATAAACAACCATTGCTGGGAAAATTGTACAGAAATTAAGCGTCAGAAAATTTTGGCTATAAAATTTTGGTTAGAATAGCTTGTATATATATGTAGAAAATTTTGTGACGACACTTTTAGATAGAAAATTTCGAAGAGAAAATTTCGAAGAGAAAATTTTGAAGAGAAAATTTTGAAGAGAAAATATTGGTTGAAATATTTTGGATAAAAATTTTGGCTGAAAAAAATATGTTGAATCTGAAAAGGCGTTTCAGGCATTAATTTAAAATCTTCAATTAATCTTTACGTATAAAATAATATAATTAAATCCCACTACAGCATGGAAAAAAATATTGATTAAAGTAAGTAGAATTCATGCATTGATAATTGAAAATTTGATCAAAGTTTATTTACGTACAAAAAGAAGGTGAATACACCAGTAGTCGAGACCTCGAGTTTTATAGGTGAGCATGAAAATTCTACGGGAAAGCATCGTACCATTCAAAAAGTTCAATCCATGCTCGAATATTTTTCAATCGCGTTGAAATGAATTTTCCCAGGCCAAACATCTTATAGTACTTTTGAAGAGAAAGTGTATCTAGAGCATCTTCGTGCATTTTATTTTGACAGCTTGCTTTGAGTAATGAAAAAATTGTGTAATCATTGAGTGTAATAGTATCTCCAATTCAAAATTTCTGAGAAGTTTATTCAGTGTTTTACTCGTAATTTCAATATACGATAAGAAAACAATTGAGGATAGATTCAATAGAATAGGAAACTTTCGTCGAACTCATTCTTGTCCCCATAAAGAGAAAAATATCGCAGACAGAAAAGTTCGATAACCGTGTACGACGGACTCGAGTCAAACGCAAAAAAAAGTGATACAGCTTGTCGAATTTTAAAAGCCTTAATCCGACTCAAACACAAAGGAGAGTGAATCTGCTCAGCGAATTTTGAAATATTAACTCAAGTCGTACGCGAAAAATGAGAGTCTCATCAAATGTTGAAAATATCAACTTGCCTTAAACGCAAAACAGTGACTCTGCACGTTTATTATTGAAAACATTAACTAGAATTCAACACTAAAAAGAGTAGTTTTGCTGTTTAAATTCAGACAAGTTTAACATGAGACACGTGCAAAAAGAGTGATTCTGCTTCAGGAACGCGGGAAAAACTTGGTGAGCAGACGACTATGCACTAGGTGCACTACTTGCAGACACTACTTTTCTCGGTGCGCTGTGCGCGACAGGACCAGAAAATCTCACCGGGGATCCTGCTCGTACAGTTCGCCTCGTCGGAAAAATCAACGCAGTTTTGACGTCCGTCGCACACGAAATCATGGGAGAGGCAATCGGAACCATCCAGACACATGAACATGTCCATCGTGCAAATTGCAAGGCCGTCATCGTCAGGTGCGCTGACTACTTCGCTGTCTGATGGCGGAGGAAGAGAACCATCGCTTGGGTTGGGATCTGGTCTCACTGGCGTCTGATACTGGATGGCTTCTGGGTCAATATGCAATCCAGGCTCACTTTGAGGAGGTTCGAAGTTTTCTTGAGAGATTTCGTAGCCAGTGTTGGGGCTCGTTCCTGTGTTTGTAAGGTGCAGAAGTTCTGACGGAAGTGGACGCGTGTACAGATTCTTTACGATATTATAAGATTCGAAAGCATACAATGAATTCGTTTAAAAGCCCAGAGATGCAACAAAAACAACAGGAAAAGGCAGCCCAGAATAAGCTAATATAATAAGCCTCATAGCAAATTCATAGCATTGATATGCATAACAGGACAAACTCAGCATAGCCAACACAGCAATAAAGCGAAGCTTTCAAGCCAGTTAAGAACATCCAAGCAATGCGTAACTGCGCAAAAACACTCGACCATCGAGTTATAATGGCATCATTTGAAACGAACTACAACTTCTACTCATGACAATTACATTCAGTTATACATAATGCTAAATTTTATTGAAAATTCCAGTCATTCATGACGTGAATGTTGTTGAATATTCCAATCTTACATAACGTGAATATTGTTGAATATTCAAGTATTTCATCATGAGATTATTGTTGAATATCCCAGTCGGTTATAACGTGAATTTTGTTGAATACTCCAGTCTTTTATAAGGTGAATATTGTTGAATATATCAGTTATTCAATAAACGTAGCCCAAGAAACGTTTGGAGAACTTCATGGTAATTCCAAGTTCAATCACACATTTCGTCCGATTTTACATGGCTAATGCCACAAAAAAAAAAAAAAAATCTGGAGACTGAGTTCCTCGTTACAAAAATATGAAATTGTAATGCGTATGAAATTGTAATGCGTATGAAATTATGATGCATTTTCACATAACGGAGCCCTTTTTGAATTAGGCCTACTTAACATAATGAACCTCAAGCTTGAAAGGAAAGCCAGATTGTACCAAGAAATTTTTTTATTCCAAAGGCACGCAATAACAATATTGTCGGAGTGAGTGTAATTTTTCGGCTGTACTTTGTTAGTAACAAGTTCGTTTGCTTCATGATAAGCTCGCACAAATCAAATGTGCATACATGCCACTAATGTAGTGCTAATCATCGGTCCTCATGAAAAGGCAATCATTCATCAAAAAATCTTCCTTTTTCAGTCATTTCAGAACTACTACCTGTACTTCATGAAGAAAATCATTTTAAATAATTTGTGCAGATTTTTTTGGTACAACCTGAATCTGATGAGGAAATTTGTATCAAAGAAAGGGAATTAGAATATTGCTGTCTTAAAGGGGTACGAGTTAAAATCAAGAGCAAAGCACATAAACTAAAAAAATCATATACGTTTTTTGTAGAGAGCCACTTACATTCTGCATTAGTTTGTCACTGATCAAATTCTCGTTATTTATACTGACAAGTCTCTGCCATCCCCTCACTCACATCTATTCATAGTTTAGAACGAATTAACTACAACTTTTTCGTACACGTATTTCATGGATTGGAAAAAATCCAGAATATCTTTCTGCCTCTTGTTATTTTGTTACTTCTCCTAGTCTATCTTATTTGCATTTTTTACAATTTTTACACACATGGCTTGAACATGTGAGATAAGATCTCATACTAACCGACTAGTTAAATATTTTGATTCAATGAACTATAAACTTGCCTTACGTCTTTAATTTATAGTTAACATCCATCCATTTATTGTTGATTATAATCCATGAAAGATTTGACAAAAAAACACGAGCCAGCGAATGTCCAAGCTGGCAAACATTACAGGCAACTTAAGCAAAGCCGAACAAATACAATAGTGAAGATTTCCACTCGATTTCTAGAAGTGAGCTGTCTCAAATTGTACCTTTGCCTCAAAATTAGCAAGCGCTCTAAAATTTGAACCTTCGCCTCAATGTTTTCTCTCAAATTAGAATCTTTGCTTCAAAGTCTGCAAGCGCTCTCAAATTTGAACATTTATCTAAAAGTTTTTTCTCAAATTAGAACCTTTGCTCCAATGTTAGCGAGCGCTCTCAAATTTGAACCTTTGCCTCAACGTTATTAAACCTCAACGTTGAAATTTCTGCGTCGGCAGAAATTTGTGAGAGTTCACTTCGGGAATTGGATCTGAATTGAAATTCAATGCGTGTTAATGCAAGCATCACTCACACGGAGCAGCAGAACACAGCCAACACAAAACTACCTTGCTGAGCGGAGACACAAACGCTGGGGTCGGCGGAATCGGGGAATCTTTGACAGTCAAACATGTCAGCGATGCCTGACGAGGCGGGTATTTGACATGAACTTGCCACGTCTGTGAAAAATGAAAAATCAATTAACTTTCACTCACAAAATAAAAGAACTATTCTTAGTCGTGTACGAGTGAAAAAATAATTAGCTTTCGTTTACAAAATGAAATAACTATTTATTGTCTAGTACAAGAGAAGAAAACAATTAGCTTTTATCCGTAAAATTAAGAACTATTCATTGTTGTTTGCAAAATGAAAAAAGAAATTGACGTTTTTCCACACAAAAGAACTATTCTTTTTGTAAACGAATAAGAAACAATAACCTTTCGTTAACAAAATAAAAGAACTGTTCATTGTCGTGTACGAGTAAGGAAACAATAATCTTTGGTTTACAAAGTTGAAAACTACTCATTGCAGTACACGAAAGGGTAAAACAGTAAACCTTTACTCAAGAAATAAAGAAACTATTCGTTTTCGTTCACGAAGTGAAGAAATATTTCTCTGCCGCGATCGGACAAGGTGGCACCTCAGACTGAAGTAAATACCACAAAAAATTACAAATTTTACTTACAACAATTCAAGATTCACTGAACGTTGACAACTTAGTACTAGAGTAAATACCACAAGTAACAAGTCTAACTGACTCAAACAGAAATTACCACACTTGGGCAATACTGTGGAATCTCGGCAAGGTGGAAATCACACTAAAGTGAATACCACAAAAAATAACAAATTTTTAACTTACAATAATTTAAGAATCTCTGCAAGGCGGAAATTAGACTAAAGTGAGTACTATAATAAATTCAACTGACCCAAACAGAAGTTGCGACACGGAGGCAACACCGCCGACTCCCGGCAAGGCGGTTCCAGGACGGTGCACGCGTAGAGAGGAGCGAGTGGGGAACATTGGGATTCCACTAGCAGCCGCTGCAAGCAAATCCAAAAGTTATTTCCAGAACGAAAGGGCAAAAATTCAATGATATGTGGGTTTTATGAAACGAATGAGAAATTCTGAAATTGGAATAGGAAATAATGAAATTGGAATGGGAAATTTGGAAATGAGAACGGGAATTCATTTCTATCCTTTCTACGATGTGTGACAAGAGAAATTTCATGATATTTCACCTAGTGGGCTGAAACCTGTTTTGAAAAAAATTGTAAAATAATTGAAATGTTACACACACAGTGCTTGCGGTACACAATCTGCCAAAACGCGTTTTCACGTTTACTGCGATAGGTTAAACTGAAGCTCAAAATTCAGTTCAAATTAAAGTTATTTTTAGGGTTCAATTTTGAAGTGCCGAACATTAAGTAGATCGTGTCTCCATTAGTTTTCATATAGTATTAATGCAAATAGAGTTTGTGACTGCTTGTCGGTCAGCAGCATTATGAAAATCCCCTCCGGTAGATCGCATCGCAGTCAAAGGGTTAAGCCAAACTAAGGGTAACACATGACAAAGCATAACACGTGACAGAGCGTAACACATTACAAAGTGTTACACAATACAAAGAGTTACGCAATACAAAGTCTTACACAGTACCAAGTGTTACACAACACAAAGAGTTACGCAATACAAAGTCTTACACAGTACCAAGTGTTACGCAATATAAAGTGTAACCCAATACAAAATATTACGCAATATAAAGTGTTACGTAATACAAAGTGTTACGCAATAAAAAGTGTTACGCAATATAAAGTGTTACGCAATATAAAGTGTTAAACAATACAAAAGTGTAACAAAACATAAAGTGTCAGACAATACATGTATCTCACCCTGATGGTTGCCAGTGAAGAGAACACTTCTTGATCAAGCAAGTGCCCGAGCCAGTTAGGCTTCCCAGCGGAATTCCAAGGAACGGTCGAGATACACATTGGTAGTTGTACCGGACCACAAGCTGTAGAAGAAATTTCAATGAAATACGTTTCGAAATTCCAAAGCGTTCAGTACGATGTAATGAAGTTGGTTTCGTTCTCTAGGTAAGAGGCTGACGGAGTTATAAAATGTATATAATGCAGCGTGAGTGACCATTTAGTATTTATTGTGTGGAACTTACAATGCAGTGTAACCACTTGATCAATATTTAATCTATGGACCTTCTAATGAAGTGTGAAACCTTAATATTTCATGTATGAAACTATGAATGCCGCGTGAATACTTAATTAACAAGATATTATAGGATTTTCCTCAAAAATCTCGAATTGACATTAGTATAAAACTGACCCGCTTGTGGACTTGAATCGGCAAAGAAATCGATATCTTCCTCTTTCCTGGATCCTTCTCCTTGGAACTGATCACCCTCGTCTTCAAAAATGGGTCGCTCGCCTTTATGCCCTAAATTGTGGCGATCCCCTCCCTCGTTGTGACCTTCACGATGGAAATTGTCATCGTCGAAGTTTTCTCTTCCTTGGAGTGTCGGCTTCCTACCGGGCGTGGAAACTACATCAGAAGCGTCTTGGAACACCGTAAACTGGCTGGCGTCGGCAGAGCTCAGCTGAGTGGTCGTGTCTTCGAAGTTTGCAGTTGTTGAAAACGTGTTAAAGTCTTGCGATCGGCCCACGGTTGATTTTCCGGGGTCGTTAGATGCTAGGTTGTACGCATCACCGTCCCTCAGAGTAATTTCGTTGACCTCCACTGGTTCTCTGATTATTCCTTCTGCCGTGCTTCCCAGCAAGCCTTCTTCGACGAGACGTTTCTCGTCTGAAACGAAAGGCAGTTTGGTATAATTTGAGATGCGTTTGAACTGAAATTGTGGAAGTGGTTGGTGATACTGAAAAATGTAGAAGGGAGTTAAGATAAATGTAGAAAGAAAATTCAAAAGGAATGAAAAATTACAAATTTTGAATTTAAAGAATGGAAGTAGTGGAGAAGAGAAGAGACGGAAAAAAGAATTACTATAGCAGAAATTGAGGAGGAAAAAATAAAAATAAAACGCAAATACGAGTATGATGAATGAAATTAAAATGAAAACAGAGAGACGATTTGGAAAAAGGAATTTGAAAGCACGAAAAAAGACGTGAAAAGGAAAAATGGAAACATTTTTAAAATGAAAACAAGAAAATAAAAAAGAATTTCCGAAAGAGAAAAAAGACTGATCACTGCAAATGGCAGAACAGTAAAATCAATAAGATTAGGTAAGGTAATTTGAACCTTCCTGAAATCGTTATAAAATTAGCACATAGTATGTGCCGCAGAAGCCCATGATGAATTAGCTATTTCAAAACTGAACTAAATTTAGATCATAATGAGAACAAATCGAAGCATACGGATTTTGGTTCAATGCAATTTTAAAATCATAATTTCGCTGCTTAGTTGACATTTCATTTCCTCAAAGATAAGAAATCGTGATTAGTAAAATTCTTAATTATTAGTAGAAATCATGATTAGAAGAAACCTTGATTAGGAGAAACCTTGATTAGAAGAAACCAAGATTAGAAGAAACCCAGATTAGAAGAAACCTTGATTAAAAGAAACATTAATTAGAAGAAACCTTGATTAGAAGAAACTCAGGGTTGTCACAGAACAGAAAGCGATATTCGCGTAATTATCAAGTTGAGGAGCAAACGAGCCAATTTTTCTCTGCACGCTCCATTCTTGACGTACAATTGAGAAACATTAGCCTTTTGTATAATCTCATGTTATCCAGTAATCCACACGTTCTCGGAGCGTGAAAAACACACACACATTAGATAAGTATGTTTAAGACTCCCTAGCCACAGAAAACGGTGATCCATAGAGAGGAAGAATAAAAGCACCATTTACAAGTAAAAAGGGAGTTAGCACTGAATCTATAAACATTTTATGTACTAAGTAAGGAAAGAATGTAATGAAACAAGGTAGAAGTTAATGAAAGAAGTAATAGATGTAAAACTTAAGTTTAGACTGTGAGGGTGATAGCAGTGAAATAACATGTAAAGTGGCAAGTAAACTGGGTAGTCACTGCTAGTGAAAAAACATAAACACGATTCAGAATATTCTCACTAGGATAGCGCAGTATTTGTAGATATTCAAAATTTTCATTTTAAAAGATGTTGGGGTGCAGTAGGTAATAATTTTAACATTAACCCCAAATCACAGGCTTAGACTCACGATTGTTAATTAAATCGTCATGATTGACCAATCAGAAAACTTTAATATAAGACCAGCCATGGGCGCAATAGAGAAAGCTGACAAATTTTCAAGCCCTCAGAAGTGTGTGAAATATTCTAACTTTACTCATTTTAACAATTGACTCCGAAATGGTACGTTTGTGTACCACTAGGTAAATTGTTCATTTACGCACCGGAATATACAAATAACATTTCAACTATTTTGCAACGTCTTCCGAAAAAAATCTTATATTAAAAGGTTACATGTTATGGTTCAATTGTATTTTTTATACTTTTTAATAAGCTTAAAAATGTATTAGAGCAGAAAAGCCGGATTTTCAAAAAGACTTCATTTAGCCTAACCAAACTGACCGTAGCAACTGCACAATCGTGGTCAACGCGTTAATATTCCCTTGTTATTTTTTAGGGACTTCGTGGTTTAGTGAGTGAAAACAATCGTATTTAGCGTTCGAAATATATCATTTTAAAGACCCGCGATTCAATACAATTATTACATAAAATTATGAAACAAGGAAGCTTAAATTCGAAAAAAATTTAATGATAATTCCTGTTTCTCGAAGAAAAAGTTATGGATCATCAACGCATTGAATTCATCATCTATTGGTTGTGTGAGAAGGAAAAATTGAGCTAACTGACCGTTTCATTTGAAGTTTCTAATTTGCTTCAAGCAAGTTAAACACTACCGCGATTTCCGACCGCAGAAGCTCCGGAAATCTGATTTTAAAATTCTAACTTGCGGATGCCAAAACCATTTTCTGTTTCCTGCGGTAGGTAACTCTAAATTTTGTTAAACTCTGTCTCTTTATTCAAGTTTTGAACTTTTCGATGTCTAAATGATTCGCTAATTTTTTCTCTAGGTAGTCAAATTAAATAAAAATTTTGCTGAATTGGACCACTTTTTATTTTCTTTATGTGCATCTTTAGAGCAAGAACGACAACGCGAAAGTCTTCGAAGCGAGCGAAAACTACAAATATCTCGATATTACTGATTAATAACATGGAAAGAGCGATGTTCATTTCTTTGCCAAGAACCAAAAAATTCTACCAAAACATTGTTAGGGAGGCACACATTTCGCAGTTAAATGCCTTTTTGAAGCATTATAGTTCAATTAACTGAGTTAGTGATAGAAAAATATTTCCTCAAATATTATAGGATGCCCCACGGATTTCAGTTTTTTTTTCAAAACATTTGAGTTCGGTCATTTGTGTCACTGACCGAACATTATATTCCCAATAGGATGCTCCACGGATTTTCGTTAATTGTCTTTTCAAAACATTTAAGTTCAACGAATTGTGATAGCGACCGAAAAATATTCCCCCAAAATATTATCGGATACTCCATGGATCTCTGCTAAATGCTTTTTCAAAACATCAGAGTTCAATCAATTGGGTTAACAACCGAAAAATATATTCCCAAAATGTTACCGGATGCCTCACGGATCTCCGCTAATTGTCTTTTCAAAACATGAGAGCGCTACTGTCAATCAATTGCGTTAGTAACTGCAAGACTCGTATGTCAATGCTAGGTCATGAATATTCAAAACGGACCAAGTCATTTCGGTTCCGACAACACGACGTGTTCCTTCCATCTCACATGCTCCTAACACCAGCACTTGCATGTCTTAACAGTCATTATTACTGATGGATGATGCTTTCGCAATGCGGGGTGTTGTTATTGAGAATACTTCTAGGGAGTAATTCGTCCATGAAGGAAAAGCCTAGTTGTTGTTATTAAGAATACTTCAAGGTAGTAATTCGTCCACGAGGAAAAAGCCTAGGTGTTTTTATTAAGAATACTTCTAGGGAGTAATTCGTCCATGAGGAAAAAACCAAGGTGTTTTTATTAAGAATACTTCTAGGGAGTAATTCGTCCATGAGGAAAAAACCTAGGTATTGTTATTAAGAATACATCTAGGGAGTAATTTGTCCATGAGGAAAAACCGGGGTGTTGTTATTGAGAATACTTCTAGGGAGTAATTCGTCCATGAGGAAAAAGCCTAGGTGTTTTTATTAAGAATACTTCTAGGGAGTAATTCGTTCATGAGGAAAAACCTAGGTATTGTTATTAAGAATACATCTAGGGAGTAATTCGTCCATGAGGAAAAACCGGGTGTTGTTATTGAGAATACTTCTAGGGAGTAATTCGTCCATGAGGAAAAAGCCTAGGTGTTTTTATTAAGAATACTTCTAGGGAGTAATTCGTCCATGAGGAAAAACCGGGGTGTTGTTATTGAGAATACTTCTAGGGAGTAATTCGTTTATGAGGAAAAAACCTAGGTGTTGTTATTGAGAATACTTCTTGGGAGTAATTCGTCCATGAGGAAAAACCGGGTGTTGTTATTGAGAATACTTCTAGGGAGTAATTCGTCCATGAGGAAAAAGCCTAGGTGTTTTTATTAAGAATACTTCTAGGGAGTAATTCGTCCATGAGGAAAAACCGGGGTGTTGTTATTGAGAATACTTCTAGGGAGTAATTCGTTTATGAGGAAAAAACCTAGGTGTTGTTATTGAGAATACTTCTTGGGAGTAATTCGCCCATGAGGAAACAAGGGCACACACTTGGAATTTGGGTCATATTTAGAAACAAGATGAGGCAAGGATTTAGTTGACGTTGTTCCGGGGCTGTTGTCTTAGAGAATACTTATTGTCTAAGCTTATTTATTGGCCCGTGAGGAAACAAGAATGAACAACATCAACAAGAATGACGATGTTAAACTTGTCATATTCAAGAATAAAATGAGGCAACAAATTTTTCACGACTCCTAATTTTACGAGGAAAAATTTCATTTTTGCAGTTGACTCATCAACTGAATTGTTTTATATCACTACTTGTTGATCTTGCACAATTAATTGGAATGGATTGGTTAGTTAATTTATTTTAGTGATTTAATTTTGCGATTGACTTGGCAATTGAGCAGTTACGCGCCATCATAAGATATTGTAATGAGAGTACTTGAAAATATCACTATTTTTCGATGCTATTTATAATTCTAAAGCAAGCCAATAGAAGTGAAAGTAAAATTATCCACCATAGGTTATTAGTTTTTCATTCCGTGGAGAAACAAATACCGCACGAAAATTACGAGTAATATTTAAAAATACAAATAGCTCTCTCACGACGTAGTAGGAAATAGTGAATATCTAATTTGCGTACGTTCTAAAATGTAAAATTTCTCTGACAAGTGTACTCAATGTTTTTTTAGAGTCGCATAAATATTCATGTCAAATGTACTCTATTTTTAACAATCATGTGAATATTCACGCCAGATATGTTTAATAAGTCACATGTAACGTGAATATTCACATCAAATAATCTCTGTCACTTACGTATTACGTGATAATTCGCATCAAATGTACTCTGTTATTGAAAAGTCACGTGAGCATTCACGATAAATTTACTCTACGATTTGGAAGTCACGTGAATACTTGACGCATTTGTCACCAAATTTCGTCGCCTAAAAGACCGGTGACTCACTAAGGAACTAGTCAAGCTCGCGAATGCGTAGGTGAGGCGCATGGTTGCCGCTGCCTACGCTATTTATTTGGGGTCTGTAGTCGGGGTTTGTTTCGCGACTTCAAACCACGCAACGGGGGCAAAAAGTTATAGTAAAAGTGAGACAAATGGGATAGTAAATACCTAAATATGTGAAAAATAATAATGAATGGGAAGGGTAACTTGCAAACGATAAGAAAAAAAGGGGACCGTATATGAACAGTAATAATGAAACAAATAAAAAAAATTAACAATAAGAGAAAGTAACACTCGCTAACAACACGCACAAAAATAACACTCACCAACAACACGCACTGAAGTAACACAAAAAACGTATATATGCAACACTCACCAATATCACTTATAGAAACAACACAAAGACGTACAGAAGCAACACTTACAGATGCAAAACCCAGGACTTAAAGAAGCAACACTTACTAACAACACTTACAGAAGTAACCCTCGCCAACAACACTTCCAGTTGCAACACCAGGGCGCACAGAAGCAACACCCAGAACATACAGAACCAACACCAGGACGTAGAGGTGCAACACTCACCAGACAGGACGCAAAGAACACACCAACAACACCAGAACACACAGGAACAACACCAACAACGCACACAGAAGCAACACCAACAACACACACAGACGCAACACAGAAGCAACACCAACAACACACACAGAAGCAACACCAACAACACACACAGACGCAACACAGAAGCAACACCAACAACACACACAGAAGCAACACCAACAACACACACAGACGCAACACAGAAGCAACACCAACAACACACACAGAAGCAACACCAACAACACACACAGAAACAATACCAACAACACACACAGACGCAACACAGAAGCAACACCAACAACACACACAGAAGCAACACCAACAACACACACAGAAGCAACACAGAAGCAACACCAACAACACACAAAGACGCAACACAGAAGCAACACCAACAACACACACAGACGCAACACAGAAGCAACACCAACAACACACACAGAAGCAACACCAACAACACACACAGAAGCAACACCAACAACACACACAGAAGCAACACCAACAACACACACACAGACGCAACACAGAAGCAATACCAACAACACACACAGAAGCAACACCAACAACACACACAGAAGCAATACCAACAACACACACAGACGCAACACAGAAGCAACACCAACAACACACACAGAAGCAATACCAACAACACACACAGACGCAACACAGAAGCAACACCAACAACACACACAGAAGCAATACCAACAACACACACAGACGCAACACAGAAGCAACACCAACAACACACACATACGCAACACAGAAGCAACACCAACAACACACACAGAAGCAACACCAACAACACACACAGAAGCAATACCAACAACACACACAGACGCAACACAGAAGCAACACCAACAACACACACAGACGAAACACAGAAGCAACACCAACAACACACACAGAAGCAACACCAACAACACACACAGACGCAACACAGATGCAACACCAACAACACACACAGAAGCAACACCAACAACACACACAGAAGCAACACCAACAACACACACAGAAGCAACACCAACAACACACACAGAAGCAACACCAACAACACACACAGAAGCAACACCAACAACACACACAGAAGCAATACCAACAACACACACACAGACGCAACACACACAGACACAACACACACACAGACGCAACACACACAGACACAACACACACAGCCGCAACACACACACAGACGCAACACACACAGACACAACACACACAGACACAACACACGCAGACGCAACACAACACACAGACAAAACACACACACAACACCCACCAGGCAACAGGCAGAAGCACACGACGAAGATGACGGTGACGTACAGATACAATACACACAGACGCAACACAGAAGCAACACCCACCAGGCAACACGTAGAAGCACACGACGAAGATGACGGTGACGTACAGACGCAACACACACAGACACAACACACACAGACGCAACACACACACAGACGCAACATACACAGACGCAACACCCACGCAACACCCACCAGGCAACACGTAGAAGCAGATGACGAAAATGACGGTGACGTACAGACACAACACCCACCAGGCAACACGTAGACGCACACGACGAAGATGACGTTGACGTGCAGACGCAACACACACAGACACAACACACACAACACCCACCAGGCAACACGTAGAAGCACACGACGAAGATGACGGTGACGACGACAGCGAGGCCGAGCAGCACGAGGAGGCCGAGCAGCGCGTCCCTGAGGGCGTAGCCAGGCCGGCACACCGCGCTGCAACAGCCGCCGTACCGGGGGTCCGGCTCCAGGCTGGTGGTGCCCGCCTCTCCTTCCTCGTGCTGCGGGGGAGATCGAATTGAACAATTTAAAGTAAATTTTCAACTAAAAGTCTGAATTATAAGTATTAATGATACTCAAATATATATGTATTAAATTCACGTTGAAACGGGTCTGGCTCCAGAGCCCGCCTATCCTTCCTCGTGCTAAGGGGGTCAAATTGAATGTTATCAATTAAATTTTCAAAATAAAATCCGGAATTATAAGTATTAATGATATGACATATGACATCAAATACATACGGCGTTAAGCGCCCAGGCCCTCTTCGTGCTGGGGGAATTAAATTGTAATTCAAGTTGGGAGAATTAAAGTTATTTGACGTCAAATGAATAAAACGACCAATATTAAGACAAAATCTTGAACTATAAATATTAGCGAGTCGGGCTCCAGGCTGGTGGTGTCGGCCTCTCCTTCCCCGTGCTATCGGAAATTAAATTAAATTAAAATCCTAGTTGTGAGGATAAAAAGAATATGGCGTCAAATAAATATGACAAAAATATTAAATTGGAATTAAAAACCTGAATTGTGAAAATTAAAGATATATGACACCGTTAAATTTATATGACGTCGAATACATATATATATATATATATATATGAAAATGGATATATATAAGCGCCGCTATATACCCATTTTCGTTTACATATATCCATTTTCATATATATATATATATTCGACGTCATATAAATTTAACGGTGTCATATATCTTTATTTTTCACAATTCAGGTTTTTAATTCCAATTTAATATTTTTGTCATATTTATTTGACGTCATATTCTTTTTATCCTCACAACTAGGATTTTAATTTAATTTAATTTCCGGCAGCACGGGGAAGGAGAGGCGGACACCACCAGCCTGGAGCCCGACTCGCAAATATTTATAGTTCATTTTGTCTTAATATTTGTCGTCTTATTCATTTGACGTCAAATAACTTTAATGATCACCTATTTGAGATATATTTATATATATGACGTTATTATACTCGTATTGAATACCCGATAAATGAGAATTGAAGAGATATGAAATTTGACGCCATTTATACATGACTTCATAAAATTCACATTGAATACCCGTTAAATGAGAATTGAAGGGATATGAAATGGTTAAATTCATATGACGTCAATTTTAAATAAATATACATGTGTATATAAATTAAGATAAATAATATATATATATTTTGTGTTGTGTATGATTCTAAGGCATTATTTCTCCATCATTTGAACTGAAATCCACGAACACAGAAGCGAAAAAAATCAAAAAGAAAAAGTGAAATTATTGCTCATGTTTTCATGGAGCTCATGTGCGTAATTTATTCCATAACTAGTTCCTTCTATTTACCTTTCAATTAATTGAATTGGAAATGAGTTAGGTTAGTACTAATGAATTTTAGAAGATAGTTAATTATCTTTTTTTAACGTTTGTAAGAGTTAATAATACAATAGGTGGTCAAGCACGGTTTCGTGAAAAAATCCTTGACTTGTCGACCACTGACCACGAAAAAAACCACAACAATACCTGAAAGAGTCTATGAAGACAAAAATATGGAAACAAAGCAAATGCTATACGATGTTCAGTTCAAAAATGGGCGGTTCGTTGAACATAGAAACGAAGTGACTCCGGCCAGTTCTACATAGAACAGAAGATCGGCAGCGGCTTCTATGCACAATTCGAATTGCTCAACGCAAATGAAAAGAAACTATGGAGACTCGCGCAATCACTTCCCGGGAGAACAATGTCGTTTGTGCGCAACGTTTGACTGGGTTTAGGACTCAAGAGGGGTGGTGCGTGTTACACATTAGAACCAGAAAGAAAGAAAGAAAGAAATAAAGAAAGAAAAACTGTTTACTTTCAATAAAGATACGAAACTATTTTAAGGTTTTAAAATGTCTTTAATTAATGATCCTTTTTGGTTGAAACATTTGGGTATAGTAATGCCATTGTCAACTGCCGATTAAGAAAAAAAGCATGAAAATGTATTCCCTTTGCTGGACAATTGACATGGGTATCATAATACCCATGTTAATTGTCGAACAAATGATTGCGAGAAAAACATGAAAATGTATTCCCTCTACACGGTTATTCTAAGTTTGATAATGCCGAGTGTAGGAGAGGCCTTCTTTACCGACACGTCTTAACAAATGCCGCTATTGCGAATTTGTAAGCGTTTTGTTTCTTCTCATGGAAGTTGTGATAAAAGTTTCGCCGAGTTAGGGACAATAAATGGAGGCTCATTATTAGGGAGTAAGATAAAGGAATGTAGTCATTCCTTTTACGATGACCTACTTTCGTGAAATGAATCATTTGAAGCCATTGGAGTAGGTATCAAAACGGTCAAAAGCTCGGGTAAAATTATCGTCAGCTTATGATCAGATGCGCGCAATAAACGGAAGACTTGCGCAGAGCAGTTCAGCGCAGTCATGGCAGGGGGTCAAAATTGCCGTCAGGCTGCGCAAAATTGCGCCGCTCCACGCAAGATATTTGCGTTGAAGTGAATGTTGCCATCAGGTGATCGTTTTTTGGCACAGATGCCAACACATGATTCATCAAGGTCTGCACTGGTTACGGGGGCGAAATTTGAGAGGGTGCAAAATTGGAGAGAATGTTGAAAACTAAAAATTGATTATCTTCACTTTAAGAATACCATGAAGCTTTACAATAGTCTGATGCTATGAATCTAAAAGAAGACAACTTTACGACGCAAGTAGCAAATTTTAGCTTCAAAGGATGTAGGTATTCAGAAAACATTAGGCCATTGAAGAAATTACATCGATAAGCAGAAAAATGGAGTTATAGACATAATGTTGGACAACGTTTTGATGTTTCCTTCATGACTTCGTGCAGATTGGGATACGCTGAAGAAACTGAACAATCCCTTAAAACATTCAAGTTTATTTCCACAAATTATTCAACAGTTCATGAAGCCTCAAAAGGTCCAAGTTCTTCATTAATGAAATCAATATGTAATGATAAGTTCTGGAGTGAAAGCTCTATCTTCAAACAAAAAAGTTACAAGATTAAAAAATTCGATTCCACGCGATATATTTGGCAACGTCTTACGCGGGAAAATATATATTGAATAAAATTTTTCTTTCTAATATATGTTTGTATTTCCTCATATATTATATGAATACATGAACAAATAAGAACACCTCCAGGATCAGCTTCTTATTTGTAAAAATATTGAATAAATTTTTTATGCAATTTTATTGTGCAAATATACTCAAGTACATATTAGACTTAAATATATATATATATATATATATATATATATATATATATATATATATATATATATATATATATATATATATATATATATATATTTAAGTCTTATATGTATTTGAGTATATTTGCACAATAAAATTGCATATAAAATTCATTCAATATTTTTATATATATATATATATATATATATATATAAGAGACCTATATATATGTATGCACTGATGCATGTATGAAGAAATATGTATATTAATATATATTTATAAAAAAATATGAACAATTGAAGTAAGCCGCACAAATGCCCCATGAAAGTGACCTACCTCAAAATGACCTATCGGAACTGGAGAGAGTAGGAAGTAAAGACGAGCGCGCACTGTAGCAACAAATGTAGGTCTCATTAGAAGGTCTCTTGAACTGAACAGCCATCCTGGCGTGTTAATTCACAGCAATAAAAACGTTCTCTAGAAATTTGTTGGCAGCTCATTAATTGAATTGAAGTCAGACGTTAACAAAGTGGCACAGTAATTTTAGACTCCTAGAAGTAATACGTGGTACCTATATGACTACTTAACTTATTGAAATGTTGTGTAGAAGTACAATGTTGTCCCTGTATGATTGCTTAACTTCTTTTAATGTAGTACAGAAATAAAATGTGGTACCTGTATGACTGCTAAACCTATTTAAATGTTGTATGGTCCGTAACAAAATAAATCCTATTCTATTTCAACAAAAGGAAGGCCTACCTAGCTCTCAGCTCGCTAGCTCTCATATTCCCCTTGGGAATACTAATTCCCATAGATACAATAGTTGTATCCGCCTTAGGGATCAGTCTGCACTAAAGCAACCTTTAATTGCTTTCTCTCACGGACTTATAATGATGCAAGTTATATTATACCAAAGAACTTAAAAACGAAGAAAGCATCATGTATTGAAATCATGTTTAGTAAAGATTTTACGAACTATAAATTTAAAAACAAGTCAGTTCTGTAAAATGTTTCGGATCCAGCTCTATCGTCAGTTAACAGTGTGCAGATTTGAATATATTATAATTTGAATTAATTATAATTAATTATAATGATGCAACGTATATTGAAAGTTTTGGTAATTCTTATTGCAAAAGATTGGGGATTGTTAGGAGCAGGAAACTGATCGATTGGTTTATATCTAAAATGCACTGCAACACTCAGAAAAACTGAGTTCGATATTGCAATGTGTTGCAAAGTGCGTTCAATATTGCTTTGCTAATAGGGTTAGATGTTGTTTTTATACTGCATCAGTAGATAGACTTCAAAACAAAAATTAAATTAAAAAATGCATTTCTAATTGGAATGGAAATTATTTTTATACGGCATCAGTAATTGCGCTGTAAAAATTACATTCAATATTGTACTGACACGTTCTAAAATTGCATCCATAATTGATTATATTGCAAATGGCGCGTGAAAAAATTGCTTTCAATATTGCATTGACGATTGCATTCAAAAAGCATGCAATTTTACATTAAATATCGCGCTTAAATGTTGCTTCACGGAAACTTCATGTGTTCCGAGTGGTTCCCTGGAAACTTCATTCAAACAATCAACGATTATTCTCTTCAGAACAATAATTAAACCACAATCGGCCTAACACCTGACGTTTCTTTTCGTTTGGTTACGTAACTCTGTTGTATAATGGCAAAGATTTTTATAATACGGGATCATTATTTTTCTTACGAATTGGAATTACACCGCAAAGCGGCATAAATAAAATAATTTTTTTCCAATTTTTGGACTTCTATAGGCAAATAACCTTATGAATACGGGATCAATTTTTTTTAAAACGGGAATTATACCGCAAGCGGTAACAATAAAGGCCGTTTTTTTTAAAACGTTTATCACTTCTATAAGTAAATAACCTTAATAATTATACCACAATATTCCCAAGGACAGGACTTACACCGCAAAGCGACAAAGATAAAGACTTTTATGTGAAGTAAAACAACACTGAAATTTTTACGCAAAACCTCCTTGCGTATCGAAGCTCACAGCCGGGATCGTACAAGCAAAAATTCGGAGAGTGAAATCTCGAGTTATCGTACGAATGTTTAATCCACTGGTAAATAAACAAAATTATATCGGATATGAATTTAATAAAAACCACTTTAGAAAAATATTCCCTTTGTCACATGTTTGATACTTTTAAAAAATAATTTGTTCATTTTCATTGGCGGTTCAACTTGTGTCACTAAAGGTAGGGGGGAATTCCTCTGAACAATTTCAATACTTAATTTTACGTGTCCAGATATAGGGTGTTTTAACATCTAAAAATAATGCATCATGAGGCACTCTGATATCGGGTATACAAACAGAAATTTTTGCCGTAGACATATAAATAATGTTTCGAATTACTTTCAATTGGAAAAAGTTCAAAAATTTGATTTCTGTCGCAGATATTTGATTAATCAGTTTCAAATTACTATTAATTATCAAACTTTCAGAAATTAGAACAGCTAATTAACTTGAACTACTGACTGTTCGCGCATGAGGAAACATCAAATTAGTAAGTTTCAAATTACTATTAATTATAAAACTTTCATAAATTAGAACAGCAAGTTACTTAATGAATGTGTATGAGAAATTCATTAAACCAGGAAGTTCCAAGTTACTATTAATTATAAAAATTTAATAAATTAGAACACCTAATTAACGCAAGCCACTTACAGTATGCTCATGAACAAGGGAAGTGTAACAAATCAAGGCTCTATTAGCCAAAAAATCGAGACCTATAAACTAAAACACATCACAATTGGCGTAAATAAGCGTCACGTATGCAGTCACAGACGAACGAAATCCATAAATCCGCGGCCGTCGACCTTGGCATTTGTCAAAGGCCATATGAGACCTAATGCTACAAATGATAACCCAGTCTTATACATGCGATTCAATCCTAACTACTTTAGAAAATTTACCTACGAGCGTCACAGAGCGTTAAAAAAACGCAAGCATCCATCGCTGCAAATATCACTCCCCAAAAAGAAGTCTTTTAATTATGGCAGGCTAAATAAGTAAGATATAAAAGTCAGCGAACAGTAAGTAGGCTGGAAGAATTTTGATGGTTCTGTAAAAAGTAAAGGGTACTTGAATGTTAACGTGTCTTTTGATGCTCAATGTGCACAAAACATCGCAAAACGGTGACATTTTAATAAAAACTCACGAATAGCAAGTAGTCATAAAAGTAAGAGTTGGGTATTAACGAGCATGACATCAACACAACACCGAACGAAAAAAAGTTGTTTTGAAATTTCCGGAATAATTTAGATCATGTTTGAACGAGTACCGCTTTTTCGATCTTTAAATCTAATTTTAACACGTTGACTCCGAAGTGGCACGTATGTGCACCACTAGGTAATTGCTCATTAACGTACCGGAATATACAAATAACCTTTCAACTATTTTGCTATTATTTCCGAAATAAATTTTAGATTGAAATGTAACACATTATGGTTCCAGTGTATTCTTCACACTTTTCAAAAAGGTTATATATGTATTAGAGCAGAAAAACGTTTTTTTCAAAACGACTTCTTCTAGCGTAACCAAACTGACCGTAGGCAACCGCACAATCAAAGTCAACGTGTTAAATTAACTATGAAAGCGTGCCAAAATCTCAGCTTGGGACATCGCAATTTCCCCCAGGGAGAGCTATATCTTTTTAGAGACAATAAATAATTGTATCCTCTTGAGGGGCTTACATGTAAAAGCTATCACTCACGTCACTTGTTCACAACCTCAACTATTGAATATTGATGTATATTTCAATATCCTAAATTACTTCTTCAAGCTGCCTTATGCTGGTTTTAAATTTACCCTACAAACGACCATAATAACTTCCATAAATTAATTAAATCTAAATTTCCATTACGAGGAAATTCTGAACACCATTTTCATTTACGAGATTAGGTGAACATTTTGAGCAAAACTGTGGAAAAATTAGGGTTTAATATTTTCTCGTAACTGAAACTGGGGATCATGACTTTTTTTGCAGCTGAAATTGAAGTTTAAAATTTCCTCGTAACTGGAACTAGGGTTCAAAATTTCTGTAAAGTTGGAACTGGGGTTTAAGATTTCCTCGTAACTGAAACTGGGGCTTAAGATTTTTTGTATCTTCATGAAATTGAAGTTTAAGATTTCTTCGTAACTGGAATTAGGGTTCAGGATTTCCTCGGAACAGAAACTAACGTACAAGATTTTTGCAAAGCTGGAACTGGGGTTTAAGATTTTCCCGTAACTGAAACTCGGGCTTAGAGAGAAATTCTAAGCAAATCTTGTCCCGTGGAGACCAAGCCAAGACGGTTCACCCCTGTCTCTACTACTGCACTTTAGCGAACTTGAGAGGTAACTTTCGGAGCTTGCTTCTCAAGTTCCGAGAGCGAAAGCAACAACGACTAAACTTAGAAGTTCATCGAAGGTCCCCGCAATACATTTAGCAAGTTCCCTTCTTTTCTTTACGAAGGTTTAACAAAACAAACAGGTTTTCTTAGAAGAGCTGTTATTTTTCAGGAGACATTTGCGCCTAAACGATTTTGCCATTCAGTAAGAAAAATTTATTATGATGGTGTTATATCTCTAAGCATTCAATGCTTTTTACATCAGTGATTTCGCTGTTCAGTGTAAAACATTATTTATATTGGTACTAAATCTCCATGGATTCACCGCTGTTTAGAGAACAACAGTGTTTGCCGTTTCACAAGACGAAAGCTAAGAGATGAGACCAAAACACACATGCACCATCATTTTTTCTAACATGAATAAGTCATAGGTTTGCTTGAATTTCAACCTCATCGAAAAGTTAAATAAGAAGAAAATCCATAAAAATGAATGAAATTCAATCCAACAACTTTTCGGAGTCCCGCTCCACCCTAAGTACGGAAAAAGAGCATTACACCTCTTTAATAGAAGATCAAAGATCAAACGAAAGTGAAAAGGGCTGTACGCTTTCCAAATGATATTGGCTTTCGTTCACGGCTTGACGCCGCCAGGAGTATACGTCCAAATAAAAATTATTATCGTCTAACCAAAAAATACCCTTGGTGTGTTTCTTTATTTATATAATAGTCTGGTGTCCGCTTCTTCCGTCTCCCTATGACGCTCATAAGGATGCTCAATGACCGTATCTCTGATACGAGTTACACTAGTGCACAAGTACATGAATATTTTAATCACGGGTACTATTGGGATATCATTTGTTTGTTTGTCGTCTACATCTTCTAGATTTATTCACGGCAAATATTGAATCCCGTCATTTTTGACGGGCCGTTGTACACTAGTAATAATAACAATAGCCATACGGCGGTACCGCAACACAATTTCTCAACGTAACTTTTGTACTCATTCTGCAGTATCACTCCGTGAAAGTACTGCCGTAGAAGAAAGTACTCACAGCTGGACGTGACGTAAGGATTTCCATCTTTCAGAGCGAGGGTGAAAGTTGCATCGATGATTGAGCTGACGGTACTTCAAGATAAACGTCACACAATTTTGTGCGGGCTTCTGCGCTGCGTGCAGAACAATACTTGTGTGCCAGGTGTTGTATTCAGCGCGCGCAATACTGAGCGCTGCCGGTTATTTACCCAGTCAATTCTAAAGTGCCAGGCGTTGTATTGAGCACAATACAGAGCGCTGCCAGTCATTTGGACAGTCAATTCTCAGGCGCCAGGCACTGTATTGAAAGCCAGTTATTGAACGCCAGTTATTGAACGCCAGTTATTGAACCCCATTTATTTAGCCTGTCAATTCTAAAGTGTTAGGAGTTGTATTGAGCGCAATACTGAACGCTGCTAGTTATTTTCAAGTTACCTGAATATGCTTTATTTAATACTACTGCCAATACTTCTGTCAATACTTCATGTAATATTACAGCCTCCTCGGTGCTTTACAGCATTTTTAGCAAGCTTTAATTCATTCCGGGAAGCCGTTCCTTGAATATACTGCTAAAATGGGCAGCTTCTCTTATTTCGATTTTTTTTCTGTGTAGTGGGATGACATCGAGAAAAAATATGCTGTTTCATCGCTAACAACTTGCATTTACTCATTTTGAAATCTTCTGAAATATTAAAGATGAATCGTAGATTCGAAAATAAATATATACAGGCGCAAGTTAGCATTTATGAAAGCCTAGGGTAAATTTTTTTTAGAAAATAAACAGAAACGATTTATTTTGTGGAGAAATTTGCTTTCTCTTTACTGGTAAGAGATTGCGAGTCAGAACAGAAAGAGAGAAAGGAGAAAACGAATGTCATCAGTGCATATCAGTACGCGAAAATGCAATTCACCAAATCATTTTAAGATAGATATAATGCACCTAAATATGTACTGCAATAAATCCTTTCATCTTAAATATAACGCACATAAACTTGTAATGCAGCAAATATTTTACATTAGATATAGTACACCTAAACAAATAAACAAGTATTGCAGCAAAAGTACATCAATAATAATATAACATCACCAGAATTACAGATCGCGTAAGTGTGACAGCTCATGACTCAATAGGTAACATGAAGCTACAGAGCGTCGCTAACTCTCGGTTATTTCGTTTTCTTCCGTGTTTACAACAGCAGTAAAGAACTTCAACAAATAAAGAGGGAAAAACTTCACATCACTGAAACCAGGAAATCTAGGAAGGAAGGTCTTTCGGTTACCGAAGAATTCTCGCAAAGCTTTAATTCGGTAACAGTGTGATCTTGAGATTCGGTAACGTTCCCTGGCCCACTAAATCGCCAGATTTGTCCGCTTGTGATTTTTTCTCGCGGGGTTCACTCACGAGTAAAGTGTGCAAAATTTAAAAGTAACAAAACTGTTATTAATCTAAAAATTCCCTCATAATTGGAAAAAGGACACGAAATAACTCATTTTAAAACTGAAACAAAGTTTCCAAGTCACAAACACTATATCTGTTACCGAAGAATTCAAACTCAAAAGTTTTCAAATTTTAAAATGGTATGTTGCACATACCCATGAGGGCGAAGGGAGGAGGGTTGGGGGGAACAGATAAGGTTAGATAATTAGTTTAAATCTCCCTTCAAGGCATCCCAAAGATAAGAAGGAGGAAGGCCCCATTTAGTATGGAGTTAAGGAAACGCGGAATCTATGCACAAGGGGCATAGAAACTGTAGGTTGGAAAAGAAATTCATGAAACAAGATAGAAGTTGAAGAAAAAAGAAGTAGGTCCTGAAAAACAGAACAGCAGTGAACTGAAGAAAGATGGTGCGAAACAACACAGAGTAAAACTATAATATTTCAACACAAGGCTTGCCTACATAACCTTAAGCTGGGGACCTCACATCTTACCCTGGGAGTGCTAATTCCCGTTGATACAGTAGCTGTATCCCCTGAGGGGAAACCTATTCTATTTCAACACAAGGCTGGGGACCTCTCATCTTCCCCTAGGAGTGCTAATTCCCGTAGGTACAGTAGCTGTATCCCCTGAGGGGAAACCTATTCTATTTCAACACAAGGCTGGGGACCTCAGATCTTCCTCCTGGGAGTAATAACCCCCATAGAAACAAAAGCTGTATCCCCCTGGAGGGGAGAGGGTGTGGAACACCTTAGTCCCGAGATAACATTCAAGGAAACGCTCGCACGGCGGCCGCTTATACTAAGCAGCAGAGCGGCAAATTAACAGGAGGGTCCGACCTGATCTTCTCCCGAGGAAAAATCGCCGCATAAAGCGGCTTAGATTACTTCGCGAGCTTGTAAGCCAATTTCACGAGGGAAAACTGGGAGGGTTTCCTTACAGAAATTTGGTATTTGTTTTTTTTTTGCAAGTTTAGGGTAATATTTTAATTAAGTGTTCTTAATATGAGGTGTTTCTTGTTAAGGAAATATTAATTTTTTTGATAATCAGTGTTCAAGTTTAGGAAACAAATGGAGTTTAATTAAATGCTTTTAAAATAAGTTTTCATTTTAAAGGGAACAGTTATTGTTTGACGCACTTTTGAAGTTTAGAGTAAAAATTGAATTCAATTAAGTACTCTAAAAATGATGTGTTCTTCGTACAGGGAACATTAATTGCTTAATTTTCGGTATTCAAGTTTAGGGTAAGAAATTTAATCAAATGTTCTTAAATGATAAATGTTCTTTACACAGAAAACGCACAGATATTTATAGAAAATCCATCGTGATCACGTTGCCGTAGCTCGACGATAACAATAATCTTTATAACATTATAATCTTTATAACATTATAATCTTTATAACATTATAATCATTAATCTTTATAACATTATTAATCTTTATAACATTATAATCTTTATAACATTAATCCTCCATTACGGACTACAGAACTACACTTGTTTCGCAGGTAGCTCTGTTTTTCTCAGGAAGAAAGCACCTCGCTTTGTAAAGGTAAACAGATTTAAATTGTTCAGTAATAGACCCGTAGCTCACCAACGCGTTCAGGTCCTTATTTGGTTTTCGCAATTTGCATGAATTTGCTGACCTCCGAAACTTTGAGTTCGAAAAAACAACAACTTTGAATTCTTAAACGATATGGAGTATTGTTAAGATTATTTTTCATGAATTTGCAGACTTCGAAACCTTGAGTTCGAAAAATTAAAATTTGAAATTTTATGTAACATGGAGTGGCTTGAAGATTTTTTTTTGTGAATTTGCAGACTTCGAAACATTGAGTTCGAAGAAACAACTTTAAAATTTTATACAACATGGAATGTTTTAAAGATAATTTTTTTGTGAATTTGCCGACTTCAAAACATTGAGTTCGAAAAAACAACTTTTAATTTTTAAACGACATAGAGTGTTGTAGGGATTATTTTACATGAAATTACTGACTTCAAAACTTTCAATTCGAATTTTTTTTTTGAAATTTTAGACGCTATAGAGTGTTGCGAGGATTGTTTTTCAGGAATTTGCAGACTCTAAAACCTTGAGTTCGACAAAAACATTATTGAAATTTTATTATGACGTAGAGTGTTGTGAATGTTATTTTGCAAGATATGCTGACTTCAAGATATCATGCACGAAAAGTTAACGAATTTAAATTGTTAGACGACATAGAGTGATTATTTTGCAGATTAGATTAGTCTTTAGTTTTAGCCTCCCTACTCGCAACAACAAATGCGATCCAAAGAGAGGAATGAAAAAGGCACCCTTTAGTAGGGAGTAAAGGGAACGTAGAATCTATGCAGAAAGGGCATAGAAACAGTACGATGAGAAAGAAGTTCATGAAACAAGATCGAAGTTGAAGAAGTTCATGAAACAAGATTGAAGTTGAAGAAGAAAGTAGTCGGTGCTAAAAAAAACAGGACAGCAGTGAACCGAAACAGATGGTCCGTAACAAAACAAAAACCTATTCTATTTTAACAAAAAGAAAGCCTACATAACCTTTAGCTTGATTATTTTGCATGACTTTCAAGACTGAAACAATGAATTAAAAAATCTAAAATTTACATTGCAAGCGACGTTGAAAGTTTCAAAGTTACCTTCATGCAATGAAATCCTTATATTCAAGCGCAAAGTAGTCTTGAATAACGAAATATAACTTTAGAAGTTTATCATTACTTGGAATTATAGAGCAAACTGGAATTGCAATGCAATGCCGAACTACAAAATGTCATTCCAACAAGATAATAATGGTGTGATTTGAATGACAATGCAATCGTGAATACATTCCCCGGCATCAAATTACTGACATACTCTCAATTCGGTTCTTGAAGCAATGAAAAAAACAATGATTTCTGAGTTACAGAGGTATTAGTGATTGTATTTCATAGCCTGGATTACACGACACTATCAGAAGCCATCACGCAAACTCGAATCAAAGAACCCTATTGTTTTGTACTTTCACATGAACGTAAGTATTTGTAATGGGATTTTCCACTTCAAAATGTTTAGCACCAATATTTTAAATTTCTCTTACGAACATAAATACAACAGGAATATTGACTGCAAAACATTTAGCGCTCTTATTTCGAATTTCTCCTACAAACGTAAACGTAATTGGATTTTCGAGTCCAAAATATTCAACGCTGATATTTTGAATTTCTCTTACGAACGTAAATATAACCGTGCTTTCGAATGTAAAATATGTATTCTGAATTAGTGTTTTAGGTACAAGTTCATTGTTTAGGTAGATGGATCAAAATAGAAATAATAACAATTAAAAAGAACGCAGTGGATGTCGCGCCACTCAATTTTGCGATAATTAAACCCTTTAATTTTTAATTTAAGCAGCACAAATGACGCACTCGTAAAAAAAAATATATCAAACGATTGTGCAGCTTGAGTCACGTTTTACACAACACATCTATGAATGTCAGCAACCACCTACATCGAAACAAAACACATTACACGAGTAATGGACTTTCAAAGAGTGAGTAAACTTGTTTTTAAGACTCTGTCCAGTGTAAATTTTTCCCGGGCTTCGATGATTTCAGCAGTTCGAGCACAGCTTCTGCACAGGGCGGCCAAAGTTATAGATGCAGCGGCGAAAAAGTTTAACCGAGTGTAGCCTTTACAAACACTAACTTCACAATAACACCTTGTCATTGAATCCACAACGCACCATGATCAAAAATTCTAAAACCGTACACCGTCAATAACAGAACAAAATCCCGCGATTCCAACGCAAATAAATGAAACGTTGCACGAATGCCAAATGACATCAGGTTTTCGCGGCCATGAATCCAAATAATCTCGCAAACCTATCATTAATTTCCCGACCTGCAGCAATATGTCGGAGACCCGGTCACGAATCGATCGCAATATTCAACTGAGATTAATACAGATTAATGCAGCCCACATACAGATTAATACAGCCCACAAGCCCATTAGTACAGCTCACATCCAGATTAACACAGCCCAAATACAGGTTAATATACAGCCAAATACAGCCAAATACAAATTGAAACCGCCCAAATACAGATTAACACAGCTTAAATACAGGTTAATACGGCCGAATACAGTTTAATATAGCCCAAATTCAGAAAAATACAGCTGAATACAGATTAATACAGACATATACAGCACAAATTCAGACAAATACAGGCAAAATACCAATTAATACAGCACAAATACAGATTAATACAACCCAAATACATATTAATTCAGTCCAATCAAAATTAATAAAGCCCAGAAGAGGCGTGTGGGATGAAGCCTCCATGCAGGTTTTCGGTTCAGTGATTTCAATCCGAACTTCGAAACTTATTCATAGATCAAAAGTAATTTATGGATCGAATGTAATTAATGACAGAATGCAATTAATGGCAGATCCCTTGCGGGGATTGTAGTTATGAATGGGGTAATGCGGTTGGTAATGTACCACAGTGAAAGTAAATTATTTTGAAGTTGCTCTTCAAAATCGTGTAGTAAAAGACATTACGTGTAGAAAAATCAAAATATAACACTCTAAAAGAGAATACCAATTAGGTTAAGCTGCCTTAATCGCGGTAAATGGTTTCCAAAGATAGGAAAGATGAAGGCACCAATGGTATGGACTTGAATCTGTACACACTTTCCTCAAAAGAGTTCCTGCGCATAAAAACAGTGAACTCGCCCGAAGAGCTTATAAAATACAACAATAAAAAGGGGAAAAAATAAAAACCGATGGAAAAAGGCAGCCTTAAACTGAAAAAAGATGGTGAGTCAAAATTTAAAAATGAATCTCAACTTTCAGAAATAAGCTTTTATAAAACTCAGCTCGGGTCGTGACGCTGTACTACTGAGGACGCTAATTCAAATAGATACATTATTTATGTCCCCCTCAGGAGGTACATTTCGAAAATGATCAAAGTACAATGAAAAAATTCACGTCGAAGAAAACTTTTATATTATTTCTGTTCGAATAATATTTTGTAAATAAATGCTTTTCTTTCAAAATTCCTTAACAAATTTTCATAATTCAGAAGGCCTCCTCGTTGCATGCAATAGCCAAAGTGGAAATTTTAAAATCAAAATAATGGATGAAATCAATACAAATAGTCTTTTAGAGTAACGAACTCATTTGTCAAGTATTTCACTACGTGTAATGGGTATAATATTATGTACTTATTCTAAGAGACGAAAATCAGGCTATGTATTATGAAGCTATATGTAAAAAATTGTGTTATATTTAAAACATGAGGTAAAACGTGAGGCCATCCGTAAAACTTGAGGTTACATGTAAAAAATGTGACCATATATTAAAAAAATTGTATGACATAATAAAAAACTCTAAAAATGCTACAACCATTCTACAATTTTTCTTAATTCACAAAACGCAGTAAAATATTAAAAACAAAAGAACAGCAAATTCATACAGGTTTCTTATATAGTTAAAGATAGATCAATGTACAAACGTAACTCAATTTTGCATTGCATCTAATCCTTTAATTTCTTGATTCTTCTTGTATTTGAAGATTGATTTACCAAGTTAGTGAATGTGCAGAATTGGAAGTTCAATCTTGGAAACCAATTTAGTTTCATTCAAAATTACAACGCTGCGTTACTAAGGAGTGATGTTCACTACGATTAACATCACTATGATTAACATCACTATGTTTAACATCACTATGTTTAAGATCGCTATGTTTAAGATCACTATGATTGGCATCACTGTGATTGACATCACTATGAATGACATCACAACGATTAACATCATTACGATTAACATCACTTCTATAAACATTACTGCGCCTAACACAACTGCGTTTAACATAACTCGGTATAACATCACTACGAATAACAAAACTATGATTAACATCACCACGATTAACACCACAACGATCAACATTACTACCATTACCATAGCTACGATTAACACATCTACGATTAACTCCTATACGATTAACATCACCACGATCACCATCACCACGACTACCATCACCACAATAACCATCATCTTGATTAACAAGGAAGCTTTTCCGTCGCAATATATTGAGCTTGAAACAAATTACTCGCCTCGATTGAATTTAAATATTCTCTTCAGCAATGAAATTGAGTTTTAATTTATTCGACGAAAATCAATTTTCGTTCTCACAATCGAACGGGAATCGCCGGTTTATCGTAAGCAAATTGCTGTTGGTACGCGTGAATAATTCCTGATCCGAAAGGTATTTCCCGAAAGTCTGTGAGTAAAATTCATCATAACATGCATTAAAGTGGCTCACACAAGAAACAGTGGAACGACGTGTTTGTATTCAAATATAAAACCAGTCACAACCTGCAGTGTCCGAAAAACTAAATTATTTATGTAAAACCAATCACAGCATGTATTAAAGTGGCTCACGCAAGAAGCGATCAAACGACGTGTTTGTAATCAAAATATAAACCAATCACGATCAGCGTTGGTAATCGCATTCAACAAAACTAATCGCTACCTGAATTGGAAATTAATTCGGGATTAAGCTCATAGCATGTTAAAGCAACTCTATTAGTGAGAACAACAGACGTGTTTCATTGATGAAGGTACTCCAAAAAAGAACTCAATAAACTCATCATAATATCCAAACAAATCACGATCTTGTGAATACAGGAAGGCATGCAGGACATGTAATATGGGTGGGTTAGGTTCAATATTGATGAGTGTGAAATTATTATTATTCTTCCTCACATCTGATGCCAGTGCGTGATGGGATTGGATTAGATGTTACTTTAAGCCTCCCTAACCACAACAAATGCGTTCCGAAGAGAGGAAAAAAGAAGGTACCATTAAGTATAGAGTTAAGGGAACGCGGAATCTATGAACAAGGCCCATAAATACAGTATGTTCAGGACGTAGCTTACGAAACAAGATAAAAGTTGAAAAAAAGAGTTGAAGACACTAAAAAAACTAGACAGCATTGAACTATAAACAAAATTGTTCGTAACAAAACAAAGAACTTATTTCTTTCAAAAAAATGAAATTCTATTTAATCATCAGGCATGAGCCTCACATTTTCCAACGGGGGGGCTTGTTCGTTATCCAAATTACTTCTCCCTCTCTGAACTATTGGCTAAGGCTGGTAGATGAAGTGCTCAATAACATGATTGCGTTGAACATAAATGATTGTTTTGAACGATAATGATTGCGTTAAAAATTAATGATTGTGTTGAACATTAATAGCATGGTATGAAAGTGATTTTTAAGTGCTAGAGCCCAACATAGAGAACTTAACATTTTTGCAGAAGATGTTGGGGAGTTGCAGAGAGAGAGTGAGAGAGAATATGACTTTTCCTGGACGGGAAGTGAACCAAATTGAAACATCACCTTACTTCAAATGAACGGAACACGATCCTTTCAAGATTCAAAGACAGAATCGGATCTCGATCACTTCGCTACCACGCTTTTGTGAATATACTGGGTCTGTGATGCGTGCACCGTGGATTTTTGATGTAACGTCAAACAAGGGAGAACTTATTTAACTCTTTACCGTCAAAGTTGATTTCAAATTCACTTTCATAACCAGGTCAAATATATTTTATCCTTTGTGAACTTGGTGCCCTTAATGTGTTCTTCGAAGTTCATTGCGAAGTGGCAGTCAGTTCCTCGTTGTGATGTTGGTGACTACATGATGCCGGTGCCAGTTTAATGATGGTAGTTGTGATAAAGGTAATATCAGTAGAAAAATGCTAACTTTAAAGGGTTGATGTATTTGTTTAATGTAATATAAATTATCTAAAAGATAAATAACACAAATATAGTAGGTGAAATAATGACGTTATGCAGAAAAACATAAGAAGTCAGAGATAGAGACTCAGATAGGAAATGTGAAAGGAATCTTGGTCGATGAAATTTTAATCAAAGAAATGGGTTTAACATCTCAGTATGATACTCAAATGAAAGGAATTCGCAAAATCTGTGCGGGCTCTCAGACAATATAAAAATTTGAATATCAATGGAAATCTCAGAAAGATTTGTCACGAAGACTCAAACAGCAGGAAATAATTGGAATACGAGGCGAGAAGTTGTTTCAACGACGTTAATTATGTATTTTTTGTACAGGATTCTGTATGGATGGAAATTACTGGAATATCAGAGGTTAATTATAAATACTCTACAGGAATCTTAAACTGGAATGTCCGAAATCTACACATGATTGGAAACGCTCGATTTCTGAGGAATTTATTGGAATGCCTGGTGACATTTGAGATACTCCATAGTATTCTTTTATAAGGATATTTAAAATATGCGCTCATTTGAAAACATCAGAAGTATATTATAAAATTTCAGCGCAAATTAGGGTCATTGAACCCCATTTAAATTCAAATTGGCACAGCGAGTGCGAATATACGATTTGATTCAACATGAATTTTGCGGTGTACATGAGCTTCAAGTGAATTTAATACTTTAATAACTTAATTAGCTTCGAGGTCGTTATTCTCTTGGGTTCAGACTAGAAGTTTTAATCTGCGTTCAAGAAATTTCCATGTGATATATCACGTTAAAATTTTGCAAAAGTAGTTATGAAATTTCCCTTTATCGTCTTACCTTCACTTTTAATTTGTTTCGAATTTTTACTGCCGGCAAACAAAAGAGAATGTTTCTCTTTGGCGAGCTTAGTTCATATTGAAGTGTATAAGGTAAAGGAAGGATATAAAGTAATGACTAAAGTTTAAAGTAAAAACTGAGAACAATTTAAAGTAACGACTAAACTTTACAGTAAAGCCTAAATTTAAACACTAAGCAGAATTTGAAGTGAACACTAAGCGCAGAATTTAAAATATACACTTAACAGGAGTTCAAGTGCAGACTAAACGTTAAAGTAAAGACTAAGTTGTAAGGGACAGGCTAAGAAGCATTTAAAGTCCTGACTAAAATTTCAAGTAAAGACTAAGTTGTAAGGGACAGGCTAAGAAGCATTTAAAGTCCAAACTAAAATTTCAAGTGAAGACTAAGTTGTAAGGGACAGGCTAAGAAGCATTTAAAGTCCAGACTAAAATTTCAAGTGAAGACTAAGTTGTAAGGGACAGGCTAAGAAGCATTTAAAGTCCAGACTAAAATTTCAAGTGAAGACTAAGTTGTAAGGGACAGGCTAAGAAGCATTTAAAGTCCAAACTAAAATTTCAAGTGAAGACTAAGTTGTAAGGGACAGGCTAAGAAGCATTTAAAGTCCAGACTAAAATTTCAAGTGAAGACTAAGTTGTAAGGGACAGGCTAAGAAGCATTTAAAGTCCTGACTAAAATTTCAAGTAAAGACTAAGTTGTAAGGGACAGGCTAAGAAGCATTTAAAGTCCAGACTAAAATTTCAAGTGAAGACTAAATTGTAAGGGACAGGCTAAGAAGCATTTAAAGTCCAAACTAAAATTTCAAGTGAAGACTAAGTTGTAAGGGACAGGCTAAGAAGCATTTAAAGTCCAGACTAAAATTTCAAGTGAAGACTAAGTTGTAAGGGACAGGCTAAGAAGCATTTAAAGTCCTGACTAAAATTTCAAGTAAAGACTAAGTTGTAAGGGACAGGCTAAGAAGCATTTAAAGTCCAAACTAAAATTTCAAGTAAAGACTAAGTTGTAAGTCACAGGCTAAGAAGCATTTAAAGTCCAGACTAAAATTTCAAGTGAAGACTAAGTTGTAAGGGACAGGCTAAGAAGCATTTAAAGTCCAGACTAAAATTTCAAGTGAAGACTAAGTTGTAAGGCACAGGCTAAGAAGCATTTAAAGTCCAGACTAAAATTTCAAGTGAAGACTAAGTTGTAAGGGACAGGCTAAGAAGCATTTAAAGTCCAAACTAAAATTTCAAGTGAAGACTAAGTTGTAAGGGACAGGTTAAGAAGCATTTAAAGTCCAAACTAAAATTTCAAGTAAAGACTAAGTTGTAAGGCACAGGCTAAGAAGCATTTAAAGTCCAGACTAAAATTTCAAGTGAAGACTAAGTTGTAAGGGACAGGCTAAGAAGCATTTAAAGTCCAGACTAAACTTTCAAGTAAAGACTAAGTTGTAAGGGACAGGCTAAGAAGCATTTAAAGTCCAGACTAAAATTTCAACTAAAAATTAAAAAGGATTTGAAGTACAACTCAGACTCGTCTTCTGTGAGACTAAACTCGCCAATTTTAGCGCCATCTCACAGCCGACTCGAATTAATTAAAGACCAAAACGGCAGCTCAAAAACCCGCTAAAAAGTCCTTTGAACAGAAAGGAAGCAGGATATTATGCGTCATGGCCGGCGCCAGCGAGAAATCAATTATACAACATAAGATAAAAAGCGGCGAAATTGGCGGCTGAAAAGTGTGAAGAGTTATTGAAGCCTGAAGTGAAAATTCGACTCGCTGAGCGCACCGTCAAGGCCTCGGAAATTCGACGTTCGTTTAACTAAATTCGAAGTTTTTTTGGCAATTTAACCTCACTCCTAAATTTTCAAGGTAATGTTTAGTGGTGCTCGAATTTCCGTGCTCGAATTGATCGTAAGAGCGATGATGTTATCCTCAGCTGAGAAATTACTCGATTTGATCGTGAAAATACAGTAAGGTTGTTATCCTCAGCTGAGAAATTACTCGATTTGATCGTGAAAATACAGTAAGGTTGTTATCCTCAGCTGAGAAATTACTCGTTTTGGTCGTAAAAAATATATATATGCATTTTTGAGCGAGTCAGATCAGTGTAAGGGCACATGTGTGAAAAATCGAACGCTGATCATTAAGGCCTGGCAAAACTGAGTTTAAAACACCGCTCGAAGGTAAAGAAGTTCTCATTTCTATGACCATCAAGGCCACTCATATTTATGCTCATAAGCAACTAATATTTTTTAACTATAGAAGTGAGTAAAAATTGATTTCATGCTGGAAGGTTGCTATCGATATTCAGCCTAATTTGAGTGAAAAACTGCTATTAAAGTGGGCTTTAGAATTTTATGCTGGTCCGAAGAGCTCGTTACTTTGCACTCTTATTAAAATAGCGTGAAGTTAAATCCAATATGGATATTTAAATGATACTGTTACAATACATTAAATTGCCAGTAATGCCTATGAGCCAGACGGATGAAGTTTAATCCAATGTATTGATTCAAACATACCGCTACCCATAAATTGAATTAGTCATGGTACTAATGGGTCAGAAGCATGAAGTTTAATCCAATATGTTGATTAAATTAAACCATATCCTATAAATTAAATTGCCCGTAACGCCGAGGACCCAGCATAAAGTTTATTCAAATGTTACAATTATTAAAATTCCACGTGTCATGTTGAAGTCGTACCTAATACGCTAGAATTTCATTCGAGGAAAGGCAGTAAAATAATAGGAATGTTATTCGTTCATACCGCTACATAAATGAGTAATTTAAAAAGAGGTACACATAGGTAACAATACGTCGCGCATGTGTTGAATTTGAAAGTGTGGTGCTTGTTGCATACACCGTACCTGGTGCGAATATATGCGCATACTTTCAAGAACACGGGTCTCCTTTTACACAAATAAAAAAATAAATAAATGAATATAAAATAAAAAATAGGAAAATGAATGAAAAAATGAATAAAATACAAAATAAATTAAAATTTAAGAAAATAGATAAATTAATAAATATGTACGCAAGAAAATAAATACATGAATACATAAACAAAAATATAAATAAATAAACACATAAATAACAAACAAACAACTAAACACAAACAAATGAGTATCATAAAACTCAATAGCGAATCATTTTTCCCAAGACCGCATCTGGGGCGAGTAAACACGGCCCATTTTCAAGGTACCCTGGTCTGCCGCAAGTAACCCTGGCGCCTTTCTTCTTCCGGCAGTGAAAGTTCGGTCTCCCGCTCCCGGCTGTGCTGTGATCCCAATGTCTTCCTACAGGGGACGGGCCATGATGGCTAAGTTTCACTTCTGTCTCCGCAGCACCGCAGTGATCAATGCTGGTGTGAACTATTTGAGTAGGGTGTGATAAACTGGTGGTGTTGAGGATGATCTTCTCTATTGAGTGTGCTGTAGGTGTGATCAATTGGTGGTGAAGCGGATGATCTTCTCTATTGGGTGGGCTGCAGGTGTGATCAATTGGTGGTGTAGAGGATGATCTTCTCTATTGGGTGTGCTGTAAGTGTGATGAGGGGTGAAAAATTCAATGGGATGTGATGTCGTTGTGATGAGTGTTAATGAAAGCAATGCAATTGTGTGTGCGCGCTGTTATTTTAAGCCGATATTTTGGTGATACTAAGTTATTTTGTGGGATTTTCTCTATTCAGTGTGCTGTGGGGTGTGATCACTATTATGTGTGAGATACACAGTTTGTCGTAACAAAACTATTCATATCACCTGAACAAAAAATCATGTTTAAATTAGGAACATATGAAAAATTAACATAAACATGATTGCGGGTCAAATTGTGAGAAAAAATTAAAAAACCAAGCGCTAGAGAAAGTATCTTAACAAAATCCTGAAAGTCGAAATTGAGTTCGGATGAAGTTAACAAAAATTCAATTTTCAGATAGAAAAAATTTAGCCAACCACAATAAATGTAATGAAACTTCACAGAACTCAAGTTAAAATCAAGTCTTCTCAATTGCGACAGAATTTAGTAAGCCGATGTCAAAATAAGTGCTATCTTGCCAAACTGTGCGAGAATATCAAGTCAAACTAAAAAGTACAATGGAATTAAGAGAGAATTTCCAACATCAAACATTAATCAAAAACACAACTTCCCACTTCCCGAAAAAGCCAACTTTGATTATTGTTGCGTTGTGTGTCCAAAAAATTCAAAGATAATGTTAAGGAGTAAAACTCCAGGTATTCACCTTGAATTTGGTAAAGTTCACTATGTTCGTGTATATAGAGACACTTTCTACATTGTGGCAAACATCACCAACCCCAAAGTAAAAAATTTCTATTATAAGCACCACATGAGCGTCAAATGTAAATTCTTTGTGATGAATGTAATTTCTTCCACATTCTACATTTTCAGCGCTAATTATAAATTCTTGAGTGGTAAATACAAATTCTTAACGCTTGATCTTTTCAGCGCCAGTTGTAAGTTCTTGAGTGGTGAATATAAATTCTTAACGATTTATCTATTCAGCGTTAAATAAAAATTCTTGGAACGTGAATAGGCAAGGAGAAGAGCGAAAATTCTAACACCCAGCACCTGTAGCGATAATAACAAATTCTGCTCACTCTCCCAGCCCTAATCGTGGCGTAATTTGGCGTGAATGCACGAGACGCGATGGCGCAACGAGAAGGGAGACAGTGCAGTTATAGCCCTGCAGTTGAATTATAGTCAATCATAGACATGTTCTCTCATCATCATCCAGAGGACTCGCATTTCCGTTTCAGAATTAGGGTCTACTAAGTAGGAGCTGTGCGTCTACGTCTCAGGTTTATTCAAGCTACGTCTTCGTCTCGGGTTTATTCAAGCTACGTTTTTGTCTTCGGCGTATTCAAGCTTCGCCTTCGTCTTGGGTTTATTCAAGGTACGTCTTCTTCATGATGTTATTCATGGCATTCTTTCATTTTGGGATTATTCAAGCTAGGTCTTCATTTCGGGTTTATTCAGTACACGTCTTTTTCTTGGGTTTATTTAAGCTACGCCTTTATTTTGCGTTTGTTCGTGCTACGTTTTCAATTTGTTTTTTTTAGCTATGTCTTCATTTAGGGTTTATTCAGTATACGTTTTCGCCTAGGGCTTATTTCCAGCTGAGTCTTTATTTAGGTATTATTCAGAGTACGCCTCTGTCTCCAGATAATTTGCACAGAGTTATTGTTCTAACCCATGTTCAAGGACATAGTTAACGGTTTTAGAATTGCTTTAAAAAAGATCCTCCGTACTTTCAGGTAAAGCGAGCAAGTTTACGTAGTTACACTAATACTTGAACAAGAGAAATAATGTAGAAGGCCGTGCTTAAAACCTTAAGAATAGTTTTAAAAGTTTCCTCCTTACTTTCAGGTAAAGCTAGCAAGTGTACTGAGCAGCAGTATCATTCAAACGAGGTGTGAGCAGTAAGTGGTCTACTAGAGGTCAAGGATGTCAGCTTAAGAAGAGATTTTACCGTAAATTCCAGCAGTCGTCGTCGGTGCTACATGGAGTTTGGAGTACGTAAATATTATAAGACTGTGGTGCCAAAGAAAGTGTGTCTGGCTGTTCAGTTTGAGTTTGCTTTATATTTACGCTGTTGATTTAGGGTTACAGCAGTGCGGGAGAACATATTGCATATTTAGTAAACAAACAAGTTGTTGATATAACTCATTTTATCATAATGCAGAGCATGCTATACTATATAAGATTAGTTTATCAGGGCAAAATAATGCTATAGTTAACAGAAAGTCTAATGTAAACTAATCCAAAATATGTAATCAAATCAATGATCACCTGATGTTATCAGTATTTATAAAGGGATAAATATAACTGTATACAGGGTAATTTTTAATTATGGAGCCGAAAAGAACTATTTAATAACTCCATATAAAGGAAAGGATTTAAAAAACAGTGTATTTCTGAAATAGTAAAAATACTGGTTTTATTCTGATTACTTTTCGAAAATAATATTCTTCATGTGCCGCGCACCTGAGCGCAGACGAAAATTAGAAGGATCACGCAGGCTGTTCATTGCGGCGCTGGTGAGATCAGATCCAATTTGCTGGATTCCATCCTCGATGGATGCCTTGAGCTGGTGTAGGTTTGTTGGTTTTTCAAAAGTAAACCCTTCGTTTAAGGTATCTCATAAGGAAAAAAAATCCAAGGGTGATAGGCCAGAGGAAAGATGATATCCCAAAGGGAAAATGAGCTGTTTTTTTTGTTCAGCTTGTTATTATTGGGAAAAAGCTAAAATTGTACATATATGTTTCATTTGAATGTGGCTTTTGTGGCAGACTGGGCATCTTGGTTGCTAACAAATCCAAGAAATACAGTTTTTTCTCAGTATTTTATAAGTACTTTTTTCTAACCCATTAAAATCATATTACAAATTGAAGGATTAACTTATAAATTACGCAAATAAATGAAGTTATATCAGTAAATCAGTACGTAGGTACATCCGTGAATCAATGTGGAAATACATCAGTAAATCAATATGGAGGTACATCAGTAAATCAATACGTAGGTACATCAGTAAATCAATACGTAGGTGCATCAGTAAATCAATATTTTGGTGCATCAGTAAATCAATATGTGGGCACATCAGTAAATCAATATGTTGGTATATCAGTAAAACAAGAGCTACATGTAAGTACACCAGTAAAACAGCGCATTGTAGAGGAAAAACTCTGGTGATTTTTTTGTGCAGCAGAGCTCCTGACAACCGGACCACACGAATACCGGACATGCAATGAATATTATTAGCTTTGTTTACCATGTTTTCATGGAAGCAAGGAACGATAATACAGATGAATAATAACAATTAAACTTACATTACTTACAGTAAAATGAAGCTCATATTCACAACAATCGTAGAAACATTAATTTAACATGTGTTACTCCTTGGCTTAGTCTTACCACAAACATGACATTCCGTATTTGAATGTGAAAATGTTATTCCAGCAAATTTATCTATGTTTGTAATGTTCCTACAAACTTTAGCTCCAATAAAGTAATTTACTTCTAAATAAATCTTTAATTTTTCCACCTTCATGCGAATGACTTGGCAACCGGAATATCTTGAAATCCGGACATGCATGAGTCCGCTCATCAGGAACTCTACTGGTTTTAATTTAACTCTATCCTAACTCTATATAACGAGAGAAACCGGCGACTGACCCACAAGCAGGAAAACAACGGCAAGGAGAAAGAGTGAAAGCTGTGTCGGTGAGCCCAAGTCACAGCTGGAACAACATAGCAGCAGGAAAGGATCAAGAGGAAGCGGAGTCAAGATTTTGAGAGCCAGTAAGACTAGCTTCGTAACACTACACCACTTACAAGCTGATTTGTCACAAACAAAATCTAAGTTGGCACAAGCAAAATTTGACATTGACGATAGTCAAATTTCGTTTGTGCCAAATCAGATTTCGTTTGTGATAAATCGACCTGTGAATGGATTAGTAAAAATGGCGACTAAAGCTAGGTCTTTTTGAGTCTCATTATATTTGTTTGTTGCGATTCAAGTCACCGGTGGTACACGGAGGGAGGTTTTCTTATTCTCCTATAAGTGAGATCTCCTAGCAATGGGTCTGAGTGCATCCATTTGATTGAACTGGGATGATATTATCAAAAAAATAAAGATTGTTGGTAAAATATCGATGTTTTAGTTTATCGATTCATCTTCGTGGTTCACACGAATTTCCAAAGCGTTTTGGAGAGCTAGAATCTCGGACACCAATCGCAAGGTGCCAGTATTTTATGTGAGGGAAAACTTGTTTGGGGCCGAGTCAAAAGACGACAAAAAAAAACACAGAACCGGAAATGCGAAAGTAAAGAGCGGCTCGAGCTCGGGCAAGATGCACAACTAGGTCACTAAGAATGTACTTTTTATTCATGTGCTAAATTTCTTCTAAGCAAACAGCTCTTAGGGGATCTTCTCAACCTTCCCCCCTCCATACCAACCCCCCAGAGCCTATGCACCGGTCTTGCATAGGAATAAATTAGAAAGCAGGAAAAAACTTCATGTTTTCCGGGGTAAGTATGAATTTGTGAATTTTGGGTTGAGGGTGTAAACCAAATTGTAAATTTCGCTCTAAAGACTACAGCTTTTAATGTAGCAAGTTCAAGAAACAAATGCATTTCAAATAAGTGGAACTAACTAAAATCCGAAGAGTGACAGTTGAAAAAAGCCAAACTGTATACTAAAACACGTAAACAATACAGCTTGAAAGAAATGTACGCGTGAAGTGTAAGCATTGACTGCCTGTTTAACTGCTCAATGAAATCGAAACGGTCAATTTTATAACACTCGCATTACAGGAAGCGAAACCTGCTGTATTTTTTAGTTGTTTATTAGTTTACCTGCGTTTTCACCTCATTATTGTTTTTTTTTATGTCATTGCTTTATATTCAGTTTATGCAGAAGTACAAGTTAGTCTTTAGTATCATAAAACTTAGGTTTCTGGTTTTTCATAGCACTGATGATGTATTTTTTTTAACCTGATACGTTTTTTTACGATATTCTCCGCTAAGTTGGCTTTCCTTTTTATGTTTTCATCCCAGTGTACTGAACTTGATCTCGATCATTGCAATGGCCTCGATAGATGATTTTTAATGTTTAAGTAATAAAGCAGTGTTCTGCAGTACCTCTATCATTGCATCGTTCTTTTTTCAAGTTCACGAACGAAAATAAAGCGTTGACTACGCGTTGGTTCATGTGTGTACCAATAGGTATAGAACTCATTTACGTCCCAATAAATCGAATCGCATTTCAACTATTTTAATACTTTTTAACAATAAACTTTTACGTACAATGTAACATATTATAGTGCAGTTATATTTTAGGAAGAATAAGGAGGTATTTCAATAAAATGTCGATTTACCATTTATGCTGCACACAACATATCCTAACCAGTTCCGTAGAAACTGCGCAAACGAAGTAAACACGTTCCCTGCGTATTGGGGCACATGTGTACCAATAGGTAAATTGCTCATTCACGTACCGGTGTAAATAAACGACATTTAATCGGTTTCGCGACTTTAAAAAAAAATTCTATCATACGAAGTGAAATTTTATCGTGCAATTGATATTTTACACATTTCTTAGGAAGGATAACAAGGCCGTCTGGTAGTAAAGTCGATTTCTAAACTCTGATACTCACAACTTATCCTAACCAACTGAAGCAACTATGCAAACGAAGTTAACGCGTTAAATTTGCATTACAGTTGAACCGTACAACCTATAGCGAAGCATAACGTGACTTTGCGTACACGGATCTCTCGCTTGAAGGGGTTTGGATCACAGTTCCGATCCACTGAGTTCATTTTGGCTCAATTGAAGGTTGTACAATGGGTGCCCTTCGGTGCAGGGGTTCACGGTCATGTTAAGAGTTTGCACTAAAAAATGGATCTCATTTACCGAGAATGAGACCTTATGTGAGCGCTGATTAGCAGCTGTTTTTAATTGAATAATTAATTAGTGTCTCATACTACACGACAGTTACCATTTTTGATGCCTAGTGAGGGGCGTAAAGAGCAGAGCGCATGTAAAGAAAGGAGGTTTTTTATAATCTCATTTATTTTTACTTTAAATGTCACCCGGAATCAATCACCTCCATACGGGCATCATAAATTGCAGCGGTTCAGTTATCTCTGGAATTGGTTTTTATGGATTTATTTTCTCTTCAAATGTCGCCTGAAATCGACCTCCTTAATATGTGCATCATAAATTCGGTAAGTGTCGCTACATTGCCCATGTGTGAGCAGAGCAGTTTCTAATTTTTTCGGTTATCTTTGAAGCGGTTTTTAAGACCTATCTTGCTCCATAAGATCTATATTGAATGAATAGTATTTAATAAAACAATTTTAAGGCATTAAAAATTCGAAAAGCCAATTCTAATGAAAAAATTTACGTATTTCTGAACCCTTATTTTGAACCCAATTGTCGAACATAAATATTTTTTCAGTCCCTCAATTTGTGAACAAAAAATATTTTTTCTCCGGGTGTATGAACAGAGGTCCGAACCCTAAATTTTGCGTGCTACACTAGAATAAATTTCATTGAATCCTTCAAAGCTCCTCTTGATTTGGCCATGTTTTAGAAAAAACAATAATACGCAAGAGAAATAAATTTGTTTCGATATAGTTGAACAAGTATTGTGTTCAACTTTATGTAGGCCAAGGTTAAGCAGATTTATGTTTTTGTACAATCAAAGCCAAACCTTGGGTTGTTAAGTACATTGAGTGGCAGCAATGCTTTGTTATCGGAATGGTACGTATAAAAAAATATTTTTATGCGTATCTATGTCTGAATCTAAGCTATATACAAAACTTAGATGGTCCACACCCAAGTTGATACACATCTGAATCGACAACCGTCTAGGTAGACGTACACCAAAGTTGACTGGAATTTAGATGCACACCCACGTTGTATCATTTATAAATTGACGATCATTTAGATTGACGTATAACAAAGTTGACTTAAAATTGATGCACATCCCAGTCGCATAAATCTAAGATGACAATAATTTAGATTGCCGTATATCTAAGTTGGCTCAAATTTAGGACCACTCTTAAGTTGATGATATCTAAATTGGCAGTCCTCTAGATTGCCGTATGTCTAATTTAACTCAAATTTAGGTGCACACCTTAATTGACAGTCTCTACATAGATTTGCCGTATAACGTAGTTGACTCAAATTTAGATGCACACTTTGTTGACACGCATTAAGTTGATGAACTAAACCGTGGTATAAAAAAACTGTTTTATGTGTTTTATAACGGAGTCTCACATATATCAATCGGATTGAAAATGTCGAGATAACTTTAAAACTAGATATCTTCAAGAAACTACCCCAATTTAAATTATTATCGTAACCTCACTTTCGATCAAATCCCTGAAAGTAATTTAATTACAATAACAATCACAACGCAAACTAAAAACAATTCGCAATGGGGCAAGTTTCGTGACCAAAATTTCATGTGGAAAAGATTTCAGGTGAACTTCATTTTTTGAGAACGATTTCACTTCAAGTTTATTTTTCAAGAAAGACATCAGGTCAAGTTCCAATTTTTAAGAACGATTTCACGTCAAGTCCATTTTTAAAGAAAAATCTTAAGTCAAGTTCATTTAAAAAACATTTTAGGTCAAGTTCATTTTCTAAGAAAGGTTTCAGGTCAAGTTCATTTTTTGATAAAGATTTTCGGTCAAGTTCATTTTTTAAGAAAGATTTCAGGTCAAGTTCATTTTTTACGAGAGATATCAGATTATGTTCACTTTTTAAGAAAGATTTCAGGCGAAGTTGATTTCCTCTCTCGTCCCAAAATAAACTTGCAAGGAAATTCATGCATACGAGTTTATTACAGGTATTACCAAAGTTTCAAGAAAAAACAATTAATAAGACAAAATTTTGCAAGTTAGAAATTGATGGGTTTTCTAACAGATTTTTAGGCCCATTCTATATCATAGGCAAATCCAAACCTTAGGTGCGGGGAGTTTTCAAATAAGATTTGTTTTTCATAAAAAAAACAAATACATTCATGTACATAGCTCCTAGAGTAGGAAATACCTGCACCTAAATTAAAGCTAAAAACCGGTCAATCTTGCTCGTCTACATCCACAGACGTAGGAGATTCTGGAAAAACTCCCGTCAAAACACGACCATTCAATATCAGTAATTCTCGAAAGTAGAGATGATGTTCAACAGCACGTAGAACTTTTCCCCACTTCCGAAGGCGTGTTGATGCTGGCGATAGCCAAGGTACTTCGTTTCCGGAGAGCTTCGTCACATGGCATGAAAGTCCTACCAGGCTCGAGCGAAGGCACCAATATCTGGACTTTTTCCCTGAACTTTGCCTAACTTCAGTCACCGTCAACACAAAAGAATTATGATAAAAACAGGGCAGCAACTGACCCCTTCCGCCCCCTCCCTTGGACAAGTTCCCGGCTTGAAAAACTAATAAAGAACTCGGAGAATTCTGCCGACCTAATATGAGAAAGAAAACGCTTAAGCGTTCATTTTTGTGTCAAGGCTCATATGCCTGGAGTTGTTTGTAAGTGATTTTTGTGACCATAGACGAGATGAACTTCACGTGGAATCTTTCTCACATTTAATATTTGGGAGTAAATTTATTCGGAAATATTTAATGGAGACATGAAGGATTGCGGCTGAGGAACTTGGAAAAGCATTTTTTCGAAGAGCACAAAATGAAATATCAAACGGGGGAGCATTTTTTTGTTTTTGAATATGTTTTCGAACTCAAAACACGTATATGACTCCCTAGATGGGAATTTCTAATTATTCATGTAGATAAGTTGCGTGTAACTTGTGTATAAGAGAGTATTCTTTAGCAGAATAAGCACTCTCGACTTTAAATTAAATTATATTTTCAAACTGTTGCTGTCATAAGGGTGATAGGTGATAGTACAGTTTCACAAGAATAAACCAATATACTAATTGCAGCGGAAGAATTTCACCGGAATTAAATAATATAAAAATTTTATCATAATATCACCTTAATAAAGAAATATTCTAAATTTTATGAAGAGTTTAAATGACTCGATACGATCAACGCACAAAGAAAGTCTCGAAAATTGCAACTTCAAAACTAATAAAACAAAAGCAAACCAAGCCTACAAAGCTCGTTACATCAAGCGATATTTAGATCATCTTGCTACGCGCAGGCAATTTTCTACCTCAAGCTGTTATTTGAATAGCGGTTCGCATTTCACACGTACATGCTAGACGTTCCATAACAAAGTTTTAAACGCACTTACACCCTTGAATAGGACGGTTACGCACACAGGTTTCATGAGGTTTCTAAAATTCATATCATATCAGCGAGGCTCGCTGACTTTCATCGCCACGATTTACGAAGAGCTAACGCGGATCGTAATATCGTCGTATCTAAGATACACGCGCGACGATGCGCGACGAAGAGACACGTACAGAACGAACTGTCGTCGTCATGTGGTTTCATCTAGGTCGATGAGCGCTGATCTGTCATGAGGATCGAATCTGCGAATGATAGATTGTCTATCGCTCGTGTAGATTCTGTCTTGATGAGCGAAAATCTCAAGCGCTCAAAAAGATTCGTGGTTTTGAGCGCTGATCAGTCATGAGGATCGAATCTGCGAATGATAGATAGTCCATCGCTCGTGAAGATTCTGTATCCTGATGAACGAAAATCACTGTGTAGTATTTGTGCAACGCTCAAATAGATTCCGTGTTTTGACCGAAAATTTATCTCGTGAGACATTGAATCTGAATGATTGTCCAGCCCTCGTGAAGATTCTGTGTCTCGATGAGCGAAAATCTCTGTCACGAGACATTGAATCGGTGAATGACAGTCCGTATCTCATCAAGTATAACATATAGCAAATAAAGAATGTGAAGGATAGTTTATGGTTTGTGATACCCAAGTGAATGACCCCTGAAAATATGTTCGAATAATAAATATGAATGAAGTCTCTGTGAAGATTTTACTAGTTTTATGCAATTATTTCATGCTTCATATAGAATTAATGAAAAATTAGATACTGTAAGAAACTGAAGTTGTGAATCATTTTACTAGAGAGACCAGGTTTTCTTGTGTGTCTCCTTATATCGCACCTGCGGCGATTAATTAAGATCAAATTAAGTTCTGATCTAAACGCGATTAAGAGGTAATTAGTTCTCCATTGAGCGGGAATTAGCGACTTGTCAAACCCAGGCCGCTATTACCGTTGGTTTGAATTTTAAAGTTTTGGAAGATTTATCACGCAGAACGAACTGTCGTCGTCACGTGGTTTTATCTAGGACTAGATTTCGACTTAATGCAATGAAAAACCCTCGACTTTCCAGTCGAGGACTTATTAATTACTGATTACTTTTCAGTCAAGGATTTTTAATAGATTTACGTGGTTGTCTAAAATGAATTTTTTGTCGAAACTCATTCTAATTTATGAAGGCGTCGAATATTTTCTTAGATAACTGTGGTAAGTTTTAATTAGTTGAATTTTATAATCTCGTTCGTTTAAATGATTGAATTTAAAACTTGAATTTAGTTATCCTGAGTATTGTGCTCATTTTTATTTATTTTCATTCATTTAGTGCTAACTTCATTTGAAAAAAATCACTATGATGTATTTAAACAGGTAGTTAGCACGATATTAACGGACATATCAGAACGAAAATTATGTCATGGACTCGAAGATACGGTTAAAATTTCTTGTAGTTTCCGTATTTCTAAATTTTCTTCCCCCGATTTCTTTAAGAAATAACTTTGATGTTGTAACAATTAAACGTAGGTTTTTGCTAGTCATCACTGAAAGGGAACATTGGTTACAACCAAAATTAATGGTGCCAAATATTGAAGATGGTGACTAACCTTAACATATGACCACGACTATAGGTGATGATTACTTGTCACCTAAGGTGATGACTGACAAGGAAAAGAATGATTGCTTACAATTACCAAATTACTAATTGTCAAATGTCTCAATGGCAATCCACTTTAGGCAACAACTGGCATCACTGAATGGAATATCCGTTTATAAATTATAGATAATGACTGCCATATTTCAATGTGATATTGACCCATAACACGAAGTAATGATTGTGATCACAGCATGATATATTTGTCCATAATTAAAATAATTGATTGCCCTTACGGTATGAGATGAGTGTTGAAAAAAATATTTAATGACTATCGCTACTCACTGAGATGATGAAATGATATAAATTATGATTGCCTAACAAAAATTACGATTGCCTATTACTAAAGGTCATGTCCACTGAGTGGATGATGCAATCACTTCACGATAACAATTTCACGATAACAATTTCAATCAATACGCGAAAATAATTTCGATCGTTACACGAAAATTTTCAATCATTATACGAAAAAAATTTTAATCATTATATGGAAACCATTTAAATCATCACACGATAACAATTTAAATCATTACAATGAAACGATTTCAATCATTATATGCAAATAATTTCAATAAACGATTAACCCTATTCTCAAGTTACAGCAGGAATACTACCGATGATATGAAAACAGATTTCAATGATAGTAATAAATTATAAACGTTACTCAATAAAATAATATGTATTATTAATATTGCATTTCCCATATATTTGTATGAAACGCTGAGTATTAATGTTACTAAGTTATGGTAGGCTTATCTTGAAAAATGCGAAAAAAGTGCCTGAAAGAGTTATAAAAAACAAAGGTCGTTCCATATATTGAATGATGAAAATTTACAGCATATATCAGACAGTGGTAAGCTTAATATATTATCAGTTATCGGTTTCTTTGTAAGTTTTCTTTAAAATTACCTACATTATCCTCACATTATTACTTACTCATTGCATTTTTCTCTAATTACTCGGTAATGAGTTTATCACATTACTCACTTATTAGTTACACACATTCCCATTTCATTCATAAAGTAGAAAAAAAATTTAGAAGAACGATTGTCCAATTTAATTTTAAAATTTCCACCCAAAATTAGTTTCAACCCGTTGGTTGCCACGTAAGTATACACGGAAAGAATTTTCATGATGCTGCTGACCGACCAGTGAGCACAAACTCGATTTTCATGACTACTTAAAGCTAAATGAATGCCCGATCCAGTTAATGTTTGCTATTTTCAAAATTACCTACAACACTTTACTTAAATTTTGAATTGAGTATAGGAACTTCAGTTTAACACAATAGATCAACGGGTTAAAGGTATGTATTTTACATTGCTTTTAATTCTCATTTTGTACTTACAGGCAGAGGCAACTTGTAGTCCTGGTGATGAGACCGAATTAAGCAGCGCATTGTGGCTTCTCTCGGTGGAACACAAAAATATTTTATATCTTCGGTGTTTGTTGTTTCTATTGGAAAACAATATTTTGAGTTCGAGCGTCTATTATTCACTGTTCCGAATTATGAGAACTCTTAAAACAGTTCAAATGCTGATTATTCAAGTTAATTCTATATATTATTTGTAATTCATGGCACAAGGTCTAATTAACAAAAAACCTACTCTACTTTTGTTTTATATTTTTCATGTTTATATGATATGCTGGAAATGAAACATTTACGTATTAGCTCATGGTGAATTAGAATTTCAATAAAATACATACAATAACTAATAAAATTCATAACTAGAAACTAAAAAAAGAGCAACACCTGACAATGAACAACATCTAAAATCATGTTCAGTAGGAAATAATGTTATTTACGTTACTTACGATGCAGCTAAGTATGACATAAAAAAATGCTCACGCTTCATAATTCTATTTAAAAATGGTCGCATCTGCAACTGATCTTGAAATCAGTTTCAGTGCAGGATAACCTTCAGCCTAAAATAGGCGTGCCCAAAAAAATTTCGCCACGCATGCTTGAGAAATTTCAAACCGGTCTTATACAATAACACCTATTATATCAGACGAAAAATTCCAATATTTTCCAGCACCGAAAATTCATAAGCCGCCTTTAACAATTTCCCCGTATCCATAGAGTGGATGAAAAATAGTCAATCCAAGGACGGATCACCACGCACGTTAGGTTCAAGACGCACGTACATCTCCTCTCACCGCCACGCTCTGACTGACACTCTACATAGGAGGCAACCTGCAGAAAGTGTGCAGGCGTACGAACGCAATACGGTGACACAAACGATTCTCGAGTAGCGTACGGACGTACGAACGAGCCTACGATCGCTGCCGCAAGGTGCCAACTGACGGCGAAAGTTCGCCAATTTTCTGATGAAGAAATGTAAACAGAAACCGTTGGAACGAGTTAATATCGGATTTCACGTGGAAGGAAGAAATTCGCAACAGTCATCTATGCAATGCGGAGTTGCGGCATTTTGCATGGATTTGTTTACTTACGAATGTAGGATATTTTGTAATATTGAAGAAGGCGCATTTCATGCATTTATATGCACGTGAATCTCGGGGGGGAAATACGAGTTCCCGAGCTGAGAGGTAGATTTTTTTACGCTGAAATATAATAAGTTTTTAGGTTTGTTCAGGAACATATATTTTTGGTTCATTGATGTGCTTTTCTCAGCATCTCTAGCTTTATTTTTCAACATTTTTCTCATTTACAGCCTTCTTCCTTAACTTACCTTTTCTATGGTAAACTGGATTTAAAACACGATTAATATGTAGAAATTTGTATATGACGAAACAAACACGTTTTCAAGCTTTATTTTTGAAGATGGACTCTGAATTAAAAATGAAGTTTAGTTCCACAAAATCTATTAAATCTCAAGATCACGTTGAACAAGACATAGACGTCATATTCAACAAGCGTTCAAATTATTCTTTAAAAACAAAACTATGAAACTCCAAACAGTTATTTTGATTCAATGTCACCACACCAGTTATTAGATGAACGCTAATAATAATCAGAAAATGAACACTTTACATTTTTATTTACGGGAAGATGCAATTCGTCAAAAATTCACACAAAAAACATAAACTTCAAAAAATGAAACCATACTTTTCAGCATCAAAAATCAACGCTCATTCATTAGGGAGCACATTTTCTCAAAAAGCTCAGCACAAAGAAAAACATAAAGTTCAAAAAATGAGGAAATATTTAGCATCAAAAATAAACACACATCAGGAAATACATTTCTCTTACAAACTTAACACCAAAACATCGACGACGAACAAGAAATTAAAAACTTTTAGCAACGCCCTAGAGTTGTACCACACCAATCTAAAGTTAATCTCATCACCAGCTTAAGGAAAAAATCCCGAGCGGGAGCGAACAACCGCGTCACTGAAGATTGACGAAAAACTGTTTATTGCTCACGTGCGCGTCGTGTTATAAGATTAGTATGTTGATGAGCAGCAGAGCGACCTTAACCTTAGCGAGTAAAAAAACTGATGCTTTTATTTTACGTTAACGCACAAGACTGGCGTCGAGTGGTGTATGTTAACACGTACGCAGATCATCTTACGTCTAATCTGTACGTCTGATCTGGACTGCTAAATGATAGCTGGTTAGTGGGTAAATGGTAAAACAATGATCGTAAAAAATAAATCCTGGGATTACTTTCAACTGAGTATAATGAATGGTAAAACATTGATAGTTTGAAAAAATCCACGTGTGTCTTTGAACTGAGCGTAATAAATGTTAAAACAATCATCGAGTGAGAACTGATGGTATGACTTTGAACTGAGCATAATGAAAGTTGAAATCACGATCGTCTTAAAATGATCGTCGTACTAGGACTTCTTAGAACTGAGCGTAATGATGTTGTAACATTGATCGTGTATGAACGATCCTCGTATGACTTTAAACTGGACAAAACGTTAATACATTTTTCGCGAGAGATGCAACTCTGAAGCAATTTAAAATTATAAAAAATGTCACATGCAACACCTCATTTCGATTCTGGGATTAAAGCAACTGGGGAGAAAAATTCGAAATTAAATATTTCAGCGCAGAGTTGGCTCTCTCTAAAATAAAAAATAAAAATAAATTTCAACGTTCGTGTTGAAATAGATAGCTGTACGCACGTAGCTGTAGCCAGATAGAATGTTTATTAGATTGGTGTGTGTGTGTGTGTGTGTGTGTACGTCGCTACCGCCACCCTGTGAACTGGACACGTGAACACTACTTAACATTTTGACTGCGACGTGAGCCACCGGTGGTACACGGAGGGAATTTTCAAAATTCTGCTGACCGACCAGTAGTCACAAAGTCAAATTTCATGAATACTTAGTTAAAGCTAAACGATGGCACAATCCATTTAATGTTGGCTCTTTTCAACATTGCTTACCACCAATGACTTTAAATTTGAGTTGAATGTTAAGTTTCAGTTATAACTGCCTCAGTCAGAGTGTTAAGCGAATGAGAACGAACTCATATGGCGAGGTTGGAACATCTTATACACATCTTGGAACATCTTATATACATCTTGGAACATCTAATCTATATATAAGATACAATCTCTTGGAGCATCTTATATACATGTAGAATAATTCAAACAGTCAAAAGATGAACTTCAAAAAATTCGTACAACTTTCCCGAAGGTCAAACGTGTCCAGTACGAACAAAGGTCCAGTTATCATCGTAAGCTGCGAGACACAAAATGTTATAGACCGATAAGAGTATCAACACACAGCTATGAAAACGTATTTTCACTTACGCACTGCAACTGACGTCTTAGAAGTCTATAAATAGAGGTACAGACCGGCCGGACTTCCGTACGAATGGACAAATTACTCACGGTCGATCCTGAAGTATTGCACCATCATACCCTAATCTCAACTTCTAATAACTAAATTTTATCCTAGTTAATTCACTAACAGAACGTCAGGTTCAACTCCTAAATAAGAGAGGTTAGCTTTTACCCTTCAATACGTGCGAGGCTTCTGTAGTCATACTGTACCAAACGCATCTTTTAAAAAACTAAGAAAACGGCTCCAAATTTGGCTGCTCTGAAACCTGCTTATTCCAGGAACCAAAAGAGCAGTTCAACATTTTGCGACTATCTCTTTTTGCTTACGACTCAATCCCTAGACAGAGAAATTTTAGGGATGACAGGTGTACTCAAAACTCGTTTTTGCCACAAGTGGCGCTAGTTCCCGAATAATTAGATTGTACTAACTATAATCTAACTTGTACTATATGTATTGTATTATACTAAATAATTTAACTTGATTGAACTATAATCTAACTTAGAGTGTGTTATAATTTAGTTTTAGCCTGTCTAGCCACAACGAGAGGTGTTCCACAGATAGGAAAGATGAATTCTCCATTTAGTATGGAGATAAAAAAACGCAGAAATTATGCACAAGGTGTGTTCCCACTCAAGATTTCCAGCGCATTGAAACAGTAAGTTAAGAAAGAAGCGTATGAAACACGACATAAGTTCATAAGTTTAGGCAGCAAGACAGGAGTGTTTAATGTTTAAAAACAGGACAGCAGTAAATCCTATAAAAATGGTCCTCAATCAAACAAAAAATCTATTATACTTCAACAAAAAGCAAACCTACTGAACTCTCAGCTCGGTACCTCACATTTTCCCCCTAGGAGTGCCAATTTCCAGTAAGCCTACTCAACACTCAGTTCGGGACCACATATTTTCCTCCTACGAGTGATAATCCTCACAGCTACAATAGTTGTATCCCCTGAGGGGTATACCGTGAGAAGATTTTTAAGGTTCATTTCACACGTTCCCAACGTATTGGGCCATATGTGTCTCATTCGGTAAAGTGCGAATGACATCTCATGAGTTTCGTAACTTAAAAAAAAATTATCATACGAGGTGAGGTGTTATCGTGCAATTTCATTTTCATATTTCTTAGGAAGGATAAAAATGTTTTCTCGCAGTAAAGACTATTTTCCAATTCTGCTACTTACAACCTAACGCCTACAACACACTCAGTTGTACGGCTGCTGCCTGAGTCATATTAGGGAGTCAGACGCATCCGGCGTCTCCTGTCCAACTCTTACACTTCGTATTTCCGGCTTTCATGTTACTCCTGCGGTAGGCATGCAACCAGGACGTTCAAAAGGCTTTGCTACAATAGGTCATGATGCATTGGAATGTGGTCTGGCTTGTATAATTCAACAATTCAATCTATCATGGATAGTGAGAAACGAAGTACCGCCTCGATAATGTTTGGTTATTGATCTGTTAAGGCTTTGAAAAAAGTTACTTCTCGTTAATGTTTGGTTACTTTCTCTGCTACGGTTGTGAAAAAAAGTTACTTCTCGATAGTAGTAGGTTATTTTTTCTGTTACGGATGTGAAAAAAAAATTTACTTCTCGTTAATGTCTGGGTTTTTTTCTGTTACGGATGTGAAAAAAGTAACTTCTCGATAACGGTAGGTTATTTTTTCTGATACGGATGGGAAAAAAAGTTACTTCTCGATAATGGTAGGTTATTTTTCTGTTAAGGCTTTGATACACGAGGTTACTTCTCGTTAATATTTTCTCATGGTTTGGCTAAAAAAGAAGTTACTCCTCAATAATATTTGTTTATTGTTCGGTTGAGGAAACATTGAACACTATTCTGAAGCCAAGTTAAAAACTTCAATTCCAAGCAGTCTGGATTATTTATCATGAATACTTTGAAAGGACTTTCCACCAAGAAAATAATTTTTTATTGCATACAAATTCCACTGGTTTTACCCTCACTAATACGGGTGCTTTCAACGTCTTTCACTAACTATTAGAAACAAAATCAAATATGAATAAAATATAATTACCTAAAATAAAGTAATACAAATAGAATTAATGAATAGAAATGGAATAACCAATATAAATAAAATAAAATAATATAAGTAGAATAAAATAAAACAATATAAATATAATAAAACAATGGAAACAAAATAAAATAAAAGAAAAAATATAAAATAATAGAAATAATAAAAAAGTAACATAAAATAATATAAAATAACATAAATAAAGTAAAATGATGGAAATAAAATAACGGTTGATTTCAACTCTTGTTTAGACCTTCAGCCTCGGTGTACAATACCACACCGATCAGAAGAAGGCGTCACGTTCATTCGACATTTGAGAACCACGCACAACTTTCACGCCCACGATGGATTAAACAGGAATTAATTAATGAGCTCATCGGAACTGTACATTAGTCAGGACTAGAAACTCATGAACTGCAGATCTTATATAAAGAGATCTTCATTTCAACATGAAACTTATGGATAGACCAATGCGAAGATCTCAGATAAATTGAAAAGAGATCTTCATTCAGGCATGCAATTTTAGATCGTCAAATGCGCTTCAGAAACGAGGAGAAAAAGCGTACCATCATTGATATTTTAAAAACTCCAGGAAGATATAATAGATTCATCGAAAACAAACCCTCGTTATCATATTGCTGATTGAGTAAAAAATGTTTCTAACTCCATGACACATCGTAATGTTACTCAGTTTCTTTAGTAAATTCCTTAAGTAATGTTACTCAGTTTCTTTAGTAAATTTCTAAAGTAATTTCACTTTGTTTCTTTAATAAATTCCTTAAGTAATGTTACTCAGTTTCTTTAGTAAATTCCTTAAGTAATGTTACTTAGTTTCTTTGATAAATTCCTCAAGTAATGTTACTTAGTTTCTTTAGTAAATTCCTTAAGTAATGTTACTTAGTTTCTTTAATAAATTCCTTACGTAATGTTACTCAGTATCTTTAGTAAATTCCTTACGTAATGTTACTCAGTTTCTTTAGTAAATTCCTTAAGTAATGTTACTTAGTTTCTTTAGTAAATTCCTTAAGTAATGTTACTCAGTTTCTTTAGTAAATTCCTTAAGTAATGTTACTTAGTTTCTTTAATAAATTCCTTACGTAATGTTACTTAGTTTCTGTAATAAATTTCTCAAGTAATGTTATTTAGTTTCTTTAATAAATTCCTTAAGTAATGTTACTTAGTTTCTTTAATAAATTCCTTACGTAATGTTACTCAGTTTCTTTAGTAAATTCCTTAAGTAATGTTACTTAGTTTCTTTAATAAATTCCTTAAGTAATGTTACTTTGTTTATTTAATAAATTCCTTAAGTAATGTTACTTAGTTTCTTTAATAAATTCCTTAAGTAATGTTACTTAGTTTCTGTAATAAATTTCTCAAGTAATGTTATTTAGTTTCTTTAATAAATTCCTTAAGTAATGTTACTTAGTTTCTTTAATAAATTTCTCAAGTAATGTTACAGAGTTTCTTTAATAAATTCTTTAACGCGATGTTTGCGATACGACCCATCGATGGGTCGTTGGAAATGTTTTAACACTCTTCTAAAATTAATGGTATTTATTGGATTTAGTTATTGTTTGGTGTTTATGAAATTGCTAGCAGGTTTTGACTTTCAATTTGAGTCGAATATTGAACTTCAGTTTAACCCATCGCAGTCAACGTGTTATTTTCTTAATTAGTTTTCATTTGACGAACATTTATTTTTTAAGGATTGTACGTAACCCATTTTTTGAATATTAATTAAATTTCCAGCACTCCCTTCCCAGCTCATTTGCAGCACCAAACAAGTGCTCACAAATAGATGACCTTAGTTTGATGAACGTAAAAGATCTTGCAAATCTCTGTGTTGGTCATTCTGAACCCATGATACTTCATTTTTCGAACGCCTTTTAGAGTGCTTCCAGAAAAGAAACTCCAAAAGAATAGACTGCATCTGATCGAACGATACTCCGTAATTTTTAAAAGCTGGAACAGCGGGAGCGATACCAGACCTAAATCATGGCAGCAGCATCCATCCATCGAGTCTAAGCCATGCAAAATTCATAAAATTGTATTTCGGAATAGACAGGGCCTCTCGAACGCTGCTGGAAAGTCCTCGGGGCTCTCTGGCATTGTGTTTTTAATCTGAGTGAAGCGAAGCTAGGCTATCCAGTCCTAAATAGACGACCTCCAATAGCCGACTCGAAACGCAATTTAGTGAAGCCTTTGAAGCATTCCGCGCTTCCAATTGGAATGCGAGGGGTGATGGGTGCCAACTGACGTAGGAATCGTGCAGAACTTGAATCACTTCGGCTCTAAAGACTCCGATTCCGAAGGACGACACTGCAGGCAGGCCCAGCATAATGGTATTGTGGGTGCCAAACGTTTCCTGTGGAACCCATAAGACGATCCGGTCGTGCCGATTATTTCTGTGTTATTGGCGCACAGTCTCCAGAAACAAACGACTAAAATAGTTTCCATGGCCCTCCAATAACTATGATAAGAATTACGGGCGGCTGTGTGAGAGGGTATGGTGAATACTAGGTACGATAGCGTTGAGCATTGGTATCAGTGAGTGAGGAAATAAGTTTATGCAGAAAGATTGAAGAAGAGTAGTAAATATACTATCAGTAAATACTATCAGCAGTAGTAAATAGGTAAACTAGGTTCGATAGCATTGAGCATTGGATTTGCATCTTTATTCATGTTAATATTAAATTTGCGCTGTATGTTTTCAACTTGAAGATGATGTTTGTAACATCGGAGCGTTGCTTTTTATAAACACGGAATGATTTAAGAATTTACAGATTAACAGTAGAAGTAAATATTATGAAAAATTTAAACTTTTTCGTCTTTTGACGCGTTATGGACTCAAACTATTCCATAAGGATGAGAAGTTAAAAAGAAATTAGGTATCCTAAAGTTATTCCCACTGATGGCTATCTAGTCGATTAGATTAGAAGTTAGTTTATCATTTTCTAAACGCACCAAAGGCGTTACCAAGAGAGGAAGAGGGAAGGCATCATCTATTAGGGAATTGAGGAATTACATGTAGTTAGATTAAATAAGTTGGTTTAGCTCCTCCTAAACAAAAAAATGTGTTTATGAGAAGAAGGAGGAAGGTATTTTTTGGGTGGAATTAGTGGAACTGGGAATCTGTGCACAAGGGATGTTCCCACATCCTATACAAGGAAGCAGGATGTTTGAAAGAAGTTAATGAAACAAGATATGTGTTGAAGAAGAAAGTATTATGCTTTGAAAAAAATTAGCGAATCGAAAAAATATGGTTCGTAAAACACATAACATACTTATTATTTCTGAACAAAACGCACGTACATAACCATCTGGTCGGGACTTTACATCTTCCAATTAACTCCCACAGATGAAACGGCTGCAATTTTTGGAGGGAAATAGCCATGTTATTTCAACCATTTTTATACAGCCATTTTTTGGGGTCTAGTTCACAAGTATTAGTTTAATATAAGCTGCTGTAGAAAATTTCACCCTTCATTAGTGAGCAAATGAAATAGTAGGAGTGACGGAATGTCAAAGATCGTTAGAAGTAAATTTATAGTCATATCGTAGTTTGATGGATTAATGAGTGTCGTGAAATTATCGAATTTTTATCAAGATCAAGAAGAATTTAGGGTAGAAAAGTCAAATAGAAATGATGAAAGTCAAAATCTAATAGCCAGGGTAGAAAGTCAGTCAAATAGCCAGGGTAGAATGTCAGAGTAAAATAGCCAAAATAGAAAGTCAAAGTTAAACAGCCAGAGTATAAAGTCAAATGTCTCTGTAACAACATGACTAAAAGATCGTCAGTAAATGTAGACAGTGCTTACGCTGAATATAGCTACAAAATATCTTCGAAAAATTTATTTTAAATAAAAATTTGATGTCATTAAACAAAAACTAAATGCTACCAACAATCTGTCAGTATCATTTGACCAAAAACTATCATTTTTTCCAAATCGAATTTAAAAGTACAAAAAAAGCGCCCCGCTTATTTCACTATCCTGTAAAAGTTTGAACATCGAGAAATTTGAATGCAAGCAAACTCGATCTCACTTTCTTCCAAGGCTGACCTAGTCTCCGCAGCACTCAATAGTCTGCATCCTGTCGCTGGAAATCAGTGTGCTTCCGTTAATTACTCCAGCACCTCGACGCGAGCCAGGAAACGATGCAGCAGACACACGACTCTTTCTTCATCATTACCCGACAATGAAAGTAATCACAAACGATCATGTGCTTCCGGCGGACATTAGCGCGAATGTGGGTAGAAGTCGCACTTTTATTAATTCAATTATTAAAACGGATGGGCAAAAGTTAACAAAAGGCGTAGATACAAACATCGTCAAAGCAAGTACCAAGTAAAATAATAAAGAAACAAATAACAAGCGTGTTTTTTCAAAGTGAATGGGCCAAAGTTAACAAAAGATTCAAAATAATAGAAATAACAAAAGATTCAAAACAACACTAGATTCAAACAAACCAACCTCGTCAAAGTAAGTCCCGTCTAAAATAAATTTGCAAATAACAAGCGAGTTTGCTCGCAATGTCTCTCGAAAATGAACCTATAAGTTCACCGACTTAAGTGAGATGTTAACTGACGTACGTTCGAGGCTGTCTATTTCTATGAATAATCATTTAAATTAGTGGAAGCCTCCCTAACCACGACAAAGGTGTTCCAAGGAGAGGACTAAGGAAAACCTCATTTATTATGGAGTTGAAGGAATGTGGAATTTATGTTCAAGGTGTGTTTCCACACAAGATCCCTGCCCATGGAAACAGTGAGTTACGAAATAAGTATAAACAAGGTAAAAGTTGAAAAATAACGTATTAGATGCTGAAAAACAAGACAGCGGGGAACCGAAAAAAGATTGTTCGTAACAAATCAAAAAATCTATTCCATTTTGAAAAAAGCTGAGGAGCTCACTTCTTCCTCCTGGGAGAAATAATTAAAATTGTCTCTAGTAAAGTACCTGCTTCAAATTCAATTTTCAGGAAAACAGCGAGCTGTGCTTTATCTCCTCGATCAATAAACGCTCGACGACATTGTTAAACGTGATGTGTTTGTAAAAATTACAATGTCAGCTTGAGATTATTATTTATATTTTACAACAAATTAGCAACAATGACGTCAGCTTAAGATTGTTACATATCATTTAAAACGAGTTAGCAAAGGCATCTCAAAAGCTGCGTAGGGAGTGGGGATGGGTATTCTTCTAGAAGAAAATTTCCATTTAAAATTGTTTTCTTTTCCACGGTTTGATCGAATGTCTCATCTGTGGAGAATCTTGCGAAATTAAAACAATACTTTGCTCCCAAACAAGTTTTTTATGATACGTTTTTGTCTGATATCGTATTGGAAAACGATGTTCTTTCTAGGTACACAAAAATCCATCATTTTCAAATCCTATAATTATGATGATTGATCGTTTATACGTACGTCAAAAGATATTCAGAGAAGAATTTTCAGTCCGAATGCGCACTTCAACCGACAGTCGGAAAAGAAGGATGCGTTTTCAGAACCTCTGGCCCAACACCAGCTAATTACGCAGCGTCAACCCAAAGAAACACCACCATGCTAATTCCAGTCAAAACTTCGCCTCCTGGAATAAAACGCAGTCGCATATCCTGAAGCAAGGCAAACACATCACGGAGGCCGGCAGCACCACTTTCCAATGCTACGGGTGTTATAACCTCTTGTGGAGTCCTTAAAACAGGCGCATGAGAGCTTTTAACGGATCTCATGCACTTTCATTAGCCCTTGGTTGACGGTGACAGGCAACTCAACGGCGTGTGAGTAACGAAAGACGTGACCACGCATACAAACTTGCTTCCTTTGATCGCATCTCGCCTCTCGAGTCTACGGCAAGAGAGTGCCAGTTTTCACGACTATAGAAGCCGGCTTCTGAACTGTCTCACTGCTGTCAAAATTGCCGCGCCAAGATTCACAGTTCAAAGTGGCTGCACTTGGAAAATGAAACAAGTTTATTTCATTTGAATGACTTCTTCAAACAATGCAATTTAGTCTACATCTGACGTGTCTAGTAAAATTTGATCAGTGTATGATCCAACGTGATTGAGTATCAAATGCGTCAGTACACTGAATTTTGGGTCAAAAGTAGAGGTGATTGTGATTTACTGAAACGGAAATATGTAACGAAAACTCAATTTTCATTTGATGAATAATAAGAGGATATAAAGATAGCATTTACAACAAAAAGTAAGACGCGAAACGGGACAAATCTTTCTGTCTTGTCCATATGCCAATAAGCCTTTGCAAGGGTGTACATTTTTGTCATGTTTGGTTGTTTCGGAATAATTTCTGGAGTTCAATTATTGCAAATTGCTTGTAAAAGCCAATGAGCCTTTGCAATTGCTTGTATTTTTGTTACTTTTAGTTGTGAAGGAATTGTTCATGATTTCAATTTTTTCAAAGGTTCTTTTTGCTGGTGAACTAAAAATAAACAAACCTCGCCGACGAAGACTTCTATTTAAAGCAGTGCCCAATTAAATGGCAGCGGTGCTTGAACCTTAGAGAACACGCCATGCGGAGAATTCCGATCCAGATATTTTGAATTCGAAGTTTTTAATGAGCTTTGATTGCCCAACTGAATGTCAAGGACTATGGAAGACTACATATGCATAACAAATAAGGAAACGTGGCTGGAATATTATGATTTCCCTGACGTTATGATAAATGACGCATGAACGCATGATAAAGAAATTTCCATTAAAAAAATTAAATTTTCAATTTAATATGTATATACTCATCTCAGTATACTCATCTTTTGACTGACCATTACTCATGTATTCTTGTTTTTATTTCAGGAGCAACTAAGTTTTCATCTATGACTTCTCATATTTCTAAATTTACCGTTATTTTTCTTGATTTAACTAACTATACTTAGTTAGTTAAACAGGACAGTTAACACCTACAACAAAATAAAATACGAAAGTACAGGTTAGTTTAAAATAAGAGTTCATTTTTTTGAGATACCCTTCATATCGAATTATACAGAACTATCAATAAACCATCATTTTCGATGACGAAAATAAAATTTTGCAACGAACCAAACACTGAATTCCAAACAACTGATAACTGAAACTAAACAACATATTCCTGAATCAAAAACAACTGGTTTCTGAGTTAATGAGTTAAAAACAACTGGTTTCTGAGTTACTGAGTTATAAACAACTGGTTCATGTGTTACTGAGAAACAAATTATTCCTGAGTTGAATGCAACAGATTCCTGAATTGTAAACAACTGATTCCTGAGTTAAAAACAACTGGTTCCTGAGTTACTGAGTTAAAAACAACTGGTTCCTGAGTTACTGCATGAGAAACAAATGATTCCTGAGTTGAAAACAACAGATTCCTGAATTGTAAACAACTGATTCATGAGTTAAAAACAACTGATTCCTGAATTAAAAACCACTGATACCTGAGTTAAAAACAACTGATCCTCGAGTTAAAAACAACTTATTCCTGAACTTGAAAACAATAATTCGTGAATGAAAAACAACTAAATCCTTTTAGCAGCACCGCTCTGAAGAAGTGCGATCGGAAAAAAAATAAGTCACAACCTTGACAAGGAAATTACATAGGAAAAAACAACGCACTCACGAAGCACAGCTTTCAAAGCTGTGACCTTCAGTAAGCTCTAAAAAAGACCGGAAGGAAAGAGCACACTTGTTGGTACTCGCTGAAAGTTGTGACGAAACTTGCTTCTTGTGCGAATTAATTTCCCGTGAGGGATTTCGCTGCGTAGGAAATGGTAGGTTCTTGTTCACACATTCTCCGCCGCATCGGTGACCAGCGTGTGGCAATTATAGGAAGGAAGAACCGCTGGTTCCCAAGGGGGGATCAGCGTATCGTACTTGGTGAGAATTATTTTCACGCGCTGATAAATGACTAAATTATTCATGATTATTTCGAACGATTACCCGCATAGTTGCAGTGAGAGTTTTTTAGAGAACTTTACTTTTTCAATATCACTGTAGTGAATCTGATGTTTTAGCGATATCGGAGTAGTGAATATGAAATTTCTTTCGATTTCGTTGTAGTGATTATGCAATATTGGGGTAGTGAACCTGAGCAGGTATCAAGACCAAACATTGGAAGGAATAAGAAACCCACTAAAATTGAAAAAACTCAATTAATTGCGCTTGATAATGAAGCAATATATATACAGCATTGAATAATTTTAAAATAGAAATTAGTATCGGTCGCTTCAACCAAAACGATAGGTATCCCCATGAGAAAAAGTAGGCCAGTGCAACTCAGAATTAAATAAATAAATGGAAAGGGGAATCTATGCACACGGTGTGTCTCCACACTCTGTGCATAGAAACCGTTAAATTTTTGGTTGAAAGAAGTTTATGAATAACGATAAAAATTGGAGTAGGAAGTACTGGGTTCGAGAAAATGGAAAACAGTGAACCTAAAAAAGGATGTTTCGTAACGAAACCACTATTTTATTCATACTAAAGAAAAGCCTGTTTTACCCACTGCTCAGGACCACACATCTTCCCTCTGGGAGCGATAAATCCAGTAGATGCAGTAGTTGTATTTCCTTTAAGGTGGTAACATATTCTAGATCAATGGATAATGCCAATCGCCCACGAACATCTACTTAAAAAACTTAAAAAATAAAATAAAAACCTAACACAATGTGTAAATGTTATGTGGTCGTACGCAAGTGAAGATAAATATAAGTAGGGTGTTTTAACACGTTGACCGAGATACGATATGTCGTTTGAAAAAGTTTTAAAAATCGTCCAAAATTGATAGTATTTAATGGACCTAGTTAATGTTTAGTATTTATAAAATTACTAACAACTTTTGAATTTAAATTTGAGTTGAATACTGAACTTCAATTCAACCCATCTCAGTCAACGCGTTAAAATATCATAACACTTAAATTGGTTTGTTGAGGATTTCGATGAGTGAGTGCAAGAGTTTAAGACCATTGTGCTTCAAGATCTGTGAATGCGATACCATGTAAAAAGTTTAAGAGACGATTTCAAATGCATTTTCTAGTGAGCACAGAAATAAAATGGAAGAATCCACCGAAATTATTAGGAATATATACACAAATTTTCATTTTAATAGCAGCGAACGAAGTTAACGTAAACTTCTTGAACAAAAAGCAGTTGCTTCATAAATATCTTCAATTACGAGAGCTTTTACTTCATGAGCAACCTGGTCCAGCAGCCCGGAAACCAACCTAGAAATTTCTGAAACCTAAACCCAGATTAAACGGCTTGGAAAAAACTAATTCCTGCTTCTCAGCCGCATCACCAAAACCATTGGAACCGATAAATCAAATTCCGTTTAGAAGGGCCAGCAATTCGGCAAGCTTCTCATTTTAGGCAGGACATATATGAAGCCAGAGACGCAGTTCCAAATCAGAGCTCCAACGAAATGCACGGACGCTTCTGCATTATTCGACCGACGGTCGCTCAGAGCTGCCGGATACAAGAAATTCGTCCGGTGAGCTCAAATGACCTGGCCCTGATTTACGTGTCTGTGCTCTATCACACTATAAATCCGCCTCCGTAACTTCAATGGAGGCGCAACCTAAGCGAATAGTTGTCCAGCTTTGTCGGGGATAAAGCGAATAATTATCGAAGCGCGCTCTGTCCAGGATGTGATGATATTCATGCCTCCAGGAACTGAAGCATGGCTTAAATTGTGAAGGTGCAGCTGAATGGAAAAGTGTTTGCCGATGACGGTTGCCGGAAAGCTTTGTTTTGAATAGAAAAAGAGATCTTTCGCTTTTGTTTCGCGGAGAAATGAAAGTAAATCGTTTTCTTGATTTCATCAGAAAGAAACACTTATGTGAAGATGGCCAAAAAGCTTGTGTGAGATCATGATTGTGATCCAAATTGACTTTGTTTGCTTGCCCAGTTATTCTGTATTAACTTCAAAATCATCAATTTATTTCAACTCCAACATTTTGCTTTATTTATACTAAAAAAAAGTTGAAGGCAATGACATAGAAGTACTTTTGAAAAGAAATAACGTGAATTTGCATTCATAAATTTAACTTTGTTTCGTTTCAATGCATTGTGCTAGAAGAGGAAAAGTTTAATTAAGACTACAGATAGAATTCTGATTACAAGCTAGTCTGTTAATTCGTCCGACAACAATAATAGCCATTTTTGCTGCCGTGAATGTTATTACAGATCATGTCACAACGTAGGTACGTCTTCAACATTGTATGCAAAATTCGTAGGTTGTGATTTTTTGCTCCTGAGTACGACTAAAAAACCCTATTATCGTTGGTGTCTAATCAATTACGGAGATTCAATTCAGTTGTTGGATAAAAGAGTCGGAAAGCTCGATTTGTAAAATAAGAGTTTATCGTAAAATACTTTTTGACACTCCCGTGCTTAGAGACAAAAAATTGATCCTAAGAAGGAAAATCCATATACTTGGATAGATCAATGTGATAGAATGTTGCGGTATGATATTCCGATGAATTCGTATTATAGATTTATTGCGTAGACAGTGAAGTGAAACAATTCAATGCGCTACATACGTGAAAACCTATCTAATTAAAATAACTGAAATCAATGAGAAACAGCACATTTTTTTATTTCCTCTGGAACATATTTTCTCTCAGTTTTCTCAACGTTTTGGTTCATTTTATTTCCTATTTGACACTCATATCTTTCAGCTTTGATTCCTGATAGACTTCAATACCGTAATTTAGTCTTCAACTGATAAAAATTCCAAACTAGCAAGCATTTTGTGAGCGCATACACTAAGCAAGGCAATCCCCAATTTTTTCCTAGCAAGTGACCGCGTGCATCTCAAAACTTTTCTTCTCACAGCCATTTTATCCGGAACTTTTCCAGAGCATTACACCTTATTTCCCTGACATAGGACACTTCCTGCACCGAGGATGATCATTGCGCCTGTTCGTGCAAAAGCTCGCACTAATTAAGTGAATGTAGAGCCCAACTTCCTGAGCAAACTGGCACCCTTTCATGGGGATGTCCCATCTTGGCACGGCCAACCAGATCGTCGACTTGCATCGCTTGTTTCTTTTTATTGGTCACACGCGATCACGGCAGCGCATGGCCGTCGTCACGCAATGCAGGAGAGGGAAGGGTGCACATGTCAAGCGATTGTGTTACGGTGTCGTGAGTTTAAATTATATTAGTTTAAAGACTCCCCAGACACGACAAAAGGCGATCTCAAGAGATGTGTTACGGTGTCGTGAGTTTAAATTATATTAGTTTATAAAGACTCCCCAGACACGACAAAAGGCGATCTCAAGAGATGTGTTACGGTGACGTGAGTTTAAATTATATTAGTTTAAAGACCACAACAAACGGTGATTCCAAACGATTGTGTTACGATATCGTGAGTTTAAATTATGATAGTTTAAAGACCACAACAAAAGGCGACCTCAAGAGAGAGGAGAGAAAGAACCACTTGGTATGTACTGTAGAGAATATGGAATCTATACACAACTGTGTTCCTACACAGGATACATACGCACAGGAATAGCAAGTCAAGAAATAATAAAAGGAAAATAGAATGAAGAGAATGAAGGCAGGAATTCGGAAAGAAGCAAAGTGAGCTCAAAAGATAAAAGTGTCGAACGGCTTAATGTAAAAGTCCCCAACGGCATAAGATAAAAGCCCCGAACTGCATACGATAAAAGTCCCGAACGGCATGTCTATCGCTGAGGTCCTATAGTAACAGTATCTGTCCTTTGGACGCCAGTCCCCATGGAATAGAAGAGACAAACCAGATTGGCCTAATCCCATTGCGTATCGTATGCCTCCTGAAATTAAAAATATCGTTTTTTGAGCAATGCTGCTATGCCTACGAAATTCTTCCCTAAAATGACAAGCACGAGAACGAATGATGGGTTTCATTTTACAGCCCTGAAATGTACTTAACATTCTTCTAATAATATGGATATTTTTTCAACTCTAGAATACTTTGTTTCTTTGGTTCGCAAACAAACGAAGGTGCGGTGTTGAAACTTTCTATGTCAACATCGGCCACTGAAAAGTTATCCGTAGCGAAAAGGACATGGAACTTCATGAAGAGAGCATGCAACTTTTGGAAATCGCTTTCGTTATCGCAGCTTATCTCACGGAGAGAGTACCTGTAGAGAAGATGATTCTCTCTTCAAATCGTCCTCAGTTATAAAATCTCTTTTATAAACATTCAGGTGACATGCTGTTGATGGTGGGATCTTTATTTATCTCCAGTGCTATGAAACCTCGTAAATTGCAAAGAAGCAGAATTATCACCTAAGGTATAATTGTGGCTCATAATTTGATGAGGGTAAAAACTATGAGGCATTTGTGTAGCTTGACAATAGATGAATTCCACTTATTTGATAGTTTTTCTATTGTCAATACAAAGTGAAATATTTCCTCACGTAACGCTTAGAAAAAAGTATTTGTACTAGAAATCGTACTTATCGAGGGGAAAAATTCTACTGCTAGAATGCGGCCAAAAATAGTCCACATAACAATAAGAAATATCAATGTTTCACCGAAATTAATTTGTTTACTTCAAATTGTTTACGTCCCCTGCGTACTAAATTAATCTCCCTGTGATTAATAAATTTCAGTCAGATTTCAGGGTGCATCGACAGGCGGGTCACGATGTGAGCTGCCGGTGATACGCGGAGAGAATTTTCATAATGCCGCTGACCGACCAGTAGTCACAAACTCAAATTTCAAAAATACTTAATTAAAGCTAGATAAAGGCTCGATCCAGTAAATGCTTATTATTTTCAAAATTTCCTACTACAATTAACTTTCAATTCGATTTGAAATATGAACTTCAGTTTAACCCACCGCGGTCAAATGTTAAGCTAACGCGAGGTTAGTCTCACACAACATCACAGAGTATGAATGGCATTACGCAACATTCCAGGAAGCTCTCAGTGTTGCAACAGTACGAAGAGACAGAGCGTGGGATGCTTTTGCACGGCGTTAAACTAGAACAGAAAATTGACTAGCATTAGAGTTTTAGCATTACATTCGTGATGATAATAATTTAGCGTTCCACTCGTAATTATAATAATTTAGTATTTCGTTAGTAATAACAACAATTTAGCATTTCATTCCTAGAGATAAAAACGCTGTAGAATTACGTTAGTAATGATAATATTATTTACTATTTCATTCGCAATGATAAAAACGATTTAGCTTTCCATTCCTAATGATAAAAATAATTTAGCATTTCGTTCTTAATGATAATATCAATTCAATATTTCGTTCGCAATGATGAGAATATTGATTTAGCATTTCGTTCGAAATTATGATGATAATTTAGCATTTCGTTCGTAGTGCTGAAATGATTAGGCATTTCATTCGTAATGATGATAATGATTTAGCATTTCATTACTAATGATGATAATTATTTAACTTTTTATTTGTAATGATGATAACGATTTAGATGAAACAAGATAAAACTCGAATAAAAAAATTTAAAAACAAGACAGCAGCGAAACAAACCCCCAGAAAGTTAATAAATAAATGAAAATAAAAATAAAAAAACTGTCCGTAACGAAACAAAGAGCCTTATACTATTTCAACGAAAGAGAAGCCGTACCTAACTCGGTTTCAGCTCCCGACTTCCACACTGGTGAAGAGTCAACCTCATAATTAAGTAGGAGGGAAACCACGTCATTCGTGGAGCCAAGCTGATTTTCTTATCAGTGGCTCCATGAAAGCAGTTTCCTATACCGTTAATGGGTCCCGACAGCGCCACGCTTTAAAATACCACCCTTAATTGTTACACAAAAGGCGCGAGGAACGTACGTGCTTGAAAATGTAATGCAAGAAATGAACTCCGTAACATTTTTTGGTATTACTGTGGTTTTGAATACCACAGTGGTTTAGAACAACACTGGGTTTTGAGCGATAAAGTGGTTTTGAACAGCACTGTGGTTTTGAGCAACACTGCATGCGGTTTTGAACAGCACTGTTGTTTTAAACAGCACTGTGGTTTTGAATATCATAGTTCAAATTTAATGTGAAAAAAAGGAATTTTGTGTATAAGATCACGCAACAGAAGATTATTCAGTCCAGGTGAAAAAGAATTTTAAAAATAAATTGCAAAGCCCCGCACCAATTTGTAACTCGACAGTGAAAACACAGAACTTGAAACAAACACTTGAAATAAATTTATATCCGTTGATACGACAATTACTTGCAACCACATTTAATTTCGTTGATACAACAAATATTAGAAACAAAATTTAACTCACCAAATTTAATAGATCAAATTCCGCATCCAGTCCATAAGTAATAAATATTATTTCTAAATAAATGAATAAATGAGAAATGCATGAATGAATTAAAAAAGTGATCCCGAACTAATTAATAGATTTCAGTAGAATTTCATCCTCAGCTTTCAAATGGAAAATTAAAATAAAATAAACTTATTTACTTGCGCACGTTTTGAAATATTTTCCCAATCCACCATAAAAGTTGAAAATCAAATACAAGCCAATATTCAAGCGCTAACAGCATAAGCACGAAAACTAAAACCTTTCCAAGCCAAAAATCTTCGTAAATTTTACAGTTTTTGTACTTTTTGAGCGCATGCACTTTCCGTTTCTGTACTCGTTAGGTTGAAAAAATATTATTCATTTCTTTGTGTTTTGATTTTCACGTTTTGTATTTTCGTTACAGCACTAAAGAAGGAATGAGAACATATTTCGAAAGGTTTCCAAGTATATATAAAAATATATGTGTAGATATTCACTTTATCTCTACTTTTCCTGTCCGTAATAAGAAATAAACATTATGGCAAAATTCGTTCGCAATTTAAACACGTTTACTCTATCGCTGGTACTCCTTTTTCAAAACGAAAAGTAAACTGTACGGCAAAATTTGATGCGGGTTAGAATGTTTCTTTCATCTCTAGCTCTTATCACAATAAAAAGTCAACAGTACGGCGAATTAGTTTACTGGTAACTACCTTTATATTGCCTCTACTTCTCTTTTCTAAATTAATAAGCAAATGGTAAGACAAAATTCGTTTGCGAGTTGACATGTTTCTTTCATCTTCTGCTCTTTTTAAAACATAAGAAGTGAAAAGTGCGACAAAATTAACCACGCCTTCTTTACTAAGCAACGCTTCGGCGTGTGCACTCAAGCATTACTCATACATGACTTCTTGACACGGTAAATCATAATACATAGGGCTCGCTCATACGTCAGGTGTGACGTCACTGAGCGAGCGTGGCGTCTGTCTCGTGACGTAGCGTCGCTTCTGAGACGTAAATAAGTGGCAGGCTTAAGTGGCGTCCATTAGAACCAAAGATAGAAAGAAAAAGGAAACGCTGCTTGTTGCTAAAAATGTCGATGCTTGGAATGTATAACAACCAATTGGATTTCGAATGATTTCAATGTTTTTTACATAGAGGTCTTGAACTGATAGACAAATCATAAGTCAAGAATTGGCGAAATAAAAAAAAATAAAAAACTTTAGTTCCAAAAAAGTTTACACATGAAATACATTGTTATGAATTGGATTTCACACATTTTTCAACATAAATGCCCTCAATTGGTAGAAAATCCATGAGAAGTGAAGAAGTGTCGAGAGGAAAAAGAAAATAGTTTATTTACCAAAAAGTTGATGTAGGAAATGCATTATTAGGAATAGAATTTTACCTATTTCTTAACAAAACGGTTTTATTTTCATTTGCAAATCATAAAAAGTCAACAAAATTAATGTCGTTGACTTAATGGTCTGTTACTTAACAAAACACCATTCTATTTCAACAAAAGAAAGCCCTACCCATTCTTCAGCTTGCAAGGCCTCGTACGTGAAATAATTACTAAAGTTTATTTCTCCATATGTTTCTCAATGTTTTTCAGTGAACGCTCTTTGGTAAACTTCAGAATGGGAAGTACAATTAGTTCAAGTTAGTTCAACATTCACAAATTTTACCAAGAGATACGAGGCCAACCAAATCAAAATATTGACTTAGGCCTATGCACCACGCTGTTTGTTTATTATTCATAGAAAAAAGTGCCTCGTGCGAATAATATTTTTCGTAAATCACGGTTGTTATCAGTGCAGATACATTTGTTTGATATATTTATCTGAAGAATTAATTGCAAGAAAACTAGTAATGAATGAACAACAAGTTTATTGTGTATAGTTCAGCACTAACAATTATTCTTTTATTTCGATTTTGTTCGCAGTTGAAAGGCACATTGAAAATATATAATACTTCATATTTATGAACTTTCCAGAAGAAAATTTTTCCTCTTCCAATCTTAATGGTGAAAAGAAAAGGTTTATTATGTCATTCGAACGTTCGGAAAAATTTCTCGTAGCCAAGTGCATGTGTTTGATTGCAAATAATTTCTTTGGATTCAACGCGAATAAATCCTCAAAATATTTTCAAGAATGAATCTATATGATACATAGCGATGAATTTCTAAGAATGAAAGTGCATAAATTCTCTAAATTAATCATAAATCAATGCTCAAATTGATTAAAGAACATATCACAAAATTGGACGCAAATAAATTTTCAAGATTGATCATGAATGAATCCTAACAATCGATAGATGATTCATTAGGATTGAACTCAAATAAATTCTCACGATTGAGTGCAAATAAAGTCTCAAGATTGCACTATAATAAAACATGAACATAAACAAAACTGGAACGGGTCATTCAAACTTTTCCAGTAAGCCTGACAACTAATGAAAACTATTCTGGAAATAATTTGATCACCACCTTCGAACGCACGCTTTTGATCCCAGGTTCGAATATATGAATTCTATTAAGCACAAATGCTTTAAATGTAAGCATTTATAGCGTTCATACGTTCATTTATAAATATATATCGCATAGTCGATTATATAAAAATCACAACATATCGTTTAGCGGAAAAACGATAACATTCAACACGACCTAAAAAAAGACTATCTTCAAAAACTAAAGCGATAAAACGCAACATGACCTTGAAATAACCAGATAATTTTAATAAAAATAAAACCTTTAATATTATTTAATTGTGAGGCATTTCATATTAACTCACTGTAAGGCATTTAATATTGATTCATCGTGAGGCACTTAAAATTTATCCATTAAGAGGCATTTAATAATGCCTCACATTTAATAATTCACAGCGAGACACTTAATATTGATTCCTTGCGAGGCATTTAATATTGATTCACTAAGGCGCTTAATAAAGAAGTGTTACCGATATTGTTCTAAATGTTTACAAATAAAGTGCTATCGATATTATTCCCAAGGTCTTGACTTGTATGCTCCAAAAAGAAAAGCCGAATTCGCCTGCAAAACATGAGATGATGCAACTGAATTTGTTCCTTTGGAGGCTGTTTATGAGCCCCAGTTGATTTCCTTCCTTTCGCAGGAAATGACATTGTGTCGTCCAAATAAGCGGCGCTGGAAGGAAAGGCGTGAGCTCAGTAACCTTGTTTAAGGAGAACTTACAGCCAAACACACGTCAATGAAGAAAGTTTTTCTGAAGCAATTAGGCGACTGAATGCAGAGTGTAGGTATCATGTGAGCTTAGTAACTTTGTTAGGGAGAACTTGGCGCCAGTGTGCCGACGAAAAAGTTGTTTCTGAACCAATGAAGCGACTGAATTCATAGTATTGTCATCATTTCACTCTATTATCATAGGAAAGTTATAACTACGATACAGCAATGCTTATTATCGTTCAAAGTTTGAACTTGTGTGTCACGGAAGAAGATTTCAATTGCGCTTAAATCGCTCAGGTTTCATACTAAATTCTCTAGGAATAATTTGAAATTCACATTTTGAACTTCTTTTAGAAACTTTTCAACAAAGTTTCCGCTTGTGAACAGCACTTTATACTTATTAAACTATGAGCACTCTGTTTTTTCAAGACTCAAATGAAATGTCAAACGTCCTTGATTAATCAATTAGTTAATAAAATAGGATTCAGCCGTAAATCCCGAATGATAATACAAACGCGAAAACAATTCGTGAATCAGACCTATTCATACGATGTCTATATCCTAGAGTGTCAAGGAAAGCCTTCTCGTCATGTCCCCCACCGAATTAAAGCTTGCCCTTATGCCTTATGCTCTCGAAATCAAAGCTTACTCCCGCACCTTATGGTCTTGAAATCAAGGCTTGCCCTTATGCCTTATGCTCACAATATCAAGGATTACCCTTGCCCGTTTAACTCACTAAATATAGAAAGGGTGACCGATGTTTTTCTTGCGGTTAATAAATAAAGAGTTCCCGATGCTATTCTTGAGATTGACCTTTACCACGCATTGGGCAAAGTGAAGGTAAACAGCATTCTTCCTTACGATATACGGCGCATCCACCGATGTCTCCAAGTCACTTACATCTTTTATGAGAGGTTTCGAGGACAGCCATAATCGTAAATGCGCTAAATGCAGTTACAGGGCGCTGCGTCTGACACCCGTGTGCCATTCCTTTTTTGCTCGGGCGTATGTATCTCCACCCTTTCCTTTTCTTTCCTTCGGGTCTTATAATGTAATACTAATCTCTTACGCCGCGCTACGCACTCCGTATAATTTAGTAAGTTGTTATGACAAACCACAGGGGAAACTTTTCTTACAGATTAATCTATAATATTTCTTCGCTTATCTCAACAAGTAATCGGACCTATGTTGTGTATTAATCCCTAAAATTCCTTATAAAATCATATTAGCCCATCTAGGTAACGAATTAACTTTTAATCCATTAAATTTTAAAGCTTATTCCATCAACCCATACAAGAAAATAAATTTACAGAATTGCGAAAGCGTTTCTCATTTAAATCTTGTGCACAGGACGTTTTAGGTAAGATTAGCTGTTGGTCTAAGCCTCCTTAACCGTGACAAAGGCATTACAAACAAAGGAAGGTGAAAAGCACCATTAAGTATGGAATTAAAGGGAAAGAAAAATCTACGCACGAGGTGCATAGAAACAGTTAATTGAGAAAGAAGTTCTTGAAACGAGAGAAAAGTCGAAGAAGAAAGCAGTAGGAGCAGAAAAACAGTAAAGCAGTGAACCGAAAAACGGTATTCCTTAACATAACAAAAAACATTCCATTTCAACAAAAAGAAGGCCTACCTAACCCTCAGCTCGTAACCTCACATTGACGTCTTAAGCCGTCTGTATCCGTCGGCGAGGAAGGCAAGTCAATTTCCTACGCTTGCATCCTTAATAAAGGAAGGACATACCTTCTCGAGTCAGCGTGCAGGTACACGGGTTCGGGCCTGTTTTTTTCTGCACGTCGTTATACTATTTGTTCGTTAGAAAACTCCCATGCAAGTGGTTGTGTGTGTTTTTTTGATTGATTGTTTTGAAATTAAATACTGAGAAATGAGGTTGTGATGAGTTGAAGAATACTGTGTTTGGTGATGACTATAGTGCTTGGTGATGAATTAAGCACTTGATAATGAATACTGCGCATGATAATGAATGCTACACTTGATGATGAATGCTACACTTGATGATGAATACTGCACTTGATGATGAATGCGGCACTTGATGATGAATGCTGCACTTGATGATGAATGCTACACTTGATGATGAATGCTGCACTTGATGATGAAAGCTGCACTTGATGATGAATTCTGCACTTGATGATGAATGCCGCACTTGATGATGAATGCTACACTTGATGATGAATGCTGCACTTGATGATGAATGCCGCACTTGATGATGAATACCGCACTTAAGGATGAATACTGCACTTGATGATGAATGCTACACTTGATGATGAATGCTGCACTTGATGATGAAAGCTGCACTTGATGATGAATTCTGCACTTGATGATGAATGCTGCACTTGATGATGAATGCCGCACTTGATGATGAATACCGCACTTAAGGATGAATACTGCACTTGATGATGAATGCTGCACTTGATGATGAATGCTGCACTTGATGATGAATGCTGCACTTGATGATGAATGCTACACTTGATGATGAATGCTGCACTTGATGATGAAAGCTGCACTTGATGATGAATTCTGCACTTGATGATGAATGCTGCACTTGATGATGAATGCCGCACTTGATGATGAATACCGCACTTAAGGATGAATACTGCACTTGATGATGAATGCTACACTTGATGATGAATACCGCACTTAAGGATGAATACTGCATTTGATGATGAATGCTGCACTTGATTATGAATGCCGCACTTGATGATGAATGCCGCACTTGATGATGAATACCGCACTTAAGGATGAATACTGCATTTGATGATGAATGCTGCACTTGATGATGAATACCGCACTTAAGGATGAATACTGCACTTGTTGATGAATACCGCACTTAAGGATGAATACTGCATTTGATGATGAATGCTGCACTTGATGATGAATACCGCACTTAAGGATGAATACTGCACTTGTTGATGAATACCGCACTTAAGGATGAATACTTCACTTGATGATGAATACTGCACTTGTTGATGAATACCGCACTTAAGGATGAATACTTCACTTGATGATGAATATTGCACTTGATGATGAATACCGCACTTAAGGATGAATACTGCACTTGTTGATGAATACCGCACTTAAGGATGAATACTTCACTTGATGATGAATACTGCACTTGATGATGAATACCGCACTTATAAACGCGTATATGACCTAAAAACCTCTGATGTATCAAATTGTATTCAGAGAGTTTATATTGATGATCTACTACGCATTAAATCTTACTCTGAAATTTTACTCTGACCGAATATAACTCACTGAAATCACTGGGAAAAAGACATTTCCCAAAAAATGATTGTTGAAAATTTGATAATTCACGACAAAAATTCTGCCGAAGACGAACTCGACGTCTTGATCAACGTTAGCAAATTCTCATTCAGAATTTAAATTAAATCGCAACGTTCCCTATAAAGTTTGGTATTAATATTTATTTAGTTTGGTACTAAATTAAAAAGTAACAAAAATGTGCACTTTCACTGAAGTGAAAGCTAATAAACATCTTCAAAATAGCAGCGACTGAAACAAGTCACAAACGCGCATGCACTCGAATTCCATTCTCGTGTTTTTTCATTCGACTACGCGAATCCATTCAAAGCCTTGAGTTCATCAAGATTCCACTTCCAGAACGAAGACTTCGGAAGTTTATTGTGTCTGAAACGCGTAGTGTTTGTTATGCAACGCGAGTGTTCTCAGGTCGTGGAGACGATGTGAAGAAGCCGTAGCTCGGAACCCTGAGCCAGTTGTCAACCGGTCTCTATGAAACTTTTCTCTTAGAGTGAACAAAAGATTGAGGCGATCGAGAGACAGAGAGAGAGAGAGGCAAACTCCAGAGCTGATGCACATTCTATCCGGAACAGTTTTCGGCTGTGCTAAATTTGTATAAAAAAAGACTGCGTGACCGGTAATAAACGTATTTCTTTGAAAAATAACCGCGTTGAGTTTTGCATTGTGCATAAATGGAGTACATTGTCTTCTATTCAGCGAATCAGGAAAAGTCAGTGGTACAAAGGCACTTATGCAATCATTGCTAATGAAATTTTTTTATTTGCTTTACATTTAAAACCTCAAGAGTTATGAAAAAGGTGCATTGAATGAATTTGCATTTCAGTTCCTTCCGTAGATTTCAAACCTTTGTAATTGGTAGAACAATCAGCGCAAAAATAAATTATGATGCAATGATCTGTCATCACAGCCCGGATTGAATAAAGGAACAAAAAATAGGAAGCTGATTATGAAACAGCGTCAATTAACTTTTGGAAATTATCATTATCATTATTTGTTCAACTCGCTTAGAAGATTCGATTAAATGTTAGTTTGACTCTCCCTAAGCGCAACAAGTGTGATCTAAAAAGAGGAAGAATGAAGGCCCCAATTGGTATGGCGTTGAGGGAAGGCGGAATCTATTCACAAATTCTGTTTTCACACAGAATCTCCAGCGCATAGAAACAGTACATTAAGGAAGAAGGTTACGTTGCAAGATAAAAGTCAAAAAAAAAAGAATGAGTTGTAGAAAACAGGAAGCAGTGAATTGAAAAAAGATGGTCCATAACAAAATAAAAAACATTTTATCTAAAATAGGCCTACTGTACTATCAGCTTGGGATCTCACATTTTCCCCTTGAAAATGTTAATTCCCATAGAAACAAAATTCTATTCTTCTTTAGGTTTTACTTTCAAATATATTTTATATTGAACGCAGACAAAAATTTAATTAAAGGTACGAGTGTCTTTAATATACATATAATCTATAGAAATTCATGTACGGTAAGCTTGGTATTTTTGTTGAAGTTTACAATATTGTAATCAAAAACGTTCCAGTGTAGATTGCTCTTATGCTCATGCTAATTTGTGTTTTATCCAGATTTTTCATCAAGAAAAGTATTTTAATTTGCTCACCATACGTCAAGGAAATTCTAATGCATTGTAATCAGCCAGTGGACCACACATTCTAAAATGTATCTGACAGTTGCCGATTACATGCCACTGATATATTTTCCATAACAACATCTCTTTAATTTGGCGCTGATATAGTTTCTCTGCAATTCGAGGGCTTATTAAGCACAAGATAACGAATTCCAAGTTTGATAGATGATAAAATAACTGTAATTAAAAGCATCATACGTCCAGATGCAACATTGTCTAAAAATCTCTTTAATTATTATTACGGAACGTCACTCGCAGCAAAGAAAGTATGGCTTATTACGGCAACCCTTGACCTGCATCTGGGCCAACACTATAACGTTACATGCCACGCAAATGTTAGTTAAGTAGTGTTTGCCTAATGTTACCTGAGTAGCATGACGTAAATCATGGAAAGAATAGCGCATGGGACAACTTTCGTTTGAGTCAACTTTCGTTCAAGTCAACTTTCGTTAAAGTCAACTTTCGTTTAAGTCAACTTTCGTTTAAGTCAACTTTCGTTCAAGTCAACTTTCGTTCGAGGCCAAACCAAATGAGTAATGCAAGAAAAATATCGTTAGGAGATGATATTGTTAAGAAAACATTAGCAACGACTGCCTAAAATTTTACAACATTCTTTGAAATAATTTTGTCTGTATTTTTTTTTGCATAGAAATAACATAAATACTGATAATAGTCTAGTCAATTTTTATATTAATCTATAATGCAAACGGGACGTGTTTCATCTGGTAGCCAATCGTCAAATCACGCATTACATTGTGAAGTAGACTTGTGTTTTGTTAATGCATCACGAGTCGGCAATGAGACACAAACTAAAATATAGAATTTCTCAATATCCTCATAAGGATGAATATTGAATAAACTTGACATGAACATCTACACAATCTAACAGTTCTGCCGGGCATCTATGATTTTAGCCGCCCAAGAATAGTTTCTGCTCCGAGCGGCCAGAATCATAGACGTTCCGGCTTAGAAGTTAAACTGGGAATGCATGGAAAATGTGGCATTCTTGACCCCTGCACAGCTTTTCCCTGACCCGCCTTTAAACTTGCATCTATCTTATGATTTTCCCTATCAGACCTATGAAAATACAAACATTTCTAAGCATGTCATCTAATGAATAAGTGACAAAACTCTTTGTGATAAGCACTTTCATTCCTTTCAATCACATGATACGCTAAGAATACCTGGTAAGAAAATACAAACATTTTTAAACATGCAATCTTACACATTCGGTGACACAACCCTTCTCAATACTCACTTTCATTCCCTTCAACAACAGAATACGGAAGACGAAAACCATACGTAAGCGTATCATTCACCAAATTCCCTCCCACAGTCATCAATTCTTTTGATTTCGTGTGAGAACTTCCCCTCACCTGAAGAGTTGCCACAGCAATGCAGGCTGCCTAAAGAGGACCGTCATATCGAGTATGCAAGCGCTGTAGACCTCGTTTTTAACCCCACCGTTTTACTTTCAAAAATAATTCCTAATACTACAAGTCCCTGAGCTCGTATTTCAATGTCAGTGTGCATTAATAAAAGTGTTTTCAACAATGCATCGTCACTAAAATTAAGTCTTCTTTTAAAATTGTACTTGCATATATTAACAAACCTAGATAATGCAACAAAATGAATACATTACACTCAATCATTTGTTTCGACTAGTAACATGGGTTTTAGGATGCCTATGTGTCTGTATTAACTAAGGATCCTTAATTACTCTAAGATATTTTGAAAAGCAATGATATTTTTTGTATCATCTCTATATGAAATATACTGCTTTTCCTTTTTTCGTAGTACTTCTGGCGCCATTTGATTTTACCGTCAACAACAACTATTATAATCGTTATGTATCGTACAAATGATTTGTCAGATTTTAACCTGATGGGACACAGTTCATGAGTTGTTGAAATTTAAGCGCATTGAATAGATGAAGTTCTCCTACTAGCTCTTCTATTAGTTTTCAATGATCACCAGAGAAGCTGTTTCACTGTCGGGAATAAATTGCATCTGGGGATTCAAAACTGCCAAGTTTCAGAATCTGTAACTTCCGTTTTTCGAGTTCTATTTTACACAAGGTGTCCACAAAAATGCATTCACTGATCGAAATATAGCACCGGAAATCAATCAGAACTAAACTGTAGTACAGTTCCGGTATCGTATATGCATACATCGGTCAGTGGATACATTTTTTGTGGACACCCTCTATTGTATTTGAAACCCTCGTTTGTAATTGTTCTATGGAACCCGAAAGCTTCGTATATCACGCTTGGTTCGAAAACCAATACAACTGCATCACGAGCTTTATTCTAGCATGTGGAACCATCTTGCTTACGCTTTCTTCCAGAGCTTTCAACTGCCGATGCATTTCCTGGCTGGTCCATGATCTGAAAACCTCTTTGTGTGTGCTTGAATACGGCGCACTACCTGGATCATCGCAAATACATTTTTGTTGTTGTGAATAAGATTTCAGAATTTACGTTGATTGCCTGCAGCGGTTACAATATTTGAGATATCCGTGAAAAGCATTAGTTAATCTAAGCATAAATGATACTTGTTATTAAATGGATAATAAAGATACATTATGATAATATTGATCCAAATGTATAGATATTATTTCTTTGGGTCAACTTCAAAACTTTGGTTAGTTTTGGACCTTATTTCATCTATACGGGTACAAATAATTAGAACTCAGCATAGAGTGATAAATGTGTTTCCTCAGAGAGGATGGATAAAAGCACCATTTAATATGGAGTTGAGGGAACGGAGAATATATGCATATAAGGTGTGTTCTCACACAAGGCCCCCTGCGCTTAGAAAAAGCAAGTTATTAAACAAGAAAAGTAGAAAATAGCAATAGGTGCTGTAACTTAATACAGCAGTGAACCGGAAAAAAGGGTAGGTAGCAAATATTTTTTTTAAACTTCCTCTACGGGACCTCCCGAATTCCCCCAAATAGCAATAAAGCCCATAGAAGGAATAGTTATGCCCCCATCAGTGATTGCGCCATCAAAACTAAATTAAAATACTTTGCCAAAGAAAATGTTCATCGTTGTCTTCAGAATCAAATCGAAAGATATCAGGGGTCTTTGCATCATTATGTACTGAGAATTTTTTTTCATTTATGGTTATTAATCTTCGCTTGGACTTTTGTTCATTTCAAGTTATTCCGATGCAAACATAATAAACTCGTTCGCTCAGCTTACGATTACATACAAACGAAACACATACAAACTGGTACATTAGGTATATTAAATGTGGAATAGTTATACGAAAATAGTGGGTAATAATCTTTTGTCAGTCGTAAAAAATTGGTATTAAATTCAGTTTATATCATGTAAAAAATATTATTCATTAAGGTTTCAGAATGCATCAAAGGAATTTATAAAGATTCATAAAAAATAAGTTAACTAATCACCATTTAATCTAATATCACTATTTAATCATAAGCGCGTCCTATGAACATCATCATATTATAGAAAATAGTGAATCCATGCCGTTAAAAAATAACGGCCATATTTTTAAGTTCGAGCTACATTTCATTTTTAGAAACAGTAAGTGATTACAGGACACATACCTCGATTCACGTATGCTCACGTACCTGCCACAGTTGAGGAAACAAGGTAGGGTCATACAATATTTGTTGCCGTCGACTGTGTGGGTTTGCTGACGTCACGGCAACGATCCAATAGCAGCGCTCATAGGGCATCTGGTAGCACTGCTACCCCTAAATCCGTCTCCACTATTGGCCTAACGTCACGGCGTTTTGGTGGCAACATTTAATTTGTTTGAAAAAAGCCTTTCTATTGGCTAGCCGACCAAGAAGAAGTGGATTTTTCTCAATTGAAATGACCCTACCTTGTTTCCTCTACCGTGGTACCCGCGCACGGCTACAAAGTAGTTCAATTCTGTATCGGTGCTACGCACTTAATTTAACATAATGACCAAAATGTGAGGAACGAATAGCTTTGTTCATAATATAGCTATTCATTTTAACCTTGCAAAAATCATAAATCAATGACTTTTCATAGAATTCATATTCATTTTGAAAAGCAGATATTATGAGCCAATGAGACAAAGCTATCCAAAATATTTCCCCTCGCTGATACTATGCACTCATGACCGAAAATTTAAGAAATTCATTCAATGATTCAAGTACAATGGGTATGAAAATGGAAGACCATAAGTCAATTCGACAAGTTAATATATTTCGCTGAGATGTTCAAGACATAACGTTTAGGTATACCAAGGGAATGGCAAGCACGAGCAATTACCGAGAGCCATTTAGCGATGTAATTTATGCCTATTTCATATTACCCTGTAACAGATAAAAATGAATCTGTGACCATCTACTTCGCACAAACTGATGTGTGTCATTTCAACGATCGCATATGCATCGTGTAGCAAGTTTGTTCCTATTTTGAAAACAGAATCCTTTTACTGTGGTAAATGTAACGAAAAATACTTCTGCTAGATTTATTATTGCAAAATTAAACTTCTTTATTATTTTCAAGCTGAAATTGAATAGTACTTTCGATCATTTAATGATTAAGATTCTAACGAGATCTTGGAATGAGTGAGAATGTTCATAGGTGAATAAAAATATACTAAGCCCCCCTCAAAATTGGTTTTCTCACAAGAAAATTTCATCAGCGAAGAAAACTTTCTTCGTGACGTGTTTGATGAGTAACTTTTTTAAAAAGCTTGCTCATGGAAATGATTAGATCTCGATGAAAAAAATTCAAGAATTATACATCATTGCTAGAATAAATGGTCAATATTGAATATAATGTTGTCAACGAATTTCATAATTTCGTAGGTATAGATAGGTAATATAGTCGATTTTAAGACGTTTTACATGAATGACAATGTGCCCGGAAATGCTTATTTTTGGAGATATTTAACTTTGAAGTTATAGGAACGTCGTTTATTAAATTGAACAAACGGAGAGGTAAATAAGCAGAAATCCGGTTCTGACGTAACGATAGGTAAGGTTAGGTTTGGTAAAGTTAATTTAGTTAAGTATCCTAACCTAAGTAAGCCTAAAATATCTTAATTCAACTCAACCATACCGAGGCCGATGACTCCCGCCAAAAAACTTGGCGTGGTCCGCGTCCGCAAAACGCCGGAAGAGCCATATCGAAACTGCCGTTAATGCTATTCTTACCTGGCGTTATTTATCCTATATCTCCTAAACTAAGCATTTCCGGGCACATTGTTTTTCGTGTAAAACGTCTTAAAATCGACTATATTACCTATCTATACCAACGAAATTATGAAATTCGTTGACAACATTATATTCAATATTGACCGAATAAATTACCTCATTTGTACTACTTAGTAAATTTACTTTATGAATAATATCATAACGGGCTGAAATTTGATGACTAAGAATGCAGGAGCAAAAACAGACATCGTTTAGTGCACGAATGTAGAGCGCAGCGATACCTGGACAGGTTTATGGTTCGTCGTGCGTGCGTTGAATTCTTTATTTTATAGCATTTTAGAAACTTTTAATTCGGTAAAGTTGAATGTAAGCTTTCTATGGGAATTTAAATTGTTCAATAGGTGTTTTATGATTGTTCAAAGTTTTTATTTGAGAGTATTGAGAGCGTGAACAAATAGTTGTGTATTTTTTATATCTAAACTAAGATTTGTGTTAAATATATTCATTAAAATGCTCAGAAATGATAATGGAAACCCTTTACGGGATAATTATATTAGTTCAGAGTATATAAATATTATTTATCATGCGAAATCATTGGAAAATTTGTTTAAAATTTGAAAAAATTAACAAATTGTGTGTGCTTACGAATAATGCAACTCTGGATGCATACATTTATGCGCATACCAATCAGTGGCATTTTTTTTAATCTATCACAATTTGAAGTACATCTTTGTCCTTTCGATATTATAATTATTAATAAATACTTTATCACATATCAAGTTTTATGTAATTTTACACAGTACATGCCATTCAAAACCTTTACGACTAGCCTTGTATAATTATTAATGTTCACTCAAGACCCAGGTTCTATTTTCATTTCTAGACATATTCATTCACTTTATCCATGAACCGTACCCATGAAGAATCCCCGATAAAAATATACCTCATCAGATGTGGTACAATTTCATTATTAGTGGGATTTTAACTCAACTTAAAGTAGCAATGGTACGATTTTAAGCACAACTTTTTTAGCCCTGATATAATTTTTGACGCAACTTTTGTAGCACAGATAAGATTTTAAGCGCAACTTTTGTAGCACAGATAAGATTTTAAGCGCAACTTTTGTAGCACTGATACTGTTTTAAGCGCAACTTTTGTAGCACCGATGCGATTTTTAGCGTAACTTTTGTAGCACTGATAAGATTTTAAGCGCAACTTTTGTAGCCTGATACAATTTTTAACGCAACTTTTGTAGCACTGATAAGATTTTAAGCGCAACTTTTGTAGCACTGATACTGTTTTAAGCGCAACTTTTGTAGCACCGATGCGATTTTTAGCGTAACTTTTGTAGCACCGATGCGATTTTAATTCCATCACGTTCAAGCTCGTTTTTTACCCGGGAATCCCTTCAGCAACTCACAACAGCGGCCGCGACCGCAGTTATTTTTTTCGAGCGTGCGAGGTAAGTCGTTGCTTAATTGAGGTATGAAGTAATGCAGATCGAAGGCCTCCAAAGTCGACACGCGATCTAGTTTTATAGTTTGATTGGAACGTCATTAAATGCTGTAGGTTGTTGCGAAAAGTAAGCTTGAGATGAGAGAAATTATTGGTGAAATCGTAACAATCAAGATGGCAAAGGAAGCATAGCTGTAAGCCAAGAAAAAATGCTCGTGACATCGATCAACTTTTACCATTTCCCATCGATTTTCCATGCATGGTAAGCAGCATCAGGGTGCAAATGATGCACATATGAAAGCGAAATACATGCAACATCGATAATTTTTTAGCAAATTGCAAGCAACAATATGGAGCAAAATAATACACATATGAAAGTGAAACACATAGAGTAACGCTAAATTTTTTCGTGAATGGCAATCAACCATTAGAAGAAACCGTAGCGCATTTGAATGTGAAACACACGCAGCATCGATTAAAAATTTGCTCAACGGCAACTAACGAGAAAAATCAAAATGATACACATATGAAAATGAAACGCATGCAACATAGATGCATTTTACGTGAATGTTAATCAACGATAAGAATCAAAATGATATACGTGAAAGTGAAAAACATGCAACATCGATCCATTATTTGCGGTATTTTACGCAACTCTAGGGTGCAAAATAACGCGCATATGAAGGAGAAACAAGAACCCGTGAGATACTCATCAGTAAATAACGAGCGCTGGAAATGATAATGACGCTCACGAAGGCCTTCACCTGCGCGATTAAAGCGCAGCGCGAGCAGTTACGTCACGACCGAGATAGACAGAGAGAGCTCCTTAGAATTTCTACACGATGCAGAGCACTGGATCGCTGTTTCATAACGCCTTATTCAAGAAAAAACAGTTGTATACGCACGGCAATACTTGTTACGTATGATGAGTCATATATTTTAGAACAATGGGTTCGTTTTAGAATAATGGGTTCTGTGGCTCGAGTGTGTTTTGATGTCATCGTGTAAGAAATCAGCGTAAAATGAGTGCAGATATTTAAAAATTCGGATGAAAACATTGAGAAAACAGTTAAAATTAGCATGAAATATAAAGAAAAGTTGACAATTGGAGTTTCACATTTGAAGGATTAAAACACTTGGAATGAGGAGCAAAGCGAATAAAAATCAAGAAGTTAATTAAACAGGGATCAAATATGAATAGGAAACGAAAATTTGAACGAAAAGAAAAATATTCAATTCGGGGTACATCTTTAAAAAAGATGGGGAAACGTTGAAAATAGCATAACATGTTAAATAAGAGAAAAGTGTCGAAGAAGGAGCAAAACGTTCGATGTTTACAACGGGCAATGAAAAAATAAAAGATGGACCCTAAATACGCGCAACCTTTATTTGTCATTTGATTGACGTATTTTATGGCACTCGGCATGCTTCGAGAACTGCAAATTTGAACAGGTTTTAACACTCCAAATCTTGGACAGAGGTAATGATGGATTCCCTAGTGCATATATACACGAGAACCCAGTTCAACTTTTTCGCCGGAGCATGCATGTTTTTCGCTGCCTAAGCGATTGAATTACTTGGGCGGCAAAAAACAAGCATGCAGGCGGTGAAAAAGTTGGAATGTGAGGTGACAGCATTGTACAGGATTCAAATAAGACACATGACTATCTATGAATACGTAATATTGTTCCCTGTAGTAATCTATTCATAAAGCTCTATTAAGATTACAATTGACCTAAATCATGTTTAGAGGAATTGATTCTGATTCCGACAGATCTGCATTCTCCGTTCGTCTAGAATGCAGAGAACAAACGAAATTGATTTTGTTTGTGTCAGTGAAATAAAATGGTACTAGATCTTCTGCTTTAACTGAGGTCAGGTTTCCTTCAGAGAAAAATGGACTATGAAAATCAAAACTAAAAACCAATACAGCGATAAAGTTTAAAAAAAGAATTTGAATTAGACAAGTGAGTTTTAGCCTCCCTAACCACAACATAAGGGTTACAAAGAAAGAAAAGAGAAAAGAACCATTTAGTGTATGGAGTTCAGGAAATGGGGAATCTACGCACAAAGTATATTCATGCTATAGATCCTTTGCGCGTAAAAACAGAGTTCGGAATGAAGCAAGTGAAACAAGACAAAATTTGAAAAAGAAGGTAATAGAAGTCTGAAATATTATTATACAGTGAATCGAAAGAAAATAGTCCGTCACAAAGCAAAAAACCTACTTTTTCCAAGAAAAGGAAGGCTTACCGAATTTTCAGCTCCGGACCTCACATTTTCCTCCTAGGAGCATTAACTCAATTTTATTCCGATTCATAATCACATTCCAAAATCCTCCTTCATTTCACATTGAAGATGAAGTCGAATACACAACTAATGAAATTGCCTTGAAAATCGAATTGAGTTTTAAGGAGACGCAAAGGTCGAATAGACAGGATTTTTTGCTGGAGTCCGCCCGGGGACCAACTTTTTCTTGGTTCGACCACTAAGTCAAACAGGTTTTGTGGGACGCACGTATTTCAGAAAAAAATCTGTTGCAACCTTGCTTGGGTGGCAAAGAATATAGTTTTTTGGTGCCTCAAGGTACAACTCGTTCTTGAAATCGACATGCGATCATGAACATATGGTCGACGATCTCTCATGTTACATAAGCCGTACTTGTTCAAAAACCAACTCGAAGTACTCATGTTAAAATAGATTTTTGTCACAGATTTTATCCATCAAACAGTTGGTGTCATTTTTAATTTGTGTCACTTCTGCCCAGTGTGCTTAATGAATGTTGTAGTTGAAAGTTAAATTTTTCATAATCTTATTACCGAGGACAAGACAGGCAGACCAAAGCTTGCAAGCTAACACGGGGGCCAAAGATTTACAAAAATGAAGAAGCTAAAAAATTGCATCGCCAGCGGGAATCCTCAAGTTTACGGATTTTCCTTGACTTCCATAGTGATTATCGAAGGTATCTACAAAATTACGTAATTACCTATTCCTGGTATTTGCTTTACGTGCTGATGTTTTGGTTTGGAGTATTGAGAGCATGATAATGGTTGGCTTGCATTTTTGTAAATGGCAGAATTATTTCTGATGTACTCTGAAAGTAACATAGTTACAACTCATTTGGATATAGGGCAGAACAGTTATATTGTAGTTTAGGGTGCAATTAATTCTGTTGTTCGTTGAATGTGGCATAACTCATGTCGATATACACTCAATGTGATATAATTACCGCTGATCCAGAGTTGGTGAAGAGTAGTAATTATATCGTTTTTTATGCATCGTTTTCTATGCTACATTCATTGCTGAATTATAATGAACGTGGTACAATTATTACTGATTTACGGTAACATTATTGACGACTTTGATGATGAAAGAATGAAAGCTGATTCACCTAAATTTGACACTTTCCTTTTTGGCGATTGAGTTAATTTGGATTAAATTAACATTGAGCTGAGAGCAGTTTTCAAAAGAGCCTAGTTCCGTCATAACTTTCAAGTTATCACTCTTTAAACCACTCAGAGACTGAATCTAACGCCGTTTCTTACTGAAAACAAAGTTGCCTTAAATATGACAAAAAAATTTTGAAACTGTATTTACTGCAATCTAAGGGTAAAGATAGTGCGTCGCAAATCATTATTATTTTTTAAATCGTTCAATTTTCTGTTACAGTACACATTTAAGAGTATTTAAAGGATAAATGCAATGTCGTGCTCACAGCAGTTGCATGCAGTGCAATTAAATTAAAATCATCTTCACACTGTTTGACGGTGGTGAGTCAAGTTGAATTGAGCTCTTATTTATTGCATTTATCTGAGATCTCACATGCCTCCACACATGGATGTAAAAATCTATAATAAACATTTTTATGCAAATCATGTTTGCGATAACTCAACGGCTCAAAAATTCCTGTACACGTTTCAACTAAATTTTTATTGAAATTTCACGGCGCGGATAACTGATTTATCTCGTAAAGCTGCATTACATTCCTAGCAAAGGGCAACATCCATTATGGTTCCAATTCTCTAGTCTGATGTTTTTCGGTAATTAAGTTTTCCTGTCTGCAAGCTTCTCGATAATTTGACCTATTTCACTTCCGAAAATAATTGAAAATCTATGACAGCTTGCAACTCCATCTAGCAGCTATAGGATTCACCCTAAATCAAAGCATCGACCAGAGTCTTCCTCTGAATTACTTCTTATAAGGGAAGGTTTTAACATTATGACCGCGGCGAGAGCCGCCGGTGTACACGGAGTGGATTTTCATGTTGCCGCCGACCGAAATCAAAAACTCAATTTTCATAAACACTTGATTAAAGTTATATGGGGGTACGATCGACGTAATGTTTGCTATTTTCAAAATTGCTTTCTACCATTGCCTTTAAATTTGAACTGAATTTTGAACATCAGTTTAACTCATTGCGGTCAACATGTTAGAGAAGAAACTGCTCCGTCGAGCGTAGAGCGGCAACACAAAACCCATCAACATCACGGCTGTAGCGCAACTACGCTGGAAGTATAGCGTGAATAAAGCTACTCAGAGCTGCTTTTAAGTGCCGTATGGGATAGCCACTACGTGTGGTGTGTGGAAACGTCATGTGACGAAAACGTGATAGCGTTCTACATAGAATGAGGTGGAACAGAGTGACGTTGTTGAAACGATATCGAGTACGGTTTTAAAGTCTAGCTCAGCGAAGTGTGGAAAAATGCAGTATCGATATTGGGTAATGTCTGAATTGATTTAGTGGAAACTAATTCCGAGTTTTGAACATTGCAACTACTGGAGGTATATCTTAAGATTATTTTTCTCTGAGTACATCGACCCAATATCTTTAATAAAATTACAAAAAAATATACCCGGAATTTCAAGGACTAGACTGCTGTAAGACACTGGACGATCGCGTGTTGTATGTGGAAGAAATATCGAAGAATTACTGAAGCTTTGAGGCAATGCGAGCTGGTGGAGAACAACTGACGTAAAATTAGGGCGAAGTAATAAATGGTGACCACAAAATGAAATAATAAAATTCGTACTTACCCCTAGAAACAAGTTTGGTTGAGCTATTTCGTGTCTCACCTGAAAAAGAAAAACGCGGGTTTTAGTAAATCATTCTCACACCGAGTCAGGCAGAATGTCTATGCAATAAAAATGAAATGTACTAAATAACACTGTAATATGATAAAGCTGGAACTTTGTTAAATATTTGTTGAAAAGATTTCCTACAGTACAACGAAACGTCGTATGAAACGTTTTATAATCACCAAGAAGAAGTTCAATGTTATTAAACTACAATTAACGGAAACAATATGCTGAGAAAGGTTTGTTTTTTGCACACTCAAAGTTATAACCGTCCCTAAATTTTTATACTACTTCTCGCTAAATACGAAAAGATAGTGATAACACATGCTTTATAATCAACAGAATAATTGCTGAAATCATTATGTCGCGTTGTGCAATTTGCATTCATGTCATCATGATATCATCTTAATAGGGAGGAATATCAGCGCACCACAAGAAGATCAAGTTTCTATGAATTAGAAACACGATTGATGCCGCGCAAAGATGTAAAGTTACGTAGTTTTATGGATTGATGGGGCCAGAAAAACATTTTAAAATGCGTCTATGACGCTAATCATCACTAATGATTTAGGTATTTAAAAAAAATTACCCAACAGAATTTCAGTAGATCTAATTATTTCATCACTAATTGAAAGGTCAGATTAAAATTCTGTTGGGAAATAATAAATGTTAAATGATAAAAACGATATCTACGTCGTTATCTAATGTCTAACGATATCTAGTCGTCTATCCTGCAATTCATGGGAAATACTCAGTGCGATGAGTGTGGAATGTTGAATTATTATTCGTTTGAAATGCATTGCATTAAAATCAGCCAAGAAAGCTACTCGGTGCTTGAAAAAAGTTACGTACATCCCATTAAACAAACCGGATGACGCTGGTAGTCAGCGACTTTAATACCAACGTCAAATATATCCCATTACAGAAACTCTACGACTATGGGATTAAAATTGCTGCTTACTTATCAATGTTCAAGTACGTTATTTATGATATTAAACACGCAGATATTTTTATTGTTTCAACACGGAGAATGAACGTCTAGCGCGTCATCTGCCTCTTATTTTTCAGACCGATATTTAGGACTGAACGATTAACCAACTGGATTATTTTCGGACATATAGGACCGAAAGAATAAGCTTTCATTTTTTTCGGGTATTTAGGACAAAAAAGTTACACACTTTAATTTTTATAAATATTTAGGGTTGAAAAAAAATATTTATTATAGATAATAAATGATAAAAAATAATAATTGTCCCGGATATTCAGGAGGGAAAAAACAACCATCGATATTTTCGGATATTTAGAAACGAAGAAAGAGCACACTCCAATTTTTCGATTGTTTGGGACCGAAGAAATAACAAACTTAAATTTTTCGAATGTTTAGGACCGAAAAAACAACGTCGATATTTTCCAGATATTTGTGGCCAAATAAATAACACACTTCGATTTTTGGAGACGTCAATAGAAGCCGTTCAAAACACGCGGACATTTATTTAATTTTAAAAGTATTGGCCAAGTGGTCACGATTCTGTTCGTGGCATTGAATATGTAATAGAATTGACACTTGAGGATTGTGCAGTCGCGCAAAACGATAAACTTTTTATGATGAAGGCATGAATTGGGTGGTGTGCATAACTGCAATCGGGCTGCTTTATATGGTGACGAATAAAACTGGATCATCAGATCAAACATTTATTGTGGTACCCTGGCTAAAGGGGCTCTGAGGAATCCATCGTATACCTTCACTTAATCCCGAAACTAGAGAATCTCAATTATCAGCTTTGGAAGACCACTCGAGCTATGTATGCGAAAACTGCTCCCAAAAACTTGACTTCGACTTTTCTTATAAGAAAATGAATTATTTTAATGTGGAGAGCACGAAAATATAAATTATAAATATTTTTAAATATGTCGGGCACGAAAATAAGAAATATAAAAAATAAGGCACGAAAAATATAAAAATAAACAGATATCTGATACATTGTGCGCCTACAGCAACTGCATTTTGATAACATTTAAAAAACATTAAATGTCTTAGATTGGGGATAAGGCACGAAAAGCCTAAAATTGAATCAGAGATAAAAGTTCGAATTGATTGCCAACACATAATCTTCTCCTTCGTACAAGCCTTGAACTTTTCAAAGCATTTAAAAAAATGCAGGATACCTATTTGTCATGAGCTAGTTTTTCTACGCGAAAAATATCCCCGTGGTTTGTACAAGAGACGAAGGAGATCAAGAGGCTTTATTTACGTTTTGGTCTGCCTGAATATAAAACAAGTCAGCAGAAGATCATTTGTGAGCCTAACTGATACAATTTTCCCGAAGCTAACAAAGAAAGATTGGGCTGTGATTTTTCCACGCTTCTGCCAGTTTTTGTAGGCAAAAAATGAGGAGACATAATAGTTGCGTAACCTTGGCGTAAAATAACGCGCAAATTTTAGCTCGCGGAACTGTTTACTTATAACGGGATTTTCACTTCAGAGACGCGTTCTTCGAAAACGTATTCTAGTACAACTCTGCGCTAACACTTAACAGTGACCGACATGGCCAATAAGGACAATGTACATGTATTGAATACGAGCTGGATGCTCATAATGTGATCAGTATTGAATGTGATCAGGATGCTCATTGTGTGATCAGTAAGTTTGTAGCATGAGCAGTGTCGACGATAAAGAAGATAATGTTCATAATGTGATCAGAGTCGTTCAAACCATGAGGCTCGTAGTGTGATCACAGTTGACCGTAGAAAAAATCATGCCTGTGGCGCGAACATCATCTATCAGAAAAGAGATTTTCATGGTGTGAGTATCATTGGTAGCGATGGAGATTTTCATAGAGTATCATTGGTAGCGATGGAGATTTTCATAGTGTATCATTGGTAGCGATGAAGATTTTCATAGCGTGATCATCATCAATCACAATAGAGATATTCACAGTGCGAGCATCATCGATCTCAATAGAGATGTATGACTATTATCGATCGCTATGTAAAGACTCTAGAGATACTCATGGCGTGAGCAGTATCGATCATAATGAAGATCAAGTCTTCGAGACGAGCGGCGTAGCACCGAATAAGAGACTCTTCTGAGCCACACATTTTTCCGCCCAGTGGCAGCGTCTGCTTGTTGATGTTGCGCACTGGATCGGAAAAGCATGCGTGCGCGCGCAGACGTAGTGATCTAGACACGCATGTTTACCATTGCAAAACATGAAGCACGCCAACGAGCGCGCAACACGCCACGAAATTATGAAATAAACATGCAACCATGTATGTGTATTGAGACTCCATTGAAAATTTTCATTTTTCTCTCACGTCGCTGCTTTTCTTTCTTAAGTCGGGCTGACATTTCGGCATCTACATTCTCATATCTGCTCTTTTTCACTTGGTAAACTGATACAATCTCTCGTGAAATTTGGTCGTAAAGAAATTTAGTGTAAGTGGATTAGCGCTTTTAGTGTCTACGCTCTGAAATCATGTCTTTTTCATGTCGCCAAATGATACAATCATTAATGAAATTTCGCAGTAAAAAAGTCGCCGTTACCGAATTGCCAAATAAGAATCTATATTCTCAAGTGACGCTCTTTCATATGGAAAAATGATGAGATCTCAAAATGAAATTTAGCTGCAAAGACGAGTAAAAATTGTCAGTTGTTGAGTAACTTAAAGGTGATATTCAAGCAGAAAAATCGTGAAATTGAAGAAATTGAGTGCGGGAGACGGAATAATCTGGTGATCTTGATTTCAGTCAGAGTACGCACATTAGATTTAATGAAATAAAGGAAAAGGCGCCGGAAATTCTTACGTTAAAGAATCCGAGTGAGTTCTGCCTGTCAAACGAAGTGATAAAAAATCTCACGGTATGGAATGGCAGAGCGTATGATGAAATAGAGTAAAAGGCAGTGAAGAAATTATTTCATGCAGGAAACGTTGTAGAATAAATAGAATTACGGCTGTGTGAAGCCGCTACACTGCGCTGTAGAATTACCAAGTTAAAATACAATTCAGCGACAAGCATAACCAAGTGGGAGGCATTTTAAAATATCTAAACCACGGTGACATTAACTCAGGTAACAGCTCAAATTTTGCATTAGTAAAACTTTGCAATAATGTACCATAAATTTTCATGCAAGCTAATACACGTTAATTTCAACTTATGTATATTTTCACATTCCGTCCGAAAATTTCGTATCATGAGCCAGTTATTCAATGAACAATATTGCTCATGAAATTAACTTGTTAACGTTTACCATGCAAATATCGGTTGCAAAAAGCTACTCAGAAGGACTTTTTTAGGAGATACAACCAAGTGAATATTTATCAATGGATGAAAGAAAGCTGAAAAATAATAACAAAAACTTTCGCGCCAGAAAACATGTCACAAACCTAAACCAAACGCTGAAGCAACACACCTCACACAAAAATAAGGGAAAACATTTCTTCTGGGGTTTGTCCATATTTTTGTGCGACTGTAGTGCAAATATACTGTATTTTCTCCTTGCTTTCTGAACCGTTAACTCCGTACAGGAGCTTTCGCACTGGAGGCACCCTCACACAACACACACACACACAACACAGACACACACACACTCACACACACACACACACGAAGAGAAAATCGACAACAGGTGGTGTAAGAGCGCAGCCCCTGCCTTCTCTAACGGCGTGCATCAATGACTAAAACTCGGGCAGTTTTACGTGATTCAGCGAAATTAAAGGAATACGTTAACTCAATATCGTATTTCGAGGTATATTTTGATGAAATTCTGTATTCCTAGGAATATGTGCTGATTAAATATTGTAATTGTAAATATATGCACTGATTAATTGTTGTAATTGCAGGAATATGTTGACTAAATGTTGTAAAAATTGTAGGAATACATAATCACTAAATGTTTTGATTGTAGGGATATATTGAGTAAATGTTGTATGAGCAGGAAAATGTTGATGAAAGGCTGTAATTGTTGAAACATGCTGACCTAATGTTTTAATTGGAGGTATATGTAATAACTAAATGTTGTAATTGCAGGAATATGTAATGAATCAAACCACATCAATTGTTAATTCAATAAAAATGTAAAATAATTTTATATTTTAAATGGGCGATTGTTGCGTAGGATCGAATCGCGTGATAATAAAGTAAATGATCTCCTCGACTTTATTGTTGTTCAAGCGTTTTTAACTTGTTGGCATAGGTTCGCTCCAGTCTTTGCTTGTCCGGAGCTAAGCGAGCATATTTTTCTTGGTAAGTTAATTGCTGATCAGGAAATTCAATTTGTGTCTGCAGTTTTTAGCAATGTCGATTTCCCTGGCCTGTCAAGAGCCGACCTCCTTCCTCGCAGTTTCTGCCTTAATTTGTACAGTTCATTTGAAGCAATATTAGTGCAATAATTTCATAACCGTCTAATCCTATTTGTTGTAGTTACAAAGTTTATGATTTTAATGCCGTTTTAGTTCTGTGAGCGATTCTCTGTGTAAAGTACTTATGTGCGTTCTTGTCTCTGCGCAGGAACAATAATTGGAGCATTTAGTAAACTCGATTGAATCAAACGTTTCACTGATGGCTCCATATGTCTCCAAATGAACCCGTATTTCGATTGCTCAGGGAAATACGTAACAAAAGATTTTAAATTGGAACGACTTCTTCATTTTTGGCTTATTTTGTAATGAAAAACTGGACCCATGGAAATATCACTATTATAAAAGTAGCCTCGTCCGTCCGTCAGTCTGTGTTACCCCCTCTTCTAATCGGTAGCTTTGATGGCAACAAGGACAAAGCTTAAGAAATACAAGAAATTATTCAATCGCATTATTTTCTGTGGCGATTCAATTCCCTTTTACTTGCATTATGGTATCCAGAATACGAAATCGGCCAATTTTTACAAATAAAAATTTTCTTTGGAGCTTTCTCTGTTGAAATTCATCATTTTCCAATGATATTTTTAATTGATAATGCGAATACAAATATTTTAAATTCGTTTTGCCCGTAACCTGGCTACCACTTAGTATAAGTCCCAAGACATTGGAACTTGAGTTATTGTTTTTCGAAATTGTGATTTTCTTGAAAAGCTTCTAAGAGATAATTGACGACATTTCAGAATAAAATTCCGGCAAAAGAGACCACCATGGATAGAAATGTGTCCAACCGAAAAAAGAGAAGTAGCAAGACTTCTACAGCAAGAAAAACGCCGAAGACGATCGGATGAACAACGCGAAATGGCAAGACGAAGCGATGCTGCTGGCCAAGCTAAATTGACCCTGAATGGCGTATAGAAATCCTACGGAATAATGCAGAGCAAAACCGAGTAGCTAGAGAAAGTTTAACACATGGAAGATGTGAGGAAAATCTTCGGCATAACGCTGGAAAACATTGATTGGCAGGAGAGAATTTAATTAACTCAAGAAAGAAGGGATGAAATTCTTCAGACTACTGCCGAACCGCGCGTGTGCACTAGTTGAACTAGTTTTAGCAGCAAAAAGAGTAATGGTGGAGGCTTTTTATCGAAATTTTGGTGCTCACTCTGAAGAAAATTGTTTATTAGTTTTCTAATCCCGTACTTGGTTTCTGTGCGGGACTGGCATGGGTAATTGGGTAGTCAATCAGCCAATCGGCTCGTTTGTATCATTATTTTCTTCGTTATTCTTTACTTTCATACACTTCTCTATCCTACTTTTCTACTACCCTAGTCTTCTACCCTAATCTTCTACCCTAATCTTCTACCCTAATCTTCTACCCTAATCTTCTACCCTTATCTTCTACCCTAATCTTCTACCCTAATCTTCTACCCTAATCTTCTACCCTAATCTTCTACCCTAATCTACTACTCTAATCTACTACTCTAATCTATTACCCAAATTTATAACTCTAATCTAATACTCCAATCTATTACTCTAATCTATTACTCTAATCTACTACTCTAATCTGCTACTCAAATCTACTCTCTAATCTACTAATCTAATCTACTAGTCTAATTATTTATATAATTCTCATGAAAGCTTTATTCAGAAAAATACATTGATATTCGACGAGGTAAAACTGTTCAACTGCTGGAATGAAAATGCTGCTTCAATTGAATTTTTTGCTGGTTGCCATTAAGTTCCATGTGATTGTTTTAGCTCTTTATGCGGGGCTTAATTCTTTCCATAGAATCAAATAATACATTTCAACTGACACAATATTTGTTACGACATATGATTATTCGCACATTCCTAATCACGGGATTGTTCTTTCATTCTTTAAAATTTTTTTCCAATGTATTTGGGGACAGTATTTAGATTTCAGGAAAAAGTCTGAAATTCTTAACACAATGTCATCCTACGCAGCAGAAAAATTGTCCATTTCATTTTAATGCCAATAGTGTTTTCGTTCTTTAAATATTTAATATAATGAAACAGGATAGAGAAAAATATATTTTTGCAGGAAATAAAATGAATCAACTGTAATGAATCAACTTTGTCATATTTCTTCCACAACCAAAAACATAAAATAACAAATACGAAAGGAGCATCAAGTTTTACTAATTTTTCTTGTAATAATGATTTTTATTGAGACAAAAAAAAACATATAAAATCTTTTCATATTAGACAAAATAGCTCTACCAAATATGTCTGGAAAGTATAAATAAATACCCATCATATTTTGGTAATGATATGAGAACAAATTTTAAACAAAAGCTTTGAATACTCGTCTTCAAGCTCGCTTGTTGAAATCATCGCTTATCGGAAGAAGAGAGTAATTTTAGGGCTCATGTGAAGTGCTCCACGGACTAAATACTACGTTCAATTTCTCATCATTAAATCCACGGACTAAATACCAGGCCCAATTCCTCATTGTTAAATAGCTAAGCTTCCGATGTGCTTCTGGCATCGCAATACGAAAGCGAACTTCCATTTAAGGGAAGACACCTCAGTTACACTTCCTGGAAGAAATGTTTTGCGCCGGGTCTGCGGGAGGCCATTTTTTCCCGGGGTTGCGCCTGACATCTATGTCAAGGCCGCCAGTTGCCTCTTGTGGAGGTTGCCAGGTGCACTCTGGAGTTGTGACGCAGCGTCATTTTAAGCAAGTGTAGACTTCTGGAGAAATGTCAGTCAGGAGAGGCGCATCGTGATTTCATCGATGAGTATGGACGAGGAGTGTGAAAGAAGCGTGCTTTTCGATACAAGAATGGTTAAATACGGATTTTTTAATGAAACCGTGGAGCATTGGGGTGTCGAGAATCTGTTCAGAATGACCAAATTCTTGCGAATTTAAAATGAAAATTCTTGTAATCACATTTTTGCGAATTTAAAATGAAAATTCTTGTAATTGCGTAAAAAGTTGTGTCTTGAAATATCTCAGAAAAACCCAGCAGCCAGAGGGGTCGCTTCAACATGAATGTTTATGTCGCTTCAACATGTATGTTTTTTTACGCCTGTATGTTTTCTTTCAACTCGGCAATGTCAGGAGGCTGTGATAAGGTGCGAGAGCCAAACGATGTATGTTTACAGTGTGTCTTGTTTCTGGAGGGGCCTATGTTGTGGTTATGCGAGCGAGCCTTGGGAAACTCGATACGGTCAAAAAAATGCCTACCCAAGCGCGAACAAAGTCGCCTTGTAGTCAAAGATAAATCGACACTCAGACCGAGAGAGTCGGCAAACCAACGGTCGGTTCGAAGGAGCTGAGCGCGAGAAGAAAAATAATGCTAAGAAAGAAATAAAGGCAAGCGGCGGCACTACCAATTAGAAAAGAGGTAGGCGGGCACTCCGAGGTTCCTAAGATTCTCATAGGCCGAAGGTGAGAGTTCTCAACCCTCGAAGAGAATGCGCCAGGGCTCAAGGCGTTGGAGGAACAATGGACAGTTCGACCGGCGTAACCGTAACGTGAGGTGCAACCAAGAAACGCGGGGTGTGTTCACAATAACAAGCGTGCTTAATGCAATAATAAGAAAAGTGGCTATATTGAAAATTATACTAAGTTTCACGCTACAATGTAATCCAGAATTTAACACATTCTCGTTTCACTTGCAGAAATTTTACGTGTTCTCGTCACCACGTTCACAAAGGGGAAATTTATCAAAACATAACCCACCGTGGGAGTTATTGATGGAACATGGAGATGCTGCACTAGAAGGGAGGGTAAGAGATGCATTTAAAAAAAAAAAAAAAAAAGAAAGAGTAAAGATAGTGTTGAGATAAATATTGCGATAATTCATTGTCATTCACACATTGATGCGCTTAAAAAGTAACAAGTTAAATTTTTATCTTTGACAGGCGGGACGGTAATTCAGTCACACACCTGAGGATTGATCAGCTCGAATGAAGGGAATCAACGTGTAAACATGCTGAAACGAAATGAGCAAAATAACGTCCTCACTAGACATTTTCTGAACAGTGTATAAAACAGGCCTTTGAACTGAAGCGAGTAGCGGACGAATTTTGTGGTTGAAGTGACCTTCGCCTACTGGGCTGCTGGGGGGCGCTGAGATATTGTAATCATTATTGTGTTGTGTTTGGATGCATAAGCAATCTGCGGTTAAAGGCTGGCCAGCCAAATTTCTGTGTAATTATGTGCAGTAGGTCATTTGACGTATGCTATTTGCTTTCATTACTTAATTGGAATTGTTCCTAACACCAATCATTGTGTGTGCGCTCATTGATGTTTGTATCACGTATAGCTGGGAATTATAAATGTTAAGCATAATTCACCCTGTGTATCATGCCCCACAATATTAGAAGCAATCCATCGTAATGCAACGGAGGGCGCCCAGAAAATGCGCTGCGTAAGTGGGTCAGCGATCCCCGGTGAGTACCTTTATTTTAGTATATGTGCTGTGATCGCCGATGATAATTCATTTAATTTGTGTTGTGTATATAGCCTGGAGGTGTGCCATTCCTCTATTCCGAGAACCTGATCTTCTTGTTAATGAATTGTTAACAAGGAGGGAAGGGTAACACTTCTCGTGACAGGGGTGTTAATGAAGGTGTCAAAGAAGGATGTTTTTATTTCAAGCGATAGGAATGAACTTGTTACTAAAAAGCATTCATAAAGGAAGTCAAAGAAAGATTTTTCAATCGAAATGATAAATAATGACTTTTCATTGATAATCCTAACTGAAGGATATCAAAGAAGGGCATTTTTTTATTAAAACAAAAAGTAAGCTATTTTAACGAAAATCATCTGTGAGGGGTGTCAAAGAAAGATATTTTCCAATTAAAAAAACATTAACCAAAAAGTTTTTTCATAGTACCATATTTCCATATATTTCGTACACTCTGATAAATCCTCATTCGTCTCCAGGGTGGAGTTACTGAAGCTATTTTTTTTTTTAAACGCGGACGCGAACATTCGCTCGGAGCGTGTAAGACCCGCATAAAAACGTCTGAAGCAGGAAGATAAGATTCTCAATCCTATTTACATACAATTTACGCATTTGACCCACTAGTCCATTTCCTTAAAAACAAAAGTAAAAACCTGCAATGAACAATTACAAAACAAAGAATTTCACTAACAAATTTTAAAATGGAGAGCCATATATCATGTAGTAATCAAACTAGATGCGCATTAATGCAATATTCTTACAGCTGCAAGTTCAACTTCACTATAATTATAACAAATAAATGCTGCTGTCACCTCACACACTAGAAACTAAATTAACATAGATCGTGCGTCTCTCATTTCCATTTTGAACTTGAACTGAAACTTCGATGGACTAAATTCCGCATGCTAAATATCTTTCGCTTCACAACATTAGCATTGTGTGTAAAAATTACCGCTGGAGAATTGAGGAAAAATTTAAAAGGGAAATCTTCCAAAATGTCCTCAGAGTCAGCTTTAGTGTCAGTGGCATTAAAGAACCTCGATTTTTTTCCTATAGATCACGGAGGTGCTTATCAAACAGCCAACTCACAGAGTTCAAGGAAACAAAGCAAATCCTGATGACTTCGCTGCATTATTTTGTAAATCTCTTCTTAACCCAAGAAAGATCATCATGGCACTTTCTCGAGGTTTCGTGAGAGTAGAAATTCCAGGCACCTAGTATTTAAAAGCCAGCGCTCATCAGTTATACTCTCCCGTGGTCGGTTGGGAGGACTTTCCAGCACATGTGTCGTTTCGAGGGCCGTCGAGTGACCTACAAACTCGCATCTAATTCCAGCGACTGGAAGAACGACAAGGAAAGCTTGCATGGGTAACGCAATACGGTCGCCGGGAACGAAATTTGGTGACGGTCAAGCGAGCGAGGAAGCTAATTCGAAGGGAAACTTTATTTTCGCTGTCAGCTTCTTCAGAGGGCAATGTCGCTTCGACGGTCTTTGGAACACGACTTGAACAGAAAAATTTCAGCGTTGATTTCAGTGCTGGGAACTTCATATACAGGAAACGTATGAATGAGAATTTAACATTGCATGACGCCAAAAAACAAAATGTTTGGATTTTCTTATTGTTTTTGTACAATACATGCTTCACGTTTTACAAAGATAGCGCATGATTAGTTATTTTAAACCGAGATGAATGCTCTAAAAATATAAATTAATTTATCATGTTTCTGTAAAATTGACGAACATAAAAAATGACATCAAATAATATTTTAAGGCATTACTGGCATTTAAATCCAGTGATATTAATATTAAAATTTTTAATTTCCTTAGGGCAGAGAAACATTGATGTGAATGAACCTCAGTAGATTTAAAGGCCCTTAATGAAACATCCATTACAGCATTTGGGAAAATATTGAGGTCGATGATTCAAATATTTTCTACAACACTTTTGAGACATTATATTTGAAAAGAATCTTCATCATTGCAGCGGCAATTAACCAGATGTAAACTTAATATTAGAAGAAAGTTAACTCAAAAAAGAAGTCAAATGTAAACTTAATAATAGAAAGAACGGTAAATCAAAAGTGAAGGCGAATGTAAACTTAACATAACAAAAAACGGTAACTCAAAAGTGAAGGCAAATGTAAACTTAACATGAGAAAAAACGGTAAATCAAAAGTGAAGGCGAATGTAAACTTAACATAACAAAAAAAGGTAACTCAAAAGTGAAGGCAAATGTAAACTTAACATAAGAAAAAACGGTAAATCAAATGTGAAGGCAAATGTAAACTTAACATAAGAAAAAACGGTAAATCAAAAGTGAAGGCAAATGTAAACTTAACATAACAAAAAAGGTAAATCAAAAGTGAAGGCAAATGTAAACTTAACATAAGAAAAAACGGTAAATCAAATGTGAAGGCGAATGTAAACTTAACATAACAAAAAAAGGTAAATCAAATGTGAAGGCAAATGTAAACTTAACATAAGAAAAAACGGTAAATCAAAAGTGAAGGCGAATGTAAACTTAACATCAGAAAGAACAGTAGTGAAGGAAATGCCTGGGCACAACACAAACAACAAAGGCTCCAGTAAAAATAATCAAGTGCATTGCCGAGATGATTTCTTTGTGATCAGAGCCACAATGCAGGGCGTTTGGAGAAAGAGTCCGGAGAAAGTTGCTTCTCATCTAGGAAGTTCCATATGGTTGATGCTTTCTCAGATGAGCGCTCGTATCAAAATAAGAAAGCTTTAAGTTCAATAGCCGAGAGGGCAAACATAAAAATACTGCCGTAGATGCAAAAACAATGAAAGCTGAACTACATACAGAAAAATAATATAGTTGTTGAATAGACTCCAGCTGAAAGAAGTTGTATTGTTGAAATGAGGAAACATTTTAATCAAAATTTTAATAAAACTGCGCGAAAATAAAATGAATGTACATGCTTCCTTACTAAACAATTCCCTCCTGCGTCAGACATAAGTTGTTTCCTGAAGTTTATTCCAGTACTCACAATAAAGTACAATTCCCAGGGCAGTGAATGTTGCTCGAATTTCCACAGCGCGTGGGAAGAAAGCAGTTCCTCAAACAGCACACGAAGGCATTTAGAAATCTAGGAAGTCAACAGTAGTCACACACGGTCAGCATCAGTCAAGGAGAACTATGGGATTTTTCGTTTCAAAACAATCTGTGAATTTCCTCAGTTCCTGCAATCTTCAACGAGAAAGAATTTCAGCTTCAGTGTTTGCAACCCTTCTAGAAGTGCCTGTAAATGATTATTGGCGCTCCTACATGATTGGAAGTACCTCTAAATGCTTATTGGTGCTCTTACATGGCTGGAAGTACCTCTAAATGGTTATAAGTGCTCCTTCATGATTGGAAGTACCTCTAAATGATAAGAGGTGCACCTACATGATTGGAAGTACCTCTAAATTGTTATAAGTGCTCCTACATGATTGGAAGTACCTCTAAATGATTAGTGGTGCACCTGTCTGATTAGAAGTACCTTTATGCGATTAGGGGTGCGTCTGTCTGATTAGAAGTACCTCTAAATGATTAGGGGTGCTTTCATTTTATTAGGGGTATTCCCACCTGATTGAGAGTGCACCTACCTCATTAGGAGAACCTCTACGTGATTAAGGTTAGTATACACCCGATTAGAAGTACTCCTAGATAATTAAGAGTGTCCTTACATGATTAAAGGTGCTATTACATTATTAGGTAACCTTGCATTATAAGGGGTGCCCTTAGATTATTGAGAGAATCATTTTATGACTAGGGATGTCCTTAGATTATTAGGGGTGCCAGTACATGATCGTGGATACCCCTACGTAATTTGAAGTACTCCTAGATGAGTAGAGGTGCCCCTTCCCAATCAAGGGTGCTCCTACCTGATTAGAAATATCCCTAGATGATTATAGGTACTCCTACTTGATTAGTGGTGCCCAATTTCCTACCCGAAAGTTGATGATTCATGCGAAGAAAAAGTTCAGGTCATCTGATGGAATGTACTGAAAGTGTCTTGTTATTTTGTAATAGATTCAACTCTACACATTGTAAAATATTGTAAACACACATACACAAAAAATAAAATTTAGCTATGAACGTAGCTTCAAGAAAATGGATGATGATTTTTTGATATTAACTATTCCCAAAAAACCTGAGTCTAAAATGAATTAATGGTGTAGAAAATTCAACGAGATGTATGAATTTGATTCTTAGATCAAATACACCACTTTTAGATAAATATTTTAATAAATACATTATTGAAGTAATGACTATCAATTGTTGAAAAAAACAGCAGTTCATTAACGTAAGGGGCGATTATGTCTGTACGAATTTCCGATATCTCACAATTGTTTGGGGAAATTTATCTTTCACAAACTTTGGTAATGATTTACAAAAAACTTTATTTGAATTGCACACTAAACTAACTCATCCTGAAAAGCACAATCAAGTTGACGGCACACGGTTGTGAAAACGTTAAAAACATCAACTGAATATTCATTTTTTCTAAGCGAGCGGAAACATTACCGAGGGAAACCCTCGTTGTTATAGATTGCGTAGCCCCTGATTTTCATTTTCCCTCGAACCAACTATTCAATCGAAATTGAATAGCCGAAATGCGGCAAAGGTTTCACACTCTCGAAACTCTGTGCAGAGTCTGGTACTGAAGAACAGGTCCCGGGCTTTGTGTGCAGCCAACAGAGCGATGACGGGATGGCGCAACATGAAGTGTGCCGATGTGGTGTCGGAGTTTGCAATCGAACTCCACACGCTCTGGGAGCTGCGTTTCGTACTCAGACATCAGTATTCTAGATACCATACATAGCACTATAAATTTTTACAAAAAATGTCTCAAAAATCTGTCGGTATGTTGTTAGAGAGTTTGCAATCGAACTCCACACGCTCTGGAAGCTGCGTTTTCTACTCAGTCATCAGTATTCTAGATACCATGCATTGAAATAAGAAATAAAATTAAAAGTTTCCTACACAAATTTGCCGAAATGGGCCAGTCTGGCGTCGGAGTTTGCAATCGAACTCCACACTTTTTAGAAGTTTTTCTACGTAAACTGTGGTGTTGTAGATACCTTACATAGAAGTATAATTTTACTCCACAGAAGGCGCCAATCTGGAGTTGGAGTTAACAGTCGAACCCCTCTCGCTCAGGAAAGTTTTTTTGACTCGAACTGCAGGATTGAATTGCATCAAACTACACACGCTCTGCGAGCGGCGTTTTTACTCAAACTGAGGTACTGTAGATAGCATCCATAGAACTATAATTTCCCTCACAAAAAGCTGTCAGCGCTCAGAAATGCGGCCGTTGCTAATGATGCCATAGAAAATGGGAAGCGTAGCATGAAATGCTCACCAACTCGTACGCTCGGATTGCTTTATAGCGCTGAAATTAGGTCGTTAAGTGCTGGGCTTCATAAAACAATGATTTTTTTTTTCGCATGAGCAATAAGCGGAATGCATTAGATTTTTTATCTTAGAATGAGTAGAACAAATTTTAAGTTGTTCACAGTGAAACTAGAAAAATATTGTGAGCCGAGAAACAAATTTCACTATATATTTAAATCAACATTCTCGGCTGAAAAAGAATAAGAGATGTATGAATTATTCAAACATTTATTGACCACCTATTTTAAGCACGTGTTTTTGGTCTAAACGTTATGACTGATTTAAATTTTGAAGCTCGCTTGAATTAAAAAATAAAAGCATTCATCAGTTATTGTGATGTGATGGACGAGTAGCATCAAAATGTCGCGTCACGTTGTAATAGACGAGTAGCATCTACATTTCAAATCATTTTCTGATAGATAGCAGTGACAACGGCAGTAAACCTGCATATAGAAAAAATAAACAATTTTATTAATTTTGACTGCTACGTGAGCGCTTAATTATATAAAATAAAGTTCTCATGTATCAGAGCGGATGATTGTCACAGGCAATGTCTCTAACTTAAAATATTAAAATTCTAAAAAAATGGGAAATGAAAAGCACTTTTGCAGTTTGGTTGTTCGTTCAGTGTCTCAATGATATAAAATAGCCTATACCTATTTGCAGATTCCTATATTAACAGAACTTCAATTTAGACACTCGCGATTGTTCCAACATGAGATCGCATGTAGTTCTGCACGTATTTTTCAAAAATTTGTTCTCGATCCCTCAGTTTTTCTGTTCCAATCAGTTAAAATTTTCTACTGTGAAAACGTTTGCTCTCTTAACAGAAAAAAAGATTATAGAATGAATCAACATAGGTCTCTCTAACCTTAACGAAGGTGTTTCAAAGAGAAGAGGCATCATTTACCTTGAAGTTGATTAAAGAAGATTAGATTAGCTGTTAGCTTAAGCCTCCCTAACTGCTAAAAAAACGTTCCGAAGAGAGGAAAAAGGAAGGCACTATTTAGTATGGAGAGAAGGGAACGCGGAATCTATACAGAAAAGCCATAGAAACAGAATATCGAGAAAGAAGTTTATGAAACAAGATAAAAGTTCAAGAAGAAAGTAAATGGTGCTGAAGAACAGGACAACAGTGAAGTGAAAAAGGTGGTCCTTAATATAAAAAAAAACATTTCAATTCAACTCTCAGCTCAGACTCTCACACATTTTCCCCACACTGAGTAGATAACTTCCATTGATACAATGATTGTATCCCCCTGAGAGGGAGTTAATTAAAGAAACACGGAATCTATGCACAAAGTGTGTTCCCAAATAAGATCCCCTGGGCATAGAAACCGTAAGTTAAGGTAAAAGTTCGGAAACAAAATAAAAGTTGAAAAAAGTAATGGGTGCAAAAAAAATAAGACAACAGTGAAGCGACAAAAATATGGTCCTTTACCTGAACAAAAAAACCAATTCAATTTCAGCAAAAAGAAGACATACCCTACTTTTAGCTCAGGACCTCAAATTTTCACCCGTGATGGGCATGAATACTACAGTTGTCCGTTGTATTCCCCTGAGGGGCAACGCTTCAGTTTTCTTCCAGAATCGTGCACGTAAAATCTTCCTAAGGAGACTTTCACCCAAGCCAAGAGCTACGTACAAAGACATACCAGAGAACCAACGTACTGAAGTGCTATAAATCGCCCTAGCGTAACCTTGGCGTAACGAAGTAGCCTTTCGAGTTGTGTTCGGATTTATTGGTGGACCTGTTGCGTAAGTCCAGCGTGTCCATCATCATTTTGAATGATGGGCTAATAGGTGAGGGTTCACATGATGGCAGCACTCGGGAGTTAAGGAGGGAAAATAAAGGGAACTCAACTGAGTGTGTGGGAAAATGAGAACTCAGTTGAGGGTGTGGGGAAAAAAACAACTTAGCGTTTGCTAAAAAGAGAACTCACTGAGTGTGTGGTAAACTGAGAACTAACTGAGTGGGTGGTAAAATGAGAACTAACTGAGTGTGTGGTAAAATGAGAACTAACTGAGTGTGTGGTAAAATGAGAACTAACTGAGTGTGTGGTAAAATGGGAACTAACAGAGTGTGTGGAAAAAGATATCTTACTGAGTGTGTGGTAAAATGAAAACTGAGTGTGTGGAAAAATGAGAACTGAGTGTGTGGGGAAATGAGAACTAACTGAGTGTGTGGTAAAATGAGAACTAACTGAGTGTGTGGTAAAATGAGAACTCAACTGAAGGTGTGGCAAAATGATAACTGCTACGTAAGCCACTCGCACCAAAATTTTGACGGGAGGCTTCGATTAAATCGAGTTCAAGTCAAAAAGATATAAACTTACGACTGTCTATTTCTAATTCTTAAAACAAACATTAAGTTTACAAACTATAAACCTACAAATGAATGCCACCTATTTGTGAAATTAGCCAAATGTCAGAAGGAAGTTGAGTGATTTTTGTAAGGGAAATCATCATGAAAATGTGAAACTATCAAATTCATTTTGAAAGGACGTAATTTATGCACCGTGTTTCCTTATCGCCTGTAACAATACGCAATGTTGAAAGCTGTAAATTCTGAAAGAAATTTTGAATTTGCTCTAGAATGCAGCATTTAAACGCATTTCATCAGGAATGCCAGTAAACCAATTTTTGCACAACACAAGATCACAATGAAAGATTATCACTAAATTACACCGCAATTTTTAAAGATGAACAAGTTCACGGCTCTCATTAAACGTACTGAACGAAATCAAGATACCGAACAACGCACGAAATCTTTATCATGCGTTGCAAAAGGTCCTACACCTACAATCATCGTTAGCAATCATCAATAAGAATCATCGGTAGCAATCATCGATAGCAACCATCGACAACAATCATCGACAACAATCATGAACAATAATCATCGACACGAATCAACTGCAAAAATCATTGACAACTACCATCGGCAACAATCACTGACAATCATTCAAAACAATCTTGGACGATCATCGGCAGCCCGCAGACAAGAAGCCAGAGGAATCAAAATGAGCGCAAAAATACGTTTGACGCGACACCACAACTCGCGCCGCGTTGACTCAAACAGAGATTGCTAACATTGCTGCAGGAATATCTCACTAAGTGCCTCACGACTGCAAACTTGCAAGTGAATCTTCGCTAGAAAAAAAAACAGAGTCAAAGATACCTGATTTTTTCACCTCGTCGAATGGAATTTTCAAGTAATCATATGGTTTAAAAATGTTCAAGATTAAGGTAAGGATTAAGGTTTAATCGTGAAGAGAAAACGTGCATTATTGGGGAATTTTTCTTTACTTTACTGTAACGTAGGCGTGATGAAAGTTGTGCTATGAGTTTATAACCGTCATAAGCCTGGAAGCAAATTTCCATTTCTAACAGTCAGTCACGCTCGTTCAAATTTTTCTCGACATCGTCTGGACATCGAACGATTTTTGGGGGGAAAAATTTGCCAGCTGTATCTCATGTTTCTCCATTTGTAAGTTCTGGAAGTAGATCATTTTAAAAGTTATTTTTAAAGTTTCGTTTCACGAAATAATTAAGAATTACGTAAAATGTACTGTGAATCCAGTATTATGAACAGTACACTGAAAAAGGCATTTTTTTCAATGTACATGCATAATTGAAATAATAATAAAATCCCTTTAACGTCGGTGCTAGGACAAGATCGCTTTCAGCAAGTCTGCGCCAACACTAATAAAAAATCATAGTAATTCGTTCTACTTTCAAAAAGGGAGATTGGCATCGCCATTGTAAATGCAAAACACTAAAATTTCCATTTTTTGCATATCCGTGAAATTATCGCTCCCAATTATAATCGAAACCTTTAAAACCTTCATTTTTGTACTCATCGGTGAAATTTTCAAAGTCATCGAAAATCTGGAGCAGTGAATCATTTTTCTACACACCCGTAAAATTTTTCAGTCATTGAAAATCTGGAACAGTGAAATTAAATTTTTTTGCACAGAAGCTCAGACGACCAATGGGGAGAAAATGACATTTTTCACTATCATTAAAAATCTGGGACAGTGAAAGTTTTATTTTTTGCACAACATAAGGACTACGAAGCTCATCCAACCAACGGCAGTGAAGAGAAACTCGTTGCAGACAGCCGAGAAGCTGAATGATCAACATAAAAAATACTCCTGTTTGTTGCCCGTCAAGTCTCAAGTAGGTAGGAGATAGACGTGAAATAGGAGAATCTAAAAGTGGGTCACCCCATCTCGTCTTTCCCACACGTCTCATAACCAATCTATGTAGGTTGGAGCGAAATGTCCGTCTGTGGTGGCGGTGGTCGGGCGGTAGGGAAAGGTGTTCTCAGATCACACGGAGGATGTATGATGTACGTTGCTTTATGATTCTGGCACAAGGCAACGCTTGAAGCCACTTATAAAATTACTGAGAGAAATAAATAAAAAGCACAAGAAAATATAAATGAATAAAGAAAAAATACAGGAAGAAAAAAAGAAACAAAAAAGAAAAACTATTTCCAAAAAAGTTGATACTTGAATAATTGTACAACTTGTAGGATTTTAAAAATTTCTTATTATACTGGTCCTTAATTGATAGACTAACCCTACGAAGTGTGCAATGAGGGAACAATGAAGATATAGAAAACCATTCAAAATTTAGGTTAGTGAAAGAAATGTCTTAACAAGACGACGCTGTATTTTGGTGTCGAAATATCGAACTCGGTTTAATTTAGAATTTAATTTTCGTGACCAAACTGCGCCAGCGTAAAGTAAATTTTCATGGCTAAATATATTATTGCTGATAGAAAAAACCTTTGGAGAGAAAGTAATCATAAAAGAAGCAGAACTCACATGTTACAACTCACATGTACTTCTTGTTTGAGATCCTTGGACTTAAAGGAAAATAAGTAAGCATTTCAAATTAGAATTAAATAATGACAAAAAATATAATAATCAAAACTCCCGTTTACAGCAAAGAAATACAAATAAGACAGAAAAAATAAGAAAAAACAAATCGAATGAATTTGAATCATAATGAGATTGGATGAACGTCGTGTAGATTTTGTCAATAGTTCGACAGTAGTGTGACGTTAATACTTTGACAGCGATGGATTAAACTCAAGTGCAATAAGCACCTTAAATTTTAAGTCAATTATAATAAGCAATTTTGAAAATTGCAAACATGAAGTGGCTCGCGCTTTTATTTAAATTTGATTGAGTATCTATGAAAATTCATTTCGTGACGATTGGTTGGTCTGCAACATTATGATAATTCCTTCTGTGTACACCGACGGCACAACCTGCGGTGGAAGTGTTTATAAATCTGCAAGTTGAGCACCAAAGTCAATGCCCTTCACACGTCTGAGACGCAGGTTGCAGCGCTGGAGTGAGTTGAGGCATGACGTTCCCAAGCTCACCTCCTACAGCTGCAATCGCTAAACTCTTTAATTGACCACAGGCAGAACTGTAAATCTTCATTATAGTGCAATGCCCCTTTCCCTTTCAGTGAGAGCGTCGGAAACAAGAGCAGTCTCAAACAATTATGAAATGCTCCCGGAAGAAAGTTTTGACCTGGATAAGCACCTTGTACAGTACTCGAGGATGACAGACGAACCTGATTTTTGCATTCAATATCTCGCTTTCTGGAGCTCTCAGTGGACCGAACCATAATCGGTGTCTTCAACCTCTGGCATTTAAGGAGAAGAGGCACACGACGACACTTCTGGACTACAAAAAGCGACGTGCCTTGCAGTTTTGCATTCCGATGATCAGGGTGATACATTGCTCGAAGAAACGCTTCACCACGGATTCAAAGATGCGAATCTATTGAATATGTAAATGAAATAGAATGTGTCCATCGATTAAACTTTCCAGCGAAAGTGAATCACCTAAAGCTGGCCGAGAATCTGAAAGTGCATCTATGGAATATGTAAATGAAATAGAATGTCCCTAGCAATTGTACTTGCAAACGAAAGTAAATAAACTAAAATTCAATCCCTATCCGTATTGAAATGAAATTGATATTTAACGCAGTACAACATGGTTTTTCTACCAAGAACCTAATTTGAAGAACGCTTTCATTTCTAGTGTTTGATGTCAAGATTCGAAAGTGTTCACGAAAATGAACTACATCCAAATATTACGTTATTTTTCAACTAGGATAATCAATGAGTATCAAATAACTGTTCTAAACGGGTGCTTTTAATGTATCTATTTAAATCTCGTCACTGAAGATCGCTTTGGATCATTTACACGTGATTCGTTTTCCAACAAAATTGCACCCCAATTGATCTTTGTCGAATTGTTTGATCTATGTTGTCTCTTTAGAAAAAAATGATGGTAAATACTTAAGTCATCTTTGAAAACTATACAATTAATACATATTTAATTATGACAAAATCTAATTAGTTAATTCACACTAACAGGCTACATAGATTTTTGGAAATTCACAACAATTTCCTAATGAAGCTCAAGAAAAAGAGTAAATTGATAGAAACACCGTAAATAAAGCTACACTAATAGGAAATTGTCGGTTTCAACGTCTACATCGTAGATACCAAACGCCTTCACGATTCAGCAACCTGGCGGCTGCGAAGAGCAATGAATGAAAAGCCTCCTTAAACGCACTAACAAAGTAATGCGAAATGAGGTCAATATCAAGAGAAAACAGGGTTTGGCAGCAACGAAAATAACAGGTTTTACAGTCAAACGCTGTTTCTTTACTAAAAGCATTGCGGAACAAATTTTCTATCGAAGTTCTTCAAAGAAAAACAGATTTTACATTCAAACCATGTTTCTTATTGAAAGCACTACGAAGCATATACTCGATTGAACCCCTTCTATTCTAGTTCCTTCTATTCTATTGCAAACTGTTAATCTTGCTTTCATTGTTCGCTCTTGGAAATACATCCAAGCGCACAAATGCACCCAAAACAGCGAAGGAAAGCTGGAAAGTAGCGAAGTAGCGAGCGCAGTCCTTTGTTCGGTATTAAACTTGACATTTCGTCAAGGTCTTGCAGCGGTCAGGGTTCACTTTTCCAAGCCGGGACTTCACGTGAAACTCCTAACACTTGTAGGACAAAAGAGAGACGAAAGTGTGGGTGTGACGCACGCGCCGAGTGCGAAATGGAATTTGAGCTTCTAAAAATAAAAAATAAACTCTTTTGCATTTCAGTTTTTCGTGTGAGGTCTGATGAGGTGAGCAATAAATTGCGGATTTTCCAAGGCTTTCACGTCGTTCGGAAGTTCACAGTAGTTCACGCACGAGCTTTTTTCACGTTGAGAGGAAATTGCAACAAAAATGCGCACTGCTGCCAGCAGAAAGTTAAGGGCGAATCAACAGTGTTTAGTTTCTTAGAGCTTGCAGCCTATCATTCCATCTCTATCATTTAATGCCTAAATCTATCGTGTCATTTTGATCATTCAGTGTCTAAAATATCGGTTCATCTTTCTTATTTAATGCCTAAAATGTTTTTGTTATGATTGGCCAAAAACATTGCTGCTCATTTACTTTCAGCTCTTTAACATAGGTTGCTTTGTGATATACTCGTTTGGGTACCAAATTCCAGCACTTGAATGCCTATTTGTCTAAAATTAATTGAACCTAAACATTCAAATTTTGAAATGACATTGGAACTGGGGACACCTATTCAGCAATCATATTTGGAGCAAGTCTTGAGGGAACGAACACCAAAGAAATTAACCATGTCAGATAACAAGTTAGTTCAAACCACCTCATCCACAAAAGTTTTCCAAGAGAGGGAAGAGGGAGGCATCATTTAAAATGAAATCAAGGAAACGGGAAACCTAAGCACAACATGTGTTCCCACACCCTGCTAACAGAAGCCGGACGATTGAAAAAAGTTGATAGAACAAATGGAAATTTTAAAAGAAAAGTATTAAGAGCTGCAAAAAAAGAACAGCAGTGAACCGAATAAGGATGAAAAGATGGTGAAGAAAATTATCTATTTCAATAAAAGTAATACATGCCTAACCTTGAGCTCGAGACCTCAAATATTTCATCTGGGAACGCATAAAAACAGTTATATTCCCATTGAGGTGATCAAACAAATGAGAACACCTGAGAGATCAATGAAAGAATGTTATCAAACAGCAAAATGAATGAAAACAACAGAGATCAGACAACGAATATTGTTAAATAGCCAAGAAAAACATCTGAGAGTAAAGTGAACAAATACCACCAAAAAAATGAGAACACCTGAGAGATCAGTCAACGAATGCTATCAAAAAGCAAACTAGGGGACTACCTGGTCGATATAACGGTCCAAAGAAGCTGCCTTTCGTGCTAAGCCTGCTTATTTGTACCAATGAGAGCGACAAGTACAGACCATTACGAACGACAAGTACCGGTCATTACGAACGGCATGTGCAGGCCATTATGAACGACAATCAGACCGTGTACACTAACTAATGCTGGCCACTCTATTCTCAAGAAGAAGTGGATGACCATCAAGAAAGGAGAACGAACACCAGTATCGGTGCTGCTCTAATTTAACATGTTTCCTACGAAGGAACACACTGGTAGTCACTGAGGGATTTTCATAGTGCTGTTTACTGACGTGCACTGACTAGCGCAATTTTTATAAATTCTTCATGAAAACTAAATGGAGGTACAATCTACTTGAAGCTCATTCCTTTCAAAATTGATCTCTAAAATTAACTGCAATATGAGTTGAATATTGATCTTCAGTTTAAAGAAACGCAGTTAACCGCACACTCGTACGACGTAAGTCGTAATTCGTGTGTGGAAACCTGAGAATGTGAAGTGGGTTTTAACACTCAAACATACAGAATTGTTATATATCAACAATCCCATTTGTAAATAATGTATTTTAATTTGCAACGTTTGTTCATGATGTCCGTCATAATAAATAATACAGCACTGATTTATGTAGTGTAAATAATGGTGGAGGGTGTCATTGTTGTAGGAATAAATTAGTTAACTAATAGTCGAAGTGCGTGAACAGTTATTGAAGAGGTGCAAGTCACCGATGAAAAGCAGTTTTATTTGACCTTTTCAATACTGCAGTATCACGGGGTCCAACTCCGTTCAATTCCTCCCCAAAGGTTTATTTGGTGGAGTCAGGTTGCAATTTAGAGAGGGAAACCAGGTAATCAGTTCAAAAATACGGGCGCAATCATTTCCCCTCTCCGAATGTTGCCTTTTCATTTAAGGTACTGGGCATCAACATGAAAATATGAAGCTTGTTTCGGAGATCGCTCGTAATAACGTATTTTATATTATATCGATGCATTAGTAGCTTGAAATGAATAGGTAGCATTTGACAGGGGAGATGATTTAGCCCGTATTCCTCATTTGAACAGTTAAACATCTTAAATTGTTTACCAGTTCGAATGAGGAATACCGGCAAAATAGTCTCCCCTTTCAAATTATACCTGCACATTTTAAGTTAATGGTGCATCAATAAAAAAATTTGCAGCCCTTCATTTCAAAGATCGTCTGTAGTAGCGTATTTCTAATTAACTTTTAAAATGAGAAAGTGATACAAAAAATTGCAATCATGACTAATGAATCAGGCTCTAGTCACTTTCTGCTCTGCACACAACTTAAAACTGATATAGAAACAACTTTCTCTAAGTGATCAAAACGTATTCTCATCATAATTATGTATTTATTGCACATAACAGAATTTGGAACAAATCATCATATCGCACTAGAAACCTTGTACGAATCTGTACAGACAATAAATGCGCAACATAATTCCCAACTTTCCCTTCATCATAAAACAAAAATTCAAGGCCTCAAATATGCGCATCATTTGTTCTTAAGGGCAGGAAGTTAAAGATATTTCTTTAACATATAGCGAGGAAAATTACAGAGATTTGTTCTCGCACGTCATCAGTTTTGGATCTTGTGAACAAAGTTTAAGAACTATCGGAATTAGACACAGGCATAGGAGTAACAATAAATACAGAGGAGTTACTATAATAACTACTCAAAAGTCAAAAGGTCAAATGGATATAAATATTGCTCATAACGCTTGCTAGCACCATCATTGAAAAAATTAAGCATAATTGAATACGTGGCGCAACTTTCCTCATCAACTTGTGACGGCTATTGTGCCTAACAGGAATTTCTACGATTAACGAAAAATTTTCGATCTAAAATTTTAGAATCAAATGTCGGGGTAGAAACGGTCATCTTGATTTTCAACAGCCATTTTACCTCACTAACTTTCAAATTCTTCTGAGCTCATAGAATTTCTGCTGATGATACTTGTTAGTATATTTATGTTTTCTTCTCGGGTGTGAAAAACATATCCTATTCTTTCATTTAATCTTGGAGCATAAGAAGAAAAATCAGCAGCGATATTGGAGCCCTACGCTGATGTGTGTGCTCGCAGTTTCGAAAGTTCTACGCAGAAGTAGAAATGGAAATCATTGTGAAATGAATTAGCCTCTATTTTCCCACACTAACCATAAAGCTTGGAGCGTCAGAATTACGAGCTGGAACATCATAAAACTTAATATATAATCAGTTTACGAAGCAAAAATAAACATTTAAGGAAAAATTTGTAGGATATTAAAAAGAACTTTTTTTTAACCGAGATGAAAAACGTCTGTCACATTGAAAAGAGTGTCACAGACACATAAAACCGTTAACTACCTAATAATAATAATAATTATAATAATAATAATAATAATAATAATGACCAGAACTTTTAAATTAACGTCTGTCACGGCTATAAATAAATCATCAACGGTGCTAACTAATCAAATCATATTTCGAAGTCTTTAAATGAATCTCTAGACCAAAATAAAAATCGTATTGAAAAATAGAAAATGAACCGCAACATTAAATGTTATAAATCCAACTTAAAAATTACACAGAATTGTAGAAAGCACCAACAATTATAACAAAAGCAATAATGGCAACTGTAAGTAGACAAAACTTAAAACGAGAAATCCACACTGTAGCGAAACGCTCAACAGTAACCAATAACACTTACTCCTTTGTTAAGGTATGTTTGATTATTTACACAATATATTATTGTACTATTATGAGTGTGTATTATTTGTTACACATACTCCTTTGTTAAAATATGTATGATATTTAAATATTCATTTTCTTACCTTTTTTTTGAAGCAACAACATGAACACGTTAAGAACGTTGCCTGTTGGCGAGATGGTTTGAAGGCAAATGTTGCTCACGCAGTTGACATGAATAAGATATTTTGATATGCTATTTAAATATGCATTTTTTAAATTTTTGTAGCCACAACACGAACCCGTTGAGAACGTTGCCTGTTGACGAGATGGTTTGAAGGCATATGTTGCTCACGCAGTTGACATAAATACAATGGAAGTGGGTCATGATGTCAGCACGCCATGTGGTCAACCACAGCGACTGTCGAGTCCACTCCAGACAAACTAATAAACCCAATTTATTCTTCACGTAGACACCAAGAAAAGAAACCTCACGCATACTTCCCCGCACGTATATTCGTTTGTTTTCATTTATGACTGAATTTTCACTGTTCGAATGACGACTAAAATTCCGAGAACCCGCACGTGTATTCGTTTGTTTTCATTTAAGACTGAATATTCACTGTTCGAATGACGGCTTATAAATTCCGTGAACCAGCTCGTGTATTCATTGGAGACTCAATATTTATTACATGAATGACGATTTTTAAATTCAGTGCAACGTCAAACTCGATTACACTTAATATTCAGACGAGTTTTTCATAGTGTTTTTCACAGTGTTTTCAAGGTAAAAATATGCTGGGTTGATGCCCAATTTCTTCGTGGTGTTTGTTCAAATTGAAAAGTTTATTTTCGTTAGTTTAAAATCATTATACAGTTCACGACTGAATTAGACCATTCAAAAATGAAAATTAGAAATCTCTACACTAGTTGAAACAATGCCAACACTAAAAAAATACGTTCTTATTGCATAAAGCTAAAAAAATCATTAGCTGTTTTTTCTCGAAATGTTTCTACGTAAACTCAACGCATGCATTTCAGTCACGGTCATCCAACTTCTGTCGCGATAATATCAGCGCAAGATGATCCTAATAAGTGAGTCATAAGAGAGAAAAAATTACAATTGTTAAGTCATCGTGAGTTGAAGGAACTCTCTAGCTTTTTAAGTTAGACGTAAGAGAAATAGCGGGCACATACTGAGATGTTATTTTAACAATTTATAGAATTAAAACCGTTCAAACAATTTATTTACCTTGTACGGTACAGCAGTACACTGGTTTTGAAGTCTAGTACAATAGTTGACGCCTTTGTTGTAGTTAGAGTTTCAAAGAACTATCAAGTTAAGGAGTTAGATCTCATGCACGTCATATTTCTGATATTGATGACGGCATTAGATTTTCAAATAATTTTATGAGTGTTGTACAGGAGCAAGTCGACTTAGAAGAACTAACGCAGCTAGTTCCACTCCAACGACAATGCAAATTGTTCTAAAATCCGAACCCTTGGGAAAATTTGAAGGAGATACCAAGGTTGCTGGGCAGTGCGGGAGAGAGATTGGAAAGGTACTTCTCTCAAAGTTCTTTTTACACTTTGACTGCAGCAGGTAAAACTGAATTTTAATATGCAACTCAAATTTGAAATTAATCGTGGTAGTGATAAATTTTTAAAACATCGAACATTAACTGCATCGTGCATTTATTTAGTTTCGACAAAGTATCAATGAAAGTTGAAATTTTTACTACTATAGTCAGTCAGCAGTATAAAGAAAACTCTTTCAGTGGGCCTACGTCGCAGCCAAAGTGTTAAGAAATGCTTAGAAACTGAAACACCATGAATGCTGTAAGTCATGAAAGCCAAAGGAGGCACACGAGTTGGGTACGAAATTACCGCATAGAACGAATTGCACTGTTTGATATCAAATCACATTTTAGTAGACCTTCGTGGAGACAGACACACGTAGCATGCATGGCATTTAAAGGTTAATTTGTTTGTAGATCAGCTAAAAAGATTTGAGACAGTTTCCTGCTTTACTCGGGGTGCTCTTTGGAGATATTAGCATACGTTGGATACTTGACTGTTTTGCAGGCATTTGGGCCTTCAGAATTCGGATTAACGCTGATATTTACTTCCTATGTTAGAAAATACTGCGTGCAAAAATGAGTGATCGCTATTAATGAGTTCATTGAAGCATGATCCGTATTGTAAAATAAAATACAATCTTCAAGCGTGAAAGTCGACAATATTATTCTAACAACAAGGAAAGGATTAATTCTTTTCCCTTATTTTAAATGTACTTCATTTAAGTTATTATTCATTATCTTATTCGGCTAAATTGCGTAGCATATTTGTGAAATAAAATGAAATCTTCAGGCAGAAAATCGAAAATGTCCTCAATAAGAATGAAGTTGTTTCATCTGTCACACTTCGTTATATGCACCTCATAAACCCACTCAAACTTTTTCGCCGGAGCATGCATGTTTTTCGCCTCCTAAGCGATTTAATAACTGGGACGGCGAAAAACATGCATGCAGGCGGCGCAAAAGTTATACTGGGTAACGTTGAGGTTAAATATTTAATTAGGATAAAAACTAATTGGATACGTCTAGGATAGCTCGCAGACAAGTTAATGTATGCTTACTATTCAACAGATTAGATGTTATTTCAAGCCTCCCAAACCGCAAACAAGACGTTGCAAAAAGAGGAAGGAGGAAGGCACCATTCAACACGGAGTTAAGGGAACGCACAATCCATGCACAAGGTGCATAGAAACAATAAGTTGAGAAAGAAGTCTATGAAAAAGGTAAAAGTTGAAGAAGACGGTTGTAGGTGCTGAAAAATAGGACAGCAGTGAACTGAAAAGAGAAGGTCCTTAGCACAACAACAACAACAATAACAACAACAAAAAAACATTTCAATTCAACAAAAAGAAGGGCTACCTTACCCTTAGCTTGGGAACTCATATTTCTCCCCTGGGAATGTAAATTCCCATAGAGGAGTCCTACTTCCCCTTGAGGGTGCTTCTTTACATGGTAGTGGGTAAATGTTTCCTTTAGATATATTTTAAATTTCAAATTTTAATAAATTTAATTCATTAATTTTGATTTATAATTTAATTTGAATTTAAATTTAAATAATTAATTTGAAAAATTAAAAAATATATTTTTTTTATTCTGATAAGATTTATTGGATATTTCTAGCATACTTCTTTGAGCAGTTAGTTTATTAGTTTATTAGTTAGTTTAAGCCTCCCTATCCTCAACAATGAGATGTAAAGAGAGGAAGGAAGAAGGCACCATTTAGTATGGAGTTAAGGGAACGTGGAATCTATGCAGAAAGGGCACAGAAACAGAAAGCTAAGAAAGAAGTTCAAGAAAAAAGAAAAAGTTGAAGAAGAAAGTAGTAGGCGGTGAAAAACAGGACAGCAGTGAACCGAAAAAAGATGGTCCGTAACACAACAAAACCTATTCTATTTTAACAAAAAGAAAGCCTACCTAACCTTTAGCTCGGGCCCTCACATTGTCCCCCTGGGAGCGCTAGTTCCCATAGATACAATAATTGTATCCCCCTGAGGGGTTCTTTGAGCAGTTAATCAATGCTTACTATTTAGCATACTAGGGCATTAAAACGTTATACGAGCGTCACTGTACAAGGAAATTCTTTTTCGAACTACGGCAATAAAATCTAGGGTACGCCTACTTCAAATGTTTTTCTGGAATTTTATGAGCAGCAGGTAAGTGTGGGGTATATAAATGCCAGATGCATAAATGATCAAATGTCATATGCATTTTGCATGACTTGTAAGACAAGGCCTTAAAACTACCTAACTTGCAGTTTAACATGTTGACCGAGGTGGGTTAAACTGAAGTTCAATTTTCAAATCAAACTTAAAGGCAAAAGTCGTTAGCAATTTTTTTTAAATATCAAACATTAACTGGGCCCATTAAATACCAATAATTGTAAAATATATTTGAAATTTTTCGGACGTCATCGATGGGTTATATCGCAAACAACGAGCTGAGTGACATGCAGTAGTCCAATCTTTATCAGTATTCAGTCTTTTTCTCTCAAGTGGGTGAGGTGAGCATTTCATGTTGCTGCAATGCAATTTTTTCACAGAGAAGAAGACATTTGGATGGAAAACATTTTTCATTTAGCCATTAAAATCCAATTTACATTACACTTGAAAGAACTTCATAAACTATTTTCGCATAGATGTCCGTAACAAGAAATTATGCCGATTGATGAGCAACGAACATTAAACTATAAAATCCTTCCTATATCTCAATTGAAATAAAACTCAAAAAGCTACTTTCGCATAAATGATCGAAACAGGACACCTAGATTTCACGTTAATAACTATGCAACGAACGTGACACGGTGAAGTCCTTCCTATATCTCACTTGAAATAAAACTCCTTATAAGCTGTTTTCACATAAATGTTCGAAACAGGACACCTAGTTTTCACGTCGTATGACACAAGCAAGATACCTAGATTTCACGTCGAATAACATGCAACGAGCATGAAAAGGTCAAATCATTCCTTCATTACACTTCAAAAAAAACTCCAAATGCCATTTTTGCATAAATTCCACCAACACGACACCTAGAATAATTCATGTCGAGGAATATGTAACGAATGGTAAATGTTCCAGATCGAATTCATGGGCGTGCGTCAGAGACGCTCTCGCTGTCGCCCAAGGTCGCCCGTGTTGTAAGGATGCAAGTGGGGAGCCCCGATTTAGGGTAGCTCAAGGTCGTATCTTAATGAACACGCTGCTTGCTAAACGACCCATCAATGGGTCGTGCTTAAGTTCTTCCTGATGCGAAGCGACGCATAGATGAATCGTTTTTTAATTAACACTTTAGACTGCGGCAGGTAAAACAAAAGTTTGATATTCAACTCAAATGTAACGTCAATTGTGGTAAATAATGTTGGAACTAGCAAAAAGTAATTAGATCATACCTCCATTTAAAAAACTGAGTTTGTGGCTAATGGTCGATCAGCAGCATTTTGAAAATTCTCTCCGTGTTCCGCCGGTGGCTGACTTCACAGCCAAAGTATTTATGGACCCAACTAATGTAAGGAATTTACAAAATTGCTCGCAATTTTAACTCCAAATCTAAATTGAATATTAAAATTCAGTTTAACACATCGCAGTCAACGTGTTAACATGTTGATCACAACGAGTGAAACTGATGTTCAATATTCAACTCAAATTTGGAGTCAATTGTAGAAAGCAATTCTAAAAATAGCAAACATGAACTGGATAGGGCTATCATTTAGCATTGATTGAATATTTATGAAAATTGAGTTTGTGACATCTGGTTGGTCAGCAGCATAGTGAAAATCTCCTTTATGCACACAGGCAGTTCTAATAAATTAGCCTTTAAGTTCGTTCAAGCTTCCCTGACTACAACAAAGAAGTTTCAAAGAGAGGAAAGAGGACGGTACCATTTATTAACGAGTTAAGGGAACGGAGAATCCATGCATAAAGTATGTTCCTACGCAAGATCCTCTACGCTTAGAAACAGTATGTTAGGAAATGAGTTCATGAAACAGTATAAAAGATGAAGAAAAATGTGGAAGGTGCAGAAAAACAGAACAGTAGTGAGGCGGAAAAAGGTTCGTAGCGAAACAAAAGACCTATTCTACTTCAACAAGATGAAAGCCTACCTAACCATATGCTGAGTACCTCACATCTTCCCCCTAGGAGAGCCAATTCCCTCAGTTCCAAAAGTTGTATCCTCCTAAGAAAATTCAAGGACGTAGGCGGCATTGCTGTAAAATAACTTCTCCCTCTCCTTAGGCGCATGAAAATCATGGACTTTTTTTCACGCTGTTTTAGACTGCAGTGGTCTCCAAACCACGGCCCGCGGGCCAAATCCGGCCCGCCAGTGTGAACAATCTGGCCCGCAACCAAACACAATAGTGATTTGTGTAGCGAATTTGGCAAGAGTATGCTCGCTTAGGGTGCGTACTCGGCGACTACTCTAGAAATTATAAATAATGACAGAAAAGTTAAAACGGTCTTGGCCCCTGGAACTAACTGGAGTAATCAGTACGGCCCTGAGGCTGGAAAGTTTGGAGATCCTTGTATTAAGGCATTGAACGTTAAGAAGAAAAGGCAATAATGAGCTAAGTGAAGTTTAACACGTCGGTCGCGACGTAATCCGCCGCTGTACACGGAGGTAATTTTCATAATACTGCTAAGAGACCAGTAGTCACAAACTCAATTGTCATAAATGCCTAATCAAAGCTAAATGAAGGTTCGATCCAGTTAATGCTTGATATTTTCAAAATTGCCAACTACATTTGGCTTTAATTTTGAGACGAATACTGAATTTCATTTTAACCCATCGCAGTCAACGTATTAGAGGCCATTCCACACTGAGCTAGCAAAGCATCATCTAGCAAGCTCGCATGAGCTATCTAGCAGATGATCTGCGAGACAGGTGTATCAAAATTTTTCTAAGTGGGTACAGTGATAAATTCACCCGAAATAATACAAAAACAAAGAGAATAATGAAAATAACAGTTCAATTCTCCTCCTAAAAATAAAAGTACAATTACATTGCATGCCATATGTTACTGAAAAGCAGAATATATACAGCAAGTTCGTATTAACAATCAAAATAAATAAATAAATAAATTGTAGTCATTTCCATCTATGAAAGCTCACGATTTATATCCGCGCTTGATGATCGTGGAAACCAAACTTTTTACATTATTGGAGATACCATCTGTTCAAATCCGTAGAAAATTGCAAAAATCCCCTGTCGGTGAGGACAAGGGCGGAGAAAGTAGAAAATTATAGTCATGGATGTTAAAACTCCTTCATTAAGCAAAGATTGTCAACTGTTGGGTTCTGGGAAACTCATCAGATAGCAGCCATTCGTAAGCGTTTTTCGTCTCGTCTGAAAAGTTGCTCTGACCTCAACGTCACCGCAAGTTGAGTCGTTTTTAAAATACCTCCCATAACTGTTAGGTATTTTAAGTGAGAATATCTGCTGCCAGCCCTCGCTGCTTCGAGGACATGGTTGGATCAAGGGCGTGGTCACATCGAGTTTGAAGAAACCTGAACATCGAGTTTGGAAAAATGAAAAATATGAACTATATAGTGTTCGCTGATTCTACAAGTTGAATGTCGTAACACGTGTGCTTAGTTGGAGAAAACTATGAGCGGTTTTGAACGTCGCTTGTGAAATTACCACGTCGTAACACATGGGAATGGCATTTAATGTGACGTAGGTTTTTGATTTAAAACCAGTATCCCAGTCTAATTTTTTACCCGAAGCATCTATGATTTCTGCCAACCAGCATCGAGGCCAAACTTGGGCAGCTGAAATCATAGATGCATCGGCGAAAATTTAGACTAGGATTTATTGATAACTTTTATACCCTAGAATTATTTTTGCAATAGGCCTATATCTGCAATAAAATTTTGCAATTACTGTTTTCGAACCCACAAAAAAAACATCAAGTCTTATTTCTGTATTATACCTACGATAAACTTCACATTACTTTTTCAGCATTATACTTGCTACAAAACAATGCATATTAATTTCTGCATTGCAATAGCAAGAAAACCAACAAAGTAATTTTTCAATATTATACGACACACACTGAAGTTAAGAATTAGTGTTGAGTAATTCACATGGTATAGCGAACCAAGAAGAATAGAAGCTCTCAATAAAAATTACATCATAACTATTGAGGCAAAAGTGTGGTGCTGTCGTCTTTTAATATAACAAATGTCAACCAGCATATATTTTAGTATAAATATATTTCAATATTGATTTTTAACTTACAAAGTGGTATAAATGACGGAAGAAAACGTCAGTCTTTTTCTTAAACTTAGTATTTTAATTTGGCTCATGTTCCAGAAAGAGGATTCGGACATCATCCATAAATCAATGGAATTCGATTGACGATTTTAGATTTAACCTTACCAAACCAGAGGCCCTGTACCTGTCCAATGTCAAACCACACAAAATCATCTCCAACACACTGGGGCAGACATTTGCAATAGCTAACCAAGAGGTTTGAGCACGATGGGTTGGTTACTTTCAGTTTGTGACGCATTTTTCCCCGTATTATACACAGTACAGAAACTTACGAACAGCGATATTGCAACTGATGCGGGCACGCATCAGCCGGTGCGCAGTTCTCTTTAGGGTCTCTGTACCGAAAAATCGGTACTGAGCCCTTTCAGACTTGAATGGTGATGCTTGCTATGCGCGACCTCAAATCATACATACATATACCAGGCTTTTTTCCCTTACGGGGGGATATCCGACAGCAAGCAAAAGGAAAGGGATGAGAATTAAACAAACATTCAACCATAGTCACCCTTAGTCACTAGGAGGCGAGAGAGGCCGCACACGCCGCACCAGAATTGCCCGAATCAATAGCAGCCCAGCGCACCATCTTCCACAGTCAGGCCCGACAGCCAAAGCTGGTTTACTCCGACTGCTTCATTGCGCGCTTCATTGACCTCAAACCCACTTCACAAATATTCCGAACACAATCCATTATTTATGTTCAACAAATGCTATTAAAAAACACACTGATTGAACTTGTTATTTAGCTGAAGTCGACACTGAGTTCACGGAGCCGAGATACGTTAAGGTGGGATTTTAAATTAGCCCAAATGAACATTAAGTTAGAAATCTACCTGTTCAATCGAGCACAAAAAAAACGTTCAGTTCGGTAAATATTATGTCCACAATTTAAAAGATAAACAAAATTTGAAGATTGCATAATTTTAGTAACTAGGTGAGAAAGTGTCATAAAATTGAAGTTTCCTGGTTAGCAAGAAGCGAAAACAATTTCAACAGACAAGATATCAAAAACTCAAAAAATTGTACGCATTACATAGACACTTTAGAGTCGAAGAATGATTCGACTCTTTTACGGGAGATATTATTAAGTTTGTCATGATCTGAAAGTCGTAAGCGAATGTCGTAATGAGTTAGCTATAAACTGAACGTCGTAGTGACGCTGCAAGTGATGGTTGCACATTAGTGGCTCGAGCTGCCGATATTGCAGGAAAAAAAACAGCGTTTAATGCGTCAACTGCGGCAGATTTCAAGTAAAGTTCAATGTTCAACTAAAATTACAGTTAATTTTAGAGATCAATTTTGAAAATAGGGAATATTGATTAGATCGTGCCTTCATTTAGTTTTCATTGAGTATCAATGAAAATTGAGTTGGTGACTGCTGGTCGGTCAGCAGCATCATGAAAATCCCCTCAGTGACCACCGGTGGACCACGTCTCCGTCAAAATGTTTACGAAGCCACGCTTTCCTTCCGCTACTATTGCTAACACAATGCCAATCGAGACTAAAATATGAAGAAATCATAGCATTCGATCACCGTGCCCCAAAGAAACTCGACTCTCATTTACAAGTGTTGGTGACTAAAATTTATTTGCAGGTGAAAATTCCGTTGCTCATCTATGGAATGTTCCGTTTTTTTCAATCCATAGATATAATTTGTGAGCTGTTGTTCGTAACAGTTTTGATGTTAAAGATTGTAAAGGTAACGTCACTTTCGGTATGAATCAGATGAGTTCGTTTGAGCCTCTCTAACCACAACAAAGGTGTCCCAAAGAGAGGATGGATGAAGACACCATTTAGCATGGAGTTGAAGGGAACACAGAATCTAAGCACAAAGTGTATTTCCTACACATGATCCCCTGCTCGTAGGAAAAGTGAGTTGAACAAATAAGTTTATGAAGCAAAAAAGGAGCAGAAATTAGCAGGCACTGAAGGAGAGGACAGCAGTGAACCGAACAAATATGGTCCAAAACAAAAACCCTTTTCTGTTTCAACAAATTCAACGCTTAAGTTACGTTTAGCTCGGGACCTCACGTTCTCCCCTCAGAGCGTTAATTCACACAGATAAAACGGTTGCATACACGTACGGGGGATTTCGTACGAGAAATTTACCCCTCTTAACATTAAAAGCATTTTTTTTTCATTTTACATCCAAGTATACACAACGGTAAATTTTTCTACGCTCCAAAAAAATTTAACATCTAAAATAGTGTCTACTAAATGACGATGGTCATTTTTCGTGAATAGGAATTTTCAAGAAGATAAGTGGATGAGGACACAGAAATTTTACGAGTCCGAAATGCCAAGGCGAGCGACCGCACAAATTGTTTAACGGAGGTATTCGTAAAAACTGTTTTGTGTATTCCCACACAAGATCATGTTATGTTCATAAAGTTAAAAAGTATACCCAATTGAAAGACTGCATTCTTTTAGTAACTGGGTGATAAAGTGTCACAAAATTATAGTTACCTGGGTAGCAAGAAGCGAGAGAAATTTTATCAGGCAAGATGTTAAACGCAGAAACAGTAAGTTGAGAAGGATGGTTATCAAACAATATTAAAATCGGTGAGAAAGTGTCAAATAGTTCCCAAGTTAACAAGAAGCGAGAACAATTTAAGCAAACAAGGTGTTAGACGCAGAAAAAGTAAGCTCAAAAGGATGCTTGTATAAAACAAGATTAAAATAGAAGAATAAAGAAGTAGGGGAGGAAAAACGACAGCAGCGATCGAAAAAAAATGATCCATAACAATCCGAAAAATCTATTATATTTTAACAAAAGGAATGCCTACCCAACATTCAGCTTGAGACCTCACATATTCCCCCTGGGAGTGGTATTTCCCGTAAATGCAATAGTAGTTCTTTTGAAGGGCTGTGAATGAAAGTGCACATCCAAAGTAAGATTCAGCAGACTACGATTCAGCAAGTTACGATTCAGCAAACTACGATTCAGGAAACTACGATTCATCAGACTAAAAATTCAGCAGACAGTGAATAAGCAAACAAAGATTCAGAAGAAAAAAAAATCAGCAGACAATAAATGAGCAGACAAAGATTCAGCAGACGAGAATTCAATTAGAATTCAATATCACACAAACTCCACAAAGAATAAGTTAGTGTGATAAGCTGCTCATGTTTAGAAACATGACGCAGCTCCGAGCATCAAAGCATAAAAAATCATACTTTGATCAAGTAAGATCTTTCACTCCTACAATTTTATGTTGGAACACCATGCTGTGGGTAAATTTCTGTCAGAAAACACATGCATAATTCGAGTATAAACGAAATCGCAGACGATATGCGTACCAGCACTAAACAGGTTTCAGGTTATTTAATTTGAAAACGATTATTTTAATTTCTGTTGTTAATTTTTGGCTTCCAAAAGGGATGTCTATCTTTAATTAAACTTTTGAACTTTTCGGGCATGAAATCGTCGTAATACACCACGCAACACAAAATCATACTTCCAGGCAAATACCGCACTATTAAAATATTTAGTTTTTCAAATACAATTCTTCGTATAGAGTGCCGCAATAATCAGGATGTACAAGACAAACCTTCGTAAATTAACAGCACACCCAATCAAAAAATTTCCAATTTTAATTTTCATTAAACACTCAACCATCGACTAGAGCAATATTTACCAGGAGCTTTCAATTCCTTTCGAATACAAAAGACATCAATCCTGCCTCCATGTTAGAATGCTAATAACAATAAAAAGAATAATTATAACAATAACATATCAAACAATCGAAGGTGAAAATGACAATCTAAAAATTAATAATTAATAATAGTGAAATAAAAAATAAACGATTATTACGATGCATTCATAAGTAAAACTACACACAAATAAACATAAGTACAATTATTATGAACGTTCATAAGTACAACATTACATAGGTAATTACAAGTACAATTATAAAGAAACGTTGATGAGTACACTCATAAATAAACTATAACTACGCATATTGTACGTATAAATCTCAGACATCGAACGTAAACATCCAGCAAAATTTTTTCTGTCAAATGAACGATTTGCACTCGAGAAAGATTTTATTTTCACTTCCCATCAAAAGTGAAAGGAAGTTTTTAATTTGATGCGTCACTTCCGCATGCAAGTTTGAGGGCCTCTCCACCGCTTTTTTTGCGTGTCAAAGTTGTGAGACCCGCCTGTTTTTTTCTCGGGAAATTTACCTGTTCCGGCGTTTTTACAGCTTGGCAACGCAGCAGAATTGCTAGCGCCCACAGCCTTATTCTGGTAAAATTTACTTGTCTTTCTGCTATTCAAATTTGTTAACACTCTAGAGCTTCCAGTTTGCCGCAGGTGTTTTTGGCCATTTATTTCTCATTTGGGTTTTTTTTAAGCATGTACCATATTTGCAGAGTTCCAGATCTGCCGGCGGTTTTGAAGCTATTATTTTTCAATTTTTTTTCAAATTTGGTAAAAATTCATCGACGTTTTTTAATGTGGGACAAACTTTTCAGATGAAAAATGTAAGAAGTCAGTTAAAGAATCTTGCTCTCTAAAAATGTTTAAATAAAACAAAAGCTTTCGAAATAAGCAAAACTTATTTTTAACACAAAAGAAATTGCAAAACTGTATAACTATTGTTTATCAAATCAGTAGCTAGAGATTCTGCCTTCCCGAAGATTTTTACTTTAAAATAAAAACTTTCCGACAACTAATGAATCAGAAAAATATTGTGCAACAAAAAATTAACAAAAAACTTGGCATGTTTTAACTTGGTCGTTGAAGAAATCTAACAATTCTGACATCTTGATTGAAAAATGCGTAATTCAAGTCAAAATGCTTTGTTAATGAATCTAAGAAACATTCGTCAACAAAAATGTGACTCTAAACAAGTGACATGTGATAATTTGGGGATAGAAAAAACCTACCAGACAATTCTTCCTTCTTAGTCAAGCTCATTTTAACCTAAAATATCCTGTTCACAAACCGGAACAAATATTCTGCTTCAAAAAACGCGACTGTGAAAAGGTGATATGTGACAACTCAGGGGTAAAAAAATCTATCAGACGATTCTCCTTTCTTAGTTATGCTTATTTTAAACTAAAATATCCTGTTCACAAACCGGAACAAATATTCTGCTACAAAAAAGCGACAGTAAAAAGGTGATATGTGATAACTTAGGGGTATAAAAAAAACTTATTCTGCAACAAAGTTGCAGGCAGCCCAGACGTCGTCCGGGAAGTGAATTGAAGATTGGTGCAAAAACTTGCTTCTGACATGGCGTACGTGGAACACAGTGTTACTAGGTCACTGTCAACGCTAAGGGGAGATGCGCAGCTGCCTAGTTATGTATTGGAAGCATCCAAAAAATCAGATCTCATTATCAAAGGCCATTCAGTCAGAATTTGCTGAAAAAATTCCAGGGAGTGAAAGAAATTGCAATAAGCTCATCAAATGCTTGAGGGAGTATTATTTCGCGACCTTTTTGTCAACTACGTTGAGTTTTTTGTACATTTTTTGGGCTGGAAATTGTTCGCGTGCGCTAAGTGCGGTATGAAGCGCGCATTTAGCTTCTGAAATATCCTAAAAATGAGTTACGAAAACAAGGATACAGCGAGATGGCTGTTTTTTGCGTACAACAAAACATGACCTTCATTTCCCTTAAACTTGACCTAGTCAGAAGCTTGTACCCAATTGTTACATGGAAGCGGCAGAGACGCGTCAAATAGGATCCTTGTGTTGAATTGTTCAACGTCAGTTTCAATGCCATCATGTGGATTGATTTAGAATGGTGAAAGCACACTAGATGGACTAAATATGATCCAATGTTGAATTGTCTTACGTGAATATCGAAATGATCGTATGAAGTAATTGTGAACAGCGGCGGCATCAGAGGCACATCAAATATGATCCTAATGTTGAATTTTTGAGCATTAATTTCAGTGTTATCGTATGAATTGATTTTAAAATTTGTGTAGGTGTTGAGGGTACGGGAGAACGAGTTCACCACTACAGCATCCGAGCAAATTTATTTAACAATTACCTAATGTTTTATTTAATTAAAAGCATCAAAGTCAGATTAGGTGAACTACTATACAATCCTAGTATTGACTGATATCAACTCTGACAAGTTCGGGTGATAACTACTCAGATGTTTACAACATCGCTTCGGATCCCAACACATCTTGACCTCAGTGTTCATGCTAAGTATATTTACTAGTAAATAGTAGACCATTGAACCTCATAACCTTGAATATTTTAGCAGGACTGTGTGAATTCGTTTACAATTGACATGGTAAACTTGTTTGAAGCATCGTGGAGCTACTATATGTAAGTTACTACAGAGATGATAGAAACACAAACGCAAATGAGACGCTTCGATTTCATAAGTAACTGAACTCGAAATCTAGCTCTAAGAGGCTTTGTTGATGTTTCCGAAAACACAGAAGGTCGAGTACACAGAAATTAATCAATCACCGCAGTAGGCGTTCACACTGCAGTAAGACATTGGAAAGTTTTACGTGATTGGATTCTAGAAAATTGCACCTCAGGAAATTTATGAAAAAATGTATATATTTTCCGCGTCGTGATAGCACGTGCGCAAGTCGTGCTGATCAACTGACGTATGATTCCCGTGAATGGAATTTATGGTTTGAAATTTGGTTTCGTCGATTTATGGTGAAGATGAATGAAATACGGTCAAGCTTAATTAGTGCACAAGAACTTTCATTCGTGAAATAAAATAACTACGTTTCCTATCGTGTAAAACATTTCTTATACATGATACTTATATGTTATCTTGAAGGTACTAACTCATTTGCCCATAAGCGCGCTACCAAAGTCAACTCACGCTAAAATCAACCCAAGTCAGATTGCAGTTCTGGACTTGATCATGGCGTTGCTTGGCCGAAAAATCTCAAAATAGATTAAATTACTTCAAGTCTCCTTAACCGCAGCGAAAGCATTTGAACGAGTGGAAGACACCATTTTGTATGGGATTGAGCAAACTCGAAATATATTAGATAAGTTGTTCAAGCCTCCCTAGCCGCAAAAAAGACGTTGAATAGAGAGGAAGGAGGAACAACATTTAGTATGGAGTTCATCAAACTCTGAATAACGTTTCAAAGAGAGGACGGAGGAACACCATTTAGTATGGAGTTGACCACACTCGTAATAAGAAAGCAAGTTTTGAAGCCGATGAATCGCGTACAGTAACCTCCAAGGTAGCTACACTTCTCCGCACATTAAAGGAAAACAAGCGAACTTGCGAAGATAAGGCACCGGATGGCAGGGATAGAGTGAACGGCACAAGTCACGTAGGAATTTTACAAGAAACACGACATCATTATAGCGTAATACTTACATAAACGCATCTATAATTATGTTGTAATATTTATAAAATTTTATTTTTTAGTAATATCGTTGTAAGTATGGCGTAATTATTATCCCATTAACGTGTGAATGCGTATGTACTTTACACTGTCGAATCGAAAAGTGCAAAAACAAATTTAGAATTTGGGGTTTCGCGTTTTATTTTAAATCTTGTCTCTTGATGAAATAATAAAAAAGTATTTGATAAAATGGTCAAAAAGGGTTTTACAAAAAGTATCTGACAAAACGTATTTGGCAAAGCATTTCACAAAAAGCATTTGACAAGAAGCATTTGACAAAAAGCATTTGACAAAAAGCATTTGTCAAAAAGCATTTGACAAAAAGCATTTGTCAAAAAGCATTTGACAAAAAGCATTTGACAAAAAGCATTTCATAAAAAGCATTTGTCAAAAGCATTTGACAAAAAGCATTTGACAAAAAGCATTTGTCAAAAGCATTTGACAAAAAGCATTTGACAAAAAGTACTTGGCATTCACTGATCGTAAGCCAGCAGTGAAAAACCTGTAATTGGAGCCAAGGAAGATTGAACGCTCGATTTCGCAGTAATGCTCTTGAGTTAAAAATACTGGTCGCCAAGAGTGAGTTAGATATAAGAAACCATGAATACACAAGACCGGTTTGATGGGTCTGCTAGGAACATTTGATGTATTACAACCGGTACATGATATAAGTTGAATTGGCTGCAATTATTTGTGAATTGATTTGGCTGAAAACCGGTGAATGATGTAAATTGAATGATGGAAATTGAATTGGCTGCAAATTTTTCTTAATTAAACTGGCTGCAAACCGGTGAATAATGTACATTGAATTGGCCTCAAGCATGTGAATGATGGAAATTGAATTGGTGCGAACCGGTATATGACGTAAATTGAATTGGCTGCAAACCGGTGAATAGTGTACATTGAATTGGCTGCAAGCATGTGAATGATGTAAATTGAATTGCTGCAGACCGGTATATGACGTAAATTGAATTGGCTGCAACTTTTTTCGAGCAGAGCTGAAGATGAGTAGCCTATGAGTAGAGGTAAAACACGTCTTGGTCATTTAACTGAAGGCAATATTTACTACGAGACATCAGATTAAACTGTTGTGTAGAGCAATTTTTTTTCGAAATAACCCCAAATAAACCACATCGCAGTGTACTTTTTTTGTGGTTTTCGATACTTTCCTTGATGTATTTGTGATTATGAAAATTTATTTCTAAGTTGTTATGGATGATTTTAGATAATTTTCACCGTAAATTTTAAATGATTGCAGTAAACTCTAAAGTTTCTTAAAGGATTTTAGATAATTTTCACCGAGTATTGGTGATTGTTGTAAATTACGTTTAAATTGTTTGGATGATTTTAGATGATTTCCGTACTGCTTTTTAGATAATAGTACTTTGCATTTAGGTTGTTTTAGATGATTCGATCATTGCTATGAACTGCCAAAGCTCAAATTTTGATTTACACGTAATAATTTATTATTAGCAGCAACCTAACATCTTCCCTTAGAATATTTAATTCCTATAGATGCAATCGTTGTATACCCCTGCGCAGGCATCAGGTTGTCACTGACATTACAATGAGGAAGGAACTGCCATTCTCGGCAATAAACTTAAAAAAAACACTTTACGGGGCAAACACTTAACGTTATCTATTCGAGAAAAAATTAAAAATACAGTTTAAAAGCGGTTCATCACAGTGAATTTTGGCATTCAACTGAACGGCAAATGGCAAAGGAAAAGCCGTGGAGCAAGTTGACATAGAATGTTTTTGTACTTTTTGCTATCCAGGTAAGGTTATTCATAACCAGTTGCTGCAGCAAGAACTCATACTATTGAAGTCTAAAAATTAGCACTAAGCATAGCACGTTGACGAACGAGTGGACACTGCCAACGTCGATTAATTTATGACGATACTAAAACTGTTTTGAAGCATCGCAATTTTGTGATACTAAAAAGACGTTCTACGTTGTCTACTTTACGAATATTCAACTGAACGCTGATAGAGAGAGGTTTTCCATTGTTTACTTTACGAATATTCAACTGAACGCTGATAGAGAGAGGTTTTCCATTGTTTACTTTACGAATATTCAACTGAACGCCGATAGAGAGGTTTTCTGTTATCTACGTAACGAAGATTCAACTGAACGCTGACAGGAACACGTTCTTCGCCATAGCAAAAAATACAAAGTCTTGAAGCTGATTGTGAATTCCAATGAACGTTGTGGAATTAAAATCCGTTATAAAAGAACTTTAAGGGCCTAATCAAATTCTTGCCAGTGTTTCACTCTTTCGTCATCATTGTGTAGTCACCTGCATAAAACCGAACACAATCAGGTTTATTCGATCTCCAAGGTTGTAGTATTATTTAACCTCCGAGGTTGGACGATAAAGAGAGCGTTACTTTCTCCAAGTTTTCTTAGATTTAGACTTAATTGTGTGAAAAGCATAACGCCGTCGGGTGAGGAAGGTTCTTCCCAACCGTATCTGAATACAATGAAGCTCATTTAGATAAGTTCGTTTCAGAAAAGAAATTTCAAACCTCAAATTAAGATTTACGCGATCTTCAAGGTGTTAGCTTCTCCTGTAAAATAATTTCAATCTCATTTTAGTATATTCTATTATTCTCTTAGAAATATTTTATCGATAAGACGTTTAATATCTACGTTACTTTATTCGTTTCCACTTTAAAATTCGATGCCACTATTTCCAGGTTATTTTCGTCTTCCAGGATAATCTTCAAGTATTTTCATCATTTTCGTTATTTTATGCATTTAGATTAACCACAAGATTACTTTCTCTGTTCAGACTTCCTTTCTCTTCTTAATTCTCACTAATAACATCGTTTCAATGTTGGAAATTATTTCTTAATTATTTTCCTTATCATTGCTAGAGAATAAGTTATTTTCATAATAATTGCTAGGGACTACATTAGTATCGAGAGTTCAAAGTCAAGTCACCCCCCAGAAACAGTTACGAATCCGGTACGGAAAGCTACTGCTTCCACAAGGTTTTTCAAACAAATAAATGTACGAGGAGCTCACGAGATTAGAACTCAGGACTTAAATTCACCGCACCAGAACGCCATCGATCGCGCTACCGACCACCCTAAAGGTGATCGACGCACAATGAAAGCAATCTTGGCACAGTGAAAGCAGGCACGCACTTGGCCCGACAGATATATTTTTTCCCATTTTACTTAAGTATCGAGAGTTCAAAGTCAAGTCACCCCCCAGAAACAGTTACGAATCTGGTACGGAAAGCTACTGCTTCCACAAGGTTTTTCAAACAAATAAATGTACGAGGAGCTCACGAGATTAGAACTCAGGACTTAAATTCACCGCATCAGAACGCCATCGATCGCGCTACCGACCACCCTAAAGGTGATCGACGCACAATGAAAGCAATCTTGGCACAGTGAAAGCAGGCACGCACTTGGCCCGACAGATATATTTTTTCCCATTTTACTTAAGTATCGAGAGTTCAAAGTCAAGTCACCCCCCAGAAACAGTTACGAATCTGGTACGGAAAGCTACTGCTTCCACAAGGTTTTTCAAACAAATAAATGTACGAGGAGCTCACGAGATTAGAACTCAGGACTTAAATTCACCGCATCAGAACGCCATCGATCGCGCTACCGACCACCCTAAAGATGATCGACGCACAATGAAAGCAATCTTGGCACAGTGAAAGCAGGCACGACTTGGCCCGACAGATATATTTTTTCCCATTTTACTTAAGTATCGAGAGTTCAAAGTCAAGTCACCCCCCAGAAACAGTTACGAATCTGGTACGGAAAGCTACTGCTTCCACAAGGTTTTTCAAACAAATAAATATACGAGGAGCTTACGAGATTAGAACTCAGGACTTAAATTCACCGCACCAGAACGCCATCGATCGCGCTACCGACCACCATTGTGCGTCGATCACCTTTAGGGTGGTCGGTAGCGCGATCGATGGCGTTCTGGTGCGGTGAATTTAAGTCCTGAGTTCTAATCTCGTGAGCTCCTTGGGACTACATTATTTTCATTACCATTGACAGAAAATTCATCATTTTCATTATCATTCCTTGCAAATCTTATTTCACCTTACTACCTTTGCTAAGGAATATTTCATTTTCTATGTAAAAGAAAAAGAACGCTTGACTGCAACACCTATAATCTATAGTCGGAATAACGGCATATAAAGTACAACATTTCCAAGCTATAAAATAAAGTTGGAGTCCGTGCATGGCATGCCCTTGATGCCAAAGGTCAGAGGTATCAGGTCTCATAATCCAAGAAAATAATCTCATAATCAGACTCAGTTTTGAATTATTAGAAATACTTAATTTTAATTCACCGATGAGGACGAACCGGTGATTTGCAAATGGACGGCTGCGTTTTAAAAAGCTCTAATCATAACGTAATAATAATGAACTGTAATGCAAAGGTTACTGACAGAGGTATGAAAATTTTGATTTCGTTATCGCGAATTTAAAAAAAATATAGAATTACACAGCAATTGGGAGAAGTTTTTTAAATGAGAGGTGAGATTTTAGCCTAGGGCAGATTTTAGCAGAGGGTAGATTTTAGTCAAGGGCAGATTTTAGCCAAGAACCGATTCCCCGCATCCAGAAGCATGCCGAAGAGGATGTGAGAAAATGAAAGTTTTAACTATAAAAGCCCGCAAATATTTGGCGCTGAAGCCCGGCAGGCCACGCAAGGTCAATTAAAAATAATCACTTTTTGCTTGCACTGATACGACGTTGGTCGCGTCTCAAGGAACAATAATTATTGTAGCTCGGATGCAAGTGTGAGGTTTCTTGGAAAGGAAATTGCATAATTAGTGACGCAATTCAGTAGAGAGACACAGAAACGATGATGAAAGTAGATTTTTTCGGACGGAATGACAGCGGTGTTGAAACAAGGAAAAGAGTACAAAATATTTGACGTTGGAAAGAAATACTAAAATCATTGAATGAATTCAATGAATAGTTAGAGTAACTGGAATTGGGAATTCCCATAAGCAAAATTCATTAAGCGGTGGATGAATGTGCAACGGCAAAAGTAGTTAGATGGACGTATAAACATCTGATCATTTAGACAGATGACTGCGAAGAAGAATGCATGGCCGACAATATATGAACGTTTGTATCTCAATAATCATTTTCATCACTTAATGCTTAAATGAGAAATTAAGACAATTTAAGTTAATCAATGACTGCATTACGAGCAAATCAGCGTCAAGTTTATGCTAATTATCATTAAAAACGTTCATTTAAAGACAAAGGTCGACTACTAGTTCAGAAAATTGTAGATCTTGACATAACCATATTTTCTGACTGAACTCCGTTTTAGAGCTCATATTTATTGAAACGGGAATAATGACATAGAAATAAGCGGGACACTAATACCGAAACTTGAAAATGCCGGCAAACTTTACCAGACGAATTTCGGCATCGCAAATTGATTGTTATTTTCATAAAATTGTTATTTTTAGTACTCCTATAATCAATAATTTCGTTCATAACATAAGAACATATCATTTAGGGGTTCATCCCTACAATTTCTATGATTGTCTTATATACTGGTAACGACGGTCTATTTTGCAGGCACTGTAGGTAAATTTGATAACATCCTAGTTTTGAAACTATATTTCAATATAATTACTGGCAAAGGTATGTAGCGACTAAAGTTCTACGGCTCAAAAAAAAAACGTTTTACTCCCCTATATTTTACACTTAGACACGTACAAGAAAAAACTACGTCTCTTGAAGATTCACGAAATGCTGTAAAACCTACTAATATGATAGGATAATTACTTTTTTCATAGATTATTGGCTATTTCTACGAACTTATTATTACTATTATTATTATTCTTATTATATAAGAAAGTGTTAGCCTCCCTTAACTACGACAAAGATGTTCCAAGAGAAGAAATAGGAAGGCACTATTTAGTATGGAGATAAGGGAATGCGGAATCTATGCACAAGGTGCATAGAAACAGTAAGCTAAGAAAGAAGTTCCTCAAACAAGAAAAGTTGATGAAGACAGTGGTAGGTGCTAAAAACAGGACAGCAGTGAACCGGGAAAAGATGGTTCGTAACAAAACAAATACCTATTCTATTTCGACATATAGGAAGCCTACGTAACCTTTCTCGGGACCTCACATGGTCCCCCTGGGACGCAAATTTCTATAGACCCAACAATTGTATCCCGCTGAGGAGATTTCTACGAATTACTGCACTTTGTCTCGATATTTACACAAAACTACAAACCAGTTTCTTGAATGTAGAATGCGAGAGCAATAGAAGTTTATTTGCTTCACAGACAATAACGAAATGATGTTGCTTACCTTGTATTGACTTTTGGAGCCGTCACCGTCGCCTGCGCCCATGGTGCTGTTTGTGGTCAACTTTTTCAGAGCTCGAAGAAGATGATGCTCGAATTGAAGGGGCTTCAACACACTACAAACTCGATGGATGCCGGAGCTTGGGTGAGTTTAAGCACTGGTTTACCTTATAGACCTTGCGAATATCAATAAGAATATCGTATCATAAGGTTGCTCACAGAGTTTTTCTATACAAGCTGCGTAGAACGAACCTTTTATGACAGAGTTTCTTTATAAAACTGCGTAAAATGAACCCTTTATTACAGGGTTTCTTTATAAAACTGCGTAAAATTAACCCTTTATGACAGAGCTTCTTTACAAAAGCTGCGTAAAATGAACCCTCTATTGCAGGGTTTCTTTATGAAAGCTGCGTAAAATGAACCCTTTATGACAAAGTTTCTTTATAAAACTGCGTAAAATGAACCATTTATAACAGGGTTTCTCTATAAAAAATGTGAAGAATCAACTCTTTATTTTAAGAACACCAGATTCCGTAGAGCCCAGACTATTGGAGATAAGACGAAGATGAGGTATGGAATTACCACAACCAAAAACTTGGAAATCCGTAGTGCATCCCCAAGTCGCATCATTGAAAGTTGCAGAAATTCAAAGCGAAGAATGCCCCCAAAATCATATCCCAGGAAACTTGAGCTTCACATCGGAAAATGGAGGGACTATTTACACTGAGAAGAAGGACCGGAGTTCTTTTGGGGATTCTGAAGGAAAGTCGGAAATAAAACAGATGTTATAAGAGACCGTTGATACTTCGTCCCCGAAATAAAAGAAAACACCAAATATTCCCGAGTAAACACAGAGTTTTATTCATCACTCGAGTACCAGAAGAAATGCTAGATGCTGTTGAACACTCGCAAATTTTTGTCGTTTCGCAAATGGATAAAAATATTTGAATTTTCAAGTTCATGGCTTAAATATTTTCACTGCCATGATGAACAAAAATTGTAACTTATTTTTAAGAACTTGTAGCATGAAAACTCAATAGAAAAATAAATATTCGCATAGTATAAACGGCAAGTGACTCAAAGTTGACGTTAGTTTTCTACAACAAACGATTTCGTGAATCGCCATTTTCAAGGGCACTTCCTTATTGAAATAGGTTATATTTTGAGTTTTGATTTAACGAAGCTTGAATTCGTTGATCCATCTAGAAAGTACTCCTAACAAGTGCACAAAACCTTAACAAATAACGGAAAAGGAGAATAACCTAGTAGATGGTGCTTTTGAAATCACTAGTACAAAACACCTAAACAAATTAAAGAAAAGGAGAATAACTTAGTAGATGGTGCTTCTGAATTAGCTAGTACAAAACACCTAAACAAATTAAAGAAAAGGAGGATAACTTAGAAAAATGGCACTTCTGATATATAAATTCCAAAATACCTAAACAAATAATTGAAAAAGAAACCGCACTTGAAACCCAAGTAAAGTAAAATGAAATGATCCCGAAGATGCTGATGAACCGTCGAACCAAAAATAAGAAATTCTTCTTTTTGTAACGATAACTTCTTTTCGGTGCATATACGAAGCAATTCATCAAAAATCGTGGAACAATTTCAAAATTTCTCTATGAAGTACCGTATTGGAGAAAATATGCAATAAATACAGCTGTTATGCCTATGGGTTTAATCATTCAAAAACATTTTATCGAATTAGACGCTACGTCGGACACAAGAGCGTTTAGCAACTATCAAGTTCAATACATGCACAGTTCCATGAACTAGATTTCAGTGAACGCAAACACTAATTCCACTTGCCAACATTTCACCAGCCATGCTCTTGCCAGGGTGAGCGCTGGCGACACACTGAAGTCAAGGAGAACTGCCAGCTTCCAGTTTCCAGTACAGAAGTTCACAACCGCGTCGATGTGGCTGAGAGGCAGACTTCGACTCACGGCTGCGACTGGAGGTCTCTGAACTAAAGTATATGCACACGCTGGCGCGGTTCGGAGACTTTTTGCTCGATTAATAGATGTATGAGGTCCAGTAAAGACGTGGCTGAGCGGCAGACTTCGACTCACGGCTGCGACTGGAGGTCTCTGAACTAAAGTATATGCACACGCTGGTGCGGTTCAGAGACTTTTCGCGCGATTAATAGATGTATGAGGTCCAGTGAAGACGTGGCTGAGCGGCAGACTTCGATTCACGGCTGCGACTGGAGGTCTCTGAACTAAAGTATATGCACAAGCTGGCGCGGTTCAGGGTATTTTTGCTCGATTAATAGATGTATGAGGTCCAGTGAAGACGTGGCTGAGCGGTAGACTTCGATTCACGGCTGCGACTGAAGGTCTCTGAACTAAAGTATATGCACACGCTGGCGCGGTTCAGAGACTTTTCGCTCGATAAATAGATGTATGAGGTCCAGTGAAGACGTGGCTGAGCGGCAGACTCACGGCTGCGACGGAAGGTATCTGAACTAAGGTTTAAAGCAAACAGGTGCGGTTCAAGAAACTTTTTCGCTGGATTTAGACATTGCTAGATGTTTGAGGTCCAGTGAAAACGTGGCTGAGCGGCAGACTCGGCTCACGGCTGCGACGGGACGGGAGGTCTCTCAACTAAGGTTTTGAACAGACGGGTGTAGTTCAAGAGACGTAGGAAGATTCATATTTTAACTAAATGAATACCAAGTAAAGTTCTCTAGCTTCTAATTGCTCCAGAGCTAAACCAAATAAATATCAAGCAAATTTCTCAAGCATTGAATCGCTCGAGAGCTATCAAGAAAGATAGAGAGCACAATCAATGAATATTGCTCAAAATTTACAAAATAGTCCCTGGTTTTAGTGGCAAATGAAGTAATTCAGAATCCGTACCTTCTGGCATGATTGTAAAATTTTACTGAAGCTGGTGCTGAAAAGTCAATACCAGCTCGGTTCCGTGTCCTAAATTAACTCTTGGTTTGTTACTTTGTTTCTTAGAATAGGTTAAAATCAGATTACAAATAAATTAAAAGAAAAGGGTTTTAGATAACACTTTGATGAAATCTAACCTATACAGAGGATAGTTATGTTACTGCCGCGATTTGAGTCGCGCTAAAATTTTCGAACCTGCCTGACGCCATTCTCTAAATTTGCGAATGAATAAGTCTTCTAATAAATTTGATGCTATTTGAATGACACGAAGAGTTTCCGTTGTTTCTATGATACAACTGTCCCAAAAAAAATTATGTCTGGTTTAGATCTTTCGATGTGTAATTGGTTTTTGAGAAATTTATTTCAGCATTGCTCAACAGTTTATTTTTGCGTAGATACTTTATCTTATTCCCCCACTTTGTTAGGTTTATATAGTGGTACGTTGAACCGACGCCATGGGAGACCATGACCGATGCGCGGAAGACCTACTCCGTGGAAATTTATACTTAAGTTTAGCTTGTGTACAGTTTTTTCTTTTTAATCCCGCGTTGATAGGTAGATGGAGGGAAAATACCCTCCGTCATTTATGTCAGTATAAACGTATAATCGAAAGAAAATATGAATTTTTGCCTTGTGTGAAGTAAAGTTTATTTTCTAGTCGCTATCAACGCTTTAAAACAAAGAGTAAATGAAGAAACGGCCAAGTTCCTAGCGAAGAAAAATGCAGAAAGAATGCACGCTCCGTCGACCTCGTCTCAATCACTCACTTTAAATTGTGCAGCAATCAGGTAGTTCAGCGCTTTCCACGGGAGCAATCAACCTGTGGAATTCAACGCATATTACACAACTAGAATCGTTCTATGCATAGGGATAGGTAACTTAAGAATCATCAAATTGCGTGAGAACAAACTAAACCTTGACAAGCTTCGCACTTGAGTAGGCTCTGTGACCACTACTTAAAAGGTAGACTAAGGCGGGTTGTAATGGAATTTAACGTGTTCACCTCGATGGGTTAAACTGAAGTTTAATATTCAACTCAAATTTGAAGTCAATTTTAGTGAGGAATTTTCAAAGTATTCATGTAAATTGAGTTTGTGACTACTGGTCGGTCAGCAGCATTGTAAAAAATCTCCTCAGTGGCCACTAGAGGTGCACGCTCCGGTCATAGTGTTAACGAACCTGGTAAATGGAATTGAAAATACGAAATCTACATCATATCAAAATTTATCTTTGACACCGGATGCGATGCGCTTATATCGAGTCCTTTAATCCGGTACCTAATTTTGAAAATACTTCTCGTCGTCGTAGCGACAGCGTAAGTTCTGCTATGTTGACTTAGCTACGCAACTGGCTGCACAGCTTAACGTAGTTAGTGAAACTTAGAAGAACTTACGTTGCCCGTTATAACGTTCCGACGACTTCAGTTGCTATCAAATTTCGCCCCATACTGAACAACTATATGCAGTGAACTTAATCCATTATTTTATTGCGATTGCCTGTTTGCAGTAAATGGGAGAGGAAAAATTTTCTTAGTTATTTGAATACGATTGCCAGGCTGCAGAGGATGCAAAAGGGAAAACTTTCTTATTCAGCCATTTTAATAAGATTGCCTGTTTGCAGTGAAGGGAAAAGGGAAATTTTCACTGCGAAGATTTACCCAGAATTGAGGAGAAAATGCTCCGCGAGGTAAATAGCACCTTGGCTGCTCGGTGGCACCGTTATGAGGAAGGAAAGTTGTTGATGCCTGACATTAAAAGAAGACCAGTTGGTTGTGTGAAATCTGAAGACGAAGATACAGCTTCGAGTGACAGCTTTTTGCATTGTCATTTTCTCGTGAAATATCAGGGAACTGAGAGTAATTGCCCTAAGGAAAGCAAAATGAGCTGCTCAATCCATTCAATAATGAAGGTTTTCAAAAATAAATTCTTAATTCTGTGGCTGCTCTCCAGATAGGGTGATGTTTAAACTCTTCATTTCAGAGATCTTGAAACTATTCAGTTGAAAATACATATATCACTCGTTAGGAGCATAGCGCATTGTTGACTACAACGTACCTTCAGTTTCGCACATTTTCAACACGTCATCTGAGGCGGGTTAAACTGAAGTTGAATATTCAATTCAAATTTGCGTTAATTTCAGTGATCAATTTTAGAAAATAACGGATATTAAATAGGTTGCGCCTTCATTTAGTTTCCAATAAGTAGTTATTAAACTTGAGCTTGGGACTGCGGGTCGGTTAGCAGCATTATGAAAATCCTCTAAGTGACCACGATGGGTTACGTCGAAGTCAAAGTGTAAAACTAAGTATAATATCGTAAGAATTTCACTGAATAAGCATTCATTTTTCATCTTGACTAAAATCTGAAAAAAATAATCAAACCATGAAATTAAAGACGAAAAATAAAACAGGGGAATAAATAAACATTCATTTAACAACGGCAGTCCTACAAAGGGGTTCGAATGATGACATAATTCATCACATGTGACCAGAAAATGTCAAAACTATGCTCGAAATTTCTAACACTTCATTTCGACGAGACGGCGCAACCGGTAGCGCAGGTATTTTCAACCTGTTAACCGTGAGTGTCCAGTTATCTGCTCCTGGTAAGCTGCGTTTCCACCGTCACTGTCCACTTGACTAGCTCACGCGAAGTGTTTGCTAATCGCATCTGTCCATATAGGTAAACGCCCGGATTTTTTATCCATCTATGATGGTCACTATCCAACATTTCAGCTCTGAAAAACAACTGAAGTGAAGTGCTTTCACTGAAGTGAAAATGTGGGTGACCTGCTCCCACACTTTGATTGTCTATGATAGTAAATTTATAAATTTATCCTTTTTTTACTATTTTAGCTTAAAATAAAGCATTCATTCAATTTAGTTAAAACACATGAAAACTTACAAAAAATGAACATTTCATCTAAGACGAATCGAGAGAAATGCGTTATAATAGCCTACTAACATTACGAAAATCTCCGAATACGTACAAAATTTATGGTGGTTACCGTTATTGTCCCCCAATAAAAGATTTGGAGGAAAGATAAATGAGGCAAAACTGATGGTAATTCAGAAGAAAATCTTCGAATATGTACAAAATTTATGGTGGTTACCGTTATTATCCACTAATAAAAGATTTGAAGGAAAGATAAATGAGGCAAAAATGATGGTAATTCAGAAGGTACATCATCGGTTTCACCAAGAAATGACGGAAATTATTGGTTGAATCAGATTTAAAATATTGTCGGTTCAACGAAAAATTCCTATTGAGATCGTACGACTACTTCAGTGCATAAAAGTGATGCCTTGAAGTTACTGATTATTGAACCAGGAGTTAAATTTACTTATAATCTCATTGTCATATGAAAATTTCCGAAAGAAATTAAGCACTGAAGGAACTTAAAATTGAAATTTGCTATTAATAATATTAGGTGTGTAGCTTATTTCTAATTCTCTCGCTTATTTGTCAACTTGAATAAAAGTTTAATAGAAATTTCTAAATATTCTCATAAAATAACACTTTGACTGCTACGTTCGTCACCGGTGGTCGTAGAGGGAATTTTGATAGCACTGTTCACTGACCAGTAGTCACTGGCTTAATTTTCAGAAATACATAATCAGAACTAAACGAAGGCGCCAACCAGTTAAACGTTTGCTATTTTCAACATTGCTTGCTACAATTGACTTTAAATAAGAGTTGAATATTAAACTTCGACTTTACCTTCCGCAGTCAAAGTGCTTAAGTGGTAGTAGTAATCTGAAAATAGCTTCAAGAATTGAAAGTTTACGTGAAATCGAATGGAGACAAATTCCTTGTACCCAATCATTTTGCTCTAATAAACGAGAACATCACATGAATGGGAAGCAAAGCCACAGTTACAACAATTTCTGGTTTATTCATTTACTTACATTATCCTAAGCTCGTAGCTTATTACACCCAGTGAGCTCATTTCTCACAAACACGCGCGTTCGAGCAGCAGGGATAAACCTCTGCTCTGAAAGTTGCTTCGTGTCACGCGGCATTTAGTTATGGTGGTCTCTGCCTACGTGCATTTACTGAAAAATATTCCCTTTCCCTACACCGGGACTCATGTCCCAGAGTGGATAAAAACGTTTTCAAGGGACTCATAAACTCACTAGAGCGGAAACCATGTCCATGCTGATCACGCAACTCGACTTCCAGAAGTCCAACTGACCTCAAAAACTTGGAAGAGTCAGCTGCCTTCCAGCTGTTATAGCCAGTCACAACCTACAAGTCGCCTGGATCCTAGAAACCAGGGTAAAAGCCGTGCATTTTTTCGGGTAATGAGAACTGTTTAAGCGGATTTTAATTCTTTTAGATGTTTTTCCGAAGACGCTGGTGTTACTGATTGTATATATATGGAACGTTAATAGCTATTTAGAATTCCTAGGAGTGAGGTTGGTTATCTATTTGTCCGTCTTACGATATCAATAATTTGTTTGAAGTAGGTATGTTTAGTTCTTGAACAATTCAGAAAGCGCAGTTAGATAGTAGGTCTCGCACGTATGCCTATTTTCAATGAATTTTTCTATAGTCGGATTACTTAATTAGATCTGTTATTAGTTAAGCAATTTTGGAAAAAAGGCTATTTTTACTACCCTAGAATGATTAGTAAAAACTATGTAAAAAATCATCCGAAAAGGATTATCCTACACGAATTTTGTTAAAAATATATCATAGTCACATGATTGGCACATTGTTCGGTATAACGAATATTACTAATATCTTAGAATTGGCATTGGATAGTTGAATACCATCTAACACGTAAAACGGAATTGACGAAGTAAAAATTTGTACAATGCAGTACAGATTTAGTTCTGCTGTGAAATTATGAGCTGATTACAGTGAAGGAATAACGGCATGAGAATATACTGATGAGCCAGAAGCGTGACACCTTTCTTTATGCAGACTTGATAGGAAATCGGCTATGAGATGAGACTTCTAACAAAACGCTTAAACACTTGCATTTTATGCGTTTGTTTTCAAAATAACATAGCTTGTGATTTCGTAATATTTTTTTCGTGACCTCAAAGTCGTAGGGACCAACATCACTCAATAAGAAATAATAAGTTCCTACATATTCAGTCGCGAATTGATATGTATAGTACACGATTTTTCGTCTTTGCTAGAGCTTCCAATACGTTTACGTTTGAGATTTTTACAGAAGTTTGTATTTATTAATGAAGCGTGAAGGATCATCCAAATTCTATTTGCATGTTCCATATGTTATAAAATCAGGTACAAAATTTCATGATTCAATTAAGTTTGGACATAACATAAATACCTGAATAGGTATTTATCAGGCATTATCAGGTCTTATACTGTTGGCGTTTTGTGGAGGTGCTGTGAAATAAATAATATGTTCAATACATCTGCGCTGATATGATTCGAAGCTCATTTTTACCTAAAACTTACCTTACAAATGAACAATAGCATAAACAAATGGATAAAAACTTGGAGCTCATCAACTGTTCTATCGAACACATTCTTAAAAGAAAGCACGCTAACATAACAAACCATGCAGTACCTGCTTGACCTAGATAAGATTTGTATTGAAATCACACGAAGTTTAGTCAGGACACTGAAAAAAACTTATTTTCTCAAGTCGCTGATGAAAATCCATACCATTTAAATGTAGGTTTCACCTGCTTCACCCAGAAAAACTCGGAGCGCATCTACGGAGGCCGTGCATCAAATCACCGGTTCATCAATAGCTTTCCAGTGCTTTTTACGAGAACGAAAGAACGAACCAGAGGCGCATATGCTGTGCTCCGTGGCCTCCATATGGCGTGACGAGGCTGGTTAGGTGCAGCTGATGGCAGTCCAGAGCATCCATGAACCGTCTGGCATACTCTGCTATGCGGCTGCCACGAGGTTTGGCTCTAGGTGCTACTGTAGCGTGAGGTCTACCGCCGTATAATGCCTGCTACTACAGCATGAAGTCTACCGCCATATATCGCCTAGCCGTGTTACTACAGCGTGAGGTCTACCGCCATATATTGCCTGCTACTACAGCGTGAGGTCCACCGCCAAATATTGTCTGCTACTACAGCGTGAAGTCTACCGCCATATATTACCTACCCGTGTTACTACAGCGTGAGGTCTACCGCCATATATTGCCTGCTACTACAGCGTGAAGTCTACCGCCATATATCGCCTACCCGTGTTACTAAAGCGTGAGGTCTACCGTCAAATATAGCCTGCTACTACAGCGTGAAGTCTACCGCCATCTATCGCCTACCCGTGTTACTACAGCGTGAGGTCTACCGCCAAATATAGCCTGCTAATACAGCGTGAAGTCTACCGCCATACATCGCCTACCCGTGTTACTACAGCGTGAGGTCTACCGCCATATATCGCCTACCCAGGTGCAATTTGAGAAACACAAATTAAGTGTTTATCGTTGAATAAAATGTATGGGAATAAGTAATATCCTTTACAACCTAACCTTGAGCTATAATACTAGCTAGTGGTAGATCTCATGATATATTGTGGTAGACCTCACGCTATAGCAGCACTTGGGCTCCATCTGCTTGATAACACAAGGGAACTCTGTTACTGATGATATGGGTTACGAGGGAATGTAATGCAGGCAGTTTTCAAATTTCTACAGGACGTGAATGGTACGCATTATTCCTTTTTGACGTGCTATATTGTATATTAATGGTATGAAATTTGTTAATATAATTGAGGTATTTATCGGTAATGTAGGGTTTTTGAGCTTGATGTGGTCTTAGGGTAATATAATTTCGATATAAATTTAAGTGTTTGTTCAACTATTCTAATACTGACACTAAAAATCGACCTCTGTTTGATCTTTACCAACACAATGAACGTCACTCAAGTTTATTTAACCCAGTATATGCTCTCACCTAATTTAACGGAAAATAAAGAGAACTCAGTTAACGAGGTTTAAGTAAAGTCCGACTTATTAGTCTCTCCCGTAATCTAACGGAAAATAAAGAGAACTCAGTTAACGAGGTTTCATTACATTCCGACTTATTAGTCTCTCACCTAATCTAACGGAAAATAAAGTGAGCTCAATTAACCAGATTCAAGTACAGTCCGACTTATTAGTCTCTCACCTAATCTAACGGAAAATAAAGTGAGCTCAATTAACCAGATTCAAGTACAGTCCGACTTATTAGTCTCTCACCTAATCTAACGGAAAATAAAGTGAGCTCAATTAACCAGATTTAAGTACAGTCCGACTTATTAGTCTCTCACCTAATCTAACGGAAAATAAAGTGAGCTCAATTAACCAGATTTAAGTAAAGTCCGACTTATTAGTCTCTCACCTAATCTAACGGAAAATAAAGTGAACTCATTTAATCAGATTTAAGTACAGTCCGACTTATTAGTCTCTCACCTAATCTAACAGAAAATAAAGTTAGTTCAATTAACCAGATTCTAGTACAGTACGGTAAAGCCCAGTATAACAACCTGACCCGTCCAACCGAACTGATCCCAGCCTAATCCAGTCATAACTAATTCGACTCAACCAACTTTATTAAGCCCGGTTGAGCTTTCTTCAACCCAGGCCAATCTAGATCAGCTCAACTCGACCTAACAGAGCACATTCTAACCCAACCCGGATGGTGGTTGTTCTCAACCTATTACTTGGAGCTTTATTATCCAGAAGGGGAAACGTGCTCCTTGTGTTCTTATCATTCAGGAAATTTTATAAAATTATATAACGGGTGCCAGATTGAACTTTTTTGTTTATCTATGGCTGCAAGATGCATAAAAAAACAATAATTGCAGTTTCATTTCCTGTGTGGGAAATGTACTTCAAATCTTTTTTTTAAGACAATGAAATGGTTCAGGGTATATTTACAAAGTTATCTAACACATGGCAAAACAGAGTTATTCGTACATTCGAGTCTGCAAGATGCATAAAAAATAGATTCACAAAATATTACATACAAATGCTGGTTGACATACATGGTTTTTAAATCATCTTAATAAAGATTAGTAAGCAGATTTATCATATTAAATGACATAAAAGTCATTCAAATGGCTGGACAATTGAGAAAATGAAGTAAAAAACACATCTTTTGGATACTTTGTATTAATTTGAACGAAATTGATCATAGTAACCATGATAGAGGAAATTGAAATTGCCTTCAAGGGTTTGTTGAAAACACAAAGAATACGAAGGTTGCATCCCAGAAGTCATAAGTTGAAGGGTTTGCAGGCAATGCTAAAATACGAATCCTGCCTTTGAAGAGGTATGAGTTCAAGGTAGTTGACACTAAAAATTCTCCGCAATACCAGACCATTATTCCTGACAAGAAATAGTTCCGGTTATCTCGAAAGAAATCGACGGTACGTTTCACCAACTCAACAAAAGAAGCTTTTTGGATGTAAATTGGCAAAGGCTTTGATAGAAAGGCTGTTTTACCGTGAAAGTAGAATTCGAACCTTGGGCTGTATAAACCTAATTTTAACTTTTGTTGTTCTTAAATAGCTCAAGATGCGAACAGCATTTAAGTTCATAAAATGAGAATAGCCATCCATTTTTTCCTTTCTATTATCCAACCATTGACGTGGCTATTATGGTTCATAGGATATGTGGACCAACTAATGATCACTGAAGTGTGTGTGATATTTCGAAAATCAATTGGGTGTACTTTATGTAACGCATCATAACCAATGGAAATGCACTGTATTTTTCGTTTTTCAGCCGCCATAGTAATCTGCATAAGAAAAGAAAAAACTTTATTTCCAATAGAGATTGTACAATATTACAATCATTGGTTTTTAAATATAACTAACTAACTTTACAAAATAATTATCGGGGAAAATTTTCCGTAATGAATTAATGTGTAACCTTAAATAGCCCATAACTGTACAACTAAGTTCTTGGGAGATTTCGTCAGTTTGCATAGATGCAACAACTTAATTACTCCTAACTGTACTATGATATTCTCGGAGGAATTTATCTACACTACATGGTTGTAAATCCATACTCTAAATGTTTCATTATGCAAAGGTTTAAGGTCAATCAAAATCAAAAAAGGGCACTGAAAGTTACTTTAATACAGAACGCAAATACATGACGGGAAAAAATAGCCTATAATTCGCCAAAAAATTGTCTGCATTCAAATGAAACGCTGTTTTTTCGTTTATAGTGATTAAGAATATGCATCAACATCAATTACACCAATTTATTTTCACTCGATTGCAGTTTCTATTCACGGTGATGCAAAATCTTTCATTTGACTAACACCGACAGATAAAGAAAAAAGACTCTTAACTAAATTGCGTAGCTTTACATAAGTGGTCGGCCATAGGTACCTAATTGCATAGGGTTCAACTAGCATAACATTTACAAGGAATTTCTAAAGTGAGCATCGCAAGATAGAAAATTCGTATAAATGTTGTAGATACCACAACAACAAACCCGTTGACTACGTTGGCGTCGGGGCTACGGTTGGTTCGACTAATTAGTTAAGTTGCAAGTGGCTAAGTTCAAAACCGGTCTACTGCTAGAATTAATTTCATTCCTTTCTAAGGAACGTGAAAAATGTGATAGTAAGATAATATTTTACCTGGTCTGCTATAATCTATTCTGAAAAAAATTGAAATATTTGCAATCCTATTTATTTATACCGTTACGTAAATGAGCAATTTACCTAGTGATGCACATATGTACGAATACGTTGTCAACGTGTTAAGAAAACAGTTCATGAGCATGTTCACAAAACGGGGGAACAGAGACAAGGCTGCGAAATCTTTCTTCCATGAATGAATTTTTTTCTTCGATTTCTAAGCAAAAGCATTGCATATATGTACAAACTCAAGTGGCTACGTAAAATACAATGGTTTTATGAATAAAATGCTGACTATTCCATAAGGTCATAAATTATTTTATCAAGAGCAGTCATAACCGTCACAATAACATTCTTCACCTCTTCCAAAGAAATGTGTCCGCATTAAAAATACATCACTTGACCAATCTGAATGGAATGATCAGTAAAATGCAGCTGAAACAAGTTAACAAAATTCGTTACAGCATTTTGTGTTTCGTTTCACGCAAATGCTTCAAAAAAATGCGCTTACCTCTAAAAACAAACATCCCAATTTTGATTTAAGAAAATCATCTTGCATGTATCTCCTAGAGACTTAGCTGAAGGCTTCTGGTTATTGCCATGCAGCAATTTATCTCCATTTCACTCAGCTTAAGTCCGACATAAAATCAAGTGTCCGTCCATGTCAAGAGACAAGTTCATGTAAAATGTATGAATGAAATTGCCCTTGGCATGCATGGCTTCGCTCACATCTAAAAAATTCTTCATGATTATGTATTGGGTACAGAACTCATGAAATAAAATCTAGCATTTTATGACAATTCACTAATGTAGGATCAAGAGAATGACTGTTTCTGTTTGACTGCATATGATTCTTGATGAACTTGAAAAAAAAAATATGGCCCCAATGAACTTGAACGCTAATTTTGAAATGAATAAAAAAATCTTAAATATTGTTTGATATCACGTCTAGGCGATAAATAACCTTATCATACAGGTGACTCGTGCTAAACACTTTCAGTTTTAAGCTATGAAACATCAAATGAAATACTTAAGACTCATTAAATACTTAAATCAAGATCAGGAATAACTGGCAGGAATCGATCTCTCGAACATAAGAAACAGAATGCTGAGAACTACCAACGCAACGACTAACCAGTTCAATTGCTTGCCCAAGAAAGTTCAACGTTCTCATGTAATGTTAAATCTAGCGACCAATCGATATAACTCAAGACGAGATAGTTTCTTTTGGCAGTTTCGACTGTTTTTCCCTTCGATTTTTCTGACTTCGAGGACCTCGTTCAGGCGTGATCAGGATGAAATGTGGCACTTTGCCCATCATCACCCTGTAGTTTTTCAGCCAACGTTTTCCCTTGAGGAGTTTGTCATACGTACCATCTTTCCAGATGCCAGGAGGTAGGTAAATGTCGCGCGCGCGTGCCCCTCTCTTTAAAACCGGCGCTACCATCAAGTCATTACCAACAAACCACTGGTCACCTATTGGAAGGCTTCTCAAGTCTTTGGGAAAGAGCATAGCAAGGGGAGACACCAAGGGCAAGTTATTGGTTAAGGTTTCGTTCAGGTTCATTCGTAACCTCGGTATCACGAGATCTTCTCGAAGCTGCATGAGTTCACTGGTGAAAGAAAGGACACTGGAGTCGAACATGGACGGTAGCACCGAAATTTGCATGACCGGTAAGAAAACGCTGACTCCCATCGAACGAATATACAGTTCACGATCTGGAATATGTCCAGGCTGAGTAGACCAGCCTCCAACCACTCCGCCGTCCACCAGGCTCCCACCGACAGCACTTATGGTCAATACTCTGTTAGGTAGCATTTCAAGCATCTCCCAGCTGGCGTCCCCGTAATTGGCAGTCAAGAAAGTAGGGGGATTCACTGGAATGATAGCCGTGTTGGTACTAATGGGAGCTTTGACTAGAGAGACTGCTTTAATGAATTGTCTTATCGCGTAATCGGGGTTAGGATGTGAGCTGTAGAATCTGCGGAATGGAGGCAAAGATTGAGTACTAGTAGGAGTAAGGTGAAATCGATCTATTCCATATTTCTGCTTGAGTTTCATTAGTTCTGATGCATACCAGTTAACGGTGTTTGGATTAGTGAAATCAAGTACAGCTGCTGATTTAATCTTCGATGTTGATACAAGGATTGGCAACGTTGAATTAACCTGGCGAATGAGCAAATCCATTGTTGAGATATTTTTGAAACTTGGCGTTTCTACCTCAATCAGCGAAGACAGTGTCAGGGCTAACTCTAATCCTTTCCGGCGCAGACTCTCAAGAAGCAAAGCTGGATTCGGAAATCGTTTCGAATCGAAGTCTAAACTACCCAACTTCTCTTGCCACGAAGTGGGGAGGAGCACAAACCCACACGAGTTTCTAACATTAGCTACGATGGACTCGGCATAAGCCATCACGTCGTCTTGATCAATGTCACCTTCATTGTGAGGTATCCAAGGCCGCCAGATTGGACATGAAAACCTATTGGCAACTTCTCGTAAGGTGTCGCTCGTGATGGTTTCAGACACTTGATATAACTCGACATCGTCAGGCATGGGATGCAAGGACCGGTGCCACTTTGAAGTGGCGTATTCAATATTGTCCATGCGCTCTATGTCTCCCAGTTTCCTAAGCAGTGAGGGAACGCTCGGAGCAACGCATAGAGTGTAGTCTAAGTCAAGTTTTTCACGGTCGTTGGGATGATTGAAATCAAAGTTTCGTTCAGAATGCAAGCAGAATTCTCGGCGGGGAGCATGCAGAGCATTCACGCTCAACAACGCTTTAGCAGCAAACGGAACTGAGACCAGTATTCCTTCTGATGATATCCACGTTCTTCGCAACAACCCGCCAACGGGATTCCGTAAAATTTCTCCGGAGTACAATACCGTGTCAGATATTTCGTCAATTTTAGTCAATGGCATAGCTCCTCCAGTAACATCGCCCATGCCCCACCAAACCCCGGTCGTATTTCGATCCATCTCGAAACAATCTTTCATCACCAAATCTGGGCTGGAAGACTCCCAGTGAACGCTGAAGCAGTCCACGTCATCCAGAGGAGGTCGGTGGGTGAGCTGCAGTCTCGCACGGCCTTTGAAATCCACGCACTGCACGCTGGGATAAAACAAAGTTATTCCATAAGCCGACACGAAGAGTTCATCACTTCTAAATTAAAGTTTAAGGCAAGATAAAACGTACTTTGCACAACAGAAAATCACAATGTTTAACGTACGCTTTCTATATTTACCGGATACAATAATTCATTATTCGACTATAATGCACGTAACTTCTGCATATTTTTACGGCAATTTACATTCAGCATAGGACTTACAGTATAGGCAAATCTTACATTTCGATGCGGAAACTGAACATAAAACTTACTTTGAGAAATGATCATCGACCTGGAATGGATCTGAATCATATACTCCGAAGGGAAAATCTTCTACCGAGACATGTTCATCTAAAACATGGCCAGAATAGGTCCCAGGGAGATGAGGCTGCTCGATTTCGACGGTCGTGTACTTGCCAAGTCGGGTGGTTTTTGCGGTTGCATAATTCCTTTCATCATGAGATGCAGGATCTGGTCCCCAGTTCTGTTTACTTCTCCAATCCATTTCAGGCGTTGTTCTGACCATATTAATCTCTGGGTCTGGGGTCAGAGCACTAGGATTGTGCTCTTCTTGTTCTGGATTTGCAGGCGCCCTGGACTTCTTACTTCCAGCAATATATTGGGGAGCCGCAGAAACTCTAGACGGTGATTCCGTCCATGCTTGAACGGGAGTAAATATATCAGTAAAGATCGACCAAAGACCAGGACTTTCAGTTTTAGTTTCAACTTCGTTCGATACGTTAATGTTCAGAGGCGATCCCAAGCTCGACTTCAACGCTGCAGCTTCTGGCATATGATGAGCTCTGTTGAATTTCCTTTTTCTTGAGATCTTACGACCATCCATGTTCTTCCTTCGTCTAGAGTTACTTGCTTTCCTATTAGTCTTACGTTTTGACGAAGTTCTTTCTGACGTAGAATCGCCGTTTGCCGATGATGAAATTTGCTCCTCCACGCTTCTTCGTTTTCGTTTGTGTTCCGACTTTCGGATTTCACCACTGACATCAATGAGGTATTTGAGGTAGTCAGTGCAGTCAGTGTGCTTAGTCGTTACCGGAAATTCAACCCCCAAGCGAACTTTGACCAACGGGGCTCTGTATCCTGTAGCATCGTTGACACTCATCACTTCCATCACACGGTCAGCTTCTACGATCTTGATGCGGTCAAAAATGAAAACCTGAGGAAAAAATCCAAATCTAATGAAGGTAACTTGATAAAAGTTGCCACTATGGACTTAAAAACAATATATTTACGTCGCGCTTATAATGTATATTCAATAATATACCCCTGAATAGGTCAACAGATTAAAACTGCCAAATGAAAGATCACGTATTAAATCCTTTTCACTAATACAAAAATAAAAAATAGAGTTCAGATCACAGGTATGTAAATACCATGATAGTAAATAGAACAGCTGAGGTTTCTGAGTTCAGAATAAAATTGATTTTTCGAGTTGAGGATAAAATTGAGTTTCTGAGTTCAGAATAGATTTCAGTGACAGCGTCATACCCTTTGCACCGAAAAGAGCACCTGAGGTTTCTGCGTTCAGAATTAGATGAAGTTTTAGTGAGTGTCATACCTTCTACACCAGGGCTTCTCAACCTTTCTTTTGTCGTATACCCCCTTAGCTTAATGGTGTATCTTCATATACCCCCAGCACAGTTAAAGGTTCAAGAAAATATACAAATACACCTAATGATTATAAATTTTTACATACTTATATGTAAATATATACCGTATATTTTAACATATGCAGTACGTTAAATGTACCCCTAGAGCAGGGGTCTCCAAACCATGGCCCGCGGGCCACATCCGGCCCACCACATAATTTCTTCCGGCCCGCCAAACTAATCCCTGTGTGGTGACCTTGAAAAAATAATTATCTGACGACTGGTATCGCTGAATTAAATTATTTGTTTCAATTTTTTATTCCTTCGGCCCGCATGAATATGGGAAATATATGATGCGGCCCTTACATTTAAAAGTTTGGAGACCCCTGCGGCCTAGAGGTACATGTACCCCCGGTTGAGAAGCTTTCTTCTACACGGAAAAGAACAGATGAGTCCTAACACTATCAGTGATGACCCCCATTCAAGCCCTCAATCACAACGTATTAAGGCATTCACAGTATCTACAACAAGATGAATTAAAGCGATACCCCAGTACACGCGTTGTCTCAGACTCACTGATAAGATATGGAGATGGTAGTAGTGATAAATGAGGGAGACTAGAACGATGATGATTGTCAGCAACACGATTGACACAGCGAGTTGGTAGTAATCTATTGGCGGCTTCTTCTTTTCTTCTGGAGCGTCCACTTTCTGCGAATATAAGAAGAAATTAATGTAAGGAAGTTAATGCACACGTACGAATTTTAGCATACAAAACGAGAGAGATATCGAGGAAAACTGACTTTTTTCGATTTTGGCCATCTTCGGAGTACAGAGCGAGTTGTTTTCATTAAAGACACCTAATGTTCGATGTGTTTGAAACTTTAACAATATGTTAAATAATCGAATGATTGATACTTTACCATTCCCAAAATATCAATTTTTACATTTAAGATACTTCAAGCCTTACACGAATGTCTGATATTTTAACATTTCTGCGAATATCAATGTTTACATTGAAGATACCTCAATCCTTCTACGAATGTTTGATTTGGTAACATTCTTCCGAATATCAATAGACTGGTTATCATTAATTAATAGAGACCCACCCTTACTACGAATTCCTGAAAATCAGCATTCCTTGAAAAAATAGATCAACTTGCTTCCTTTGAAAAATATTAAATCTTTCAAAAGATGTCTGAAACTTCAGCCATCCTCGAAAAATGAATGAGCTTTTTAATTAAAAATACCTAAATCCTCTCAGGACTGTCTGAGATTAGGAGTAATTAATGCTGCTAGAGCAACACGAGTTGAATGTTTAAGGCTGATAAGGAATCTGAGAATTATGAGACACGAAGATTAAGGAGAACGATAAAAACAGGATTTGATTGCTTATTGAGGATTGTTTCGACGAAGATTTCGTTGGATTTGCATCAGTGTCAAAGATAACGTTATTAAAAACAGTGCGAACAGTTTCCATGGCCCTTTCGTACGTTGTTTGACGTATGCATCCTTTCGAAAAGTAATGCCAATGAAGAATCGCAACGATCACTTTAATTCAAATCATTTTTAGTTGCTTCTACACACTATTTTACTAGATTTACTGCAGCAGATCTATAAACAAACTCTAAATTTCGCAGAAAATATTGAAAAACGAACTGTAACAATGAAGACAAAATAAACAGTTCTGACGCATGATCAGGCATTAACACGTCGACTGCGATGGGTTAAACTGAAGTTCAATATTAAACTCAAATTTGATGTAAAAAGTTGATCGCAATCTTATAAATTTTAAAAGATTGTTAAAATTTTTCAAGACAATTAAAAAAAAAAATTTAAGGCAAGAAACGTGTTAAAGTTGCTCCAAGGCTCAAACCTTGGAAAGGAGCAATAAAATAGCTGCACAATGACTCCTTTCCCATCTTAGAAACCCGTATCAGTTTCAAAACTTATGAAGTAATGCCACTCTGCGAAAGAATGATGAATTGAGCATCGATGCATATTGCAATTAGTGATCTCAAAGTTTGTTGGAAGAAATACACTGAAAGATTTAACATTTCTGAGAAAGAAGTTTTATAACATATGCCTCATTGATGTTCGAATTCATGGAAAGAAGTTTCATATGAGTCGGCACTGATGAAAATATGCATGGTGGGTCGTATCGTAAGAAACATGTTGAACAATGCAATTGTTTATTTTATTACATCCTAGATGGAACTTCCTTTTCACATTCCAAAGTGAAACTTGGCTTTTAAGAGCCTGAATGAAAATAGCTTCTTAAAAGTCCGAAATAAATTTTCTTTTTCGAATCTTGTTAAAATCTTACTTTTTGAAACCTGTTTGAAGTCTACTATTCGAATCTTTTTCAAGTTTACTTTTTCAAATCCGGTTTGAATTTTCCATAATTCAATTTTGTGAGTGAAGGCTGGACAATTTCAGAAGCGATTCAATAGCGTTGATCTCACCTTCGAATTCTTTTCCCTAACAAGGGAAGCGATTGAGTTGTATGTGCTCGCCTCCACCGGCCGTTGGGCCATCATGTTGACTGCGTGGTGCGGGCTGCAACAAAACACAATTGTGAATTCTATGCCTTCTTTTAACCCGTTCACCGCGTCTGTCCATCATGTTGACTGCGTGGTGCGGGCTGCAACAAAACACAATTGTGAATTCTATGCCTTCTTTTAACCCGTTCACCGCGTCTGACCATCATGTTGACTGCGTGGTGCGGGCTGCAACAAAACACAATTGTGAATTCTATGCCTTCTTTTAACCCGTTCACCGCGTCTGTCCATCATGTTGACTGCGTGGTGCGGGCTGCAACAAAACACAATTGTGAATTCTATGCCTTCTTTTAACCCGTTCACCGCGTCTGACCATCATGTTGACTGCGTGGTGCGGGCTGCAACAAAACACAATTGTGAATTCTATGCCTTCTTTTAACCCGTTCACCGCGTCTGACCATCATGTTGACTGCGTGGTGCGGGCTGCAACAAAACACAATTGTGAATTCTATGCCTTCTTTTAACCCGTTCACCGCGTCTGACCATCATGTTGACTGCGTGGTGCGGGCTGCAACAAAACACAATTGTGAATTCTATGCCTTCTTTTAACCCGTTCACCGCGTCTGTCCATCATGTTGACTGCGTGGTGCGGGCTGCAACAAAACACAATTGTGAATTCTATGCCTTCTTTTAACCCGTTCACCGCGTCTGTCCATCATGTTGACTGCGTGGTGCGGGCTGCAACAAAACACAATTGTGAATTCTATGCCTTCTTTTAACCCGTTCACCGCGTCTGTCCATTATGTTGACCGCTATAGTGTGATGCGGACTGGAACAAAACACAATTGTAAATTCTACTCTATTTTTAAACACGTTCACTGCGTTTCTGCGGCTGCTAACGGTTGGTTTGAAAAGGTTGTAAGAAGCAGATTTGGGAAATAAACTTTAATGCTCGAATAGATTTCTATCCTTCGTAAGACATTAGAAAATGCAACTGCATGATTGCATTTCACCTCGTATCATAAGTCATTTTTTAAATAACGCGAAGCATAAAATATCATTCGTTTATACCGCTACGTGAATAAGCAAGTTGCAGAATAGTACACATATGGCGTAATGCGCGGAGAACATGTTAGTTTCAGAGTAAATCATCTTTTATCGTCAAAATTTAAGACCAATTAATACTGTAGCATTTTTAGTTTCAGGACAACTTTTCATTGTTGAGTTGAGTGGGCTGGAACAAACAATCCCGTGTTAATGCTTTGACATTTTCAGCTTCTGAATGACTCTTCATTTATCGTTAAAATTTCAGCCGTAAAATAATTTTTGAACAGTTTTGATTGTGACAGGAGAACAGGAACGGCTTCTTTTTACTCTAACGTATATTTAATTTTCGTCGTTTCGTCAGGAACTATTACTTGTGGGTGAAGTTTATGCAATTTGGCAGCCTATGCAAATAGTGTTAATACAATAAGAAAATAAAACCTTGTTTACTAATTCAATGGATTTTTTATTTCCTGTTCTTCGCTCGATTTTGTTGTTCAAGAACATATTCATTTTAGGGTGAAAAGTAAGAAAATATTTTATATAAAACATCCAAAAGTTTTATGAATACCTTAAAGTTTTATAGGAAATTCAAATTAGGTATTCGTAATATAAATTTAAAACATTAAATGGCTCATAATTGGGACCACTAACATCGTAACCATTCAGATTAGGAATAATTTCTCGCTGCTTCGAATGGTAACATGATATGTATATTAATCGATGAGTAACAATCCCGGAATATGAAGAAATGTACGGAACTGTTTGTAGTAAATTATTTTCCGATTAAACTACTTTCCCTTACCTCATTGAAGTATGAAATCGAAGTTTCGTTCTTAAATTCGGAAGTATAAATTAACTGTTGATTGAACGTCTTTTGATACTTTAAAATGACCAAACTTTATAGCATGACCAACAATCGCGCGTAACTCGAAAGTGGACAAAATTTTCATGCTGTAGTGAAAAAATACGAAAATACAGACAAAATAAAAATACTCAACGTTCGTTCTCTCTATGTACTATGTACAGAAGTGTCACGAATTAAAACGCTGCTTATGAAAAAGGAAAAACTTAAAATTAGTATCCATAATTTTACATACGAGGAAAAGTCTGACTAGCGTGCGTAATTCATACACCTCAAAATTCAGACTAATCGATTGATGGCCTTCCGGATGAAAAAGTTGTTAAAACGTTTCAAGTCGGGAGGTATGAGCCCGATAAATAGTTTATACTTGAAAGCAGGCAGAAACATCATGAACTTACTGAAACTTTGGTATTGAATAAACGAACCGTATAATTATTTGTTAAAAACATGTGAAATTTAGTTCATGGAGCACAGACATGATCGCTGATTGAAAATCAGCATTAAAATAAACACGAAAAACTATTCGGGTAGAAATAGAAGTTCCCAAGTTATTATTCAAGGCATGAAAATCGACAGTTCAAGTTATATTTAGATTCATAAAAATATGCCAATAGCGTCGTTTTCTTACAGAGAATAATCGTTTATATCATTTCACAGTCCAACTCACGAAAACAGCCAAAAGCGTCGCTTTGGGGCAAAAGAATAATCGTTTTCATCCTTCCACAGAAAAGGACATAAGCGTCGCTTTGCGGCAAAAAATAACCCTTTTCATCATTCCACATTCCTATCCACAAAAAAAGACAAAAACGTCTCCAACCGACAAAAAATAACCGCAACAAAACTCACTAGAATCGTCTGAAGGAAGACGATCTGTTGGAACAAATGGTGTCGTCACGGGCAGCTCCCTCCGAGTCAGGAGAATTTGGCATCGGTGACCGAGACCGAGATCCAGAAAGCACGAGAGGCTTCAGCTCGTCCCTCCGTATCGTGGAGTTGTGGGTTTCTTCGTCCGTCGATTCAGACGAAGACTCGTCGTCGCTAAAACGAATCAAGCAGCAAAGAATAAAATGAGTTTTCGCTGTACGCTTTTTTGGATGCTAATCAATTTTTCGTGTCTGCCATGGTTCGTAGTGAATCTTTTCAACGAAATGTCATTTGAAAATCATTTTTCAATAAAATGACTAGCTGAAAATAACTCATAATCGTTTAATATAAACAATTAGATGCAAAAACATGGAAGTTTACCACATTATTAACGTCACCCAAAACCATCGACGTATATTTTGAAACGGTATGGAATTGGATACTTTGATCTGCATGGCATGGTACTTGAGTAACGTTCACAGCTAAATACTATACCTACTAGGTTCTATTCGTAGACCCAAGATAGGTCACCAGATATTCTACCTCCCATGAAATTTGAGAAAATTAGAAGAGCCATTTGATAAAGATATGCAAAACTTAAAAATAAAATCAAATATACTCTCATATTCGTCTCTTGTTTGCAGTCTCTGTACACTTTTTCAGACGGACAATTAATTCGTATTACATGTGCGTCTTAGCTATCAAGGCTGGGAGAATGCACGTGATAATCCTTATTATTAAATTTTAACTTTACTGATTTATTTTTAGATGATGCACAGCTTTTCCGAAATTGAAAATGCATCTTTTATTTCGATTTGGGTATTGTTTAATGTTTATTTCTCAAGTCGAATTCGCACAAAATATCGTGCTCTCGAAAATGAACTCGTTTAAAAACCGAGCTCTTTCTGAATTATTTAACCCTAATTTTGTTTTTGACCTGTAGGTAGCATTTTCCTTTAGCTTCTAGCAGTGCAACAAATATTTTGTACTTTCTGAAGGGGTTACCTTTTACCATGCCAACAATCCATTAATTGCTCGTAACGCTTGCATTTTATTTATTTCATCACTCTTTAACGAGCATTTGGGTGTTTTTTTATCAGATACGCATTCAATTTGAAATGCGTTTAACAATGATATTCAAGAAACAATGACACTGGTTTCAGTTGAATTCAAACAGCTTTCGCCATGTATGACTATAAATTTTGGTTGAACGAGGTCGAAAAAAACTCACCCTTCGGAATTTATGATTTCCGTAGATATTTCACGAGCATAATGAACGTTTTTCAGAGGTTCGCTTCGTTTCAGTCTCTCAAATGTTCCACTTTTTTTCAAAACCGATCGTTTCTTCGGGCCAGATATTTTGCAGGGCTCGGAAACTGTTTTTGTGAGAGCAGGATGCTCAGACCTACTAAATCCGGCGTCAAAATTGATCACATTCCCTAGCTCAGGTCGCGAATACGATGTCTCACGAAATGGCGCTTTTTCGTTAATAGTTTGAAGTTCATTTTTCTCAGTTTCACGAGAAGGCGAGTCAGTTTGGCCTATCGTACTTTCCTCCGCCGCCGATGCTACTGGACCGGTTGTGGGATCTGACGAAGTTGTGTGTTGCGGATCACTATCACTAACATGTAGTTCTGTTTCGCTAGGTATGACAATCAAAGAGGTTACTTTTTTCTGTACCCGTCGAGGGACCATCGGTGGAGTCTCGTAACAGTCATTGGAATCTGAACCTGAACTAGACATGGTGATACTTTCCTGCACCTATATTTTCCATAAAATAATTCAAGAAATTCAAAACTTTCACTTCCAAACAACCAGCGCAGTCCAGTTGAATATAAGACTTTACCAGGATTGAAAGTGGAACTAAAATCCACGTTCTTTCTCAACTTCAGGCACGACGACGGTGATTACATAGAATCCCTCACTAAATGTACTTCCACCTTGAGTGACAGCTCTGCCATCTCTGAGCTCGACACTGACGAGGCTGAACGACTGTTATCTATCCACACGATGGTCTCATCTCATGTCTTATCAGCTGTGCAATTACGAATAAAATGCGTTATCATACAAAGTATTATTGGGGGCGCAAGTAACCTAAAAACTCTTTGGTATGCTCCTTACTGCTGTTGTCCGCTTCGTAATTTTGTACGCGGAAATAGTGTGGTTTTTGGTTCAACGGCTAAAAGTGTTGAAATGCTATAAAACTGGAAGCACTTTCAGTATATTCCTCAAATTTTTGTAGGCGATGTAAAAAGGCCAACTAATTGAAACTTTTTAGCATTATTTGTTTCAAGAAGTTTTTTAAAAATGAAGGTTCAATAGGGCGGACAATTATGTGTCTAAACAAATATTATTGAAGAATAATAGGCCCATAGTTATCATTAATATAAACGAAATTAAATAATTGAATGTCGTTTGAATCAATATCTGTTTTTTAAATGATTTGCTCAGTTGACTACCATGCTTTAACTTCTAAACATCCTAAAGGGAAGCTGGGAATTTGGAAGATGAATCAATATAGCTACCTAAAACGTTGCATAAATTCAAGTTTCCGAAATTCACTTTCATTTTAGATGTGAAACTTTACCCAGCAAAGAAAATGAAACGATATAATTGAGCCTTAAATTATAGAACTTCTACCGTCTAAAAACTTTCAAAAAACGATGAACGCATTCGCTACTAGCCACTCTCAGATTGGTGAACATTACGATGTTTTCGAACCTTGAAGTTTTAATTTCATTACTACTGGCACTTTTATAGAAGAATAATTAACCTAAAATTCATCTCGCTTATAGCTCTTTAACTGTGTCAAAAAGTAAGTAGCTAAAATACATAACAAACACACTTGAAAATCGTTTCTCCCCTGCAATAGTTCGCCTTGAACGACTGGTGTCGAAGGGAGCTTTTCAAGTGCGCGCGCATAGATAAAACTCTTATCATTTGAAAAGCACAGTACAAACTTCCTCCAAAAAAATGATAAGCTTGAGCAGGTTCGCACCTTCTTGTGACTGACGATGGCTCTTGAAAATTTATGACCTTAACTGAGTTAGAGAAGGACGACCGACAACGTGTTCTACTTGCAGCAAATGCTCTTCAAGGCAGGCCTTGAAACTGGAAGTTGATGTGTTCACAGCTTCTTTGTGATGTGAAAGGTTACGGCTGTCGCAGTTCACTCGAGTTGGGAGAATTTACGTCCTTCACGACTTCCTGGATATGACAGTCAACGTCCTTTCCATTTCAGTTTACTTTTATTCAGTGAAATTACGTCCTTCAAAACTTCCTGGATTTGACAGTCAACATCATTTTCCCTTTCCATCTGATAGAAATGCTCATGTTTTTGCATCATCTCTATAAAACGAAACATTAGGCCATGCAGTCTGTCTTACTCGCTTTGAGATCAGTTTGATTTGAAGTTTTCGTCTGTTGAATTCTCCATAATCGGGGAATTGACGACTGTCCAGCCTCATTAAAATGAAAGCGCATGTTCGACTTGCTAACAGTGTGAAATAAATATATTCTAATTAGCAAATATTAGCATAGGAGTGAATAGCGCGATAATAAAGTAAATCCCCATTCCTAATCTCGTTCCATCTATAGTTCGTTCTGGCGTTTTTAACATATTAGCATGGGTTGGCTGCGATCTGTGTCTGTCCGCAGTTAGATGAAAATGTTTTCCTTGGAGTAATAATCGGAGCTTTTCAATGAAATCGATTCAATCCACCGTCTGCTTGAATGCTCCATATGTCTCTAAATAAACCGTATTTAGATCACTCGGGGAAATACGTATCAGAGAGGTTCCTTGACCGCAAGTATACGTTCTCTTCTTTCGATAAGGGATCTATCTCCGCTACGACTTCCTAGGTGGGGAAGTGCAATTCTTTCAAAAGTTTCATTGGAAAGGCAAATTAACACTTTTTGACGACAACGTCGGCGGCTACGGAGGGGATTTTCATAACGCTGCTGACCAAACAGTAGTCACAAACTCCATTTTCATAAATACTTATCCAAGGCTAAATGAAGACACGATCCAATTAATGATGGCTATTTCCAAAATTTCTTACTACATTTGTCTCCAAATTCGAGTTGAATCATGAACTTCTTCAGTTCAACTAATTGCGGTCACCGTGTCACCGTATTATTTTACATCTCATCCATAGTTTCGTTACGAGGGGATATCGAATACTTATTAGCTCACTACGTTCACGCGCAGATCATGAACTCGTTGAAATGTCTTCGAATGGGATTAGATTATAAAGCAGTTAAAGTCTCACTACCACAACCAAGGTGTTCTCAAAAGAAAAAGGAAGAAATCACCATCTAGTACGGAATTAAGGAAGTGGGAAATCTATGCACAGTGTATGTCCCATCACCTTGCGTGTATAAACGACATGATTGGAAAAGTTCATAAAACTGAATGACAGTTTAACAATGATGTTATAGGGTCGGAAAAACAGACTGCAGTTCTCCGAAAAACGATGGTCCGATTAAACCAAGCAATTCTATATCAAGAAAGACAAATCTACCTCTGGCTCGGAAGAACCGTTATATGATTGCTGTGTATGTGACGAAAGTATTGATTTAATTTTCAGGCATCAATCGGAAGAAGTTGGCTCGTATTGGTACATTTCATTAGCATTTAATTTTTTCAGCGTTCTTAGTGTCGAAAACTTTTTAGAGTGGTTAACTGCTGTGCATCACTTTGTAGTGCTATTTTCTTGGACCATCTTGTACTATTTCATTCTAGTATTATTTTAACTTATCTAGTACTGTTTCTATTTTACAGTACTACCTATTACTATTTTTTCCTTAAATAGACTAAATTCTTTTTTTCAGTGCCCCACAAAGCATCAAAATGCGACTATGTTTCTCAAATATATGTATTATTGCGTCAGCAACATTGCCATTTATTTACATTGCCAGCAACTGGCACTCATTTTTGCAATTGAAATGTCATATTGATGATGTCCATAAATATGTCGGCAATAAAAAATTCTTTCAAAAAAAATTTTAGCATTTCCTACTAATATTAATTTTAATTTTTCTTCATTTTCTGCTTTTGCACTTCATCCCTAATTTTTTCCAATACATTTTATTAAACTAAGATCGCTATTTTGACCAGGTCTACGAGATGTCCTTGAAATACTTCAGTTTTTAATAGTACATTTTACTGAGCTGAGATCCCTATTTTGACCAGGTCTACGAGATGGCCTTGAAATACCTCAGTTTGCTGAGGAACGTCAAACTTGATCTAGTCCCGAAAGCAAGATAACCAAAAGCAATCCAGAGTTATACAGTACAGACGAGGTTGATCAATCGGAGTCTTAACTATTTCTGGGTCACAATATTCTGAGTATGATTTTATAGACTTTAATCGAACGTCTATCAGTTTGAGTTTGCATCATCGAGCTTCTGTAAATTTGAGTTTCAACCTTCGAAGGTCTATAAATTTGAGTTTCGATCTTCGAGGGTCTATAAATTTGAGTTTTGATCTTCGAAGGTCTATAAATTTGAGTTTCGATCTTCGAAGGTCTATAAATTTGAGTTTCGATCTTCGAAGGTCTATAAATTTGAGTTTCGATCTTCGAGGGTATATAAATTTGAGTTCAGATCTTTGAGGGCCTGTTAATTGAAGTTTGCATCATCAATTGTCAGTAAATTTGAGTTTGCATCATCGAGTGCTTGTAAGTTTTAAAATTTACACCATCGATCGTCTTTAGAATTAAGCTTTGAACCAAAGACCTTCCCGTGAAAACTGCTGCGTTGAATCAACATGAGTGTGTTCAAAACCAACCTGCCCCAGATATTAACAATATTTCCAACCGACCATGAATTGAGATATCTACCTGTGAAAATCGCTGCTTTGATTCTACATTTCTACTTGTCTACCTGCCCTGCGACTGTTGCTGCTGAGAATAATTGTACACTAAATATGCAGTAGGTATCTCAGACAAGCGAAGCTTCGATTTTTAATTTAATATATTAAATGTTTGGGAACCCATTTGGGGACTGAGGAGTGCTCTATAACGTGGGTGACCCTCTGGGGGACTGAAGGGTGCTCCATAACGTGGGTGACCCTCTGGGGGACTGAAGGGTGCTCCATAACGTGGGTGACCCTCTGGGGGACTGAGGAGTGCTTCATAATGTTAGTGAAGAACCAGTAAAATTCTTTCAAATTCTTGCATGTACTTGATGGAAACAAACCGAAAGAATCTATAAAACTGGTGACCCATCATTGGTCACAACTGAATATCTGCATGCACTTGATCAAAACTAAACGTAGGCTTGGCCCACATAATCTTGTTGTTCTTTAAATGATACAATTTAAAACTGATTTGGATTTGAGCTCAATGCTGATTTAAATTTGGAGCTGATTCCAGTTTAGCTTATCTTAGTTACGTGTTAACCCGTAAACCCGAGCTTATCTGATTCTGATTTTTAGTTTGACCCACCGGAGTAACGTTAACACCTGAGCCCATGTTAACCCATAACCCAAGCGTGCTTGAACCCATGTTACCCCAAAACCAAGCCTACCTGAGCCTATGATAACCTTAAACCAAGCCTACTTTAGCCTACGTTAACCTTAAACCAAGCCTACCTTAGCCCATAATAAACCGCAACCCAAGCCTACCAGAGCCCATGTTAACCTAAAATCAATCCTACCGGAGCCCATGTTAACTTAAAATCAAGCCTTCCTGACCCATATTAACCCATAACCCAAGCCTACCTGAGTCCGTCGCTGCCTTCAATCGCATCGAGAACATCAAGCCGGTCAGTTTCATCCTGGTCCTCCGAGTTGCTGGTCTGCAGGCTTTTCTTTCGCTGTTTTCCCGCCTTCTTGGAGCTGCGGCTATGTCTCCTTGGGGCGATGGTGGGAAGCTTCTTACCGTTGAGCAGCTTCTGCGATTCTTCTCCCGGGTCCTGAAAAATAATTAAATTTTAGATTTCCAGTTTTCAATCCACACTATGATGTTGGGCAGATTTGGTTTTCACTTAAACTTCTTTTCTACGTTGGACAGTTTTGGTTTTCCCTTCGTTTTACATTGCTACGTTGGAAAGTTTTGACTTTCCCTTCGTTCTACATTGCTACGTCGGACAGTTTTGGTTTTCTCTTAGTAATACATAGCTACGTGGTACATTCTTTGTTTTTCAAACGTATTTTGAATGTCTCTATATCATGATGAAGTGAAACCTTGAAGGGGTATATTGAGGTTTAGTTTAACCCTCCCTAGCAACATAAAATGTGTTTTGAAAAGAGAGAATGCAAAGGCCCACTTTATTCCTTTATTCTGGAAGTAAGAAGTAGTTCCCACACCAAATTTCGTACTCACAGAAGCATCCAGATGTGAAACAAGGTGAAAACGGTAGAAGAAAGTAATAAGTGCTCATAAAAGCACAGTAGTGAAGTTAAAAGAGATGGTCCGTGTCATAACCAAAATCTTGCTCTACTTCAGCACGAAAGGCCTACCTAACTCTCAGCTCTGGACTTCACATCTACCCTCTGAAAGGATTAATTTCCGTAGACAGAATGGTTGTGGGGAAATTTTGTGGCTTATTGAGCCCTTAATGTTAATTTTTTTGGCTGGTAAAATGAAACTTATTCTTGTGTTTTACTGATAATTAGCTCACGTGAGAAGAATCGATCTCTCAGCATCAATTTAAAATATCAATATTGTGCATTGAAAAAAGCAATCCTGATACTTTGCCCAATTCGCTTAGGTGGAAAAAAACATTGCCTGGCTCGTCATGACTCTCATTATCGATGCTTCGTTCTACAGGAAAAATTGATTTCACAAGGATGACTAAAATCAGCTTGTAACGTTTTGCTCCTAAAAAAAAAAACAGAGGTCACACACACGCTGTGGTAATTTTACTCGAAGGCAAGTCAACATCACTGTGCGAATTTATTCTCGTCGTCAAATCAAAATCACTAAGCGAATTCATTCTCGTTGTCGAGTCTAGATTACTGAACGAATTTATTCTCGTTGTCAAGACAGGATTACTGAACGAGTTTATTCTTGTTTTTTAAGTCAAGATCACCAAGCGAATTTATTCTCGTAGTCCAGTCTAGATCAATACGGGAATTTACTCTCGTTGTCAGGTCAGAATCACTAAGCGAATTAATTTTCGAGTCAAGTCAGGATCACTGAGCGAATTAAATCTCGTAGTCTGGTGATTCTCGTATCACAGATACGGTCGTTGAGCGTCCTTGTGAGCGTCGCAGACACGCACCAACCAAACAAGCAACAACTGTGTATTATCTACTACTAAGAATGACCGTCGTGTGTTTATATATATATATATATATATATATGTTTCATGTGACAAGTCGGGAGTTTTTTGACGAGATGGATCCGAGCAGAATTTTAAGTGTAAGTATGTTTGCTCCAGCAGTTTTTGGAGTTTAGCTCAGTTTCAGACGTGCTCTGAATTTAAGCAGGCGTAATATTTATTAATGAAAGACACCGATTCGAGCGTGACATGTACTAAGGTGAAGCTCGTGTGCGGTATTCCAGTGTAGAAATTTTGTGAGCAGAAATACTCGAGACCTCCTCCTGACGTACGATGACATGGACGAAAGCCTAAAATTTTTTGAGGGCACAATTTCTACACAGAATTAAAAAGCGGAACGCAAATTCTCTTTAGAAAGATCACAAATAACAACTATACATTTGATCGCGCATCCTTCAACATAATTTTTTCGGTCAATGAGTTTATTGAACGAGTATATAAGGCTGCCAGCCGAAGGCAACGGAATTCCATAGTATTTATATATTTCTTAAGCAACAAAATTAATAAATTTTATATCAGTTATTCATGCTGTGAAAATTTTTCAACTATCTTTTCGTAGCAACATTTGAAAATTAAGCTGCTGAGTAATCAACGTCTGAAACTCAAGCGTTAGAAAATTTAAACGTTTCTTACCCTAGAAGATTAGATTAAATGTTAGTTCACGCCTCCCTCACCGTAACAAAGACGTCCCAAAGAGAGGAAGGCGCCATCCAGTCGAATGACTGGACTCATAAGTGATAGCAAGCCCATCATGTTACAAATACCATATTATTAAACATACTGAAATAAATTTACTTTGAATTGTGTGATAGGACTGATTTTATAAAATAATGAATATAGTAACGTATCATGAAAAACATAGATTAGTATTAACGAATGAAAAGTATTTTCAAAATAAAATCAAATGAGATAATTTATGTAACATCATTATTAGCCAAGGAGTTGGAGTTACGTAACATCATTATTAGCCAAGGAGTTGATGTTATGTAACATCATTATTAGCCAAGGAGTTGGAGTTATGTAACATCATTATTAGCCAATGAGTTGATGTTATGTAACATTATTAGCCAAGGAGTTGGAGTTCCTTGATCGGAATAGTTTTTTCCAGTCACTACCGCCAACGGAATATCTGACAAAGGAATATCCGCTTTTCTCAGCCGAAAATCTGACTAGTTAGTTCCAAAATTATATGTTAGTTAAGTTAAATTAAATTACATAAGCAAGTTTAAGCCACCCATACTACAGCAAAGGTGTTCCAAAAAAAGCAAGTTAGAAGGCACTACTTTGTTTGGAGTTATGGAAATTCGCGACAAGGGAGACAGAAAGGATCTTTCAGTATGGACTGTATGTAGTAGGGAATCTACGCACAATGAGTGGGCTTCACACAGGATGCTCTGCATACAGAAGCAGCTAGATAGGAAAGAAGAGAAAGAAAAGATAAAAAAAGGATGGCGAAGACGGCATGAAAACTGGAAAGAACAAACTGGGCACGAAAGATGTAAGTCCACATTAATTTTATATAGCTGAGGTAAGATAACAGTTTAAGTCACCTACAGGAAAATTACATTACTAAAACTACACTCCTACACTAGTTGCAGAGATATACTATTCTAGAAACCAAATAACCTGGAAACTCAATTACAAAGGGTCTGAACGCAACAGAATCGAAGATGCAGAGAGATATCGAAGAACCCAACTATGAATGTCGATGAACCACATTCTAAAGAAACGCAACAATACAATCATAGTCGCACGGATGTATCTAAGATTCGAATAACAAAGAAACCGAGTAACGAAAAAAAAATGCAACTCAATCTTAGCAACACGGAGTTAGCTAGGAACTGAATTACAAAGAAACTAAATTGAGGAAATGAAACCCAACACAATCGTGTTGCACGGAGGTATCTAGGATATGAATTACTAAGAAACTAAATTACAAAGAAACAGTATTCAATAAAGTCATAGTTGCACGTAGGTATCTACGATTCGAATTACAAAGGAATAATATTCTAAAGGAACACAACACAATCGTAGTTGTATACGGAGGTTTCTAAGATTCGAGTTACAAAGGAACCGAAAAACAAAGAAACGAAACGCAACACAATCTTAGTAACACGGAGTTGGCAAGGAATTACAAATAAACTAAGTCACAAGGAAATCAAACACAACCTAATTGTAGTTGCTCGGAGGTATCTAGAACCTGAATAACTAAGAAACTAAATTACATGGAAACGAAACGCAACACAATCGTAGTTGCACGGAGGTATCTAAGATTCGAGTTACAAAAGAACCGAGTAACAAAGAAACGGAACGCATACAATCGTAGGTGCAGGCAGGTATCTAGGATACAGAGCACAAAGGTATCACAACACCCAGAAAGAAACGAGCGGTCGCTCGTATAGAATACAAAACAAAGAGAGCGTCACCTCAGGAAATACGAAGGTTTGCTCATAGAATTATCTGCTCTAGGTGACTTAACGTACGGGTAAGGCATAAGAGTGCTCATTCGTTCACTTCTTCGCCACGTACTGAGTCAATAAAGAAAGACAGTACGTTTTGAAGTTGTCATGTCTATATAAATTAAACCTTGAATCATGGGAAAATGTGGAAAATTTGAGCTTTTATGAATTATCACGAGCGTGTTAGAATCAACAATCATTTTGATCGTTTTTTTATAGTCATCTAGCTTATTTTGTTTACTGAAATATCTATGTGAATGAACTCGTTTACATAAATACTTGTTTAGACCACTGAACTTATTTAGCCTATATGCTCATTATTAGTAATTTTGTTCATATTTTTCACCGAGCTAGTTTGTACGACTTCAGTCGTTGAAATTAAGTAAAAAATTTCAACGACAAAATTAATGAATTTTTCAACGAAATTATTTGTACACGTATAACTCGTAAAATTACCAAGCTTATACTCAGTTTCTTGATTTGAATTAAGTAGTGAAGCCTATATTTATTAGGTATTTATAGAGAGAACGCATTAATCTGCAGGTAACGTGTTAATCTTCAATTTCTGGGTTTGAATTTAGTTATCAAATCAATTTCGTAATGTATTTTTAAAGAGAACGAATTAATTTGCAGTTAACGTGCTTATCTTCGGGTTTTGGGTTTGCATTTCAGTTCCTGGGTTGAATATTTATAAATTATTTTTAAAGAGAACGCATTAATCTGCAGGCAAAGTGCTTATCTTCAGTTTTTGGGTTTGAATTTTAGTTCCTGGGTTGAATATTAATAAAGTATTTTTTAAAGAGAATGTATTAATCTGTAGGCAACGAAGTAATCAACACTCTTAGTGTATCAAAGTAAAATAATTCATATGTCTTGTGCTCAATAGTAAATGAAATACACAAAACCGTTTTTAACAAAAGACTTGTGCACAAGATTTTCTGGAAGGATCGTTGAATACTTGGTCAACGATTGCGTAAAGGAGCTCATTTCTTGTTGCTTATCCTTCGAATAAACATTCATGTTTAATTAATAGAGGGGTGAATAATTTGTAAAGCTGGGAGAGGACAAAAATGTTTGAGACCCATTTGAAAAGAACGGAAGATTAGAATATAATTACTATCTAGAAAGAATGGATAGCAAAATTGTTGCATCTGGTAACGATGCAATGCATGGGAAAATTCGTGTATTCGAAAAATATAGAAAGAACAGAGCCTTAAAAAAGTAGAATAATAGGAACGGCAAATCAATATTACCAAAAAAAAATTGAATGAAAGGTTTTATTTATAGCCAGAAACAATGAAAAGAATGAAAAGTTATTAGCATTAGAAAGAAAGAACAGAATATTAGTGTTTGAAAAAAGAAAAAAATTATTAGGGCTAGATGGATAAAACAGAAAATTATTAGCGTTAGAAAGGAAGAACAAAAAATTATTAGCCTTAAAAAAAGAAAATTTTTAACGTTAGAAATAAAACTATCAGCACTATCCGGAAAGAACGGCCTGAACAAATGCAGGTTTGTGTATCAAACTGCATTGTTTATGTTTTTCTAACTCAGCGAACAAACAAAAATAAAGACAGCGCTAGACATTTTTTTCCCAGAATCGTATAGAAAACAAATGCTTGCGATGACATGCAATTTTCATGCAGCGACAGCAAACAGAGTTAGACTCAGAGATGTAGAGTTCAGCAGAAATTCAGTACGTTTTCTGAATAATAATTGTTCTTCCAGCGGTCGACTGCAAGAACTTTACTCTAACGTCTAGCCCTGAGTTCTTACCCTAACGTCTAGCCCTGAGTTCTTACCCTAACGTCTAGCCCTGAGTTCTTACTCTAACGTCTAGCCCTGAGTTCTTACCCTAACGTCTAGCTCTAAGTTCTCACCCTTACGTCTAGCTCTGAGTTCTTACCCTTACGTCTAGCTCTGAGTTCTTACCCTAACGTCTAGCCCTGAGTTCTTACCCTAACGCGTAGCCCAGAGTTCTTACCCAAAGGTTAAACCCCGTGTTCTTACCCTAAATTCTTACCTTGTGTTTTTACCCTAAGGCCTTACCCTAAGATCTTACCCTGAGTTCTTCCTGGCTCGGAGGGACGAACAGTTGCGATAGCTTCCGCTGCCAGAGGGGCATCTCAAACACTGCAATTGAAGGCACCAACGTAAATATGGTACACACGACTATTTTTAATAAATAATTAGATTAGATGTTAGCTTAAGCCTCCTTAACCGCAACAATGGTGTTCCAAAAAGAGGAAGGAGAAAGGCACCGTATAGTGTAAACTTAAGAGAACGCGGAATATATGTAAAAGGTACATAGAAACAGGAAGTTAGGAAAGATGTTCATGAAGCAAGATTGAAGTTGAAGAAGAAAGTAGTAGGTGATAGAAAACAGGACATCAGTAAACCGAAGAAAAGTGATCCTTAACAAAATAAAAAACATATTCTATATCAACAAAAAGAAGGTCTGCCTAAACTTTAGCTCGGGACCTCGTATGTTGCCCCCAGGATGAAAGCGAAAAAAAAGGTCATTAATTTTACGTTAAGTTTAAGTTTGCTTCAAGTTACTGAAGTTACTGCAACGTTTAATTCGCAGGTTTAGTTTTTTGTATTCTATGAACATATCAATTACTGCAGATATTTATTTGATTAAAGGAGTACTCAAAGATATAATGAACAATATGTATGAAAAATTTTTTAATTCGTAACGCATCTCAAGCCCTGTATCTTTACGTTTAACTACAAAATTGCCTTTTCTGTAATTAATTTTACCCGTGTGATCGATTTTTATTTTTATTCGTTGAATTTATTTCGTGGAAAAATAGATGCAATACGTGGATTACTCCGTGGAATTCGGAGAATAATGCGGAAATACGTGGTTTGATACGTTAAATTACAAGATAACTTCAACTTATTGTAAATTATAATTTTTGGAATCAGTTTCATGATTTTTACCAGCTCCACCAACACAGTAATCAAGTATTTCATAACATAACTTCAAGTTATCATAATTTATAATTCATGGAATCAGTAACATAACTTCCACCAGCTCCTTTAACACAGCAATGAAACATTTTATTACACGATTTCGTGAAATTATCGTCAATTACAATTCGTGAAACTGACTTTATCTATTCCAGGATCGAGCGCAGTCATGGATGTGAAGAGGACTTGGGAACAACGAAATACATCTTGTGTACACTTCCCGTGCAATGCTAATAGCAACTAACGTGTTGAGTAGCTGTCCAGTTTGCAGTCTAATTTCGCGAGAAGCCTCCATCGCATCCGTGATAATCCTTACACAAATACACAGATCGCCAGCATGTGAGAAATTTTAGACAAATAAGTCCAGCGTGGAAAATTCCAAACTAAAGATGCTTCGCTTCACTTCGCTTTGTCCTACCACGTGGAAAGGATAGGAGGTAGATTCAAATTTTGGATGGTGCTCGATGTAGTATAAATAAATTTCACATATTTAAATTTAGGATGGGGCTTGCTGAAATTTAAATAAATTTTATATTAAAAAATTTAGGATGGAGCTCGCTGAAGTATAAATAAATTTTATGTTAAAAAATTTAGGATGGAGCTCGCTGAAGTATAAATAAATTTTATGTTAAAAAATTTAGGATGGTGCTCGCTGAAATGTAAATGAATTTTATACTAAAAAATTTAGGATGGAGCTCACTGAAGTTTAAATAAATAAAAGATTAATAAATTTGGGATGGTGCTTTTCCTTCTGTATCTACGGAAATTTTTTTCCCTCTGGTCAACTATGAAGGAATCAATACAATTTTAATTTCATAGTAAAGGTTTTGCTGAAGATGAAATTTCCTGAGTAACCGCATCGAAGAAAAAATGTTACTTTTGAGTGGACTATGAAGAAATGAATAAAATTCCAATTTCGCATATATAGGTTGACCATTTGTTTTCTGAATAAAGTTGATACAAAAGCGATTTATATCAAGTATCTAATTAAATATAAGTTTTAAAAAACATTCTGGAAGATTAAGCCATTTATGTAGGTTATAAATTTTCAATTAATTCATTATGTTTTCAAGAAAACGAAATAGATCTCAAGTAATATTGTGTCAAAGTGAATTTTAGAAACATTAAGTTTTTCAAAATGAGCTACTGTTTAAATTATAAATGAACTTATAAACAGGAGCTACTGTTTACACTGATAAATTATCATTGACTTATCCGAATGAAGCCACCATCTCATCATAAGTAAATTTAGATTGGAAAATTACGCAAATGTGTGAAAAAATAAGTTGAATCCTTAACACACTCTCGATAGGGAATGCAATCATTATTTCTTTTCCAAGTCAATCTACCAAATTGTGAGCAGTAAACTTTGTGCTTACAACTTAGGGACGATGAAATGGCAACCGAAATATATTTAATAGTTTAAAATTAATGTTACAGATGGTGTTCAGGGAAAATTTAAGTAGTGAAGCCAAAAAAGCAATTTTTTCCTAAAAAGCATGTCTCTAATTTCGAAACCTATGCAAGATTATTCTATAATAGTTCACTTGAACAAAAAAAAAAGAAACCCAGTGACGACAGTAATGATCACAAGTTATGACCACAAATTCATACTTCAACTCACCTCGACGATGATCCATTTCAGAAAATCTTCTCGCGGTTATTCTACTTTCAGGCGGCTGTAAGCCCTGGAAAAATGGATTACCAGCTGTGGAAAATATCTTCCGTCGGATGTGGTTATGCAGAGACTTTTCCTCTTCCTCCGCCGGAGCAGAAGGTTTTCCAGAAGCCTTTTGGCTTGACAATTTGGGTTTGACGCCACCATTTTCTTTGGCTGTCTCGGACACATGGACTTCAGGCAAGTCCAGAGAGTGAGACGCCGCTGCTGAGGGACGCCGTTTTCCAGAAGAATTTTGAGCGTCCGTTTTCTTGGATGCAGAAGAAGTTGATGCCTTTGAATCACTCTTTGGTTCGTTGACAGGAGCAGCGTTTCCATCGACGTTTCCGCGTTTTGGGATCTTGGAGGGTTGGGTTTCGATAGTTCTAGGAAATTCCTGGGTGTTGTTTGGCTTCTGAACGGAATCTGACGGCATATTCAGGTTTAGAAGATTGGTCGCTCCAGATCGTCTTGAAGAGACTTTATTTTGGTCATTCGTTTCAGAACTTCGTTTTTGACCCAAATCGGTCGCTGACTTGTCAGAAAGGCTGGGCCTTTTTCTTTTTGGCACGGTGCCATTTCTGGTACGATCTCCAGCTTCAATTTTTGGGTTTTCTTCTTCCTGTTTTGGGAGTACGTCTTTGGTTGGCTTAGTCATAAAGGTGGTTTCTTTTTCACCAACACCAAGTTTTTTTTCAGTTGCGTCCAACTCTTGATGGTCCGTGGGATTACGCTCGATGTTTTTCTGTTCTTTTTGGTTATCGACTTCGGCGAAGTTAAAATAGTCGTTTAAAGCACTGGGTGATGATTGACTGTTCGATATCGAAGAGCGTTCATCTTTCACTGCGTCGTTTAGTTTCTTGTTTGCACTCATGATAGATCAATCAATTTGTCGATGGTAACATAAAAGAAAATTATTGCATCTTTCAATTAAAACTGCTATGTTTCACTGAAATCAGTTTTATTAAAAAATTAAAATCTGGAACAAACCATGGCTTCCTAGCGTTAAAACAAGACAAATCTGAAAAAGACATTTTGAACAAGTCATTAAAAGAGATCCACACTCACGAGGAATTTTCAACAAAATCTTCGCTAGAGATCAAGCCAAGATGACAAACAACTTAAGGCAACATTTTTGGTTATAATTTTAAAGATAAATACAATCGACATACGTTTCGTGGTTCTTTGCGTTCTTCTTTATGGGATACTCATTTTGAAAGTTTTAAGTAAAACGTTCAAGAAACTCAAGTAAAATTTGAAAATTCAATCAGATTTTTGTGGCAAACAATAATTCAAGTTCAAAATTTCTTCGAGAACACGAAAACCATAAGAACAATAATATTTTGGAAGATAGTACAGTAAAAAATCTCATTTGAGAAACATCAATTAAATGATTCAAATTTTTGCAAGATTGTAACAGCTAAATTATTTTAATATTTGATGTCCCGAAAGACAATCTAATTGAGCTCTTATAAATCACACAACCCCACATCCTACACATTTCAAATAAATAAGAATCAGACATTTCATCAAACTAGCATGCGAATAGACGGGGATAATTTTTAGGGCGTTGGCATTAACGGGAACAGCGTGCCGAAACACATAACACGGAAAAGGGAGTTCTGGAAATGGCGCAAGGCTTGTATGTTATTTTCATGGCGCTACTGATGTTGAAATAAGGAGAACGAATGGATCCAAATGCCCCGATATTGCTGCATTGAAATATAAAAAGGGTATATTTCAACGAAAGTTTATTAGTTTATTAGTTAGTTTAAGCCTCCCTATCTTCAACAATGAGATGTAAAGAGAGGAAGGAAGAAGGCACCATTTAGTATGGAGTTAAGGGAACGTGGAATCTATGCAGAAAGGGCACAGAAACAGAAAGCTAAGAAAGAAGTTCATGAAACAAGAAAAAGTTGAAGAAGAAAGTAGTAGGCGCTGAAAAACAGGACAGCAGTGAACCGAAAAAAAGATGGTCCGTAACACAACAAAACCTATTCTATTTCAACGAAAAGAAGTCCTACCTAACTCTCAGCTCGGGCCCTCACACGTTTTTCCCCTGGGAGCGCTAATTCCCATAGTTAAAATAGTTGTATCCCCCTGAGGGGCTACGCCCAAGGTATGTTCCCTTACAGCAATCGTCTCCGAACTACAGGCCGCTTTCCAAATCTGGCCCACTAATTTGATCAATCCGGCCCGCGATAAGACACAGTTGCAAATGAACTAGAGAAATTAGGAAGCATATGTTCGCTCAGGGCGTGTGCCCGGTGACTACTCTAGAAATTATCGATAATGACAGGAAATTTAAAACGATTTTGACCCTTGGAAGTTGGTGGAGTTCTCAATATGGCTCCAAGGCTTGAGAGTTGGAGACCCCTGCCTTACAGGATACCCAGTTCATAGAAACAGCAGGTTAAGACGGGAAAGAAGACATGATGAAGTAGAGATTGGGAGGAAGGCATGAAAACTGAAATAAACCAAACTGGCACGAAAGACGGAAGTCTCCAAGGCTTATCTGTAACTGAGGTAACCTAACAGTATCCTCCCTGGGGGCGCCAGTCCCTATGGCATAGGATAGGACAAACCTAAATAACCTAATCTAACAGTATCCCCACTGGGGGCGCCAGTCCATATGGCATAGGATAGGACAAACACAAATAACCTAATCTAACAGTATCCCCACTGGGGGCGCCAGTCCCTATGGCATAGGATAGGACAAACACAAATAACCTAATCTAACAGTATCCCCACTGGGGGCGCCAGTCCCTATGGCATAGGATAGGACAAACACAAATAACCTAATCTAACAGTATCCCCACTGGGGGCGCCAGTCCCTATGGCATAGGATAGGACAAACCTAAATAACTTAATCTAACAGCATCAACACTGGGGGCGCCAGTCCCCATGGCATAGAAAGGACAAACTTAAATTACCTAAAGCGACCCATATACGATCAATTTTATTGTCAATATAATGGACAATGATGAATGTTGACAATTTAATTTATCGTCTGTATGCTTGATTGACGACCGTCAATTAATTGACTTAGTGGGCAAAAAAAATTTCATCAATATATTGAGTAAATGACATTGACAATTAAATTGATCGTCTACGGGTCGTTTAAGCCTACTGCCTAGCGTATGCCTCTTGGGAAGATTTATGTGAATTTTCTCTAAATCCGCACGAGAATGCTTGCATGATCGTAAGTCAGCGTATGTGTGAGCTGTGTGTGATTGTGTGCGTTTTGAGTACGTATGTATGTGCGTGTGGGGGTCGATGAGTAGTAGTAGTAGTAGTAGTAGTAACAAAGGTTTGCTAGCGCTTCAGTTATTTAGACTATATCGCACCGAAGGGGGTCGACGAAAGGATGGGCATCGGTGAAAGGGAGAAATTGAGCACTAGTTGTTTCCAAACCAGTTGTATTTCATGTCTTGAATAGTCAAACAAATTACAATCTCCATGGGCCGAATTGTCAAACCAATTAAAATCTCCATGGGCTGAATTGTCAAACCAATTACAATCTCCATGGGCTGAATTGTCAGACCAATAACAATCTCCATGGGCTGAATTGTCAAACCAATTACAATCTCCATGGGCCGAATTGTCAAACCAATTACAATCTCCATGGGGTGAATTGTCAGACCAATAATAATCTCCATGGGCTGAATTGTCAAACCAATTACAATCTCCATGGGCTGAATTGTCAGACCAATAATAATCTCTATGGCCTGAATTGTCAGACCAATTAAAATCTCCATGGGCTGAATTGTCAGACCAATAACAATCTCCATGGGCTGAATTGTCAGACCAATAACAATCTCCATGGGCTGAATTGTAAGACCAATAACAATCTCCATGGGCTGAATTGTCAAAACAATTACAATCTCCATGGGCTGAATTGTCAGACCAATAACAATCTCCATGGGCTGAATTGTCAGACCAATAACAATCTCCATGGGCTGAATTGTCAAACCAATTACAATCTCCATGGCCTGAATTGTCAGACCAATAACAATCTCCATGGGCTGAATTTTCAAACCAATTTCAATCTCCATGGCCTGAATTATCAAACCAATTACAATCTCCATGGCCTGAATTGTCAAACCAATTACTATCTCCATGGCCTGAATTGTCAAACTAATTAATATCTCCATGGGCTGAATTGTCAAACCAATAACAATCTCCATGGGCTGAATTGTCAAACCAATAACAATCTCCATGGGCTGAATTGTCAAACCAATAACAATCTCCATGGGCTGAATTGTCAAACCAATAACAATCTCCATGGCCTGAATTATCAAACCAATTACAATCTCCATGGCCTGAATTGTCAAACCAATTAATATCTCCATGGGCTGAATTGTCAAACCAATTAATATCTCCATGGGCTGAATTGTCAAACCAATAACAATCTCTATGGCCTGAATTATCAAACCAATTACAATCTCCATGGCCTGAATTGTCAAACCAATTAATATCTCCATGGGCTGAATTGTCAAACCAATAACAATCTCCATGGGCTGAATTGTCAAACCAATAACAATCTCTATGGCCTGAATTATCAAACCAATTACAATCTCCATGGCCTGAATTGTCAAACCAATTAATATCTCCATGGGCTGAATTGTCAAACCAATAACAATCTCCATGGGCTGAATTGTCAAACCAATTACAATCTCCATGGGCTGAATTGTCAGACCAATAACAATCTCCATGGCCTGAATTGTCAAACCAATAACAATATCCATGGGCTGAATTGTCAAACCAATAACAATCTCCATGGCCTGAATTATCAAACCAATTACAATCTCCATGGCCTGAATTGTCAAACCAATTAATATCTCCATGGGCTGAATTGTCAAACCAATAACAATCTCCATGGCCTGAATTATCAAACCAATTACAATCTCCATGGCCTGAATTGTCAAACCAATTAATATCTCCATGGGCTGAATTGTCAAACCAATAACAAACTCCATGGGCTGAATTGTCAAACCAATTACAATCTCCATGGGCTGAATTGTCAGACCAATAACAATCTCCATGGCCTGAATTGTCAAACCAATAACAATCTCCATGGGCTGAATTGTCAAACCAATAACAATCTCCATGGCCTGATATATCAAACCAATTACAATCTCCATGGCCTGAATTGTCAAACCAATTAATATCTCCATGGGCTGAATTGTCAAACCAATAACAATCTCCATGGCCTGAATTATCAAACCAATTACAATCTCCATGGCCTGAATTGTCAAACCAATTAATATCTCCATGGGCTGAATTGTCAAACCAATAACAATCTCCATGGGCTGAATTGTCAAACCAATTACAATCTCCATGGGCTGAATTATCAAATCATTTACAACGTCGTGGTGGTGGCAGTGATACCAGGGTATGTAGGTATAAGTTGACTTGCTTTTCTTGACTGCCTTCACTTCGATTATCCAGCAATTCCGGAGCGCTTTCAATAAGTTGACCGCGACGCATTAAACAAAAGTTCAATATTCAACTCAAATTTCGAGTCAATCATATACTGTAATTTTGTAAACTGAAAACATCAACAGGACCGTGCATTCATTCAGCTTTGATCAGATATTGATGAAATTTGAGTTTGTGGCTACTGGTCGGTCAGCAGCATTATGAAAATTGCCTCCGTGTACACCGGCGGCTCACATCGTGATCAAAGCGTCAAGTTTTGTGTCTGCATGAGCAGTGTTAAAAGCTCTTCCTGTTTTACTTCTGGTTTTCTAATCTCCGCGCAGCTTTTCCAGTGACTTACCGTGCGAAAGGTAAATTTAAATTTCCCAAACAGTCGAAGTGATGCCGTTGAAGATATTTTTCAAAGCCAAAACATACACACACATACAGATTTTCCTCAGCCCAAAGGCCTATCTTGCAAAATTTGAAACGAAGTTTCATCACCAGACAACACGATAATGTTCATGATATTTTCAAAACCGAAAAAAACACACATAAACGCAACGCACACAGAAGCACACGCATGAACAGGTACACACTCATATAAACAAACGCACACACATATGTGCTTACACACATACGCAAAAGCACTCTGCTCGAGGTGTTATAGAGAGACGGCTCAAAATGCTGAGTCATCAGAGAACACTCGGTCTGGTTGACCGCTAGGTTCATGCCTGAGGCCCCCGCTGCTTGGAAGGCATCAATTCGAGAGCAAATCAAAGACATTCAGGTCGAACGTCTGTCTTCACGATTCCTTTCTCGGTGACTCACGATAGAAACTGTTCTTGTGCATAATAACTTTCAGTACGTGTGGGGAAATTGGAGCGTTTCACCAGCAATGCCGATAAATTCACAAATTAAAAATAACATATTGTTCACGTGTTGTGAAATCAAATTATTCCACCAGGCCAATTACTTCACTGGGCCAATAATTATTTCATCAGGCCAATAATTATTTCATCAGACTAATAATAGGCCAATAAACGCACCAATCAAAACTTAATTGAAGTGCAGATGTTAGGAAATTAGAACATTCACCAGATTAGATTAGATTATTAGTAAGTTTAAGCCTCCCTATCCGCAACAAAGGCGATCCAAAGAGAGGAAAGAAGAAGACACCATTTAGTATGGAGTTAAGGGAACGTGGAATCTATGCAGAAAGGGCACAGAAACAGTGAGATGAGAAAGAAGTTCATGAAACAAGATCAAAGTTGAAGAAGAAAGTAGTAGGTGCTGAAAAACAGGACATCAGTGAACCGAAAAAAGATGGTCTGTAACAAAATAAAAACCTATTCTATTTCAACAAAAATAAAGCCTACATAACCTTTAGCTCGGGCCCTCACATTGTCCCCCTGGGAGCGCTAATGCCCATAGACACAACAGTTGTATCCCCGTGAGGGGGGAACATTCACCATGAATATCAATAAATGCATCAATTATTAGTAAGAGTTCAAAGCCCAACCACATCTACAGGGTTGGACTCATCCTATGTCTAACGAAAACTTTGTACATTTTGATTTTGTTTCAGGGGAAACTGAGATTCCTTTCATGGCATTTAATTTCTTAAATGTGTAGTGAAAAACATTCAAATTGAGAAGATTTTTCCAAAAAATGTGATGTTTATTATGAACTGATGACGAAATTTTTATGAATTGAATTGAAGATATTTTTTAGCATTTTCGATAGAAATATTCTACGTCGGTATGGTTTCAACTTAGGGTTAAAAGTAGCGTGAGGAAGCTATTTTGATAGGAATTAGGGTAGGTAAAATGTTTAAATACTCCAAACATTCTGATTTATTGAATCGTTTATCTACACGTCCCTCTTTCCACCTTAGCTGTAAACTGTATACTTGAGCACTGTTGATTAATTGATTTCAAGTTATAGTTTCAGCCCCTTACCAAAACGCAGATTTTCAGAGAGAGGAAGGATGAAAGCACCATTTGGGATGGAGCTAAGCGAACGCGGAATTTATGCACAAGGTGTGTTCCCACACAAGAACCCTAGCTCATAGGAGCAAAGTTTAGTTAAGAAAGTTAAGAATGAATTCTATGAAACAAGATTATAGTTGAAGAAGAAACTCAGAGGTGATGAAAAACAGAACAGCAGCGAATCGAAATGATTATATGGTCCTTAAAGAATAAATTATTTCAACAAAGAGATGGCTTATCCCGAACTCTCAGCTCCCCTGGGAGTACTAATTCCCTTAGAAACTCTAGTTGTATCCTCCTGAGATATACAGTTAAATAGCTCAAAATTTTGTTCTGTAATTCTAATCGTAGTTGTACAATATTTAAACGCAAATTTAAATACAATCCGATGTTATGCTAACGCAAAAATAATAAAATTGAGTAAAAAGTTACTATTAAACAAGGCTTGCAAGTGTTTTTTATGAGCGGCTTTCACGAATGGATTACGGCTCTCAAACAAAGAAAAAGCCGACATTTTTGGGCGGCGAGGTACTCTAGCAAAATGATAAGACAACGAGAAAAAAACTTTAGCTTTAAAAGACTACACAATAAGCTGCCAAGAACAGACAGGAAGCCACTGTAGGGTACAGGAAGAGTTATCAAGAATCAGTTAACAGTGCTCGCGTCGCGTATAGCTTGAAGGAATTCATGCAACATTTAAATACCTGGCTCCGCTATAGAAATTTATCTCTCGACCCTTTCTGTGAAGAAACTAGTACCATACGATGGATAATACATAATTTCTGATTAACAATATATTAGCTTGGATGACGGAAAGAGAGAGAGAGAGAGACAATACAATATTGAATCTGATGGATAATATTAGTGTACGGTGGAACATTCATTATTAGTGATGAAGAATATTATTATATGGTTGAAAATACATTATTTCTGAAGGACTCTGCCCTAACTTTGATGAGGGAAACAGGCAAGGGTAAAAGCACCATTCAGTAAGGAGTTAAGGGAACGCGGAATCTGTGCACGAGGTGTGTTCCCACAGACGATCCCTAGCGCACATAAACAGAACCTTAAGATGAAAGGATGTAAAACAAGATCAAAGTTGAAAAAGAAAGTTAGAGGTGCTAGAAAACAGGACAGCAGCAAACCACAAAGGTGGTCAGGTTTTTTTCAACTAGATAAAATAGCTAGTATTACACCAGTTGAAAAAAATGTTTCTTTCAACTAAAAGAAGGCCTACCTAATACTCAGCAATATAGGATGACATGGCAACTATGAAGACATCATCAACAACAAAGGGGCGGTAAATAAGTGCTTGCACAAGAATCTTCTGTAATAAATTAAATAAAGTTCTTCCAAACAATATACAGTAGATTTGCATGCACTCAAGGTAATCGTAAATGTGGTTAATTTTGCCTTATGACACGTGCCCTCCGATGTACACGGAGGGAATTTTCATAATGCTGCTAATCGACCAGTAGTTACTAGCGAAATTTACGTAAATATCTAAAACTAAATGAAGGCACGATCCAGGTAATCTTAGTTATTTTCACAATTTCTTACTACTATTGACTGGATATTCGAGTGGAATACTGCACTTAAGTTTAACCCATCTTCTACTGAATACCATTGACTTGACATTTGGGTTGAATACTGCATTTGAGTTTACCCATCGCGGTCACCGTGCTAGGACATGGACTATAAACGAGCATTAAATAAGTACTGTACTTGTGCAATATTTTTCAAAGGTCAAGTAAGGTTCCGGCCGACTATACAAAATTGCATGCACAGAAAGTTGAAAAATAAACTCGTCGTCTTTCCTAGATAGGCTTAAGGGTCATAGCTAACCTTCCTTGCAAGATATATGCCTTTAAACTCGTGGGCTTCCACCCGGAAGACATCTACGTTATATTCAGAGTTGTATATATGCATTTTATAAATTTATTCTCATGCTTATTGTACGCACTCTTATAATATTTATTAACACTTTGACTGCGACGTGAGCCACTGGTGGTCGTTGGGGAAGTTTACATAATGCTACTGACCGACCAGGAGTCACAAACTCAATTTTCATAAATAGTTACAATTTTATTTTCATAAAATAGGTAACTTTCATTGAACTAAATGAAAACACGATCCAGTATATGTTTGCTATTTTCAAAATTGCTGACTAAAATTTTCTTCAAATTTGAATTGAATATTGAATTTCAGTATAACCAATTGCTGTCAAGTGTTGAGTTAAACTTCTAGCGTCTCTCATTTTTTCTTGACTTATTTTTTGAAGAAATTGAAAAATTGCCGTCCAAGTGGAAAGCACGAATACGAGTCGCTGACTGCTCCCCTCTACGCATGCCGTCTGCAGATGTCAGGACAATAATACTGTTGAAGGGTGTTGACAAAATTAACATTAAAGCATGGGTTCGAGTCCATTACTGCTACCGTTGACGCATGCCGTCTGCGCCTGCCAGAACAAGTTTCAGCCAGAGCTGCCAAAACGGCTGCTCAAAACTGCACAACTCCACAAAAAGGAAGTCTGCGTCGAAGTTGACAGCTTTGCGCAGAGCCTGTGCTGCCAACCAAGTGATTGATGCACTAATTGACGGCGGCCTGCCTCAATCTCAGCTGCGACTTATTATTTAACAGGGAATAATTCCAAGTTACAACGAACAGCTATGTCGATTAACTTGTTGACTATCAAAAACTTAAAAGATGGACGACATTGTAAAGTACAAAAACCAGCCAGTTCACCAATTTCGAGGCAATGACTCGATAGCTCTGGTTTCAACCGCACAAGATTGAAAAATTATTATTCTCGAAACTTTTGTTTTGGGATTCGAGAGACATCCTCAAGGCAATAAAACTGAACAACTTCCCCTACGTTGAGAGCTCATGATGTCAACGGCAACGGGGATTGCTCACTCGAACCACGTAGTAACATTGGCCGATAATAACACTGACTTTTTTCGACTAAGTACTTAGTAATTGTAGAGCGAGACTAAAATCTGTCCGCATTACACAGGGGGTAAAAATGCGAGCTAATCTGAAAACATTTTACTCACCTAGGTGTAAATGGCATTTCAAACTTTGTTATAACAGGTTTTTTGGCTCAACAATGAAGTACACAAACTAGTTAGTAAAACACACAGATGATGCAAGGGTAATCTTGTTGGTCTGCTTGCTTGGTTGTCGACGTACATGCGCTGCTTTTAGTATTAAGTTAAGAGATATGTTCAACAGTCTGTTTTTAGTAATGAAGCACGGACAAAAATTTGAATTCTAGACACGATGTATTGTGGATAAGAATTGCCACAGCCATAACTTCTATGGAGTTCGTCTGGAGTTCGGACATTTAGATTTACATGAAAAAATAATAAATAAAAAAATGAGAAATCAAAAAAGCCGAAAATTATAATTTTCAAGAAGTGATAATAGTGTGCCACCGGATTATAAATTCTATTTGTTATCAAAAAAATGTGTAACCCACTATGAAAGCATTAGCTTATGGAGGTGAGATTTTTCTAATAAAATTATCAGTAAACGTAGCTTTATTTAAAGAGGCATGCGCTGCAAACGTGAAGCGAATTCTTTATCTTACTGTTTGCGGCTTAGAAAAAAAAACGAAAATGCGAGACGCTCGCGCAAAATTCCTTTTGTTCGTTGATAATAGCAATGAGGGGAGAGTATACACCATGAATTCTGATGAGCTTTTCCTGCCAAACGCAAATCAAGATCGCTTCCATTCCTTGAGAAAATTCCACACCAAATCAAACCAGAATCATGAGCATCCCAATCGCTCTTTCTTCTTGACTTACATTAACACGTTGACTACGATGTGACCCACCGGTGGGTCGGGCGTTAAGTTTTTCCAACTACGAAACGACCCATCAACGTGTGATTTGAATATTTTTCAATTACCTTTTTAAATTAATGGTTTTCAATATACCAAGGTAATGTTTGCTATTTATGAAAGTTTCATCTAATTTTGACCTTAAATTTGAGAAAGACATTGGACATCAGTTAAACAAATCGCAGCCAATGTGTTGAGACGTTTCGTGCGAAGGGACCCACCGGCGGTCACTAAAGGGATTTTCCTAATGTTACTGACTGACCTGCAGTCACTAACTCAATTTATTTAAACACTTAATGAAAGCTAAATGAAGGCACGATACAGTTAATGATAATAAGAAAGTTTTAGCCTCCCTCTACCTCAACAAAGATGCTGAAAGATAGGATGGATGAAGGTGCCATTTAGTGTGACGTTAAGAGAAATGCGGAATCTACGCACAAGGTGCATAAAAAACGTAAGCTAAGCAAGAATTTCATGAAAGAGTTGAAGAAAATAGTAGGTGCTGAAAAACAGGACAGCAGTGAACCGAAAAAAGATGGTCCGTGAAAAAACCTATTCTATTGCAACAAGAAAAAGGCCAACCTAACCTTCAGCTCGGGACCTTACATAATCCCCCAGGAAGCACTAAATCCCATAGATACAATAGGTGTATCCCCCTGATTAATGTTTGCTATTTTTAAATTAACTAACTGCAATTGATTTTAAATTTGAATTAAATATTTAACTTTAGTTCAACTTCTCGCAGCAAACTTGCTAAAGTCCCCTTCAGTGGAGAAAATTTCACTGAACACCAAACCAAACTCGCACGTATTCTAATCACGTGCTCTACAAAACGGCCGCTGCATCCACGATATAAGAATTCCGTAAAGCTACAATGATATACAAGTATAGGTGATGTGAATAACAATAGGGCGTTTCTGTTCTTTGTTAACACAAGAGATGGACTTGCAGAAAATTCAACCTGCGACCCTTAGGCTCGCCTTGAGCCTTGAGATTTTCAAGAAGCTGCTGACTGACCAGTAGTCACCAACTCAACTTCCATAAATACTTAACAGTATGTGATGGGATGATCTATTTAGGGATTATTTACCTAAATACTTAGCCAAAAGTAAATAAGAGAACGATGCATTTAATGTTTATTATTTTCGTGAAAACTGGATCGAAACTAAATGAAGGCTCGATCAATTCAATGTTTGTTATTTTCAAAATTGATTGGACTAATATATTCAGTTCAACCCACCGCAGTCGAAATGTTGAAACCCGTGTGAAACTTCTCTAGCGTTACCATTATTTAAAAAAAACACAAGAAAATCGATCAGAGAGGTGAATTATCGAAACAAGTTTGAGAAGCTGTCACAAGTTCAACTGTAACTTACGCACTAGAACTAATCGCTTTGCGCTACAGTATTCAGAAGATAATCAAATTCCTTCCGTGCAAACTCAAATCTTCGGCAAACAAAGTGGGCACTTACTCAATTTTTATAAATACTAAATGAAAGCTAAATGGAAGCATGATCCAGATAATATTAACTATTCTCAAAATTTTTTACTACTATTAACTTTAAATTTGAATTGAATATTGAACTTCAGTTCAACCCATCGCCGGAAATGTGATAAACACGATAGACTCTCGAAATAAACCTGATGCTAAGAGCATCTTCATTCAGGTAGGTAGTATGTACACATGATATGAGGTATAATTTAACATAACTTGCACTGTGTTGAGAAAACACAGGTCTATCAGAACTTCGGATGTTTTCTCTCTCAATTATAATTGCATTTTTTAAACAGAAACCCTAACTAATGAAGATATTTTGTAACTGTATCTCCAAACTGGGACACCTGAGAACCCAGACATCCATTACTCTCCTATTCGTCAAATGGCCTTCGTAAACCCACGAGCTACGAGGAAGAAACATTCTTTACTCTCCAATTTAGCAAACAGTTCAAGCCCACGAACTGCGAAAAAACGTCCTTTACTCTCCAATTTACCAAATAGAGTAAGCCCACGAACATCGAGAAAGAAACATCCCTTACTCTCTAATTTACCAAATAGAGTAAGCCCACGAACAGCGAGAAAGAAACATCCCTTACTCTCTAATTTACCAAATAGAGTAAGCCCACGAACATCGAGAAAGAAACATCCCTTACTCTCTAATTTACCAAATAGAGTAAGCCCACGAACAGCGAGAAAGAAACATCCCTTACTCTCTAATTTACCAAATAGAGTAAGCCCACGAACATCGAGAAAGAAACATCCCTTACTCTCTAATTTACCAAATAGAGTAAGCCCACGAACAGCGAGAAAGAAACATCCCTTACTCTCTAATTTACCAAATAGAGTAAGCCCACGAACATCGAGAAAGAAACGTCCTTTACTCTCCAATTTACCAAATAGAGTAAGCCCACGAACAGCGAGAAAGAAACGTCCTTTACTCTCCAATTTACCAAATAGAGTAAGCCCACGAACATCGAGAAAGAAACATCCCTTACTCTCTAATTTACCAAATAGAGTAAGCCCACGAACAGCGAGAAAGAAACATCCCTTACTCTCTAATTTACCAAATAGAGTAAGCCCACGAACATCGAGAAAGAAACATCCCTTACTCTCTAATTTACCAAATAGAGTTAGCCCACGAACAGCGAGAAAGAAACATCCCTTACTCTCTAATTTACCAAATAGAGTAAGCCCACGAACATCGAGAAAGAAACGTCCTTTACTCTCCAATTTACCAAATAGAGTAAGCCCACGAACATCGAGAAAGAAACGTCCTTTACTCTCCAATTTACCAAATAGAGTAAGCCCACGAACAGCGAGAAAGAAACATCCCTTACTCTCTAATTTACCAAATAGAGTAAGCCCACGAACAGCGAGAAAGAAACATCCCTTACTCTCTAATTTACCAAATAGAGTAAGCCCACGAACAGCGAGAAAGAAACATCCCTTACTCTCTAATTTACCAAATAGAGTAAGCCCACGAACAGCGAGAAAAAAATATCCTATAGTCTCCAATTCGCCAAATGGCCTTCGTAAGTTCACAAACTACGAGCGAGAAACAAATCTGAAGTATACAATTGTTTAAGAAAGCAAGAACGTGACCCAGCTTCTGATAAACACCGCCGTCGCACGTGAGCAGGAAAGTTACCTGTGGAATCGAATGGAACACACGCATGTTTTTATTCAGTTCTCTGCCTTGCACTTGGTTTTGGAGGGCCCCGTCAACAAACCAGGAAGGCGTCATTGAGTAACGTGTGGTCGCCGAGTTTTTATAAAAGGAAATGTCCTGTTCTGACATAAAACGTGCGGTGTTATCGCCGTTATGAACCCTGGCTCTTACTGAAAACGTATAGTATTAAAAACTTCACTATGTGAGTTATGTTAGCCTTTGAAGCGTGGTAATATTTCACTGAAAAATTTAAAACCCCAAAAAATGTGCGACTTAACACTTTGACTTCGACTACTAAATATTAAGTTCAATGCCAAACTTAAATTAAAGTCAATTATAGTAAACTATTTTGAAAATACCAAGCATGAACTGGATCGGGCCTTCACTTGGCTTTGATTAAGTATTTATGAAAATTGAATTTGCGCCTACTGGTCGGTTAGCAGCATTTTGAAAATTACCTCCGTGTACCACCGGTGGCGCACGTCGCAGTCAAAGTGCTAATTGGAAGTTGCATCCAATTCACGTTTTTCGACGCATTATTAATTTTTCATAAAATATAGGTTCTGGATTCTACTCCTAACGATCGCTCTGAGAATCATTCAGGAGTTTCTTTAGTTGGAAATCCCCGTTGTCATTTCCGCTGATTAACACGGTATGGCCAGCAGGGTGCTACCGCCGTATATCTCTTACCCAGGTGCAGTTTGAGGTTTGGAAATTAAATGTTTATCGTTAAATTAAATGTATGGAAATAAGTAATATCTGATTGTAACCTAACCTCACGCTATAGTACTACAGCTTTTTAGCTTTAATTTAAAAAAGCTCAAGTTCAATTTACAAAAGGTCAAATTCAACTTAAAGAAGGTCAAATTCAATTTAAAAAAGGTCAAGTTCAATTTAAAAAAGTTAAGTTCAATTAAAAAAAGCTCAAGTTTAATTTAAAAATGCTCAAGTTTAATTTGAAAAAGCTCAAGTTTAATTTAAAAAAGATAAAGTTTGATTTACAAAGTATCAAGCAGGCTATATTTAAAAAAGATGAATTACAATTTTGAAATGCTTAAGTTTCTAAAATTTCATACTTATGTAATAATAATAAGTAAAATTTATTTGTCAGGAGTCATATTTATTTAAAAGTACTGGCCCTGAAAATAGAGTAAATCGAATATCAGACAAGGCAAGCTGCTGTGATGTTGTACTTAATTTGGCATTCTTTAAGTTTTACCTATGAATCATTTGCTAAACAGATCATCGGTACTTATATCTATTGACAAAAATGATGCAAATAAACTCTATGTAATAAGTAACTGGGGACAATTAGCAATCTGCACTGACTGTAAAGTTGAAGCTCAGTAATGTTCAATTTTTCAGTCAGTGCAGATTGCTAATTGTCCCACAGTTACTTATTACATGAAGTTTATTTGCATCATTTTTGTCAATAGATAAAAGTACCAATGATCTGTTTAGCAAATGATTCATAGGTAAAACTTAAAGAATGTCAAATTGAGTACGAAATTACAGCAGCTTGGTTTGTCTGATATTCGATTTACTCTATTTTCAGTGCCAGTACTTTTAAATAAATATGCATTCTCATGTATAAACTAAAATTATAATATTATTACATAAGTATGCAATTTTAGAAACATAAGCTTTTCAAAATTGAACTTGATCTTTTTTTTAGTATAGTTTGCTTGAGACTTTTTAAACTAAACTTGATCTTTTTTAAATTAAACTTGATCTTTTTTAAATTAAATTTGAGCTTTTTTAAATTGAACCTGAGCTTTTTTAAATTGAACCTGAGTTTTTTTAAATTAAACTTGAGCTTTTTAATTTGAACTTGACCTTTTTTAAATTGAAGTTGACCTTTTTTAAATTGAACTTGACCTTTTTTAAATTGAACTTGACCTTTTTTAAATTGAACTTGACCTTTTTTAAATTGAACTTGACCTTTTTTAAATTAAACTTGACCTTTTTTAAATTGAACTTGACCTTTTTTAAATTAAAGTTAAAAAGCTGTAGTTAGAGGTAGATCTCATGCTATAGCAGCACTCCTCTCGCTATAGTACTAGCTAGAGTTGAATCTCATACTATAGTGTGGTATACCTCGCGCTATAATACCAGCTAGAGGTGATCTCATGCTGTAGTGTTGTGGACTTCACTCTATGGCAGCACCGATATTTGCACCGCAGTTGTCATATGAAAACTTTTTTGCACAGCCGCTACATAGCGTCAGCGCTATACCAGCTACGCTCTTGGCGAGCCCGTCGTTAACAGTTCGCCAATACCACTACAGGAGTTTTTAACGCGTCGACTACATAGAGCACTATTAGGTAAATTTTGGTAATATTAAAATTAACAATTTTATTGACAAAAATACTAGGTAAATTATGTTAAATTGTTTGTGCACTACTAGGTAAATTGCTCATTCCCGTTCCGGCGTAAATGTGTCGCGTTTAAATAATTTTACTACTTTTTTCAAACATTATGGCTTACAAATAGATATATTGTTGTGCAATTGCATATATTTCACAGTTCTTAGAAGGAATAGAAATGTCTTGAAGCCGTAAAGTGAATTTTTCAATTCTGTTACTCACAACCTAACTTTACCAACAGTGGCAACCACATGCACGTACGTAGTTAACGTGTTAAGTTGTCCATTACAAAAGAGCTCATTGCAATTTAGTTAGCATGTCAATTCAGATACATTCATTATTTTTCAACATACAACTGAGCTTACGGGGTTCCTGATTCTTGTACGAAGTTAGCATCTACCTAATACGACGATTGAATTTTCGATTACAAGAATACATTGTTATGAAATAAACATGTGCTTTTTAGTTAGGCCTTATACGATTGACACTGGATTCAACACTAAGATTAAATTTTTAGTTAGATTCAGCCTCCCGAACCACAACAAAGATTTCAAAAGAAAAGAAGGATGAAAGCACTATTTAATCAAAGATTAGATTATTAGTTAGTTTAAGCCTCCCTATCCGCAACAAAGGCGATCCAAAGAGAGGAAAGAAGAAGGCACCATTTAGTATGGAGTTAAAGGGAACGCGGAATCTCTGCAGATAGGGCATAGAAACAGAAAGATAAGAAAGAAGTTCATGAAAGAAGATCAAAGTTGAAGAAGAAAGTAGTAGGTGATGAAAAAACAGGACAGCAGTGAACCGAAAAAAAAATGGTTCTTAACACTTTGACTTCGACTGCTGAATATTAAGTTCAATGCCAAAGTCAAATTTAAAGTCAATTGTAGTAAACTATTTTGAAAATAGCAAACATGAACTAGATCGTGCCATCATTTAGCTTAGATTAAGTATTTAAGAAAATTGAGTTTATGCCCACTGGTCGGTCAGCAGCATTGAGAAAATTACCTCCGTGTACCACCGGTGGTGCACGTTGCAGTCAAAGTGTTAGCATAACAACAACATCTTATTTTAACAAAAAGAAGGCCTACCTAACTCTCAGCTCGGGCCCTCACATTGGTCTCATTCCCCTGGGAGTGCTTATTCCCATAGTTACAATATTTGTATCCCCTTGAGGGGACTATTTAATAAAATTATGATTAAGTCGGGATACATTTCCCGTCAATTGTTCGACTTTCAAATGGCGTGCTAAGGTACTACCATTAGTCCGCCCCAATTTAAACTTATAGAACACGTTCTGTCTCAGTCTCAGAACATATTCTAATTTAAGACCATGCACACATTCTATTCTACTCCACTTGAATACGTTGACTGCTGTGTGGGTGATCCACCGGTGGTTACTGAGGGGATTTCCCAATTGCGGGTGACCCACCGGTGGTCAGAAACCATTTTTGAATCCATTTTGTGAAAAACACATGAAGACACGTTCCCATCAGCCTTTTCTGCTCATTTCTATTCAATTTAACACGAGTTAAATACTAAATTTCAGATGAAACCAACTGTGTTATTTTAAAGCAGATAACAAATCGCAGTTCAACAATTTTTAAATTCATTTCATAAAAAACAGATGAAGGCACGCTGCAATATGTTTTTCTGCTCATTTCAATTCAATGTTATACGAGTTAAATATTGAACTTCTAAGAAAACCAACGATGTTATTTTGGATTTAAACATTGACCTTCAGATAACACCAACCTTAGCAGCCATATTATTTTTATGCTGGCAACATATCGCGTTTCAACAAAAGCAAATGCTTAGCGCATGCCTTAAGGGCAAGACCTAGTGTCTAAGTGACTCGAATTAACAAGTCACAATAGAGTGTAGGCACTCGCATCCAAGCCGTGATGTCGCAACTCACAAAGGCACTGCGGAATACAAAGAACTCCAGCAAGAAATTGCTAAGCAGACATGAATACTAATTTAAAACTGTGGCCTCATACCAGATATGTGAGTATAACAATCGACACGGTCAGAAATCCTGGAAAAGTTAAGTCTTTATTACGCTACAAAGGGAATGCGTTTTCCAAGCTTTTCTTTCAATCGTTTGTTTCGATTATTAATATTGGTTTTACGACACCCATTGTTGATAATGGTATATCAACTAAGGATCCTTATGTTGAGATATTACAAAAACCAATGATGTTTTTTGCATCATCTTTATTGGGAATAAATTGGTTTTATTCTTATTTTCTTCAGCACTTCGTATCTTGGTGCATGGGGAGCTTGCAGATGTGTCTTTTGCTAGAGTTGTGTTTTAGAGCTCTTGAGGCTCTGGTAAGAAACGAAGAAATATGATCACTATTGAAAAATTTGATAACAAGTTAGAGTTAGCCTCCCAAACCAAAAAAAAAGACCCAAAGAAAAGATCAATGAAGGCTTGAAGAACGATGACGCTAAAGTAAAGTAAACTTTATATCAAAGTATGAAGTTAAAAGCACCCATAATTTATGGGCAATGTGTGTTCACGCACAAGATCCCCTGCGCAAAGAAACAAAGTTGAGAAGGATGGTTTTGAAACAGGATAAAATATGAAGAAGAAAAACAAAGGTGATGATAAACAGGGAAACAATCAAACGGAAAAAGGTATTTCAGTGAAGGGAAAAACTACTCTGCAGTATTTCATTAAATAGAAAGCATACCCGACTCTCATTTTCCTCTGGGAAGGTAAATTACAATAGATACAATACTTGTGTCCCCTGAGAGGCACCACTGAAAGATTTATTCATTTGGAGCAAGCATGAACATTTTTACCAGTAAGACAAGAGAATACATCGCATATCTGACAACCAATATTATGAACACTAGTCCACCCCTCTTTATTTGAAATAAGATAGAAGGCGAAATGAAGGAAAGGCCCTAAGAAATAAAAAAATCAATCGCTCGCGAGTTGATGAGGACGAGCGCACGGGGGCCGTCAAAAAATGTATCATAATGTTCAACAAATCACATGACACACGTTCCTATTTCCTAAGAATTTACGGGATATTCATTCCTACTCGAATCTGGTGGATTAATGCACTGGAAATTGTGGAGTTGATGAAGCTTGTATCACAGATACGCTCACCACACACTTTATGCTGGCTTCAGACAGACTGATAGACACCGCTTTTATTTTAGTATAGATTGGGTGCCGAGTGAGCCATGAAATTCCAATTTTTTAAGGGAAAAATCACTCATCCGCAGATGAGCTACTTCTGAAGTCGGCGTTTCGTCATTGCTGTAGAAAATTGTTTTAGTCACTGATAAGAGCAAGGAACACGAATTCTGTGATACATCATTGTCGAAGAAAAATAATGACCTGCAGTCAAAAAGTAAATTTTCATGAATACTTAATCGAAGTTAAATGAAGGCCCGATCTACCAAATGTTTGCTGTTTTCACAAATGCTTACTAAAATATTGACTTTAAATATTAGCTGAATATTGAACTTTAGTTTAACCCATGGCGGTTAACGTGTTAATTACAAATCCTTTACGAGGGATTTTAGGCCAAAATTCTGGTTCCCATGCTCATGAGAAAACGAAGTTTTTCGAATTAGTTGCTCTGGCGTAATTAAAACTGTACGCTAATCAGTCTAAGGTCCATAATTATTATATTACACACAAAATTCCAGTCCGCGGCTCAAGGAGAAATCATAGTGTATGAAGAAATAATACGAAAACACAAATCTCCTCGATCACTTGAGAGAAAGCTGTGCACTCATCTTGCCTAATACTACCCTTCGTGCGTTTAGCAATTTATAAATGTATTTATTTGTTTGGTGACCGCTTCTTCCGTCTCTCTGTGACGCTCACAAGGACGCTCAATGACCGTATCTGTGATACAAGTTTCATCAGTGCACAAGTACAAGAATATTTTAACTGCGGATACAATCAGGATGGATAAATTTGTTTGTCATTCACATCTGCAAGATTTATTTCCGGAAAATATCGAGTCCAATCACCGTGTACACTAGTTTTAAACAAGGATCTCAGAATTATAAAAATCAAATATTCACAGTACTGCTCCAAATTTTCTAATCACTGAATTTTGAGGGCAAAAAAGTAGTTGCAGGACTATATGTAGATCAGATTCGAGAGTTTTTTGCGGACGTTGGCAAATGAAGGTTATAAAAAATTGCTTATGAAGCAACTGAATAACATTGATAACATTGAGCGAAGGAGCCCATTCTTAAACAGATTTAAATTATTCAGAAATAGGACGCCGAAATGTCGAAGCTTATGAGTTACAATATAGGAGTTTTTTAGTTACAATGAGTTTAGTTACGTGCCTAGAGTTACAATTTAGGTCCTAAGTTAAATAGAAAACAATGAACTCAAATTAGAGAATGTTTAATTCATGGACTGAGTTCTCGCGGTTGTTACGTTGTAATTAGCAGAATTGAGAAATTGAATTTACTTTTCGAATATATTTTCCTTTCATATTCCTTTCATATACATTATATACATTATTTCATATACATATATTTGAACGATAATATTTTATTTCTAACAAAACATTCATTATATTAAAAAGATTAGATTATTAGTTAGTTTAAGACTCCCTATCCGCAGCAAATGCGATCCAAAGAGAGGAAAAAAGAAGGTTCCATTTAGTATGAAGTTGAGGGAGCGTGGATCTATGCAGAAAGGGCATGGAAACAGTAAGTTGAGAAAGAAGTTCATGAAACAAGATCAAAGTTGAAGAAGAAAGTCGTGGGTGCGGAAAAACAGGTCAACAGTGAAGCAAAAATATGTGGTCCTGAACATAAAAAAAAAATTATTGCAGGAAAAAGAAGGCTTCCTTCCTAACTCTCAGCTCAGGAGCTTACTTTTTCTCCCTGGGAGCGATTTTATTAAAGAGGTCGAGAAGCAGATACAGTGTTATTCGTGTATACCGGTACGTGATGTGCAACTTGCCTAGTGGTACACATATGGCCCAATGCGAGGGTTGCTTGTTAAGAAAAACAAATGCGTATTATCGACTAACTCTATGAGATTGTACCATCTACGGAATATTTAAATTTACTGGAATTGCGGTTGCATAAACTGTTATACTGTGGCTTATACTACGAAGAAAATTATTCTGAATAATGCCCAAAGCTGTTGTTTGTGATTTGTAAGTTTGTTGTTCAATTTTAAAAATTCTTAATACCATGAAATTTTCTTGAGAATCTTCCTCAATAATTGAGAATAATGAAACATAATTTTTGTGGAAAAATTTGAGAAAGTGAATTGGTGTTTAGTAAATTGGTGTTTACGATTACGAAATGACGTACTATTAGTTAGGTAACGTGATGAAAGGTGAAATTAATTTACTGCATCAATATTTGCCAATAGTTAAATAGATAGCAAGCTTTAGAATCAATTAAGATTGGTCATTCGCATCAATTTATGCATTCAAAGTTTTAGGATGAGACTTTCAATGAACATATGATTTTTTCTCAGATTATCACTTATCTCATCTTCACATCTTCTGGAAAATTGAAACGGACAACAATTTCAAACTCAAATAATATGAAGAAGAACATTTATTACCTACGGCCTAAAATTTTCGTCACAAGTAAAAATATCTCACGAGCAATTTTTTTGGGGAGGGAAGTAGAGAACTGGAATTTAAGTCCTTAATAAAAAGGATCAAGATAGTATTCCAAATTGCGAAGTCTTAAAAAAAAATATTGGAACGGACTCGATTGAAAGCACATTTCTGAACACATTAATGGCGTACGACTGGAAAAAAATTCACGTTCTACTTCGAAATTTATTTTCGTGCTAGAATTTCGTCTATTGATACAGAGTAGTTAAAAAAAAATTTATTCACAATGCGGTTCGAAAAGCGATTTTGCAACAGGTCTTCACTTTTGGGTAAATGGGATGCAAAGTAAAATAGCAATGTGAAAAATTATCTTTACTTCTAAGTCACAACTGTAGAAACAAATGTGGAATCGGATTAAGTGATAAATATAAAAAGCTAAAGTCTCCTCAAACTCAGTCTTAACCTCAAACGACACATCATGCATTAAAAACAGTCCAGATATCATGGGGTTAATATTACGCCAGTACATAAAACACAATTATGGCCAAATCAGAGATGAGGAGAACAAGCGCTTTTTCTGCAGAGTCCCACTTAAAAAACGCAAATCAAATGCACTGATCCGAACGACTGATGAACATAGGAAGTGACAACACACTCCGTATTGAACTGGGCATGTAAAAAGTAGGCGAATTTCAACACCATCATTACTGAGAGTTACGATAAAATCCATCCCCACACCCATGTCCTGGGGTGAAATTGGCTACTCATGCCGAACTGACCTCGGAAAGGTCAACAATTCTGAGAGGCAAGATCGTACGCACGGAAATTTTCATGATTTTTACGGGACCGTGCGTTCACTTCTAAACGAATAATGAAGTGAATTAGTATGGGTTACAAAATCTGGAAGCTTGTTACGGGGCAGGTATGTTTACCTCGTTTTAAACCAGGCTCACCATGAATAATGGGTTATAAAAACATGGTACCTGCAGTTAAAACGACGAGGTCGTCTACTGAGCGGCTATTTCTAACATGGGCTTCAATTCGGAGAAGTTCGAAGAAATATTCATGCCATTACCAGAGAATAGACTTCATATACAGAACCGAAAAGTCCAGTGAAACAAAGAACGGCACAAAAACGGTACTATTTCCAAAGTCAACACAGGCTAAAAAGAGGAAAATGCCGCTGGCCTACTTTAAGTCTTCCCTAGGTTCAATAACCTCTTCCCACCACACGCTTACATCCTGCTCTTGATAAAATAACGCTGAAACTTTCAGGCCAGATTAACATTTCCTAGCACCTTCAATAAATCACGCGCGCTGTTCCGAGGAAAAATGAACGAAATCACGTGCTTGTCTCAGCCAGTTCATTAGCGCGCCCATATTTCGGTAGGCTGTGACAAAGCGCGCGATGTAGAGCAAAGACACCACAATACCGGCAAAATACGTATCTCTCATGGAAAACTTCACGTGTTCATCGAAATTCGCATTAGAAAACGGTCGTTTTGAGATCCGTATTAACGTGACGACACGAGCACCGAACGCAATCCCTACTCCCGACGGCGACATGACGTCTACTGACGGGTTGGCCTATACAGAAGTGTCTGGAGTACACGATCCAGGAACGTGGTTCACCACACACTGCAAGACTCGAGGAAAATTGGCCCGCAGTACTCTGGTCGGGCAGTTTTTGCCTGGAAACTCATGCCAACGTTGAGCAAATTACACGTGTAGGCTATCTCACTGCTTAATATGACAGCATGGATGTAGTCACATATCTCTCAAAATCACTTTATTTCAAATGGGGTTTAAATTGTCCTTTCGATTTACACTTGTTCGGTGCTCCTATAGCGTGAGGTCTCCCGCTTTATATTGCCTACCTAGGTGCAGTTTGAGATGTGCAAATTAAGTGCTTATTGTTAAATTACATGTACGGAAAAAGTAATTTTCACGCATATAATAAAAGTAAAGTAAATTAGTAACCAACCTTAACCTCACGCTATAGTCCTTGCTAGAGGTAGATCTCATGCTCTAGTGTGGTAGACGTCAAGCTATAGCAGCACCCCTCATGCCTTAGTACTAGCTAGAGGTAGATCTCATGCTCTAGTGTGGTAGATCTCACGCTACAGCAGCACCCCTCACGCCATAGTACTAGCTAGAGGTAGATCTCATGCTCTAGTGTGGTAGATCTCACGCTATAGCAGCACCCCTCACGCCATAGTACTAGCTAGAGGTAGATCTCATGCTCTAGTGTGGTAGATCTCACGCTATAGCAGCACCCCTCACGCCATAGTACTAGCTAGAGGGAGATCTCATGCTCTAGTGTGGTAGATCTCACGCTATAGCAGCACCCCTCACGCCATAGTACTAGCTAGAGGGAGATCTCATGCTATAGTGTGGTAGATCTCACGCTATAGCAGCACCCCTCACGCCATAGTACTAGCTAGAGGTAGATCTCATGCTATAGTGTGGTAGATCTCACGCTATAGCAGCACCCCTCACGCCATAGTACTAGCTAGAGGGAGATCTCATGCTCTAGTGTGGTAGATCTCACGCTATAGCAGCACCCCTCACGCCATAGTACTAGCTAGAGGTAGATCTCATGCTCTAGTGTGGTAGATCTCACGCTATAGCAGCACCCCTCACGCCATAGTACTAGCTAGAGGTAGATCTCATGCTCTAGTGTGGTAGATCTCACGCTATAGCAGCACCCCTCACGCCATAGTACTAACTAGAGGGAGATCTCATGCTATAGTGTGGTAGATCTCACGCTATAGCAGCACCCCTCACGCCATAGTACTAGCTAGAGGTAGATCTAATGCTATAGTGTGGTAGATCTCACGCTATAGCAGCACCCCTCACGCCATAGTACTAGCTAGAGGTAGATCTCATGCTCTAGTGTGGTAGATCTCACGCTATAGCAGCACCCCTCACGCCATAGTACTAGCTAGAGGGAGATCTCATGCTCTGGTGAGTTAGACCTCACTCTATAGCGTGGTAGACCTCACGCTGTATCAGCACTCCCTTGTTCAGTGTACGAACGTGACCCTTGAATGCTTTCCATCGTTGTAGTTTGAGATGCATTAACTTTCCAGTGGAAAAGTTACGAACATTGGTTCATTAGCCACTTATCTTTAGTTGTGTGAGCACTTCACTTTGCGAGATGAAGGCGGGGAAAATCACTGCATAATTTGTCTGTGTGTTTTGAGACAGTGGTCATGCTTTAGGCCTATTGGCAAATGACTTGGAACCAGTGCCACTTCGTGGAGATGAAATCTGTAACATAAACATTGGACACCTTTTGCTGTTGTGTTTTGTCTTTGGAGAAATATATTTCATATAATAGGAGAACTGAATCATTTAAATGTTCTGAACCCAATCTTAATTATTTGTTCTTGAAGCCTTATGGCTGTCATGAAATGACGAAACATTCACCATAAAAATTTAAATTCACTTATATTTCTGTAAATTTTCCCGTAGTTAATTTTATTAAACGCTCTAAAGAGGATTCACAGTTAGAAACTAAAAAAATAAAATAATTCACTTTCAATCGTGAATATTTGCGAGGTGCAACTCCGCGTGCATTTTGTAGCGTATAATGTATGAGATTACACATTTCTCATCGACGGTGCCATCATTTTGGAAATTATGATCAAGTCGTAAATATTCCGATTATGAACATGAGCTTCAGCAATAGTAATTTATTTTAGGCAGTCAGTCTACAGGGTGCAAATAACTCGTGAAACACTTATGTGCAATTTTTCATTCTCAAATTCGAGCAATAAAATAAACCATTACAGCAAACGTTCATTTCTGGTAAAATACCTCACACTGAAAAGAAGACGAACGCTCTACAGTGTAAAATATATAACAATTTCCGGTACATGATACAAGTCAATATTGTTTCTAGGTCATTAGTTACGACCAGCCGATCATGCAAGTGAATATTAATTCTAGTCATTAGTCAATATCATTTCTAGTCATTAGTTATGACCAACCGATTATGCTAGTCAATATTATTTCTATTCATTAGTTAATATCATTCCTAGTCGTTAGTTATGACCAGCCGAACATGCTAGTCAATATTATTTCTAATTGATTAGTTTTAATTTTTTATTGCTCTCGATCACATGCTGACACGTACGTTGCTCACCAGTGAACAAAGAAATAACATAACCGTAACGACCAATAATTAGAAAAAACAAATTCGCAGTACATTTAAGAATTGGGACTAATATTAGGCTTGATACTCATGAATGTTGTGTCAACTAGAGAGAACCGATAGGTTAAGATATTTTAAAAACCAATGTTGTTTTTTGTATTATCTGTAATACATTGGAAGTAAAGTGTTCTTTCTCATTTGTTTGGAGGGAAATATCAATCGTTATTAATTTTAAATTTACCTGTGTCGGGGCAAGTAAACTGTTTTTTCTTTCTTTCGTTGCTCTTTTTCCTTTCTTTCTTTTTGGAATGCAGTTTTAACTCATACGTATGTTACATTGACGAGTATCATTAAAATTCAACTGCTTGTTTATTCCTTTATTTCTCATTTTCTGTCTTTTGGAACGCAGTTTTGACGCAATTGACAAGTTTCATTGGAAGAAAATTGTTTTTTTTTCTTTCTTAGGAACGCGGTTTTGACTTTTCCGTACATTACAATGGTGGCTGAATGATTCACCAAATGTACAACAATAATTTTCTGCAAGTCAGACAGTACAAGTCCTGATGTGACAGTCTGCAAAGCGATTGTAGGGGTCCAGGATCGTAAATTGTCCTGACCACAACTCTTTGATACCGTCAGGCAATTTGTCGTATTTATTGAGGAAAGAACGAAGAGTAAAAGCTGAATCCGTGGTCCTAGAGACGCGAGTCTGGAAATATCTGGTATTCATAGTCGGAGTAGCATGGGTTGTTCCCAGATGGACTAGGTTAATGCGCTCAACAAAAAAACTCGAACTCGCTTTTAAGTACTCAGTATGTAAAGCAGAAGTCATCCTCAGTGCAGCCATTTGGCATATTTCTTACTGGAGAGCTGATGCTCGAGTGCTTGGAAGAGATGTTAGTTTTGAGACGTCTCTCGTGTTGTCCCAGAGAATAAAAGTTGAATTTTCCTGTAGAAGCAATTTTGAATCATCACACAGAAGCAAATTGAGTCATCAAAGCAAAGTTAAATCATCTCACAAAAACAAACTTTAATCATTGCATAAAACTAAAATAAAATAATCCTACAGTAGTAAAGTTGAATCATCCTAATTTATTGTCCATGAGACCGAAGCAAATTTGTGCAGGGAATCAATTCCGAACAATAATTTGGAGAGAATGATATGGGTGTTGTCGAATTCGAAGTAGCATAAAATCAGCAAAATCTTGTGTTTTACCTACAAACACTACTATTAAATTTATGAATTGGAAGCGACCAGTAAAAATATGAATTCAGGATCCTAATGAATAATGTATAATAAGTTAAAACAGTTAGAAATTATTAAAACGATTTTCAGTAATTTTAAAGGTAAAAAGGTCGTACTTTAAAAGTTCATTTTGCGGCACTTTTGAAAACAATTGTGGTAGCATATTTAGTGTCACATATTAGAGTAAAAGTTTTGTTTTTCTCTTCTTTCGTCTCGCTCTTTCGTTTCTTGTCTCTTAGCGGAATTTTCTTCAAAACAACGAACACAAATTAACTAAAACAATTTCAAACTTCAAAAATTAACTCAATTCTCTTCAAAATTACAAATTGACTTTCTGAAAAATTTTTACAGCTAATATCCTATTTTTACAGTCTGAAATTCACTCTCGTTTCACTGTTAGTTACTGCAATAATTATCGATGAATTTGATAGAAAATGAGACTCCTGAGAATATTCAGCATCTCTCAATTGACCCAGAACAGTAGTATCTAATTCATTGAAACCAAAATACTAGACCCGCAAGATTCAAAATGCTTTAACGACGCAGACACAGTATCGTGATATTGGTAGCTAAAAATAACGTAACTCCTATATTGCTCTTTTATCTCTCTGAAGCTTTCAACAGAGTTAGGCATGAAAAACTTCTGCAGAAAATATCAAATTTTACAGAAGACACACAGTGGCTTGACAACTAATTAAACTGATCTCATGGAGGACGCTTAAACAACAAAATTACACCAATATATCAAATAATTTGGGCGTTCCTCAAGGATCAACCCTTGGTCACTCGTGTTTTAAATTTTTATTCATGATGCCAGCTGAAAACCTGTCAACATTAAAGTTTAAATGTTTGCAGATGATTACCATTTTGCCAGTATTAGTTCGAACACAAGTCAACAATGAAATCTTCTTTTGAAAATCTGAAATTGTGGAATAACCTAAGTGGCGTCAAACGTGACGCAAGTAAAACGTAATACATTATTTTCAGATTTAAGAATACAAACAGAAAATTGCCAAAGCTTTCGCTGACGTTCAGAAATGAGAATATCAAATTCATAGGCAATGTAAATAATATCAGTGCTTCTTTCGACAGTAAAATGTCCTCGAACCAAACGTAGAAACAATGTTCAGCATAATTACCAAAACCTTAAAGGTTTTTGAGCGGATTATGAGCACATTTGACAAACAAAATACATAAACTATTGGTCTTCAGTCATTAGTATTATGAAGTTATTACTACTGCATTCTACATAGTCTGAGAAGACGTACCTCAATGTCTTCAGAAAGAATTTTAAAAATATAATTACATATCAGCTAACTCTGTGTCCTACGGCAAATAAAAGAAAAGCGACCATGCAGCCCATCCTCGGAAAACTGCAGGTTGGACTCTTTAACCAGTAAGGTTCCACACTCAGAAGTGATACGTGTTTGTATCTCTCTGCTTTTTTCAGAATAATACCGATGCTGTAAAACCACTTCCGCCAACTAATGACTAGAGAATTTGAATCAGAAGAATGATGAAGTAGATAGCTACCGTTCATCTCACATGGGACAAAAATCTTCGTCAGTTTCAGGAGCTCTACTGTGGAACAAGCTCACACAGTGTATAAAGACTGTCAAACAATGAACGTGTTGCGTGGCTTCGTCCCTCTACCACAGTTATATAATGTAATTCCAAATAGAACTGAAAAGACTTTTCTTGCTGTTATACATTTCTCAACTGTCAAATAGAACGATTACCCTCAAGCCATTCAAAAGTTCACTGCTGCCAGTTGCATGCAACGGTCTAATAATGAAGTGCCTCCATTTCTATTTATTAGTTGCGACTGAACTTAATAATTGCTACTGCTGTATTAATTATCAAACGAATCATGGGTGCTATAAATATGACTTTCAATTCACACGTAGAAACATTGTGCAACAAAATTAACGGAACCTTAATGCTCTTTCATCGTATAAAGAACACACTTGACGAAAAATCTAGATTATTAGGTATTCAGTCTTTAGTTTTATCACGTCTGGACAACTGCAGTCTTGTGTGGGGAGATTTACCTCAATGTCGTCAGGAAGAGTTGCAAAAATTTGTAAACTTCGCCGCCAAAGGGGTATGCAAAGGAAATTTCAATAAATACGAAAATGTCACCCCTCTTTTAAGAAAACTCGACTGGATCCCAATACCGAACAGATTTTTGATCCAGAAAGCTCGACGAGTATTCTCCTCTTTGTACCTCCCCCAAAGTAATGCAGAGGTGGTAAAATTTTTTCCATCTAATATCCCAAACGAAAAACCAAACCGGAGGAACGATGTTTTAGTCAGTTACCGTTCATCTAACGTGGGACAAAAAGCTCTCTCAGTTTCTCGAGCTTTTTTGTGGAACAAGCTCCCCCAGCATATCAAAAAATCTTAAACTGGAAAAGAATTTAGGGTAAATGTGTCACATCATTTTGCATCTCTGTTATAGGGCCTGCAGCATTTCGGAATGAACTTCCCATCTATCAGAAATTTTAATTTTCCTGAAATTTCTGTTAGAAATTTAGAAACTATTTCATTTTACGTTTGCTAAGCGATTCGTATATTCATCTTACTTATTTCTGTCGACAACAATGAGCACCACAGCCGTCAGTTCAATGCAGCAGAACGAACGTTCTTTCCATAATTAGGAGTATTTCCTCATCTTTATTTTGTCATTTCTTTCTCTTTTCTGTATTAATATTTAACGTACGTATGACAAATATACCATGAAATACACTTTGTGTCTACACCAATAAACAGGTTTATAGATGTGAGGGTTGTGTAAAGCTTATAATGAATTAAATTTTGGCTAACGTTGTCTCGCTATTTCAAAATCATTCTCGAAGATGTTTTCAATCGAATTTCGGCTGAGCTGGGGGGAAGGGGGTAATTTAAGCATTGCATTTAGTCTTTTTATTTTTTTTCCGTGCGTTCAGCGCACACTAGCACTGAACTTTCAAATCGGAAAAACTCTAAATTTCTGTAATTAAAATTATCACTTTGGATCATTGCCTAATCTACCTATATGTGCCAAATTTTGTGAATATCCTCCACTCAGATGTGATATCCGGCCTCAATGTTACTCCATTTTATCCCACGTACACATGTCCGTATAATGCTGAAACGTTGTGTTGCTTCTTGACTATAACCTGATTTTTCTTAAAAAATTTCTGTGAAGAAATTAAAAACCAGTTCATTTTTAGGTTTTTCGAAGTCTTCTTTTCCTTTTAGTTATTTTTTTTGCGAAAAATTTCTTAGGATTACAGTGAGCTCAACTGTCATTTTCTGTGTAGTAGATGGTAGGTTGCTTTTATCTTTTATTTTATATATGTATTTTCTTCTAATATTTCATTTTAAGTAAGTATATATATTAATATGTGTGTGTACGTGTGTAGGTATATATATGTATCTACATATATAGATATACATGTTTCTATTTCATTTCTTTACGCAAAAACCATCCGGTTAATAAAGTTTATTGCACTAGCGAAATGATTCAAAAATAGATCTATCACTTCCTCAAAGGGCGTTTCTGTGAATCGGATTAATGTCAAATATAATTAATGAAATAAAGTGCAATTTGAGCATATGAATCGTAGTAAAATTATCTTTCTGTCCGTATGTTGTACAAGCTTTGAATTTTGATATTGAGTATATATTTGTTTACCCATTTCTACCAATATTTTGTAGATATTTGTCAATCATGAGTGGTAACCGGCTTACACTGTATCTCTATTTTATCCCATGTACCCATGTCCGCATGATGGGGTGAATATCGAGAAGATATGAAATATGTTTTTGGTGGTGATAGGGCTTTGCATATTTTTAGAGCATATTTTTCATTTCTCATTCAACTACCCTTGACAGAGTTAGACTATTGGCACGCCACGTATGGTTTGTCTATTAGTACGCCTCGTATATTTTGTCTATTAATCTGCCTCGTATGGTCTATCTATTTGTACACCTCTGATAGCTTGTCTATTAGTACACCTCGTATAGTTTGACTATTATATTATGCCTCGTATGGCTTATCTATTTGTACACCTCGGATGGTTTGTCAATTAGTACTCCTAGTATAGAACTTTTGTTAGACTACTAGCACACCACGAATGGTTTGTCTATTAGTACGCCTCGTATATTTTGTCTATTATTATGCCTCGTATGGCATATCTACTTGTACACCTCGGATGGTTTGTCAATTAGTACTCCTCGTATGGAACATTTGTTTTAGGATGTCCTATATTAAGAAACTTTTAAAAGCCAATATGTTGGCATGTATCTCATGTGACAACTTGGAAATACACATTTTTTCTTTTTCTTTTTCTTTCTTTTGCTGTAAATGGAAAGCTGTCTTCGATGTATCGAGAGCTGCTACCATCATATGCGACTGCCTGTGTGGCTTAATTAAATGATTTTACTATACCGATCGTTCCTTTACGACGCCGTGAATAATTTTGAAGCTCACACCCTATTGATGTATGTTTCAACATTTATTAATTTGGGACCGTGGTTGTAAGAAATTCCACGAGTTTTGCCTCTAGTTCGTGTTTTCCGTCTGCGAAAATAGGAAAAAATATTCCTGACTGAAGAAAATTTGGTTAGATGGGAGCCTGAAATATTGTTTTGTAAGGAAGTTCATGATTTGCGTATTATGTTTCATCAATAGAATTGAAGATCCTTCTTTTATCGACGTATAACTTTTGAAAATCCATTACCTATTTATGTAAAATCTCTTTCTTTCTCAACTATCCTAAAAAAAAATGAATTATTATACACAATCGCATAATGAAATCACAAGCTTGCACGTGCGCAATTCTTAGCCAAGAAAATGTCAATTACCGTATAGGCACGAAACAGGTTATTTAATGCTAATTTGATTTTTATTGAATAGTATGTGAGTAATTTTACCTATATACAGTATTTTAATAGTTAAAAAATAAGTAATAAATTAGCTTTTTATGCATGTGCCATGACAGAAAAAATCGTTGTCTTAAAATGGGACTCGTATCATCAATGTCTATGTTAGTGTCTAGGAAATAAATAACTAGGAAGATATTTATGTTTTTTTCAATATGATTTTTTTCACATCTATCAACTTTTTATCTAAGAAAATATTTGTTTAATCCTACAATACCATTTCATCTTTTCCAAACCGCTTTCATCAATAAAATACAACGTATCTACTACATCAACAAATTTGTTTCCTATACATTTGATCTTCACCAAAGTTAATCTTTCTTTTAAGGCATCAAAGTCTTATCAGTGAAGTCATTTTCAGCCCATCAATTTGAATGTAATAGAACCAGTCATTTTTACTTCTTTACCAGCAAATCTTTATCAAATCTCTAGGAACAAGTTTTCAAAAAATCTTTCTTACAATTATTCGAATTTTTTTCGAAAACTGCTAAATTATTTACAAACAAATCTGTAGCCGCTTATACCTATGAATAAAGTATTTACTTCTATCGATCATCTTAGCCAAACAATTTTTACATCCTCGAATAATGACCTGTCATTGAGAATCTGTGAGTGCAGTGAAACGTTGGTGTGGGTATGACAATAACTGCGTAATTTTATGAACATAAAATAAGTAAATCAGAAAGCCAGTTACATTCAAACCATGGGGCGTGAATGGCATGGACAACCGTGTTATTCGGTACACGGCATTTAAAAAATATGGGAAAATAATCTCGGAAATGTAAAAACAATATGGAAAATTTGAAATATCGTTGAAAATTCAACAAATTGTGGTTAACTGAAATATTGTGGTAAATGTGAAATGCTGTTGAAAAGGTCGAAATTGTTGAAACTTTATTAAAAATACCGAAACCGTTGAAACATTGTGGAAAATATTAAAAACATGGAAGACGCAAACGTGTTCAAATAAGGAGTAGCGCACCGCATCAAAGAAGTGTGGAACACCTAATACTGAAACTCATTTACAGGTATTGTGGTATTATGATGAATGGTTTGTCTTTCAGCACCCTAGTCCAACTCTTCCGCTTGAGCATCTTTAATTTAAGCCTCCGAACTCACAAGCTTCATTTGGACGGCTAAAATCATAGATTGATTGGCGAAAAAGTTTGACTGGTGCGTGTGTACTAAAAGTGTATTTTTTCAGCACTTTTTTGCCGCCTTTTCTTATCGTTTTAATTAACAGATGAGGTAAGAGAAGCTTCGTTTTGAGACCTTTCAAGTACGACGTATTTTTATTGTGAAAATTAGCACCCGACGCGTTGGAAAAATGAATAAATGTGCAAATACGCACACTAAACAAGATATGTGTAAAGAACGTGTAAAATTCAGAACATAGCGATTGTTGATTTGCGATTTTTTTCGAAAATGTGAAACCAATGTCACCGAAAAAAACAGTTTTACCGTGGCAACAAGCTCGTTCAAAGCAAAAGTTTGCAATGATTTTTTGTCAGAGCGTCTACATAAAGAAGAAACATCTGATTGAGGGTAAATTACTAAAACGGGAAAGAAATATGCAATGCCACCCAAAGCAATAACAGCGAGTTAAAAAAAAATTGAACACGAACGAGTTTCGTCGATCCGTAAGGCTGCAAAAAAATCAAAAGAGAAACACTGAAGCTCCCCAAATGGTTCGTCCGTTTTGAGTGCATATAAAAACAGAGTAACAAGTGAATTTCTATGAATCAAAATTTTTATAGCATTAATGCGCCACAATTTGCATTATTTTAAATATAAATTATGATGTGAAGATATATACACACGAAACATTGCACAATCACAATAAACACTACATAAAACATCAAATACGGATAATGCCTTACCTAAATATACTTATAATAACTTTATAAGAGGTGGTACGTTCGCTAACCATAATACGCGTTTCATTAATTGAATAAATAAATATCAACAAACCAATATACGTTATAGTACCGAACTTCACAAAACATATTTCATGAAACATCATAGTACGTACACTTTTGAACAACCAAAGTATGTACGATGTGAAAATACAGTACGTAATAACACTAAATTTTGCATTACATATTTTGCATCGCATCATAGCACGAAAGCTGCTGAACAACCGTAGCCCAAATGAAAAAAAAGGAAAAACACTTTATTTCCCATTCAGATGATACAAAAAGCCTATCATTAGTTTTTAAAATCTTTTATATGAAAAAACTGTGCGTTATAATAATACGAGTACAATACCCTAAAACAATGCCCATAATAGTTGTGGTATGATGAAGCCGTGAGTTATAATAATAAAAACTCAATACTTAAAACGGAGGCTTTAACAGTGTGGTATGATGAAGGTGTACGTTGTAATAATACGAGTATAATACCCTAAAACGCTAAAACGAGATCCGAGACAAAGCGGCGCACCTTTGCATCACTTAAGATCTCTTGCAACTAATTGCTAGAACTTCAAACAATAATTTCATCCAGATAATGAGTGACCAAAAGTCGTTATCTTTCAAGATGATAGTGTCAAGAAATGCTGATAATTAAATGAGGAGTGCCACCGATTTACATCTGTGCAGTTACGTAAATTTCATATTCCACTTCTAGAAAACTTCTGATACGTGCCTTATTAGGGAGGCATAGAGTAACTTATGAACTAAGCTTCTAATATATTTTATTTGTTTTAGGATTTGCATCGTATAATATTCTCTGAAGTTCACTGGCGAGTAGCAGTTCCTTCCTCATTGTGATGTTGGTGATAACCAGATGCCAGTGCCAGTCTAGTGAAGGTGGTTGTAGTGACGGTGGTTGTAATGGCAGTGGATGTAATGACGGTGAATGTAATGACGGTGGTTGTAATGGCGGTGCTTGTAGTGACGGTGGTTGTAATGACACTGGTTGTAATGTTAGTGGATGTAATGACGGTGGTTGTAATAGCGGTGGTTGTAGTGACAGTGGCTGTAATGTTGGTGGATGTAATGACGGTGGTTGTAATGGCGGTGGTTGTAGTGACGGTGGTTGTAATATTAGTGGATGTAACGATGGTGGCTGTAATGGCGGTGGTTGTAGTGACGGTGGATGTAATGACGATGGTTGTAATGACGGTGGTTGTAATGAAAGTGGTTGTAATGACGGAGATTGTAACGACGGTGGCTGCAGCGACGGTAATTGTGTTAGACTAAAGTTGTAATAACATTGTTTGTACTAACGGCGGTGGTAACAACGGTGCAAGGAGATAGAATATTCCGACTGCAAAAAGCTAGAAGGCACGCAGCAAAAACATGCACAACCATAGCAAGCGCGAAAACATTGCCAATGTGGCTAGTAAAATGATCATTTCATGCTTAAGCCCCGGCATCAAATGAAAAGCAACACATTAAGCCCCAGGGAGATATTCCGGGTCACAAACAAAAGCAAGTAGTACCGGACCTAGGATTGATCCTTGTGGAACGCTAATTGGTACAAGTTCATCAGAAAAGCATACCTTACCATGAGCAAAGCATTGAGTTTGATCACTACCACACTGATCGCAATAGCGTAAACTGAAGTAAAATATTCAACTGAAATTTAAAGCCAATAGTAGTGAGCAATTTCAAAAAATGGAATATTAACTAAACCGTGCTCTAATTCATAGTTTTTATTAATATTGAGTTTGTGACTACTGGTCGGTCAGGAGGATTATGGAAATTTCTTCCGTGTACACTGGCAGCTTACATTGCGGTCAACGTACTATGCAAGGATCGTAATAATAATTTTAGCTGTAGCAGACGTCAAATTTCTCAAGTTTGACGGTTAAAAACCTGGCTTAATCATGTCAAAAGACTTGCAAGCGTATAGGGGTAGACTAATAATTGTAAACATCATATGATTTAAAGCTGTAAAACAGTCGCAGACAATAGACAATATTGCATGCACTTGAGGTCGTCGAGACTCTCTTGAAACCGCAAATTGGAAGACGAGAAAGTGTTACAAGAAATGATATATTAGTTAAGATGCCTAATAATCATACCCTCAAATACTTCCCGCATTCAAGCTATAATTCTGATATTTTTGCTATGAGGCACTAATTTCTATCAAGTAATATTGAAGCTCGTTTTTCGTTGGATAAAAGTAATTTGAGCAAAAAATGAATTTTGGTAACCAAATAAATACGAAGTAATGTCCAGACGATAATTTTTGCTGGCACATGATCGATTAATACTCAGTATATTTTACAAATACTCAATAAATACTCAGATCATCGATACATACTTGCAACATATATCTTCATACCTCAGTAAAAAGTGAAATAACAACGATCTGTTGGGTTTTTTGGGCAATTAATTCAAAAAGAATTACATAAAAGGACTTATTCTGAGTAACTCGTATAAATTGAGTGCGATGCAGGAAAAATGAATGCAAATGTTCGATTGAAGTTAATATTAGTTTCATCAATTTCTGATAATAATTATAGAAAAGTTTGAGGCAATCGCGCACTGAAATAAACCCTAGTTTTTCAACCCCCAATTAAAGACCCTAAATTAAAATATATACTAGTGTTGTATGCCTCAATTAAAATGTCTAGCCTTAAATATATACTACAGTTTAAGCCCTCAAATGAGACGCCTCAGTTAAATTATACACTAGTGTTGTAACCCTCAATTTAGAATAAATAAACCCTCAATTGAGACGCCTCAGTTAAATTATACACTAGTGTTGTAACCCTCAATTTAGAATAAATAAACCCTCAAATAAGACGCCTCAGTTAAATTATACACTAGTGTTGTAACCCTCAATTTAGAATAAATAAACCCTCAAATGAGACGCCTCAGTTAAATTATACACTAGTGTTGTAACCCTCAATTTAGAATAAAATGAATTTTTAGCGATATCATTAAAAAGAACTGTAAGCCCGTTTAAAGGTTGGCTCGTTAGTTAAAGGAATAGTTATGTAATTAATAGTACGTAAGAAATCTTAAAATTGAAAATTGTATGCTAAAATATTTAAATAACCAATGATTAATTCTCAATTTAATACAGAAAATAAACATAACAGAGGGCATTAAATAAGCCATCGCTATGTATGTAGAAACACCAAAAGTCTTCCACACACTACATAGAGTAGGTATGAGAATCTTTTCGTTCATTTTTCAAAGCGTGCAAACCTAAAATCTTTTCCAACTGGAGTCCTTTAATACGAAAGAACACGTAAGTTTCTTTGTCAAATTGCGATAAAAATCGTGAAAAAAGTCGTGGCTCGGGAACATGGGCCAATTTTGACGGCACTTGGGACGGATTAGCCATCGGCTGGGTCCTAAAAACACCAATACATTCGTGATAAAAGTTGTAGAGCTCTTCGTTAAGGTAAACTACACGCCTCGTTAATTTTACAGCAGGTGCCAGCTGTTGGACTTCGGGATGGCAGGCTGGAATGGCCAAACAAAATTCCTAAGAGGAGAGCAAGCAAACGGTGAAATGGTCCAGCCAAACCCTAAAAAGGAGAGGAAACAAACGGTGCAATGGTGTAACAAAATCCCCAAAAGGAGAGCAAGCAAACGGTGAAATGGTCCAGCAAAACCCTAAAAAGGAGAGGAAACAAACGGTGCAATGGTGTAACAAAATCCCTAAAAGGAGAGCGAGCAAACGGTGAAATGGTCCAGCAAAACCCTAAAAAGGAGAGGAAACAAACTGTGCAATGGTGTACCAAAATCCCCAAAAGGAGAGCAAGCAAACGGTGAAATGGTCCAGCAAAACCCCAAATAGGAGAGGAAACAAACGGTGCAATGGTGTACCAAAATCCCCAAAAGGAGAGCAAGCAAACGGTGAAATGGTCCAGCTAACTTGAATGAATTACAGAAAACTATTTTGCTACCTACAGTGATAAATTTACAAAGATGATGGAGGTTAAAAAAATTGCATGTTAATACCAGGAAATCGAGATAAAAATTCCTCTCTATCCCTTTTCTTGTTTCCTCCATATCACCAGGGTACAATAATTATTATAAATGGTTTAAGTGTTAGACTTTTTGCTTTAAATATTATATTAATAAAACGTTGTTAACTAAATATTTTTCGAATGCAGCATTTGCGCACGTATTCGATAAGCAGGTTTAGTTCCTCGAATAAAGTTTACTTCAAGTACAGAGCAATATATGTCCATGTAGAAATAGCCGTAGAAAACCCAATTTACTCCCCAGTGTAAGCAACGTAAATTGTAAACCAGTGGATGCCACTCGCGGCAAAGTACCTTGAGATGATGTTTGAACTCCAATACAGACTTCGAGTCCAAAACTGCCAATGCATATGAACATCGCTTTGATAGTTTTACTAGTGAATTCAATCTTCGATAGTTCGTAGACTTAAGTTTTATAAGGATTGCGAATTACTTTATAGAATTATGGGAATGAAATCCCATGTCTACAAATTCACATGGGTAGTACATCACGGACAAAAAAAATTTACCATCAAGCAAAGCGTATCAGATTACGGTTAAAAAAATACGAATATTAGCACTCTTTGAATGTCATTCGATCAATAATGAGGAAAATTTGAAAATCAAGCCTTTCGAGTGAAAGCAAACTGAAGTTTGTTGCTTACCCGTAAAATTTGTGTCTGTGAGTGAGAAAATTTCAGGCTGGAAGTTCATTTCGTGCCCTAGCACGGTGATAAATCCCGTCTTGAAAGAAGAATTTGCCCGTATATCTCGAGATTGAACTTTGAGCGAAGCTGATAGGCAGATCTACAATGTACTTAGGGCGATAAAATTTCAAAGTTTGGATAATAACCTGATTTTTATGGAGAAAGTTTCCACAACTCGAGGCCGATGCCATAGGTTTTGTTGGGTGGTTGGCCCGCGACACAGAGGAGGTTGCGTCACGAAGTTCGGAGTCTCGCAAAAACTCGAGCTGGAGAATTTTTTTGAGTCTAGATCAAGCATTTATATGGCACGTTTTCCTCGTTTGCAATTGCGCGTCAAAAATTTTGAGTTTGGATCAAGCATTTTTATTGCACGTTTTTTCAACGAAAAAATTTGAGGGACAATTTTTTGCGTCTGGATCATGGATTTATATTGCACGTTTTTCTCGACTGAAAAATTTTGCGAGACAAGTTTTTGAGTCTGGATTTAAAACGTTTTCCTTGACTGTAAAATCTTGTGAGATAATATTTTTGTCTGAATCAAGCACTTATGTTGCACGCTTTTTTGACTGCAAAATACCGCGAGACGATTTTTTAGTTTACATGTTTCTCTCGATTGGAAAATACCGCGACATAATTTTTCTAATCTGGATCACGCATTTATGTTGTACGTTTTGTACGACTTGAAAATTTTGCGGGAATATTTTGAGTCTGGATCAAACATTGATGTTGCTCGCTTTGCTGGTCTCCAACTCGTGCAAGACAATTTTTCCAATTTTGCATCCCAATTTTGCTCATTAATGGAAGAGAATTTTCAAAATCAGGATCAATCATTCGTGCGGCATATTTTGCTCGACTGATAACTCGAGCTGGACAATATCTCTAATATAAATTGTGCATTTGGAAAACACGTTTTTTTAGACTGCTCACAATTTTTGAGGAGCCTAGAATTTAATTCTCATCGATCTTTTGCAAGAAGACGTCAGGGATAAGAAGCTTTTCTGGCGAAGTATGGTTTTCCCCTCCACTTGGTCTGCAGCAGTCATTGTGGATAACTCAACAGAATTAATTTAAAATCAATGTATTTTTTTTAAGTCTTGTGTTTTGATACTTTTAAAATAATTTCATGTGTCGTGCTACGATGTTTAAATAATATCATAGAAGCCTGGCGCTTTCATTCCTTATCAATTATAATGTTTATAAATTTTATGTACTAAACCACTTCGCTAATATAGGTATAGAACAATAATCTGCAAACTATTGAATTCGTTGAATTTTTCAAATAATAAAGACTACCTCAAGTTATAAAGGTCTTTTTATATATACAGTGCCTCAAAAAACATTGTCCCATATTAAAAACATAGTTCCCACCACAAGTTTTCTACTAAAAATCCCTTAATATCGACATTTGTCTATAATAAGAATTTTACCCTTCGATCAAACTTACACGTACTATCAAAATATCTTATTGATTATACGAAAATTTTTAGGCATACCCATTCACTATTTGACCAATTTAAACAGTTTATGAACCACAAGCGATACAGGAGTTTATTTTTTAAGCTCAATACAATGGTCAAATTTGAGTATATATATAGCTACCTGTGGGCCCGAAAAAGTTTACTGACTTTTAGGGCATCCTACCACCAACGCTATTCTAAGGTGTACAATTATGTTAAACTATATTATAAAAAATGAGAAACAGAGACCTCCGTAATGAAATTTTACTCACAATTTCTTATTTTTATTACCACGTTTGCGAAGAACGCACGACTTCAAGCCAATCCCCTGAAGTATCTCTATCAAAACTTTAACGCTTGATAATTTTCAACTTCATACAGTGGTTTTGCATCTCTAAGCCCTCGTCTAGTTTTTCTACCTTCGAGAGTGTGGGATGATTGATTTTGATTCTCTTCTCGCTTTTTATGAGTTTCAGTTAATGAAATATTTTCATTCGAAAGCTTTATAGAGTTGATCATCGCCTCTTTCATCATTCTTATGGTGCTTCACTGATTTACGGTATGCAACCTTATGAGCGTGACATTGAGACAGAAAAGCGGACACCAAAAAAATATATAAACAAATGAACACACCAAGGGTTTTATTAGGTTCGATAGTGAAAATATGTACCGGAAAAATAGAATATTAAATGCTGAGAAGTATTGAAACTGAATTCATGATCCCTCCAACTGCAGTATTGTTATGATAACAAATCGCATGGAGGCAATGAACCTTCTTATTGCTCAATTCTGGATCCCTTATCTGTGCATTAAGAATTCAACGATATCGTTGTGGCTTGTGCGGTTCGATAAACCCAAGCTCAATTGAGACATGTGCATGGAGGTAAAAGTGCGAAAATGATAACACTTAAACAGCTAACCGTAACAGATTATCTATTCATTACCATAACACTCAGAGAAAAAATCGTAAAAGAATATCTTTAGACTTCCATAGCGCGCATAGAACAAACTAAAGGAATATCTATTCACTACCATAACACTCATAGAACATACTATAAGAATATATATTGACTACCATAACAATCATAGATCAAACCGTAAAAGAATATCTCTAGACTTCCATAACACTCATAGAACTGTCTTCGAATATATCTTTGGACTTGCATAACATTCATAGAACAAAGTGTAAAAGAATATCTTTTAACTCCAAAAATAAAGTATCGTCTCAGGTCTTGGCTGTGTTTTCATTTTGTGTGTTATCCACAGTCCTTTCCTTTTCGTATAAACCTAGGAATATAAAACGAACTTATTAATGTTATATGGGCTTTGACACGCTTCTCAAGGCATTGAAACCATTTGGGAAGGCCCACAAAAGTTCTTCTTCAATTCATGATTTTTCTTTCCCCAATGAGACTATGAGACGCATGCAAAATAATTTTTTTACTTGATCATTGCAAATCTCACTAGGAAAATTATGAGAGTGTATGCTGAATTTAAGATTTTTCTCTATTGGTTGACTGACACTCACAAATTTTTAGTTTCTCATCAGTCTGTTCTGAGAAGATAGGGGAATCCAATGAGACAATCCATGTAGGTAAATTTTAACATGTCAAACAAATACTATATCTAGGTTTTATTTCAGTGTTGAAAATCAGCAGCTTTGAGTTATGAGTGTGTGGTCGATGGTCGATTTTATTACTTGTTGATGAATGGACGGAAGAGAAATAGAGAAATACGAGTCTACATTTTGCCCTTACACAGTTTATGCCATACAGCAAATTGTAAAAAATTGTCACAAATTTCGAGTTCTTACATTAAAATACGCAAGTACCAAAATAATAAGCGTAATTAATAAATACTTTCATTAATTGCAGGATGTAAAATCCCACTGGAATAACAAACGAAAATCCACTGCTTCACCTTTTTGATAAATACTCATCACATACTCATGCCAATATTCATGCCAATCCATTTCTGGCTGACAGACATATATAACGACTCACAATATCGAACTTCATCAAATACGAAACAGAATTTAACCCATCATTCAAAATTAATTAATGCATCAGTTTCTCAAAAATAGTTTTCGCTGCGTGCCGATCAAATAAACGTTTTTCATCTCGAACAAGGAATCGAGTGAGGATGAAATGTTAGTTTCATAGTTTAGAAATAATTTAATCGAAGTTCTATAACATTCAATTTACCATTGGATCGGGTTATTAGTCGCTCGAATGAGAATTTGAATGAAGTTCATGAAGCTAGGAAAAATTTAAACTGTAACTTTTCGTACCGATATCTATTAAAAAAAATAACAGCTAACTTCAGCATGAAGGAGTTCGGTTGGAACAGTATCGTTAGCATTGAAATCGTTAACCTTAAACTAAATTCTAATGTCAGTCGAAATTTTTCGCCGAGGCATCTATAATATTTGCTGTCTGGTGTGAAAGTTATACTTGGATAGCTAAAATCATAGATGCTTCTGCGAAAAAGTTAGACGGAGATAAATTGCTGTTCGCGGTGAAAGATCTGTTACGAACAACTAAATACTTTGTTGACATGATATATTTTAATAACTCTCAAAATATATTTTAATACCTCTCATGATATATTTTAATACCTACAATTCATTGTTCTCATGATACGCACTTTGTTGATATACTTAGTTTTTTCCTCTCATGAAATATTTTAATCCCTACAATTCATTGTTCTCATGATCTTTTGCCTCAGACATAATGATTTGGTTCTTGAACTGATGATGAAGCGGAACTCCGAAATGTTTTCTTAGTGGATTATTATTTTCCTCGCAACTTTCATCATCCTTAAGTTTCGAACGAACAACTCAGGATGTTAACCAGCATAAGTTGTTCTTCATATGTCAGTTCATACGCAATCCTTTGACACTGGATATTTCTGGAAGACTTTTACTTCTGGAAGATAGAGGTAATGTGGAGGATGGATTTCTTTAAAATCCCTGAATATTGGGGTAATGCGAAGGATGGATTTCTTTAAAATCCATAAATATTGGGGTAATGCGAAGGATGGATTTCTTTAAAATCCCTGAAGATTGGGGTAATGCGAAGGATGGATTTCTTTAAAATCCATAAATATTGGGGTAATGCGAAGGATGGATTTCTTTAAAATCCCTAAATATTGTGGGTAATGTGGAGGATGGATTTAAATTCCCTAAATATTGGGGATAATACGGAGGATGGATTTCTTCAAAATTTCTTAATATTGTGGGTAATTCTAAGGATGGATTTCTCTAAAATCCATCCATAGATTGAATGACCGAAAACTCATCATTCACACCAAAATGCTCGGTAACTCGCTCTTGCACACACACACACACACACACACACATACACACACACAATTCACAGGGAAATTGACTAACAAATCACTTTGCTGCTTTCATATAAATTTTCGATCACCTGAGCTTCCGAGAGAAATGTTGAAATTTAATTAACTATTCAATGATCATTATTACATAGTGATTTGTAGCGCTGGCTGTCCGTTAGAAAAGTTCATAGGTACGAGTCTCTTCAGTGCGAGCACGGTGTTTCTTCCAATCAAGAAATGGAAGTGCGTGAGTTAGCATTTTCCTACTTTATTAAAATTTGAAACTGTTGTCGGCTCGACCGGGATACTGAAGTTTCGTCCTGACGTACATTATGAGTTACATGATAAACTAATACTTAAAGTGTATCAATCTGACAAGAATGGAACTACATTTAAAAATCTTTCATTATCGTTTATGTTATCAATTTCAATTTTATGTATTCTAAAACGTCACGTTCAATTAAGACAACAACAAATTTAATTGCATAAGGGTGATGAATCATTTCATCAATGGTTTGAACAATAAAAGTATAATTGAATCAACTTGAAATCAAGTGGGTTTTACATGCGAGAAATTAAATAAAAACAAACGACCGCTAATAATCAACTTCACCAAACCAACATTTCGTGCAGGAGTTTCTTACTTCCTTTCATAAACTTACAAAGTCTTCGCACTCCCAACGAAGTTGTGAACGCCCACTCAAATAACGTTCACAACATGGCTTGACATATAAGCACATGACTTCCAAACAACGACACTCATCTCCAGTTTAGTGACGCTCTTCTCCGGTTAAAGTCGATCTTCAATACCGGTTAAGCCTACGTTGTTTGGCCTCCAGATAACAAATAGGGACTGTCACGCCAGCCAAGTCTCACAAACTAGAGGCTTTGGTTCCTCAATGTAGCCGTCGGAGAAGTTTGGGGCAGTGTCCACGTGCGCGCTTTAATTTCCATACAACAAGACTAAGTTGCACCCCGGTCTGGGTATTATTCTACACCTCCCCAACTTCTGGTAGTTCACCTTGCGAGGACCGCTGCCGCCGTCCTAGTGCTTGTGTATTTATTGTGGGGATTCTGTGATTAAAATAAGTTGTGGGGTTTAATGTTATTACTGCTACCTTGCTAGTGGTTGTGTATGTAAGATGGGTATTATGTTTTTGATATCTTTCCTGACACTTTTCCAGTGCTTTTGTATTTATTATGGAAATTGTGAGTTTTATATTATTGCCTCCAACTTTCTAGTGCTTACGTATTTATTATGGGCATTGTGTATTTAATGTTATTACTGCTACCTTTCCAGTGATTGGGTATTATGAATATTAAGATGGGTATTATGTTTTTAATATTTTTCTTGACACCTTTTCAGCGCTTGTGTATTAATTTTGGGAATTACGAGTTTAATATTATTGCCTCAAGCTATCCAGTGCTCATGTATTTATTATGAGGATTACGTGTTTAATATTTTTGAAACCATCTTCGGTGTGTTTTGTATTTATGAAGTGAATTGCATATATCAGACATTTATTTCGACCTCCCCAATCCTGGTGTTTGAGTATTTAAGGCATTTTACTCATAATTACATGCAATTTTTTTTTACATCAGTGATGCTGATGATTGCGCATTCCGATTAAAGAACGATATATATACCTATTTTCACATAGGTATCTACTCAGATTTTACATTGCCTCTACTTTATGGTGTAATTAATCCCCAAATATCGTTTAGATAATAATTAGTACCTACGTTACCGTGCATTTCTGTTATTTATAGTAATGTTCCATAGTATCGTGTAGTGCAGTGCAGTGCAGCGTGGCGTGGTGTACCAAAGCTATGTTGGACTAACCAAATTTTGGTTCATCGTTAAAAAAGACTCAATGATGAAGGAGGATATTTCTTGTATGTTTCATCTATCTGATGCTCAACAAATGGGAAATAAAATTGAAAATTTATATCCTAGAAATAAAAACTCAGTGATGAAGGAGAAAAATTTCTCAGTGGCTTCATTGATCCGATGCTCAACAAAAACTAAGTGGAACTAACAAATTACAGTTTATCTTTAAAAATAAACTCAAAGATAGAGGAGGAGATTCATCGTAAGTTTCACCTATCTGACGCTCAACAAACGCTAAGGAGATCTACCAAACTACAAATTATCAATAACAACTCAATGATGAAGTAGGAGATATCTTAATCCTTCTGATGCTCAACAAACGCTAAGTAGATCAACCAAACTACAGTTTATCAATAACAACTCAATTATGAAGAAAAATATAACTCGTATGTTTAATCCGTCTGATGCTCGACAAACGCTAAGGAGATCAACCAAACTACAGTTTATCAATAACAACACAATGATGAAGTAGGAGATATCGCGTAAGTTTCACCCAGAGACTTGAGCAGCCCATAGACGATCAATTTAGTTGTCAATATCATTGACTCAATATATTGATGAGATTTTTTTTGCCCACTAAGTCAATTAATTGCCGGTCGTCTTTGAAGCACACAGACGATCAATTTAATTGTCAATATTCATTTTTAACAACTATATTGACAATAAAATTGATCGTCTATGGGCCGCTTTACGTAGGTTTCGTCCAGAGAAATAACGCAGAGACCTGCACAGCACTACATCCAGTGTCCCAAGGCGTAGCCTCCGAGTATCCAAATTGAGATCGCGTGTAACTCGCGGAAATCCAGGGCTGGCATTCCTACGAGCAGGGACGTAGGAGGCAACCAATGCTCAGTCAAATGAAGATGAAATCGTAAACTCGACTCGCCCTTCCCCACTTGGGACGCTGGTCTCCTATGGAGAAATTTATGGGGACAAAATATTTCTATGTGAGAATTCTTCAATGGATTAACATTGAAAGATCAAGAAGGTTTACTTATATACATTGTGACAAGTAAGACGTAAGAATATACGGAATTTTCCATTGGCTAAATATTAAAAGATCGAGAAAATTTATTTATGCACATGGTGACAAGTTATAAGGTTTGTGTTACGGTTAAGAAGCAGGACAGTTTTCAATGAGTTTAATCTTTTTAAGTAACTGATTTCGGTGATGATATTCTATCGGAATTTAATATTTCCTCATGTAACTAAATAATTATTTTTGATTATAAACGACACAGTGCGGCTTTAATTTTTCGAGAATGAAAAGTCGGTCGTGTATGATGATCTCACTTTGTACCTGTGCACGTCATTTTTTCTCGTACTTTGCACTTCGTGCGATCGATTTGAAGTTCGAAGCTTCTCTTTGAGGAATGCATTCAAGGATACAACCTTTGTTAAATTATTTTTTACTAGGCATAAGATTTCAAAGGTTTCTCTTCAACACGCTGATTACGTTGTGGAGGATATGTATACTCCGCGGTAAATTGCTCATTTACGCAAGTAATTTACATAATATTCCTCTGGCTTTAGTAGAATGGATTTTAGTGTATACGTTGAAATATTATTGAGCAATTACACCTTTCTCACTTTTTAGAGAGGTTGAAACTGTAATCGAGCAGGGAAGTGGTTTTTTTGAAGCCTTCTTTTTCTAAGCTACCTAACTGAAGCAAACGTGTAAGCTTGGTGGGTTAAGTATGCATGTAACAACAGAAGCTCCAACCCATGGCAAAAAACGTGTTTAAAACAACACAAGATCCAAAATTATTAAGGAACCATGAAGGTGTGAACCTAAAGCCACCCACGTCGGACACATCCAAAGCTGTCTCTCCGTTTCAGGGCATCAAGATCCATAAAACTTTTGGACGCTCCATAATTAATTTCAAGCGAGAGAAGTGCAGAAGACCGCCTCAAAAATGCTCACGGGATGATCTCATCGGGTGATCACAAAGCATAAGCGATCATCTTGCTGAAGATCATCGACAAAGACCGGAAGAATGTTAAGAATCATCTAAAAAATGTCAGGAATCATCGGCTTCAATAGCGAGACCTGCGCGTCATCTCCGGACAGCGAGACTCAGTCTTCCACAAAAGGCCGTCATTGTGACCAGTTTCAGCACCACTGGGCGATTGAAATATTTTTATAGTATTTAAGTCCCCCTTGTGGCGTCAAAGAAGTTCATCAGACCCCATAAGGGAGCGCCTGACCAAGATAATTTTTTCTAATATTCCTAATTATGGGGCCTCCATCACAGGAAAATTAATCTGATGGAGTAATCAACGTGGTAATTAATGCTAATATATTTAATATCGTCGCCTTCATCACAGGAAAATTAATCTGATGGAGAAATCAACGAGGTAATTAATGCGAATAAATTCAATAGCGCTGCCTTTTCACAGGAAAATTGTTCAGATGGATCAATAGAGATAATTAATACCATTTCTTAAATCGCTGCTTTCATCACAGGGAAATTAATCTGGTGGAACAATCAACGAGACAATCGATGAAATGTCTATAATAATGTTGCCATCATCACGAGGAAATTATTCTGATGGTGTAATGAACAAGAAATGGACTGCGACATGACAGAATTCGAAAGAGCTGCTCGCATTCTTTTTGTTATGCACGTGAATTTAAATAAAACAACTAATCTAACACAATCATTTGCTAAATTGCAAAGAACTATGCATCAAAGTTTTTTTTTTTTGCATTAGTCGACTAACCTGTTCGTTAAAATTGATATCAACCCTATACAAATCCCTCATTTCTTAGCCCCATCAATAAATTTCACATCGAAAATTAAATATTCATTACCGGAAATGCTTATCAGGAAGAAATTTTTGCAATGGACTTGATTGCGGCAGCAACAAAGGATCCCCTATGTGAGAATGGAGTTCCTCTAAGTCCACAGCAACGTCCAGCAATCACCTCGTACGCTTTTGATTTATTGCAATTTTGGGCGTTTGCGTCCGTGTATCTGGGATACCGTAAATTCTAAGTTGACGAGCTCTTCAAATCCCACAGATTTGAAGAATTTTACGGAGTCATCGGCGGGAAAACAACCGCCATGTAATCCGCTAATGGAAGGGCGAAAGGATTTTCAAGACGGGGCACTTTGCGAGCACCAGCAGGTGGCAGAATCTGTCCGCCAATCCCTGCGCAACACCTGCCCCGTGTGGTGCAATTTAGGAATGAGGGTAGATAACGCTATAAAATATTCTAGAAATTAGTAAGATTGAAATTAATGGAATGATGTGTGAACCGGATTATATTTTACGAATATTCATCTACTTTACATAGTTGTTGTTTGCTTGGTTGTGTACTATTGGGGTGGATGTATTCGTTTGTCATACACATCTGTAAGATTTATTTGAGCAAGCTATAGAATCCCATTATTTTTTCACGGGCCGTGTACACTATATAGTTACTACATATTGTTGAGTAACATGCAAACGATGGTGCGCTCGTCCGTTGATGCCGGCACGGATTGAGGAAATTCTTTAACGCAAAAAAGTGGCAAAAGATAAGTCAAATCCATCAAGGTATGGTCTCCATGCTACCAGTATTTGTAAAATCGACATCGAATGCGCACCATGTCTACATAATATCACAAAATTAGAAAAATTAACGTAAAATTAGCGTCAAATGAACAATATAGGTCTTCGTACTATCACCATATGAAAAATTTAACGTAATTTTAACATCAAATGAATACCGTATCTCCCAAGCATCATCAAATTAAGTATTTAACATGGTTGATATTAACATCAAACGAAGACAATATCTCCCCAGTCACCAAATTAAATAACTAAAACAGCGTTAACATCGCATTAACATCATGCACATCTCCTCACCATCACCAAATTAAAAAACAATTAACATACTATTAACATAAAATGAACGCAATATCTCCCCATATCCCCGCACCGTCACCAAGTTAAAAAGATGAACCAATATTAACGTCAAATGAGTACCATATCCCCCCACCGTCACCAGTTTAAAGAGATGAACCAATATTACCGTCAAATGAGTATGAGTCAAAATCTTGTGACGGTGGGGAGATATGGATCTCCCCACCGTCACCAGATTGAATAATGGATATGAAATTAACACCAATACTTGTTGTTGTATAATGCAAAATATATTGCTCCGCAACATACTTTTTGTCCCTCTTTAGCGCCGCCAAATTTATAAATTGGCAATTAAGTACCAAATTGACGCTAAATTACCATCAAATTAGCACCAAACTCGCTTCATTTTAGCTAGTCCTTTCTCGGCCGCTCATAATCTGGTAAATTGGCACTGAATTAACGTCAAACTAGCATCAAACCGGCGCCATATCGCATCGCTTGCCACCGCTTAGCCAGAGCGAAATTTATGAAGTTGTTTTAATTCAAAATAATTACATTGAATGGAAATTTATGATTTATTTATTGAAAGGTAATGGAATTATCGCCAAATTAATTGAATAAGTGAATAGAATATTTAATTAAGTAACAAATTGTAGTTATTTGAGTTCTAATTTAATTCTAATGTAGTTAATTGAGTTCTCGCTAAATTAATTGAGTTGAAATTAACATTTTAATAGCGAAATCAAAAGAACTTGCGCTTAGGTAAAGTAATTAAAATTCTTGCTAAATTAGGAAAAAACTGGTATATTGGTGCAAAATTTGTGCGCCCTATGTGCAGTTATTAATGTTATCCAATTACAATCAATATTATAACTGACATTACAGCCAAATGATGATTTCATCCCGTCATAAAAATATACTGCACATTTAAAAGATTGCAAACGTCAAAATATCTGAAACTTTTCGTAGAGTTGTTTTCACATTGACTTGCTTTCTCTAATCTGTTTTAAATCGCCTTTGAAACTAACAAACGGTAATTCATTTTAAACGTGTAACGCTGGTTCCAATTTTGCTTCATCCATTCTATGATCAACTGTCAAAAATTTAATTTTAGGATTATATGATTGGGTTATTACTAATTCATTTTAAACGTGTAACACTCGTTCCAATTTTGCTCATCCATTCTCTGATCAACTGTCAAAAATTTAATTTTAGCATTATATGATTGGGTTATTGTTAAATTCGAATTTAAATTTTACTTCTATGATTTATTGCTTATTTTTTTCGGATGAGTTTTTCTTGAAGCAACAGATAGAAACTCTGAAATTCATGCATGCGCATATCATGCACTAGATCGAGCACATATCAATAGATCGACAATGTAAATTTGTGATTCTCTAGCATATACTTGTATACATTCTGTACTTCTGGATCTCGAAAAACCTTTTTTGTTTGGTAGGTTGTTTGCATGTCACCAGCCGTGCAATGTTTTCAGAAGGAACAAAAAATAAATTCAACTCGTGTTTTCATAAAAAGGAGGGAAAATTGAATTTTTTTTTTCATAATTTGAGTTTTACCAAAATGAGTTTGTAAAAACTGAAGTTCTGCGTAGTCCATGTAATAATAATATTCTCACACTCGTTAAAAGTGCTGGTTTATAGAAATTTTTTAGAAAATGCTGAACAAAATTCAATTATGCAAGCTATCTGAGCGAACGAAATACTGGTCACCGTCTACCCACAGCTTCCCGCCAAAGCATAATGTACAATTCAGCATCTTACGTTCAGTAACAAGTTGAAGGGAAATTCATCTTCTGTTTTCATCCCGCCGTTAAGTTTAGAAAAAAAGTTTCCTTCCGTTTGCGCCAAGTTTCTTGCAGATATGTTCTAAACTAATATTAAGCTGCTTTACTATCTTATTAGGAAATACTAGTCCATCCCCTTTATTCGAAAGAAAGGCCGTAAAATAAAAAAATTCAACCTCTTGAGAGTTGATGAGGCCGAGTGCACACGGCCTGTATCACAGATACGCTCATCACACACTTTCGGCTGGCTTCGGACAGACAGACGGATGCGGCTCTTATTATAGTATTGATTGGTTGATTATTTTGTAAAATTGAACTATATTGTTATCTTATTAGTAATACTTATATTTCTCTAATAAGGTAATAATAACATTACTATTTTATTAACCTATAATGTATTGCTCTCTTATAAGAAGTAATTATTTACAACATTGAGATGTTAATTATAATGCTATACATAATACTGAACTGAATTACTCTCTTAAGAGTGACTGATTTAGACGGTACTCTAGTCATGATGGGATTCGATATTTTTCCGTAAATGAATCTTGCAGACGTGGATGACAAACAAATATATCCATCCTGATAGAATTTGTAAATAAAATTTTCTTGTACTTGTGCACTGATGAAACTCGTATCACAGATACGGTGTTTCTAAATAAACACACTAAGGCTACTATTAAGGAAGATAATATGGCCCTAATATTGGCGCTAGTATTGGCCTAATTGAAAATTTGTTACCAGTGCGGTTTGGTTCAATTGATTCAAAATACATTTAATACATAAAAATATAAATGTATATATTCTCCATCAGCTTAGAAATTCCCGTAAATGAATCACAAAATCAGGGTTGTGATATTTTGTTCTAAAAATATCAATCAACTATGTAGCAGGACTAAAACATTATTACAGCGTTTTCGTTAATAAATAGAAGCGTTTTCGAGAAATAAATAGAAAGATACAATAATTCTGATATTCACGTCCGAATTGGTTAACTTAGTGTTTCTGAATCAAGTTTCAATAATTTACAATGATAACACAATGAAACTGATCAAGAAATATTATTGCACTTTAAAATTATTCCTCCCTCTCTCACAGCCATTAAATCTCAATGAAAGGAACAAAAAAGATTTCAGCCATTTTAAAACAATGATGAAATTACAATGAAGGAATTTAACAACAAAGAAGAAATTACATTTTAGGACAATGAAGAAATTACCAAGGAAGCTTTTTTTGAGGCTGGTCACCGACGTGGACATTTCTCAGAAAGCCTTGAGGGACCGCAGAGAAGGTCGCCGGTTATAAATGGTGTGCCTTGCACCGACGTAATTGCAGACGTTATTGCAGAAAATCGCTTCTTTGAGACATCATTTTCGGTTAAATGTAATCGGGTGAAAAATTCTCCATCGGATATGAGAAACGGTCAAAGTTTCAACAACGAAAGTAACATGAAATGATTGTAGCATAAGTAAACATTATGTAAGGTAGAATAATCTCATGACCCTATATGAATGATGACCTAATCTAATACAGGGTAACCAATATAACCTAATCAGGGTGAGTAAACTTTCCATCAAATTTGAAGAGCGATAAAAGTTTCAACTAAGAAAGTGACATGAAATTATTGTAACCCAACATAATCTAGTATAAAATAATCGTGTATTTAATCTAACATAAATTAAGAGAGAGTAAATTTTCCCTCAAATTTAAGAACGGTCTACGTTTCAACTATATATGAGAGTGACAAGAAATCACTGTAATCTAAGCTAACACGATCAAATGTGGAACAACCTTATATATAACCCCTTATGAATTATTTAACTTGACTACGTTTACACTAAGCTTTTTATAAAGTGAGGCACGTAATCAAATAGGTAACTATGTCGCATACATTTGTGTAAAATTAATTTTTCCAGCCTCACAGGTATAATTTTTACCGATTACAAGCAAATGTAATATCTGTAATTAAATGAAAATCTTTAACATATCTATACGTTTCGCACACATTTTTGACGTTTATGAAAATAATAATTAGATGAAAATGGTAGTCTGGACTCGTGATTATATAACGACTAATTCAGACGCACCCAGAATGGAAAGGAGACATTCCTCAAGTGAGGTCTGTCTTCTGTTGGACTCTTCGACATCGCTACTGAATTAGAGATCCGACCCATCCCACTGCCGACAAAAAGTTCAAGAAAGAATTTCCGGGTTCGAGCTCCGACACTTGACGCTTTATTCGCCGAAAGTCTAAAAAGAGTTCTGCTCACTTCTCACCAAAACGGAGGCGTAGACCAGTACTGATGACGAAACTGTGGCGGGTAAAAAGAAGTTCAAGTGGGCTTGATGAACTCGTCAAACTTGCTCTTCTTCGTTGGTTGGGAGGCTATGTTTTATTTTTTTCTGATGTTAAAAACAGCAGGACGACTTATGATTACTCTCCTCCTAGAACCTCGGACATTAATTCACCTTTTAATAACTCTAAATAAAAACCTTTGGCATTAATTCACCTTATAATTACTCTTAAATCATAACCTCTGGCATTAATTTACCTTTTAAGTACCCTTGAACTAAATAGAATCTCTATTAAAAATTTATCTTATGATTGCTCCTGAACTAAATATGATTGCTACACAACTAAAACTTGAAATAAATACCCAAGCAACAGGGTTTCAAAAATTATTGGCGAACACGAGTAACATAGGAAAGAAGACGTCAGTAACTCTATAAATAAGAGAGCTCGAACAAAGTTAGGCCACAACGACGCCCGGCTGCAACACAAAGTTAAGCCAACCCTCCACCGCCGAGATACCCTTGCTCTCGCTCTAAACGAAACTCAAACTCACTTATAAAATTTTCACCAAGGAGATTTAAGCCGAAGATTTGAACTGGAGCTTGTCTTCACATAGCAAAAATTCTTCGTCTCGGGCTATTGAGGATAAGTTTTTCTCCAATTCATTATTTTATTATAGTACTAATTGTCAAGATGCTTATCATTATAGTACTATTCGTATTATCGTACAAATTGGACGATTCTTAGGGAGTTTCACTCACAAAGAAGAACCAGTGTATTGATAAACGTATTAAATCTCAAACGTTTTGGAATTCATAGATTCAATCATCAGAACTACAAAAAAAAACAACGCGAGAAAAAACAAAATAATGTCAGACACTAAGAAATATCTCTCTGATGTTCACACTTGTTTTTCCAGTACAGATCATGTTATTAACCTTAATTTTCATAAGGTGCATCTGTTCCTGTTATTTGATATTGACGGTGATATGGAGAACTTGCATTTTTGGTTGTTTTTATAATCTTGGGTCTCAATGTTTTTGAAGCTACTCCTGTTCCCAGAATTGGTTTGGAGGATTCAGGCTAAACTGTCGTGTTGATGTGTTTTTAAAAACTGCGGATGTATAATAGCAGTCAATAAGCATCTCAGTACTGATATCTCACGCAATAAGAAAAATCTGGTTCTGGTTCTCTAGCTTTGGAAGAAAAAAGGCATCAAATTCGTTCAAATGTTAATATCTGAAATACAGTGTGTCGTTATAGAATGCACTAATCGTTTGACTGATGATTATTCAGGGATGTTACCAAATCGTGAAATCAAATAATTTGGAATAATTCCCAGCAATGTCATCGTTTCTTTGCTGTTTATAAACATAGCGTTGAAAAACCATACAAATTTTATTCTTTCAAATAAAACAAGTTTAAACTTCTTAGCGTCCATAGTTTTTCTTTTATTATTAAATTAAAATGGTTAGTTACTGTTGGCCAACCCTGATTAACTACATGTATCTATAGACCAAGTTTGTTGAAGGGACTTCTAAAGTATCTTACGGAAACCTCATTCAATGTTCAGAATTTCATTTTTCCAAAGCGTGCACAGAACTTTTGTTCTCAATTCTGAATAAACGAGCTATGAGTTTCAATTCTGAATAACTTTAATTCAATTCTGAATAAACAGTATTCTGAATTGAATAGTATTCAGTTCTGAATACTGTTCGAAATGGAACATGTAGAAAAACAGATGATCCTTTTGACATAAGTACGTATAATACAACGTACACTGTTACTATCAATACTTAAAAAATCATAATTTGATTTCATTCCAAACGTACACTAAGCTTGTGTTTTTAATTCTGAACGATAAAATCGAACATATAGCAATCTGTTCGGAACTGTTTATTTGGACGTATAACACATCGTACACTGCAACCGTTAGTACTTACATAAATGTTATGAAAACACTCGATGGTGTTTTGAATTCTGACACGTAAAATCGAGCATGTAAAAAATTAATTAATTCCTTTTTTTGACGTACAAAAGTATTGTACATAGTTTTCATCAGTACGTAAGTCATGAGTCGCTGTCCAGTGCGATAAGAAACATCAAAGAATCGCCATAGGGCAGCGAATCAAGTGATTGAACTGGAAATGGTAAATAAAATTCCATCTAATGGTACAGGACCAGTTTTTGAGGCATTTCTTTAGTATCTGAATGCTAAATACCACTAATATTTCATTTTAATAATCGCTGGCAAAATTCAAATTAGAAAACATGTCCTCTATCATCCTGGCTGTTTGCAGGACCCGAAAAACTAAAAGGCCACCTCAGCTCTGAATTTTTACGACACGCTAAAAAACGAGCAAAAAATGCCGGCCTGCCATTGGTCGAGCTCCGTTGCACCTGCAACTCGTCACAGGCTTTGGCAGTGGTGCACCCGTCACAGGTTTTGACAGAGTCACACCCACCACATGTTTTGGCGGAGTCACTCTTGTCACAGGTTTTGGCGGTTGTGCACCTGCTTCAAAAATATGCGACACTTGAAAAAGTAACTATCTTGAGGAGAACAAATTCCCACCACGTAGCGTGCGACTCAGCGCTGGTTGTAGTCTGCGTTCGACGACCTTCAAATTCTTTCTATTTCTCATGAATTTGAAAACATATTTTCAAAACTGAATCAGTTTTGAGGTAATAAATAATACAGGAGGTAATCGTCTGCTTATTTTCTATGATAGTATGTAAATTAATATAAATACATGATCGGCTCATCGATAATGGTTGAACCCAGTGGCGTTCATTTGAAGTATATCATACAAGATAATGGACTGAAGAATAGGTCAATAAACGCGGATATGATGATCTATAAAGTTTTTAATATGAAATGTTAACACAGCCTGTTTATAATAAATATTTTCTGCTGTGGATTGGATAAAACTATATCTCGCTTACTTTTCTATAGCATCAAAAGAATGAAAATCAATTTACGCTAATTTTGCGATACAAAAATACTTTTTCCCATTATAACAAAACTCAAATTACACCTACGCAGATATGTAAATAAATTTTCCTACAGTACCTGAATAATGGGTTTAAAATTGGCATTCGAACGAACAGCCTAAAACATTTTCTGATTGAGCTATCACTCTCCACATGAAGAAATCATCAATTGAGAAGATTGCAACCTTAATAACTGCACAATTACTACCTCATTACTACTCTGTTACTACCTCAATTACTACCGTAATTATTGCCTTAATTACTACTTGCGTCACTACCTTAATAAACACCTTAATTATTTAATAACTGTGCATTCCTAGGAACGTTTCCAAAGAATTCCACTGAAATATTCTAATTGGTAATGTGATGCAACGTGCGGTTTTACCGCTAGACGGAAAAATGAGAATACAAGTACTTTTTTGATACCCCCTATCACCATGGAATATCAATTTTAAATTAATTTCTTTGCCTCTTACATCTACTAACTTTTTAATGTGTTGGGGTGCGCTGCATATTGAGAAGATGGTTCTGAGGCAATGCTGAAATACGAGTCATATGCGTTACTGTCTTCCAAATATTACAGAATGAATTGATTGCAGGCCTTGATGAATGAAGTAATCTAACGGACGTGTGAACTAGAATATCCTAAGAGTTGTAAACACGTGAAAGACTTATATTATATGTTAGTTTTAGAAAAATAGTATATCGATTTCATTTTCAATTTGCACATCTTGTTGCGTTTGGAGAGATCTTAAATACAGATAAACTGGCATTCACCTAAGAAGAAAATGAATGTAACTGTTGGAATTTTATAATTCCCACTTCCACTTGGAGTTTTATTCCCACTTGGAATTTTATAATTTCCACTTCCACTTGGAATTTTATAATTCCCGCTTCCACTTGGAATTTTATAGTTCCCGCTTCAAGTTGGAATTATATAATTCCCACTTCCACTTGGAGTTTTATTCCACTTGGAATTTTATAATTTCCACTTCCACTTGAAATTTTATTCCTACTTGGAATTTTATAATTCCCACTTCCACTTGGAATTTTCACTTCCACTTGGAATTTTATTCCTACTTGGAATTTTATAATTCACACTTCCACTTGGAATTTTATAATTCCCACTTCCACTTGGAATTTTATAATTCCCACTTCCACTAGGAATTTTATAATTCCCACTTCCACTTGGAATTTTATTCCTACTTGGAATTTTATAATTCCCACTTCCACTTGGAATTTTATTCCTACTTGGAATTTTATAATTCCCACTTCCACTTGGAATTTTATTCCTACTTGGAATTTTATAATTCCCACTTCCACTTGGAATATTATTGCTAATTGGAATTTTACAGTTCCCACTTCCAATTGGAATTTTATTCCACTTGGAATTTTATTCCTACTTGGAATTTTATAATTCCCACTTCAAAGCCAGAAATGTAGGATAACCCCAGTCAACAACAGATATTTTTTTATCAGTATTTATTTTATTTTAACCCTTTGGAACGAAAATTCGAATAGTTAGGGAAATATGTAAATAAAAAAAGCTATCAGTACCCTGAAATTTCAGTGAAATTTACCTAGTGTGGGTGTTTTTAGCGCTTAAGCAAGCGCTTTTCTTTGATTTTAATCTACAGAATTTTAAATCATCAAAACTCTTGAAAATAAAGTTACTGAATTTTATAAGGGAACATTCATAAGTTTTAGCCTAAAGTTTTCAGAAAACGAACGAAAGTCAGAAAAAACTTGCTCAAGTTTAAAAGAAAGGTCATTGAATATGTTGCACGGACCCTGCGGCGTGAACTTAAAGGTAATCAAAAGTAATTTACGCGAGCAGGCCTCTGGAATGTCTGATAAAAGTTTTATGAATATCGTCACTTTCCTTAATTTTGTTATGCATTCCAAAATATTCCCTCACTAGTTAAATTCCATAGAAATTTACGTTAGATGCCCCAAACTGAAATCACTAGGCATCTTGGCACTAAAGTGGCCGTCAGTACCCAAAGGGCAAGCACCCATCCGAAGATTCCTCATATTCTAAACTTTTTCGTTTTAGGCGGACGATTTTTTCCCATGACGAGAGGCATTTAGTTTTTGTTAGCTGTGCAGGTTGAGGGCACCCGCGTCTTGCAAAACTTGTCTCTGACATTCAGTGCCACATCAGACTCCGTGGTGTGTGGATGTCTCCTACGAGGTGGCTGCGGTCGCGGGAACTTAGAATTGGGACCAGAAAGGCTCTCACGTTACGTACAAATCAGATATATGAAAAATTCATGAAAATAATACTAATGAATGGATGAAGATAATTATTAACGACGTACGAAAAATTTATGTCCCAATTCTTTTTTTTGATTTTATATTTGACGTAATTATTTGAATGACACAGGATTAAATTGCGCTATCGTGAGATACCTTAGGTGCATTGGAAATTTTTATCTTTTCCAGCGTTAAAATACTCTAATAGTGAAACGGATGACGTTTAGTCTCCTGAACGTGTTCCAGTTTCCATAAATGATACAATTGCAAAGGAGTGAAGACATCCATTTTTAACTATCTTAAATTAAAAAACAAAATTAGACAGCATAAGATAACTTTGTCCTCTTCTTACTATGTCAGGTGAGTACGTGAACTTTGTTATGGACTTTTTTCTCTTTAGTAATAAGTTTTCATAACGTTAAATTTTCTCTAAGCGTCATATTTTTCATTTATCATATTTTATCTGCTAGAGCAATTTTTTCTAGCGTACCTTAAATCTCAGTGCTAGTAATAAAAGAAAAATTTTCCCTAAAAAAATGTTCTTTAGTAAAATGCAAACAAAGAGATTGCAGTCATAGATTGTTCTCATGCCTGACTTCTTTCACACCTAACGGTATCCGAATTCATTAATAAAAAACAACTTAACTGTACGCTGGACATGTACAGAGATGGGCTAGCTTGCTTCACTTTCACCGCCAAGTCACCATGGTGAATTTTTTTGCCATTCTGAGTACGGTATATTGCTTTTATTTTATATTGTCTGTTATATTACCGTATGTTTCTTGTATTTTTATTTATATTTTCTTTGCCAGCTTCGAAGGCTTTGTTGATTGCTAACGACGTCAAATGTTCCCAAGCTCTCAGCTTGTGTTTAACGGCGATGACCTCTATTTTCTTCTCATTGCGAACGTCATGGAAATTGGCGGACGTCGCGAAAACTAGAATTGATGCCAAAACTGGAGTATTTGTGAGATGATACCCCATAGCTAACGAATTCTTGGAAAAACGATGAAATGTATTATCGCTCTTAAATTTTATATTATACAACTGTCAATGCACAGTTGGAGGGTTTCAAAATCTACTCCTTTGAACAACTCAAATATACGGTGGCTGTAGTGACAGTGATGACGGTGGTTCTGATGACGTTGGTTGTAGTGACGGTGGTTGTGATGACGGTGAGTGTGATGACGGTGGTTGTGATGACGTTGGTTGTAGTGACGGTGGTTGTAATGACGGTGAGTGTGATGACGGTGGTTGTGATGACGGTGGTTGTGATGACGTTGGTTGTAGTGACGGTGGTTGTAATGACGGTGAGTGTGATGACGGTGGTTGTGATGACGTTGGTTGTAGTGACTGTGGTTGTAATGACGGTGAGTGTGATGACGGTGGTTGTGATGACGTTGGTTGTAGTGACTGTGGTTGTAATGACGGTGAGTGTGATGACGGTGGTTGTGATGACGTTGGTTGTAGTGACTGTGGTTGTAATGACGGTGAGTGTGATGACGGTGGTTGTGATGACGTTGGATGTAGTGACGGTGGTTGTAATGACGGTGAGTGTGATGACGGTGGCTGTAATGACGGTGAGTGTAATGAAGGTGAGTGTGATGACGTTGGCTGTAGTGACGGTGGTTGTAATGACGGTGAGTGTGATGACGGTGGTTGTGATGACGGTGGTTGTAGTGACTGTGGTTGTAATAAAAATGATTAGAATAATAGGACAAAGAGTAGAAACCCAGACTTGAAGTAGTTCAGTTAATGTCGCTGAATTCTAGGCTTTGAGCCTATTATGGTGTGGCGCAGTCTTAACATTTCCATGTGTCGATAATTTAGTTGCAGTTTATTGTCACTTATTTGATTTCATAGTTTGAATTTTCGTCTCTGCACTAGTCGAACTGCGGTGAAGATAACCAATTCTAACTATTAAAAATTGACGATCAAATTTTACCATCTGAGAGGCAAAAAAATTACAATTAGTTTAAACTACAGCGGAGGTGTAGTGGAAATGAACATGATTTGCTCTTTCAATTATTATCTTTTTTCTGCTTCGATAGGTAGTCATTGAAACTTTCTAGCTCATTGAAGCTGCAATGCTAAAATACTGTACATTAAGACACCGTGTTTTTAAATTCAATCTTAACTGTAAGTGTGCACATGCGATTGGTAATTAAATGTTCCAACATTAGTTATGAATTAAACATTCTAAACATTCGTTTTGAAAAAAATTCTGTCTGATCCATCCCGTCCCTATCATAGAAAAGTTATTATTGACTTGAAATTTTGAAATATTCGGATAGTTTGTAAAGTCATGTCGGCGAAATTTTTGAGCTTTCGACCGTAGTAGATTTCGGTGTTGATCATGAAACTTCGGAAAAAAAGAAGTTCTGTTAAAAGAAACACATTCATTTGATCGGAAATAAAACATGAACAACTTGCACAATTTCAATATTCAAAGAGCGATATATTTACTTATTAGAAACGCAGGTTTACGTGGCAATGTTTCGAGAAAGGCGGTAGTATGACCGCTATATGGATGTGACTTCTATGATAAAATGTTTTCACGGTCTAAAATATATTATTAAGGGAACCATGTCCATTTTGGCTTCTAAAATTAAAAAATTAATAAGAAATACTTCTAGAGCGAAATAAGCTTGGAGGTCTTCATAACATGCTTAGAACTATCGAATGAATGTCCAGAGTCCAAAAAATTTTAAATTTGCACCTACCCCCCTTCCCCCCCCCCTGAGGGGGAAATTGCTAAAAGGCCTAATGCAGCAGCCGATACTGTACGTAGAGACAATTAGTTTTTTTTTGTCCGATTCACAATGAACTGGTCTACAATTGTTATGTTCGCTTTTTTCATCTTGCTTCAAAAAAAAATTTAAAATTTTTTAAAAATTTTGAAAAAAAGTGTTCAATTTTAGTTATTCTTCTGAATGGCTATAAAAAAATATCCAATCAACTGATCAATAAACAACTACGCAGGTTTATAGTGCTCACATTGATCTTTACAATGATGAAAAGATCTCCTTCAGAAGTAAAAAACTGTTGGAGAAAAAAATTCGCACATCCAAATAAAAACTCATTGCGAGACAAAAGTGCTGAACTTTTTAATTTTTTTCTCCATCAGTTTTTTATTTATGAAGGAGATCTTTTCATCATTGTAAAGATCAAGGTGAGCACTATAAACCTACTTAGTTGTTTATTGATCAGTTGATTGGATATTTTTTTATAGCCATTCAAAGGAATAACTAAAATTGAGCACTTCTTTTCAAAATTTTTAAAAAAAATTTAAATTTTTTTTAAGCAAAATGAAAAAAAGCGAACATAACAATTGTAGACCAGTTCATTGTGAATCGGGCAAAAAAAAACTAATCGTCTCTACGTACAGTATCGGCTGCTGCATTAGGCCTTTTAGCAATTTCCCCCTCAGGGGGGGGGGGAAGGGGGGTATGTGCAAATTTAAAATTTTTTGGGCTCTGGACATTCATTCGATAGTTCTAAGCATGTTATGAAGACCTCCAAGCTTATTTCGCTCTAGAAGTATTTTTTATTAATTTTTTAATTTTAGAAGCCAAAATGGACATGGTTCCCTTAAAGAAAACATCAATATTTTGATGTTCGCTTTTTATATTATTTTCCTCCACCCATGTATAACAACACCACCCTTCAATAGTGTAAATTGACTCATCAATTGAATTTAATGATCGGTTCAATTATCAATAAAGTTTCATTAATTAATGATAATTTAATTATATATATGATTTCACCAGTTAGATGTTCTAATTTCATCTAAGTGATAAATATTTGAAATACATGAAACATGAATCTTTCATGAGCGGTTATTGAAAATTGTTTTTCTAGAATCTGTTTCATCATGACTGAAATTGAAATTAAATGGAAATACCATCAAAATAATTTTTCAGAGTTTTCCTTGCAAATCAGTTTTGAAAAAAGCAATCTATGTCCATAAATTTGTATTTACAAATAATCAGTGTAAAGTAAGATTTAGTTCATAGCAATATTGATGACTTCCTCATCCTGAACTACTGAAGCTTTTAATCCGAGCCAAGTATGCACTTAAATGCGTGTATTCACGTTAAGCTTGGGTGAATTAATTGGTATGTTTTGCCATAAGAAACCAAAACTGAAAATGAAGATTCTTCACAATCAGAAGCAAAAACTAAAAACGATGATGTTTACCATAAGAAACCAAAACTGTACATGAAAATTTTTCAGAATCAGACGCCAAAACTGAAAACACATTTTCAGTTATCTCCACTGCAACACTCACTAAGCGGTAGAAATAAATATTTCCTCATGTATTGAAATCAACACTCCCTTGCTTGTTATAATTAATTCAAAAGTTATTTCCATGCTTTAGCTGTCCGAATGTTGAACTTCATATGACTGACCAACAACCCAATGATTCCTGACTTTTATACGAGAAGAGTAAAGAGATGCACCTATATTTGATCAAGTGCTCTGAATCTGATGCATATGTGCTAATGCACGTGTAAATCAAATGATTGTGGTTTTCCCACTTCAAAGTTTGAGAAACTCCTCAAATGTTCATTTGACTCCTACGCTCTCTTTTCAGTTGCAATAGCAACTGATGCAACTGATGCAATGCCAATGTTGAGTGGTATTCTGTTCAGGCTTCGATGATAAAATAATTCTATAAATTTTATACATGGCTCAGATTTGCCTCACAGCTGTGTGACTACATCACCACTATTCGTTTGCTTCCTGAATTCACTTCCCAGTTGAAACAACTGTACCAATATTCATTTTTCCTAAACACTATTCATTAGTTTCCTTACTCACTTCCCAGTTGCAATAACTGCACCAACAATAATTTTTTGTAACGACCATCCATTTACTCACAAGACTTCCTTCCCAGTTGGAATAACTACAATAACATTCATTTATCTGAACCATTCCCTGTGGCAATAAGTACAACAACATTAATTTCTAGCAACCATCATCCATTCACTCAACAGACTGTCTTTGCAGTGGCAACAACCAACAACATTCATTTCTAGTAACCTTCTTCCATTCATTAACCAAGCTCCTTCCCAGTTGCAATAACTGCCCCAACATTCATTTCTCGTAACTATCATCAATTTACTAACCAAGCTCCTTTCCCAGTTGCAATAACTGCAACAACATACATTTCTCGTAATTATCATCAATTTATTAACCAAGCCTCATTCCAAGCTGCAGTAACTGCCCCAACATCCATTTCTCGTAACCATCTTCCATTTACTAACCAAGCTCCTTTCTCAGCTGCAATAACTGCAACAACATCCATTTCTATGAAACTCCCCGCAGCGTTGGGACAATTTCCGCAAGAGTTACTTGTGTCCCCGGCTTCCTTCAGAGCTGGAATGGCATAAATATTCATCTGCCTCCCACGCAGACTCGACGTTCGAGGTGCTGGGTGTGGTGGGAGGAGGTGCTGTGAAGAACGGGTCATCACCTCTGGTTGTGATGGACTGCCAGTATCGGATCCCGCTCGGAGAGGAGTCTGGCCTGGTTGTCAAGTGGTACCATAGTCGCGGCGGTCGGAAGTACAAGCTCGTGTACCAGTGGATCTTCGGCATGAAGCCTCAGGTATGAAGACGTTTTCAAATATTTTGTGAAGCAGTACCATAGTTAAGGTGGTCGGAAGTGCTCGTACATGTAGATCTTCGGCATTAATCCTCAGGTGTTGAGGAGTTTAAAAAATCTTGTGGTATAATTTCGTAGTCACGGTGATCGGAAGTACAAGCTTGTGTACCAATGGATCTTCGGCATTAAGCCTCAGGTACAAAGATGTCTAAAAATCTTGTGGTGTAGTATCATTGACGTAGCGGTCGGAAATACAAATGAATTTTTGTCATGAAACCTGAGGTATGTAGACGTTTTGAGAAATCAGGTGGTATAGCATCATAGTCACAACGGTCGGAAGTACACTTTCGCGTACCAGTGGATCTTCGGCTTCGAGCTCCAGCGCGCATTAACGATTTTAAAAAACCTAACGAATTTTCAAATGTTGCCATTTTCAGTAATGTACATATCTTGATTAGTGAAATCAGTTCTCAAAATTCGTTAGTGTATGCATACATATTCCTTGGTAAAATCCATTCATGGAATTTCACAATCCTTCATTTTGGTAATAAGGAAAGTCTCTACATTAAGTTTCTCCTGATCAATGAAAGCTCGTGAGGAGTTTCGATCAATTGAGATAGCTACGTCTTTAATGTTCATTTACGTCCTAATTACTGACTGAACCCAACTCAATTTTTGCTGTATTTTTATTGACGTAGATTCACTTCACCAGTAGTTGTACAATTATTTTTAAATAAGTTCTGCAACGAAATAAGTTTTAAAAAAATGGCATGGAAAAGTTAAAAGGCAATCGTTGTGTGCCTAATGAAAATTCCGTAAAATGACTCTATTTTGCACAGCCATGCGATATAATGAAGATGAAGCTAAACACCCTATTTTCTTGACTGTGATCAAAAAGATACTACGCTTGATCGCTATCATTCCCTTACCATTTGAAAATATTGAAAATTTAGCACCTTAGTTAAATGAGTTCGCGCGTTAATTAAGTTAATTAAGACCAGTTAAGGTAATTTCTATTTAATTTCTACTGATTTTTTGGGGGGTCATTTGATATCTGAAAATTTCAAATCCGATGAGGAACAGTTGGGTAAATGAAGACTTGTCACGATCAGATACTACCGACCTTTTTTCTGTTTTCTAAGTTTGAACTTCTCATATGTTCAGTACTGATGATGGAATTATAACTTTCCGGTACGTTTGCAAAGGAAAACAAAAAAAATCGCTTTACACTGATTCAAAATCTACAGGACAAGAATCTAACTAACCTTTGTTCGCTCAAAATAGCCCGTAATACTCTTCTTTATCATACGCGGTGAATTTCAACTCTGCTGGCGGACATTTCACGGCGAAATTTCACCGTGTTACACCTCATTTCGAGCAGGCGCTGGGTCTCCTGAGAGGAAGGTTGGATCTGAACTACGAAGCCTCATTCGACCCCCTGAAAGCCCACAGCGCCCTGGCCTTCATTATGCCAACTACAGATTTGGCCGGAACGTACAAGTGCAAAGTTTCTACCCACTTGAACGAAAGTTCGGCTACGGGCAAACTTGTCCTTTATAGTGAGTTTGTGTGAAGCCTTAGTTATGTGAGCATGCATTATAATCCATACCCTGCGATAAGCCTTAGCAATTTGAGGATGCAATATACCCTAACCCAGCTTACCCAGCGATAAACTTTAGTTATCTGAGCATGCGTTATACCCCTACCTTAGTTCTCCTGCGATAAGCCTTAGTTATGATGGAATGTATTAAAATCCTATCCTGCTCTCCCAGCGATAAACCTTGGTTATAATAGCATGTGTTGAAATCCTACCCTGCTCTCCCAGCGATAAACCTCAGTTATGGTAGCATGTATTAAAATCCTACCACTCTCCCAGCGATAAACCTTGGCTATGATGGCATGGATTAAAATCCTACCCTGCTCTCCCAGCGATAAACCTCAGTTATGGTAGCATGTATTAAAATCCTACCACTCTCCCAGCGATAAACCTTAGTTGTGTAAGCATGCATTATAACTCTATACCGAACTTACCCTGCAATATCTTGTGCTCTAAAAAATACACAATTCTTTAGATTTACCCAAAATGAAACTTTTTGAGCTATGTGATGTGATTATTCTATGCTCTCATTGATGCTAGTGATTTTCACGAACAAAAACATTTCGAATACAGTAATGCGATTTCCGATGCTTTATCTTATTCATGTGAGTTTCATGAGCTAAAACCTACTCAATTAAGTAATTGTTCGTCTCTTACATGGGTGTTCGTTTGATTGTGAGAAAGTGGACGACATATGTCCATTTAAATAATTGTTATTGATTAACTGGACTGTTCACCCAAATTTTCATACATAACTAATACATTGATGAATGCTGATATCTGTTTAACATGCAATCCTTAATTGCACCGAAAAATGTAAAGCATTAGAAACATATGGATCATTTTTCCTTGGGCTAGTTTTAATTATTTTTAACTAGTGAAGTTTGAAATGAGGTTCATGTTTCTTCGCCTGCTTTTTCCTGCACTTCTCAAGGAAAATTAAAAACACACTTTGACTCTGATTTGTAATTTATTTTTGCAAAGAGGATTCGAAGTCCACTTTCAAATTGAACTTGCATACTCATTAGATGAATTAAAAGTACGTTTTGACGCTGATTTCCAGTTTTTATTAGGGAAATTTAAAGCATTTTTTGACACTGATTTTCAGTTTCCATCAGGGAAATTAAAAACACTTTTTGACAATAATTTTCAATTTTTATCAGAAAAATTAAAAACACACAGCAACACTGAATTTCCGTTTTCATAAAGAGAATTAATACACACTTTGTCACCGATTTTTTATGATCAGAATTAAAAACACACTTTCACGGTGACTTTTTATCTATTTTTCAGCGCCGGCTTCTAAATTCGACTTGAGAGTAGAACAAGACTCTCTCAGCAAGCTGAGCGTTTCTTGCGTTGGCGAAGGCCTCTACCCTGAACCTGACATCTCGCTTTCAAGGCTTGACCCAAACACGAGAGAGTGAGTTATATTTGTGATAAATCTTTTTATTTTTGATTAATTTTTCTCATATTTTTTTTGGAAAAAGGTATGCGTGAGTTGTCAATGTGATTATCTTTTGTGAGCTAATTATCTTCAACTTGAACATTTGTGTAAAAAAGGTATGAGGGAGTTGTCAATGTGTTTCCATTTTTTTCAATTGATTTTTCTCAACTTTTTTTGGAAAAAGGTGAGTGAGAAGTCAATGTGGTCGACTTTTCTTTTGAACTGCTTTCCTACCAGGACGACTCCTATTCATGCCATTTTTTTATTATCACCAAAGACCAAGTATGGCAAAATGTAATAACGTAATCTACTCTTTCCCACCAGGAGGACTCCTATCCATGCTACCGTCACCAAAGACAAGAATAAGGCACGTAACCTATACCGTGTTTCGGCGGCTGCTAATCTTCCGAGTTATCAGCTAAACAAAGAAACTGTGTTCGGATGCGCCTTGAATCTGCCTGGCACAGACTACAGATTGGAAGACCGACTTTTGTATCACTTCGGTAAGTAAGTTCGAGATAAGACGCTAATAGGTCGAGGAATTACCGCTGGACTTTCGTTTCTACGCCACGGCGATAACTGAATTGACAGCTATTAGAAATCAGTTGAATGTGTCTCATTGGATGTGGATGGAAAATTCAGTCATTAATCATTAGTTGTGGTTGGAAAATTCAGTTGCATGAAAATTAATATGTTTGCAAAGTTCCCTTATGTAGTATATCATTAGATGCGGATAAAAAATCAGTTGTATACAGTTGTATGTACTTTAGAAATAAAATTGTTTATCATTGCATGTGCTTGAGAAATTCAACTGTTGTAGATCACTTGGAGTGCAATGATAAATAAATCCGATAAATAAATGATAAATAAATATATAGATGTCATGTACATTATATTGACTTATTTTTTATTTCTTACAGACTCGCAAATGGATAAAATTGCGCTCCCCGCTGGTAGGTTCAAAGTTATAAATTTATGAATTCGAGCATAAATATTCTAAGTTGGTTTAAGTATTGTTAATATTGTTAACTGCTAAGTTAGGTGCCATGGTGCACACGAAGGAGATTTTCATAATGCTGCTGACCGACCAGCAGTCACAAACTCAATTTTCATATACTCTTGATTAAAACTCAATAAAGGGACAATTCAGTTGATGTTTGCCGTTCTCAGAATTGCTTACGACAATTGACATTAAATTTGTGTTGAATATTGAACTTTAGTTGAACCCATCGCAGTTACCTTGTCAAGAAAGTGTTCTTCTTGTCATATGGATCGCTATGTGAAGGTATTTACTTGACCTTTGTTTCGGGGAAACAATGCGAATTGAAGCGACAGCAGAGTCGTTAATTACTCTAGCCAAGAAATGGCTTGACGCATACAAAATGCCGATAAATATAAGCTTAAATTTCCCCAAATGTGAGATTTTAAATCTTTTCAGAGGTCTTAATCTGGTTAAACTTCACAACCTTCGCTAACTCTTCCAAGGCAGAGTGCAATAATGAATTTCACATGAATAATTAATTTGTGCTAAAAGCTGACGCTGAATGTTTTCATGGAAGCCTTGTGATGCTTTTGAGAGGATGAAACTAGTAGCTCTGGAGAGTCTCTTAGCTCGGAATGAAACTGAATGAAGCTCTTAGCTCTGAAAAATCTCTTAGCTCTGAAGAATCTCTTAGCTCTGAATGAAACTGAAAGACTCTATTAGCTCGGGAGAATCTCTTTGCTGTCAATGAAACTGAATGAAACTCTTAGCTCTGAGTGAAACTGAATGAAACTCTTAGCTCTGAGTGAAACTGAATGAAACTCTTAGCTCTGAGTGAAACTGAATGAAACTCTTAGCTCTGAGTGAAACTGAATGAAACTCTTAGCTCTGAGTGAAACTGAATGAAACTCTTAGCTCTGAGTGAAACTGAATGAAACTCTTAGCTCTGAGTGAAACTGAATGAAACTCTTAGCTCTGAGTGAAACTGAATGAAACTCTTAGCTCTGAGTGAAACTGAATGAAACTGAATTAGACTCTTAGCTAAGGGTAATCTCTTAGCTCTGAATGAAACTGAATGATACTCTTAGCTATGGAGAATCTCTTAACTCTGAATAGAACTGAATAAAACTCTTAGCTCGTTAGAATCTCTTAACTCTGAATGAAACTCTTAGCTCGTTAGAATCTCTTAACTCTGAATGAAACTCTTAGCTCAGGAGAATCTCTTAACTCTGAATGAAACTCTTAGCTCGTTAGAATCTCTTAACTCTGAATGAAACTCTTAGCTCAGGAGAATCCCTCCTTGGAATCCGATGCTCCCCTCAGAGATGGAACTCGATCCTAATGCTCTGTTGTTTTTGTTCCAGCTTCAATGCGCAGCCAGGGTCTCTCCTTACAGCCCTCTCCATTATTGTTCCTCCTGGCACTGGTTTTTTATTGGTATTCTTGGAGGAAGAGAACCAGAGGAGAACCTGCTCTTTCTCGATGACGTCTTGTGCGCCAAGACTGCTCGCGTCTCGGTGGTGTTTTTGCTCTGTGATAATGGAGGATTGTAATTAGTTTAACGTGAACGGGACAGTAAGTTGATCTTGGTAACGCTTTCACGTATGTTTCTAGCCGGCGTGCAAATTGCTGACACTAAAAAAGTTAAGCGTCATAACGCTCTAACATATATCTCATAACCGGCTTGAATATCGCTCATATATATACTAACAAGATCAACGAGCATTTCAGAATGTAAATATATGAACCTGATATGCGAAAATAGAGCGCATTTTTTGACGTCCTAAGCCTATTTAGGATGTACAAATTCAGTGCCTTCGTATTTCCTGCTCTTGAGGAAAAATTTGGTGTTCGTTCCGTCACAACTTTGCTTAACAATTTGATTGCGACGTGAGCATGTTTAGTCACCGAGTGAGTTTCCATTATGCTGCTGACCAACCAGTAGCCACAAACTCAATTTACAAAAATACTCGACCGACACTAAATGAAAAACACGATCCAGTTTATGTTTGGTATTCTTAACATTGCCTACTACAATTGACTTTACATTTGAATCGAATGTTGAACTTCAGTTTTACCTGCCGCATTCAGAACTTGCTTTAATTAAACAATGTTGTGGTTCTGCCGCTTCGAGGAAAAATTTAAATCATTGAAGTGGTCATAATGTCGAATGTGATATTTCTGTTTTTTATTGAAAACTTCCTTTCTGTTTATGACACATTTGTGATGTGCGTCAACAGATACGCGAGGTTTTGTCCAGTTATTTTGTTTTCAATGTTATCATTTTATGAATATGTTTCTGTTTTGAATCTTTTCCAGATAAGCCCCGCCACTAATGCAACACATAAGTTTCCCCGCTTGTAAATTTCAAAATAATGAACCTATCGACTTCAAATTGGTCTCAAACAGAAGAATGTTTTTCTCTTTTGCTTGGGAGAAATTTGAAGTCGATACGAGCAGTATTTCGAAAGTTATATACGGGTAAACTTATGTGTTATGTTGGCTCGCGAGTCGTTTACGTATATCCAGAAATTTACGTAGTGTAGAGAAAACCGTTTCCGTACCGTCCGCAATACAGAAAAAAATGTGTTAATCTTTCGTTTGGGAGTAAATTGAAGTCGATAGGTGCATTAATTCGAAAGTTACATGAGGGTGCACTTAAGTATTGCATTAGTGGCAGGACTTATTTGGAAAACAGCCTCTGTTTATTAGAGTTTGCTTTAATTTAAAAGGTACTAGAGTTTTTATTTGCGTTGTGCCATTAATTTTACATTGCGGCGTAGGACATAAGCTGAATAATTAGGTTTAATTCATAAATTTCTTAGAAAGAAGATCAAAATGATAAATAATTATTTGTTAAGTATTAGAACATTATTATACCTAAGTTTCATAACTGACGAATAAAATTATTAAGGTTTGACATTTGTTTCGCTGATGAATACCTAAACTAATTGAAATTTTACCCTAACTAATTGAAAGCTTACCCTAACTAATTGAAATTTTCTAACGAATCTCAAAGATTTTTTAGTTTCATACCCGAATCAAAATAGATTCCCATATTATATTATACGATTTAGCTAAATAAAGGTTCATTTCCTAAAATGAAGTACGGTTAATACTCACAGTAATAATACTTTCAGTATTATTACTGCGAGTGTAATTATTGTATAAATAATCTCAGTAATGCGACTTACTGTAATACAATAACAGTGCTCACAGTAGTATGGGTAATACAGTAATAATACACTCGGTAATATGACACTCTGTAATACTTTCAATCACAACACTCACAGTAGTACGGTTAATACCTCAGTAACACAGCACTAATCACAGTAGTACTTTTAATACCCATTGGAATACTCACAACAACAATACTCGCAATAATACTCACAATAATACTCACAGTAATACTCACACTATTACTCACAGTAATACACACAGTAATACTCTCAATAATACTCACAGTAAAAAAGTGATACTCATAGTAGTACGGTTAATAACAATTTGAAAATTAACATCACATAAATCACGATGTTATTCATTGTTTAAGCATCAAAATAATACAAGAATCAGGCGTAAGATGTTTGTAAAAAATATTACGAGAGATGAGAGAAGGAAATTCAAAAGTACTCATTTATTCAGCGAATCTTCGTTTGTTCATCAGTTGAAGAAAATCACATGGAAGATAAGATGTTAGTTAAAGCTTCCCTTACCACATCAAAGGCCTTCCAAAGTGAGGAAATAGGAAGGCACCAATTAGTATGGAGATAAGGGAACGCAGAATCTATTCACAAAGTGCATAGAAACGGTAAGTTGAGAAGGGAGTTCATGAAACAAGATCAAAGTTGAAGAAGAAAGTAGTAGGTGTTAAAAAACAGGAGAGCAGTGAGCCGAAAAAAAAGGTCCTTAACATAAGAAAAATCATTTTATTTCGACAACACAATGCTTCAGTTCGGGACTTGACATCTTCTCATCCCCAAATTACTCGAAAATGATTACGACAAAAGATTCAAACAAATTTTCTATCCAGTCGAGACCGAATAAAAAAATCATTTCACGTGATACTGATGATGACAAACTACTCAAAGAATTCATTATTCAGTCGTGGTTAAATAAAGATACGATTAGAGTCGTGGCATTTCAATAGCTAAAGTTATAGTTTCTATATTCGGGGAGGAAGACAACTGAAACAAAATGATATTTTTGGTGTACACGTCAATATGCTTTTTAATTCAGCATTATTATTTAAGGGTGTTATTCTACTCCACATTAATTTTTATTCACTTCTGCGTCGATTAGAATAACTCCTGTTCATTCTAAATCTTCGCGTCGGGGCTCACATTGCACACTTGCAACAAAGTTTCTGTATCCCAGGTGAAGAAATTTTGTTTTTACCCCAAGTAGGATATCTATCCTTTGTAAAAACAATGAATTACCAGCACTTGAAAAATGCACTGTTCTATCACCTTGATATCCTGAGAAGAAGCTCAATAATCCTAAAAAGAAACTCATATATCCTTAGAAGAAGCACGAATATCCGAAGGTGCACGAATAACCTAAGTAGCACGAATATCCTAAGAAGAGACTCTATAATATCCTAAAAAGAGGCACGAATATTCTAAGAAGAAGTACGAATATCCTAAGAAGAAGCGTGAATTTCCTGAAAGGAATGCCTTTTCATGTCTTCATTTGAAACAAAAGAAGCTGAATTTCCAAGCACGAAATCAAGCGGGATTTCGATGCATATCAATATTTTCCGCTTAACAAAAATACTTTCCTCTGAATGCCAACATTTTCCGTTAAATGGCAATACTTTCCGCTGAATAGCCATATTTTCCGCTGAATAACAATATTTTTTGATGCATATAATTATTTTCCGTTAGTAAATATCTTTCACTGGAAATAAAATTTTCCGTTAAATGGCAATACTTTCTACTGAATATCAATATTTTCCGTTAAACAGCAATACCTGCCGCTGAATATCGTTGTTTTCCGTTGAATAGCAATACTTTTAAGCTGAATACCAATATGTTCCGTCGTAGTGCAATATTTTCCGTTGAATACAAGCATTTTCCATTTTCTGCTTATTACCAATATTTTCCGTTAAATAACGATACTATCTGCTGTATATCAATACTTTCCGTAAAATACCATGACTATCCGTTGAATATCATTATTCCCTGTTAAATAGCAATTCTTGAACCGAAATTTCAATATTTTCTGTTAAATGGCGTTACTTTCTGCTGAATATCAATATTTTCCTGTAAAGAGCAATACTTTAACGCGAATATCAATATATTCCGTTAAATATCAAATATTTACACTGAATATCAATGTTTCCAGTAAAATGCGAATACTCCAGCTCAATATCAATATTTTCCGCTAAATACCAATATTTTCTGCTGAACTGCAATATTTCCCGCTAAGTTGCAATATTTTCCGTCAAGCAGCATCGAAATTGCGAAATTTTCCGTGAAATGGCATTATAGTTCGTTAAGTGGTAATGCTTGAAGATAAAGAACACTATTTTCAGTTAAAAAGTGATATTTTTGGATCTATTCCAGATAAGCCCCGTCACTAATGAAACTCATAAGTTCACCCACTTGTAACTTATGAAATGATGCAGCTATCTACTTCAAATTACTCTCCAACGAAATAATGTTTTAATATTTCGTTTGAGAGTAATTTGAAGTCGATAGGTTCATTATTGGGAAAGTTATAAGTGGGTGGACTTAAGTGTTATGAAGGTGCGCAAATCGGGTACGTCTATTCATAAATTTATATATTTTACAGGAAACCGTTTCCGTACCGTCTATGGTGGAGAAACGGAAACGCCAGGCTATGGTCTTTGTAAGTACGGGGAGATTTTTGATCACGGATGATGAAAAAATCTTTAATAACTCTTACAAAATTGGATGCAGCTCAAACAACAAATCTTGAGAAACACTAGTTTTGTTTTGATACATTTTTGTGTTTCTGTGACGAGAATCGCCACGATTACAAAGTCTGTTCGTTATCAAATGTCTTCTCTGCTACGATATTTAACATGTTCACTACTTTTCCGCAGTTGCTACGGTCGGTTTGACTAGGTTGGAAGAAGCAAAATTGAAAAGCCATCTTTTCTGCTTGATTACGTTCTTATCCATTCTAACAAATGGAAAAATATAAGTTCACGATAACATTCTAACTTTTACGCTATGGTATAATTCAAATAAAGGTAGTAAAATCAGTAAAATAGTAGCCGTTGTTACCAGTATGTAAATGAGCAATTTACCAAGTAGTATACGTATGTTCTTATACGTAGTGAACGTGTTCATTGCTGCGCTGGTGAGATCTGGCCCAACTCGCTGAATTTCTACATCTCTGGATGCCTTGATCGAGTTGGAGTAGATTTGTAGGGTTTTCACGATAAACTCTTCTTTTTGAGAGCACCTACTTATTTCAGTGTAGATTGATTTTCAATCCGCAACTTTTCCGATGAAGGGGAAGCAACCAATTTGCATCTATGCCATGACACAACGGTAGCACAAAGAAGTACGGAAATCGAGCTATGAACTTACACTTCACGTTTACGTTGTACGATTAGAGACTATCCGGAGATATTCAGAAGCAGCAACGAAAATAAAATAGCTTCAAGGACCCATGATATGGGTAGCAGTTCATACGCCGTCAAGTTTTTTTCTTTTCACAGTCTAGCCCCGTTTCAATGGCCGTTCTGTATACGCCATTTTGAACAACGAGAAAGAGAGGAAGCTCACTCCATTAAAGTACTGCTAACAAAAGCCTTTTGTCTCCCACAGTGAGGGACAATCTGCGCTAAGAACTTCGTATTACGAAAGACCGGCGAACCAGTCTGCAAAGTTGTATTCAAGGTCGACTACGACCGTCCTGTTTCAACGGAGATGGGCGGTAATAATGCGCTTAAAACGTAGTGTTTTACGAAATGGAAATTAAAAAATATGCTCAAACGTAGGGTAAGAAAAAGTAAAGAAAAAAATTGTAAAATACAGCCACAAGCACTAATTTCAGATTTCCGTTTCTGAACTACACATTGAAATCAAGATCAATTTTTCTTTCCTGTTAACTGCTTATTTCATCCTGCTATTTTCTGCATGACATAGCTTTCTTTCCAGGTGCTCCAACGTAATGATTTGTTATCACGATTTCTTTACAATCTTCAAGTTCTACTTATTGCCCAGTTCATGCATATTATATTTCGAACAACGGATGCGTTGTTTCGTTAATGAAGGTTTAAATGTAAATCGCTAATAAAAGAACGTGTTTTATTTTGCCCCGCTTTCAACCTTATCACGCATTATAGGGCGATCTAGTCCAGGATGCTCTAGAAGTCATTGAAATTATTCGATGCGAGAATTTATACTCAATGCTGCGTATGTAACACGTTTCAGTTTTGATTCCGCTAGTGTTCCGCTAGTGGCAAATGAATTTGCTAATTATTTCTAATCCCCGTTCGCTTTAAAAACACATTATCCCATGGCAGCGGGAACCTTCTACACCAGGGCTTCTCAACCTTTCTATTTTCGTGTACCCCCTTAGCTCAATGGTGTATCTTCATGTACCCCCAGCACAGTTAAAGGTTCAAGAAACTATAAAATACACTTAATGATCAATGATTATATATACAAATACGGTCGCATGTAAAAAGATATGGTACTTTTTAACATATGAAGTATGTTAAATGTACTTCTAAGGGTACATGTACCCCCGGTTGAGAACCCCGCTGCACACCAACGATAATTTCAAGGCGTGAAGAAAACATCTCCGACACGGGGACAAATTCACTGACATGTTTATAAATGGCAAGTTTGTCCGTACAATTCTATAGTTACCGCACACGGGTTATCATTTGAGGCAGTAATTGTTTGTTTTCTTCTGGATGTGTGATGAAAGTGATTCGCACGATCATCAAACCTGAGAACTAAGTCTTGGAAAGTTTGCAGAGCTCGTGCGGACTTTCTCCGCCACAGATCGCAAGCTGCGCTGCCGTGACATTCTCGGTTAGATTTGGTGGACTTCAAGTAGCGAGATGAACGTAGCAAGAGTGAGAGTCTTGGGAGCGAACGACTTGCCTAGTACTGTTACTTTTGAAGAAAGGATTAATGTTTGTTAGTAGAGAGGAATAGGGAATACGGCAATAATGAGGGTTTTGGGAGCGAATGATTTTCCTAATACTTTACTTTTGAAGAAACAATTCATGTTTGTTATTAGAATGGAATAGGGAATACGGCAAAAGTGAAAGTTTTGGGAGCGAATGTCTTTCCTCATCTTATTACCCTGAAAAAATTAGGTGTTTAAAATTGAAATAGAGTGGCATACAGAATACGGTGAGAGTGGGAGTTTTGGGTGGGAACGATTTCTTTTATCCAATAGCTCTTGAAGAAAAAATCACCGTTACTTTCCGAATACAATATCTGTATTCGAGGAAACTCAATGTGGTTTTAGTATTGTTCACTATAAATGAAAATTGTGCTTTAATTGTCTGAAATAACTCTGTGTACGCTCATATTCAACTTTTGTCGTACTACGATGGATAGCCGAATTGGATTGGATTTGAATCAGGTTAACTCTTGTCCGGATTCACTTCGACCAGATATCTTTTTCAAATTTCTAATAAGCCGATTATTGGGTCACTCAATTACTCCCCAATATTTTTTTAGATATTTTTATATCATAAAGTAATTTACAGTAAAATGAAATGTTAACAAATATTGTTTAATTCAAGTGCACATTGGCTAGCGCAAAAAATCTCCATGAAATGGCATTTTGGGTGAGTTGGCTGGAATTTTTAAAAAGAAACAGATCAGAACATTTTCATCCTAGTTTTCCGACTGAGTTCACTCATGTGATCGTCCCACAATTTTTAAATATTAAATTTTATCTCAAATTTTGAACTAATTCAACTCAGGGGTTCTATAATAGTGAAGTTCGTATTTATATGATGTATAATATAATTTATAATCCAATTCCAATTCAATTTTAATCAAATACATGAGGCGCATCCAAGTTTAAGAAGAGTCAGAAGAAGTCATTATTTATCAAAGGAAGTCCAAAAAATGCATTCTCACACCTGACTTTGTTAATAATTGAATATATACCAGCACTACAAGCACCAGCAGCACTTGTGACATGCGAGAACGAAGAAAAAATAAACTATTATACACGATAGTAAATATTTTTTTTGCGTTACGATATGACGCCGCTAGTCATTTTTACCCAAGTTCAAGACCGATTTTTATTCGTTACCTTTATCATGCAGGCTTACGGGCAGGTGCAACTTGCTTTTAATTTTTTCTAAAAAGCTTCCAGTGTTCTGTGTATGCAGTTATGTTTGCGGTCAGTGAAATTGAGTTTCAATGCCACTTTTGGAATGTTATGCCTAATGATGTATTTAGTAGGCTTATTTATTTATATATTTGTTTGGTGTACGCTTCTTCCGTCTCTCTGTGACGCTCAATGACCGTATCTGTGATACGAGTTTCACCAGTGCACAAGTACAATAATATTTTAATGGCGGGTACTGTTGGGATGGGTATATTTGTTGGTCATCCACATCTTGAAATTTATTCAAAGAAAATATTGGATGCTGTCATTTTTAACGGCCCGTGCACACAAATCTTATATGAATAAGTTCATCAAACCTGCATGGTTCCGCAGAACGTCGATGAAAATCCTAAACTGGATGTTACATTTGAGACGTTGACCGAATGTCCGAGAGTGGGAGTGAAGCAGATCCTGAATTTGATGTTAACGCGTGTAGTAAGTGTGAATAATACTTTTAAGTGTGAGTTATTGGGATATCATGTGACAATAAGACTGTCGTACCTGATTTTCAGTATTGAAAATCATTATCATTATATTTAACAGTATATACAAGTATTTAAAAATGGCGAGTGCAATTAACATAAGTAGGAAAATGTAGATAGTTCTCACACTTCACAAAATGTTCAGTGTTCTAACAGTTCATAAGCTGTGAGCAGTATTCACAGTTCACAAAACGTTCGAAAATCAATTTATTATAAATTAGCATTGACACACGACGCCGATTTAGACACAGAGTTGAGTACTACACATGGCCCATATAATGCTGAATTGGACGTAATCACTTGAAAGAAAACTCATTTTTATGCATTCGTTATGATAAATCCAAATTTAAAATATTTTTGAGGTTCAGGTTTTTTCTTTCTCTTAATAATTATGTATTTTTACGGAGTGCTTAATGATCAAAACTACTTTTCGGATACAGCTTACTCCTCTACTATGAAAACCATTTTAAAGTAAATCTATTCTATTTTATGGTGACATCCATCTAATAATTATTCATGGAATTATAAGTAACATATTTCTCAATATCTGAAGTTAGCAATTAAAACAAAAAACATCGTGGGGAAAGAACTAATTAAAGAAACTTCATTCCTGAATAAATTTTTTGCAAAACACGGCTTTTATTTTCTAAGGCTTGAATGCTGAAGAACAAGCCTGATTTCCAAAAGACGAACTTATGAAATTATAACAAGATAAAAAAATTAGCATGTTCACAGGTACGTGAAAACACAAGCAGGGCTCAGAAGCCCTGCTCTAAATGATCACAACGAGGCGAGAAGCATTTCAAGTTTCTGCCACAAATAAAACTTTGGAACGAGTTTCGATTGACCGGAGAGCGGTTTAATTATTTTTCTCTCATTGGCGAAGAAAAATTTGACCGTGTTTGCTTAGCGTAAGCCTTTAAGACTCGTCATTGTGTGGCTGGTGTTTGTTCCGTTAAGAAGAAACTTCAATTGTTTTACTTGGGCGTAAAAGATGACAGGAGCAAGAACAAGGCAACTGCTCTCATGCGCCGCTGGTTTCATTGTGTTTGAGGGATTTTTTTCCGAAAAAATCTTGGAATCTCCGTCCGTGCGGACGCGCGTGCATTTATCTACTCAGATGTGAAATTCTTTTCATGTTCATCACCGCCAGAGCTTTCAGCTTAAATAGAATTGGATGATGAATCACAATCGCAAATTCTAAATTTCAATTGGTTTCCCAGTAGAAAATCGCCTCCGGCGTCAGCGCAGTTTAGCGCAAGTTAGCGCAGTGAGGCCCGCACTGCGCAGGTTAGCGCAGTGAGGCCCGCGCAGCGCAGGTTAGCGCAGTGAGGCCCGCGCAGCGCAGGTTAGCGCAGTGAGGCCCGCGCTGCGCAGGTTAGCGCAGTGAGACCCGCGCTGCGCAGGTTAGCGCAGTGAGGTCTGAGCAGCGCAGTTAGTGTAAGCGCCCGCAGAACCTAAAATGGCAGCCGAGAATGCCGTCCAACTGCTCTAAACTGAGCCGCTTTAAGCGTAAAATTGGCCACCGGTGGCCGTGGAGGGGATTTTCATAATACTGCTGACCGACCGGTAGTCGCAAACTCTATTTTCATAAATACTTAATAAAAGCTAAATGAGGGCACAATCCATTTAATACTTGGTATTAGAAGACATATTAATATATTATATACTATATTACTTGGTATATTAATTAAACTCTACAATTGATTTTAAATTTTAGTTAGATATCAAACTTCAGTTCAACCTCTTACAATCAAAGTGTTGAGACACCGTTGTCTATTTAAATTTTTATTGGTGGCATAAATGCACTGTGTTTCGAGATAAATTAGTCTCCAAAATTTTCATCATCTTTGTGTCCAAGAGTATGATTGTTACAACCTAGGCTAAGACAGGAATGCTGGACAAACGGTAGAAACTTTGCACAGCGAAGATTTATGACAAACAATATTGTAACAGGAATGCTGAGCGAACGGAAGAAACTTTACACAGCGAAGATTTATGACAAACAATATTGTAACAGGAATGCTGAGCGAACGGAAGAAACTTTGCACAGCGAAGAATTAAGGCCCAGTTCCGAGAAACAAACTCTAAAACACAGCGTGGGAAGAAAAGGAAATAAAACTACCAAATTAGTTCTACACAAATCCAGCGGAAAAAATTCTTAAAGACTCGGATAGAGGTTGAAAACGGAGTAGTAAATTTAGTTCCTGGGTATTTGTCAGTAGCTCATGAACGTAGCCAAGCATTAGAGAAGCTTCTTTTTTTGAAAATAATTCCTTTAATTCCACCAGCACTTCATGTTACATCGCAGTAGGACTGTACTGTTCCTACAAGAGGCGTGCCCATGTTGATTATCTAATGGTAATTATTTAATGTTAATTAGCTTGTGTTGACTATCTTATGCTGATTACCTTATAATGATTATCTTCTGTTTATCATGTTCTGTTGATTTTCTTCTGCTGATTATTTTGTGTTGATTAAATGTTTTTTATTTTTTATCCTATTTTGATTTTCTTATGTTGATTATCTCATATTATTGCGTACCTAGAGTACGCGGTAACGGAACGTTATTACCATGTTAAAATCACACGATCAGTTTATAAATTAGTTTTAGCCTACCTAACCACAAGAGAGGCGCTCCAAAGATAGGAATGATAAAGGCACCAATAATATTGGAGTCAAGGGAATGCGTAATCTATGCACAACGTGAGTTCCCGCACATGATCCCCCACGCATAGAAACAACAAGTTGAGAAGGAAAGCTATGAAACAAGATAAAAGTTGAAGGAGAAAGTCAAAGGTGCTGAGAAACAGGACAGCAATACACCGAAAAAAGACGATCCTTAACAAAGCAAAAAGCCTGTTCTACTTCATCAAAACTCTCAACCTCTCATTTTCCCCTGGTGATGCTTATACCAATTGATACAATATTTGTATCCCCATGAGGGGCCTCAAAATCACTCAAGTTCTTCTTGGAATACTGTTGTTTCAAGTAAAATCATATTTTTTACTCATTAGCTTATTTGCGAAGTTGATGAACCAAATATATTTTTAGATCGAGAAAATTCAGTTCGCCTCAGCTATATACGTGATAATATTCTTGAAATTTTGATGCTGACAAAAAACGTATAATACTCATCATTGTCAGTGAAAGCATAAATATCATTTTCATCATCGAAAATGACCGATTTAGACTCATAAGATGCATAACAAAGTAGTGGGGAAGGAATTAACTCAATAAGCATAAATACAGACATCTTTAAAGCTGAAAGCAATGACACATTTATACTCCATGAAAATTTTAAAAACATTTAAAATGATTAAGAACTGACTTAAAATCTGTTTATTTTCTTTGAAATTTTTTTTTTAAATATCTCAGACTGCAGAAAAGCTAGATACCTTGGACCGAAAATGCTCGGGTACATTTTGCCCTATAACATTTCAGAAAAACAAGCAAACTTAGGAGCTTTATGAATCAAGTAAAATGTAATTTTAAACGGAAATATTCGAGTATTTTCTGTAGAAGTTAACAATTTTCATTCAAAGCCTATGAAAAAAAGAACAATTAAATGTTCATATTCAACATCAAATCTATCCATTGAAATAAACACGTTTGAATGTGTCGCAAGAAAGGGAACAACAATTGACGTTTCACTTGACATTAAAATCATACCGAACGACTTTTCATACCTAACAAAGCACGGGTAATATAGAAACTATAACTTTAAATTTATACTGTTTTAAAAATAATTGCACGAGGCAAAAAATCTTACGTACTTGAATAATTAATATTTTCATCTTCCAAGTGAAAACTAGCAGTCTTAGATCACAAGCCGAAACAAACGAAAATTTTTTTCAATGATAGTTGTTTTTTGAAAGTCAAAACTTTCATAACAAACAAAGGCAGTGAAATAAGTACATGGATTCCCAGTGCTTTCAACAACTTCTTTTAAATGTAGTGAATTTGAAGGCGAAGCCAATCTGGTATACAATCAGGATAAAAATACTCTCAGTTGCATATAATAGGACAGTTTTTTTGCTTCAAGTATGAAACTTTAATTCCTTCAAAGATTGTATAAAATTACAATGAATATAATATACGTTCGTACACAGCTAATATGATCAGTTTTTCTGCCTATAATAACAAACTCTAATTCCCTAAGAGCGTAATTTAAAATAAATTACTTGCTTCTAGCAATAAAAAGTTTAACGATATAAAGTTACAAACGCAGAGGCCAATCAGAGCAACTAAATAAAAAATTATGATTCATTTCTCTTGCCAAAGTAACCAAATTTGAAGGAAATAAAGAAAGATGAAAACAAGCTTATTTGAGAGTCATGGCAAATTCTAGCCCTTAGTTCGATATGCCTACTAGGGCGAAGGATTTGTTGAAGAACCGTAGTTGAGGGCTTTCATGAACAAGATTTAATACGTTTATAATACAAGGATAAACAATCTCAGAAGGTAAGGACACATAATTTGAACACGCGCAAAAGTTTAATACGAGGCAAAAGTTCACTTCTAGGCAAAAGTTTAATACGAGGCAAAAGGGTAACGCGAAGGAATACAATAATCTTAACTTCTACTGAACACGTAGGAAGAACACTAACTGAACACGAACTATACTGATTAAGAGATTACACTGAGACTGATAAACAGAGACTGATAAACTGAGACTGATAAACTGAGACTGATAAACTGAGACTGATAAACTGAGACTGATAAACTGAGACTGATAAACTGAGACTGATAAACTGAGACTGAGCTGTACTATACTGGCATGGGCAAATGGGTGCTCGTAAGACCTGTAATGGAATAAGAAAACAAAAATTGAAACCAGTGACTTGACTAGGGCATTTAGTATAAATCAAAGTAAGCGCAAGTAAATTAAGATTATTGATATCAATTGAAACTCACCAATGACGGGGCAGGAGGACAGCGCAATACTGGAAGCGACCTAGCGGTTGGACCAAGAAACAAACTAAGAAAAAGGAATCGTATTTAAGAAGACCGGATCTATCTACCGACAAATAACATCGAAGCCTTTCCACTGTAAATGGTTAACTTAGAAGGGAAAACTAAGAGGAGAAAATATCTCATTCATGCAAATGCATGGAAACAGATCCTGACATTTTTATATATTTTAGAAATGATATAAAGAGGTCAGTATCTAAAATACAGTATCTTCAATCTATCTCTCCCCAAAGGTTTCAAAAAGCTAAATCGAAGGAAAACCTCACTTCCACAAATGCATGGAAACAGAAACTGACCTGTTTATATCTAAACTGTACAGTACCCTCAATCTATATTTTCTCCAAAACGTTTCAAACTTGGGAGTAAAACTCGCAAGATGGAGCATGCCGGAGATAGATACTTACAACAGAGTGTTTGCGTCTAATATACAGTATCTTCAATATATATTTTTATCAAAAGATTTCAAACTAGAGAGAAAACCTCACGAGACGGAGCATGCTGGAGACAGAAACTTCAGTACATAGTGTTTGCAGCTAATATACAGTATCTTCAATATACCTTTTTACCAAAAGGTTTCGAACTTGAGAGAAGACCTCGAGAGACAGAGCATGCCGGAGACTGAAACTTAGAAAACAGTGTTTACATCTATAATACAGTATCTTCAATATATCTTTCAACCAAAAGGTTTAAAACTAGAAAGTAAAACTCGCGAAACACAGTACACAGGAGAGGCCGAAGATAGAAACTTACCCACTGAGTGTTTATCTCTAAAATACAGTATCTTCAATATCTCTTTTACCAAAAGGTTTCAAACTAGAGCCCAAACCTCGAGAGACAGAGCATACCGGAGACAGAAACTTACAACAGAATGTTTACATCTAAAGTACAGTATCTTCAATACATAGTTTTATCAAAAGGTTTCAAACTAGAGAGAAAACCTCTAGAGACGAAGCATGCCGGAGACTTACAACAGCGTGTGTCGTGATGCAAGCGACGAGGCGCGCTTCCGCTGAAGAGACCATAAACACAAGTACATTTCCTACAGGAGTTCCTTTATGAAACCTTAGGGCAAATGACCGACGTTTTATCACAGTTCATGATCATGAAAGCACAGTTACCGTGCTCTCCCTCCTCCGCTGGACCAGATAATCGGGCCTTCATTGTTTCCTTCACTGGACCACAGAATGATTTTTTTTTCTCTGGTCCACAGAATGATGGGTTCCTTCGCTGGACCGAAAAATGCTGGTCATTCTGTGGTAGAGATGTCCAGGGAGCGAAGCGTGCTATAAAATACGTAATGAAGCTGGGGTAGTACAGATAATATAACTTTAAATTTATAATGGTTAAAAGAATTACATTTGGAAAGAGTTCTTACGTATTTTTTAACATCAAAGCCTGTCTAGAAAAACTGACAATTTTGTTCTTCGTTTGTTGTTGTTTGGAAGACGTTTCGTTGTTGAGACGCTTTTCATTTGTGTTAGAAAACATTTAAACGCGAAGTGATAGTTCACAATCTACTTTCAAGGGAGCTTAAAGTTTTGAGTCATTTCTGGTTTCTCAAAATAACTGAGTCATAAGTATCGTTTTTTGATGATACATTTTTTAATCCTGAAATTAATGTCTTGTATTTTGAAAACTGAGAAGGTACAGGTGACGGACCCGACATTACTACTGTTAGTAATTTCGAATCGGTTCAGGCTGAAGCGAAATTAACTTGCCACAAATTGAAGATTTTTTGATACCAAAACTTCCATATCTTCTACTGTTATTATGGCAAGATAATCTTAAGAAGAACACACGATTCAGGATATGAAATAAGAACGCAAGAGAACGAGAATATCGTTCTCATAGTTCTTCTATTTTATATTACATTTTTCGTAGAAGCATCTTTCAAAACTAATAAAAAAATTCATCTAAAGAATAACATGTCTGCAATCAACTGTTATCGTTTAAATTTTACATTAGTTACATTTTCTGTCACCCATCACAACACTCGTTGTAAACGAGTTTCTATTCAACAAACGTGAAAATTTCTATGAAATGAATTTAAACAACAAAACAAACATAAAGTTAAAAAAATTGTACAGCTCCCTTCATATTTTGCTTATGAAATGACGCAACCACGGATTATGAATAGTTAAGTGGTTGGTCGGTTAGTTAACCACGAATGGTGACGTAACCATGGATGATATAGACCTGGTTGGTCGGTGAGTCAACCATGGGTGCAATTAATAGACCTGGCTGGTCGGTTAGCCAACCAAGGGTGCTATAGACCTGGTTGTTTGGTTAGTCAACCATGGGTGCTATAGACCTGGTTGGTTGGTTAGTCAACCATGGGTGCTATATAGACCAGTTTGGTCTAACCATGGATGCAACAAACAGGTAACCGGTTTATCCTTCAGTCAAAAACGGGCGCCATGTTCAAGCAACCGATTTACTGGTAAAGAACCAACAGTGTGTGCCACAGAGGAGTAACCGGCTTGTCCGTTACTCAACCGTGAGAGAATCAACCGGCTCCCTGGCTGCAGAGTGCTTCTATAAATTTATTCGTCGAAACTTTAATAAACCTCGGAGACGCTGTACTGAAGGTATAAGACATTAATCCATCGGATTTAGGTCTTTGAAAATTAGTGTGTCTATTCTTTATAGCAGGGAATGTGACAAGCAAGACAGCTTTTGATTCGCTTGAGTTCTTCCGTGTGTGTAAGTCGAGTTGATTCGCGTTTCATGAGATTAAATGACAAATTGTCTCTTCATTTTAGTTTATGTTATACACGACGTGAAACCACACGGAATATGTCAGTAGAACACGCCGAGAGGAAATGAGTTATGCTCGAGAACTCTCGGGAGAGAGTAAAGTGTATGCAGTAATCTAGTTTTTTATACTTAAACCATGACCCACCGCCTCTAGAAGTAACATGATCCACTTTTTATAATGCGCAGAGTGTACTGAGAGACCATAGCGCCTCTGCCTTCGCATATCTGGGCACACCGGTACGTGAATCTATACTATAATAAGAGCTGTGTCTGTCTGTCGTCCAAAGCCAGCCTGTAGTGGGTGATGATCGTATCTGTGATACGAACTCCAGCTCTATATATTTTAACGGGCCGTGTTCACTCGGCCTCATCAACTCTAGAGAGATTGTATATTTTAATTTCTTTCGGCCTTTCTCTCAATTCGCCCTCTTTTTTATTTCAAATAAAAGGGGGTGGACTAGTGGGTGTAATTTACCTTGTGGTACACTTGTGGTGTACGCGTTGCCTCACTTACTACAAGGCTGTATAAATTCAGCTACCCTTGCCTCAGTTTGGGGTAATAAAAGAGATTTACTTATGTGTCCCAATACGATGTGAACGTATGAAATGAGATTACTTGAATTAAAACACCATACTGCAGGAATGACTCTGAACTACGTGCTGAAAATCTTGGCTTAACACATTGACTGCTTCGGGTTAAGCTGATGTTCAGTATTAAACTCATATTTAAATTCAAAAGTTGGTAGAAATATAATAAATGCTAAAAATTGATTGGGTCTATTAAATACCGTTAATTATAAAATAATGTTAATACTTTCCTAAACACCCCACCGATGGGTCGTAGCGCAGTCAACGAGTTAAATTGACCTTGAACTTGGTTAGCATTCAAGATCTACCCCGGTATTTGTTTAAAGGGTTTAAAGATGTCGATAAAAGCATTAGCAAGCATTAATACGCTGAAACAAGTTAGCCATATATTTTTATGGATAAAGTAAAATTCCCTGAGGTAAGAACAAATTGTCACGAACTTTGTTTATTTGTTCACATTATGGAGGTCTAGGAAATTTTGAACCTCAACAACATGGCTCAAAATGTTAAAAAAAAATAGGTGGAGATTTTGCAGGTGATGAAAAAGTTCAATTTTAGCTGCTGGAGTCAAATTTCTCTCTGATCATTTCAATGTGCCCAAGGAACTTTTTCAAAAAATGTATTTAATACAGAATCTCAATAACTCTTCAGTAATGTGGAATTTAATCCCACAACGCATTAAAGTGATCATACATAATATAATAAATAATACTTAACCTAATAAAATAATAGCCCTGATAATATAATAACAATTCCACAGCTTGATATTTCCAGTAAAGACAGTAAAATAATTTAATAATGAGTAATAAATAAAAAGGAACAAAAGGAATCATACTGTGTAAAAGTGCTTGGTGTTTTTCAACTTCATTATTTTGAATTAATAAGTGCATGCATCTATTTTTATTCCTCATATAACATTCATTTATAGCAACGTCATTCCTTCCGCGTCTGAAAATGACCGGAAGAAGGTCTCTAAAAATCTATTCTATTGAATTGTTCAACTTTAATTTTTGAATTAATCTTAAAAGTTTATTCTCTAAGACTTTAGAAGGAATTTTCGTTTTATATAAAGAAAAACTTCGATCGCGCATCTCTCGAAACTCGAAAGCTATCTACGGAATGTAGCCAAGAAAATTTTTGTTAATCGGTCGAAAAAAAACTTTTCAAGGAAGGTCACCTCCCAAATCGTCAAATCATTTACGATTAAATCAAAATAAATACATCGTATTTCCAAATCGCTAAATCGAAATAAATGTCATAACTACCAATCACAAATCATAATAAATGTGTCTTATGTCCAAATCGCTAAATAAAACTAAATATGTCATATGTACCAATCGTAAATCATAATAAATATGTTTTATGTCCATATCGCTAAATCAAACTAAATATGTCATGTGTACCAATCGTAAATCATAATAAATATGTCTTATGTCCATATCGCTAAATCAAACTAAATGTGTCATATGTACCAATCGTAAATCATAATAAATATGTCTTATATCCATATCGCTAAATCAAACTAAATATGTCATGTGTCCAAATCGCCAAATTCATATTAAATAATACACAAAAATCGATTGGAAATCATTGGTTTTAATTCTCCTCTTGCAATTTTCCGTAATTGCGCTCATCGGAGTTCCAGAGCAAGAGCAGACGTCCGCAGTTTCGAGTTAGCAGGAATATCAGAGCTCACTCGGAGAAGGTACGCTATTTCAGTTCGGAAGTCGAAACTTTCGTAGCCCATTGGCCGTTTTGGCGCTCCCCTCGAGTGGATGGCTGCTGCAACGGCCGAATTATACAAACTGGCAACACAGCAGCCGAATCGGACCGAGCGAAGAGGGAAGGCTATAGCGAGCTACATCCGATCGCGTTCACTTGGGTTGTTTTTAAACTCTCCCGTTAAAGTAAAGCACATGAGCTCTTGGGGTTCAATCTCGTATCTCCTGGAGCTCTTGAGATTCAATCTCGTATCTTCTGGAGCTCTTGAGATTCAATCTCGTATCTCCTGGAGCTCTTGAGATTTAATCTTGCATCTCCTGGAACTCTTGAGATTCAATCTTGTATCTGCTGGAGCTTTTAAGATTAAATCTTGTATCTTCCTGTGGAATGAATAGGTCTAATCAGTCCATAAAGATGCGAAACTGCTCTCTATAGTTGTCTGTAAGGTATTTAGAAATAGTAGTGACATGTAGAAATTCAAACTCAAATCTCATGGAATCAAACAGGTTATTTGTATAAAAACTATAATAAGTATTGAAATACGTTCGGAATGAATGTCAAAATTTCGAATACACCTTGCAATCCCTCTTGCTGCTCCCGCTGGCGTATCAAATGCAAACGAATTCGCAGGATGAAAATGTTTGGAACGTTGCTATCATTCTCATCTCCATACTTGGAAAGTTTCATAATATGTTCTTTAGGATTCACCTCAACTTCTACAACGACTGACCTTACCCTCATTTTTGTCAAGTGTATCCTCTTTTTATCCCAGACTAACCCTCATTTTCCAGACTCATCCTCATTTTCTCCGGAATTAACATCTTTTTCCAATTTTACCCATATTTTTCTAGACTTACCTTCATTTTTTTCCAGAAATATCGCACACAAATGAAGACAAGTTTTAGAATATACCTAAATCTTTCCGTGAAATATTTAGGTATATTCCAAAACTTCGTTCATTTGTGTGCTGCATTTCTGGGAAAAAAATGAAGACTAGGAAAAATCTGCGAAAGGTTAATGAATGGTTAAACTAACATTTTGAACATTATTGAATGTAGTAGGTAAGCCTTTTTAGATTATATTCATAGGGATTGCCTCAGCGATGTACACAGTGTGGCAGTCAATCCTGCATTTTTATGCCTTCTCAGCCTTCTCAAAATGCAAGATATTGAATGCCACACCCTGCACGTATCATTTAACCCAATAAAAGTTAAAAAATTCTGAAAAATAATGCTAAAGTCATTTGTCATCATAAGTTAAAACCCTCTGCATATGGTGCTAACATTTGTCAACATAAGTTAAGACATTCAGCAAATAATGAACTCCATTCGAAATTTCAAAATGAAGTTGCTAACAATGAGTTGTCTGAAATCGTCAATCAACTAAGTGGTCTGACTCTGTCATTAACTGAAAGTAATTCATCATAGACTATTCAAGTATCATAAAATAAAGTAAGGTAGTTTTGGGGAAAATATAATTCTAAATTTGAATTATGTCTCAAAAAAGAAGGGGTGTATATCTCTTCTTTGTTACAAGCCGAAAAATACATCCAAATCTACTCAAAATTTTTCTGCATGTTTAACAAACATTTGCCAATATATTACGAACAGAAATATTGCTTGGTATTTCTGGGACATTTAATTGAACGCATTCTGCAGATTGGAATAACATTCCGGTGGAATATCCAGCGCATAAATTAATTCCACTGCAGTAGCACCGAACATTTCCGAGGGAATGACGTTCATTGGACTGATTAGAAAGCTGCGAAAAATTTCTCTGCCTCAGAAAAAAGTGCGAATTTTTCGGCTTGCACGAATTTGGCGCTGGCTTTCTGCCTCTGGTCGAGAGCCTGAAATCATTTACGAATGGACCAAGTCAAACGTGCAAGCTACACATGAAAAATGTTATAAATTAAAGTGAGTAAATTAAATTCGGCCAAAACAATTTAAGAAAACATGCACGCTTTCACGACAAAATGCGTAAGCATCTGCAAGAGGTCGAACAGAAATTTCATTCCCTGTTATTATTGGTTATGACATGCTTTTGGTTTTCGCGGTACCAATTATTATTTTAAAGGTGGCTCTCGTTTTGAAAATTTTGTATCACTTTTTGTGATAGCTGCTGATCCTGAAGTTTCAAAACTCGTTACGACTGGAGTGACTTACACGCATAACCTGCTGCACTCTGTATCTTAATACAGGTGGTGCCAAAGGTGGTGTTTGGGCCAAAGGTGGTGCATAACATAAAAACGTTGTTGGCCAACCAATGATGTGTGGGCTTTCCTAACACTTCAAGCTGTGCGGTTTCACTAATTAAATCACTTTTGCATGTTGTTAACTTTCAGCCTTAATAGCCTTAATTTTTAGCATTAAAACAGCTTTAATTTCCAGCATTAACAGCCGACAACCCAGTCGGTATAAATTAGCGGCCACCAGCAGAAAAGCGCCTTTTAAAAATTTCTCATTTTTAATTGGAACGCCGTTCATCCACCAAATAATGATACACAGTTGGCTCCTCGCTTTGTTGGTCCCTGTGTCAATGACGCTCCTGATAATTTACACAAGGACAATATTGAAGTTAATGAATATCAAAGTTTATATGTGATAGGAAGTATCTGTTTATTTATCATACATTGGAGATGTTAACTGTTAATTTATCATATCCAGCTGTAAATATTGAGGCTTACATTTTTTGCAAAGCTGGTAAAGAAATAAGGATGTGCTTAATGACCGCATTTGTGATATGACCCGACAAGCTGGATGTGCTCAATGACCGTATCCGTGATACGACCTGACAAGCTGGATGTGCTCAATGACCGAATCTGTGATACGACCTGACAAGCTGGATGTGCTTAGAAACCGTTTCTGTGATACGACCTGATGACATGATATATCGAACATTATCGAATCCCGATTTTTTTGACGGGTTATGTACACTTCTGGGTGCGGAAGTCAATACTGCATTTTCGAGAAGACCGTGGACGCCTAGAAATACAAGATTGACTGCCCTGTATAATAACAGGAGCTGGGAATAGATAAAAAGAAAAAAACGTTTGTGGGAGAGAAAGATAACGAGGAGTTCTTTATATATTCTCTTGCTATTCACCTTATTTTCTGGAGCGGGTTTTTAAACAATTCCCACCGTCGTAGCGGTACCCCTAGCAGCGTGAGTTTTTCTGATGACTTGGCTACGCTATTGGTTGTACCAGCACGCCGAAGAAAATTACTTCAAAATAATTGAATTTATGTCCCCAGCTGAAAATTTTGAAGCCTATATTTTTAGCTCCGGTGGTTAAAAAATTAGGCAAATCGCTTTTCTGGTTGTTTATTTAGATTCATGAAGAAATGAACAAATTCTATCATCGAAAGCAGAGAGTGACCGCACCCATGTTTCCATCTACGTATCATCATTTTGCTTACTTCTGACGTTTATTAATGTCTAGTTCAGTGAAATTAATATTCTAATTGGAAAAGAACTGTAACATATCACCTCTAAAATTGCTGTCCCATTTTGAAAGACAATATAGCTTTGCGAGCCCTGCAAGCGAGATAAGTTAATTAGTCGAGAAGAAATATTCGATGGTATTGCTTATTAACGATTCAATAATTGGGTAAAGGAAGTAAAAATCGTTGCTTCTAACGAAATTAGTGTCAAATCTTTTTACTAGCTCGAAGAATTTTATACAAAGTTAAAATATAAGGTTCTTGACACAGCTAAATTATTTTGACTTCGGACTTGAACTTCGCTCACGCTTGAAAATAGTTACATAGTTAATAAAGAAGAATCTGTAGGACAGCCCCAACGACCGCAACTAAAATGCATAGATTAAACTAACAAATAATGAAAATACTTTCGATTAACGAACCGCCTCCGTGGCCCAATGGATAAGGCATCGGCCTCCTAAGCCGAGGATTGCGGGTTCGAGTCCCGCCGGAGGTTGGAAGAACTTTTCTTAAAGTTCATCTCTTTAGTGGGCACAGAGATGACGTCACAGGTGGCAGCATGTGATCAGCTGGGAGATTGCCTATAAATAACGCGTACGTGCTCCGCTCGGCACCAGCTGCTGGGAAGAAAACGAACCATCTGCTACTGCTGCACAAAATTACAGGTGGACTATGACCATTTACTCTGGTCGGTAGACACAAAATTGCAAGTGGACTAAAACTTTTTACTTTAGTCTTTCTACACACAAAATTGCAGATGAGCAATGACCATTTACTTTGGTCGGTGTGCACGCAAAATTGCACGTGTGCTATGACTGTTAATTTGCGTACCCTTTGTTCATTGTACATAATATTGCAGGTAAACTATGACCATATACTCAGGGCGGTAGCAGAGCTACAAAATAATACACTAACATATTGTGGAATTCAACAGTTTTAGATGGCATATCATTTGAACGAATGTTTGTCCTTAAAAGATAAGACTGTGAGTGCAGATAAGGCTATCGCCTTGAGATAGTGATGAGAAATTGATGATGAAGCGAAATGCAGTGAAACTCTCGTTCTATGGGAAACTGCTGAATCTTGGGGAAAAGCTACGAGATCTCACGGATGTGGGAGAAACTAAGTAGAAGTTCACTCCCTTGTGGAACTCTACATATGTCATTGAGTTTTGGATTCTACAGAAAATCAAGTTGCCTTCGGAAAAAAAGTAGTCAAACCGGTTCCCATACGTTGCTGTGAAGCCCTCACTTCTGAGAAAACTGTGATAAAAGCACTCAATAGCAGGAAACTACAGAGAACTAAACATATACGTTATCGAAAAGGAGAAGGCGAAAATTTCAAACATTTGCTTTCGAATTTCAATTTAAATTCGACTTTCAAGTTTGATGCAAAATATAAAAATCTGTAAAAATCTGAAAAATATAATAATCTGAAACTTGTTTATACTAAAAATTCTAAAAATGTAAATTTTTAGAAAAGGTTCTTGAGTTCAAATACAATACCCATGTGATTATTTTTCCACTAACAAAGTTACTAATTCACTTTTTCCAAAGTTCGTTATATGTACTTTACTGTCTGGCTGGCAACACCTCCAAAGGATACTTTCCTAGCATTCATTTACTTTACTTACTTACTTACTTACTTACTTACTTACTTACTTACTTAGCCTCATTGAAGAAGTGGTTCTTTGTGGTCAAGTTAAGTAGGTAGAGTGCGTTAATTTCAAGATTACTAGCGTTAATTTTGATATCTACGTTACGAATGTATTTCAGGTTACGAGTGTAATGTTGAATATAAGGTACGAGTGCAAGGTTGATTTTGAGGTTACGAGTGTACGTTTTGTTTTAAGGTTACTTGTATACTGTTAATTTTAAGGTAACGAGTGTAGAGTAATTATAAGGTTGCGAGTAAACGTATAGTTTAAATGTTTCGAGTGTAAGGTTAATCATAAGGTTACGAGTGTAAGGTTAATTTTAAGGTTGCGAGTACACGGTTAATTTTAAGGGTACGAGAGTAAACTTAATATTGTTACTAGTGAATTGGAAGCTGATGTTTAAGAATTTCTTCTATTTTTGGTGCTGTGTAAAATTTAATAGTACTTGTTTATTTACATACAGCTCATATTTTGATACTCTTAACATTGTAAGAAAATTTTCTAGAGATGGAAATAGGTTACATATGACATAAAGTTTCAAAAAATTCATCGTCTTCAAATTTTCATTGAATATTTTTGAAATAGCATAAACAAATATGGTCGTTGCTCATATTGTAGCCCTTCAGAGAAAAATATCTCCTATTTATATATCGATGATGGCCATATTTTAATTTTTGTTTATTTTAATCATATTTTTATTTCGGTTAATTCTTCAAATATTGTATAACATCCTTCACAGAAATTTGGCTTACGAACAGAAAAATAATATTGATCTGAAACATTATCTCAAATTCCACTACAAATGACAACGAGTGCAGTAAAATCCACACCAGTAGTCTCTTTTCAGTTTAAGTCATTGGGAACATAAATAATGTAAAACCACATTTTTTCCCTGCATGCCTTCATGAAGAATATTGAAAGAAGTTAAATTTGATCCCTGCTAATATTCGCACATATATTCTTTCAAAATTCACACAAATATTTTTACACAATCCACACATATCCTACCAAAATCCACACATATCCTACCAAAATCCACACACATATTCTTGCACAATACACACAATCCACTCATATATCATTACGCAATCCACTCATTTGTCCTTACACAATACGCACAATCCACTCATAAATCATGGCACAATCCAGACATATATCCTAACACATTATTTTGATGCGAGGCCTTGGCATATCAATTACAACGTACATACACCGAAAATATAATATTGCGACAGCACATCCAAGGGAAAGATGTAAACTCGATAGCTCTTCAACGCCCCACAGGAATATACGGTTCTCTTTCGAAAACCTCCTCAATATATTGTATTTCTTGTGATAATTTGTGCTTTAAAGCGGCCCATAGACGATCAATTTAATTGTCAATATCACAGACTCAATATATTGATGAATTTTTTTGCCTACTACGTCAATTAATTGACGGTCGTCAATCAAGCCCACATACGATCAATTAAATTGTCAATATTCATTATTGTCAATTATATTGACAATAAAATTGATCGTCTATGGGTCGCTTAAAGTGAGTGTTGTTTGGAGTTGACTGGCGAGTGGCAGTTCCTCCCTCATTGTGATGTCGGTGACAACCTGATGCGAGTGCCAGTCTAGTGACGGTGGTTATGCTAGCGGTAATATGAGTACAAAAATGCAAACGTTGTAGTGTAAAAGTTATCGCAATGAATGTTTACATGAAACGCACTTCATGTACCGAATTTGCAATCAAAATTTGTCTCACTTAATTCTTTAATACGACTGAGAATTTTCTCTCATTTCTAACCATCAGGAAAGCTGAAGTATCAAATTGACATTCGAAAATTTCCTCCTCTTAATTTTGCTTCTCGACTCAAATTTTTTTTAATGCAACCACTATGAATGGTATAACATAATACCCGCATATAAAAGCGTTAGAAAACACCTATATACTCAAGTGTACATAACGCACATGTATGAAAAATAAAATGCAAACTGCGTTCGATATTTGATTTATCCTACATCTTCTCAGCCCTTGACTACGGACGCGGTAAGGGAAAAAAGTTTTTTTTCGTCGAAGGTGTGGTTTTGCTGACGTTACGGCAACCAACCAATAGCAGCGCTCAAATTGTATCTGGTAGCACTACTACCCCCAAATTTTGCTCCACCACTGGCCTAACAACATGGCGGTTTGGTGACGTAATAAAGTTTGTTTGAAATAAAGCCTTTCTATTGGCTAGCCAAACAAGAGAAGGTGTATTTTCTCTCATAAAAATGACCCTACCTTTTTTCCTCTACCGTGACTACCGAATAATGCGTATCATGACTACGAAATAATGAGTATTATAACTAAAAAATAAAAAATGTTATAACTACGGAATATCGAGTGTCATAACTACGGAATAATGAGTATTTTTACTACTGAAAAATGAGTATGTTCATCGCCTTTTTCGTTCCAGTGTTGAACGCATACGGACAATAAATCTTACGTAGAAAAACGCAAATCGTTCGAAATGATTTTGTTTTATTTGAGTGCGTTTAGATGATCTTCGACTTAATTCAAAAATGAAATTATTGAATCGACTTAGAAACTGACATTCATAAACTGAGGTTTTTTCTCGCAGTTCACTGGAACAATGCGGCAATCTTACCATGTGCTTTGTAGACGCACTCGTATCACACGCTCACGTTTGCTATTAGTTCATTAGAACAATTTGTTTTTGAATTGAGTGATTGTTCTCAAATGATTGCGTTGTTTTCGTAGTTAAAATATGTGTGTAAATCTTTGTATGGGAGCAGACGATGCAGATTTGTATAGTTCAGTGTGTTAGTTAGAGGGCTAACTACGGTAGAGGTAACAAAGTAGGTTCAAACCATTCTTTTTTTGTTGACGGTGTGGTTTTGCTAACGTCACGGCAACGAACCAATAGCAGCGCTCATATTGCATCCGGTAGACCTGACACTCTCAAATCTGGCTCCACATATTGGCCTAACGACATGGCGTTTTGGTGACGTCATAAAGTTTATTTGAAATGAAGCCTTCTATTGGCTAGCCGAATATGAGGAGGTATATTTTCTCCCATAGAAATAGTCTACCTTGTTTCCTCTACCGTGGGGTTAATCCATCACTGCAAGGTGTGTCGAATATGAAACATACCGAATTTTGCTGTGTATAGAAATAATAAATTGAGACAAATGTATTATTACGGTGTGTACCACTAATGAGACACTCTATACACAAAATGCCCGCGTGTGAGATGCGTTCGACACACCCTTCAAGCGGCAGAGTTCAATTTGGACGCCATTACTGACGAGAGCATAGGTTGCTATTTTTCCACTTCCAAAAATAATTCATTCGAAAATAATTAAAGTGGTGAAGGGCTAATGGACCGAGGGCCCCCATCTTCTTATTTATAAAACTTTTTCGACATCAGATCATCTCTATTTTTCCCTCATTAATCCGCCCCATCATGGCGTGTGATGTATTTGAAGGGTTAAAAAGACCGAGTCAGATTATCTTTTTGTTTACGAATTCCCTTCGAAATTTTGTACGTTCTAATTCGCCCTCAGTAATCGGTCTCTGTACAAAAGCCGATAAATAAATTCTAAACAAAATTAACAACCTATTCAAATTCAATAAAATGAAAAAATTTTGTGCCCCCAAAAGCACTGCTCGATGCCCCATATTCAGTTAAGGCTCAAGGCATGATTTATTCGAGCTTTCGAGCATTCTAGCTTAGCTGGAAACGTTAAAGCAAATTAGGATTCTTTGAACAGCGAGACAACTGCGGTCCTGCTCAACATCAGTTAGTTTGCCAAGAAGTCTCCCTAACTGCCGAGTCAACAAGGCAGCCGGTGTGTCTACAGAAACATTCAACATAGCATTCCAAGTACAGCTTACGTCCCGTAGGAAAACATGAATTCGGTGGAATTGGTGCGGCAGAATTCACACTACATTCGAGTGAAATTCACGAGGTGGAGATTTTTTCGGTGTCTCTACTAAACGCTCCTGACACTTGATTAGCTGTGCAAATGAGATCGATTTTATGGAAAATGCATGGTAACAAATTTGTTAACAACTACACATGTTGTGCGGCATGAGGGCTAAAATTATCAAGAATCTATGAAATTGTTCTTACGTACTCAGCAATGCAAAATAATCACTCAACCAAATCTGAGAAATTTGGTGGAGTGATAACTATGCATTGCTGAGTACGTAAGAACAATTTCCCTCTATAATTGATCGCTACTGCAGCCTGCGCAATTACGGAAACCAATTTTCGTGAACAAAAGCATTTTTAACCCTTGAATAAATGAAATATATTTTACGTTGTTCTGCATATGGTGTCTTTTTTCTCAATACCATCGCGGGAAGAGAGTCCTCTTTAATACATCTATCGACATGATGGGCAAAAATCCTTCGAAAAATTCAATGTCTTATTTAACATATTTACTGTAGGGGCTAAATTGAAGTTCGACGTTCAACTCAAATTAGAGTTGATTTTAGAGATCAGTTTTGAATATAACGAGATTGTATATTCATTTAGCTTCCATAAAGTATTTTTGAAAATTGAGTGTACGACTGCTGGTCGGTCAGTAACATTATAAAAATCAGCTTTGTGACCACCGGTGGGTCACGTCGCATTCAAAGTGTGAAGTCAACCCTGGTGCGGTGGTTCCTTGATACCATTCCAAACCCGCACTTTTCGCTCATGGCTTCGCTGTCTGCAACCAAAGTGTGAAATTTTCCTTATCGTTTAATCCCTACTTAATTAGGTCTTTCAGTCCTTAGTTAATTAAGTCTTTCAGTCCCTAGTTGATTAAGTCCTTCAGTCCCTAGTTAATTAAGTCCTTCAGTCCCTAGTTGATTAAGTCCTTCAGTCCTTCGTCAATAAAGTTCTTCAGTCCCTAGTTAAATCAGTCCTTCAGTTATTAGTAAATAAAGTTCTTCAGGCCTTAATTAATTAGATCCTTCAGTCCCTAGTTAATTTAGTCCTTCAGTCCCTAGTTAATTAAGTCCTTCAGTCCTTCGTCAATAAAGTCCTTCAGTCCCATGTTAATTAAATCCTTCAGTCATTAGTAAATTAAGTCGTTCAGTCCTTAGTTAATTAAGTCTTTCAGTCCCTAGTTAATTTAGTCCTTCAGTCCTTAATTAGTTAAGTCATTCAGTCCTTAGTTAATTAAGTCCTTCTTTCCCCAGTTAATTAAGTCATTCAGTCCCTAGTTAATTAAGTCCTTCAGTCCTTAATTAGTTAAGTCATTCAGTCCTTAGTTAATTAAGTCCTTCTATCCCCAGTTGATTTAGTCCTTCAGTCCTTAGTAAATTGCTAAGGATCGGAATTATTAACATTGAAGCGACATAGAAATAGAAATTCAGCAGTGCACATTTTTTTCTCACACTTTCCCCGAATGATTCGTCAATCTTACTACTAGCACTGTAGACGAACTCGCATTATGATTTTTTAATTATATACAGTTCTGATTGGAGTTTCTTTTTTTCGTTAGTGCTAACCATACAAGTTTTATTCTGGCCATATGTGCAAAAAAAGTGTTAAATAGTTGTCATGAATAATTACTTCCTTAGATACTTTGTCACCCATGATTGAGAAACAACTGCTCTATTTTTCGAAACCCTACACCTGTTTGGTTCTTCGATATTTTTTTATCGAAAGATCGGTTACATCAACGTTTTGTGGATCTCGATGTTAGCTTTGTTATTTTTGAGTTTAGCAGTTGCTCGAATCTAATTTTGACTTCATTTCTTATTGATACGCTTGGAATGGTTTCCTGTGTGTCGAAGTCTTTATTTGTAAAAAATTTTTTATTTCCCTTTGTTCTTCCCTTCAAACAATTCAGATTCCTTCTGAGAAACAAAATTTCAAAATATTATATTACAGAAAATAAGACCTTCAATGATATTTTAGCGAATCTGAAATATTCAAATTTACCTTCGTACAGAGCAGACAAGAAATTTTAGAATTTCTGTAAAGCTTTAAAATTCTAGAAAATGTTGTTAAATTTTGATGTTGAGTTGTAAGGTGAAATTGGAAAAATTTTTGGTGAACTTTCTGCCAGGGAAACGCTAATGACTAATAAAAAAATTGGCGATCAACTAACTCGCTTGTCTGAAAGCGAGCGGTTTTGGTATTGAATAAAAAACAAAAGGTCAAAACATCCTTCTTGGAGAATTTTCCTTTATAACTGATAACCAAAAACATTAGTGTGGAGTTAATCACTGTCCATTCTGCAGTTACTGTTTTTCTATTTGGTAGGAAAAATAGTTTTCAAAATTTATCTATCAAGAACAAAAAAAGTAAATGAATAGAACTCTAGGACTGAAGTTCATTGAAAAATAGCCAACATCAAATTGTCGTGGAATACATAAAAATTTTGGGAATAAAATTTGGGCTTCTCAGTATATTATTTCAAGAATTTATCGAACACTTTTAAATGATTACCTTACAGAGAGAGATGCGAGGGGAGTGCTCGAATATATTGTAGTCTGAGACGAAGTCACGTGACGGTAGAGGAACAAGGCAGAGCCATTTTTATGACAGAAAATACACCTCCTCTTGTTCGGCAAGCCATTAGAAAGGCTTTATTTCACACAAACTTTATGATGTCACCAAAACGCAATGTCGTTAGGCCAATAGTGGAGCCAGATTTGAGGCAGCCAAGCTACCAGATGCAATATGAGCTCTGCTATTGGTTCGTTGCCGTGACGTCAGCAAAACCACACCGTCAACAAAAAAGGACTGGTTTGAACCTACCTTGTTTCCTCTACCATGAGTAAAATTCATTTTAATGTGGCTCCTCTGTTAAGTAGTTGAGTTTCACTATTATAAACTTCATCTGCGCATAGCCGTGATACAGGATTCACGTAAAAACCAGAATTTTAAGCAATTAAGTAAAATTACTTTTCCTCATTAGTTAGTAAAGGAACTTTTCTGAAAACCTCAGTCGTGTTTAGTTGTGATAAGCACAGGATTCACATAAGAAAACCGAATTATTGATAGATGGGTTATCATTTGAACGTTTTTAAATTACACAGATCCGTTTGAGAGAAATGCTAAGATTGTTTGATGATAGAGATTGCTTTTAGTATACCATGCAATCCACATGTTAGCTTCTTGCACTTAAGGGTCACTGGGTCAAGTCATGGAGTTTAATAAATTCCATGCAACAATTCAATTTAGAATTTCCGGTTGCTGGAAGCTCACTTTTACGGAAAATGGATTCATCATTAACATCAATTTCAATTTCGTATAGTCATGGAATCTAGGTAATTTATGTTTAACTTTAGACAAGATAAAGGTAACATGAATCTTAACTTTTGTCTCTAAACTCGATGTGTCAATGGCCCTACATTTCCGTTTTTAACATCAGTGCTTGATTTTGTGAATTATAATTTCGTTTGGTTACTGATATCCCTAGTGTTAGGCAATCGTTATATTCAATCAAACCCTTTTTTTAGTGATGTCACATTGCACATGATTAAAATTTTTTTCAACATAGTTACATGGAAAGTGTTTGTATTAAAAAAAGCTGTTCCCCGTGCCTTTAATCCCCAGAAATAATATACCAACTAAAAAATCATTGAAGTAAAAGCTGTTCAGAGTTATGTCAAAAGTCAAATTACAATATAAATAAAATTCCTTAACAGGAATTTACATCCAATTTTGTTTCTGAAGCACGAAACAATTTCACAATGGAAAATGGGAGACACGACATCTGGTTTGAAGAACTCACCAAATTCCGTACTTATGAAAAAATCGTTCCCAATCTAGCAAAATCTTTTTTTCCATCGAGTAGGAAAAAATTTCTGTCTCACAATATTTCTTAAATTAGGAGATAATTTTTGAAAATCACACTACCCAATTTTTGCGTGAAATACATAATCTATGTTCGTTGCTTGTTTATTTTCATATGTGGTTCTTTACCAACTTCTTTGCTATAAGCTGAACTCTTGAGTGTTCCAGAGTGACTCCGACTATCTCAAATCTTAAAGTGCAATGAATTATAATTGCAATTGATTTTAACTGATTGAAATTAATTTTGATACCACCTAAAAAATATAGGAGAATATAAATAAGACAATTTGTAATGTAAATGTTTATTTTAGTAGAGTTTTCACAAATGAATTTTGGGTACAAAAACCGCCATATCTACAAGCGTGGTATATAATAGATAGATACAGTTAGATATATGATTAACATAAAATAGTTAGTACTATAGTCAGAACAATATAGTTAGTAGTATAGTTAATTAGCACAAAATAGTAAGTTAGTTGCATAGTTAGTACAATATAATTTGACATGGTTAGCAAAGCCATATACTGCCGCATAAAGAAAACACCATCGCAAACGAACTATAGAATGGCTCCGTTTCAAAGGCTATAAAAAAGTGCTACAATTTACTGACGTTCACAAAACTTAACTTACGTACTTGCTTCCGGTACAGAAGGAAACATATTCGTAGCATGTTACCTCACGTTCGTAGCAGGCAACCTCACGTTCGTAGTAGCCAACCTCACATTCGTAGCAGAAAACTCACATTTGAAGCAGTCAATCTAACGGTCGTGGTAGCCAACCTCACATTCGTAGCAGAAAACTCACATTTGAAGCAGTCAACCTCACGTTCGTAGTAGCCAACCCCAAATTCGTACCAGGAAACCCACATATGAAGGAGTCAACCTTACGTTCGTAGTAGCCAACCCCAAATTCGTACCAGGAAACCCACATATGAAGGAGTCAACCTCACATTCGTAGCAGAAAACTCACATTTGAAGCAGTCAACCTAAAGTTCGTGGTAGCCAACCTCACATTCGTAGCAGAAAACCCACATCTGAAGGAGTCAACCTCACGTTCGTAGTAGCCAACCCCAAATTCGTACCAGGAAACCCACATATGAAGGAGTCAACCTCACGTTCGTAGTAGCCAACCTCACATTCGTAGCAGGAAACCCACATTTGAAGCAGGCAACCTTACGTTCGAACGACCTTGTGAAAAGCCATCTAATGAATTATTGGTTGCTGTTTTTATAGAAGTCGCAGCTGCCTCTGCAGAGAACACCTGTCGCTCCGGGCAAAATACTCCTGTTGCTCCGAGCGGAGCTGATTCGAGGTACCGATAAAAAGGGAACATCCACACTTGGCTGCGTCGTTGAATGCTTTCTTGGTCCTGAGTTTGGCTCGTAAATACGTGGTGATTAGATTATTAGACCTCTGCAGTGATAAATCCTAGAATAGAACACGAATGGTAGATTTTTCAACCAAGTTAAATTTGATTGAATTGTTCTCTGAAGAAGGTTTAATTCAATCGAATTATGCGCTAAAACAGGTCCAATTCAATCGAATTATACTCAAAAGAAGGTTCAATTCAATCAAATTATACTTGGAAGAAGGTTTAATTCAATCGAATTATGCGCTGAAACAGGTCCGATTCAATCGAATTATACCTAAAACCCGGTTCAATTCAATCGAATTATGCGCTTAAACAGGATCTATTCATTCAAGTTATGTTCAAAAACAGGTTCAATCTAATTAAATTGTAACCTAAACAGGTTTAATTCAATCGATTTGTGCGCTAAAGCTTTTGGTTCGTCTCACCGAACGTCACAAAGCCCGAGAGTTGGTGATAAGCTCCTCAGTTACAGCGTGATTGCGCTAACATTGTAGATATTCTGACACTTCTAAATTATGAATTGAGTTATGTACACGGCCGTCAAATAACTGAAATCTTCATTTTCCTCCAATAAACCTTTCAGATAGGGATGACAAACAAATATATCCATCCTAATAGTAACCGCTATTAAAATATTCTTCTCCTAGTGCCATGGAATCATAGATACGGTCATTAAGCATTCATCAAATCAAAGAAGCTATTTCTTGAGAAGCGGACACTAAACAAAAAATTATCAGACCAAAGGAATTATTTGGTAAGGCAGCTAATAGAAAATTTTCGAATTTTGTAGACGTAATTTCATTTATTCCTACTGCATAATTTTCTTACTTCCGTAGAAACGAAAATATCTCCATGGTGGTGCGAATCAGTGAAGTGATTCTATTACTTTCATTCTGATAGTTATAATAAATCTGTTGTTTATTCAAGAGTTGAAATAAACGTACTACGGGTATTATCCATGGTCTTCATGAAAATGTATTTACTGATTTTGAACGTAATATGTATCTAATTTACATAAATGCATAAGAGAGTAAAGAAATGGATCGGGGAAAATAGCTGAAGAAATATGTTAAATGTTATGGAATCATTGGAATCATGGTTTGGAATCATAGAAACAGGATATTATGAATATTAAAATTTACAGGATGAATTTTTTGGGAAAATTCAATAGTTGAACAAATAAATCGAAATTTAACTATATTGGTTTGGAACATTTGATTGATTGGATCTCATTTTTTCTCAGCCATTGGGTTACAAATTGGATCTTATTTTCGTCAGCCATTGCGTCAGAAATTGATTCTCATTTCTATCTGCTGAGTGGAGTTCGTTGGTACAAATCATTCACCCTGGTTTGTAGTTTGTAAAATTTATCCACATATTTTACCTATTAGGGAGAACAGGCTAATATTTTCTTCATCGATGTGATAAATATTTTCATCGGTAAAATCAACTTTAACTTTTCGAATGGCTTATCACTTGACCCATCTAATTTCTGAACAATGTCTCGTTTTTCTATCACTACATCATTCCGAACCATTCAGTGTTGCTTAAATTCGACTGCGCACATTATGAGCATTTTTTCAAACCCGTTCAATCACCTGCGCTTTTTTTGGGCAGAACAAACACCACTAATGCGACTTATGAAGTAGCAATGAATTATTCAAGCCAGGACCTCTCTAATTGCTCCTGTACCCACGCAGGCACCTCCATATACTTCCTCAATTATCTTCATTAAAACCTAGAAAAAATACGTCATTTTGATCAAACCCGAGCAAAAAACCCGGCCTCCAACACCAGAAACAGCCCGGGAACCTATCTGAGCTGAGGTGAAATATTGGACTTCTGTTATTACAAATTTCTTATACTAATCACTGACCGAATTTTATTGCTGATGTGAAGATAAGACATGTCGAAGTCGCTGTGTAATGGCTGTCATCCATCGTTGGGTATCAATGATTTATCCTTTGACCGTCTGTTTAGTTCTCTAATGAGGCTTACGCATATCGGTCTGGCAGATGGAACGTTTGACTTACAATACGGTAGAGGAAACGAGGTAGAGTCACTTCTGTGTGGGAAAATACAACTTCTCTTGTTCGGCTAGTCGATAGTACGGCTTTATTTCAAACAGACTTATGACGTCACTGTTACGGCAAGTCGTTAGTGGTATTAGATTTCGGGCTAGCAATGTTGTCAGGTGCAATATGAGCGTCGCTATTGGTTCGTAGCCATCTCGTCAGCATTGCCCCACGGTCGACGAAAAAAAGACTTGTTTGACCCTACATTGTTTCTTCTACCGTGACCCACACACCTGGACCCACATTGTCCTCGCATCATAAATGCATCATCTGTTTTGAGCGGCCTTTTGTAATGGACTCCGTTCTACTGTTCTTCCTAGAAGCGGTCTCCGTACCCATGAGTCATGCCTGGTAATGATACCCAGTTTCTGAAGCTAAATCGGAGTCTAAATTTTGTTTGCCTTGAGAATACGGCTCGGGAATTTTTTGCTTTGATTCTCGATACAGATATCACTATGGTAGCAATTTGTAACACTGGTTTGTGTCAAAGATCGATACGTTCTTTCCATCAACGTGTTTTTTCATCAGAAAGTAACTGCGATATCCAATGGTTTGCATAGATAGTTGCATACTTCATGTCAAAGATTGATACGTCGTATCTGTGCACGTAATTTATTTGGAAGTGTTACTACAATACATGATGGTTTGCTTGGATGCTCAGCACACTACGAAATAGTCATTTTCATAAGGTTTTACAAATTTGTAAAACTTGATTAAAAATTTAAAATTTAAAATTTAATATTTGTAAAATTTGACTCTTAAGATATCAGCAAGGCAGTCGTTTTCTTCAGGAACAGTTACATGATCGCATTAGTTGAAAAAACTGCTTCTACACAAATTATAGTTAGTCCTTGATGATGTTAAGCGTGTGTTTTTTGAGCTTATTTGTATCATATAGCAAAATGCCGTGTTTTTATTAATTTTTCATACCTAACCGAACTTCTATGAAATTTAGATTATCAAATCACTATAATTCTCGAAACTCGAAACCGTAAGCAGTGATGATTGACTGGGACTGCCTACATAAATGTTAACGTAGACTAAAACTGTCAACATAGATCATTCTAAACTCTAACTTGTTGCTATAGCGTTTCTTCGTAATTAAACAATTTATGAACACACTAACTCTAAAATATTTACCAAAGTAATTTATTGAATTTATAAACAATTTCCAATTTAATTCTCTTTACATTATTGAATTTATGGAAACGTAAAAGCGAGATGAATCAAAAGAGAGATGAATCACCTCACGAGAAGTGAATTGAAATGAATAATCAAAGCCGTTCAACCAAATAAAATAACGTTGAATCAAATTATAAAAAGTTGTATTAAAAATATGAATAACATCAGGCATACTTTGTGCGCAACAACCATTCGCTTCTCATAAAACAAAGAAGTTAGCTACTTAAAAATGATAGGTTTCTTGAAAGCTAGAATCTTAATTATAGACTATCATTATGAACTTTAAAATAGATTATCATTATAGACTTAATTATAGACTATCACTATCCCCAGTGCGTAGATGTTGAAAGAGTCACACATACTCGATAGCAAAATTACAATTTGCAAAAATCTGTGAAATAGTATCCAAACTCAATATCGACTCAGTCAACTTTATAATAGAATTGAAAATCAATATAAATCCTAAAGAAAAAAGGCCCTGGACTCATAAGTTTTACATTACATGGAGAACCCAGATCACACATTCTATAAATTCCACATCAGTTTCGACTCATTATGAAAATTATACCCTGAGTTCCAGTTCATTATAAAAATTCCACGTCAGTTTCGACTCATTATGGAAATTATACCCTGAGTTCCAGTTCATTGTAAAAATTCCACGTCAGTTTCGACTAATTTAAGAAATTCCAGATCAGACCCAACCCATCCTTGGTGTCATAATCGCTTGTTAAGCTACAATATGAGGCAGAATGACCGCATCTTGTGCGACAGAGATGCACAAAAGTATCCAATAATGAGCTCGAGTATTTCACGGCAAGTTTAAGGTCGCCTGCTTCTAAATGAATTACGCTCTACTTCAACACCTAAAAATATAACAGAACACATTCAGGCTTTTACCTAGCACCAAAGAAATATCACTTTGGCCTCCTGAAATATTGAATAAATTTTAAAAATATTTCTTACGCGTCCGAAGAACAGGTAATTGACTTCGTTTGAGCGGGAGCGTAGACCACAGTGTAACACACTTTCAAAGCGTGCTATACACTCTGTAGGTATGTTTTTACAATTTGAATAAATTAGCGTGTTTCACTTTAAAGGTGTGTTGTATGAGAACACATTCAGGTTTTACCGAGCACCGCTTTCGAAGAAATATTTATTTGGCGTCCAAAGAACAAGTAATTAATCGATGTCGTTTGGGCGGAAGCGTTGACTGCAAAGTAACACACCTTCAAAGTGTTGATGTTGGACAAAGTCACGTGTTGATGAAATGTTGTTATTGGGTAGAATTTTAAAACAAGTTCAATCAGAGTAGAACCACATCCTCATCATCATTTGATAGTGATGAGCTGAGTTCATACGTCGACGCGAATAAGCATCTATTCGACAGTGACGAATATGATATACTTTATTTCACAGTAGTTATCATTCTTGAACGACCGACGGGAGTGCTTTTGCCGGTCGTTTGAGGGTGACATTGAGTGATGACTGTCATTGGTGGCTGATGAGGGACGGAGGAGGCCTCCAGTCTCAAACTCCAGCATTTTTACCTAATTCTGAGTGCAGTCAACCTTCTGAGAATAGATTTTTGAACTTTTCCTAATACTTTAGTATCCTACTTTACTGGAATGAGCTTTTGCTATTTTGAGTCATTAAATTGCTAAAACTTTTGACTTAGGAAATTCAAAATTGAACATGCTGTTGTTTCATTTTGAATCAGATTTAAAGACTTTTAAGGTAAGAAGTTAAAAATTAAATATGTAATTATTTTCGCTTCAACTTTTAAGAAATGAACGGAGTTTTTCTAGCGAGATTCAAGAACTTCAGGTTTGAGAAATTCAAAATTCAAAATCTAGTACTTCTAGCGTGAAATTTTAACAAAAAGATAATGAATTTAATAATTACATTTAAGAACAGCCTTCGATAAATAAATTGAAAATTGAATGAGTAATGCTTTTGTTCATATTTTTTCGTAAGTCAACTCTTTTTTTTTATTTGATGTACGGTTGGTATTCCCGTCCACAGCATGACTTCTTCCCAGGTAAAAAAAGGCTACCCGCTAATGTCGACTGAATTTTTTCGTCGCTTATGGGATGCCCAAAATGAGCTTCTGGTACGTCGAAACCAAGTGTAGATTCTTAACAAAGCTTGAAGGATGCCCAATACATCTTCTTTTGTGACTCTAAGTCATGTTTTTGATTCCTGAATAGCAAATCCAATGCATAAGAGAATTATTTATTAAGATGCAACATATCATTCAGCAAGCCATGAACGCAAACGGTGGACTTCGAGGGTTACATACTGTACTTTAAGTACGTTGAACTTAAATAGCTCTACAGACTTCTGCGATTTTGCTTCTCGATTTGAATGTTATTAGGAAATAGTTTATTTTACTTGGTTCTGTAGTTGATAATTTCTGACTGCTGGGGATGTTGAATTTGAGGTTACTCGTAATGCGTTCAAGAGTAGCAGAGCTGTCGAAAGAAACTTTACGCAGCAACGTAATCGAACGAATATTTAAATTAGATTCGAAAATTTAAATTACATTCAAAAATTTGAATTCAATGAAAGTTTTCAATTATAATCACAAATTTTAATAAGGTTCGGAAATTTTAATTAAATTCATAGATATCATTTAGATTCTTATCGTCAAAAACTCATTTTTGTTGATGGGCTTAAATATAGTGAATAAGTAAATTGTTTGTTCTGCATTAATTAACAGAAATTGCGGGCAAAAAAATAGAAAAAAAACGAATTTTCATTTTCCGTTGTGAAGACCATCCCAGTCTAACTTTTTCGTCGCCTGCACGCATGTTTTTGCCTAAGGGATTTAAGCGATTGAATCGCTTAGGCGGAGAAAAACATGCATGCCGGTGGCGAAAAAGTTAGACTGGGATAACGAATTTTGGGCCTTTGGTTTTCAGCTAGCCAAAGACATGAGCAGTGTTGAGGTGCTTATTTAAATTTAATTTTTTACAATTAAAATTTAACGTCAATATAATTTGAGCTGTATTTCAGCACAGCACATTGTTCATTCGCTTATTTTGAAACCTAATTTAATGTATGAGAATATATTATACGTTCTACATAAAATTATTTTTACTAGGTATTTTTAAAAAAATTAAGGAAAAAAATGTTGCGAATAATAATCAGAAATTTTGAAAAAATGTATTCTTTATTTGCCTATTTTAACTGAATCTTACATAATTTCAGAGGTTTTACTTCCGTTTCATTTTCTGATTTACACTTCACAACATTAAAACATATATATTTAAAAATATATTGATTTCAAAACCAGTAAATGAGTCACAAAATCTCGTGCCATAAATAGCTTTCGCAAAAATCAAAGCCTGATTAATGTGCAGTTTTAACGCGTTGTTCGCGACGATTTTTTCCGATTTCAAAAATTGCACACTACATACAATTGACTCAAAATTTCAGTTGAATATTGAACTTCAGTATAAAGATCATACGGCGGTCAGAGTATAAAGATCAGTATAAAGATCCTACGGCGGTCAGAGTATAAAGATCAGTATAAAGATCCTACGGCGGTCAGAGTATAAAGATCAGTATAAAGATCCTACGGCGGTCAGAGTATAAAGATCAGTATAAAGATCCTACGGCGGTCAGAGTATAAAGATCAGTATAAAGATCCTATGGTTATGATACATGGAAACTAGTGAAAACTTTAGTCTCAGCTAGGATTGTTCTTGATTGAAATTGTAATTATATATTCACTTACAAAGGAATATCGGAGTAAATAGACCTGCATATCAGAGACTAATGAGAATTTTGTTCCTGAGACATAAAATTTGGCTCATTTCATCGTAAATATAGATTTCAATTTAGAGGAATGGTATTCCAAATCAACTATAATTCGGAGTAGACGCGTTTCAGTTCAACTTGGTCATCTTTCATTTTCCACTTAGTGATGTACTACCCAGTCACTTTAATTTTACTTCTAATAACGTTCAGAAACAAAATACAATCTATCTTTTAGCGTTAACACTCACAAATTTATGAAAATGTATCAAGTGTTAAGATATAGGCTTATTTTATTAGTATCTGGTCTCCAAGATCCGGTGTTAAACCTGAAACCTGATTTTTTTCCTTCACAACTGCCCTAAAAAACTCAAGACCGCACGGCCCGCACACAACTTTAACGAAGATCTGCACGTGAAGAATCCATTGCACACGCATGCCTGTTATCGGCTCTCAGAAAATGTGGTTAGCTATCATGCAGACCACTGAACGCTTCGCTTCTTCTGCACAACGAGAATTGAGGAAACTGACATCAGCGATGCTGAATGACTTGCTTTCGTTTGTCATTGTCGACGTATCATGAATATTCAATGAGGTGATGCTTAACCTCGTCATGAACCATGGCTCTGTTAAAAACGGGTCCATGCAGCTGTGCCTCTTTAGCGCGTGGCTTTTGGGATGTTAGTTCGCTGTCGTTACGGCGACCGAAAAAGAATTTGGGTGTTTACGAAGTCTTCGGATGGCTTGTCCGTCTACTGGCGAGGGCTAGATTTGCAAACAATTCACCACTCTTAGCAGTACCGCAATACAGCAGTACGTTCTTTTAACATATTGACCGCAGCAGGCTTTTAAAACTTTGACCGCGGCAGGTTAACCTGAAGTTTGATATTTAACTCAAATTTATGGGCAATCGTAGTAAACGATTTGGAAAATAGCAAACATTAACTGGATCGTACCTTCATTTAGTTTTCATCATGGATTAATGATAATTGAGTTTGTGACTAATGGTCGATCAACAGCATTATGAAAATTCTCTCTTTGTACCACCGGTGGCTTACATGGTAGAAAAAATTTCAAGATGTATTGGTGACGCTATGTGCAATCTTTTTGGCTGAGTAAAGCTCGCTCATTTTTCCAATTTATTCGTGTCTAACGCTTTTGCCGTTGCTTAGATAATTTTAGCTGCCCTATGTAGAAGTTATACCTGGACTGCTAAAATCATAGATGCCCAGCAAAAAGGTAAGACTGGGATGTGGCTCTCTAGATCCTGGGTGCTTAAATTCAACTCGAAAAAGCTCCACCTCGAGGATTTTGACCAGAAACAAACATCATGGAGTGAGACTAGGTTGACTTAAATGAACTTACGTCAACTTAAATTAACTTATGTCAAGTATAATTTGGTTACGCCGACTTCCATTAACTTACGTCAACTTAAAGTAACTTATGTCAACTAAAATTGGGTTACGTCGACTCAGATGAAGTTGCGTCAATTGGAATTAACTTACGTCAATTTAAATTAACTCTCCTTTCTATCTGCCCCACTACGTTGACGGCAATTATTGCTCCAAATCCGGCCCCTGATTTCAAAATGAGATTCAGGAAAAAATTCGGGCATTTTTCAAAGAATAATGGGTCCGCCTATGAATCGAAATTTAACATACAAAAATAGAGTAATTGAAAAGCGAAGTGAATTACTTTTTTATGATAATCTGCGTTTCTATCACAATGCTATTCAAGCTGTATATAGGTTGTATTGTGTGGAACACTTAACAATGAATCTATGCTTAATTTTTCCTTTGAAAGGAGACTTTTGGCAGGAAATTGTGATGCTTTGAACCGGGAGTTATATAATATTAACCCCAAATTTTTATTGCTCCTTCATGTTTTTTGTTCAGATTCACGTGGGTACGCTTCCGATAACTTTATAAGTTGATCAGATGACGCTGTTTTTGGCAAGAGATCAGTATTAACTTCATTTTTCCCATAACAGATGTTTCTTATTTAATTTCAAAATTAGCCCCCAAACAACGTTTTTTCAGTGGGAATAATGCCAAAGTACTTTCTAATGATGCGAGTTATACTCCACAACCCAAGAAGGAAAACCAATGCCTACATTTATCCTTTGCCATAAAATACAAAGTAATACATTGCCCCTCAACCATGGGTATTTTCAATAGCAGTCGGAGTATAGCGCCAAAAGTGTACTCGATTGATGTAAATTTAAACCTCACAGTTCAAGAAGGAAAGTCAATGTCTACATTTATCCCCTCCCATAAAATATAAGGACATACATCTATCCTTAACCTTGGGTATTTTCCACAACAAACATGGTTCACCGCGAAAAGTTTATTCGATTGATATGAATTCAAACCTCACAACTCACAGAGGAAAATCAATGCCAACATTATCCCCTCCCATAAAATACAAGGACATACATTGTCCCTTAATGACGGGTTTGTTCCCCGGTAATCATGGTCAGGTCATGCCCCTCTACAGCGCATTGGCAGATAACCCACCAGCAGCCAGCCAATCAGAGAGTCGGAAAGGCCAGGTGGTGGTTGAGTGAGATGCTGCTTCTCGGTGTGCCTTTTTTTCATGCCTACAGCCCTGAGAGCGCCAGAAGAATGCCCAACAATTGCGACCGAACGATCTGAAAATCCGCAGCGTTTTAAGCTCTTGCACTTTACGAACGACTAATCTACCGTCATATATGTACATGTTGCTGCTTGCCTGCTGATTGCTGAGATAGGTGCTGTTGAGATTGGCGCTCGCTGACAAGGCTTCACTAGTACAAGCGCTCTAGAAGGAGTTTTTTTGCCCCGTATTTGATTGTTCAGGCCTGACAAAAAAATTGTTAGCACGACGCCCACCTAGATGCTATCTACATACATGCTGGACCCAGCATGTGTACATCCGTGGAAAAAATACTAATGACCCAAAGAGCAGCGATGTGGAACTTCAACTACCATTTGTCTCATTTAAAATTCAGTACAAGCGTATTTTTTACGCAGATTTATAGTCAGGGTTGTCAAAAGAGTTGAGCCTCAGGTGTTTCTGAATTTTTTAAGCCAAGGAAGTACTCCAATGGATTCCATGAATATTTTTAGATTAATCTGTTCTATGATAAAGATAACGCACTATACTTATTATGTAATCAGAGTGATGTTCTCAAATATGTAAAAGAGTATATTAAACACATCATTTGTTAGAAATTGTACTTCTCTTTGTATTTAATTTGACCATTTTATATTAAATTATTCCAGTGAGCTTATTGTACTTGAAATAAATTGTTGATAGATATGTTGAATTATGGCAGATATTTCAAACACTCATCCCATATGAAACTTTTTTGAGTATTGTAATAATTGTTAATTCATTTTTTAACTCTAGATGGCTGTCACCTAAATTGAAAATAATTAATGAATGCCTGCATGACATTGAATTCGCAATAAGTTTTAACACGTTTTCATCACACTAGTTTTCATTTTTATTATTATCATATACGCTCGATAAGTTTCAAAGTTTCATGCAGACGTTATCAAGTTAATAGCTAAAAAATATTTATTTTTGAAATCTAAAGGGAAAATGATAAATAGAAAAACAACGACATGTATTCAATAAAGGAAAATGAAAAATAGAAATACAACTGCATCTATTCAATAAAGGGAAAATGCAAAATAGAAAAACAATGGCATGTATTAAATAAAGGGAAAATGCAAAATAGAAAAACAACGGCTTGTATTCAATAAAGTTGGTAAACGAAATATTCTGTCAAATTATGCATTAAAATTTGCGAAAGAAAAGTTACTTATCTAATCACATCGATGAATAATGTTTGTCCAAAAATTGTAAATTTTTTATTTAAAATTTTGAGTTTCAGTACGATTTTCCCCAGAGTTTTGAGACCGTTTGTTTATTTGAAACCATGTTTCTTGAGCAACCGATCCTTAAATGTTTTCAATTAAAAAAAATTATTCAAATCTAATATAATAATTTAAAAACGGTATTTATTTTTTCATTTCAATTAAATTGTTCACAGCCTACAATATGAAGCATTGAATTCTTATAATTTGTAACATCAGAAACCTTGATGCTGAATACCATTTTCCTGGAACTGTAAATTTTATTAGGAATGTCATCGGAAAATGTTGCGATAACAAATAATATATTAATTTTCGCACATCTTATGACGGTTATTTTCAACAATAAAAGATTTTCACTCATTTCAGCGTAAATCTGAGGATAGATTACATTTCATATAAATTTATGTAAGTACCCAAATCAAAAACCGAAGTACAAAAGTTCCGAAATTTATTTGTGTATTTGTATACTTTATCTATGCCCAATTTGAACCTTTATTGCGATAATACGAACAACTGCAATTCAAAAGTTTTATTCCTGTCTTAATAACAACTCAGTTTTTTTATTTCATTTTCCATTTTGAATTTCTTCAAACTATTACTACATGAAACTTATGGGTTCGCTTCATTCAAAGCCAATATATTGATTATGTATATATATGTCTTTGTATAACATAAAAGTCCATATCTTGAAGCTCATGTATGGACAAATGCCTTATTTTTACAACGAACACATTTGTCGGAGATAATATCACCGAGGTCATTGAATGTGAATTTTAACTACTTTTTATTAGGGCATTTTATTTTTTATTACCTTTCAGGATTATTTTTACTAAGGGACGCTTTCAGGCGACTTTTTCAGAGTATTCAAACCTGGTGACCTTTATGACGGAATAAGATCATTATGAATGAATATTTCCATCAAAAGAACAGATCTCTGTAAAATCTGTGATCATAGAGATAAGATCGGTAACTAAATCATTCATAGCGAGCCCAGTTGAAAAATGCTAGTTGCAAGCCAGCAATTTAAAAAAATCTCAATTTGAAACTTGGTTTTCTTTCACAACGATTACAATTTTTTATTCAGGTATTCAATTTCTTGACATAGAACACAAAAATTTTCTTGACTAAATCATTCCCACAGAAATTGATGGATGGAAATGGATACCTGCATGGTGAATTATTAAAACTATGCGGTGAGTCAAGAAATTTCTATGAAGTTATTCAGTGAGTGACGAAATTGTTAGTGGAACTATCCGGTGAGTGACGAAATTGTTAGTGGAACTATCCGGTGAGTGACGAAATTGTTAGTGGAACTATCCGGTGAGTGACGAAATTGTTAGTGGAACTATCCGGTGAGTGACGAAATTGTTACTGAAACCATCCGGTGAGTGACGAAATAATGGTACAAATGTAAAGTCTACAATCACAAATGGAAACTAAATGAGGTTGAATTAAATTTCTCACAGAATTAGGTGGAAATTAGTAGCAATAATTAGAAAGTTTTGTGCAGCTACAGATTTTAGACATATGCTAAATATCTTAACATGAGCATGAACATGTAGAGCACATACACAAAGCGACAATGCAATTGCCGTCGAAATAAAAATTAATCTTTATTTAACTTCAGTTATAGAAGGAATTGTAGCATCAGGTTTATTGTGTGTTTACTTCTTTTATTATCGTTTTCCATCTTTTATAGAAACTTTCATCAATTTTTTATGGGTTTTCAAAAATAGGTAGCAGTGTATAATTAGCCAAAATATGCTGAAAAAACCGACAATTGAGAACTTATGGAAAAAAATCATATATATTAGCATTCTACCTTCATCAAATCATCAACATTCATTCACATTCATCAAACAACTTCATGAACTACCCATCTCAACTAGCCACAATGATGCGTCCAGTTGAATAGATGCAAACAAACAAAATGCGATAAACCACTACGGATTGACTCAAACAAACCATATCAAACCCTTTAACTTCACTAGACTGCACTGTTCTCAACTTCCCATGCATTCACAAATCGTGTCTCACGCACCTGCATTCCCTCACACCACCCAAATTACCTCACCTCAGTACGTGATCCGATCTCATTGTTTTATAGGATCTCATTTTCACGCTCATTTAATGGCATTTACAGTGAGTCAGAGCCACGCTTTAATGTGGGTCGTTCCAAAGTGTTTTTCCGGAGATCGTGATGCGGACAACCGCAGTCCGATGTTCCAGTCAGGCAATTGGAGGCACCAGCCTCACGGTCATCTTTTCGGCAGGTGCTTAGTGCGAGACTTGCTGCGACGGTGGGTGGTTAGTGATCTTTCTTTCCGAGCCTTCTGGATTCGGGTGGTCGTCCAAACGAAGAGCGTTGCAACTACAGTGGTTTCTCAGGATTATTTACTTGAGTAATACCTGTTTAGGTGGGAAAATTTCTATTAACGTAGTAGTTAAACTCACGATTGAATCTGGCGAGTACTAAAGAATTACTGAACTCTCTTTTATCAAACAGAAGTGTGTTGTTTAAAACTGACATTGAAAAATAGTGTGTTAGCGCCGAAAAGAATTTCGAAAATGAAGTCAACGTGGACAATGTTCATGGCCACTTTTCTGGCCCTTCTAATGCAAGGTAAGTCATTCACTAAGCAAACACAATAGAATTAACTTTCAAAGCGACTGTAATTACGTTGCGTTTCTATAAAGAATCTGTTTGCTCTTTATAGAAGCGCAACGCAATTTCTATACTGTTGAGACTTTGGCATTGTGGCCAGTTCCACCGTTTGTTTTTTGCTATTTTTTTTACTTACAATGATCCAATGAATTTGAAGGCGTAATAAAAACATGCCCAAGACCTTACAGGTTTTAAACCGGTTAACTGCGAGCAAACTATTTTTTTCCCCAGCCATATTAACACGTTGACTGCGATGTGTTAAACTGAATTGCAACATACAATACAAATTTAAATTCAAAAGTCGTAAGCGATTTTGTAAATGCCAAATATTAACTGGGTCCATAAAATACCATTTGTTTTGAAAGATTGCTACAATTTTTGGATCGTTTCGCCGCAGCAGGAAGAACTTAAAAATGACTTCTAGTATTTTTTGTGTTTTTCTCTCACGACTATAAACTCGACATCCTTCAGACTGAAAGGTTCGCTTCTTAAACGATATTTTAGAAATAGCTTGGGTTGTAAAACTTTCCTTAATTTATTTATGTATTTACCAAGAAACTTTAAAGAAAAAGTCGTTGTTTTTCGCTTAAACCAACGTGGAGTATCCGAAAGATCAATACAACGGATCCCCTAATCCATGTATTCAAGCTAATGAAGCAGCTGTTTTTGAATGTTTTTACAATTTAAGTTCATTATTCATTCATTTGCTGCTTTAAAAAGTCGCTTTGATATTTTGCTGTTACAATAATATTTAAGTTCATCATTCATTCATTCGCCGTTCTGGCCTCCAATGAAAACATTGTTGGCTTTTATATTTCAAGTATTTTTTTGAGTATTGCATTTAACTACGCATGTACATGGTTAAGGCGAATAAACGTTTATATCATTACTGTAAGAACACCAGAACATGTATTTAAAGTAATTTTATTTCTACTTATGTTCAAATTTGTTTTCTGTTAATTGGTTGTATGTTCTTCAGCTCATCGCACTATTCACCAGTCTGAATATACATGAACCTTGTATTATGCATCACGCCAATAACAGCCAATATTATGTATCAAGTCAATAACACCCAATATTATGTATCAAGCCAATAACAGCCAATATTATACAAGCCAATAACAGTCAATATCACACATGAAGCCAATGATAGCCAATTTTATACATGCAGACAATGATAGCTAATATTATTCATGAAGTCAATAATACACATGAAGCCAATATTTAACGAGTCAATACTGCAAGGAATTAAATCTGTCTTTTATCTTTCATCCTTTATTGTTTTTTCTACCGTGTAGGAAACCGGTGTACGGTGCAACCGAAATCCTAAAACCTCCTCTGCTAAATTATTATTTTTCATTTTTGCGTTTCCGTCTCATTGAAGATGCTAAAGACTTCTTTCACCAGCGTAGCGGTCTGTTCTAGCCGGGGCACTTGAATTTTACCTTAGGCGCCTTTTAAGTTCAATTTTTTTAATTGGTTCAAGTTTTTGTGTCGCGTTAACTCAAATGTCCCCCATTCCCTCCGTTAAAATTCCTCTCAGTGACCATGAGCCAATGTCAAACCTTGTATGAATAAATAAACTTTTCGTAATGACACACCACATTTTTGACAAGTTTCCATGCCGCAAGCCCTTTTTTTGTAGAAATTATGATTTTTTTTTATTCGGGAAGTATTTTTCAGTGCGAATTCTATGATTTTTTGATTATAGAAACAGGGTTCATGAATCTCGTGATGGGTTCAAAGGTGCCGACCTACGATGATTGATGAGCCTTGACATGGGCGTGAGGTAGCAATCAACCAAGGCATGCCAATCACCACGACATGACAACCAATCCAGGATTTGACGGTTAGGGCGACAGAAAATGTCCTTCAGAACTGTCGCTGCTCAATAACGAAAATTTCGCCCCGGGAAATACAGCAATTTTCTGACTTTAAATCCACATTAAGATGTCTGCTTCCCGATGATTGCATGTTTGAAAATAGGCAGCTGTTTTTCATTAGTTTGGTTGTTTCGTCCTGTCATAAATTTGTGGAATCTCAAAGTGAAATAAAAAGCTTCAAATAATGTGATTGACATAATTAAAATTTTGTCAAGTCATACCCAATGTTTACATGAATGTGTTATTTTTATTCAGGAAGCTAAGATCTATTCACACTTTATAAACATTGCTATTCGTACGCGCATGCATACACTCTAAATCTATGTTCACGTTTATTTCAAATTCACATTTCTATACACGTGAAGAAAGGCACGTTTTTCGTGTTGAGGTCGAACAAAAGTTGACGGAGAATGGGAACGAACTCTGCGAATTTACCCGAAAATTTTGTCGAGAACTCTGCTGTTTTCAGAACGAGACCTCACCGTTTTGAAATATTTCAGCGCTTAAAATTTTTAAGGAGCGTGAAGCGTTCTCCATATCAGCTGCGCGTGACTCCGGAGCAGAGACTGGGATTTTGTCCGCATTTTTTCTGTCTGCGGATCAGCGACAGCAGCGCACGACGGCACCGACCGCAAAATTTCTGGTGCGACTGATCTTTGCTAAACACTCGTGATAAACGACTGTTGATGAACTGAAATGTTTCACGGGAATTACGAGCGAACGCTGTCGGGAGGTATGAACATGTGAGATCGTATTCAAGGAGCGAATGAAGGGTGGAAAGTATTTGAAACTGTGATTGTGAGTGATTTATGGGTAGGTAATACGTGAGATGGTAATTATGCTTGTTCGATCGGTAGAGAGTATCTGAGATGATACTTATGAGCTAACGAGGGATAGGAAATGTGCGAAATGATATTAATTAGCTAACCAGAAGTAGAAAATATTAAAGATGATAAAAATAAAAGAATGAACGGTAGTAAATATGAGAGATAACAACTATATGCCAGCCAACTAGAAGTAGAAAATATTAGAGACGGTAAGCACAAGTAAGTGAAAGGTAGAAAATATTAGAAATGGTCATGAAGTTTAAAAGAACATGACCTAAAATAAGAGGATTTATTTGATGGCATTATAGAAGCTGGCAGAATATTCAACATATCGATGGAATAATTGATAGATCAACTTATGGGAAAAATAATGAGGAGAATCATAAAAGTGTCAAACAACTTCGCAATTTTAAGGCGATGAATTTTTCCCAACAACAACAAGCAGCAAACAGAGAACTTTCCCTGAGAGTTTCTCGCTTCCATTTCTCATCTATGATTTGTAAAATGACCGTAATTGGATGTGCCGTTTGTTTTATTGTTTGCTTGTATCTTTTCGGCAAATATGACTATAATATAATTCCAAAATATTTTGTTTGTCAAATATACATGTTGATGTAATACATTTACAACTTTTTTCAACACATGTTCGCTGAAAAGGGCTCGATTTTAGCGTAACGTTTAGTTAGTAAAATTTGAAATTCTCGGCGAGGCTTTGAATACCTATACAAAATATTGCACCCCAAGATCTTTAAATTCAACTTCACACGATAAAAAAATGAACCAATATACAATAAAAGCATTTCCTCGCGTGCGTGTGCTCGGATTTACAGTGTTTTTGGCAGCTGTAAATGGGTTTAATTCCTTAACTAACCTAAATTAGGGCCCTCTGCCCTCAATATTGTGTAAATTGCCACGAAATAATCCCATCCGTCACCGGGAGCAAACACTGCTTCGAATTACAGCTTTCGAACACAAAATTGAGGAAGCCATGGTTTAGTTCTTCCTGATTCTAAAATCGGGTGTTCGATTCTCTGAAATTAGTTCACTAAATTAGGTACCCTAATGAAACTCAGTTCTGGGACTCAGAGCAAAATAATATCGCCAGAATACCAGTTGTATGAGGCAAAAAATATGCACCGGAGACCGTTTTACGTATTTAGAAATAAAATAAAGGGCAATCAATAAAATAAAGGGCAATCAGTTCTCTTGCTGCAACCTTAGGTCTGAACCCACAAGCTCGGAATGGCTTCCGATTGCTTGCCTTGAGATGCGCTTGGCGAAGTTGAAAATTGCGCATTTTTCGTTGAGGTAATTTGACGGATGCGAAAATAATGGGTGACCCTGTTTTAATTTCATCTCAAAGTGTTCCGGCAGTTTTAGAAAAAATTATTCAAATTATTAGTAATTTTCTTTTGTCGAGGTAAATATAGCTATAAGTTTTTAACCTCGTCAATTAATGCAATCTGAAAACGAGGGTATTTTTCGCCGTGACAGATAAGGACTGTTGGAAAACAATTGCAGACAATTTTTTTTCTATATTCAAATTGTCATGCGCTTAATTCTTGCTCTCTCATAAGACGTGGAGAAAACCAAGCAATTTTTCCAGCAGTGTTATTTTTTCCTTGTTTATTATTTGATTATTCGAGGTTAAGCCAACGGTTGCGCTCAGCTAAGGCGATTGCCGCATATTTACTCAGTGAGGCTAAAGCTCAGGTGGCACTCAGTAGGCGCAAAATTTGAGCGTCTCAGCTAGCCCTTGGCTAGTGAAAAAGACCCCTCAGAGGGATACAACTATTGTATCTATAGTAATAAGCGCACCCAGGGAAAAAATGTGAGCTCCCGAGCTGAGATTGAAACTGGCTTTCTATTTGTATTAGTACATATTATGTTTTTTGCTATGTTGAGGTCCATCATTTTTCGGTTCACTGCTGTTCTGTTTTTCACTACCTACTACTTTCTTCCTCAACTTTCTTTCAATCGTGTTTCGTGAAATTCTTTCCTAATTAACTCTTTCTATGCACCTTGTGCATACATTCCTCGTTCCCTTACCTCCGTGACAAATGGTGCTTTCTTCCTTCTCTCCTTGGAACATCTTTACTGCGGTTTGGAAGGCTTGGGCTAACATCTAATCTAATCTTGTGATGAAAGATCAACGTAAGTGATAGGATGAGATTAGAATGGAAATGAGAAGAAAAGATCATACGGGATGACATTCGTGCACTAGGTCAGCTGCCCGGTGAATCGAAATTCAGAACAAACTATGAGTTAAGAATTAAAGACAAGGACTGCGTAACTACAAATCTAAACCCGCATTAGACTCCTGTAATTATAGGTGCTACTGATTTTGTTACGGGTGACTTGTGTTATTTAAAAAAAACACGCTTTCAAAATTTAACAGCTCAGTGAACGCAGCTGAATCCGCACTGTTATCAATTAAATTTCATGTCACGCAAATTGACCAAATATTTTCATTGGTTACCAGTGAATTCGTGAAAGATTGTTGGATACAAAAGTGCATGGACCGTCATTGCATGCATTAAATACATTCGTTTCTATTGGATACACAAGGAGAAATAAATTCGAAACACACAGAAACACATGTGTCGTACGGACGTGTAGCAGATGCGTTCATATTAACTACGGGAGAAAATTGAAAGCGTCAATTCCCGCGAGATACAACCGGACACATCAATATCCAGTGAGGCCAAATGCAGAGGTAGTGAGCATGCATTTAGATGATTGCTTCACCGTTAGAATCTTCGAAGGCATCATCGAGATTGTAATCCCATCATTATTTTTCAGTGAAGCGAGAGCTGCCTTGATTAGATTGCGAGATCATTAAGTCGATAACAGCTGCAATAATTGAAGAAAGTCGTCCTTAAGTTATTAGTGTGCCAGCAAGTCATGTCTTGGGACCATGCCAGGACTTCTCATTCGAAGGGACTGTGACTAAAGGAATTGGTATACAGGATACCCTTTAACTTTGGCTCCCTCAGTCTGTAATGTCTGAAAAATAATTCAAGAAAAAATCATATACAAAGTTAACTTTATTTTTCTATGTATGGTTTGAAAACGCAAATGGAAGATGTCTCAGAGAATTTACCATTGACATCTTTTTCACTTTTAGGACTCAAGAAAATAACTTTTTGTTTCTTCACACAGTTATATAGTTTAGTTATGTTTTTTCCAATAGTGGTTGGTATTTTTGATGACCAACTCGATATTCTATTCATGTTGCATGGTATGAAAGTGTTCCTCGGCATTCAGTAACTTGCCTTCTTAATGAAATATCTTGGCTGTGTTAATTGCGTCAATGAACGCAATTAAAGATGTGTTAATTTTGGAACTAATGATATTGGTTTTGTAACTGTTACCTTCTTTTGATTTTATATGAATTATAATTTCCTTATATTGAAGCCGGACAATGGGTTCCGTCAGTTTTCAAATAGCGTGATTTTATTTTGTTATTTTAACACTTGCTACTCCCTATGCTGCTATTTCTGTACACATTGCAAGATATTTATTTCATAAATGAGTAAATATTTTCTCGTTGGACACCTGTCTCATACGCTACTCATTTTATAACTAAGTAGTCACGTCAACTCTGTAGTTCCAAGCTTGTAACTGAACGTAAGAAATACCAGACGCTCCTTCAGAAATGTTTTCAGCAATTCGCATTTGCATTCACAGAAAATTTTCCATACAACAAGAAACTGTTTAACGCGTTGGTCGTGATCTGAGCAGCCTGTGTACACGGAGGGGATTTTTATAATGCTGCTGATGAATCAGTAGTCACCAACTCATATTGCATAAACACTTAATTAAAGCTAGATGAAAGCACAAATCTCGAATTGAAATAGGGTGTGGTTTATATATTCTAAGCAATGGAATAAACATTATTGACAAGTTCAGGTTATTGCATTTAGCTCTGATGTAAGATAATTGTATTAACCCTTAATTAAGATGATTGTGGTTGAACCAAGAATTGGGTTATTGTGTTTAATTCGAAACTGGCTCAACGTGTTTAATCTCCAAACAGAGTTATTGTGCTTAACCGCAAAATAAGGTTACCGTGTTGCACGGCAAAGTAGGGCTAAGGCGTTTAACGACATACTAGACATACTTGACATTCACGACATACTTGAATTTCACCAGCCCCAAAGTAGGTTTTTTTGTTTCACCGTGTCACCCTAGAGTAAGGTTATTGTGTTTAATCTTGAAATAGGGTTATTTGATTAACCCTAAGATAGGATTATCTGGTTTTATCCTAGAAAAAGGCTGATGTTTAATTTAAAATAAATTTATTTGCTTAACCTCAAAAAAGGGTTAATGTTTGGCATGCAAACAGGGATACTGGGCTTGGGATTAGGTATAAAATTCCCCACATTTTTCCTGGAAATGAAGCATGAAAATTATGCATGTGCACAATTCGAGTGACGTATATACCCATTGTCCAACACTCACAGACGAGCTTTCATGCACGCTGGCCTCCGTGACTCAAGCCCAGGAAGTCACGTTCATTTGTCACTAAATAATCACGCGTTGGATAATTGCCCTGCCTCCAATCACGGTATTGAGGGCATGATCTAATTTATATTTCGCCTCGTCGTTAATTTGAGGGCTGCAATCAAGGCTCCCACGTCCTGATCAACAATCATCGCGAATGATGATTGCGGTTCTGCTGAACCTGTTATTTTTAATTCGCGTCATTTGTGTTAAGTGCGTTTGAAAGTTGGGTCGATTTGTGAGAGGTTTACCGGGGATGAAGTTCGGCTGTGGGAACTCCGCTACGATTTTGCTATGTTTAATGGATCAATTTGCATTTCAGTCTGACTTGAGAAAATACTTTTAAGAGGAATGCAATCATTTGTTATCTTTCGACAGACACTGCAATTCCTAGCATCTGAAATTTAATTTAATGAATTAAACTTTAATTCTATCATAGACACTCCAAATACTACTTTTAGAAAGACAGTTTAATGAAATATACTATAGTTTTACCTTAGAGACACTGCAACTAATAGCTTCAGAAAGCTAATTTAATGAATTAAACTTCAATTCTCTCATTGAAACACTCCAATTACTTGCTTCCAATTCAAATTACTAGCTAATGCAATGGAATTATACTTATTCTATCTTACAGACACTGCAATTACTAGCTTTAGAAAGCTAATTTAATGAATCAAGCCATAATTTCATCATTTGACAAAGGTAGTTCTAAATTTGCAATGAAGTGGGATGGAATGTTTTCAGAATATTTTTCACTGCAACGTAAATAATTGTGGGAGGTATTCTGCGATCGTATTATTTCAGTTCTGCAGTGGCATGCTGCAAACCCACTCACAAGCACTCATGTATGCTGACATACCTATTGTGCGTACACACACACACACACAGATACACCCACACACAACTACATACATGCTCGCAGTCTCATACACAAAAAAATGTTCTCTCTAAACATGCATACCATGTTTTGTCTACTTTAAGCTTGTTTGTAAGTTGTTTCGTTTGTTCACACATTCATTTAACTACTTTGTCTACATTTTAATTTTGTCTTCTTCATCGCTTCTCACGTTTCGGCTGCCATTGTTTTTTTTTTATTCTATGGATTTGTTCATTTTTAACGTAGGCTGAAACCTATTAGTGTAGCCATAACAATGCTGGAAGCAATTATTCTGAAATATAATATATAGAAAAAAATAACAATAATGGTATTGTGAATAAAAGGACAATGATAGTTATTTTGAATAAAAGAGACAGCAATGAAGGTATCTTGAAAATACAAGAGAACATGGACGCTGTTTGGAATGCATAAGAAAACATTGATCGGATTCTGCACAAAGTTACCAGTTTCGATGGTATGTTAGAAGCGAATCTTTTTCGAAATTAACTTTAGTCAAAAAAGACTACACAATGTGATCTAGAATGAAGGAAGAAGTAAGGTATATTATCTATTATAAACAGAAAGTAATTTAGTATTACTAGATGAAACGGGCTACCTACTTCTCTGCTTCCTAAAAAAAATTGAATATAATTTGTATTGAAAGAACATCATTTAAAAAAAATTATAATTGAATTTGTACTCGAAAAATGACATTCTAATTTATTTCTTTACATAGAATATCTAATGAATACAATGAGAAATCAATTGTTTACAAAGAATATCATTCGAATTTAACAAGAAAATTATCCTTTATGAAGAAAACCATTCGAGTATAGTTAGAAAATAATTATTTACAATGAGTGCCATTTGAATATAATGAGAAAATAATTCATTGTAGAAAATTTCCTTCGAATATAATTAGAATTAATTTTGGGTACAAAGATTGTAATTCGAACTTAATGCGAATCTAACATACATTCTAAGCCACATTCGTATGTAAAAAAAAGCTAAAACTCTCACTTTCTCCCTTTGGGCTTCTCAGTTTATTTCTTTTACCTGAGAACTCAACACCTCTGAGAAAAATGGCAGAATTTCCCTTGGCAGAATATTCAGGTCTGGCAATGACGTGCTGCTGAGCGCGATAATATTCTATTCATAAGTGAGTTTCTTTGCGTCGTTGGCTTGCAAAATTGAACAGAGATATGACGTTTCTTTACAACGTTTCAGCAGCTCTGTTTAATGCTCTGATATTGTCTCCTGTGCTACAATGAGGCGACTTCGAACGCTGTCGTGTGAAGTACAACTGGATATGTTTTGCTGTTGGTCATGGTACGGAATTTTTTATGCAGTATGATGTATTAAATAATGAATCATGGCGTATGAATAATAAGAAACGCATTCTGGTGTGAGATATGCTACGGTATATATGTTACTGTTTGATGATGTAGGAGTATTATAAAACTCATTGTTCTACGCGCAGTACAACAGAATACGTTCTGCTGTGGGGCATATTGCGTCAATTTACTGACTTCCTTAACTTGTATTTCTGTTATATTTTGCCATTATCTACTGACGTTCCAAACTTTAATTATAATTACAATTTGCATTTATTTACTGGCGTCTTTAACTCGAATTTATATTACACTTCGCTTTTAATTACTGACGACCCCTAATTGAATTCCCATTACATTTCGCCTTCATTTACTGACTTCCCCAATTTAAATTATAATACCATTAAATCTCGCCTCATTTTCTGACGTCCTCCCCTTGAATTAACATATTTCCCCTTCATTAACTGACGTCCTCAACTCATTTCGCCTTTATTTACTGAGGTCCCTACTTGAATTACCAATACATTTCGCCTTTAATTACTGATGTCCACTACTTGAATTAACATTACATTTCACCATCATTTGCTGACGTCCAAAACTTTAAATAAAATTACATTTCGCCTATATTTACTGACGTCCCCAACTCGAATTTCGTTTAAATATTGTTTTCCTTCCCCCTAGCAGAGGTGCTGGGGCTGCAGGTGCTGGGGGTGGTGGGGGGAGGGGCTGCTGTGAACGGGTCCTCCCCGCTGGTGGTGATGGACTGCCACTACGTCATCCCCCACGGGGAGGAATCAGGCCTCGTGGTGAAGTGGTACCACGGTCGCAACCCTCGCCCTGTCTACCAGTGGATCTATGGGTCCCCTCCTCAGGTATGGCGTTGCTTTCTTATAATTATTGTTGGATTTTTATTAAAATACTGGATTCCTATTAAAATGTTGGATTATTGCTGAAATGCTGGATTCTTGTTAAAATGCTCGATTCTTATAGTAATGTTTGATTCATGTTAAAATGTTGGACCAGTGGATTCACAGGTCCCCTTCTCAGGCGTGGGGTTGTTTTCTGCTAGGCTCGAGGAATATTACGATGTCGCTTGGACCTTCACTACAGTCATATTGACGAATAAAGACATAATATTTTCCTAGGCTCTTGGAATATTACGATGTCGCTTGGACCTTCACTACAGTCATATTGACGAATAAAGACATAATATTTTCCTAGGCTCTTGGAATATTACGAGGTCGCTTGGACCTTCACTGCAGTCATATTGACGAATAAAGACATAATATTTTCCTAGGCTCTTGGAATATTACGAGGTCGCTTGGACCTTCACTGCAGTCATTTTGACGAATAAAGACATAATCTTTCCCTAGGCTCTTGGTATATTACGAGGTCGCTTGGACCTTCGCTACCAGTCATCGCCGGACAGCCTAAAGGCCCACAGTGCCCTAGCCTTCGTGACACCTACCACCGAACTCGCTGGGTCATACACCTGTAGAGTGGCTACCTACCAGGCTGAAGACTCGGCTACTGGCGAGTTCATCGTCTACAGTGAGTTTGTAAACCATAGCATGAGTGGCGGTGCCACAAGATTTCCACTTGAAATGAAGTTATTTCATTAATTGTAAACCATAACATGAGGGGCGGTGCCACAAGATTTCCACTTGAAATGAAGTTATTTCATTATTTGTAAACCATAACATGAGTGGCGGTGCCACAAGATTTCCACTTGAATTGAAGTTATTTCATTAATTAAGGTCCCATTCAAACAACTAGCTCATTGATATTTGATTAGGCTGAAACTTTGACGAACACAGTGAGTTTGTTAATTATCGTATTAGTGGTACAGTCACGAGATAAGCAAAGGCTTACTTAAATTAATAGATATATTAGTATATCTTTGAGATTAGCAACCATATTCGAAAAAAATTCATCCCTGAAGCGAATTTCGCATGACTAGTGCTGCTTTTACCATAACACTAAAAAAACAATTTGCGTGCAAATTAAAAAATTGCTTCTACCTTCTTCATAAAGGTAATAAATTTTTATTCATATTTTGCGCCAATTACTGAAACGAAATATTGTACCAGATGACTTAAAAAGAGTGTAATTTGTAAAATATCAGTGCTAGAAAGCTCAAATAGGTTTCATTCAAAAACAACAACATTTACCGTTTCATTTTATTCCTGTAGTTTTGTCTATTTTGCATACAAGAAAGATAGAAACAAAAATTATCATGGTAAGGATCTTATTGAATGCCGACGAAACGAAATCCGTGCGAAAATTGTCTCCCGAGACACAGGTAAATAAAAATACTATTCATTTTATTCCCAGAAAATGACTTTATTCAAAACTATGTAAAGTGCAATGTCATCAAGAAATATCACGTTATGATAAAGATCGAAAGATTGGAGTTATTATCTTACCATAAAATAATAAACATCAGCTGTTCTGATCAAATATTGTGTATAACACTATATTTTGGGCTGAAGCTCACATTTGTTTGAAAGGTATGCCAAATCGAAAAATAAAATAAAATAAACCTTTAAATCCATTTTTTTTCCATGAAACCTGTTTCAGCCCTTAAGCACTAATATTTTACTTGCTAGACCATTTAAATTCGGCTATATTTTTAGCAAACACTCTGTATTAGAATACAGATTGGCCTCTCCACCCGAAACACAAATTCAAGTTGTTCCTCATTTAAAAAGCGAAGGTTCTTTCGGTGCTCTTGAACAGCTCAGCATTGTTACCTAATTGGCTCATTATTTTTTGAAGCTCAACGGGTCGCCTATTCCTGTCATATTCAATAGAAAACCCAGAGTTTTTATGTGAGGGTCTAGTTTCCAATTGAGAGTTCATTACAGTCTAATGTACATGCGTTGCTTTTAGAAAAGGCTTGTTTTTGAAGTTTGTGGTTTTCTGTTAACCGCATGGGTAGTTGTTTGTTATTTGCCTTAATTTTGGGATATATTTTCCTAGGTTACTCGTTGGAGATGATTGCCTAAAATAACTTCATACCAAATCATTGATATTACCTAACGTAACCTAACTAAAGTAATGGGTTATAAGTCATCTACACAAATTTGAGAGATTTTAAAAGAAACTGCTACTTGTAACAAACGCGAACCACCACATGCTCTCTTTTGAAAATCGAACTAAACATGATCAGTTGATATAGTTTATTCGTATTTCTGAACCTGTGCATTGTTCACTAAGTTTATTGAACAGTTATCGCAACCTTGAAACACATTATTAGGAACCACGATGCCTGCATTTCTTGGTAATTCTACAGTGAAGTGAATTATACATGTCAATAGTGTCATAGAAGGCACATTGGTTCTACTAAATCGAAATGAGTAATTGTAATTTTTAAATTTGACCTTTTCATACAGTCCCGTTATCTGAATTTGAATAAAACTAAGATGAGCAGTTGTAACTTTAATTTTTTGCATCTTCCAACAGCTACAGCTTCCTAATTTTAGAAAATCAAGATGAATGATCACAATTATTACTTATATATATTCCAACAACTCACCTTTTGAACTTGAAACAATGAAGATGGGTACTTTTATATCGTATTTTGTAAAACTTTCAACAGCTGCAGCTTTATTATTTTAAAAATGAAGATGAATAGTCGCAATTTTTATTTGATATCTTCCAACAACTTCACTTCTAAATTAAAATAAAATAATTTGGGTACTTTAAATTTTATTTTTTTCATCTTCCAACAGCCCCGGCTTCTGAATTTGACCTAAAGATGTCCAAACCAAAGCCAGACGGCAAGATCACCATAGCCTGCGAGGGTCAGAACGTTTACCCAGAACCAAGCATCGCTTTGTACAAAATCGACATCAACACGAAAAGGTTAGTTGCAATAGGCTAATGTTTTAAGGCTAATATTTTGGTTTGAAAATTATTTATTTTTTAGTTTTTTAGTTTAGAAATTGTTTAGTTTAAAAAATGAATGTTTATTTAATTGTTTAGTAGAACAGCTCAGTTTTAGAGTTAAGCTTGGGTATTAATTTTAGTTTAATTCAGTTAGTTAAGTGATTCAGTTAAGTGATTCACCGCATTAATAGTTGAATTGTTTTTGTTATTCTGAAAGTTTTTTCATGCGAAATGATCTGCGCAAAATCTACGAAACCTTACAGTTTGAAATTCTGATACGTGGAAAACTCCACACAAATGTGTGTTTATTTGCGCAAAACAAAAACATGCTGAATTTGGGTTGCGCTCGAGTAAATTTCTTTTTTTAGAATATTCTGTGCTTCATTTCTAGAAGCAAATTTATACAGAAATAGAAAAGAAAATTCATGCGTTTATTTCAATTGCAAAAAATATTCATGAGACATTCACTTCTCGTATATAAACGCTCAACCAATCCTGAGAAAGCCATAAAACGCACATGAATTCTGCGCAAATCACAAACCAAAACATGCTCATTTCTGCACTTGTTGCCTCAGCCGCTCGCCCATGCACGGAACTCAGCAAAAAGACTACGACGTGGCCACAAATCTTCACCAATTGGCAGTGGAAGCTTCGGTTTTTGACGGCCAGCTTATGGGGGAGACAGAATTCCAGTGCGTGCTCTCTATCCCAGGCACGGGCTACAGACTTGAGGAGTCTCTTCGGTACTTCCCTGGTGAGGTCATAACTGGTCTCCCGTAGTGATGATTTACCTAATTCTTAGAATTATAATTCGTAATTTTCAAACAAATAGGAAGATGTTTTCGTAATTTTCAGAATTAAGGGAAGACGTTTATGTAATTTCCAGAGTAATTATTATGGGAAGAAGTTTTCGTAATATTCAGAACAGTTGTAAGCTATCGTAATTTCTACGATTATGGGAAGATATTTTCGTGACTTCCAGAATTACGGGACGATATTTTCATAGTTCCTTCCGTCAATTATCAAATTATGAGAAAATTTTTATCTTAAATTATAATAGTAGTGAACTGAGTTAACGACAGCTTTGGTCAAAAACTTTTTAGTTATAGCTGTAAATATTTAATTATTGTCTCAATATAATGTGAATAATGTTTCCTTAATTTCTAGAATTATGGCAATATGTTGCTATATTCCTTGTATTGTGTAAATATCTTTGTCATTCTTTTAAGAAACATGGGAATATGTTTTTATAAATATGGATATAGTTTTTTTAATACTAGAATTATGTAAATGTTTTTTAACTACATGAACTAGGGGAGGTCTTCACTTTGATACTTACAATTATCGTTAAAATGTTTTTTTCAACTCTTACTGCATTGTGTGAGTATCGTTTTCTTCGTTTTTATAATGACACAAGTTTTTTCTATTGCCATCATTAACTGAGGATATTTTCCTCAATTCCTAGTATCCTGGAGGTATAGGCTCCTGTAATTCGGCCATTATGAGAATAGTTTGATTTCAATTTTGAGAATTTCTGGAAGATGGTTTCTATTATTCGTAAAATTTCGGGTAGAACGTTTCAATTTTTCATGGAATAGAAGATTAGATGTTTTGTTAAGTCTTCGAAGACTGGGAAGATTTTTACATTTAGAAAATTACGGAGAATTTTTCCTCATAATTGCTGGAAGATTTTATTTTTTCTCCCTCAACAACTTTTGCAAATGAACTTTCAATCTGTTATAAAGTAAATGTTTAACCATGCTATAACAAAAATCTCAATACTTTCGTTACTGAGCGCTGATTTTTTCTACAGTCGAACACTTGGTTTGGTAAATAAATGTTATAATAGCTAGGCTATTGAATAATTAGTATTTATACAACTCATAACCAATAAAATTCTGCACACTTAATAACCGAGGCAAATCTATGCAACTGGCATTTAAAAATTAATGCATGTTAATATGCATGCAATTAACATCTATAGATTAAATGTATTTCAATATGTATACCACTGTAACCGAACAAAATTTTTTTTGTACTTTCACCTAGTAATGGTTTTAAAATTAAATGTTTATTAGTTTTATGGTTGGATTCTCTTCAGTCTTAAAACTGAAATTTTTAAATTTTCTCAACTATTTACATATTAGCAGTGTTGTCTTGGAATGTGTTTAATTGTTTGCATGTTATCCCTCAGACACCATGCGAAGGCGTGCTACAGCTGAAGCGGGTGAGTGAAACCAAAAATACATTCGTAACTTCCAATATTTAAGAAGGACGAAATTTCAAAGCGAAAACTTTCAACAGCCCATACTGGTTTTGCTCATCCGAGGACACCTCGAATGAGTTGTATCTCACCACTTGATAAAAATTTTGAACTAGTTTCGATCCAAAATCTGTTTCAAGTTAAAGCAAAACGCCTAGTTGTGGTCTCTTTTCCTTGACCTAAATCAAAGCGTTGTTTCTTGAGTACATACCGAAACTATTTTTTTTCCAGCTTAAGCTTTTAGTTAGATTGCCCTGCCAAAAATAAAGAAATAAAACAAGTTCTAAATGTAGTATAAAAAAATCATGTCTTTGCTTATCAAATCGACCTAAAAAAATTCATTTAACGTACAACAATTCAAGATTTAGTACTACGATTTGAAAGACAATGTTTTTTTACTCGTATGTTTTTTGACATCAAATGTCAATGTTGTTCACTGCTTGATGCTACGTTTATCTTTGTGTCTTACAACACCAGTGCACTCAAATTCGTTTCTTAAATCAATCTCCTCCTCTCTACAACTTACTCTTTTAATTGCACGAATAAAATACTTACAAAATACTTAAATACCTGTGAATTTAACATACTTCAACTACTTAAAATACTGACAATATCAATAGTTGTCTGCTCATAACTTATTAGGCCAAAACTACCACTGTTTGTAGTTCACTACTAAATTAGAAGTTTATTTGTGAGTCCTAATGCAAGAGTGTATATTAATTAGTGAGGTGAATAAATCTTTCGTTTTTTCCCAGTTTCAGGACGCAGTTTGGGGAACGGAGCAGAGCGGACGTCCCCCAGTTTCTGCATTTTAGCTTCGCTGACCATTTTCCTAAATTTATTTTGTTCTTTAAGGTGAACTCTATTTTGATTATTTTTAAAAAGCGAAACGTATAATTTTAAACTTAGGGGCCAAGCCAACTTCTCTCCAGTTTCTACATTTAAGGTTCGTTTTCCATTTTCTTGTCCCTTCTTCGTCTTTAAGAAGAACAGTATTTTGGTTATTTTTGAAAAATGGGATTCATGAACATGTGTACTTGCATACAATTTGTACAAGTAAGTGTTTGGGATCGCATGAGCTCGCTGAAGAATATCAGCATGTATACTACGAATTATATTCAAGTTAATATCACCTTGTGTACATATGTATAAGACATTCTGCGATGCTTGCCGTTGTAATTAAGTTTTGATGTCGTGTCTTCCCCTAAGGGACCTTTTAAAAGCCATATTTTCTGTTCTATTACAAGCAAGAGAAGCGATACGTAAAATGAACACTATCATGAATGATTTTTCTCGTTACTACTTGAATAGTCACAAAAGTTCTGTTTCATTCATGGGAGTAAGCAGAATTTTTGCTGTGCTACATCTTGAAAATTTTTTGAAAAATGAAATTTCGAGCTTGACGTATTAAATTTTCGACAATTTAAGCATCACTTACGCAGATAACTAAATATGTATTGGTTAGAAACTGCAGAAAAGGTAAAGCCGTAACAAATACTTTTTAAAAAATGATAATGGGGAATTTAGAATAATGTACGAACGTCAGAATCGGGTTACCGGAATCATCATAGCGTAGGAAGAAATATAAGGAGAAACTGAAATTTATGCCACGTATTTCAAAAGATTTTTGAAATAGGTTTTATTATCGGATCAAAATATCGGCATGATCAAATCAACGCCAATAGATTGTTAATCTTTATTTAACAAGGGTCAAATTTTCTGTTTTAATAGTTGGCTTGAATCGATGGAATCAAGACTCATGATGAGATTTTAAAAATGATTTGACAGTAAACTTCATATTTCATGTTGAAACGTGAATCAGTTTTTAATTTGAAATCTGAAAATTTGTTGATCATTTAAGAAAAGTCCCAGAGTCACGATCACAAAATCGAATTATTAGAGAATTAGTGAAAATTATTTGCGAAAATTAGGCATCACCACCAGCGAAATTAATATTCTGATGTCAAGAAGGCCAGATTTTCCGATTTACACTTCGATTTAAGGAATGATTTTCTCATTAAATAACTACTTACAGAAAAACCTCTTTCCCATTTTTGGGAAAGGAATTTCCCATATATCATACTGGTTATTTTCTCAATAAATAATGATTTACGGAAAATCTCTTCTTCCACTTCTGCAAAAATGATTTCCCTCACGACATAAAGGATATTTTCTAATTAAATAACTGCTTACGGAAAAAACTTCTTTCACTTTTTTGCTGTTATGATTTTTTTATTGGCACAGAGGAATTTTTATTTTACTACGCAAAATATTTTTCCTGGTCAGATGACAGGAACAAAAATTGTTCGGATTTATTCCCGCAAGCGAAACTTTTCGTGACTTAGTAAGTAATATGTAATTTATTAGCCTATGGAAGAAATGCAACGAGCAAAAAGATATATTTTTGAACGTTTTGACCTCCTGAGTCACTTTAATTATCAGCTCAGGATCACTTGGTGATGGGAACAGCGAAAATTTTGTGAAAATTTTGGTTGTTCCCTTCACAAAGGTTATGGTGTTCCAATAGATCTTTGATGAAGACTTAGTGAGACTTAGAATAAATTTTTTCCTCGGTTAGGAAGTGCGCAGATGTAATGAAGCTTTTGATCAAGATTACAAATTAATACCACATTATTACATGAATATAAGGTAGAGGTAAGTAAAAACAATAAAATTCAGATGAATTAGATTAGTTGAGGCATGAAGTGTGTGAAAATCTCTGCAGAATGCCATACAAATTTTGGAAATGAAAATATCACTACAAAACATCAAAATTTGTAAAGAAAATTGTACACTCACTATGGCTCTAAATTGTTGTCAAAACCTGGTTGTTTTGGTTGTTCATCTCCTTCAAAATCGGGTTAATTCTAGATTAAAGTTAGGCTAAATCTAGTACCACAATCGTACGTGCGATTTTCAAATTCTTGATGGCATTGTTGAGCATTTGATTACTTTTTGAAATTTCTGAGCTATTGGAAGATAATCTCTTTTATCATTTCGTATTGTTATTATTATTTTACAGTATCAAGTAAAATCAGCTAACGTCAGGATCTTACGGTTCTTGGGTACCATAAATTTTCTATAACTGACGCACTCCAAAGGCTCGAGATAATTTTTTCAGAATTAATTTTAATAAAATTGACAAGTTACACGACACCGTAATTATTTTTCAGCATTAGTTTGCATGAAACGGCCACGTTTAACGACACCACAATTATTTCTCAGCATCAATTCATATGAAACGGCGACGCGTAACAATCACACGATCATTTTTTACAACATAAATTTTTAAAAAGAGCTCACGGTTCACGTCACACAAATATTTTTCTGCCTGAATTTAAGTAAGACGGTATTCTTCACGCGTACTTTCGTTCGCTATTATTATAGTTTCGAATTTACAATAGTAGCTTTGGTAGTGTTCTTAGTCGAAATAGAGAAGTGTTGGGACCCAGTGAGAGTATTAAGTGCTGCTCCGAAGCTTGTCCAACATTGCATTAAATATGAATTCTAGTCATGGGCCATCTGACTCAATTTTAGTGTTATGATACGAAACTCTATAAAACAAAAATTTAGGACAAAAAAATAATTGCTTCTTGAATGAAATGTTGACCATAAGAACGAAGGTTATAGTCAGCATCGACGATCTTACTGATAGTGATTATTTACTCTGTTAATCAAAAGAAAGGTGATGATCTGTTTTATCATTCCACCAGATAGTAAATATCATTCCAGCTGTGAGTAAATATCATTTCCATTGAAAGTGAATATCAGTCCAACTGTGAGTTAATATCAATCCAACTGTGAGTAAGCACTCTCTTCAAAAGTAAACATCATTCCTACTTTCAGCAAACATCATTCCAAGCTCGAGCAAATATCATTCCAATTGAAAATACTGTAAATGTTTACAATTTACGTCCGGTGTATGAATGTAAAATAGAATAATTTTAATTATGGATAGCTTAACGTTATATTTTAAATCCATTAAGAAATCCTGCACCGATGAACTGTGGTACAAGATTTTCGGTATCGAAAAAATTCCCTTGTAAAAAGCAGAATTGTTTATTGAAATAGTTAAAAAAGTTATTATTCTCGAATAATAACCACAGACTGCATCAATTATGACATTAGATGAGTGTAGTTTCAGAACTTCGTTCGAAAAACTTGAATTAGGCTCTATCAAAAAAAAAAAAAAAACGTTTCCGCATTATCTCAACCGATATATCAACTCCGCACCAATACATTGCCCGTTTTACCATTGTGTATTAACGATACAGTATCAGGACCGTTGCATTACGATCACACCGTGCCCGTTTTACCATCGTGTAAATTACTGACCCAGTCTAACTTTTTCACCGCCTGCATGCATGTTTTTCACCGCCCAAGTATTTAAATCGCTTTGGCGGCGAAAAGCATGCAGGCTCCGGCGAAAAAGTTTTACTGGGGATACTGTAGTACCGGTGAAGTAGTACCATTTTAATAAAACGGTTGTAACCTTACTTCAGTTGTGTTATTACTGAAGCGTTACTGTGTTTTCATTATTGTAGTATTTCCATAATGGTATTGTCTACGTATTATTGTCACTGCCTATTAGCGTGATAACATATTGCCTATAAACAACATTGGTGAGAAGTAAATTATTTTTATACGTACATTTATGTCTGCACTAAGCTTTTCTGCAGTGATGTGCAGTACTTTCTGTGATGTTTATAATTAAGTGCTATTTTTACACTGTCTGGAAATCAAATTATTGTAATAAACATAACATTCTATGAAGTGTTTCATTTTCATGCCCCCTCAATTAAGCAACCGTTACTATATGTTTAGCGTCAAGTTCTTTGGTTTTCGTCTTTTTAAAATGAATTTTATTTCGAGTTTGTAATCGAACCTCTTTTCTCGTATTTCAATTCGTTTTGAAATTTAATAGTGTGCCCGCTCTAGGTTGGTTCAAAAATAAGGATAAAATAAAGAAATTTAGTTTAAATTGAGAAGTTTATTGCTTCATTTTCCTTACGGATTATTCGTAGGATGATTGCAAAAAAATATACAATAATCAAAAGCAGAAAATTAATGAATTGAATATACTGATGAGGAAGTTGTCTGCATGTTAACGTGCGACAAAATGAGTAACTTATTTAATTCTATTATTTATTTATTTTGCGGCATTACAGACTGAGTCTCGTGACATAGTGAAACCTGTATCTATGAAACCTAAACCTATATCACAGATACGTTCACTATGAAAACTTTCAGCTTCGAACCGACGAAAGATAGATGATGGTTACGAAAAAAATGACTATATTGTTTTTCATATATACAAATATAAATGTATATACACCTTTTTCGATTCAAGTTAAAATATGTGACATTCAAGTTAAAATATCTGACTCTCAAGTTAAAATATCTGACATTCAAGTTAAAATATCTGACTTTCAAGTTAAAATATCTGACTTTCAAGTTAAAATATCTGACTTTCAAGTTAAAATATCTGACTTTCAAGTTAAAATATATGATATTCAAGTTAAAATATCTGACTTTCAAGTTAAAATATCTCACTTTCAAGTTAAAATATTGGACACTCAAGTTGAAATAATCTATGGGAAATCAATCTATGGGAAAAATCACTCCCACTTTGTGTATGAAAACGTGTAACCATGTGCAAAAACACTATCCAGCAGTTTTGTTAATGCAAGGTCTGAACATGGGTGACATTCCAACTGCATGAAATTATACATATGTAGTTCTTAATAAATATATCGCATTCTCATTCAAAATCTATTAGATTATTTAATTTAAGGATTCATCAAAGAAATTATATTCATTCTTCTGTAGAGAATGCAATTTAAATATATATGGAAATATTTTAAACATCTGTATATTTGTACATAAAATAGATTACATTAAAAAACTTCTGACGTGTTAATGGAGCATTTATGACTTATTATTGTATTAAAGGAAAAAGAAAAGGAAAAAAAGGAAAACGATAGAGGAAAACGAAATATTGTAATATGGAGCATTACAAACTTATTATTATTGCATTAAACTATGTACATGTGTACTCGCCTTGTGTTTTTATATCCCCGGAAGCATTTACGCATGTGAATACAAACCACTCCTAAATTATGATTTTTTTTAGTCAATATAATTTAATGAGCAATTAAATATTTTAAAGTTCATATTTTTAAATCGTTTTATAAAATATTTTGTGGTGAATTTAAATTTGTAAATTAGATGTCAATTCATCTGCATATTCAGTTATTTCAACTTGAATGTCAGATATCTTAACTTGAACGTCAGATATTTTAACTTGAATGTCAAATATTTTAACTTGAAAGTCAGCTATTTTAACTTGAAAGTCACATATTTTAACTTGAAAGTCAGATATTTTAACTTGAAAGTCACATATTTTAACTTGAAAGTCAGATATTTTAACTTGAATGTCGGATATTTTAACTTGAATGTCAGGTATTTTAACTTGAATGTCAGATATTTTAACTCGAATCGAAAAAGGTATAGATGCGACGGCTAATATTTATATGGATAGAGACAATAAAGAGTAATACACAAATATAGCTTAATTATGTAGGCCTATTTATTGAAGTAAAATAATAATATACAGGAGCGTTAAATGGTTTAATGTGTGGGAGTAAAGTGAGACTCACCCAAGCGAATAAAAAAATTTGAATAATTTGAATTCTTCAAAATTTTTTTAAATGTTATCTACGCTACACCAGACTCATAATACAGTGTATTAGCTTTCGGAAATTGGGTGTAGTTTGGTTCTGGCATGCAAAATGCAGGAGTATGAAACAATTGGAGGAATATATTAAGATCCTATCTTGAGTAACGCATCGTGGTTCCATATAGGGTTGCTTTTCAGTGGCAAAGCGTGAAAATCGCACCCAAATGCGAAAGAAATAAAGCCTTTTTCATGCAACTCCAAACAAAGGCATTCAGAAAAGCAAGTCATTAAGCTTTAGAGTTCACCTCCACCAGAAGGGAAGGGAGCGGCACTCGAAGAAATAAGGAGTTTCTCGCGTCTACTTCACTTTTTTTTTAACTATTGCACCCTTTTTTCCATAAATGCTTTCGTTTTTAAGTTAATGCTGTTATTTATTTTCCTAGAAATATTTTTGCACATGAACTCTTGAAATGTGTATCCTTTTTCATACTAATTCTTTGCTTTAGGGCTAAGGTATCAATTGAATTGATAGTAATGAATTACAGTTTTTTGAAATCACACAAATTAAATATTGGTTTTTATCTAGTGTACAAGTATCCTGTTTACGGGGCGTGAGGAGCGCCAAACACCGAGTTATCAGGCTACTCATTTAGTAAAATTACTATATTCTGTTACCCAGTTCATAAGGTGGGAGTAAAAACCAGCGCATCAAGTCACACGGAAGAAAAAACAAGGTAGGTTCAAATAAGTTTTTTTTCGTTGACGATGTGGTTTTGTTGACGTCGAAATGCGCACCAAAATCATATGTAAAATATATGTAACGCAAATACGAGAACTTTTTTAGAACGATACTGAAACTAAACGCACACTAAATACTCTGGAAAAATTTTTAATGCTAGATAAATGTTTCACTTGTGCTTTTTTAGTGACAAAGCTTACAAATTATAAAGGTATACTAAGTCTTCAAGAGTTAATAAGAGTTAATCCAACTCAGCATCAATTTCTTCATCTGTACATGAATGGTCACAAGTGTGAAGAAGAAAACTAAACTGCACACTTATTATATATATTTTCATTATGTACTCAGCAAATATTGTTTGCTCTATTTCCTCCTTACGAAAATAATTCATGGCCTTGAAAAAGAACCCACCCATAACTAAACCTTGCCGGATTGCAGAGACGATGCAGTTTAGTGACACATAAAATAAAACTGAGTCGGCGATTTATCGTAAGGAAGCGAAGAATTTAACTATTAAGATTTCCATCCTGCATCGCAAACCTAATTGATAAATAATAAATGCCACTGGCGAAGCTGCACATCAAATGAGTCAAAATAATAAATCAACGCGAGAAAAAATGCATGAAACATTTCACAATACTCTCGCTCTGCTACTGGGAGACTTTTCAGAACATTCTTACTTGAAACCCAAAATTCACTAAGCGCAGAGCTATACGTCAAAGCTCTTCCGGAAAAGAAAGTACCATCTTTCCATATTCCAGTCTCCAAAAAATGAGCAAAGGCTCGTCCCGCTTTTTTGAGCAGCAGGTGACTCTGCATGACTGTTCGTTTCGACGACAAATGTCTGACGTGTTGCTGGGTTTCAGCATGTCTTTTGTGAACGTCGTGGTGTTCTGTTAAGACTAGTGTGGCTCAGACGCAACTCAAACGAACACTTAATCAGTGGCAGCCGAGACTTCGCATAGAAACTCGCCTGATTGTCTTTTTACGCGGTCCTAATTTAAGGGAACACAAGAAAGGGCGATCCCTAGGAACTAAATTCTTGTGTTACCGAGGAATTTTGAAGAACGTACGCAAATGAGGCGCGTATTCGAATTATTAATTGCTTGGCACTTGTGCAGGACCTGGCACCACTTTTAATTTATGGTGTCCTTTTGATGTTAAAGTTAGGTTAAGCTAGGTTAGCGTAATTAAACTATCATTAATTTTTTTTGTTTTTAATTGCTGTTTTGTTTCAGGTTAAAATGAATCTGTGGGTCCTTCCATGAGGTGAAGAGGAATGTTCCAGAGATTCATTATAAATATATGGAAAATAGCTAAATTGCATAAGAAACCAATATAAATCAACAAGTATACCTTCTCACATAAAAAATCCAATTGTATTGTCCAGAACATCAATTCAATATTCATAAAGTAATTACATTTGTCAATTTTTCCACTATAAACACTTTTTCCCCTAAACAAGTCATGACAGATAACCAAAAAGTACCAATTGCTTTTTTCAAGCTCATCAATCCAGAATATGTGTACTCTGTGAGAACATGCGAAAATTATTTAATGAATTTTCGAGGAATTTTATTAAAATCAAGTAGATTAGGCTTTTAATCGAATAATTAATTGCCTTTTTTGAAGATTATTAAGTCAGATTATGTCTACTGCGTGTGAACATGCGAAAATCATTTGTTGGTTTTTCAAGGAATTTTAAGCAATGCAAACACATTAGGCGCGTATTCAAATTATTAATTGATTTTTTTCAAACTTAAGACAGTTTTATGTGTATTGCGGGTACAAAATCCGTGGTTTTCATGCCTATTGTGAACTATTGTGCCTGAGATGGCTGATTTTATTTAATATACCTTGCATCCTCGGATTTTGTGCTTTTGAACTACATATGTATAAACACAAAACTCACTCAGTTATTTTCCTCGCCAATGTACAAAAATATTTTCCATGTGCAAGTATCATCATGTCAATCCGGTGATGGCTATATTGGCACATCTTATCTAGCTGTGCATATATCGTCTTGTTTATATACGGCGATCGAAGTGTTGCTACTTTTGAAAAAGTCCCAATTACATTTCTCAATCGCTTCGTCCAGATGGTGGACAAGTACGCAAAAAACATAAAATAAAAAATACCGTGAAGGTTAAACATACCTATATGCCAATAAGAAATGATCTATCTTGTCCTCATATGAACTGAGAAAAAACTGAATTATGCTTATATGTAAACTAATAATGAAGAATCGAATTAATATTAGGCGACTTATGGTAATGGGTAATTATAATAGTCTACACTTTTTTACACAAAAAGAAGTCGCTGGTTATCGAAGATTTCATAAATTTGTGCCCTAATATGAAAAATGATGCAAATGAATTGAATGGAGATCTGACTTTTTTAAAGCATAATGAATAGCTTAGCTCGCTATTTCCTAAAGAAATTAAATACCTGATTTTCAGGTCTCTGCTGCTTTGTTTAAGAACGGTAAAAATGAAGAAATTAAATTGAATACAAACTAAACCCTGCTTCACCTGGGTTTTATTGTCTCAAAAAATGTATAAAATGATGTCACTAAATAGTATCTAAGCATAAATCTCTGAAAAAACAAGCATAAATTTTCTGCAAAGCTCGTGAAAATGATTTACCGAGTTACGTCGACAGAAAACCTACCCATGATTTTGACTGGGTCTCCTAAAATGATTCACCGAGTTAGGTAAACATAGAAAACCTTCTCGTGTTTTTTGGCTGGGTCGCCTAAAATGATTCACCGAGTTACGTAAACATAAAAAACCTTCCCATGTTTTTTGGCTGGGTCGGACAGAATTTTCACCCTCGGAAAGTTAGCATTATACCACACTGCTAAGCGAGTCAGGGACCGGAAACAGATACCACGGTTAGGCTCGTTATTTGACGGCGATCACCGGCCTGATTTTTGTCCAATTAAACACTGTGGGAACTTCCAATTGGCTTCAATTATTTAAAGGGAAAAATGGCCGTTCGATGACCCCCCGATGCCGAACCTTTCAAGCGGAGCGACGGTGTCGTGTAACGGAGGCAATTATTGAGCAACGACCGATGACAGTTGTGATAACGCAGACACTCATTTCAGAGCATCGTGATCTCCAGTAATTGGTAAATCCATGCTGTTTAATTGTGCGAGCTGCCACGTAAACCAGAGTTGTATGGGTGTGTATTGTTTGCTCAAAAATCTTTATTACGCAGATGTTAAGTAATTGGTAAATGCACGTTGAAGTATTGTGTGAGGTGTGAAGTAAACCAGAGTTGTTAGAGTGAATAATTTGTTCATTAATCTTTATTAACGCAAATTTTATTTTTCATTTAAGTAGTGCCCGTGGAAGATAGCACGTTGATACGATCACCATTAAAATTCAATGAATACTCACTTATCAATTCACCGTGTTGAAATTATTTTACCGAGGATAAGCCATTGCTTAAACCATTCGAATGAAATGCGTTTGCGGTTTTAATTAACCATTTATTTTTCAGGGAAAATGTGACAGGTTAGAAAAATACAAATTATAGGTAATACACCTTACATAAAGATTACACAATTCAAGATTTGTATTTGCATTTCTTTTTAAGGGAGTGTCTGACCGAAAAGACAATATTGCTCCTAATTACATGAGGATTTTATAACAGACAGAAATAGATTCCATTAAAGCAATTCGGAACGAAACAGAATGGCGAGGCTTCAGTAATTGAGCAGACTGCCCTTTGTATTCACGAAAGGACATAGACTGAGACAAATTATTTACTTCGCTCTACAAAGAGGAGGGCTCCAAGGATTTTTATTTCGTCGAATTGACGGTCATTGAATTTTATCATGATAATATTTGAGCACTTCAGAAGATATTGATAAATTTTCGTTATCCAGTCCTCAACGTAAGGGCTTCCGGAACCTTATGATTCATTCACCAAAAATTAAATAAGATGAATTATGAATTGTCTACGCAAAAGAATAAAATACATTCCGTTTCGCTGACGAGTCTTATCATTGCTGAACTGCAGAAAGTGAATCGTACATCTTGAAAAAAAGATTAATGTTGTTAAAAATACCCGATTCTTGCTCCAAACCTTGTTCTTTGTTACTAAGCCAAGCTGAAAATTTGTTTTCTTGAAACACGGAAAAAAGAGAGAATTTCTCTCCTAAAATTTAAGAGAGATGCACCATTGCTTGCTCCGGTCTTTCGTGATTAAATGACCGTCTCTTCATCATTTTAAACAATGGAGTTCATTCCATAAATCCTGCAGTGATTCAATTTCATCACTTGGATGTGTTGTCATTTGTCCGGTCGTAACGTGAAATTTTTCCATTAGTTTCAGAATCCATTACCATTTGTCACCAAACACATATTAGTGATTGGCAAGCCTGTCATACAGAGAACGACTAGCTCTATGACGCTATTGGCTAGCTCCCTGCTCGTTGATTGCATGCACTGCTCACGCGTGCAAAGGCCAATCACAACATGAACTCCGACTTTTGGGCTGCAATCGATCGACATCACAGAGACAATTGATGGCTAAAGCCCACAATGAGAGCCAAGAAAGAGTATTCTTTTGAACTGCTGCTCACTCCCGTGACTGACAATTAGACGTGAAAAGGTGTTCTTTTTGAAAGGTGATCCTGAAAAAGGGAGTTTTAATGAGAGTCAGTGCGTGGGTGTGTGAATGGAATACCACGACCAACGCTCATGCTTTTTGCGGGATTTGGATCGTAAAATCCAGGTATTGAAGCTAAACTAGAACCGTTAACGCATAATTAGGATCTGTTCATTAAAGACTTGATTGGTAGATTAATTGGGGGAAGAAATTAAATATTCCTCACAAATACGTTCACATAAGACAAATGTTATATTCCCGCTACTCTACCGTTAGCTTGTGTTCGAAGACGCAAAACTTAGCTACTTAGCTTCTAGATATAGAGAGTAGAGACAAATAAAAAATACCGAAAATTGTTTAGAGCAGTCAGCGTTAAATTTTCTGTCTTAGCGTACAATGATGCAAGAAACTGGATTCATATATTAGATTTGAAAGAGAAATACATATACTCCCTGCATGTGCATTGTCACAATTAAGATACATGTAAAAATGAAATTAGTATCGAACGCACAACAATGTTAGCAGTGAGGGTCCAATAAACTACAAGACATTTATGGTAACCTATCAAGGCATGAACTAATTCTGCAGCAAAATATAATGAACAACTTTGTGTCCGTATGTTCCTACTTTTGAAGCAAATTAAGCATATAAAACAAATATGCTAATATCAAGCTAACAGAAAGTACAGTTCAGCAATTCGAGAATCTTCTAAAAACAAATGTCCTAACATCAAGCGAACAGGAAGTACAGTTCAGCAATCTGAGAATCTTCTAAAAACCAATGTACTAGCATCAAGCAAACACGAAGTACAGTTCAGCAATCTGAAAGCCTTCTATGCGCATTTGTTAACATTTTGGACCCGGAAAAGCAGGGATATAATTTAGGTCCTCAGCTATTTCATCCCTGTAGCTGTCATCGACAACCGATGCTGAACATCAATCGGGATCGAGACAACCATCCGATAGGGATGTCGGAACGACAAAGCTGAGTTGACGTATCCTGCCTCTGTTAACCTGAGCTCGAACGAACGGTAAAAGAATATCAAAAAAATGCTGAAATTGTTCTACCACGAATAATGTAGAAAATGATAGTGTTGTTAGACGAATGCTTGGAAAGAATGGTTAATAAATGCTAAAATTGCTATGTGATGAGTGATGGAAAAAATGGTGAGTGTTGTTTGACCAAAGAGGGGAAAGAATATTATATAAATGCTGAAACTGTTATATGACGAGTGATGGAAAAAATGGTAAACAAGTGCTAAAATTGTTGTATGACAAATGAGGCAAAAATTTGTCAGAGGAGTTAGACTAATGATGGTAAAGATTGGTAAATAAAAATAAAAATTGTAGCACGACGAATGATGGGAAAGAATGGTAAATGAATGCTTAAAGCGTTGTTTGTGGGATGATGAAGAAAATCCCACTGTGAGGTTACAGTGTGGTTTAAAAAGTTATGAACCTGAGATAAAAGGCGCCTTCCAACTTCCGTTGAAAAATTATTAAATAATGATAAATAAATGATGAGGCGTTGGAGGAAGATAAGTAAAGATAATTATGGTATAAGAAAAATGATAACAAATAATTACCCTGATTAAAAAAAATCGTTAACCTGCGTTTTATAAAAGCTAACAAATGTGGAATAAATGCTGAACTTTTTGTTTATTGAACAATTGGAAAACTCTACAGTGATTTGTGTCCACATATAAGATTATCACTCTGTGATAGAAGGCCTTCGTTAATACTAGTTATAAATTAGGTGAAAAAAAATAAATGATAAATGAAAGATACGAGTGTCGTTAAAAAATTTTGAATAATGACCTTATTTATCGAGAGCAGCAAAATGGTTACAACTCTAATTGAAATTTCTGGGCTTAAACTTGAAAATAGATCTTCTTTACAGATTCGTCACAAGTGGCGAATGATACGCAGGTAAATTTTGCGAGGAAAAGGAAATGTAAGGAAAAATGCGTGTTTTTTATTGAGGTTTTATAGTGAAATTGACTGAGAAATTGTGTGTTTTTATCCATTTTAACAAAACATTAACCGAACATCTAATATTTTAACAGAAAATGAGAATTTTCGTGCTTCACAGAATATTTTAAAACTACCTTTTCAGTGTTATGGACATTCATATAACAATTCTGCATCACATTAAGTAAGATCAGCTTAACTCAGAATAAGAAGGTTTCCAATGTAAATTTCAGTTCCAAAATCAGATACAAGAGGTTTCCTCGTTAAGGTTAGGATTACCAGAACTCGATATTTGAAGGCTTCCCATGTAAATTTGAGCCCGAAAATACGATACTAGAAAGTCTACTTCTGTAGAAATAAACAACTAAACACGCTACAGAAGAAGAAGTTTTCCAAAACTTAATGCAGGTCATCTAAGCTTCGCTCGGTCTAGTGAAATGAGTTTGTATTAACTCAGCTACGAAAGTCCGATCGGCTTTTAAATTTTTAAGGCGGTAAAATGATCACGTATGGATGGCTCAAATATTTAAAAGAATAAATACCGACTGAAAAGAAGACAAAAATAATCTAAGGAATTTATTTTTCTTTGAAATAGCCAAGTGGTTTGAACCCTGCCCAATGAAATCAGTGTTGAATTTCTCACAAATATCCATCTGATGTTGCTGTGTATCAGGGTGTAACAGTTCAGAAGAACTTACCTCATGCTCCATACTTCGCATTGAAGGCCAAGGATTCAGACCTATTTTGTTTAGTACGGTAGATGGTCGAAGAATAAAATCCATTCATTATTTGAAACTGGGAACAATGTAAAATATTCGAAAAGCGAATTCCGTTTTTTATTTGAATCTCGCAATAAGTTCAAGGGTTTTATTTTCAAACTCCTGTTCATGCTTGTCGGGCTCCCATCAAGAACGTACGCCAAATTTGCTCTCTTTGCCTCTGTTTCATTAGACCAGTCAAATACCTTCCCTCCGCGAAATATCAGCAAACTTCAAAAGGCCTTTTTGAATTGTCTCGTGAGGCAGACTTCGCCTTAAAATGTTCCCTAGAAGCTCATCAAATTTTCTATTCACCTTTCACGCTCGGAAATTTTGTAGGGGTGATTAGGGCTGTACTCGAGCACAGAGCGCTGAACAAAAGCTATTGAGGAAAGAGGATAAAAATAAGCTTCTTATGCCCATGCTTATGCGCTCGAATGCGCTTACAGCTGCCTGCGTTACTCGGTAATCTCTTTCTACCTAATCGAATGACGAAGCTTTGCTGATGATTTTTCTGATTTTTGCTCCCTAGCATACTGCTCTGAATATGGTAGCACATTGCACGGAAAGGTGTTCGCGCGAGTTTTGTATTTGTTCGTGGTTATTTGAAATGGACGAACGTCTTGCGTTTAATTTGAACGTAATTTTGCATAGTAATGAACGTTCTGTATTTATCAGTAGTGACATTTTTATTTTAGGACTCGAAGGGAAGGTGAGCTGCAGTATAAAATATAGAACGCTTTTTCCGGCTGCGTTGTCCAAGTTGTCCTCTAAAAATTGTTAAAAATGTTCTCGTCTGTAAATTATTAGTGATTGAAGGCTTAAAAAGATTACATTGAAAGAACAGAATTTAAAGTTTCAATTTATTTTGTTAATTTCGTCAATTTGGCTTTCCAGGAATTTTGTAGGAAAAAATTTGGTAGTAGAATTATGTGTGGCATTTGGCAGCAGATTTTATGGTTAATTGTAATTGGTGAGTCGTAAAATTAGATAATGAATTTGAATTCGCTCATTCAAATACAGAATGAGTAAATTTTGTACTAGAACAACGTGTATCATTTTAGAAAAGAATTAGCAGTTAACTATTAGTGGGCTATTAAATTAAATGACGAATTTGATGCCAATTATTTTACAATCGAATGAAAAACATCACAAAACATTATTTATTCATCAATATTTAACAAAAGTTTCGTGCGAGCCCCACCAAAAAATCAGTTATTTAGAGAAAACAGGTGAAAACTTTGTGCACTTTTCATTCATTTTCGATGTAAGTATGCAATGAAAATATGAGTTTTTATTCACTTGTTAACAATGAATAAATCCAGACATTGAACAACTACCGAATCAATTGTTGAATAAATCACAGATGATCAATAAACTAAATTATTAGCGGCTCTGTTGAAATACCTAATTAACAGCTGAATATCCAACAACTTAATTAACTTCCTGAAATTCAACTACTTAATTACAAGTTCAAGAAATTCCAGATATTCAATTACCGAATTAACGGCTCCGTTGAAGCCTATTCCTCACTTTTGTATCCCTGACACTTTTTGATCGTTATTTTCAAGCTTGGTTAGCTTTTATTTAACAATACAATTACCATAACTACTGCACACGGTGTTAGAAATTTGCCACCCTAGAATTTCTAATTTCTATAACATATTAGACTCGCCTTTTTTGGTTTTGGTGAGCGTCATTTGACTCTAGGAGTCAGCTTCCGTCAGCCATCTTGACTAATGAGTAATACTTCCTGGTCCATGTTCCATGTTTTCATGATACTAGTCAAACCCAAAAATAATAATAATATAAAAATAATATTAATCCAAATAAAATACGCTTTGCCATCGAACGCTAAAAATACTGTGTACTAAAGGCATTGCAAACACTACAGAAACACTACGCTACGTGAATACTTGAAAAATAGCTATTATTCTATTTCATGGAAGTAATTGAGAAGATAACTGAGATAAGAAATTAATTTTTTTTAATTTGTAACTATTTTTTGAAATAAATCTACATTTATGAAATCATTGTGCTTTTCGATCTGAATGTAATTATTTGAATTGAATTTGCTTTCTTAATTTAATGTAATCATTTTAATTTAATGTAACTATTTGAATTTAATGTGTTTCTTGGATTAATTGTATTATTTGAATATAATGTGCTATTTTTGATGAGCGTTCAGAAGTTTCTTATCAACAGTACAGGTCACTGTTGTGCAAGAATGCGTAGAAGAACAAAGCATCTACTCATTTTATTTAATCCGCATTAATTAAATGAAGAATTAAAGAACCCAACTTAACAGCATTCCAGGTCTGGTCGAAAAAATGTTCCTCAAAAGTTTCTGCTTCTAAAAAAACCATTTAAATGGTTTTAAAATTCTTCAGACCCGGAAGCTGTGTATCTACGCGTGCTACCTGGGATGAGTCTCTCGTCGAAAACGTATTTTTGGTGGCTTATTCCTAATTATCACCAGCAGGTCAACTGAAATTTATTATGGATTTCATGAAAATACTTAGAAACAAATTTAAAATATTATTACGTTACAACTTTCGAATTCCATTACAATTTTTCCCCTAATGTTGTTCGAAAATTTTTTTCGAATACAAACATCATAGAACATCATTCCCTGTTTACTTCCTTGCGAAATGTACCAATTCATAAATTGATTTAAGCACATTTTGAAAGTAACATACCAGTATATTGTAACGCAATAATTGCCCTACCAGTTACAATAGTCATTTCCTTCTCTCAGGTCAAATCACTTAAGTACTCCCACAACGTACAAATAACAAATGCCTTTACTGTGTCCTCAATACAAGTGACCTGATACTCCTACAAGCTACCAGATACTCAATACAAGTTACCTGGTTTTCTCTCATTGCTCGTTAACAAAGCAGGTCACCCGCCAGTGCTTCCAGCACGTCAAACCCAATTATACTAAACAATGGGACTTTGAATGCAGGCGTAATTGGTAAGTCGAAATGGAACGATAGATTTTCGAAAGGCTGAGGATGATTGGTTGAGAGGTTAGCGCCGGCATTACGGGAGTTTCTGATTTAATTTATGTAGGAACAAGTTTCCGGGCGCGTGAATTACGGTGCTCAGGAAAAGTTTCATCGGATGCGCTTCATAACAAAAAATTGTTGAATATGGGAGCATAACACTTCAGAGGAGTTAGAAAATAGGATTTTAGGTATTGCAGATTACTTGGCTTTCACGGCGTTAACACAAACGTTGGACCCTGCGTTTATACCTTTGTGCCTAATTGATGTAGTTAGCACAAACAGAGTGAAAGAAAATTTAAAAATTTGATAAATAATTGAAATTTTATGAAATAAAACCGTTCAATGCAGTTGTTAGAGACGGAATAAAAGGACAGAGACAAAACCATAGTATAATTAGACTTTCCTACAAGAAAAATGACTGATGTTGCTTATAGATCCAAAGCCCAAGGATAGGCAAAAAAAAATATAATTCGACTTCATACATGACAGCTGATTTTATTTCGAAATATTGGTCGATCCGAAACAAAGTTATTGTTATCCTCACCCATGCCCATATCAAAGCATTTATTTCAATTTTTCATCGAATGAGTCTCATTTCTTTTCAAATTATTAACAATTTTCTAAACATGTAAAACCATTAATTGATTGTTTTCACCAGGCTTAGAAGACTAGAGTTTACCAGGAAATAAAATGTGCAATCTAAAAATTGAATCTAGCTTTAAATGAAATTTAATGAAGCAATGAAATTTTGCGATACATTCACGGTAATGAAATGACTTGGCTGAATTCATTTTACAATAATAAATGGGTAAAGATGGTTATGATGACTTCAGAGATGACCTCATGACCTCAGTTAAGAACTATGCATGCAAAGCATGATATGTCTGTATTTCTGTTCTTTCACGAAACTTTCCTGGTAAAAACTGGTTTCCGTCTTTTAAAATGCGGAAACGTTGAATTATCTCACGTCTAACTTGTAGACCATCCCTGACATTTATTTTCGCTCACCACTCTGGAAGTATAGCCTTCACAAACGCACACAAAACTTCTTCTTGTCTCCTCTATTCACAAGTCCATTTGTGTTGCCTAGATTGAGCATCAGCTTTCTTAGCTTCCTGTACCAATGGGAGTCTCTTGAATGGCTTCGGAGGATCGAATGACGAGGAATCTCCGCCCAAACCTCGAAGGGAGTCACATTTCCTCTGATGAACCAACTTCCTGGGGCAGCTTTATGGACAATATTGAGCCGCCGGAGATGTGGTATTGCGTCACACGCGCAGTGATGAGTTGCGGCACGGGGTTGATTCTTCAATTACGAATTCTCGCGTATGCAGAAGTGAATTTCGAATCTAGTATTGCGTCACGCACGCAGTGATGAGTTGCAGCACGGGTGCTGATTCTTCAATTACGGATTGTAACGTTTACAGAAGGGAATTTCGATTCCCACGGAGTTGAGGTACTGCCGATGCTGAAACGGTTATGAGTTGGGTGGGTACTGAGGTAGGTGGTCGGTTCTGTTTGATAGGTAGGTACTGGGATAGATCTCAAGATGTGGGTTAAAATGAGACTTCTAAATAATATATTATACATTATGCGAGATTCTGGTACCTTTGTGTCTCAAAATATATATTTATTTGTGGGAAGAAATGAAAATTTTGTGACACTTTTAGCAAAATCCGCAGAAATTACAAGAAAAAATTGAGGCTTCCAGTGCATTACAATATTGAAACGAAAAGTTGTTTGATACTGAAATATAACAGTCCTTGAATCTATATTGCTAAACTTTATGGAATATTTCTCAAGCTAATTGGAGAGAGAAACTAATAATCTAGTATTCAACTAATCAAATTTATATAATGTAAAAAAGCTCTGATAATTGACTGCTAAAACTATGTAATTCCAAACTCGAAAAGGAGTAAATATTCGATTGAACTAAAAGTGTGAAAGGGAACCAGAATGTTACGTGTTATGTACGAGTAATAAGCAAGAAAAAAAAGAAAAAAGAACAAAGCAAAGGTTAAAATCAAACCTTAAAAATCTTGGGCGAAGAATTCTAAACTTTTAGAATTGTGAACGATTACTCAATTGTTTTCTAGATTTTCTTGCGGTTTCTGATAAATTCAGCACTCTTTTCTTTCCGTTTCATGGCGCATTCAACACTTTCTTTCCGTTTCATATTATATTCGGCCCTCTTTCTTATGTCTCTTAAAATATTCAGCACGGTTTTTCCATTTTCATGAAATATTGTTTTCATGATGTGTTTAGCATTTTCATGATATATTTAAACATAATTTCCTTGATTTCTGTCTTATTTATATTATATATTCAGTTAAAGTGTACTTAATGTATACTCACACATATACCAAGCAATGTGGTGAAAATGCCTTTTTTGGAAAATGGCAAAAAATCTTTCGCTCAGAAATGTTAATAATTTTATTACATTTTTCTCTAATTCTATGCTGAAAATTTGCTAATAGTTTGCGATAAATTTACAGTTACACTAAATATTAGGATGTAATTGACTTCCTGTACGAAAAAAAGCGAGTAACTGTTTTAAATGTGAATCAATTTTACCAAACAATTTAATTCTTCTTAATAATTATTTTTAAGTGAGTTAACATCTCGAGAAATCTATTTATTTTCACCTCCCTCGTTGAGCGACCAAATCCTGAACACACTTCAATTTATTACGGCCATTTTCGGAAACGTGATCCCTTTTTCTACCCTTACGCTCACTGGAACACGCATCTTAACAAATTGCCTAATTTTGCCGAGTTCGGGCAAAAAATCTGCTGCCGTGATAATTTTACGTAAGATTTGTTTGGGTCAAGTGCTGGAGTGCGGTGCGGAGAGCGCAGCTTTACGGCACAAAGAGCACAGTTGTACGGTGCGGATAGAGCAGTTTTACGGTGCGAAGAGAGCAGTTTTACGGTGCTGAGAGCGTAGTTTTACAGCACGAAGAGCATAGTTTTACGGTGCGGATAGAGCAGTTTTACGGTGCGAAGAAGGCAGTTCAACGGTATGAAGAGAGCAGTTTTACGGCACGGATAGAGCAGTTTTACGGCGCGAAGAGCACAGTTTTACGGTGCTGAAAGCGCAGTTTTCCATGCAGTGCGCAAAAGAGGCTCCAGACTGACAACCGAGCCCATTAATCAAGGCTTTGACGTAGCCGTCGAGACAGGCGATAATTTGATGACTTACTCTTCGGTTATGAACGATCGACGTCAGTTGAAGGGAATGAGAGATGCCCCTTTTCTGCAGCACCGTGGATTACTGCAAGAAAGTTACTTCTCTGTGGATCGACTTGTCTTCAGCGGTGAAAGAGACGGATATCGCGCGTCTCAATCTCCTGGTAAAGTGCTGAGGAGAATAAACAAACGTGCAATTTCAAACTTGGGTGAGTATTGGTGTCAGTGGAAAATTCGCTGTTCAAGTTTCGTTAGGGTGGCTGATTTTAGAAAAAAAATATCGCATGGTTGAAATTTAGGTTCATTCAAGCTAAGGCAAACAGCTGATAAAAAATTGGAGTTAGCGTTAATAAATAAATATAAATAATTAAGAGGTCTCTAAGCTCGATGTTGTTGAGAAATAGCTATCTTGTCATTTAGGCGCAGTGCAATGAATGGGTTATTTCGCTTGGCTGTAATAAGTGATCAGTTTAGATTGAATTTGATTTAATTTTGGGAAATGATTTCACATGATCAGCATAAATTAATTCTAATTCAATAAGTGTGATGGTAATACATGATCAGCTTTGATTTTATTTGGATTTAATATATCTCATCATTACGCTTGATCATCTTAAATCAATTTTGAGTTTAATTTACCTTTCACAAACAAATATTGAGCTTGAATTAAATTCCCCTAATCCAGCATAGCACTTCTACTTGATCATCGGCCGAGTCTTTCTGCAAAAGTGCTTCCCTGCATATCCGATGAAGAGAATTTCTTTGAGCTGTAGACCTCAAATCTTGGACGTATGAGAGACTTAACGATACAATGTCTAAGTTGCAGCTACAATTTCTCATAAGATCACTCTTGTCTTGCCCGATTTGTGCTGCGATGCGCCGCTATTTTCCCTCATCCACTTAGTTCTCACACATCATAACTTTTTAATTATACTAAAGTCATCGCCATCCCCGTCATTACAACCACCCCCATTCAAACCACCGTCATTACAACCACCGTCATGACAACCATCGCCATTGCAAACAGAGCCATAACAACCACCACCATTACAAGCACCGTCATGACAACCACCGCCATTCAAACCACCGTCATTACACCCACCGTCATGACAATCATCGCCATTGCAAACAGAGCCATAACAACCACCACCATTACAAGCACCGTCATGACAACCACCGCCATTAAAAAAAAAGAGCCGTAACAATCACCGCCATTACAACCACTGTCATGAAGCCACCACCATTATAACCACCGTCATTACAACCACCGTCATGACAACCACCGCCATAACAACCACCACCATTATAACCACCACCATTAAAACCACCGTCATGACAACCACCACCATAACAACCACTACCATTATAACCACCGTCATTACAACCACCGTCACACTATCATCACGTTTCAAAAACATCACAATATCGAAGGATCCGCCACTATATTAATCCTTCCATATTTATTAACTAATAAATCCCTCCCCAAAAATCTGGGCATGAATTCGAAAAAAAAATAAAATATATGAGAGATTTCTTGTTCGTTCATACATGGCAAGTGAATCAGCTTATGGTCAACAATGTGTTATATAATTATCGTCCTTATGAGAATTAAACAAACCTGAAACTTCCGAGCATTCGAGGATATACTTTCGAATTGGGTTTTTTATCTATGTTTTGCTAAATTAATACAGGAATTATCTTACTAATTTTTCTCGTTAGTTCTGATGGATTTTTTTCATTCGTGCTGAATTTTTCAAATTCAATATAGAAACAGTTAAGGGGAAGCAGTTACGCATTTAGTGTTTTGTTTTTATTCGTCATAATTTTTTCCTGACGTACATCAGGTAAAGAAAAAATGAATCTACTTTAAACAAAATTCCCAGCAAAATTAAAAGAATTACTTTACCTTAGGTCACAGGAATTAGGGATTATATTTTTTTTATGATCGACCCTTAATTGAATATTGGGTAATTCCTACATCATACGAATTTCAGTTTTTTGTTAAAACACGGCGCACGCTATTGAAATGGATAGTTGGTTGATGTGCTTTTTCGTAAACAAAGCAAGTAATTTTCTGATTAATTACTCCTTCACATCATTCATTTATGTTCCTTTCACGTGAAAGGTTATTATGGCTATCAAAAATTCGGTTAAATAATTTCTGTGACCACCTGAGTATCTCGACGGTCGTATCAAATGATGCTTACAAAGTCAATATACGACATCGCTATCAGCCGAAAGCAATTTACGTCAAATTTTGCTCCCAAGCTTCCGACATGCGAGACAAGGAATAAATGTTTCAGTTTAGCCATAGCGCATCAAGAAACGTGCATTATTACCTACGCCCAAATTCCGTCCAAATTGAACGTTTAATTTTTGTTTTCAAGTCCCAGTTGGCCAGGGAGCGATGGGCTGCAATTGAGATGCATTGAAGATGGGACCAAAAAAACCAGCCAGTCACAAAATTATGCAAACGGTGGCATTTCGCAGGCTCAGAAAGACCTTTCTTCTCTTTCTGCGAGGCGGATCTTTGCTCTACAATATGTGGTCAAAGTTGGGAACTGGGATCAGAACGGCCGTCCGTTTCACTCGACAGCCTCAAACTTGAATAGTCAGAAGCCCATTTGCCTCGGGGTTGCGCTCGAGAATTTTCAAGTATTTGAAGCGTAGTGTATCAAAATTTTTTTTTCTCTAATAATATTGAATTTTTTAAGGGACATGGTGACATTTTACAGAGGCTGCAGCCTGGTATTTTCAAAGCTGTTTAAAAATTCTGTAAATCGATTTCGGATAATTTATATAAAAAACAGTTTATGCATCTATAAACTTCACGTGAACTGAGTACTATTCCTAAAAAAAGGAGAATTCCTCCCTGTGTCGCTCTGTTAAATATTAACTGCACTTCAGAAACTCAAAAGCGAAAGAATCATTTTTTAAATCTATGAAGCAAGTCATTGTTCATGATTTCTTAAACCTAAAAGTAAATCCTGTGGTTGATAAATTCAGATAATAAACAAAGCAATGATTTAAACTATAAATACCATTCTTAAACCAAGCAAGGCTAGGAAATCATTTGATTATCTAATTCAGATACAAAAATAACGCAGTAATTTAAATCTGAAATACCATCCCTAACTAAAGCAAGGTAAGTAAATAATTTTGTTGAGTAATTTAAATACAGACGTAACGCAATGATTAAAACCTGAAATGCTATTCCTAGACAAAGTCAGGAAATTAAAGCCATTAAAGCATTTTATAGAGGAAGCCAACGACATGATGAGCATTAACTCGATGAAAGTCGAGAGCTCCAAGCAAATATTATGATGCAGTTTCGCAAAGCGAGTTCTGTGCTCGAATTCTTCCCTACATCCCCGTCAACGTTTATCTTCTCTTATTCAGACTCGACTATCTAAAACTTAAGTGTTACCTTTAAAACTGTATTCACCCGTGGATGTTTCTTTCCTTATTCAGACTCGAATATTTACAGCCTAAGGGTTACCTTAAGCACTGTATTTACCCGTGGGTGTTTTTTCCATATTCAGACTCGACTATTTACAGCCTAAGTATTACCTTAAGCACTGTATTCACCCGTGTGTGTTTCTTTCCTTATTCAGACTCTACTATTTACAACCTAAGTGTTACGTTAAACACTGCACATACCCGAGGACGTTAATAACGATCGAGATATCCAAAGCTCACCTCAAAATATGACTTGCCCTTGTACCTAAGACAGGCAGACAAGTGTGGCACGTTCCCTTGTTCACGAGTGCTCCGGATCTCACTTTCCAAAAGTAGGCAGCGTCGCGAGTTCTAGCCGTGGGCGCGAAATTTGCATCCCAGAACAAACGCGAATGATGGTAGTAACACTAAAAACAAAGCGTTAGCTTCTTAATTGCTCAAAGATGTTGGGTTTCCCCATCGTTAGCGTATCCAGACCGAGGTAACGGCTTCATACAGAGACAATCTCCGGAGAATCATGAAACTGAAATTTCCCTTGCCTTTAGTTTTATGTTTTTAGAGCTCCAGCTTAATTGTAAGCATTACGGACACCGCCAGTGTCTGCTATTTGTCTCTAGGAAGCTGCGAGTCGGAGCCGAGGAGACGTTGCGCGCTCCAAATTGCTTTGCCCTCCCTGCTCCAAATTACAAGGGACAAGTGTAGGTCGCAACTTTAATTATTACTCCTGCCGTGACATCTTATAGGATAAGGAATTCTTTGGGGAATAAAACTGCTCTCTAATAGAAATTAAGTCACCAGAATAAAGGGAATCTCGAGGGAATCTGAAGGTTCAATTAAAACTGGGTTGCAGAAGCAGTGACTTTTTGCCCGTTAGTAAAGGGATTGGGTTAAGCCTCACTTCTTCATTTTTATCTAAGCTTTGAACTATGTTCAAACAAAAACGGCCGCTTAAAATCAAGTCAACAAAACGATGTTGCTTGTGCTTCGTTAATGTTTGTTTTGTTTACTCATAAAATCTTGCAGTTGATAATAAATTTGGAGGAAATATTGAGGGATATGGGAGTTTGAGTATTTACTATTTCGGGTCACAGTTCGCATCTGAAGTGTGATCTAACAGAAGGGAGCTGATGTTTAATTACATATAATTACATTATATCACATTTAAGTAGAGATCGGTTGTTCAATTGCAAAATCATGAGATTCATGATTCAATTCATCAAAATGAGGATGGAAGTGTCTATCGGAGGCGAACTGTTAAAAACTAATCTTCGTGAAAAATTAATGCCAAAAATCCTAGGTCGTACTCCCGTAATATTTTGAAGGGTAAATATCGACTGTAGGTGTTGCTGTTCCAATACTTCGTGCATTGATGCAAAGTATTTGTTATATTAAACAACGTTAAAATAATAGGCATAGATTGTGTTTTGAAAAAGTTATGTGCAATAGTTATACACTGATATTTTATACACCAGAAATTATACGAAGTATGTTCTTCAACAACTCCTTTGCGTTATGCAGTACAACAGATGCAAAAAAAACGTGTGTAAGACCGCTGCTCTTCCGTCATTGAACTATCTCATAAGACAAAATTCGAATAGAAATTTAGCGAGCAATTGATCCCTGAAAAAACATTTCGCACAAATGATTAACCGATCCAAAACCTCACAATATTTTGAATAATTATAAAATTATGATGCATTAATCCAAATTTGGGTTGATGTGTTTAAGTTTCTAATATTTTCTTCATTCCTAATTTACAAGTATCATTTATTCGGTGGTGTATTTACATCTCAATATGTGATAGCCTTCGCTATAATCATCCTTAGCACAATCAATATGAAGCTATTGCTATGGAAGTAAACTGGAGAAAATTGATTACAAAAAAGTTCTATGGCTGATAAACTGCGAAGGGTGGAAGTAGCGGAAGTCAGGCAAGAACTAATTGTGTGAAAATGAGATAGTGCTGACCTATAACGAGAAATTAGTAATCACTGAATAGAAAATAAGAAATAATCTACTTTTAGAAACTAATAACTACAACAGCTGATCTATATAGCAAAACTAATAATCACTGCAGAGAAATTAGAAAAAGAGATCTACTTTAACAAACTTAATTCAGTTATCAGATGTTCTTCGCAATGGCTAAGCCAAGTTTGGTAGTCTTCTGTAGAGATAAAATTTACTGATTATATAATTACTCTCTTATAATTTTTCAGAATAATTGGCAATGCAGGAACGTTTCTGCTTATGAGCCGATGATTTTCTTGGAAAGAAAGTGCAAGAGATACCATGCCCAAAAATATTTTGCAACATTTAACTACAGAGAAACAATAATACTTGAAAATACAATATGCACAATGGTTGCCACATTAAAATCCTTCTGAAATTTAACCCATATCTCTCTAGTGTTTGGTCTGCTCGAGAAACTCCTGGAACAAAACACTGGCTCTCACTCTCCTTGTTTTTCCCTTTTTGTGAATGCTGCAACTGATCTTTAGCGGATTTCTTGCAAGATAATTCCCAAGCATCTGTCAGAGTTTCCCTTTGTCTCAAGGAAGGAAATCTGAACTTAGACAAGAGTATTAAGTTCAGAGTCCGGCCTAACTTTTCTCTTCAGAAACTTCTTATCTTCCGGGAAAGATTGAGATCGAGGTAACAGGGACTTAGAAACTACCGATAGCACTCTAAAACTACCTTAAATTATAGCTGATCGTGAAAATTACCTTTGAGAACGACGATTAAATTGTGCACCGAGGTCCCGATCGATGCGAATCAAGCAGCGTTGAGCAGCGCCAAAATCTTCCAGCTTCGTGATTCAGACACACATGGATATCCTAAATATTGGCATCCGACAAAATATTATAAAAGTCCAGTTGAAGAATACTCTTTTCATTCGAAAAATATGGGATGTTTAGATAAGTCAGTGCACATCAGGAAAATAATATCCTTTTCATCCGAGAAATATGGGATGTTAGATAAGTCAGTGCACATCAGGAAAAGAATATCCTATTCATCCGAGAAATATGGGATGTTAGATAAGTCAGTGCACATCAGGAAAAGAATATCCTATTCATCCGAGAAATATGGGATGTTAGATAAGTCAGTGCACATCATGAAAATAATATCCTTTTCATCCGAGAAATATGGGATGTTAGATAAGTCAGTGCACATCAGGAAAAGAATATCCTATTCATCCGAGAAATATAGGCTGCTTATATAAGCCAGTGCACATTAGGAAAGGAATAAGTGAAGCAAAAAATTATTGTAGGATGTTTAGGTGAGTCATGCTACAGTGCACATTAGCATAAGAATATCCTATTCATCCGAGAAATGTAGGATGTTTAGGTAAGTCAGTGCACATTTGAATGTCCCAAACATTTATGAGCATCGAGATGTCTGAGCAATAGGTTTTTGGATAGCTAAAATAAATACTGAATTTTCATAAATGTCACCTCAGTTAAAACGCTGATCGAGGGAATACGAATTTGGCTAATCCGCTGAAATAGAAATAGTGTAATAGAATCATCCTTGAAAATCATGAGGAAAATTTTAAAATAACAGACACCTGCGTTTTACAACACTGTCAAGATTTCATTTCTTTCAGCTTGCCTTATCTCCTTTACCACGGCAAACTACATAATACATGGTATCTATGCTTCGAAAAAATTATACATCTTCAAAATCGAGCTCATCCTTAAAAGATACAACCATTTGCATCATCAATGGTAAAAATGATCGTTTATATCTGCAAACAATTTCAGCCTCACCGCTATCTCGTTCCATGATAAATCCAACTCCAAAAAATGAAAACCCTATTTCAACTCGAAAATCTACACCTCGATGATTGGTCCAAGCCTCAACCGAAGAATACGAGCCCAATCTTTTTATACGGACTCATTGGAGTCAGTTTCATGTGATACTTGGAAATGAGTGAAATTTTGGAGCCTCCGGGAGTATGCCACGGCGCAGAGGACGCGTAATACTGGAATGAGATCCAGAAACGATCTCTGGAGGCTTTACGACGACCTGCGGAGGAGCCTTGGGAAAAGTTTTGGTCGGCTTATGAAGCCAAAGCGACCATCTGCGCCACCTCATTGCGCTGCCCTGCTGATTTTTACGGCAGCTTTTATGCATGGCCTCGCTCACTCTAATGGTTTTGAAAAAAATCTTAACATTCAGGGGCATTGGCTTCGATATAAATTGCTCTGCGTTCTTAACAAGTGGAATTACTCGAGACGTGCTCACGTAAAATTATGGAACGAAAAATATTGACGGTTGGGATTACATTTCCAGTACTACAGTTTTTCTGACGAGAAACATATCTCTCTTACATATAAAATGATGAGATACGTTCTTAAATTTTAAGATACATCTTCGAATGCAGTGAATTTTAATTACGAAGAGGCTTAGAATTCACTTAAACGAATATCACGTTTGCACTCGATTGAAATTGCAGTATTTTTGATATTGAAATTGGAGTGTTTCGTTTCAGCGAATATCACGGTAGCTCTGTATTGAAATTGGAGTACTTTGGCTTGTTGCTATGCAATCAACAAACAACTGTAAAAACAGTGAAGTTCATCCACATACTTCTTTTAAAATGAGAAATACATACAATTGATAGTCAATAAGCAGTGCGGAAAAGTAAAATTTCCCAGCATATTTTTATCAAATGAGAAATATGTGAAATCAGTATTCAAGAAACTACGAGGAATAGCGAAGCGTAAGAACGTATTTCCCACGAAAACTGTAACACATGAAATTAATATTCTACCAGACCCTATAAATATTGGTGAAAAAGTATCGGATGAAGGATATTTGGAATACTCTCAGGACTGTATTTTTCATCAAATTACCGTTTATCCTCTATCACAGCGAAGTACATATTAGTATATGAAAAAAATTAAATTATAATAAATCCTTCACTTACAAAATTGAACTTTTATATTAAATCCTTCACTTACAAAATTGATCTTTTATATTAAATCCTTCACTTACAAAATTGAACTTATACGAAAAAAAAGTTCAATTAAATTAAACCAAATTAAAATTCTTAAAGCACAAAAATCGAGTAGGAGCTTTTATAAAACATTTATATTCACTCAAAATGCACATGTCGACATCATTCCGAACGGAAAACAAAAACCTGACATGAGTTCAGATGAAAAACTGTGTGGCGTCCCAGGCCGGATTCAGGTTGACCTAAAAACAGCAGCGAAGCACCTGGAGAAGAACTCGAGCAGTAATTCTGGCGGACGGTGTAGGAAAAGCCCCGTGAAAACACGCGTATGATGGATGTGGCTCTTCAAGACACAATGATGAAGAAACTTCCCGCGGGTCCGGCGAAATGGGAGAAGTCTGCGACACCTCTTCTAGCGGGACCCTAGTGAGCAAGACCGAGTGATGTCAACATTTTAGGACACGCTTCAAACGAAAATATAACGGTTTAAAAGAAAAAAAGAATAAAGAAACGTTGGAAATTTAGAAAATAGACAGCAAAATAGAATTAATGGGACCCTAGTGAGCAAGACCGAGTGATGTCAACATTTTAGGACACGCTTCAAACGAAAATATAACGGTTTAAAAGAAAAAAAGAATAAAGAAACGTTGGAAATTTAGAAAATAGACAGCAAAATAGAATTAATGGGACCCTATTGAGCAAGACCGAATGATGTCAACATTTTATGGGCATGCTTCAAACGAAAATATACCGGTTTAAAAAAATAGTAATAAAATAACATTAGAAAATTTGAAATCATTAAACATTTTTGAAAATAGACAGGCAAATTAAATTTAAAATAGCCATTAGAAATTTTATTAGAATTAGGATTAGAAAATAAACACTAAAAACAAAAAATAACCGTTTATGCAGTAACATAAAAACCATTAAATAGAAGTTAAAACATTTTAAACAGAAAATAAAAACAGTTTATACAGTAACAGAAAAAAACAAGAATAGAAAAAACAATAAAACTTTATCAACTTTATCAACAAAAACAGTTTGTCAACTGTTTACGTTGTTGTATACAGTGCATAACAATGATTTTTATAATTTCCCACCATAACCGTCCTCAGTTGGTTAACGTACATGCGTATTATAACAGCGTACGTTAATGTTTGCACGAAAGATTGACAGAAAAAATCAGTGACACATTGTAATAAAACTTCAACAAAGGTAGCATTCACATCTGTAGTACTCAAGATATACATATACATTTATTTGTATATATGTTCAAGAAACTGATATATATAGAAATATATTTCAACACATAAATATTGATAACGTTAATGATGATGAAGACTGATGGTGATATATATATATATGTATATTTATATATATATATATTTATACATATATACCTACAGATGGTGAAAGTATTTATGAAAGAGTATTGCTTAATTTAGACCAAATAGTTAGTAAAATACGAAACGTTAACTCTTCAGATTCAATTTTATACCATAGGCCTACATTTATAAGCCTAATAAATTCTATTTTTGAATTGAAATAAGCTACCAGCAGCTACGTAACTCCTGATTGCTATTCCTTTCGCCCGCAGGGAGCCTTCAAATTAGAAGATATCGAGTCTACCGGTTTCAAAAAGACTCGATCTGAAAAGCTCAGACAACGGTGAATGCTGCGCAGATTTTCCATACCGGACAATGCAACATTCCTGTGGAAGAAATAAAGATGTCACGAGTTCATTTTAGCCCTCGAGTGGTCTTCTTTGTGCAGAATGAAGGCCCGCCGTTAAAGGGAGTCTTATGAAAAGTACGAACATAATGCAGCGATATTCAGGGAAAGAAAACGATTGCGATGACCATATCCAATAAAATAAAATTTTTGCTGTTAACTGAAGCAGGTGAAATTTGAAAAATTTTGCTAATATAAATGGCGTTTCAAACTATTGAATGGACACGGTTGGGATAATGCTTTTTCATTGCATTTTATGCGCTTTGACTACAGTTAGGAACGTTTTTATTGAAAATTAGCCCTCCACGGAAACCAGAAATCATTTTATATCAAATATCACTCTAAAAATAATATATGTGAGATGTATGTAGGGAATTCAGTAGGCATGTCGTTGACGTAGGCTCAGATTCAGGGTTGGGTAAACTTTTTACCTCAGGGACCACAGGAGTTTTAAAAATACATGAAAATACGTATAAAAAAACAGTAAAAAAATTACTGTGTTAATGGTAACACTTACCTTCAGTGGGAGCAGTGTTGTTGATCACTCTTTTTGCCGGGGCATCAATGCTTGGAGTTAATTTTGACGTGGACTCGCGGGCCGTAGTTTACCCACCACTTACGACGGCTTAAAATAGTGTTCCTTCACCTGGGCTCGATCGAACCCTAGGGTATGGTGAGTCGAATCTGAGGGTTCGCCAGAAAACATTTTTCTTCCAACTACGAAGAGTTCGATAAATCGAACTTGTGGTGTTCAATACCTCTAACACGGGGAAAAACCACTGGGCAACGGATTTCGGAGCAGCGATGCCGATGGGAGGTGTTTTGATCGACGATCTTTCAGCCTTTGCATGCCTGTCCGTGGCCTGCATCTAGATCACGTTTGTCTGTTCGTCTAGTGGTCGTTGTGAAACTCTGCATAAAAATAATCCGTGCAATAATCTGTGCTGCAATAGCGTGAGGTCAACCACACTATAGCATGAGATCTACCTCCAGCTAGTACTATAGCGTGAGGTCAACCACACTATAGCATGAGATCTACCTCCAGCTAGTACTATAGCGTGAGGTCAACCACACTATAGCATGAGATCTACCTCCAGCTAGTACTATAGCGTGAGGTCTACCACACTATAGCATGAGATCTACCTATAGCTAGTACTATAGCGTGAGGGGTGCTGCTATAGCGTAAGTCTACCACACAATAGCATGAGATCTACATCTATGAGGTCTAATCTATGTACCTCTAGCTAGTATTATAGCATGAGGTTAGGTTAGGTTACTAATTAATATTACTTATTTCCTCACGTTTAATATAGCGATAAACACTTAATTAGGCATCTCAAACTGCACCTGGGTAGGCGATATATGGCGGTAGACCTCACGCTATTGTAGCACCCAATAACCCATAGTAGCTCGCCGTAATTGCACCTATAAGTATCTCTAACTGATCACATTTATTTCTTGTCGTGTGTTTTTCTGCTGATGATGGGATTTATCCCGAAACGTTGAAATAATGTTTAGAATTTCATTCTTCACTTTCGAATTTTTGTATAATATTGTGCAATATTGAGTTATGTTGCGTAATACTGTGTGATATAACTTAACATTGCTCTGAAATAAACTTGGAAAGGTCATACCTGAAGGCAGCTTTTGCCAGAATTTTCTGCGTCTCTACTATCTGAATTTGACAGGAAGTGCTTAGGTTTAAATGCCTCCGTATTTTAGACGGAACTGCATCGCTTCCGTGAGAAAATGAACAAGTTTTTGCGATATCTCAGAAATCATATGTCTTCAGATTTTGTCTTTCACCGCAGAGGAAATTGCCTCAAAATATGTACATATATTCATTTATGAAACCATATATCGAACATTTGTACTAGGAGTAGAAATGCTTATATTTTTATGAAATCTTGTTATTTGGAATGCGTTTTGTTGTTCTCCAAAATTAAGTTCATATTGCCAGAGGAGTTTTTTCGTCTTTTATGCCACAGGCCGGGAGGTTTGCACTTGGAAAAACAAGAAAACTTCATTTGTTTCTTTTTTGTGTGTGTTTTTTAACAAAACAGGAGCTGGCTTTCTCGCACTAAATATTTCAACCCAACTCTGGGTATTTCCGCCGCGTTTATTTCTTGCATTTCACTCGAATTTTCTCAAGGGCAAAAGATATGAGGCTGGTAAGAAGGAATTTGCCGCGCTGCACATTTGCGGTGACCGTTGCAGGTATAAAAGGGCTAAAATTCGCTACACACCCCAACTAAAAGTTTACTTTGACTTTACCTTAAATATATTAAAGCTATTTGGTGATGATTAATTTGATGCGCATAAGATAATACAATAAAGATAGATCTGATGCTCGTTTTTTGTGTTTTTTTTACTTTTAACATAATTTTTTCTTCGCATATACACGAGGCCTATGTGTAGGGGCAAAGGTGAATACAGACGAATAATGTCGAGGCAAATATTTTGGCCGCTAGAGAATAATTGTTGGAGGAGACAGCTTTGTAGTTCACTGCTTAAAAAACACTGCAGGTTGTTTTTGAGGGGAAATTTATACGATTTTGGGGACCTAACTGAGTAATTTGTCTACCACACAACATGAACTGATATATCATATCTTGGTGCAGTTCGCTGATTAAAACTTTTTACGCTTTCCATTAAATGGTGATTGTAAATTCAAATACTACATGGTTCGCTAATTAAAATTTCCCTTTTCTTTCAGAGAGGGAAGAAAATATTCGATACCGTTTGCAGGGTTTGAATATAATGGTCAGCATTTCTTTATTGCGAATTTCTTGCGTTCAAACCACCGTTTTTCAAGCAACTAGAAACATGTATTTTTTCGAGTAGTCTGAAAAAAAAGCTCAATAATTCATGGAAACGTGTTTATAAGCCTGGTGAAAACACAAGACGACCAAAATAATTATATGAGACAGTAACGAGATGAAAAATCATAATTCTTGTACTCAGGCCTTCAGAAAAGTGAAGAAAAGAGTGTGTTGAAACTAATGCTAGCTAACTATCGAAAGACTCACGAAAAATGACGTGCCAATACGAAACCTTGAGGGATATCATCGGTTATCTTCTGCTTATCGTACATAATGTGTTTTATGAACGTTTATAGAAAACAGTCGGTTTGTGAATAAACAATATAGTTTTATAATTATGCACAAATAATTAGGTAATCAATGAGGTGTAAAACTTTTAACAATATAACACGTTAGTAATACATTGTTAGGTGAACATGCGTCCACAATACTTGGTATAAGGTATATGAAAATAGCGTTTTATATTCATGGGATAAACAGTCTTTATATTCATAGGCATAGATGATGAGAGCCATATGATATGGTCCATATATAATATGTGAGGGCTCAACTGGCGTATCTTCTGTGGCAAAGATGTTACATTAAATGAACATAAATTTAAATATGAACAATAATGGTTATTAAATTAAAAGAACAATACGTTGTTCATTGCTAATCAACTATATGAAACAACATATGACTGAATTGATACATTCTTCTACAATAAAGTAGAATGGCGTTGAATTGCTAGTATCTATTGTAAGGTTTAATAAAAAATCAGCGCTAAAAAATTATCTTACAAGAAATTATGTCATTACCAATGTTATGAATTATATTAATAAATAATACCATGAGTTCTTGTGAATCAATAACAATTGCTTAAATGATCACTCTGGAAAAGGAATGCCAGAAAAGAATCAGATAAAAAATAAAATCAATCAATATGATGTGAAAAATTATAATAAATAATCTCATGGATACTTATAAGTAAATAAATAAATGTATCTTAAATATACGCCTTCGGAAAGAAATGTTTGAAGCTATGAAATTACACGAGAATAATTTAAACCTGCATTTTCTAAATCGCTCATCCTTAATAATTATAATAAATAATAACATTATTATGAACAAATAAATGAAAATATACCTAAAGTGTACACCATGGAACACAAATGTTTGAAACTATAAAATTATTATACACAAGCATCATTGAGATCGGCCTCTTTTGATTCGCTTTTCCTTGGGCTAATAATGGTCGAAGCACGGTTACCAAAGGGTTAAAGCCCAGTGACTAATGCCTGAAACCCGGTTACTCATATATGACACCTAAAGAAAACAAAAATTATTTCATTAAAAGGAAGCTCACATTCACTGGTAGGCTGCTCTAGTCTCGTGAATTGTCCGGTTTACTTCGGCTGTGACTAATGCTGGTAGAAGTAACCGTTCTCTGATCTTTCGCAAGCCTTAGCGGCAGAACACCTTTCACCGAGCAGCTGCCTCGTGCCTTAACTCGTAGCCTCTACTTTCATCGTTACTTCAACGCGTTTCCCCGGGGTATTTCCGACTGCTCTCCTTCGGCTACGATGAGCGTGAGCATCTTTGTTGGAATTCGTCCGAACTCCGTGGGGGAATCCATGAGGGGCTAAACCACTCTTCACTGCACTGCACTGCCCCGCCTTCCTCTCTTCGGCACCTGCGATGGTGGGAATCCGTGCCTGGACGGGAGTCTTCACGTCTCCTCTGCGTCGTCAACGGAACTCCCTACTTGATGGCAGCTGAGGTTCGTTCACGTAGACTTGGCGCACGTCTACCAGTGATTTAGCTTCCATTGAGCTTCTATAAGATCCGCTCCCGTAAATTTACCTGGTGAAATATAACTATAACTTACCTTGAGCCTTGGGTGTATAACTGTAACTATAACTATAACTTACCTTGAGCCTTGGGTGTATAACTGTAACTATAACTATAACTTACCTTGAGCCTTGGGTGTATAACTATAACTATAACTATAAATTACCTTGAACCTTAGGTGTATAACTATACCTTACCTTAAACCTTAGGTGTATAACTATAACTTACCTTGAACCTTAGGTGTATAACTATAACTTACCTTGAACCTTAGGTGTATAACTATAACTTACCTTGAACCTTAGGTGTATAACTATAACTTACCTTGAACCTTAGGTGTATAACTATAACTTATCTTGAGCCTTGGGTGTATAACTGTAACTATAACTTACCTTGAACCTTAGGTGTATAACTATAACTTACCTTGAACCTTAGGTGTATAACTATAACTTACCTTGAGCCTTGGGTGTATAACTATAACTATAACTTACCTTGAGCCTTGGGTGTATAACTATAACTTACCTTGAGCCTTGGGTGTATAACTATAACTATAACTTACCTTGAGCCTTTGGTGTATAACTATAACTATAACTATAACTTACCTTGAACCATAACGGTATAACTATTAACTTATAACTAGAACTAAAACTATAACTATTAACTTATAACGAAAACTATTACGTAACTTGATAACCATCTTCCTACAGCGACCACAATAAAGAAATTATTTCGTTGAGGTGAAATTAACGATTTTTCTTTCTATTTTCACCAGGGCCCGATTAACTGAAGTGGCCCGAGAAGATCGCGCCTACTAATCTTCTCCACTTGGTGGCCGTATGCAGCGTCGTCCAAATCTAACGAGCTGCGGGCAGTATCTATGTTCTACTTGATTATTCGCCTCTTAACTGTAACTTTACGCGAATAAATTCTCCCGGCCATCAAGGTTTACTTTCTCCACTTCGCCTAGTTTTTCGTAACACCCAGTTTAAAGTGACTGCATCCCGGTTGCTAATGGTTGATACCTGGTTATCATGAACGGTAGTAATTGCCGACCGACCGGTAGTAATTGGCGACCGACCGGTAGTAATTGGCGACCGACCGGAAGTAATTGCCGACTGAACGAACGGTAGTAACTCTGACCGGTAGTATTTGCCATTTTTCATGCCGTCAGTTTTGAGGCAATTGTAAACTAAATATCCTTGATGATGCGTACCAACTCGATTGGAATATGGTTTCCTCAGTGAGCGCACTTTTTTTACGTAGACATCGAAAGTCTACGGTGTCTTCGCCTACAGGACCAACCGACTGTTTATTAGCACATGTATAAAAATTAAATAAATATATAATAAATGAATAAATATTTAATAAGTATATAATATATACAAATTCAATTAGCACATATGTATACATTTATTAGACGGAAACAATTTATATTCATATAAATAATACAGTAAACACTTTGAACCCAATATGTAATAAAAACAGTATTTGACACACTTTCGTTTTCTTTTCGGAAAATTCATCTCACAATATGAAAAATTTTCTCTAAATGCTGACATGGGATGAAGATTTTTATATGCTTGTAACTCCCAAGCAGCATTGATGAATGGAAATTTTTTTTCAATAATTTCGATCACATGAGAGCTAATGTTGCTGACACTAATTTATCCTATTACAGTAACATGGTTTGACAACACTGGATATCGAATTTCCTTTGATTTATTATTCCTATTTTTCTAACTATAATAACACATTTTATTCAAATTCACTACCATATTTCATTCCCCTCGAATTGAAAATTGTATCCAATTATGAGGACAAGTTTGGCATCGTATAAATCATGAATATCTTTTAACCGAAGAATGGAATTTCATCATAACTAAACAAGATATTTTATCTTTTCTATAGAACATTTTTTTTGTCTTCCGTAATGTGAGAAAAAATTAATTAGTCTGAATAACAAAGGATGTTTAATTTAAATCAGAAATTTAGTCATGCCTACATTTTTGCAAGCCTTAATAATATATTTAATTCAAACACCAAATCTCAATAAATTGAGACAAAGTTGGCAGCTATTTTCATGGTTATTATCACTCAAATTCAACCATTAAGAGCTACTTATTAATTAGAATGAAACAATAAAATATATAGATTTAAACGTGACTGGATATATATGTATGTATTATAAATAGGGTATTTCAGCGCTCAAAGTATTATTTGCGTTTAGTAAACAATTTTGAGTTTTCTAAAACCGTTTCTTATCTTTCTTGCGTTCTTTCTAGAGCAAAATGTTAGTAAACAATCTAAATATTTGATTCATTCATAATTTTTTACCTGAAATAAATAATTAACACGCCGTTCGAAAATGAAAATACCGTGAACATCACCTCATTTTAATTTTTTATTTAATAACCTAATTTTTGAGGCCTTGCAGGGACATCACTAATGTGTTTTTCAGAAGCCTAAATTCCGTCGGGATATTCTATAATTCCAATAACGCTCGAGGCCGAGTAATTAAGAGCCTGTGAATAAATTATTTCACCGACCTTATTATCACGCTTCAGTGCTTATCAGGAGATGGGTTCATGAAAATATACGAAACATTCATAATTAGTTGCTTCGCAGCACAATGGACCGTCAAATTTTGAACGTAGAAGGGAGGGAGTCTCTAGAAGAATTCATTTATGAAACAATAAAACAGAATTACTGACTGACTTATGAATGCAACTACAATTGGAAATGCGTGCACTTTTCTGGTCAACATTTTCCTTAATACACTGTTTTTCCTCTCTATTTTTTCTAACTTTTTCTCATTTTTCATAATATATTTCTTTTACATTTGTTCGTTCTTCCTTTCTCAATTTTTTTCTTCCTCAATTTTTCGTTAGATTATTTTCTTGATATAACATTTCTTTCTTTCTTCTTTGCTTTCTTTTTTGCAATGATTTTTCTTAATATATTCTTCCTATCTCCAAATGATATCTCTTTTGTCATAATCTTTCCATATTAATTATTTCTTTTGCTTGATAACATTTTTCATTATTAATAACTCATCAAATTAATGGTTCATGCAAAGTATGATCGGAAGTCCGTATTATTTTCAGCATGAAAATACGGCCTGCTCTGCTCATACTGTCAACGGTTATGAAATGTTGCTGATACTAAATTAAGATAAAATCTTACTAATACTAAATTAAAATAAAATGTTATTGATACTAAATTAAGATAAAATCTTACTAATACTAAATTAAAATAAAATGTTAATGATACTAAATTGAGATAAAATCTTACTGATACTAAATTAAAATAAAATGTTTATGATACTAAATTAAGATAAAATCTTACTAATACTAAATTAAAAGAAAATGTTACTAATGCTAAATTAAGATAAAATGTTACTGATACTAAATTAGGATAAAATCTTACCAATACTAAATTAAAATAAAATGTTACTGATACTAAATTAAGATAAAATCTTACCAATACTAAATTAAAATAAAATGTTACTGATACTAAATTATGATAAAATCTTACTGATACTAAATTAAAATAAAATGTTTCCGATACCTAACGATACTGATGTTTAATTTGAAAATAAATGTGCATTGTTACTGATATGAAGGGCGATATGAAATAAATATGCAATGTCACTAAATTTGAAATTTTACAGACACTAGATTAAAGAGAAACTACGAATCTATTAGCTAAATGTTCTTGAGTATCACTGAAATTACGTGCTGCAGGACCGATGTTGCTTGACCGATTTTACGTGTTGCAGCGCGGATTGCATAAATGGAGTGAGCGAGGGATTGCATTCTGACAGTGGCACGCGAATCCTCGTGCATGGGAATTTCCGTGAGTAAATCAATTATAGAAATGGAATTTAAAAGTTCATAAATGATAAAGAATTGAAAAGGCCGTAAATGATATATAATTCAAAAGTTCTTGATTTATAAACAATTCAAAGGGTCATAAACGATTTAGAATTTTACGGTTCATGAATGATAAACAATTTAAAAGGCCATCCCTTAATTATTATACAAAAGTTCGTGAATTAAAAACAATTCAAAAGCTCAATACACTCTTTTCGACTTAATCATTTGATTCTTTCATAAATTTTTATTCAACTTGCATGACGCAAGTTCAATAAAAAATATAAAAAAAGTGATAAAGATGAATGCTGGAAAACGAACCATGTCTAATTTTTGAATTATGTTCTTCACGCGTCATCCAATTTCAGCAAAAATATGAAGAAGAAGCAATAAACACCAATGCTAGGAAACGAACATTGTCATCTCCGAGCGTGAGAAACAGCAGACGCTCTGGAAGTCTTGTAATAAATTCGCCAATTCATCTCGTTGTATTTATTACCTACTCACAGATGTCAAGTCATTGCTGTCTAGGTGGACGTGTGCGTGATGAAGCTATCACTCAATCGAAGAAGACTTCGCAAATTACCGAGACAAATTGCTGATGAACTTTGACGTACAAATTTGCTAGCGCTTGTGGAATGGACACACTAGATGTCATCTTGGTGGAGAAGGATGATGTTAATGAACACACTAGATGACATTTTGGTGAAATACAACGATGTTAATGAACACACTGGATGACACCTTGGTGGAGAACAATGATGTTCACTCGCAAGACCCGTAGACATTTTTAGGTCAAAGTACCGTCAAGGTCGCTGCACCTGAGAAAAGTTACGAGTTTGAATTTTTAACTTACATAACCGCACCTATCCTAACCTAACTATATTTACGTCTAATCTTAAACTCCCGTCTTGTTCTATCCTAACACAACCTATTATATATTTACATATCTCAACTTAGCCTTTTCTACCCTAACCTAACATCACGTCTATACACAAGCTATCCTAAACTAACTCATCCTAACCTAACTTATCTTGTCCTAACCTTATCTCAAGTCCTCACACAACCTATCCTGTTAAAAATATCCTGAAAACCCTATTCCACGATAACCTAAATTATAATGGCATAATTCATCCTAAAGCAACGTGGCCATTGAAAGGTTTCTTCTTTTCACGACAATCGTGATATTGACAGACATATTGACGAAACATAAGCCATTTTATGACATAGACAGAGCACATCGCTCGTCCAAAATTACAGGATTAGATATTTTCCTCAAATAAATCTTCCACATGTGAATGGCAAATAAATGCATCTTCTAATAGCACCTGCGATTAAAATATTCTTTTACATGTTCACTCTTGCAACTCGTATCACTGATACGGTGATTGAGTATCTTAGGAGCTTCACAGATACACGCACCAACCGACCGACCAACCAAGCAACAAGTGTGTATTATTTTTTTATTTTTAGCCAAGAAATTTTTGAAATATTTTTTTATCTCTTTGCTCGTGATAATTTGCATTTCCTTGAAGAAGAAATTCACTTTTCATTTCTGTAATATATTATTGGAATGTAATTGAAACGACTTAAATTTGAATACAATTAATTAGAATTGGATTAAAATTGGAATGAAATTATTCTCCAACCTATCAGCCGCTCTGCATAAATATTCCCGATAATCAATTAGAATGAAACGAATTCCTCGGTAGAAAACAAATTAGTTAATTAAAATGAAAGGCAACTAATACCAAAAATTTAGGTGAGAAATACAGGAAGCTGTTTCCAATAAAGAAAAAAGTTAGTATAAAAATACAGGAAATTCTTGTCAATTCAATTGTAAAAAAATATCAGAAAAATACAGGAAATTGTTTCCAATTCGAAAAAAATTGGCAGAGAAATACAGGAAATAGTTTTCAATTGCGAATCAAATCTGCTAACAAAAATTTCCAGTCCATGCGATGTTTCGCTTTCCAGGGTTATGGTTTTCTTTGATTTAGTAAAGAAATACAGAATTAATGTAATAATAAAAATTAAAGGAAAATCTAATAATCAAACACATCCTCGAGTTGATTAATAAAGAAAACTAACACTATATACAGTGGCATTCAATGTTTTATTTCCAAAATCAAAATGAATTCTAGAACATTCTGGTTCAAAACAGGAATAAATTATTAATATATAAAGTGACAAAAAATTCTACGAAAATCTGGTTTACAATGAAATTAAATTATTTCTGGACACTGGAGTACTAATTCTGGACAATTTTGGTTTGCAGCGTCATTCAATACTTTACACTACAAAAATTATTTCACAAATGCTGGGTTTCAATGAAATTCAATAATTGCTATACACTGTAGAAACAATTACGAAAAATTCAGATTGATTTGCAATTATTGACCTCAACTAAAAAAATGACCTTAAAATCGCCTGCTTTGACTTTTAATAGTTTCTTTGGCTTCTGTATTCATTTGCAGATCACATTTCTAAAGGTCGACCACAAACAATTAAGCGACATTCTTTAATAAAGAAATTTCCCATTTCTAAAGCAGTAGACAATTCTACAGTTAATTTCAGATTGAAAACTTTTTCCCTCTTCTAGTTTATTTCGCTCAGTGTATTTCTTTTTGTCATGAAGTTCGCAAATTAAAGCACATTTTCTAAAACGAAAATGTTTCTCATAGAAGCAAGACTTGTATTTGCGAAAGTTTCATCAAGAAAAAGTGGTCAACGTGAATAACACGCATCGATTTCATAAAGAATAGTCCATGCGTCTGAAGTTTTCTTTTATTTTGCTCTGGGTTTTTGTTATGTGGCCGAGTAATACCAAACTTTGCCAGAAACTTTGACAAAAACGTGTAATTATTCTGAGTTGAACCCTTTCGGAACAGACTCCGGAGAGATCAAAGGAAATTTACGGGACTTTCCGGATGTTCTGTTCACAGCCCATAATTATTTTTGATAAAAGTGCCCGACCAAAGTTTTAATCAAACTCCATGGAACGGAAAAAACATTTCTTTGAAAGTTGGCGAATTTTGTCGAGTTTTTTTCCGCCTTCGGAAACTTGAAGGCCCTCCCGAGATGATGGAGAGGAAGTGCGCGTCCTGGTTGTGAATAGGGCCCCCTGGATTGTGCATGCACCAGTCGGGAGGGTGGACTTAAAATCGAACTTCTTGAACACCAACAGTCGTTACGTCCAGTTTGCGAATGGGAACCGTGGATTGTGCGTGTATCAGTCTGGAAGATAAACGCAAATTTTAAAGTTGTTGAACTTCCACTGTCTCTACGTTCTCGCCGTGAATAGATAGATCGACCGTTATGAGGCGGCGACTCATCGTAGCCTGGAGCTGTGCTCCGAACTACATCTTAGGAATCTCACGCTCCAGTCTTGAGGGTGGACTCAAAATCGGACCTGTTGAACTGCAATAGTCGCTACGTCTTGTTTGTGAATAGGGAACCGTAAATTGCGCATGCACCAGTCGATGGGGTTGAACCAAAATCAGACCTGTTGAGCACCAACAGTTGTTGCGTCCTGTTTGAGAATAAGAGACCTTAGATTGCGCGCTCACCAGTTCAGAGGATACACCGAAACTCATATCTTCTTGAATTTTATCACTCACTACATCTTGGTTGTGAATAGGAACCGTGGATTATGCGTGCACCTGTCAGGCTAGACTCTAAATTAAACTTGTTGAACTCTAGCATTCGCCACGTCCAGTTTGTGAAAAGGGTACCGTAAATTGCATGTGCATCAGTCGGTGGGATTGAACCAAAATGCTACTTGTTGAAGTTAAATGCTCCGTAAGAAAAAGGGGTAGAGAAATGAATGACTCTTCTGATATTTTCTTCAATTGCTTTAAGGTTTTGCAGATGTACATTACGCAATAGTCGTGAACAGTTGCTTTTGTTTGAGAACTGACAAATTCCAAGGGTTTTATTTAACTATTTTGAAGTTTGAGAGCCGTCTGAGTTTATTAAATAGAAAAAGATTGGCTGTAAAGTAATTCGTCAAAATAGCTTTGACTTGTCCGAATACTGAAAGAAGAAAAGCTCATCTTTATTCGAATCAAAGAAACTCGGTTGGAAACAAAATAACAAAGTGTACATGCACTTAAGTTTTTTGCAGGAGAATTTAGTGGCATAATATCACGATTATAGCGTAAAATACAGCATTTTTTTCGTAGGGAGCATAAAAATATGTTTTAAATATTGTTACCCCTTTTTGTTGTAAAACTTAGTTATGTTGTTTCATAACTTAATCGTACTGTTGCAGTTCAAAGTTTAGACATTTGATGTCACCCACAGTTAATGTTACCCTCACTGAATGCTACCCTCATTCAGTGTGGCCCTCATCTAAAGTCCTCACATTTAATGTTACCAATATTTAATGTCACCCACGTTTAATTCCTACGAACTAGCGTTGCTTGCAACTCGCCGCTGGCTTCCAAATCAATTTCTGAGTCAACGAGCGCTCACCGCCGACATGGCCATCATAACATTTCTACAATTCACTGAATTACGAGGAAAATAAACTCTTTATTTTCTGGAGGCGCTCAAAACGCCGAGATGTAAGACCCCCATAAGTTCCTCCTTCACGCCCAAGCACCAGCTTCAGGCCCATAAAGTTTTTCTGGCAGATTTGTTATACGCTGCAAACCGCGGAAGTGAATTTTTTTTGACTCAGTAGTGGAAGAGCGTCCGCGGTGCCTGTTTCTTTTGCCATTGCACTCTTTACTTACGGAGTATTTTCACGAGAACGGATGTTTTATTTCCCTGTGGTTCCAGAGCTCAATAAGAACGAAGTATTTTTGCATGAGTGAAGATTTTATTTTGGTGTGTATCCGAAGAGGTGGTGACTGGATATATATTCTTGAGTTATTCTTCATCAAGTGTACAAGGTCATCAAAAAATATCGGTGTTTGTTAATTTCCAATGAAGTACATCAATCAATTTTGTAAGCCCGAATGTCATAAATAGCATCATCACCCTTTAATTACATCAACGACTTAAAGTTGAGTGATATAAATAAAATTTTGAGAATAAACCCTATTCGAACGTTGTCAATTTCACTTCCAAATCGCAAACAGCAAAATAAACGAAGCGTTTGATAGAAATATTAAAAATGGGTTACATTGTTTTCGATTAGTGGCATACCTTTAGGCAATATTTTGTCAAGTATTATCAGATTTCACCACAACTCAAGTTATCTCCGAATTAATTTTCCTTATCATGACGCTAAACAAACAATTTATTTTCAATGACATTCGATCTTCAGGCTATATTCTTACTCGTTAGGCACTGGAGTCTTAGAATCTGACTGGAATCTGGATTTGGAAGCCTTAGAATCTGACTGTAATTCGACTATGGGAATCTTAAAATCTGAATGGAACCTGAATATGAGAGTCTTAGAATTTGGCTATAGAGTCCTAGAATCTAAATGGAATCTGAATATGAGAGTCTTAGCATCTGGCTATAGAGTCTTATATAGAACCTGAATCGAATCTGAATATGGGAGTCTTAGGCTCAAACATGAGCTCAAACCTGAACTCAAACTTGAACTCAAACTTGAACTCAAAATTGAACTCAAACTTGAACTCAAACTTGAACTCAAACTTGAACTCAAACTTGAACTCAAATTTTAGCATAAACTTGAACTCAAACTTAAGTTTACACTTATTCTCTTGTTTACTCAGTGATTTACACACTCAGCAAATTTTCCTTGCAGCACAAATGTACCTAAATCGCAGGAACGAAAAAAATCATGATTGAATGTTCAAAGTAAATTGCAATGCACAAGGTAGGCTGCTTAGCTCGCTCATTTTCATCCAAATTGGAGTGAAAATAAAACCGAAACCATGCGAAACTTGATCGAAACTCGATTTAGTCTCATGTTTCTCACGAGCGAGACGTTCCATCCGATCATCTTCACCCAAATTGGAGAGAAAATAAAATCAAAACCGTAGGGAATTCCATCCAGTCCCGCGTTTCTAACGGACGCGACGTTCCATCCGTTCACCTTCATCCTAATCGGAGAGAAAATAAAATCAAAACCATGCGAAACTTGGTCGAAACTCGATCTAGTCTCGTGTTTTCACGGATGCGACTTTCCATCCGTTTACCTTCATCCAAATTGGAGAGAAAATGAAACCGAAACCATGCGAAACTTGGTCGAAACTCGATCTAGTCTCGTGTTTCTCACAGCGCGACGCTCCGTCCGTGCTCAAGATCACTCATTGAAATTCATTGCTGCGAACAATTACATTACGACATCCATTGATCGTCGAAGCTCCTCTCATCAGAATGCAAATGCCATTAAATGGCGTCCCTGCGATTCGTTAGAAACTAACGAAAATATGACGCTAGTGCTGGAAGTGATCACCCGGCACGGTGACCTTAGTGACGGAGCGTAATGATTCTAGAGCTTAGAACCAAATATTCAAGTTTTGTGATGCTCCTTAAACTGAAATTTTGGGTTCAAGTTAAAAAATTCGAAATACTTGAAAAATTTTTGGTGCAAAACACATTCTTCTAGAACAAGAAGGTGGATTACTTTGAGGAAATTTGGATGCTTCTGTCGATTTTTAATTCAAATAGAGTATAATTTTCATCGTTGTAGAAACCGACCAATTTCCAAATAATTGAATTGGTTTGCCTCAGCAATAGATTTTCTTATTTTAGGGTGTATAGTGGAATTGGAGAACGCTGAGACTCTATGTAACAAAGTAAAGAGGTCTGATAAGGTCACATTTATGATAAAGAAATGCGGTGCGGCGCTTAATGTATAACTTGCGATTCAATTATCGAAATTATTTTTTAACAAAACACTTTCAACTACATTTCATACGACGACAAGTTTCTAGGGTTTCGCTGCATTTACACAATACATTATTTTTTTACGAAAACCTTTTCTAGAACACAGCACACATTTTCATACACAGCGCAATTTCAGAAAGAGTACAATTCTCTAAAATTCGAACTTGCTCATGTAAAGTGAGAATTTTTTCTAAGACAATGTTTCTAATTGACAGATTTTTCGTTGACCTCTAGAGTCAAGGGGAATTCTGACTACGGGAGTCACTTTAAGTTGACGTTTCTACTGAAAAAAGGTCTGGCATAGGACACACTGGTAGTCCTTATAAACTTAGGTATCTTACCTAACAATACGCTTAGTGTGTTTGTCTATTAACATATTTGTTTGGAGTCCGATTCTTCCGTCTTTCTGTGACGCTCACAAGGATGCTCAATGACCGTATCTGTGATGCGAGTTTCACCAGTGCACAAGTACAAGATTATTTTAATGGCGGGTACTGTTGGGATGGATATATTTGTTTGTCATCCACGTCTACGAGATTTATTTAGGGGAAACATTGAATACCGCCATTTTCGACGGGCCGTGTAAACTAGTATTTCTTATATTCGCCGCGTGAACAACGATTATAAAAAAATGAATTCCCTACCCGTAAACTTGTACTCGTAGTTCATGTTGAAAACAGCATATTTCCTTTTTTCGAAACGTGAGCAAACATATTGAAAAATGTAATCATTTCCGCAGAAATTGAACTTGTAGTTCATATGAACCTCGGATATTCTCTATATTCGGAACGTGAGCAAACATACCTAAAAATATATTAATTTCCGCAGAAATTGAACTCGTAGTTCATATGAACCTCGGTATATTCTCTATATTCGGAACGTGAGCAAACGTATTGAAAAAATGTAATAATTTCCGCAGAAATTGAACTCGTAGTTCATATGAACCTCGGTATATTCTCTATATTCGGAACGTGAGCAAACGTATTGAAAAAATGTAATAATTTCCGCAGAAATTGAACTCGTAGTTCATATGAACCTCGGTATATTCTCTATATTCGGAACGTGAGCAAACGTATTGAAAAAATGTAATAATTTCCGCAGAAATTGAACTCGTAGTTCACATGAACCTCGGTATATTCTCAATATTTGGAACGTGAGCAAACACACGTGAAAAATGTGTTCATTTCCGCAAAACTGACTTTCTTCGCCAACATCAAAGACGCCCGCTCAGCTACCAAGACTCGCCTCTCAAAAATTATTGTAATTACTTCCTCGAAGTCCTTTTAAATCACACAGGATTATGAGCCCAGCAGTGAAGGAAATCCCCAAAGCAGTCATTGGATTATGGAAATGAGTCGTTACCCCCAAATGCTCGAATTTCATGCGTTTAAAATGAGCAAAAGAATCGGATCCCGAATATAGGCAACGAAAATCATTAAATGACTCCGCATTAATTTGAATATCACGTCTTGCTCGAGAAATTTTCATGACTTGATCTCTTTTTTTTTGTCCGTGGTGAAGCTCGAGAAATTTACGTGACTTTTATCTCTTTTTTTTTATTCGCGGTGAAGCATGACATATTTTTGCGACTAATTCTCTTTTTTTTGGTCTCGGTGAAGCTCGAGAAATTTTTACGACTTGATTTTTTTTGATGGCGTTGAAGTTGCAGGAGTAGTTAATGACATGTGGCAAGATGCCTATTTGTAGGTGGAAATATGATTAGCAAGTTGCAGAAAATTATTCTATTGTTTTTACAAGATCCCAGCTAATCACTTTCGTTAAAAAAATGCACTGGAAAATCAACACGTTGATCGCGATAGGTTGAGCGTAGTTCAACATTCAACTTAAATTTATAGTAAATTGTAGCAAGCAATTTAAAAATGGCGAACATTAACTGAAGCACGCCTCCATTCAGCTTTGATGAAGTGTTTATGAAAATTAAATTTGCGACTACTGGTCGGTCAGCAGCATTATGAAAATTCCCTCCGTGTATCACCGGCGGCTCACGTCGCGACCAACGCGTTGAAGAACTCGGAATCGTTCATGTAATCAAATACGCTGCTCATGTACTTCAGAAGAAAATTTTCGTTATGGAATATTGATGTTTCAGCCATACTTGTGTACAAGTCACAAGGTGAATATTTCCGACATGATAATATATGCATGAGCAGGGAAACGTAGTTTTGAACATATTTGAATGAGTTATTAGGCGTTTAGCTGTTTCTCATGAAACTTTTAAAGTAATGGGATGAAATAAAAAAGGACATGTAATAAGAGTTTGAACATAAAAAATTACATGAAACATGTTCAACGAAGCAATTTCCTCATTTCAAAATCCGGAAATAGTAAAAAAAAATTTCGTGACGCTAACCCGCTCGATGAAATGGGAAGATGCAATTAGTGAAGTTCTGAAGCTCTTTTTGCGCATCATTTTCTTTAAAAATAATTTTCTTTTTCCCTTGTAAAGTTTAGCACGAACACAGGCTCGGTGCAAGCCCATACGAAACTGGCATTAGGCTATAACACCTATGGCAACAGCTGAAAAACGAATAATGAATTTCGCTGATGTACGTAAACTGCCGTAAAAAAGTAATTTTATATCCGCTATGTTCGCGCTCTTGCTACGGGAGGTAACGTTAGGTTGGCTGTAGAAGAATTGAAAATCGACTTTACTGGCAGAATAAATTTCCATTCTATCTAATGCGTCCGAAAAATATAAATGCATAATAATATTGTAACTCCTGCGCTAAAATTGTTTTTTAAAGTAGGGAGTGAAGTAATTGAGATGTAATTCGTTTACAACTGAACGTAAATGAACAATTTACTTGGTGATGCACATATGTGCCACTTCGTTGTCAACGTGTTGACACTTTGATCGCAACGTGCGCCACCGGTGACCACGTAGGAGATTTTCATAATGCTGCTGACCAACCAGTAGTTACAAACTCAATTTCCATAAATAGTTAATTTAGCTAAATGGAGGCACAGTCCATTTAATATTTGTTATTTTAAAAGTTGCTTCATATAATAATTGACTCTAAATTTGTGTTGAGTATTGAACTTCAGTTTAATCAATTGCGGTCTAGTTGTTAACAGCGCAAACAAGTTTTAACGCCAAACAGCATGAAGACCGCAAGATTTTTATTTTCCGCTCAGTTCTCTAATGAAATACCGAAAGTTACGGGCGGGTAAAAAACTTGATTTTTCCATAGGCTGGTCGCCAATAAATGTTCACGATTCATCCCTTCAAAATGAAGGTGTAAGTGAAGTGGTGGTTCACCTAAGAAACAGCTCAGGGCATTTCCTGAAAAACATGGGATGGATTCATTCTTCTTTTCCAATCGAAACTTGGCGCATAATCCCGAAAAACTTCCAAACTAAGGCTACAAAACAGAGACCGCGAAATATCGAAAGCCGGACCAGTCGAGAACTATGGGCCTTCTCTCGTTGAGTACAGCATATTCTCGGTGTTTCGAAAGTATCTCGCGAACTTGCAGGGAATGTGCGAAACTTTCACTGCTAATCTTTGTTCCTGAAGTTAGCAGTGTTCAGAAAAGGCGTAATGCATTCGAAATCTGTGCTTTCAGTCACGAGTTTTCGATTGGCCAATTCGAGCCTCTCTTGCGTTTCTGCGCAGAGAGTTGCGAGTTAGATCTTGAATTTCTGAAGGGCGAAAAATTCTTCGCCAATATTTAAAAAAATTCGTGTTAGAAAGTTGCTAATTACGTACATGTGTACGTAACTGAGGTGATTAACTGTTATTTGAAACGTAAAAAGAAAGATTATTAATGCTTTAACGTTGAAGCCTTTTAAATTTGTGCTTCAGCGTTTGCGAGAGATACTAAACGTTGTGATGAAACTAAATAAATTGTCGTAATACTGATATATACTAATAGCAACTACCGTCCGCTGCTAAGTCGTTTGATTTAAGATTCAATTTCCCAATACTTTAAACTGCAGGACTGATCGCACATTTGCTACACTTTGCCTACCTTTAATTCGCTGTCATATCCCAATCAAATTCCACTGGACGCTTTATTTTCTACCCAAGTATAACGTTCATTGAACCTTCCCTTTTTTACAGTTCTCACTAATAATTTGCAATGCAAGACTCGCCAGCACTAGAAGTAAAGTTATTTAACAGAAAAGTAGAATCGAGTATGTTTCATATTCTTTTTTCGCTAGCTGATCATCTCCTGTGCACCCTGTAGTAGGCAAAAAAAAGAGATGGAGAGACGTACCTTCTAAATTTCGTAGTGTTCGATCTCATCACTTCCAATGCGAGAAGCTTGACGACAGTTCTGCATGAAAGTATTTTAACTGGCTCGAAAAATGATCGCTACACGAAACGCCGTGTAGAGCAGTTAGGAACAAAGATAGTTGTTCGAAAAAGAAATACATTCATTTAGTTTACTATTTCATGGATACCGTGAGTAAGACGTAGCTATGCAAAATTTTGAAGCTGCTTTTATACAGTTTTGCTGTACCGTTAGTTTAGCCTTGAGCAAAATGCTGCAGTAGCTTTGGAATCATGAATCCCTCGAACAATAAATGCTATAAAGCACCATTTGCGGAACTAGTTCTCAGTCACACCTGGTTGATCACAAACAATTAACTCACAGATTAGCACTAATAATGGATAGATAGGTAGAGTATGGAATAAAAAATAGAAATGAGTAACAGAAGGAATAAATGAAAGAATGAAAAAATATATAATTGAACAACAGGAACGATCGGGAGGAGTGTAAGGTTTTTGAGTTGCTACTCAAGTCGGACGCTGTCAAACCCCAATCCCCAGGCATCAGCATAGCAGGAATTAGTGAAAAATGTCAGTCTCTTTAGAGTCAAAAAAGGCAACAATCTCCACAATGAATTCTAGTACGTGTGTTTTAACAAAGCTAGAATGATATTTCGGAAAACTTTTCTCAAGGAATCGAAAAAAGCGTTCAACTTCTCTGTTCTGTAATAGACTGGCTGATTCTGCAGTTTTGAGGCGTAGCCTATGTTTAGTTGATAATCCACACCAAGAAGTACATTTTTCATTTAACGAGCATGATCAAAAAATTCTTCAACAGTACTGCAGTGATGAGTGTTTATGAAGTCATAAGTAATAATTTAAATAATGGATATTGACGACATTCGTCTTACGTGCAAGCATCTACAGGTATACAATATTGAAGCACACGTGCTGTGTATACATTTACAATTACACCCGAAGAAATACGTGCAAAATAATTCAAATATAACTTGAGTTCGACCTACTTCGCGCATCAATTACTGAAAGCCATAGAAATTTTCATGAACAACTGCGTATTGAAGAATCAGTTAATTCGAGACGCCCTCGAATGTATTCCAGTGGTGCGGCAGAAGTCATCAGAGATCTTCAGAATTAAGTAGTTTGCCAAACAAAGAAAAAGTCTTCGTCTTCCTTCCTCGCACCAAGAATTCTCCCCCTCTGGGATTGAAGCCAATAGCCCTCTCGAGTAGTCGAGTCTTACAGAGACCACTTTTCGGCTGAAGCAATTTCGCTCCGTGAACCGTAGAAAAAACGCCAGTTAGGTTCTGTTAAATTTGGTGTCGAAGGGTTCTTCGACTTCGTCCCGATTACAATTCACTTCTTGAGATTGAAAGCGGTTTCTCCTAGATAAGGTTTCGACTGTTCCGGAGTTTCATGAATAAGGCAGTCGAGTCGCTGGGTTTGCTATGTGTTAAGCCTTCCTTAGCCAAGAAGAAGTTAAATTCAAAGAAAACAAAACTCCTACAAGGGTATTTTAGTATGATACTGGAATATTTTCCTACGAAATTGAACGGAACATTTCGACTGACAAATGACAAAACCACCGAAGGATTTTTCGACGAAACTTGCTGAAAGTATTTGCAGGGACAGATATTTTCGCGAAATTTGTTACGAAATTCGTAAAGAACTTACTTAGATGGAAAAAATAAAATATTGACTCATGAGAAGATTGAACGACAAAATTTGAGGAAGGTATTTCCAAGGCTTTTTTTACAAAGAAAAACTCTTTATGAAAGACATGAAACCTGCACCTGATGAGCCGTTCCTTTTAGGACGTTGTGAGCACAAGCACATTTGTAGAAATGCTTATGCTCTAAATAAATGAGCTTATGCAATAATGAGCCTATGCTACATTAAACTATAATACGGGTTATATAAGAAATTTCACATTTTGGTTTTGCAGTAATTGTTACAATACCGAGGCTATAATGAGCCCATGCCGAATATTAATTAACTATAATACTGGTAATATAACTAAACTCTGAAACTGGTTTTGTAATATGACTATACATAACAAAACCATATGTTATGAACCTATGCTATATTTTTAAAAAAATTTAATAGCAACATGTGATAAAATGAAACATGCTGAGTACATGGATCACTATTAAATATTAAAATTTAGGAAAAAAGTCTAATATACGTAGCAGTGAAAAATACCGTGAGAATAAGGGTTTATTAAGTTCTTAATGTGGGCTACTGCTGCATCGTCGCAAAATAGTTTGGCAAGTGTGAATATTTTAAGACTTTCAGCGCGAGTTTGCTATAAATTTAGCATAAAATTGTTTGCGCTTGTACACTTGTCACAGGAACTGTTCGTGTAGAGCTGGACGTGTAATTCACCAAAATAGTTAAGTGATTTTTTTTTTCCGATTTTTCCTTCAATAATTGTGTTGGTACACTTCATCATACTATCCAAATTATTCAGTTCAAGCAATTTATTTATTTTTGGTTTAAAAGGTTAATTTAACTGCTTAGAGGCCCACCGGTGGTCACTGAGGGGATCCATAATGCGGATGACCCACCGGTGGTCGCTGAGGGGATTCCCATAATGCAGGGCGTTCCACTGGTGGATAGAAATGCCTTATTATTTATTCTCAGCCACAGCTTTGTGAAAGCACTTTTGAACTAACTTTTTTTTCCTCTGAAAGTTGAGCATTGAAATTGAATTTTGTTGATGTTGACTTTTGAATTTCAGCTTAACGAGCCACAATTAACGTGTTAGTATGCAACAAAACGTGCCTCATACTTGGGTTGAAGTGAATGCCTTGAAATTGATATTTCTTCAACAATAATATTTCCGTAAGTTTACCGGATTAAAAGTTACATTTGAAATCGTTTGGTTTTGCTGATGGTGTGTGAACAATCTTACTTGGCAGAACGAACAGGAATGTTGTTCACCTATAGTATTTGGTCCTGTAAAACAAAAGCTTATAATTTTATTTTAGGGCTTGCAACGGTTTCTTTAAAATAAATCATAAATAAATCCTTGATATAATGTACATGTATAAAACTAAGGCTTATGATGAAAAAAACTGCTGCTTTTTCTTCTTCAAACTTGGTAAAACCTCCCCAATTAAATTTAGCAGTGGCTAGGAAAATGTCAGCACGGAATCGCGACTGTTTTCAGAAAGAGTATAATAGTCAAAATAATTTTCTATCTTTCACAGGATTCAATGGATAAAGATGAGTAATATTCACGAGGTATCATTTGGAAACATGGTCACATCATTCGCTCGGCCAGATTTAGGTCACGAGGGGTCAACTTCCACGAGCTACAGTATTCTTTTGACGCAAGGAAACAATCTTTACATAGTATAATTTAGTTTTGAGGTTACAACCATCACAAGTTTACCTTTCGAAACCAGGTTATTTGTTCGCACGGTGCAGTTTGGTCACGGGGTTTCAACAATCACTATTTATCCTTTATTCACAATGTGGTCTCCCGCCATATATCGCCTTCCCAGGTGCAGTTTGAGATGCACAAATTAACTGTTTATCACTAAATTCAATGTCAGGAAATAAGTAATATCTATTGGTAACCTAACTTAACTCTACCTCAAGCTATTGTACTAGCTAGAGGCAGATCTCGCGCTATAGTGTGGTAGACCTCACTCTATAGCAGGACCCAACATTTTCTATTCATCCTTCGCTCTCAAGGCCATAATACTTACTAGGTGGTTTTTTCTACTAGGTCAACTTCTTCAGATGACCAGCATACCACTCGCGGACCGACATAGGCCCCACCTCTGAAGCAAGTTGTGGGCATGACCCTCATTATCACGAGGCATTAATACTCTTCACACATCCTTTGATCTCAAGGTAATAATATTCACAAGGTATTTTTTCCATTACGTCAGTACTTTCAAATGACGTGTATACCACTCGTAGGCCAACATAGGCCCCACCTGCGAAGCAAATTGTGTGCATGACCCTCATTGTCACGAGGCATTAATATTCTTCATACATCCTTTGATCTCAAGGTAATAATATTCACAAGGTATTTTTTCCACTAGGCCAACTCTTTCACATGACGAGCATACCACTTGTGGACCAACATAGGCACCACCTCTCATGCAAGTTGTGGGCATGACCCTCGCTGTTGCTCGGCGCGAGGTCTGCTACGTCAGTCCGTCCTCATGAGGAGGCATTAATACGCTGGACAGACGCAGGAAACTCTCCCATTAGGCGTCCATTTGGGAGAGAAATGAGGGCCTTTAGCGTGGCCAGTACGACGCAAAGTTCACCAGTTCCCCAAGGCTCTATGTGGAACGGCATGGGTGTTCGACGCTGGCTAAGTACATCATTATTTATTGTGGTCTGTTTAACAGCGCACTTTGCGTGAACCTAATACTTGCTTTCTCGGTTTGTTGATTGGGTTTGCGGTGCAGAACGAGACTTCATGAAAGATTCATGTCGCAACTTAAAATACGGTGCCATGTCTTGTAAAATTGCGTGAGGTTTGCGTGTTCCAGAACGTTGGTTTTTGTGAGACACGAATATTTGAACATTGCAGTTTATGTCTTATTGTTTGTGAAATGTCCTGACTGCATCTTACAACATGTTGAAAAATGAAACTGTTATTCAACTTTATTACGATTTTTTATACGAGAAAGAGGTTTATTGCGCTTGGTATGTTATGAGTTGAAGCATAAGTTACTAAAGCAGTGAAGGTGAACTTAACCATTAGTCATTCAAAAGTTGGTTATTTTCTTGCGTCATTGACGTTGTTGGGAAGTACTCGTCAATTAATTTATGAAAATTCACCGGCTCTGTTTGGTCTCGTCAAGGGCTTCGGTTTCAAGTAATGTTACGTTGTCGCAAAAAAATGTATCTTAGAAAATTTACCATAAGCTTACAACCCTCAGCAATTTCGCCCTCCGAAATCGTATACGAGAAAAAAAATGTAAAGAACCACAAAACTCGGTTACGATTGTGTCATCTACGAAAATCTAAACGTACTGAGACTACGGGGCGAAAGACTTAACATGCCGGCAAAATTTGAAACCAAACTCAGGGTTATTGTTTCTTTTGAAATCTCGGAAGGCCTCTCCACTGAACACCAATTCCAAGAAGGCAGATTTCAATACACTCGTTGGATCAGGCTCACTCGATTCCAAAATAGGTTAGTGACGTATTTTTAGCGTCGTCGAGAAACGTTTTTATTGTAACTTGTTTCTTTTTTAGCTCATCGCGCGTTGAAAGGTGAAGAAAGTTACTTATCGAATATGTTAAAACACGTCAGCCTATAAAATTTGACATCATTGTCTATTTATAAAAAAACTTTTCGATGTAACTAACATTGTCTTCAGGCTAGAAATGTACAGGAATTATTTTTGCAGTCACCAAAAGAAAATATAAACACAATGCTCGAGCAAAAGAATTGACTGTTTTGATAAATATGATGAGCTGTTTTCTTCATCTTTCAACATGTGATGAACTAGAAAGATTTTGTGTGGTTTCCAAGAAAAGATAGCTCGTCTCCTTAACCTGAACATGAGAATTCCGGTGATATTCCTCTAACGCTTGCAATGAGCAAACAAGAACCGAAAAAAAATTAGGAAGACTTTAAAGAAATGATGATGAAAGATGATGAGGACTTGACGAAAAATGAAGCTTACGAGGGAGTTTATTTTTATTGAATCGTTGAAGGTTCAGAAGCAGTATAATATTTCTGAATCTTTTCAAAGATATTTGTGAGACGTTTGAATGAGTTTGATGTAATTCGACATACAAGAGTTGCGTAAATTTTGTATTATTGGTCACTTTTGTTGCTAGAAAATAAATAACGAAATTTAAAACAAATTCCCACAAAATTGGAATATCTTTTCGTAGATGGCTCGAAATAATAACAAAAAAGTTCTTCAACGATCTTATTTTTTGAAATTGCTTTCCGCTCAAAAAGCTCGAATGTTGACATCTGTTCAGTACTCAACTTAATTTATCATATGCCGAGTCATATCATGAGATCACGAATTAAAAATTTGTAGTGAACTGTCAAAATGCATTTGAGAACGAAAAGTTGATCTCAAAACAGAGTAGCAAAAGCAGAAAAATTAAAACAGATTTGGTACATTAAATTTTAAAAATGACAAAAAAGTACCGCTAAGAAAAGATTTTTCTCATTAAAACCCTGAAAATGTAATCAAAGAAATGCATTAAGCCTACGATAAAATTTAGCATTTAATAGAATGAACATTGAGCTCTTCTCATTTCTTCACACGAAATACTTGCAGTGTTGCCGTGAAAAATTTTAATCATCGAAATTCACTGAATTTTTGAAAAAAAAAATTAGTCCTGGTGAGACTAAGCTATCCTCACATAGGCCAGAAAAAAATTCAAATTATTTTGTAACAGAAGCAAGTTAGTAAAAGTTCTTCTCATTATAACCCTGACTGCAAGAAACGAGAAATCCATTGAATGTTCGAGAAAGCAATCATGTACGGAAAAGTTATTCTCAGAGAAAAAATTCACATAAGCATATAATCCGTAACAATCAAACAAGTACTGGTTATTGTGTTGAGGAACTGATTATTGAAGAATTATATTGTGTTTATGCTTAATGTAAAATTCAGCGTTTCAAATACGCATGATGAACATACAGCATGCATTTGCTGAAAATATATTTTACTTCTGTTGAGTATAGTGAATATTGTTCATTTCCAGATGTGATGAACGTCAGAGCGATTAGAATTGAATTGGAATAACGAAAATATTCAAACGTTGAAAGCGAATTCGAAATGTTCAACCTAGTCAAGTATAATATATTTAGCATCGACAATGCAATCTAATAATTGTCATTTCTTGATCACCAGTGGGCGTCATGGACTGCAATTTTGAGAAGGCAAAATACTGACAGGAGTGGCCCACCTTTGATTTTTCAATGAACTTTTTTTGTTTCGGAAATTATGATGGCTACCGCTGAATGTAGGATTTTGCCCAAGACAGTTGTTTGATCTTAACGTAATGAATACAACAATTAAATAAAACAATAAATTATTATTATTATTATTATTATTATTATCATCATTATGGCGTTTCAACACCGAAGACGCTACAGAGACGATAAAAAAGTGAAATTAAATTGAAAATAACAATGCGCCATTGAAATTGAATGTACGTTCGATTTTCAAACGTCTCTGAATACTTTGACTACGTACTGCTATATATGTGCATCACATTGTAAACAGCTCATTTATGTACCGATATGAATGAATAGCATTTTAATTGTTTCTTTACCTTCAGTTAAAATAGATCGTTGTGCACAAGTTGATATATTACAGAGCAACTATATTTATCACTCTTTCAAGAAATGATAAAATTGTAATCGTGCAGTAAAGATGGTTTTTTAATTGTGTTAATTCCAGTCTAACGAAATCAATAGTACAAACATAGTGAACGTGTTAATAAAAGGAAATATTATCGCATTCCTACGATAAATGCACTTTTAACGCCTGATGGTTCAGTAAAAGAATAATGGAACCAAGAACCTCCATATACCGATGAAACTTTATCAATAAAGAGCGTCAAAAATTTTACTGCCTGACCATGAAGAAAATGTTCATAACCTTGAAACGTTCCTTCCTGTAAAAAAACAGTGATATAAAATTATAAAGATGGAGTGTTTCAGTAAATATAATGTTTTTTATAAGTAAAAATTGATACAGAATTGTACAGATTGCTTTCGTGAATATGATGTTTTTATGAATAGACCAGGATAAGGAATTATATAGCCTGAGTGTTTTAGTAAATAAGATGTTTTTTATGAGTAGGCATTGATGCAGAATTATATAGCTTGAGTCTTTTAGTAAATATGATATTTTTTGCATATAGACAGTCACACAGAATTTTATGAATGGAGTGTTTTGCTAGATATGGTGCTTTCTATAATTGAAAATGATATAGAATTGTATAAATTGAATTTTTTTGTAAATAAGATGTTTCTATAAGTAGACTTGACATTGAATTTTAAAGAATTGGTATTTTACTATATTTGGGGGGCTATATACTATATTTGGTCGGAAAAAATCCGACCTTCAAGTGAACTACTGATAACTGATGCGTGCGCTCACGCCCGCCTAACTTCCAAGCAAAAATGTCGTCAATTGCGGAATATTTGCCTACATTATCGTTGAATGTAGGCAAAATGTGAATCAGTAGTGAATGTGAATCAGCCAAAATTACTGTCATTCTGAATACAAAATTAATGAGGAAGATTTGTCTCACTTTCATTCCCAGATTCGTTGTGAAGCTAGCACCTGCTGGAATGTTTAAAGAGCGGTGTTTCGTAAACTGGCCAACAAGAACGAAATAAATTGTGATATAAAAGTGTGGAAACATGTGTCTAAGATCCTATTTTCGTGAAATATATGCATCAATAATTATTTAATCTAACTCGATCCCGACTTCTGTAAAGTTTACCTTCAAGTATTTTCGTGCTATATTTGGATATATTTAACCTAACTCGATCCTGACCTGTAAAGTTTACCTCCACGTACGTGCTCACAAAACATTCAAAGTTGACGTCGCAAGTAATAAAAAAACTAATCAGTTCATATTTTCAAAATAAGGATAGAAAAATCTCAAAACAAATACCATGTCGCGAAACCCTTTTTTATGAACAACCAGTCACACTCTGGCGAATTTTTCCTTTCTTAAGGCCGCCTACGAAGAGCAGGTGTTCCAGTGCCTTCACCTAGAATAAATGTACAAATTTCAGGAACCCAAGGTTCAAACTTTGCAATTCCCGTCCCCTAAGTTCTCATCCATAGCGTTGCAGTCCCATAACTCGGAGTAACGCGGCTGCGCGCGTCGTGTTCGATCGTAACTTATGCGATGCGACGACCGAACTGGGAGGCAAACCAACATGGTAAAACCTGCGGCTTGTTTTCGACCGCGAGCTTGGTTTACATTAGATGAGATGAGTTAATTTAAACCTCCATGCAGCAACGGGGCGTTCCAAAGAGAGGAAAGGAAGAAGGCACTGTTTAGCATTGCGTTATTAAAGGAACGCGGAATCTAAGCACAAAGTGTGTGTTTTCACGCAAGATCCCCGGTGCATAGAAACCGTAATTTTAGAATCAAGGCTATGAAACAGGATAAAATTGAAGAAAATAGTTAGAGGCATCGTAAATATAGGACAGCAGTGAACCAAAAAAAATATAATTGTTAACAAAAAACCATTTATTTCAACAACTGCAAGCTTGGTCAGCCCTTCAACCTCGTAAAGCTGCTTCTTGAGCCTCCGAATTAATTGTGAAAAATGGCTGAGAAATTTCTACAGTGATGATGAAAGTCTTCATCATGCTGCAATTTGAGCGCCATCCCTGTTGGTGTTCGATGTTTAGTGACCAATAAAGATGCTCGGCCAGCGTTTATGTGTGGAGGTTGGTAGGGATGTTGGTGAGTAGCCCTTCTTACTGAATGAAGGTTCGCTGCTCCACAGTCCTTACTGCAGGCGACACAGAAGCGGGATAGATTATAATTTCGTCCGCACAGGTAGATGACCTGAATTTGCAGTGTTGCATGAAAATTTACTGCATATATTCTTGGTGTGGATCCCTGAAGCGAACATTTGCGATATGCATATTCAAATATACACACATAATTACATATAACATAAAAAATAAACATACATTCAAATTTATTTTAGCGAATAATAATGCAAATATTTGAAGTCACCACGGAAGGAGCCTCTGGAAAGAACAAGTCGAGGAACAAAAAAATAACGTTTTTAAAAGAGCCATCATTTATTATTTAATAAAAATAGTTCTTCAGAGACTCCCAAAAACAGTTCATAAGCGATTCAAATTGCAGCACTTCCATTAAATTTCTATTTACTTATTACTCTGCCAGCGTTAGACAATCAAAATAATTTTATTATTTCTCCTTCTTTTTCGATAAATAACATAATTTGAAAATGGTGAATAACCGCTAATAATACTTCCAATTGCTAGCGTACGAGAATTTAAATACATCGAAATAAGTTGAATTGGTTCTTCGAAAATTGCATTTCAATTATCGATAAGTTTAAATAAATCATAATTTTACACAAGAGTAGTTTATATCAAGTTTTAGAATAATTCGATATTTGATATGTTATTCAGTACTCTCTGATGATTTGAACTCAAAAGTTGCTGATTGAAGGTAATTTATTTATTCAGTACCCTCTGTTGAGTTGAACTCAAAAGTTGCTGATTAACGGAAATTTATTTATTCAGTACCCTCTAATGAGTTGAACTCATTAGTTGCTGATTAACGGAAATTTATTTATTCAGTACCCACTGTTGAGTTGAACTCATTAGTTGCTGATTAACGGAAATTTATTTATTCAGTACCCTCTGTTGAGTTGAACTCATTAGTTGCTGATTAACGGAAATTTATTTATTCAGTACCTTCAGTTGAGTTGAACTCATTAGTTTCTGATTAACGGAAATTTATTTATTCAGTACCCTCTGTTGAGTTGGACTCATTAGTTGCTGATTAACGGAAATTTATTTATTCAGTACCTTCAGTTGAGTTGAACTCATTAGTTTCTGATTAACGGAAATTTATTTATTCAGTACCCTCTGTTGAGTTGGACTCATTAGTTGCTGATTAACGGAAATTTATTTATTCAGTACCTTCAGTTGAGTTGAACTCATTAGTTTCTGATTAACGGAAATTTATTTATAAAGTACCTTCAGTTGAGTTGAACTCATTAGTTTCTGATTAACGGAAATTTATTTATACAGTACCTTCAGTTGAGTTGAACTCAAAAGTTGCTGATTAACGGAAATTCATTTATTCAGTACCCTCTAAATAAGTTGAACTCATTAGTTGCTGTTTGTGTGTAATTGCAGCGAAGGTAATAACAATAATCTGCACGAATTTGACGCGACTGAGTAACGACTCCGAGAAAAAATACTCAGTAGATACCTCAAAACACTTTACAAATAATTTCTTCATTTCAAAATCGATTTAAGATGAGCAACCGAATTAGTCAAAATGTAATTGTTTGTACGAAAGTTAAATGCAAATCAGAACAAATGAAATACAAAGATGACCTAAATATAAATATCGTATAATATGTGAATCAAAATTGTAGGCATTGATGAAACACAATCCCTATCCTGTTTAATAACGAGACGTTTAATACACTGTCATTCAGCTCGTGTAAAATTAAATATATTTATTTTTAGACTTTTACAACCGCTTAAAAATAGACTATTCTGCCAGATAATAAATTATCAGTGAAAGATTGGAGTATTTAAGATGCCTATCTGAATATCAATCTTGTAGAGCAAAAACGTATATTTTCAGGCCCCTAATATTGAAAATAAATCTTCAATCGTCAAATATTAAAAATAGATCTTCAAGCGCCAAAAAGGGAAAATTGACCTTCATGCGTCAAATATTGAAAATAGATCTTCAAGCGCCAAATAATGAAAATAAATCTTCCAGCGTCCAATATTGAACACGGGACTTCAAGCGCCAAATATTGAACACGGGACTTCAAGCCCCAAATACTGACGTTTAAAATCTTTCACAGTCGAGGCTGCAGGCCTTCTTACTGATTGATTTCCTTCCAAACACTGTGATTCATATTTTCATTGATCCTATCATTGAAGATGGACATGTTATGAGTAAAAAATCTATTTAGGGCACTCCTACCTAAGTAAGTCTTTCATATTCTTATATCACTGAAGATGGGCATATTCTAATTAACTATGAACTTGCGACATCAAATTATGGTAATAATAATTTTATAAATAATTAATTAATAATTATTTATTTATATTAAATTATAGTAATAATAATATTTATAATTATTAATAATAATTATAATAATTCATAATAATAATTATAATAATAATTATCAATATTAATTATAATTATATTTATTATTTATTTTTCATACACCTGAACCTTGCATAACGAATGACAGATTCAATAAAAAACTCCATTAATCTTTTAGAATGTAACTCTGTTCCAGTGTGTTTATGTATTTCAAAGTTTTCAAATTCTAGTGAACTGTTAGCAATATTTTTGGGTGCTGAAAAATTCCTCATAACAATTCACAAACATTAGAATACATCAAAATACTTAAAAACTCCCCGTATCGAAATAAGATTTCTCCGAGCGAATTCAATAGCTTGACGTTTAAAGTTTCCAAAATTGACTTATGCTTAAAAACTTATAGTTTGAAAGCGGCGCAGGAATATAAGGAAAATAAAGCAACACGCATGCCTGAGAAAAATACCCGAAATAAATCGAACTTTCCCATATTTCAGAGTTGTGGATGCGTGAAAAAGATCCACTGAACTCAAAGGGTATTCGAATCCATTGGCATCAACATCCTTTATTTTCTGTCGATGCGTGGAGCCGACGGCTTTAGTCCGCCTGTTCCCGAAACTCCATTGTTTTTTTTGTGAAATTTTGGCATTTCTGGACAAGACTCACGGGTCGTGCGGTCGTGACCAGCATGAAGAATAGGAAATCAGCTTTGATTACAGGGTTCGCTCAGAAAATACTTCAGAAATGCGCAGAATTGAGTCTATTTTTGTTTTGCGGTAGGGATTGAACGCTTCAGTCATTTTGAAGTGCCCGCAAACTCTTTTCGCAGTCGCGAAACGTTTCTGAAGTGGTCAAATGGCTTTTTTAGGAATAGTCGTACAACTTCAGTCGTGTTGTACGCGGTCTTTAAAGCGGCTCTTAATTGCTACCACGTAGGGCGAAAATAAAGATTCGTTTTCTTGAAATGAAAATGAAATTTAAATTTTGTCTTTAAATCGCTGGGACGAAAATATTTCTCAGAAAAAGGCTTCGCTCCACCGATGCAGTAGAGCGTCCAAGATGAGCATCACCAGAGGAAGAAACTCCAGAGACACTGAATTGAAAAAAAAATAAATGCGAATCAACAAAATAAAAATGAAATTAATAAATTTCTATCCTAAATTTGCGGAATAAATATTCTAGAATATATTTTGAATGCGTTCACCGGTACTTCTTCAGTAACGAGTTAGGTATGCACACACAAGACCATTTTAAAACGTCATTTTTTTTCCTCTACAAGTAACTCATTTTTCAGGCTAATATTAAGCCAATTTTTGCTACAAATAAAACATTATTTAGGTTAATATAAAGATTAAGTCACAACGAGAACATTCACTCACTTGTTTTCTGAGCCGCACCTGAAACAAAAACATTTGTGTCGTTAGTTTACTGAGAAAATAACTCATATTTTGCTATTATAAAAAATGGATCTGTTAGAAGAAAGCGCATTCAGTCTCTAAAAAATCATTTCTGTAAACTGTCCACCAGACAGACAACACAATCGGCATGCAATGCCATTCTCTGACGATAAAAAAATTTTCGTGTTTTTTTTTGTTTAATCACGCGAAACGTAAAAATTAATATTTAATGACGAAAATTTTCAGCTTACCGTTAGCTAAAATCAAATATTTAAAAGTTGTTTTCCTAGCTGTACTCTGAAATCAGAGTACAACTGGATTGGTAAATACTAACAAGAACTCACTATTGCAGCCATAATATTATGGCTGCAATAGTGAGTTCTTGTTAGTATTTACCAATCCAGTTGTATTCTGGTACGAGGGTAAACCGAAACCGTAAGAAATCAACATATTGCTCACCCAACACGTAGCAAAAACTCCAGCCAATCACTTAATACGGATTCACTCATAGGATAAAGTAAGTACTCACTCTGCACGTACACCATTGCCGAGTTCATCACTTTCTCGTCCAAATAAACACACATTTAACTCAGTCTCTAATGCCAAAAATTCCATCCAATCACCCAATTTAATAAGAAATAACTCATAGGATAAAGTAAGTACTCACTCTGTACTTACACCATGCTCGAGTTCTTTACTTCCCTCGTCAAAGTAAGAAACACCTATTTTACTCAGTCCATAGGCGACAAAAATTCCGGGCAATCACTCAGTTTAATAAGAATTAACTCATAAGATCAAGTAAGTACTCACTCTGCACGTACACCATGCTAGTGTTCTTCACTACCCCCGTCACTGCGTCTTTAAGAATACATTCAAAGGTGGTCTTATGCGGCAGCAGGGAGTCCAAAAGCAGGAGCTGCGTGGTCACCAAATAACATCTGCCATGGGCATCGTAGGCGTTGCTCACGTAGGTGTTCACTTTGATTTCATTTCTGGAAGCCATGAAAAGTAAAACATTTCAGCAAGGAATAATGCACGGTTGGAACTACGCTTGTAATAAAGCCACGAATGATAGACAATTTCAGCCAGAAATAGTGTTTACTTTGATTTCGTTACTGGATGCCATGAACAATAAAACATTTCAATTCGAAATAATTCATGGTGGGATTAAGGGGATTGAAACTTGCCTATCATGCAACGTGATCATAAAACACGCACGTGTAGTTTGAATGAGTTTTCAATTCTTTTTCCATCAGTTTAATATTTTCTATTACAAAGTTTTTATATGCATCACTATTAAAGTTCTCATAACAGGGCTGGAGACATTAAAACGAAAAGAATACTGTCACTCAGAAGTGAACAAAAAAAAAACGCTAATACACTAATTTGACGTGGTGTAAAATATTTTAGAGCTGTCCACAGAAGTGGATTTTGAAGTTCTCCGAGGCACTGAAATGTTTAGTTGAAGATATATTCAGAACAGTTTATTTATTTTTAGAAATATGTAATCACGCTTTGATACCCCAGTACTCTTGTATTTTGTTTTGACGTAGGTGATTTAAACATAGATACAAGTGTAATGGATTAAATCAAAGAGAAGAACATTGAATTTAGAAAATTATGTATCACAAGAGGACACTTAGTTGCTCCTGAAACCTAACAAAAAATAGGAGAAATCGCCAGTCAAAGGGACGAGTAGAAATTTTTGGGACACCTTGTGCAATAAGTAAGTGTTGACACTTTGACGTAGGCAGGTAAAACTGAAGTTTATATTTCAATATAAATTTGAAATCAATAATTGTAGTACGCAATGTTGAAAGTACCAAACATTATTTGGATCGTGTTTTCATTTAGTTTTGATTTAGTATTTTTAATTGAGTTTGTGACTATTGGTTGGTCAGCAGCATAATGTAAACTCCCTCTGTGGCCTAATATGGCTCAGGTCGCAGCCAAAGTATTGACATGCTGCTTGCGATGCGACCCACCATGGGTCGCTAGGAAAACTTTTAACTTTCTTTTAAGGCCAAAGATATTCAACGGACCCACTTAATATTTGTTAAGTATAAAATTTCTAATCACGTTTTAATTTAAATTTGAGTTGAATTCTGAACTTCAGTTTAAACCATCGCAGTTAACGTGTGAAGATTCACCTTGTAGCTTGCTCTCCGACCTCCATAGCTGGCTGTCTGTTGTCGCTGCAGTAAGCACAGCTCACCAACACCGTTCCAGGAGTGGGAATTTCATAGGACATAAATAAATCGCCATTCCTCCTAGCTGAAAAATAAAGTAGTTAGTGCATGCCCAAAGAGTTTCTAATGAGAATTGCGAAATGAGGTAAATCTTAGTCGTTGTTCCACAATGTGAACGCTTATCGAGAATCGTAGTTTGATAGCAATTTAGAATCGTGGTCTCATTTTATTTTTAAAATTAATAGATTGATTAAATTCTGAATCGTTGTCCCATTTTTCAGTAGAAATATTTTAGTGGATCATTTTTACTCCTTTTTTAGGTAAAAAGAAAAAAATTAATGTTCAGGTATGGAAAAACTGTAAGATAACCTGACTCATTTTAGTGGGCTGAGAGCATCAACTAACTCATGAATCCAGCTCACTCGTGCGGAGATCACATGTTAAACAAAATAACTCTGCTCCTGGGAAGAGAGTTTTCACTTAATTCTTAATGCGAATGAATGTATAAATAGTTTGTTCCATTCCAATCTATCTCATTCCAATCTGCATAACCCGGTAAAAAAAGTATTGTTTTTATTTCAGAACCTGGATGTAAATGAGAAGATACAATAATTAGTGTGGTTTCCATCAATTTAACCAGTACCATTTTCCTACAAGTAGGTTGTGTTCCACTAAATTTCACCTGAAATTTAATATATTTGGAATGTTTTAACTAAATTTTAACGTCTGTTTCAACCCATTTTGTTATTACAACTGCAGTTGTTCTGTCAGAAAAAATATGAATGAACAGTTGTTTAAATAAGTTCAAACAACGTTGAGTTATATTTTGAATCCATTTTATCGATGTACATGTCGACAGTCTCCGTACTCGTTCCAGATTGCATCAACAAACATTAGGTGTAACCAGCGTAAAAAACTGTCGTGGCTCAACGATATGAGACTCGATGTAGCTCTTTTTCTCAGGAAATCCCTTTCTTAAATTAAACAGAACTCATTCCTCTCCGTATTTCGCATCTGGTCAGCCAGTTCCTACTCTCGCGCTGTACAGATTCATTTAAATTGTTTGCACATATTCAAATGAAATACTAACACTAAAATAAAGTACCGAAGGAAGAAGGTATTCACATTTACGGTTTTCGTTATAGAACTATGGCGTCAGGTTTAAAAACGCAGTAAATTTTTGACGATAGGGCTTGTTATTGGTAAAACTGGAAAAATTAAATACCATCGACGATACAAGTCTAGGTTGATTCAGATACAGGTTCATTAATACGTAGTTTCGTTGATGTATGATTAGGTGAATGGTGTTGAATCTACATGGAATGAGGTTAAATAAGAATAATTCCTATTGGTCGCTTTAGAATCTTTCAACGATGGAAAAACTATAATTAGAAAAACTACGCTGAAGAATAAGTCAGAATACTGCAGGTAGTTATAAAAAATACGTATCTCACTTAATCTTTTAATTACAAGAACTGACTTACCGGAATATGAGTTACTGCTGTATAAATATATACATAGTAGAAAAATCAAATAAATGTTCTTGAACTTCATTTCAAGTTTTGGGAGTAATTCTGTTGATAGAACATGGTCGGTACTTATTCTGCACGAAAAGTACAAAAATGTTAGGGATGGTGTATTTAATTATTAACAGAATAAAGAAATGAAGATTAAAGATTAAATGAATAACATTATTCTGAAATTTTCGAAACAAACAGATACGTGTACGAAAAGCATTGCGCACTATTTTCCCTGAATGTAATTCAAAAATAGTTTTAACTCATTCCACATGAATATAGAAACAACAATATGTACTAGATGCTAAGGTATGAAATTTGTCACCCATAGGTGAAAAATATTATTTATATCTTAAGGAGTAAAATGACAGCAAGATGATTGTCATAATTATCCTTTTCTTCAATTTTTTTGGCGGATATCATAACAGGATATCATTGTTGGATATCATTCGCGGTTTAGGATAGTCCCTATTGTTCATAGGTGCCGGGCGAAGGACTACCTAAATTCTAGTACACAAATTTAATAGTGGTATATAATTACAGATTATTCTTCAAGAATTCCGGGTTTAGTGTAATTATTAGTCGAAGAATTTCAGCTGGAGGACAAACTGGAAAATGAATTTATCGTGGGATGAATAACTGACTCTGTTTCTTCAAAATTATAATTAGTGCACGTCAATTGAAATTTTTCATGACCAGTTCATCGTAAACACATAAAAAACAAAATTTTTGTGTAGATTCAATTTCAAAAATCTGTGACCAAAAAAGAGTTTGATCGGACAGGAATTTGGCAAAGAAAAATATGTTTCAGAGAAATAGAAATCTAAATTCTATTTTTAGGGAGAAATTACCTAAAGTGTATAAATGGAAACATGGAACATTATCTTAGTGATTTTTTCCAATAAAACCGAGACAATTTTGTGTGTCAACTAATCGAAAAATAGACACACCTTGACACGACACACATAAGTGTGTCAGCCATGACACACTGAGCGCAAATCATCACTATTACACGTAAATGCTTTTCTTTTTTCTCAGACTCGCCATTAAATTTTCCTACTTTACGACAAGATCTAAGAATTTGCTGGATAAGGTAACAAGTTTCATTAGGTGTCTCGACAGATCTATATTCCATTCATGCATTCGAAAGTCTGCCCACATTCCAGCATGAAAATTTCAACCATTTGAAACTTGGATATGGACGTTGGCTTTCACGATCTTCTGAACATGGGGTCGTATGTGTCGCCTTCAGCTGTAGCAAGATTTGCCTGAATAACCGTTTCCCACTAATGAAAAAGGTAAAAAATTTCCAATTGTTGTTGTAATATCACGTTATGGACATAATTTTTGAAGAACGTTATGTGATAGTAAATGATAAAACGGAAGGAGGGAACAAACATTCTGGATTTAAAAAGTTTAATAAAATATTTAATGTTAATTTAGCTTGCACACATTTTTGAAGACGAAAGCATTACATGTAAAACAGTGAACGGTTTGTCAGTTACTTCTTGGAGAGTTGCATTCTTTTTTGCAGCTGAACACTCTGCTTTAGTAAATCACCTGGGACCATATTCAGCGTTCTGCTCACAAGGCAAAATTTGATGTAACATGGCACAATACCAATATTTTTTCTATTGTAAAATCTGAATGTTAATTATGAAAAACCTAGGGCAATATTCAACATTTTGTCTATAGTTAAACATCATGGAAAATTTTGAAATAACTTGGCACTACATTGAGCATTTTTTCTATAATAAAAGGCCAAGGTAAATTTTGAAATTCATTCGAACTATATTCAATGCATTGTCTATGGTAACAACGCGATAGCAACTTTTGAAATAAATTGGGATAATATTCAGCATCTTCTCTACAGTGATTGTGTAATGTGCCATGTTAAATTTGGAAGTACATGGGACAATATTCTGCATTTTGTCCATAGTAGTAACAGGAAAAAATTTGAAACTCATGCATGCTGTACTGTGAAGTTAACACAATCGTTTCCGGTGTCCATTTTACGAAAAAAATATTTTAGAAATAATTCAAGGAACATGTATAATCCTAAGTTATGTAAGCCACGCTATCAAATGGGTTACGGGTAGCCTGGATAACTATGCCGTACTAAACTTTATTCATATTTGCACATGTTTAGGTTTATTACGACTTAAGTCCTGTGTACAAACAGTATATATCCACACATATATACATGCTTACATATATCCATCCAAACATACATATATACAAACATACGCACATCCTTCATTCATGTTAACCTGACCCTGTACGATCGTGAGGCTAAATGATGCGTGCTTGAATAGCCTTGTATCCCCTTTCAGTTGGGGACATTATGGACAATACGGTACAGCCGTCGACAAGTGCAAAGCTCTCGCCATGTCAACCTATGCACTTCATAAAATTTTGAACAACAACGCATGGCAATTCGTCATCCTTCTTGCAATAGCCGTTGCTGTTGTTGTGCTCACAATAGTCAGTGACGCTGCTAAAAAAACGAAGCATTGTGACTGAAAAGGCATTGTAATCTCGGGGCCTGCTTCTCCATACGTCTTGGGCTCACTGCTGGTGTGCAACTAGTGCTCAGTTGATTAGTTTCCTTGTGTTCCTTTTTTTGTGTTAAACCAATGCTTTAAAGTGTGAATAGGAAGCCGCATCGCAGATTAACTTCGAATGATATAAAATTCAATGGCGGAGCTCAAATTCGTTTAGAATTGGCTTTGAAATTCCCATAAATTTTTATAAATTTAAGTTTTAATGTACAATATTTGATGGTGAGAGTAAAATCAATTTTACTTTTATAGAATCAGCAAAACTTTAAACTAGAATGTTTAAAATGGCAATGATATCAATTTTGAGTCAATTCCACTTTTATCAAGTCGTGTGAATGGAAGTACTTTGATGAGTTAACCTCTTATTGCGCGAAAAATAAAAGTTCACCTTGGTGCTCTTTTTACGAATAAATATATTAGAGACAACATTGCAGTATTTTGAAAAGTCTTCCAACACTTCGTGGACAGTTCTGACAACTGCTCTAACTCACTGAGTAGGTATGACGCTGCAGTTCATGGAAAAATAAATACAAGCTTCTTGAAGTGTTCATGAACCCTCGTGCAACGAAAGTTATTTTAGAGTCAAGCAGCAGTTAAGCAGATTTTGTGTTATGGATTGTCTTACAAGTTACAAACATCGTAGAATTTGTTTCCTGCACTGTCACACCAGTTAGAACACAAGTTGTATTTTATCAACTCGCACACCAGTAAAAGCCAACATATAATTCGTTTCCTGAACTGTCACACCAGTTCCAAACCACTCAGAATTTGTTTTCTGAACTGTCACACCAGTTACAAACAATATAGGTTCTGTTTTCTAGACTGTCACACCAGTAACTAACAACACTGAATTATTTTTGAAGTATCACAGCATTACAAAAACAATGATACTGTTTCCCGAAGTCTCACACCAGTTACAGACCACGTAAGCACGAATAACTACGTTATATTTGAACATGAAGTGGCACAAGTACAGTAACGTGAGCTTAAAAATAAAAATGCTTCCTAGAACGTTCTCACGCGTGCTGCAAAGGGGATTACTGGGTTCGAGTTCTCGGGAACTTCCAGCTCGTTTCTCTGGAAACAATGCAGAGTTAGTTATAAATTAGCACAATGTGAAGAGAATTCTGAAATAAATGTAAGTCCCAAGTTTTACGTACGTGGAGGTATGCCCCATCGTATAGCTATCGAAGTTGCTAAGTGGGGTATAATTTTATAATGTGTTTTATAATGTGTTTTATTTGAAGTTCTGTAAGTGCATCAACCATGAAAGATCAGTTATAATCACTATAGCGCTTCACGATTCATGGACGAGAGACCGAATAATCCTAAGGCATTATTTCACATACGTTTATATCATTCTGGTTGAATAATTTAATTTCATTAATTTGACTTTCAATCACACAAAAATAATCTCATATCACGAATTCACCATAAAAAACCTCACTTTTAAACACCACGTAAGACAGGAAGTTGCGTAGAGCGCTGCTTCTCTTACAATACTTTTTTTGTTGAATGAGGATTTTTTTGTTATTGATCTTCTCTATGTGATGATCCTTGTAACCACACGTAATTTTTCTAAGTTATTCCATTTCACGTTATCTTTCATAGTTTTCTACTTTAGGATAATCCACAATCTATTTCCATATCGTTTTTCATAGTTCCTCTGCTCTACGATAGTCAAAACCCATTTCCATGTCTTTTTTCATAGTTTCTCTTCTTTACGATAGTCCACAGCACATTTACATATCGTTTTTCATAGTTTCTCTGCTTTACGATACTCTACAACGCCTTTTACAGCAAGCTTGACACACGTAACTTTTGAGCCGCAATCACTGCCACTTCGAACCATCCTCATGAAAAGAACGTTGCACTTTCGTCTGGAGCTTTCGCACTGACCATCAAAGCAGGCCGGAACCAGGCCTTCTAGCGCCGTGAGATGACGTTCATTCAAGGCTTGTTGAATATTTACTGCTCGTAAGGACTTGTGTAAAAAAACACACTTCATCTCTGATAACAGCTGCAAAGAATGTTGTTCTCTCCCTCGTCATTACGGTCGTGTTAGAATACCTGAAAACCGTGCGAGAAAGAAGGTGGCAGATTTCTCAGAGAAAACGAGTTGTGCGTGACTAGAGTCTTCTGATCCTCTTGTTAATTTGTTCACCTTGAAAGTTGAGGACTCTAATATCAATAAAAGTTTACGACTTAATGATGTATTGTTAGTATTTTACTCCTGTCGGTTGCGTTGAGTTTTTAGGTATGGATAAAAGTGTTGGTAAATTCGCGTGCATGAAACGACATCTTCTCATGTGTTAAATGAACTCTTGAGGTTCATTATCATCAAAAGAAGTGTGATCAACCCATAAAAAACTATGTCACTCAATGTTTGCTGGAGAACATAAATCATAATTCATTAATGATGCATGATCAGTAGTAGCGGTAGAATTACAGTTATGAAGATGCACATTGTGGTTAAGATGCTTTTATTATGTTTTCTAATACTGAACGATGGCTACACGCTCTCACTCACTCCACTAAAGAGAGGACGGTTTTTATTTTTTATGATTAGTTCTTATCCAAGAACTACATTTGCAGACATTCTTTGCATCATATTATCATAATTATAGACAAGTAAATAGTGAATTGGAATTACCGTATTGACTTGTATTGTATTGACACATGCAATAATATTTTTTTTCGCGTGCAATGCAAGTAGTAATGAAAATCGTGAATTCGTTACGTGCGTTCGTGCCTTTCCATATAAAATTCCCATTGACTCTGCAATAGTAAATGCCTACCAGAGGAAATTATATCATTGGCTTACAATTTTCAGAATTTCAGAAGTACTTCAGGGTTAGAAAGATGCTCAGTTTACAGAATTCAAAATACACTCAGGGATTGAAGAATTAAAATAAGCGTTCATTAACGATTATTTTGGGCTACATTCCAGGAAGTCATGAAATTTATCAGCAGCTTCCAAAATAATTTGTGAGCAATGAAGTGAAGTGAAATAAATTTAAAATTTGAAATGAATTACTATAAATGCACCTATGTGCTCAGAAAGGGGCAATGATACATATATGTACTGAGCAATGTTGAAGGGATGTTCTAATTTGTTCTCATTTGAGTGAATGTATATATTCAATAATAAAATTAAATACTGAATGACATATGTCTTCAAAAACAAGTCGATGAAACACACAAATAAACTGGTAAATGAGAACATGTCATTGCTGTGGCTAAAAAAACAACAACAACTAAAAACATCATCAAAACTGTTTGCTGAAGTGTCACACCAGTTGAAACTCCATATAATTTGTTTCTTAAACTTTTCAAGCTACTCGTACTAGTTTTTCTCAATCTCTTTTCAGGGTATTTGATTATTGAGGACAAATTTGTAACCGGCGAGTTAATTTATTCAGAAGTAACTTCGTTAAATGTAATGAGCAATTGTATTGATAAAACTGTTCTACTGTATAGAAGACAAGATTGTAATCCCTCTTAATGAGATGGAGCTAAAATTAGCGGCCTAACGCTGCTGAAAGTGAAAACTGCGTTAATCAACCGTGTAACTGAGCTAATAGGTTCATCTAAGGTGCTCATCTGCCCGTAATTTTCAGTTTTTTGCAGCGTAGTTTGTAGTGAATCACAGGCATTATACAGAGGAGCCAGCGTAATGGGTGTTTGCGAGATGGTCACTTGTCAAGGGTCTAGTTTTAATTGCCCTGCTCTGGAGTTATCTAGTTCATTAGAACTCGCTGAACTTCCCTCATCTATCATCAAAATCAGACGCTGCGTCCATCACAGTGTCGTTAATTTTGGGGCCATAAGCTCGTCAATGAAGAAGGCTTAAAGAATTAGAGGAGCCAGGGCTTATGGGCTCTAAAATTGAAGGCATTGCCGTGAATATCAAGTAAGCAAAAAGTTCGTTCGATATCATGTTTGTGTGGGGAAGGAACCTTAAATGGTAAAGTGAAGCGGAATATGACAATTTTAGCGCAAGTGGTGCTGTTTCTGTCAATATCGTTCATCAGCCATTGCCGTGAATATCACATAAGCAAAAAGTTCGCTCAATATCATGTTTGAGGGGGAAGCAAACTTTAATGGTACAGTAAAGCAGAATTTAGGTATTTTAATGCAAGTAACGTTGTTTCTGCCAATATTGTCTATCAGGCATTGCCTTGAGTATAATGTAAGACAAAGAGTTCGGTCAGCTTCACGTTTGTGAGAGAGGGAACTTACTTAACGCTTGAGTGAAATTTAGGTATTTAACGCACGAATTCTGTATCCCTCAATATTGTTTATCACTTTTTGCCGTGAATATCATGCCGCATTCGATGTAATATTTACAAGAGCTTTAACTTATGTTACAGTCAATTGAACTATAATTTTTTTAACGATAGAGGTGCAGTTTTCATCAACATTGTTTTGTGAAAACTGCTGTTGCACATTGCACGGGTTTGTGGAATCAAAATTCATTGGGCTAAAAAGAAAATAGTTCTCGTGTTAATTTTTAAAGTTACTCGATTAAAATGTACTCGTCTCCGATAACTGCAAAATTTATTTTTGTACTAGATATCTTTGAAACAGAAATGCCTCATGTAGTAGTGAGGTCCCAACGGTGAAAGGATTAAATACTCGTGTGAGCAACAAACATGCGCAAGAAGTGCCTCAGTTGATAAGAACGTTCTTTCCATTTCTAATTTAAATTTAAATGTATTTTGGTTTTAGTCGCTTAGCTCAGTTTGCAATCCCGAGAGGTATCTTTTGTGAGAAACCAATGACTATGAGAAAATGATGCTTTGAAGCCAGTGCTAAGAAATGAGCGGGGATTTATGGAGAAAAATCTTTAGTAATTGTATCATCAATATATACACGGCACACAATAGAAATCACTCTCAAGTAAATGTGTCATCAGTAGTGTACATGGTGTACATGGCACCCAACGGAAATCATTCATAAGTTATTTTATGATCAGCAGTTTACACAGCGCACAATGGAAACAAATTTTGATTGATTTTACCTTTCTTGAATATTGAATGAAATTCCTATTTTCACAGAAAATTAATTTAACAATTGTTAACAATAAAACAAAATCAATGTGTTTTATTTGAAGTTTACTTACAATGTGCGTAAGATTTACAACGTGTTTTTCCCGGCCGATGAAATTTCCACAGTTGGTTGAGGGAAAAACTTCAAATTTCCACTGTTAGTCGAGGGAAAACCTTCAACAAATTTCCACAGTTAGTTGTGGGAACAAATTCGAATTTCCACTGTTAGTTGAGGGAAAGACTTCAAATTTTCACAGTTAGTTAAGGAAAAAACCTCGAATTTGAAGTTAGTTGATGGAAATACTTCGAATTTCCACTGTTTGATGAGAGAAAAACTTAGGCTTTCCATAGTTAGAGCAAATGCGAGGGCTTCACTGTGATGAGCGAAGGTTTCAAACGAAATGGCTTTACTGTCATGAGCGGAAGTTTCAACTGAAAAGGCTTCACTGAGGTGATCGAAAGGTGTAACTGAAATGGAAAGAATGGCTTAGCAATGGTGTATGAAAGTCAGTTCTCAACTGAAAACGATGTTGAAAGCGGAACAGTGATTTATCAAGGTCAGAATCTCGATAATAGTTAGATTAGAAAGTAAAAAAAAAATTCCTTATACGATTATTTGAACTTGGAGTTGATTGCAGCTTATGCATATGCAAGTTACTTTGATTTCAGTAAAATGTGTGTAAAACCTATAGGTACATTAGGTACTACATCCAAAAAAATTTTAAATCATTTACAGTGCCTGTCGTGACTCTGAACAGCTTCTGAATTTGAAACTTCACGAGCAATAGAATTTGGAAAAGTCACCGTGCCATATCGACGCTTAGAACAGCTTCATATGACGCTAATTTTTAATCCGACTACAAAGTTTCATCAGAGAAGTTTTCACGAAAATGGACATTCCTTCAAACGACGCCGATATTTAATCCAACACCTCAAGGTATCATCAGAGGAATTGCCATAAAACCGGAAATCCCTTCATATGACACTGATACTTCGTCCTACAACTCAAAGTATCATCAGAGGAATTTTCACAAAACTGGACATCCCTTCATATGACGCTAACATTTAATCCAACACCTCAGCGACGCTTAAAACAGATTTAAACGCCCCTGATATTTAATCCAACACCTCTAACCATCACCAGAGGAATTTTCCCCAAACTGGACATCTTTTTCATTTTGACCCTAGGACGACGGGACAATCTAATCAGGGCATAATTTATAGACACCCATTGGGAGTCTCGTTAATTGAACGAAGGTCCCTGCCGGGCGTCGCTATTAGCGTTGATTCATGATCAGAAATTTTTGGTGCGCGTCGGGAGCTGGTAACGCGAGCTCTGTGTGGAGATTGTGGGGCACGTCGGGATGGTAACGCGAGCTGTGTGTGGAGATTGTGGGGCACGTCGGGATGGTAACGCGAGCTCTGCGTGGAGATTGTGGGGCACGTCGGGAGCTGGTAACGCGAGCTCTGTGTGAAGATTGTGGGGCACGTCGGGATGGTAATGCGAGCTCTGTGTGAAGATTGTGGTGCACGTCGGGATGGTAACGCGAGCTCTGTGTGAAGATTGTTGGGCACGTCGGGATGGTAACGCGAGCTCTGTGTGGAGATTGTGGGGCACATCGGGATGGTAACGCGAGCTCTGCGTGGAGATTGTGGGGCACGTCGGGAGCTGGTAACGCGAGCTCTGTGTGGAGATTGTGAGGCACGTCGGGAGCTGGTAACGCGAGCTCTGTGTGGAGATTGCGGGGCACGTCAGGAGCTGGTAACGCGAGCTTTTTGTGGAGATTGTGGGGCACGTCGGGAGCTTGTAACGCGAGCTCTGTGTGGAGATTGTGAGGCACGTCGGGGTGGTAACGCGAGCTCTGTGTGGAGATTGTAGGGCACGTCGGGAGGTGGTAACGCGAGCTGTGTGGAGACTGTGGGGCACGTCGAGATGGTAACGCGAGCTCTGTGTGGAGATTGGGGTGCGCGTCGGGATGGCAACGCGAGCTCTGTGTGGAGATTGTAGCACACGTCGGAAGCTGGTAACGTGAGCTCTGTGCGGAGATTGTGGGGCACGTCGGGAGCTGGTAACGCGAGCTCTGTGTGGAGATTGTGAGGCACGTCGGGAGCTGGTAACGCGAGCTCTGTGTGGAGATTGTGGGGCACGTCAGGAGCTGGTAACGCGAGCTTTTTGTGGAGATTGTGGGGCTCGTCGGGAGCTTGTAACGCGAGCTCTGTGTGGAGATTGTGAGGCACGTCGGGGTGGTAACGCGAGCTCTGTGTGGAGATTGTAGGGCACGTCGGGAGGTGGTAACGCGAGCTCTGTGTGGAGACTGTGGGGCACGTCGAGATGGTAACGCGAGCTCTGTGTGGAGATTGTGGTGCGCGTCGGGATGGCAATGCGAGCTCTGTGTGGAGATTGTGGGACACGTCGGAAGCTGGTGACGTGAGCTCTGTCTGGAGATTGTGGGGCACTTCGGGATGGTAACGCGAGCTCTGTGTGGAGATTTTGGAGCACGTCGGAAGCTGGTAACGCGAGCTCTGCGTAGAGATTGTGGGTCACGTCGGGAGCTGGTAACGCGAGCTCTGCGTGGAGATTGTGGTGCACGTCGGGATGGTAACGCGAGCTCTGCAAGGAGGTTGTGGGGCACGTCGGGATGGTAACGTGAGCTCTGTCTGAAGATTGTGGGGCACGTCGGGATGGTAACGCGAGCTCTGCAAGGAGGTTGTGGGGCACGTCGGGATGGTAACGCGAGCTCTGCAAGGAGGTTGTGGGGCACGTCGGGATGGTAACGTGAGCTCTGTCTGGAGATTGTGGGGCCCGTCAGGATGGTAACGCGAGCTCTGTATGGAGATTTTGGGGCACGTTGGGAGCTGGCAATTCGAGATTGTGGGTAGATTTTGGGTTACATATGTATCGAGATATCCGTAAAAGGAATCAATATTCATAGTACCAAACATGTACAGGAAATACTTCATGTAATATTAAGGTTCCTACTGTAAAGGGAATTAATATTCGTGCGTGAAACAAAAATGCAGCTGAAACACTTCTTGTAGTATTACAACTCCATCTTAGTTCTAACATGCGGAAAGGATTCAATTAACTTTAAGGTTAAGCAGCGAAGGTTCAGGGATTCAATTAGGCTTAAGGTTAAGGAGCGAAGGTTTAGGGATTCAATTAGGCTTAAGGTTAAGGAGCGAAGGCTTAGGGATTCAATTAGGCTTAAGCTTAAGCAGCGAAGGTTTAGGGATTCAATTAGGCTTAAGGTTAAGCAGCGAAGGTTTAGGGATTCAATTAGGCTTAAGGTTAAGGAGCGAAGGCTTAGGGATTCAATTAGGCTTAAGGTTAAGGAGCGAAGGTTCAGGGATTCAATTAGGCTTAAGGTTAAGGAGCCAAGGTTCAGGGATTCAATTAGGCTTAAGGTTAAGGAGCGAAGGTTTAGGGATTCAATTAGGCTTAAGGTTAAGGAGCGAAGGTTTAGGGATTCAATTAGGCTTAAGGTTAAGGAGCGAAAGTTTAGGGATTCAATTAGGCTTAAGGTTAAGCAGCGAAGGATAAGGGATTCAATTAGGCTTAAGGTTAAGGAGCGAAGGCTTAGGGATTCAATTAGGCCTAAGGTTAAGGATTAAGGAATTTGATTAGAGAAGGAACGAAGATACCTCGCTTAAAATTAAAGTTTCATTCCTATATGTAACATGTATATTTGATTAACTAGAAATTTTCATAACACCGGCAGTGGAAACATGATGCCAAACCTCGTGTAAAATTAAGGTTTCATTTATTTGAAACGAATATTTTTTTTCTTTAATATTTCCAGTGCTAATGTTCTCCGTGGTTGCGAAAACTCGTTGTTCTTTCGTTAAATGCATCCTTCTTGGTAGGGAGATTAAAACAGTTGTATGCCATTGTTAAGATACCATTTTAATATTTAGCGCGTTCTTCATGTCAGATACTGCAGTCAGTGATACATGTCGTGGTTATGTGAACAGATGATATCGCTAATTTTTCTAAAACTTAACTAAAGGTAAATTATGATGAGTACATTATATTGTCTGCTTTTCCTGCACAAACATGCTTCTGACAGCCTTCAGTACAATAGTTAAAGGTAAATATTTGTGAAGACATTAATCAAAACTTAAAGCGTTTGTTGAGCATCGTTCAACAATGAAACAGTTCGAAACAGAATAGCAATGCAGCAGACAGTTTTTGTATAATTTTATTTTCTTTTAAGGTTTCATTTCTGGCGAGACACCCTTTTTAATAAGATACAATCTGTATCATAAATGCGAAGTCTAACGAATGCCAGCCTGTACAATATGATACTAACTGGTCATAAGAAGACTGTAATTATGCTACAGACTGACCTCAATGTTTAAAATGGTAAAATCATATGAAGCAAGTCTACAATATGATGTAAACTGGCCATAAAAATACTTTTTAATTATGCTACAAACTGGCCTCAATGCTCAAAATTGCTAAGTGACTTATGAGCCACCCTAAACGGCAATGCTGAAAACGTCATCATAGTGACTTCTGAGCCACTCTAAAAACAATATTCACATTGGCAAAGAGAATTGTACGCCACTCTAAACGGTAGTATTTAAAATGACAAAGCGACTTCTGAGCCACTCCATGCATCCCTTCCATCCTCCGTCACTTCCTGCGATAGACACCGCAGAACAAAACGTTTGTCCAGTGGCTACCACCGGAAGAAGGCGTATCTGTGCTACCACGGAAGCGGCGCTGGAAGCGTGCTGGGCGGAACAGGATAGGGGCCAGCATTCCAGGCACCGACAACAGGTGCTGGATTGACTTTAACGAAGATCTGTGCTTCGGATTTGCAATTCTCTAGTGGGATTCCAGTTGGTGCTCGGCTCGAAAGAATGGGGTCAAGTATTAGGCGATGTTCCGTTTTCTGAAGGGAGCTATAACGTGTAAAAAGTAGTTACTTGAAGCGGGAAATTTCATATCTGTCTTGTAGAAAAAATAATCTGCGAGGAGTTAGGCTCGATTAAATTTCCTGCAGTGAAATGTGCTTCAATGCTATTTTGCACTCCTGTATAACGCCATCATGAATCTGTGATTTGAAGAACCGAGACTTAGTAATTAAAAAACTACTTGTAAACTGAATCAATCATTATATTTCATATGAAATAATTGAAACAACATCATACACATCACTAGGAAGTAACACAAAGTCCAGGCTCTTTTAAATTATTCAACGACAAAGTTCATTACCAAACTCCCTCCTCGTATTAGAGCAAAAATTAAATCAAATTGCAGCGGTTAACTCAAAAATGCAGAGCTAAAATGATTTGAGCACGGATTTTGCCACTCGGTATACATATGAAGCTATCGTGGATTTTTTAATAAAGTGCGAGCGGTGTGCAGTAATTCGCTGATAGACCGACTCGGTGTAATTGGCTCCGGCTAACTTTGTTAAGCAGATCGAGGGAAAATGACATTTATCATTTCAATGTGTTACTGATTTAAATTTTCCGAGAGCGTATCACTTAGCGGGTGATGCTCGGAGCCGCTTCATGGGAGTGGAAGTTTTTGGAGCGCGCTTCCGAAATGTTTTTTTTTGGTATGCAGGTGTTCTTTCTTGGAGAGCCTCGTAGTTCATATAAATTGTTTTTTTAGGTAGAACAGACAAATTTTTATAAGTATTCTAACCATTAAATCGCAGGTACATTTAGGTGTTTTGTTTTTCCAATTCATGTGTCCTTTTAGAGTGCTTTATAGTTGATAAATATAGTGTTTTTTTAAGGTAGAGAGAGAAATTTTAAATGATCATTATACACTTTGAATAACGTGTATATTTCCCTCCAAATTTCTTCAATAATTGAAAAATTCCTTTCAAATTTTTCGTTACGTTGTTCTCCAATTTCGTATCGATTTCGTTTCAAATTTCAACATCATGTGTGAATTTTTATTGGTATTCATTGAAATAGTTACAAATTGAATGAAATTGAAAAAGTAACTGAAAATACAAAAAGTGTTTCAAATGCATGTTTCAAAATGCATGACAGTGTACAAATGCGCGTTTCGTTTGCATGTGAATGGTACAAATGAAATTAGCACAAATGCGTGTTACAGCCAAAGGCAAAAGCAGTAAAGCAGTAAAATTCGCGTAATAAATAAAATTTTCCATTAGCACGCACGCTTTTAGCGTTTTCATTTTCTATTATAATTTACTATGTTTAATTAATACTTAAAATCCAATTACCTATCAGGTACATGAAATCTCAACTACCATCCTGGCTGAATGAAGACATTCCTGAGTGTTATTTAATAAAAACACGAAAGGAAAAACATAGTCAAACGGTTTCAACATAAAAACATTCGGATAAGAATTTTAGGTTACAGATTTTATATGAGTGGGAAATATTATTCAACCAGAAATCGAAAACAGTTGTAAATACTTTTCGCGTTTATAAATGTTTATCATTTTTTTTTATCTGGCTGTGGGAGTCCTGGGATAATAGTCAAGTTACTAAACTATTACACAAGATTCTACAATTATAATAAAACGGTCAAATCATTAACTTATGGAAAAAATGTTTCTGACTCATATTTAGGCCTACCCTGTTCCCAGAATGGGAAAACTATTTCCCTCTGTTGTTTTTAGGGATTAGCACAATTTTTTCTGCACTGGAATAATATTATACGTAATGTAATCCATCGGTTAACTAGTAGTCTGTAGTTCGGATAGATTAGTTTCCACGCACATTTCCTGCGTAGAAAAAATACTAAACGTAATCTAATCCAAAGGGAACAAGTGATTTATGATTTCTCGTAAGCACTTTTATATAAAATCCGTCATCTCAGCCATTTTTAAATTGGTCATCTCAGGCACTTCTATATAGAAATAGTCATCTTAGTTATTTTGAACACAATCGATCAACTTAGTCACTTCAACTTAATTATATTCAGTCATTTTGACCTCTTTTATGAATAATCGGTCATTTAAGCTCCTTCAAAAACCAATCGGTTATATTAGCCACTTCTATAGATAATCGGTCATTTTAGCCTCTTTTATATACAAGCGATCAACCACCATTACATCAAATCACGCAAGTGTCACTATCCGGCCGAGCAAACACAACACTCGTATCACATGGCACCATTTGTGCGAGTGTGCCACAAGGAACACTGAGCAAAGCGTTATTTGTCTTTGTGTTTCAGGGTCCTGCAGGACAGGATGAGCAACACACGCTGTGTGTTTTCTAGTGCAGTGCAAATCAGGTCGTCAGGAGCATCCGTTGTTTTCTAACGCAGTGCAAATCAGGACGTCAGGAGTATTCGTTGTTTTCTATCGCAGTGCAAATCAGGACGTCAAGAGCACACGAAGTTTTTTAAAAGCATCCGTTGTTTTCGAACGCAGAGCAAATCAGGACTCAAAAGCACCCGTTGTTTTCTAACGCAGCGCAAATCAGGAGCATCCGTTGTTTTCTAACGCAGTGCAAATCAGGACGTAAAGAGCACACACTGTTTTTCAAGAGCATCTGTTGTTTTCTAACGTAGTGCAAATCAGGATGTCAAGAGCATCCGTTGTTTTCTAACGTAGGGCAAATCAGGATGTCAAGAGCGCACGCTGTTTTTCAAGAGCATCCGTTGTTTTCTAACGTAGTGCAAATCAGGATGTCAAGAGCATCCGTTGTTTTTTACAGCTCTTGCGTCCCGCCAATGAAGGTTAGAAGGCTATTGCCGGGTCTGGACACGACACCTCCAACGAAATTTAGGAGCCTTCTTCCTCGAGCCTCTTCAAGAAGATCTAACAAAGGCTCATAGGAAAAAAGTTTCGCAAAAACCTCCAAGAACATTCCCCGTTTCCAAGGTTCTTTGAAAATTGTCAAACAGAGACCGTCTCATTTTCATTTAGGGGCGACCTTTTTTTGTTTTGCGATTTTTTTTTAAAATTCATATTATTCGGATGACGTTTTTCTGGGGTTATGGCACGTTTGCTATACTTCGGAAATGAGTGCAGAGTACAGACTGAAACTTTTTTCCAGTAAACTCGACTGCTTTGTCATACAAAATTGCTTATTTTAATAACAAATTTCAAGAGTGAAACTACAAGTATTTGCCTCCACTAATTTTTTTGATTTTCATTGCGTCAAAGAACGAAGTTGGTTCAACTGAAGACAGTAATGCTGTTTCAACTGTAAAATTGGGTTAAGTATCTAGTTAAAATTTAATAATTCCTAAAAATTAGGTTTATCACGCACCAAATTTTTGTGTTTCACTCCAGGTATGTAATTTCTTATAAGCTCACCCAGACCGTGGCAATACAACGAACCAAATGTAAAAAAGCCATGATTAAATTGGAGTGCAATCATCTTTAATTATGTAGTCACTAGCGAAACAATGAAATCAATATCAAAAAGCTGAAAATGTTAGAGAAAACCAAGGAAACTTATAAATAACAGTTAGTACAAATATTTTGAGAAAATTCATTTTTTCTTTTTCATTCAGACATTGACTGCTCCCCCAAAAAATAGGTAAATAGTCTTAGTCGCTTGTTTAAGGTCACGGCAACTTTCGTCCCTTCAGTCAATATCCTTTGGTCTCTACAATTCCTTAGCATTGATTCAATTTCTTTTCAGTCTTAGTAACTTTTGATCCTTTTTCAATTCGTATCCAATCTTGTCAACTTCTTGCCATTCGGTCAATTTCTTTCTATTGTTGTCAACTTTCAGCCCTTCATTTAAACAATTTAAACAATTTAAACAATTTATTTACCACAGGAGATACAGAGGTAGAATGTTTCTTAAGTCTAGTACAATGGACAAGTTTGAATATAGCTACCTGTGGGCCCGAATAAGTTCAGCGACTTCTGGGGCATCCTACCATCAACATTATTCTAAGGTGTATAATAATGTTTAACCTAAATCACTTAACGTAGTTTCACATTAGACTGATCAGTGAGATAATTCAATCGATATCAGATATTTCATTTTACAATATAGGTTATGTGGACTATATTTAACAGTACATTCGATAAAAGATTTAAAAGCAGACTGAAGGCGAATTACATATTACCCATGGCAAATTTCATTATTGGAAACAGTCATGTTGGAGACAAGATTTGACTTGGTGATCTTACATGACTAATATTCCGATAGGAAGTGAGTCTCGAGATTTCTTTTGAATAACTTGTAAGAATTACTATCACGGATCTCCGCAGGTATAGAGTTCCAAGTTTTAGTTCCAACGAAGAGGATACTGTGTTGCGACCGGGCCTTTGAATAATAAGGAAGCATGAATTTACTTCTATTTCGGGTTAAATGGTCGTGATGACCAGTTTGCGCACTTAATAATAGTTTCAGGCTATTGTCGCCATCATTTCTTAATGTTTTGTAAATGAAATTACAAATGGAGATTTTATAGAGATCTGGAAGTTTAAGTATTTGTAAATTTTTGAATGAATCATTTGTGTGAGCATTATATTCTAGATTCTTTACCGCTCTGATTGCTCTTTTTTGCAGAGTAAAAATTATATTTGACTTCTTTTTAGTCCTAGTACCTTTTCAGCCCTTCATACAATATCTTTTCATTCCTAAAACTGAAAATATATTGGATTAAGGGCTGAAAACTACCAAGACTAATATCAAATTGAATGAGTGGCTGAACTTCTAGCCTTTCACTCATTTTCTTTTTAGGTGCGACAATTTTCCACCCTTCAGTAAATTTGCTTCAGTTGGGAAACTTGAAGCCATTCATCCAGTTTAGTTTTAGATGTGGTAACTTTCAGTCAATAATCCAATTTCTTGTTAGTCGTTGCCACTCTCATTCATTTTAGACGTGGTAACTTTCAGTCGATAATCCAATTTCTTTTTAGTCGTTGTTACTCTCATTCATTCATCAAATCTCTTTACAATCGTGGCAACTTTCAGTTAATATTAAATTTCTGTCCAACTTTGATAAATGTCAGCCCTAAACACGTTCCCCACGTATTGGGTCATCAGTGTATCATTCCGTAAATTGCTTATTCACGTACCGGAATAAATGAACGACATTTCATGTTTCACGATCTGTTTAGAAATATTTTTTACGAGGTGAAATGTTATCGTGCAAGAGCATATTCATATTTTTTCGAAAAATAAAATGGATTCAAACATTCAATTTGATTTCCAAATTCTGCTACTAACAACCTCACCAAACGAACCGTTAACAACCGCGGAAACGCGGTGAACGAGTTAATCCAATTCCTTACTAGGAATGTTAATCCAATTACCGCTTCGTAAAGTTTCATACTGTCGACTCAGACGAGTTGAGGGGCCCGAGTCCCACGGACGGTGCTACTTCATTCCACATTATAGGGTGAAATTCATAGTTTATATTCATACCTGCATGATATTAACGGTACAACTGCGAAGTAAAAAATAAAATGGTGTACAACTCAATGTTATGAAGTGGGTTTTAAGGATCTTGCATATCAGGTAGCATGACAATATCAATTAGCGGAGCTGGTTTGGCTTGAATGGTTTTTCTGATCGAGAAGCACGGTGAGATAAAGAAGCCGAGAAGCGACTCCAAACACCCTTCAAATCAGGCAGCATAATATAACTACGTGCAGCTGATGGAACCTAAAAGGTCTTTCAAATCAAGTAGCAAAACGTGCTACTGCATGATAGAGCCTAAAAGACTTCTCAAATCACGTGGCAAGAGATTATAAGTGCTGATGATGTAGCGTTGAAGATCTTTGGAGTGAGGATGCGAGATATATTCAAGTGAAGATGAGATAACTTAAAGATCTTTCATACGAAGATTCAAATAATTATTAAGCGCGAAAGATGAAACCTAAAAGACCTTTCAAATCAGGCAGCACAACATAAGTAAACACAAGGGAGTATATCTTGAATTTTTTTCAGACAGGGCAACTCAATAAAATACACAGCCGGGATCCGGGAGTAAGTCGCAGTGCGTAAAGTTTAACGAGTGCGAGTAATTCTTGCACAAGTTACCGGGAAAGAAAAGCACAAGGCCGGGTTAGGTCACCAGGACTGCTCGACGACACACGGCACAGAAGAGTTTCGCAGTAAATTCCCCGTAGTGACATAGTGAAAACATGGGTGGAAAACATGTCACTTCGTGGAAAAACACCGAAACATGGTGAAAAATCGCTTGTTGAAGCATTAGCCACCTACGCTAAAATGTACATGTTAAATAATGCGTCACTCCTCTCTTTATCATTAAATGCAACTTGAAATGTTGTTAACACAAACAATTACAGTAAACACTAAAATTAAGCATGGTTGAAGCATGAAAGCTCTCTAGCGATCAATGCATTCCTCAAATTAATCCATTTGAGGTTCGGAAAGAGTAGGATAGTATTCAAAGGCACTTATTGTAAGTGATGGACCTTCAGAAAAAAATTGTTAACTCTGCATTTGATTGTTTTCAAGATACAAGCTTTTGCGCTGAAGTTACGGAATGAGAAAGAGAAAACGGTGCTGCTATAGCGTGAGGTCTATTGCTAATTATCTACCCATGCATGCAGTTTGAGATGTCCTAATTATTTATCACTAAATTTATTGTATGAAAATTAATAATATTCATTTGTAACCTAACCTATCCTCACGCTATAATACTAGCTGTAGGTAGGTCTCATGCTATAGTGTGTTAGACCTCACGCTATAGCAGCACCAAGAAAACCTTTGGCAAACAACTAACCTGCACACATGCGGACTCCAGAACGGACGTAGTTCCGAGTGCTGTATCCACCGAGATCTGAGTGTTTCTTTCAGGGTGTGTTGCCCTCTGGTTGGTTAAAATCTTCGTAACATGCAGTGTTTTTCACATTCTTAGATCAAAAGTTAAGTAATTCTGAAAAATCAATAACAACCTCTTTCATCAGCATGAATATGAAGATGTTGGGATGAGGTTGCCAATGCTTGGTACGAAAATCTTTGTCAAAATACTCTGGTTCTTTGACGTTAATGTTGATCGTCGTATGTATGTTCCAGAGACCAAGTTAAGAAAAAATAAATGAAGAGACCTCCGTGAAGGACATTTATCTATGACCAAGTTAGGAAAAGCATCTATGAAATCAATGGAAATATATTTATGAAGAGGCCTCACTCAAAGACATCGATCTATGATCAAGGTACGAAAGACATGGAAACTATACAGCAATAACTACTCTATGAATAAGGTCCTTAGAAATATTTTCCCATCATCATGCAGCGAGAACTGATTAAGTTGTTGCACCGCCACCAGGTATCTATTGGTCAGTGAAGCGATCGAACTAAACGGCTCTAATTTACAAAATACTCTAACCAAAACAATTTATTTAACACAAGCGAGACAGCTGTATATTGTTTCTCAAGTCTAATACAATGGACACATTTGAATATAGCTATGTATGGGTACGAATAAGTTCAGCGAATAAATTCATGATCCAACCGTAGGATACACTTCTTATGGATCGAGGTACACTTTCTTCTAGAAGGAAGGCAGTGTTAAGAATAAGAGAGGAAGCTTGTGAAGCCTTGGCTCCTTTATGCATCGCACCAACAGTGCACGCTTTCGAGGGCAGTGTAAATGATCTAGGGGTGCATCGCAGGGCCGAGAATAATAGACTCCCTCATCTTGTGCCATAGCAACAAAGTGAAACCTCAGAATATTTGAACAACCTGGGTGGCCAAGTGCAACCTTTTGTAGAATTTGATCTCCTTATGGTACCAGTATTTTTCAAGACGACAACGCTTGCATCCATCTACAGGTTTTGTGTAATGTAAAATTGTTTTAGGGGTCACTGAAGGTCAGTTTCTCTTAAAGAATGGTATCCAAAGTCTCCTGATTTAAACCTTATCGAAAATGTGTACGAATAACTGAAGAAGGACGCCTCATCAACGCCTCAATTCGTTCATACATCTTGCTCAACGTTTGTTTGGACTTAAGATCAAGATTTGTTTAGATTGTCTGCGAAATTTTGAAGAATCCCCCGCCTAATAGAATAAAATCTGTAATCAATTCAAAAATCGTCAAATCTACTAATAGGCTTAAATTCATTCCAACTACATTCGTACAGAGTGGAGCAACCTTTTTGTCCTGATAGTATATCTCGACCCTATGATGCTAGAAGAATTTCGACTATACAGTAATAATTTGAATTTTGACTCGGTGAAAAGAATCGAAAATCTGTGGTTATGACAAAATTATCAATTTTGTATTAAAAGATGTGAATCTAGATTCTAGACTCCGTGAGGATAAGAATCTAAGCGCTGTGATAATAAGAATCTAACCACTGTGAAAATAAGAATCTAAGCTCAGTGATAATATGAATCTAAGACTCGTGCGTCGCCGTAGCGATGCGTCGTCGTAGTGGTACATCTTCGTATCGTTACGTCGTCGTAGCGATAAGTCATCGCAGCGGTGCCTCGTCGTAGCGGTGCGTCTTTGCACCGATACGTCATCGTAGCGATACGTTATCGCAGCAGTACGTCGTCGTAGCAGTGCGTCGTCGTAGCGGTGCATCGTCGTAGCTTCCTGTCATGCTCTAACACAGACAACTGTCATTAAATATTTATTTTGAAACAGAAACCTCAAAAGAATATTCTTTTGTCATAACAACTTTTCCAAACTCAGTTACAGAACAAACTTTGTGTAAAATTTGCCAGTATGTAGCCTACTGAAATAATAGCTAAGTATTTTTCTTAAAAAAATTAATTGCTTATTGAAACAATATCTAACGAAACTGGTAAAAACTCCACTGAAAGAGTAACTAAATAATTCCACTGAAAACATTTCATCATCTAGCACAGTGTGGAGGAAATTCACGGTACAGCGAAAGTAGGAAAACCTGACGACTTACCTGGGTTGAAGTTTTTTTTTCAAATTTAATGATCCGGAAAGTTTCCAGGTTTCACATTTTCTCGAAGCTCAAACTAATTGTAGAGCGCCGTGCGTTTTACATAGCAATCGCTCTTTTAATTGAAATCGATTAAAACGACTGGCGTTGCTGCGAATTTTTGACGGAAGAGAAAAGGAAGCGAACAGTTTCCGAAAGACGAAACAGAAGGTTTGGAAAAACACGTTGGTTCAATCGACCGAAGTACAAATTAAAGCATTAAACGAAATCGTATTAAGAATACGTATGTTTTCCTCGCTTTTATCGAGCCATGTACTTTTAAACGCACCTTTCCTCGTTCATCATCAAATTGCTCGCTGTGGAATAGAAATTAACATTTTCATCAGTTACGGTACTATAACCCGTTCACCGCGCTTCTGTGGTTGTTAGCGGTTGCTTCCGTCAGGTTGTAAGTAGCAGAATTGAGATATCGTCTTTACTTCCTGAATACATTTTAATCCTTCCTAATAAATATTAGAATGCAATTGCACGATAACATATTTTCCTCATTTCAAGTTATTTCTGAAAAAGATCGCAAAACAGAGGAAATGTCATTGATTTTCGGGGTACGTGAATAACCAATTTACCGAATGGTATACACATGGCCCAATACGGAGGGAACTCGTTAAATATTTCTAACGACAACTGTGCTATCAAAACGACAGATGGAAAAACGGTATTGAGAGTTTCATCGTCGCGAATTAACACATAGCTTGCGATACGACCCATCGATTAGTCGTTCGAAAAAGTTTTAATATTCTTTCAAAAATAATGCTGTTTACAGATTCAATAAATGTTTCGTATTTATAAAATTGCTAACAGCTTTTGACTTTATATTTGATTTAAATAATGAACTTCAGTTTAACACATCGCAGTCAACGCGTCAAGTAAATTACTTATGACTTCCAAACGTTGAACTGTGACGCTGTGACCGTCAGGGAGCTACAACTATTGTTTTAATGGGAATTCGCTCTCTCACAGGAAAAATGTGAGGTCCCAAGCTAAGGGCTTTCTTTTTGTTGAAATAAAATTAATCGTTGTTTCGTTGCGGACTATCTTTTTTCAGTCCACTGCTGTCCTGTTTTCAGCACGGACTACTTCTACAACAACTTCTTTATCAACCTACTGTTGCTACGCACCTTGTGCACAGTTTCCGCGTTCCTGCAAGTTTACACAATATATTTCATTCTATTTTTCTCTCTTTGGAGCATCTTTGTTGCATTTAGGGAGGTTAAAACTAACTCATCTATTTAATCAAAACACGACGCTGCGAAATTAAAAGGGTTGCTTTCGATTTTCTTGACGTTAAACTGTGACGCAACGAAATTTAGTATGTTTATTTCGACTTTCAAGACGTTATTTTGTGACACCAAAAAATTTACTATGTTTCTTTAGACTTTCAAACGCTGAACAGTGACAAGAAGTTTGTGCGTTAGAAGGTCCAAAAATATCTTTTTGATGTTCTTGCGGGCCCTAAAACACAATCGGATCTCCAGCTGGACTTTACGAGCGAGTCCATTCGAAAGAGCCGTATGATGTCCACTGCGAGGCCGGTTTCCGGACCGTAGATGGGGCTCGGAATGCTGCAAAAATACGACTTATGACGGGGCCTCGAGAAGGTCAGGAAGTGATCTTTATTGGCGTTTTATGTTGCCAACACTTGTGATGTGACGCCAAATAAGGTCATTTGGCAGACGGACGTGGCTGACGCTCGCCTGGGCAACGGATGGAGAAGCTTATGTGATTATAAGAAGAGGGTGAATCTGGTGTCGTTCGGGGGAAAAAAATACCATGGGGTTATTTATTCTGAGAAAATGGGTTTGATTAAAAGGAGAGAGGAGTCTGGAGTTTTGGGGGGGAAGAAAATATTATGGGGTTATTTATTTTGGAAAAATGGGTTTGATTAAAAGGAGAGGGTGAATTTGGAGTTGTTGGAGGGAAGAAAATTATCTGTGGTTACTTATCCAGGATGAATGGATTTGATTAATGGAAGAGGGTAAATCTGGAGTCGTGAGAGGGAAGAAAATAGTCTGGGGTTCTTTATTCTGGAGAAATGGGTTTGATGCTCTCCTTTTAAGTGAAATGGGTCCAATGCTTTCCATGAAGGGAAAATGGGTTGCTTCTTTTCTAAGGGGATAAATATGTCTGATGCTTTTCTTGCTAGAGATATGACCCCTGTGCTCTTTTGGGTAAAGAAAAGGATGTGTTCTTCAGAGAGTCGTGACATTGCAGAGTTTTGGCAGAGGTATGTCTCTGCCACGCTGTTTAATGAAATGCTACCGTCTATTCTCCTACATTTTCAATTAAATTCTTTAAAATATATTTTGGATATCATAATTTCCACTTGAAAATTCTCACTTCAGATATTGAACTTCATGTTTAAGAATTTAGTTTTTAAACTTTAAATAATCTATTGAAGGCTTGAAAAAGGTCAGGTACTTTTTTTGACGGAAAATGAGTCAAGTACTCTTCTGAAAAATTGACTTGAAATCTGCTGGGTGTAATACTTATCTCGATGAGAGAAGCTCAGATTAGATGTTGATTTAAGCCTCCTTAACCGCAACAAAGGCGTTCCAAAGAGAGGAAGTTCTGAAGAGAGAACGATGTCCAGTCGTTATAAGATAAGAGAAAATCTGAGTTAGAAATTTGTCTGATTCGTTAAAAAATAAGTGGATTTGAAACTTTTCTAAAGGTAGATTTGGGTCTGATACTCATCAGTGGGAAATGGAAGTCTGGTTCTTTTCTGAAAAATGAAATGGCTAGGTAAAAATAACTCATTTTTTTTAGAAAAAGACCAGAGAATTAGCTTCCCATGAGGAAAGAACCGGAAAATGAATTACATGAACGATTTTTTTAGTGGAAAAGTGGTTACATGATTTTTTGATAGAAAAACCAAGTCTGGAATTCTTTTGGATGTAAAAATTGAATTTAAAGCTAAATAAATGCAAATTTTCACCCTGTTTAGTGAAATGATGTTTTCTATTCTCGTTTACTTCCCATTCTAATTGGTTAATATTTATAGGATTTTATAATTTCTGCCTAAAAATTCTCACCTCAGATGACTCAGATTACATGAATTTACTCTGAATTGAGTATAATATTTGACTGCAGTTTAACCCTGCAGTTAACGAGTTCAATTAGCGTACGTATTGAGACTAAACGAATTTGTGTTTAACTTCAAGTTTAACTTTAAAAAAAATTCCGACGTACCGATTTTGAATTACTCATCATTACCGAAAATAACATTCATCGAGGGAACATGTTTAGACTTTGTTTCGATTGTTCCTACACATAAACTTGGAAAGCTTCATCTTCGTCCTCGAAGGAGAAATTGAGAATTCACCTTTATTCTCGAAGAAGATGATGAGAAGTCATCTTCATCATCGAAGAAGAAGATGAGAAGTCATCTCATCATCGAAGAAGAAGAAGATGAGAAGTCATGTTCATCCTCGGAGAAGAAGTCACCTCCATCCTCGAGGAACACGAGAAGTCCCGATTCCTCCAAGACATAGGCCGCAGCTTTGATCCAGAAGCCTCTGGCCAGACTGGGGAAAAGCTCTTCACTAAGCAGCCAGGATCCCGGCATTCCGAGCATTAATAATTATGCTTTGAAGTCTGCGGCAATCGGAATGAATATGCTTCTTCGTATTGCCGTTTCCCATTTAGGCTCTGATTTCAACGCAGCGAATAACGTAGAAAGGAAAGGTTTTAATATTTTCTTAAGAATTACTGCATGGTTGAAATACGGTGTTCTGTTCGATTGTTGATGGACAAATGAAAGAACAGCTCATGTATGTTTGTAAGTATAACTACGCTTATTCCTTTCCAGGTATTTCTAAGGGTATTTATTTTTAAGGCATTTCTAATATGGTACCTTTTGGGTATAACTAAGTTTATGCCTTAGAATTACACCCACGGTACAAGCAAGCGAAGGATGGAATATACCTTCGTGTTATTTACACATTAATTATGGTTTTAAAGTAAAGAAAACTTGCTGCAGCAGTATATCTTGCTTCATAATAAAGGTTGGTACAATGGTCCACCCTCGGAAAGTGATTAACTTCGGGTGAACTAACACGTTTCCTGCAAAGGGACCCACCGTTGGTCACTGAGGGGATTTTCATGATGTTGATGAACCTGCAGTTACTAAATCAATTTTCATAAATAGTTCATGAAAACTAAATGAAGGCGGGATCTATTTAACGTTCGTCATTTTCAAAATTGATATCATGAATTATTTACTTAGATTTGAGTTGAATATTTAACTGCAGTTTAACCCCTGCAGTTATTGAGTTCAATTAACATACGCACGTCTTGAGACTCAACGAATATGTGTTTACAATGTTTTTAGATTTCAAGGAAGTAGGTCCATAGACAAATTGATAAAAGTCTTGTTTTCAAATTATCATTACAGTTTTATTTACCATGTTGAGATAAAATTTGTACGAAGACAATGTAGCATCCCTTGAATTCACAAGTACCATGTCTTTTCTGACGAAGAAATAGTACTCTAATCTAATCGAAAAATTAACAATTTTTTCTGATAAAGAACTAGCCACCTTGATACTGATTTTGATTTTCGGTCTTATGATCACTTACCAGCACTGCTTTGGTCAGAAGTTACATTATGAATTTACTCTGAATTGAGTATAATATTTGACTGCAGTTTAACCCTGCAGTTAACGAGTTCAATTAGCGTACGTATTGAGACTAAACGTATCATTTGTATCAGTGTCTTCAGTGACTCCGTGGTGTGAGGACGGGTGTGGCGCTCGCTCCGAAACAAAGTGCCTATTGTTAGAAAGAATGTACCTCTAACCTAAATGGGTACCCACTCTCGTCCTGAGTATTCAAATGTGATTTAAATACCCCATATATAAAAATAATCAAACTAAAAGCATAATATTCCCTCAAAAGCGTGAGAGTATTCAACCCTCGTTTACACAACGACCGCACTCCCTCAATCTTCAAGATGACTAACAAACGACGCAGTACCAGCAACAGCACCAACAACAGCACCAACAACAGCAGCAACAACAGCACCGAATTTCAACCGAAGTTTGGTCAATACCCTGATGTGTCTAGCCTAACGAAAGGCGGTAAAGAAGTGGTCTCTGTCTTAATAAAATACTTCGATTCAGTGATGACAAAATTTAATAGCGATATTGAAAAAATGCAAAATGAAATAAGCCACCTTAAAACGCTATTTGGAACAAAAGAAGCGGAACACAAAAAAATTCTCGATGAACAGAACAAGAAAATGGATAGCTTAACCTCCCGCCTCGACCAGTTGGAAAAAAATAATCAATGCCGAGACATTGAAGACAAAAAATGTACTCTCGTCATTTCTGGAAGGGAAATACCGCAATCTCACGCAAACGAAATCTGTAAGGATACAGTCTGCCAACTCCTGAAGGACAAGATCAACATTGACCTCTCCGACACTGATATGACGTCAGCTACAAGACTGGGGAAAAAACCAGTAACTGGGAACGTAGATCAAAGAAACATTGCATTTGAACTAAAAGATTACAACAAAAAACGTGAAATTCTCAACGCCTGCCGAGAAAAGAAACCAAAGTTCTTCTTCATAAATGAATACCTCATACCTTCACGAGCTAACGCCATGTACATTCTGAGGATGGCCAAAAGGAAATTCCCGGATAAAGTTGGAACCCCAAAAACACAGGATGGAAACATTTTCATATTTAACCCCGGAAACCCAGATTCAAGACGCCGCGAGATCAACACGCCAGATGACCTCGAGCAATACCTGATGCAACAACTCAATATGACATCAAAACAAGTCATGGGTGACTAGACTAGGTGATCTCCTCAATTTGATTGTCAGTTTTCGTGCTAGTTTAACCTCAATTAGATATCATATCAGCTTATCCTCAACTTGATGTTAGCTTAACCTGAATCTATACAAATGTTTAACAGATGTGTTTGTAAACATTTATGATAGGTGTATGTGAACTTTTGCAACAACGCAATCAGCAATTTTTACCTCCCAATATTACTGTGATTTTTTTCATTTTTTACCACTAAAGTTTTTTTGTTACGCGTAAACCATATTAGCTGATTATATCATTGTCATTAGGTGATCCCCTAAATTCCCTAGACTAGATGATCCCCTAAGTTAGTCAATTTCATTTTCATCCCCTAAATATGTCAATTTCGTATTAATTTAACCTCAATTAGGTATCATGTCAGTAAACCTCAACTTGATGCTCGTTCAACCTGAATCTATACAAGTGTATAACAGATGTGCTTGTAAACATTTATGACAGCTGTGTGTGAACTTTTGAAACAACGCAATCAGCAATTTTTTACCTCCCAATGTTACTGTGAATTTTTTCTCTTCTTAACCACTTAAGTATTATTAAGCGTAAACCATATTAGCTGATTATATCATTGTCGTTGTAATCTTCTTATAATCTGATAATCGCTTCTGCCCTCCACTGCCATCGTACAACCATATTAGCTGATTATATCATTGTCGTTGTAATCTTCTTATAATCTGATTATATCATTGTCGTTGTAATCTTCTTATAATCTGATTATATCATTGTCATTATAATCTATCAGCAATTTTTCACTTACCAATACTACTGTGAATTCTTCCTTATTTACCACTACAGTTATTATTACGCGTAAACCATATTAGCTGATTGTATCATTGTCATCATAATCTTTAAAACTTATTCCCTCTTGTATGTGAACTTATGAAAACGCCCTCAGCAATCTGTTTGCACCAATGTAGTGATATCGAACTCCAATATTATAACAAATAAATAATAGATGTGTGTGTAAACATCTATGACAACTGTGTGTCACATTTTGTAACATCGCAATTAGTAATTTTTCACCAACCAATGTTACTGTGAATTCTTCTCTATTTACCACTACAGTTATTATTACGCGTAAACCATATTAGCTGATTGTATTATTATCGTCATAATCTTTAGAAATTTATTACCTGTTGTATGTGAACTTGCGAAAACGACCTTAGCAATCTGTTTGCACCAATGTTGTGATATTGAACTCCATTATCACTCGCTCATGGACTGAGTTTGTGTGTACTCACGAAATCGCGCTAGATTTTTCTTTTTTACTCTATTCTCTCTTACTTAATAAGCTACTTTTTAGACTGAAATATCCCTTTAAGCTTGACTCTGTATTTCGTCTTAAGCTCTATAGTACCTAATTCTTACTTTTACTTATTTTAAATGACTGATCACCCTGTAATATTTGAGGAAATCGATCCAGATTTCAATCATTTGAACAGAATATATCCAAACCTAAACGACTCTCAAGAGTGTAGGTATACTAATATATCAGAATTCAACGAAACTATACGAATAACTGACCGAGATTTCTCACTCCTGTGTTGGAACTGTAGGTCACTCTATCCAAAATTGGAAGAGATACAATGTACTATTACTGAACTTAAATATAACATAGACGTGATTAGCTTCACCGAAAGCTGGCTAGATGACTCGACTAAAGACATGATTCGATTTGAAAATTATCATAGTTACCATTCGCTAAGAAAAAACCAGCGGGGCGGAGGCATCAGCACATATATATCTAACCACATAGACTCGAGAACCATAGCAAGTGCAACCATGAATCAGGATCATATAGAATCACTCTTCGTAGAACTTTTTAGAGATGGTAAACGCATTGTGCTTGGAACGGTGTATAGGCCTCCTACAGCCTGTCCTATATCCTTCCTGAATGAATTGAATCGTATTATTTCTCAGTTCAACAGGCCCTTATACAATGACATAATAATATGCGGTGACTTCAATTATGATCTACTGAAACATGAAAGCCATGAACCAATCTCTAATTTCCTAACTACCTTTCAGTCTCAATCCTTCCTTCCGATCATTACAAAGCCTACACGAATAACCTCAGAGTGTGCTACGCTGCTTGACAATATCTTTATGACAGACCCTAGTGATTTTCTTGCTGGAATAATTACTTCTGACTTATCAGATCACTTCCCAGTTTTTCTTATTAAGAAAAATGTCTATATTGCTTGCACCAAGGCACGGGCTGAAACTTACTCATATCGTAAAATAAACGAATCAAATCTTGAAGAAATGCGCACCGTTCTAGAAGAATCAATGCCTACATTGCACATCTCTCAACAAAACAATAATACTACGAGCATTGATGAAGCAGTAGTAAAGTTGACTGAAACTATAATGACCGCATACAATCAGTGTTGCCCAATTGTAACTCGTACAGTCACCCCGAAAAATAAACATAAGCCCTGGATTACCAGAGACATCGTGATAAATATAAAGAAACGTCAAGCGTACCTAGCCCTCCTTTGCGAAGGACGAATATCTAGAGAAACATATAACCGATTTAGAAACTATGTAACAAACCAGATAAGAACATCAAAAAAGAACTACTTTACGCTCAAGTTTACTCAATTCAAAACTGACGTTAAAAAGATTTGGCATCTCCTTAACTCCTGCTGTAAACCGAATAATGCCGATAAAAAGAAAATTGAATATGTTGTTCAAGATAATGTAAAATATCATGAGAAGAAAGAAATTGCTAATCTCTTTAACAACTTCTTCGTAAACGTAGGGAAAACAATAGCTGATGGTATTCCAAGTGAACCTACTGATCACCTGGAATTTATGGATCATATTCGAGAACCCAACTCCTTTTTCTTTACGCCTACAAACTCCTCCGATGTAATTACGTGCATAAACAACATGAAAAATAAATCGAGTGGGTTACAAACGTTTCCGACTAAAGTACTTAAAGTTATTGCTGACATTGTAGCCCCACTGATATCAAATATTATTAACCAGTCTCTCTTACTAGGCACTTTCCCGAACTCCCTCAAAGTTGCTAGAGTAACCCCTATCTTTAAAAGTGGTGAAAAAACCTGTGTAAACAATTATCGACCTATCTCCATTCTACCAATTATTAGCAAAGTATTCGAAAAGATTGTGTATAAAAAAGTGTACTCTTATTTTGAACAAAAATCATTTCTTTACGATAAACAATACGGTTTTCGCTCTAAAAAATCAACAACACAGGCTATATTAAATCATTTACAATTCCTCTATTCTAATATAGATGAAGGAAAGCCTGTCTTCTCTGTATTTCTTGACTTCCGAAAAGCATTTGATTGTGTGGACCATAAAATACTATTATCGAAACTACACTGTTATGGCATTCGAGGGATTGCCCATGATTGGTTCAGATCATACCTAACAAATCGGAAGCAATACGTTGTCATTGACGACGCAAAATCAGACCCACAGACAATTAGCCATGGAGTTCCACAAGGATCTGTTCTCGGGCCTCTCTTGTTTCTGATTTTTATCAATGATATTGTAAAATCTACATCATTCTTCAAATTCATACTTTTTGCCGATGACAGTACGCTTTCTGCGGTCCTTCCGAACCAAAATCCTGCTATGATTGTGGAGAGTATAAATACTGAACTTCACAAGATTTCATCGTGGCTCAAAGCTAATAAAATAAGCCTAAATATCGATAAAACAAATTATATTACTTTCTCATACAAGAAAGATGTATCTCTCCCATGCATTAAAATTGGCGAAGGTGAAATCGAAGAAACCAACTCATGTAAGTTTCTGGGCATCATAATAGATAAACATCTGACCTTCAAAGAGCACATCACTCATATTAGTTCTAAATTATCAAAATCCATCGGAATCCTAAATAAAGTTAAAAATTTTCTGCCTGAAACAGCTTTACAAATGCTCTACCGTACGCTCATTTCCCCATACTTGCAATACGGAATAGAAGCATGGCACGGAACTGATAAAAATAAAACCAACAAAATTTTTACTCTGCAGAAAAGGGCTGTCAGAGCGGTAAAGAACCTAGAATATAATGCTCACACAAATGATTCTTTCAAAAATTTACAAATACTTAAACTTTCGGATCTCTACAAAATCTCCATCTGTAATTTCATTTACAAAACATTAAGAAATGATGGCGACAATAGCCTAAGACAATTATTGACTGCGCAAACTGGTCATCACGACCATTTAACCCGAAATAGAAGTAAATTCATGCTTCCATATTATTCAAAGGCCAGGTCGCAACACAGTATTCTCTTCGTTGGAACCAAAACTTGGAACTCTATACCTGCAGAGATCCGTGAATGTAATTCGTACAAAGTATTCAAAAGACATCTTGAGTCTCACTTCCTATCAGAATACTAGTAGTGTAAGATCACCGTGTCGAAATCTTGCCTCCTACATGTAACTAATGATAATGTCATAATGTAACTTGCCTTGTGTACCATAACCAATCTTCTCTCTGCTCTTGAATCGTTTTATCGAACATACTGTTAAATATAGCCGACTTGTAAAATATCGAGTTAATTATCTCAATGATCAGTCTAATGCGAAACTAGGTTAAGTGAACTAGGTTAAACTTTTGTACACCCTAGAATAGCGTGATGGTAGGATGCCCTAGAAGTCGCTGAACTTATTCGGGCCCACAGGTAGCTATATTCAAACTTGTCCATTGTACTAGACTTAAGAAACATTCTACCTCTGTATCTCCTGTGGTAAAATAAATTGTTTAAATTGTTTAAATGTCGCATTTAATGAAGTTTAATTATTTCTTACATTATGATTAAATTGCATTGAAAAATGAAGATACATTTTATTGAATATGATGCAGTCATGTTTTATTGAAGTTATATAATATTGAATGTGTTAATTTACAGAATTTACTGAATTTGTAGTGTAATGTTATGTTGATATCGAGTGTCATAATATCTTGACATCAACGCTGCATTAAAAATGCAAATATAAGAGAATAATGTTTAAGGGTTTCCACATAGAATTTAGTTTTATTAACTACGCAAAAATATGCTTTTAATAAGCGACTACTAACGTGTTATTTTTAGCGAAGAACCGGATAATGTAAGAACGACTTCAAAATTAGCTGTTATACACTCACATGAGCCAGTCATTTTTCGATATAAATATCTGTTGGTTCTATTTGGTTCAACAGTCTTAAGCTTAGCGCTGTCTAACGCTCGTACTTGGATGGAGTTTATCTGATCCACGCTAAACTGTTAATTTTATCATCGATTCATTCAACAACTCGAACATTAATTTGTGACCGAGGGAAACAGCTATCAGTATCATTTGTATATCAGTATCATTTGTATCATTTTAAATATTTCATATCATTTGTATTCATGAATATTTCCTTCAAAAAGTGTTCACAAATGAGCAAACATATTTAATTTAGACCCAATTTTCATTAAAATTGTTTGGCACAGAATGAAATTTTGCTTCTAATTTCTTAAGCTTCTTACAGTATAATAGAGTCGAGCACTTTAACATCACACAAGATTTTAGCACCTTCCTATTACAATAGCATTGAAACCAATAATATACAAATGTGACACGTCTAATGACGCCTTTGGTTAATTTTTCAATTAAAACTAGCTCACACTACGCAAAGGTGAATTCGAAAATCAGAACGCTTCAAAATATACATTAGGATTCTCAGTCTGATGTAGAAACGCTTCCCCGCTACGCCTCCAACTTGGAAGCGATTAGACTGGAGAATGAGAAGCGACTAAAGCAGCGTTCTTGCATCCGAAGTTGAACAATCAGTGTCAAATGCATTAAGTTGCGCCGCACCAACACCGCTGAGTATCATTTGTGTGTCCGGATGGTGTCAGTGACTGCAATGTTCCCACGAGCTTAAAGGGATTTGAAGCAATAGAATTGGTATTTTGGAGTGACACGTGTGTAATTTGATGGTGCAGAAGTTATTTTTTTTTATAATTCCTGCAACGATAACTGAATTTTTTGTATAAATAAAGTGGCATGAGTGACACGTGTGTATAACTTGATGGTACAGAAGTTTTTTTATAATTTATGTAGCGATAACTGTATTTTTTCTATAATTAAAGTGATACGTGAGTAGCTTGATAGTATATAAGTTTTTTTTTATAATAAGCGCGATGAGAACTATACAACAGTACTATTTTATACAATTAAAGCTGTACGAATGATGTGTGTGCGTTTTGATGGTACAGAAGTTCTTTTTTCATAGTTTGTGCAATGATAACTATACCATTTTTTACAATTAAAACGACATGAATGACAAGCGCATATCTTGATGGTTCAGGAGTTTTCAGATTTCTGTACTATTTTTTAAAAGGATGACTGTACATTTATATACAATTAATGAGGTCTGGGTGGTGTTCGTCCTAATGGTACAGAAGTTATTCTATTTACCATTATTTTGCATAGAAATAACTCCATTATATTATGTATTTAAAGCAATCTGAATGATGTCTGTCTTCGTAATGGAACACTAACTTTGACAATATTATTATTTTATAGATGAAATCGTAGAATAAACTATAGAAGTTACTACGTCATTAACAAACTATCAATGTAATTTTAAACAACATTATAGTCTTTTCAAAAAACCACAGCGTCATTTTACACAATATGAATGTCATTTCACTCAAAACGAGAAGTAATTCCAGAAAAACCTCATTTTAGGAATTATCAGTGTTATTTTACACAATATGAGGAATGATTGTAGGCATAACATCCACGATGAGCTCAAACTCGTTAGTTACTAGAGAAATAGCAATACTATTTGGCACAATTTTCACGAAGAAAGCTATGATTTCCAATATATAAAAGACGTGCGAGAAGGGGACTCGAACCAGCAGTACTGATTTGCATGGAATCACGGACTTTCATTTCAAAGTTGCTTCATCACAGGTAATACGACCTTGGTACAATATCTATGACTGAAATAATTATATCTGTCCTTACTTCCCGTAATCAGCTCCGTTGAATCAACTAGAGTTCAAGAAAATAGTGTAATTTAAACTGCTAAAAATTTTACAGAAGTAGTTGTCACTTTTCAACTATATTTTTGTTTATATGAAAATTTAGTTGATGTGACAATTTTATTTTTTCCGATAGTTTCAGTTATACGTTACTCATTCTACAATAATAAACGTCTGCATTTTATCATGACCAACTTTATACGATTTTACAACTTTATAACTAGAAAATGTAGCATTGAAAAACGTCATGAACTGCATTGTTACGCAAACGAATCGCAAATAAAAACACCAAGGTTGCTACTCTCAAAGACAACATTATCAAAATTATTTAATGCCGTCAGGTACTGAAAAGTAAACGTTTCGAGTACCAGGCTCATCATCAGTACAAGTCTGAAATGAACAAAACAGAGATGAATAGATAAAAATATGCGGGAAACAAACACAGAGTTAAAGAAATGCTACAATTAAAATCAAGAGGAAACTATGTACAAAGGGTGGGCACTTTTAGTTTCATTAAAAGGCGGCTTAAGTTTAAAAATGTATAAGGGCGTTTCGTGATCGATTGGATTTATTTTTCCCAAATGCGCGCGTGCATCTGAAAAGTTTTTAAATTTTTACTTCATTTTTCTGCCAGAAGAGTTCTCATCTACTGTCCTAAAGGAAAATTATTGGTGTAATTTAGGCTGTGAAATGAAGAAATGTATGGATTCACATCACCAATACCTTCTATGCTCCCCCTCACATTTTGCAGCCACGTCCCAAGGCAGACGAGGAGAAACAAATTTTATCACTTTAACACGAGTACACTTTAAAAATTGCTACATTTCGCGTTGTCAAGGTGATAATTTTATGGAATTTCAACACAGCCCAGCGCATTGAGTGTTCCGTAAACAAATTTATTTCCAGCACCAGGAATGACTTTTGTCTCGGATGAAATGGAAAACAGAATATGATAGCTCGCCAAACACCATGAATGAGATTTGTCTCATATCAAATTTAATGAAAACAAAACATAATGGTTTGCCATTGCAAATGGTGGGAATGAGTTCGAGAACTTATTTCCGCTTCAGTTGACAAATTTTTTACCGGAAAAGTTCAAGTAAGATGTCTTTTTCATTCGAAAGTGTCCAAATGTTAGGATACTGGATCGTCCTTTGATGTATTTTCAGGATAAACGTTTCAACACAGATTGGTCGACACCAATATTTGCGCTTGGACCGTTCATGCTTGATTCCATTAAAGTTAATATAAGAATTAGTGTTTTTTGTCCAAAATCAACAATTATTACCAGCACGGAATCCCATGATTTTCATTACTAAAAGCCGTCAAATATTTCTGATATTTTAATTCATACGTTATTTCTACTTTAAGAAACAAATAAATTTTGTTGTCTCATAGTTTTTGCGGCCTATGTCCATAAACGATACCAACTTTTAATTGGATGACAAAAATTTGTCCTTTTGATTTCTTCTAGAGGAGGCCATTGTATTTTGAATTTTTGTATGGGATAGATTGCGTTTTGATTTCTTTATAGCTGATGCATAGCCTTTTGATTTCTTATAGGGAATGCAATACCTTTTGATTTTTGATAGAGAATACATTGCCTTTTGATTTCTTACAGGGATGCGTTGCCTTTTGATATCTTTTGCAGGATACCACTGCCTTTTTACTCATAGTAGGTCTTCTCACAGCCTTTCAGTACCGAATATGTTTTGCTGCTGCACCTAATACATCATGCCATTGCCTTCCGATTCCAAAAAAAATTCATACCTTACTTCCTCATCTATATTCTCAAAGCGAGAAAAATGACCACTGAGCCAATACCAAATCACGGGCTCACTACTTTCTCTATTCTACAGTCACTAAATGTCACACGTCTCCAGCCATGCGCATTCCTCGCTTCTCCATGGATCAAAAAATCCCATGTCTAAATACAATGGTTACGTTCGTCGCTTATTTTGTCCTTCCATTTTAATGGAAGCTTAGGAGCGGGAAAAATATTTCATCGCTCTTTTTTCTGTTTTGCACTACTAAAACCCAGAGTTGGTGACTATAGACACACTCGTTACCGTGCCCCTAACGAGACGTGACATTAAAACAAAGAATCAATTTGAGTGAAGCTGTTTCGAGTTTAAAATTCGAGCATGAAACTGCGTTTCATGGAGCATAACCTGGGAGGTTTATGGCAACTGTGCGAATGTATAAACCAATGCCATGATTTTTTTATATTCGTTACGGCCTTCAACGGAATTTAGATCATCCTTTTTCTCTCACTCCATCAGTTTATACGCATTTGTAAGTTTGCGTTCGGAGCAAGTGTGCGTATGTTTCAGACAATGCTTTATTTTAATGTTCATTATAGATTGCTACAAAATCAAGATGTTCTCTCTTTTTACGATTTGTACTTGAAAACTTGCGTTGAGATGCTGAAAAACTTGCTTTTTGTTGCGAGTGGTCTGTAATTGGTTATTCGGATACAAGCCAATAAAGTTCGTCGGCAATTTTTGGGAATTAGGTTTTCGAAGCTGCTGGAAACATTAATTCTGGCTTCAACCAAATAAACAAACAGCCTCCTAAAAACAGTCAGTGATAGAGAAATGAAGAAATTTGTGAGTAAAAACTGTCAGAACTCAGTAAGCTGTTAATAAAATACGAGTTACGTGTGCGATGAAAACTGGCCGAGCACCAACCAAGTTTTTACGATAAATTAAGAAAAAGAATCCCTTTGAGAAATAGGCATTGGGTAACTTTAGCGATGTAATTATCCTCTGCTTTAATTAGGTAGGGGAATCAAATGGAGTGAAGACAGCGAAAAATTACGGAAATAAATTTCAAAATTAGACAATGATCCTTTACGGCTAAACGGAGATATACGGCTATAATGTTTGGTATATCACAGTGTTGTAAATTGTCGAGATATCATTGCTAGTTTGATCCAAAATTTCAAAAGTTAAAGAATTTTTACTTGGTAGTCTGACATAATTCAAAGTTTATCTTTAACGTAAAATATGTGGGCAATTTCAAGTCAATACTATTTCCATGGAAATGATCAACGAAAGACATTTGTCTTGTCTACGGTGAATAATAGACAAAAGACAGTATTCCTTATCTTTGGCGAATGATCGACGAGAAAAGTGTTTCTCAAATATTGGGATCAACCGACGTAAGACAATTTCTTTCCTCATTGGCGATTATTCAGCGAATTACAGATTTTCATAGAGAGAAAAATATTGGATTGTAATATTCTCAAATGCACGAAATTAATGCTGTATTAAAGACACCCTCACACAGTGTAGTAAAAAAGCCGATGTATCCAAGTGAGTGTTACCTGGTCAGGGCATCAAATAGACCAAACATTGCAGCCAGCGAACTAACGACGTATGTGCGTATCAGAACAGCGTACTTTATGACGTCTTTAGCATTCACATAAAAATAATTTACGGGAACTAATATCACAATTTGCGCTCATGAATAGTATTTCCTATTCTTTCAATTTTTTAAATTACACAAACGAAGAATTCGAAAAGTGCGACCTCTGACATCGCTGTTATTCTAATCACTGTAATATGGGAAATAACGTCACAATTTGCACCCACGTACAGGATTTACTCTTTAATAAGCAACATTACAATAGCAATCGCGCGGCTAAATTTTGTTTAGTGAAGGAAGTTCTTCTCTATGAACTCCGTAACGAAATGTTTTCTTCGACAAATATTATATTTTTTAAGCGAAACATTATTTCGGAAAAGAGAGTTAGCGTCGAGAGCGTGCTTATCAATCTCCGAGTTTTTTACATTTTGCATTATTTAGATTTTTCATTTTTTACATTTTTACAACGCATATTTATATTGTTTATTCACAAATTAGCATGTTTGACGTACAATTCTGACATTGAAAAACGAATTCAATGCACATTCAGTTCCCATTGGTTAAAATGAGTTCAATCATGTTCGGTAGGTAAGTTCAAGTGAGTTGATATGAGCAGAAGTTTAAGAGATGATTCCGAATGAGTTCATGCGAACCCAAAGGAGTTCAAGTGAGTTCGATTGAGTTAAAATGAGGTCAAGCATGTTCAAGGGAGCTGAAGTGAGTTCAAATGTGTTATGTAAGTTCAAGTGAAATAAATTGAATATAAACAAGTTCAGGTGAGTTAGATGAGTTCAAATGAGTTCAGGAATGTTCAAATGAGTTAAAATAAGTTCAAATGAAGCACATTCAACGCAGCAAAATTACAGACATTTTCTCTGCCAACTGGAATTATAATAAATGTTTCTTTTACCAGGTATAAATTGTGCCATTATGTTGCCTCTATATTATTTCAAATACCTCGCCACTTGAAAGCTTACTAAGATCAATTTTATTTGTTTTAAAGATTTGTTGCAACAAGCAGATAACAGTAATAATTATCCAAATTCAGTTTGAAATTAACATTAAGTCGCCGTGCATTTGATTTTTAAAATTTTGTGGTCTATAGAGGAGCGACTCCCATGGCATTGCTGTTATTCTAATTACTATGAAATACCATTCAGCTGAGAAGTAGTTGAACCAAATATTTATAAACCTCTTAATATTGCTTTGCATATCTGTTCATCAGTGGCAAAGTTCATTCCCTTCTTTTATCTGGAAAAATTTATCCTCAAATCATGATTTACGCATCAGTCTATCAGCAGCACTGTTCTTTTCCTATCCTTTATCCTCAAAAAAACTCAACAAATCATGTTCTATTCATTAGTGATACGGTTGTTTTTGTTATTCTTATCTTGAAAAACTCTAATAAATCCTGATATACGTATCAGTTTACCAGCAACTCAGTTAATTTCGTTTCCTATCTCGCAAAAAGTTAATAACAAATCACGCTTTACGTATTAATTAATTAATGATGCAGTTATCTTCGCTTCTTTTGTCTTGACAAACTTCAAAAATTCATGATCTATGCATCAGTCTATCAGTAATACATGCATTTCCTTTCTTTTCTCTGAAAAAAATATAATAACGAATTGCGCTCCGCGTATCAGTTTCTAAGCGGAAAAGTTTATTTCCTTTCTTTTATCTAAAAAAAAAACAGCAATGTAGAACTGCATGACCATCTCGTTCGTAGATCCCCACGACTCAGAAGAAGAAGAACCTTCGTAAATTCCAATAATGGCCTAAGTTTAAATACTATGATATCAAGAGAGTCCTGCAAGCACTGCGAAGTTTGTAGAATCAAAAGTTCGTTCTGCTCGGAATGGGAATATAATAGTATCTTCAACTGCTGCTTTAATGACGTTAAACAATGATTATTTGCTCAATGATAAATAAACTGAGTCGGTAAAGGATTAATAGATTTACATCCAAGTGTGATGTATAAATAATTATCCTTCAAGTGCGTTGAATTCAAAATCAAGCTTCAGATCGTGAAACTTTTGTCTCCAGTTAGTGTTCGTGACGAGAAGGTGCAGAATTGCACTTTGGAGAAGACATCAGGGGAAAATTTCTCCACCCTCAGGATTTCAAGCGAGCAAAATGAGTCAGGGATTAATGTAAAGTTAAATACCTAGTTGAAAGAGTTATAGGGTAAACCTTTCAACTCGTCCAAAGAAAGGTAGTAATTGATTGCGCTAATGTTGCAATAGTGATCTTTTCATTTTCCCAACTGGAAGAAAGAGAAAGAGAGAGTGAAGCACACTTGCACTTCACTCTGTGCTACTGTAGCGTGAAGCCTACCGCCATATATCGCCTACATAGGTGGAGTTTGAGATGCACAAATTAAGTGTTTATCGCTGAAATAAATGTTTGGAAATAAGTACTAGCTATTAGTAACCTAACATAACCAAACCTCACGCTATAGTTCCATAGGCTAGAGGTAAATCTCATGCCCTAGAGTGGAAGACCTTTACGTCATGGCAGTACCCTTCACTCTTTCTCATAAAGTTGGGGGACTGAAAAGAACATGATTGCAATATTAAAACAGTCAATAACAAGCTTCCTTCCGGGAAAGAGGTTTAGTTGGATTTCCTAATGCCACTTGTTAAACTTCACTCAACAGAAGAAGAACACTGAAAAATTCTGCTACTTGCTGAACAATTATTACGGAGTTGGAATGATTTCTATTTCAACTGATGCCACTTGACTTAATGTATGAGATTATATGTGACTTATTTGATAACTCAAATTTCTGTTCTGACATGAATATAAAAATTATTTATAATAATTCACATATTGCCATGATGCACTCTCTTGAGCAGAAATACTGCAGTCCAAAACTGTTTCTCATAGCTTTCAACAGCACAGAAAAACTGCTAAATTGAGTTAAGTATTTCAAGCGAAAAATTTCTCAGCAATTATTTGAGAAGTAAAATTTTAAATTCATAGCTCCATTTCCTGGTATCCCATGCAGTTGAAAGTTTGTAGGAATGCAAATTATTTACACTTTTTTACGAGAAAACTCACTTATTCCCCGAGGTTCAAACAACACAAATGTTTGAATGCGCCCCTCCGAAAAATACGCCATTCATGGCGCAATGCGCTCTATCGCTAAACTTTGTTTTTATAAGAATGAAGCCTGTTACTTGAGAATAAGTTGAAAGAGTTTTGTGTTTTCTTGATAACAAAGCCCGTTACTTAAGAAAACAATAAAAGAGTTTTATGTTTTCTTAATAACAAAGCCCGTTACTTAAGAAAACGATAAAAGAGTTTTAAGTTTTCTTAATAACAAAGCCGTTACTTAAGAAAACGATAAAAGAGTTTTATGTTTTCTCAATAACAAAGCCCGTTACTTAAGAAAACGATAAAAGAGTTTTATGTTTTCTTAATAACAACGCCCGTTACTTAAGAAAACGATAAAAGAGTTTTATGTTTTCTTAATAACAACGCCCGTTACTTAAGAAAACGATAAAAGAGTTTTGTGTTTTTTAAAATAACAAAGCACGTTATTTGGGAAAAAATTAAAAGAGCTTTCTATTTTAATGCTAACGAATTCCGTTACTTGAAAAAAAAAGAAAAAAACAATTTGATTTTATTTTAACACAGCCCGTTATTTGAGAAAAAATTAAAATCAGGGATTTTCGCATGATCTTTTTTCATTCCTATAGTCGTTGTATTAAATTTCTAAAAGAAAATAACAACATTCTAAAATTTCTCGTCTCATGACATTTTGAATTGATTTATAACGCTAAGAACTAAGAAAAACTAATAAAATTTGAGAAAAATATATTCAGTAAGGTTCTTCAATGCATTCGGGAGTAAATTAATTACAAATGTATTCAATTGATAAAATAATTATATTGTGTAATTCATTTAATTGTTAAATAAATGAATTATTAGTAATTACCATTATAATAATTAGAATTAAAATGAAATAATAATAATAATTTAAATATGTATGACGTTAATAATTGTAATTATATTAAAAATAATTATTTGAAATTCTATATTAAGTTTTGGACCATTATATTTATTGTATGAATTATAATTTTTAATTAAACACATTTATGTAATTACATTATAATTACAGAACTCCAGAATCGAGCTCATAACGGTGATGACTATTACCTCTGGGTGCATCCATTTGGCAACACTAGTAAACTGAAACCGACCTCATTATATCTCCAATCAACCCCATGGAGCGCATTACTCAGAGATCTCCGTGAGGTCACCTACATCAAATGCCGTAGTTCCCGTCTCGCTCATTATCTCCTGAAGTTTTGGTCTCAAATAATTTAGGTAAAATACATCAAATATTTATATTTGATTTAACATATCTGAACACGTCAGTGGTTTGCGTTAGTCTCAACCTTATCGGAAACTTAGAAATGGAGAAAATTTTGATGAAAGTAAGCATCTTTACCTAGAAAACGTGCTATTTGTTTTACTTGACAAGCAAGTATGACTTGCCCAACCCTCTAACGTCAGCATTTTTGAGCTCATGTTGTTACATTTACCACAACCATCGTCATAAGACTGGCACTGGCATCAGGTTCTCATCGACAATGAAGTGAGGACATAACGACCACTAAGCAGAGAACTTTAAAGAAAAGATTAGAGAAGAAATTTTCAAAAAAATCGTAATATATGAATGCTGTTTTTGTACGACGAACCCTGGGCCGTTAAAGCTTCAAAGTCATACGCATTCAAAATGTTTAAAAGTTGTGATAATGGTACTTCGGACGTGCATTTCTCAGTATTTTGTTATATTTTTTTTAAACAGTTCAAAAATTATATATTTCTGAGAGTTTGGGTGGTTTCGGGAAACAATGATTGCACAAAATTGATGTTGCGTAGTTACAGTTACTTTCTTTGAGCTCTCTGCATCCGAAAATATTTCCAATTGAAAATTTTTTTCAAAAGTTTTGAATTGCGAAAATTCGTTACAAAATACGCCATTTGAAATAACGTGATACATAAACCACTCACTTCGTACTTCAGTTATTCTGTGTTGTATTTCGATGAGGACATTCAATAATAATACAATTTCACCCACAAAAATGTTGTTCAATGCAAGATTTCATCTAATGGTTGGCATTGGTGGCATAAAATGCTATATCGGCTGCAGAACAGCATGCGCTGGGAACGTTGAATGGGATAAAAAAAACAAGAGATATAAGAAGCTGGAAAGTAAGAAAAGTGTAAAAGTAAGACGAGGACGAAGCATGGCGTCAAAACTATGTTCTGAAGAAAGGGAAACTTATTTTTTTCTGGCGATATCTGATCACACGAATAGTTACTTTTTGCAAAAAATACTATAATTTTCAAGCATCTTTATACTTTATCTTCATTGAGTAATATCGAGACAATGAATTAATTTTAAATCGCTCAAACATGACAGGAAGTAACACTTCTCAGCAAGAGGCGGCTGAATGAGGAGCGAGAAGGTGTTGGTTTGATCAAAAAATTCGCTTGCATGCTCAACAACATGAATAGATAGGGCTCGCATTTTCGATCCATCGTATTCTAACGCATTAGGTGCCCAGCTATTTTAATAGATGATGAAAGAGAAGAGAATACGCCTTCACTAATTTACCTAGACAATTGAAGTGAAATGGTTTGCTATGTGTTCTTAAGAAGTCTGAAATGAATATTCAAAAAATTGTTGACCAAAAATCAGATGTCTTTTGGAAATTTCCGATATTCACTCAAAAATGGAAAACAAAACGAACCGTTTTTCCGATTGTGGGATAGATGCCAGCGGGGATTAAGTTCTATTCATAAACTCTTCTTATATGAATATACAAGCGGAGAACTGCATTTTTTGTAGGATACCTTTTTTGGAGATTGTTGAAGTATTTCGAAATCAGATGAGCTTACAAATGCCTGGATAAATAAATCTCCCAGCTTTCAGAAAAACTGAGTACCACCATTTGGTGCACGAGACCTTTGCGAATTTTGTTTAATATACTGTCCCATGTCCAATGGATTTGGAATTTTGCAGATTCTATGAGCGTAGGATTCATGAAACACGAATAACTTTCAGCAATAATCATCCACTGACATGACAAAATTTAAAACTTTGAGGATGAAGTTTCAAATTCACAGTGAAATAAAATTTATCTATAGGGAACTACAATAATTAAGACCTAATTCAGAATGTTTGAAGGCCTAATTCCTTAATTATGAATTTTTGAAAGCTCTCAAATCATTACATAAATATCATTTTTACCTCTTGCTTATCACTTCATACTTTGTCTACGTGACCAAGCTACTTTGTTAGCTACACACCAGATACGGTACGATTTACCTTCGCTCATGAGCGAATCTCAAAAAAAGACGTACAATTTTCATAAGTTTTTGTCATGATAACTATAAAAATATCTTCGCATTTAAACTCAATTGCGAATATTACTGTTGTCTCTATGTTAAATAAAGCCCGTGAATTCACCAGAACATGCAACTACAGTATACTTCAACATTCCTTGAATTTTCGTAATTATGACTAAAAACCTTCATTCACGCTTAAACTCAACAGCGAATACTGCATTTTTCTCAATAATAAAGCCCTGGAATTCACTGGAACCATAAAAAAATTGGTCAACTTTCTTTGAACTTTCCAATGATAACTAAAAACCTTCACCTATTCTTAAGCACAGTGGTGAATTTTCAGTCTTTCTATTTTAAAACCCAGAAATTCACTGGGACTTCAAAATAAGCGTCAAGTTTCCCTGAATCTTTGTGGTTCCAACAAAAAACATGCCTTACGTTTCAACCCAACAATGAATTTTTCAGTCTTCTTTATTTTAAAGCTCGGGAATTCACTGGAAAAACGGGCGATGTAGTCGACTGCTTATCAAATCTGCAGCTCGTGACCCACTCTAGCCCGTTGTCCTGCATGCATATTGATGGCCAGCCAATATTGGCGGAAAGGTTTTCAGTAAACTCAGGTCCGGCGAATGTGATGAACGGAGCTTCGTGCGTTGCCCTCCAGGTCAGTTAGGCTGCAATTTGGGGGTCGTCTTCCGGAAATTAGGCGCGCAAATGATGAGTAAATTACGCAAAATAAAACAATGAGTGAGTAAGTTCAAATGAATGGAAAGGTGTGGAACTTTGAGCGTCTTCTTCGGGAAATTAGGTCCGAAAATGAAGAGCGAATTACGCAAAATTAAACGATTTGTAAGCATGTTCAAATGAAAAGAAAGGTGTGGAAATTTGAGCATCTTCTTCGTGAAGTAAGGTCCAAAAATGAAGAGTAAATGACGCATAAGATATCAGACTCAAAAAAATAAAACGACTCAAATAAAAGTAAAATAAAATAAAAATAAAATGTAATAAAAAAGCAAAATAAAATGAAATGAATATAAAGTGTGGAAATATATGTAGTGAGCGCAAAAGTGTGCTATGAGCGCCACGAAGTCACTAACACCAGATGTGATATGGAGAAAAACAAATAACACGCCGTGCAAATACCTAGAGAGGTTGTCTGAGTTGAACCACCAGACACGGAAGGTTGTAGTTTTCATTATATCTTTTACAATACTACACTTATCGGTGTATGACTGTGCGCATTTTTATTAGCCTAATATGTGTATGGATGACTTTATCTTCTCAAACCCCGTATTTCTTGCTCTGAATTATTTGCCTGATATTTAAAAGGCTTTTAATCAGAAATACTGCATTCATGTTTTGTTTTATCAATCTGAAATTTAGAAGCGTGTCTTTTCTCAAATACAACATTTTATATTATTTTTTATTAGCTTGAAATTTAGAAGGCTGTTTTTTTCTCAAATACATTATTTTATGTTTTGTTTTATTAGTCTGATATACAGAAAGTGTATCGACTCAAACACTGCATTTTGTTTTCTGTTTTATCAGCCTTGTTTTTAAAAGGCTCTCTTCTCAAATACTGCACCTTTACATGAATGAATGTAATTAGAGTTTTTACGTTCGATGCTGCATTGTGTTCCCCATTTATTACATTTAATACACTTTCTGTTTAATTTCGTAGTTTCATTTAGAATTTTAAAGAGTATCCAATAACCATCGCTTCTTTACTTCAAAAATTTTTCAGTCATACCAAAATTTTCGGCTTCAAGTTGGAAAAATAGTCAAAGTCAGATTATGATTTCTATTATTGACGAATGATTTGAAAAATCTGGATTTAATTTTGGAATCATTTGTTCACATAACTAATTCTTCAATTCATTTGAAGTGATTCCCAAAACGAGAATTTTACATATCTACGACATCAGACATCAAATATAAGTAATATATTTGGATCATTTAATGCTAAAAATAAACGTAACGTGAATTTTTCAGTGAATATATTGATTTGGAAGAGCGTAACACTCCTTTCATGAAGTCCCTGAAGACACTGGACGGTAGGCGTAAGAAAGTTTGAAATGCTTTGCGGGTGACCACATGCTCGATTCATCTGACCGCACAAGCATGATTAAATTGTCAATTTTTATTTACATAGTATGTAAACTAGACGTATATTGCACTCACAATTAAAGATAATAGGCAATTTATAATGACTTCAGGAATAATATTTGTGATCAATCAGCTAATGCACATTTCTTCTTAACTTTTTTTAAAGTAACTGATAACGAAGCAAAATTATCTCGCTGATATGTGATGGAGAAACGATGAAAAAGGAACTTGAAGAATAATGATTCAGTACGATGAAATTTGCAATTGTCTATTAGAGGTACGTGACTAGGTGACTAGCTCGCATCAGTATTTACTACTTTGTTTAGAAAAGGGAGTTTCTTATCATTTGCAATAACATCGATTTCGAAGCCACTTTATTGTTTATCTAATTATTGCCGTGTGTTGCGCAAAAATTTTTCGAAAACTCCTTTGCTATCGTTATTCAATAAAATAAAGACAATCTAGTGTTTAACACTTTCTGATTGAATTAAAGCTGCTCAAAGATCATTTCGATTATTATTTTCTCTATTTCAGAATTACACTTTATATTTTTTATGTACAAAATTTTCCTTATTCAATTCTACCTTTGTCTAAATTTACTTTCGTTCATCAGTCACACTCATCCTTGACGGGCTTACAATGATAAATTATTAACAACCTCTGTATTAATTAATTATAATTTCAGATAGAGAAATGAAATTTGTTCTGCGTTTTTCTGAAAGGTATGAGACAGCGCAAGTTGAGCGCTCTGATTGGTTATCAGCTCCTGGTCTTCGTCTCCAGCTGACCAATAGCAGAGCTCGGAGAGCCAGGTGCCCGTCAGACCAGATTGGTTGGGCATTTTCGGGTTCACAAAGGTCGTTTCACACGATATTTGAAATCATACTGGAAAAACCTCGCAATTGTGATGCTTATGGTGATCCTATCTGAGTGAAATATTAAAATGAGTTTGAAATGGGTTTCAGTGGTGTCTTTTCTAAGCTTTTCATCCGTTTTAACGAGAGATACTTTAGTTTTTCCCACTGTGGAATTGGTCAAGAGTTTTTTTATTGATGGCAATGGAGGTAATTTTCCTCAACCTGCCTTAAATTGTTAAAGCTCATCGCCAATCGCATCAAATTTAAAATGAATTACTTGTATTACACACAAGTATTTTTCATTTCTATTTTTTTACATTACGAACAGAATGAATGAACGAACCTGATCAGGTCTTGCTAAGGAAGTCAATGTAGGCAGCTCAAGGTCGATTCTATCCGAGCAGGTGCGACGAGTTGGAATGCAAGAATACGAGCAAGTTGGGTGGTGAAATTAAGAGGTGTTAAGAACGTCGAAAAGGTGAGAAAAGTTGGAGCGAAGGAGGTACAAGATCGAACTCAAGAATAGTTACAATAATATAATTACAGTTTAGTACGTATAAAGCTAAAATAGTAGCAATTTAGAACGTATAAAGTTACAATAGTCTCAATTTAAAACGCAAAAAAGTGCAGTAGTAGCAATTTAGAATGTGTGAAGTGGTATAAATTATAACTATTTTTTATTTTAAAGAGGTTTCAGAGCAGCGTAAGCCGCCCCAAGTTAGAACTAGAAAGAGTAGCGAAAAGATGGAACGACGTACGAACAAAGAAAGAGGTACAAGTTAAAGTTAAGAAAGGGGTATAATTAAGAACAAAGAAAGAGGTTCAAGTTAGAACGAAGAAAGGGGATACAATTATGAACAAAGAAAAAGGTACAAGTTAGAACGAAGAAAGGGGTACAATTAGGAACAAAGAAAGAGGTACAAGTTAGAAGGAAGAAAGGGGTACAATCATGAACAAAGAAAGAGGTACAAGTTAGAACGAAGAAAGGAGTACAATTATGAAAAAAGAAAGAGGTACAAGTTAGAGCGAAGAAAGGGGTATAATTAAGAACAAAGGAAGAGGTACAAGTTAGAACGAAGAAAGGGGTACAATTAAGAACAAAGAAAGAGGTACAAGTTAGAACAAGAAAGGGGTACAATTAAGAACAAAAAAGGGGTACAATTAACAACAAAGAAAAGGGTACAATTAAGAACAAAGAAAGAGGTACAATTAAGAACAAAGATTAGGTACTAGTAAGAACAAGGAAGAGGGTATTCCAACATGAAACATTCGCGACGACATAAAATAGATAGAGTACGGGATGTTAGAACATAAAAAGAGGCACTACGAGTTAGAACGCCCAAAGAGATACGACGCGTAACATAGAAAAACTTGTAACGCAAGCTCCTTGTACCATTTAATCTTAATCGTTCTCATGGAAGAATTTTGTTCTCAAGGAAGATTTTCGTTCTCAAGGAAGATTTTCGTTCTCAAACAAGTTTTTCGTTTTCAATGAAAAGTTGTTGAAGAAAATTTTTATACAGAAGGAAAAAACTTGCATTTATGAGTTCTTAGTTATACGAGTACATCTAGACTTAAGTAATAATTACACATCTAGACTTATTGCACTAGACTTAAGAAACTAACTACTTGTGTATCGCTTGTGGTGAATAAATATTGTTGATTAAATAGTTAAACAACAATAAACTGTTAAAGAAAGAAAGAAAAGAAAACATTTTATTTTCAATAAAGTACAAACATGAAATGTCGATACATTGGTTTTTAAAACACCTTAACATTACCATCCTTAAATGATTATAACACATTGGTATCGTAATACCCGTGTAAAATGTTGAAAAGAAATGATTGATAGAAAAGTACAACAAAATTGAGTTCCTTTCCTTGCCTAACCTGATTTTGAAACTAGGAGAGCACAATCCTCGCGACGTTCATTTTAAAAACACTCTCATTAGTACGCATAAGTATTGAAAAATGAAAGCGAAAAATGCATTCAAATACCTTAGCATAGAAACCCTTAATTGCTATTTATACATGGTTATCGTAATATCCATGTTAAGTGTTGTAACATATGATTTAGATCCTTAATTGCTATTCATACATGGTTATCGTAATACACATGATGGTTGTCGACACAGGATTTAGGGAGAAGCACAAGTTAATAAAAAATAAGCAATAATATGTATAAGAGGATCGTTTGCATTTGGAGGGCAGCACTAAGTTTCAGTTTCTGTGTTTCAATTTCTAAGTTTCAATTTCTGAAATTTTTGCTAGGGATTGAAAATTTATCTTATTTTACGTTCGTTAAGTCATTTTAATATTGATCTTGCTTACTCCGGTCGAACAAAAAGAGCATCACAACTGTTGGTTCCACGCAGCGGAATGAGGTTGCTTTCCAAAATTACTAGTACTTCATCTGTGGTGCCAGGAAATGGACATGGAGCGTATTATTTTTCTAATAAATTATCAACTCCAAAATCCAGGAATTCCTTTCGCCCATCCGACAACACTTCTCTCCCTCTTCCGGTGATGCCCCGCATCCGGTCATGCCTCTACATTTGGTTACGCTTACATTTGTTTATATCTTACATCCGGTGAAAGCCCACATCCGATCTTTCATCCCTATGCAAGGTGTCCCAACGATCTGTTTATTGGTTTGTTAAACAGTTTCAACAAACAGTTAAAAATGTTTAAATCATTTATGCCAAAAAGTTCTTTGGGGGGCTAAAAAGCTGCATTGAGACAAATTAACAAGCGGCTATAGGACAGCCTCTGAAGCGGGACATATTTTTTGAGATGACCTCTAAAGAGATGGATGCTGTACAGAGTGCGGCAGTCAATCCTGCATTTTCATGGACACTGTGGAAGCCTAAAAATGCAGGACTGGCTGCCGCACCCTGTACATCACTCTGTAGGTCACAAATACTGTAAATTGCGCGTCAAATAGCAAATATGGGCATTAATCATGTCCGGTGCAGTCAGAGGTGTCACATTGTGATATTTGCAACATTTGGCTGCACATAAAATGTGTAATGATTTTTTATTTATTTGCGAGCCAGAGTTATTAGAATAGGTGAGTTTTAAGTGCATGAATGAATTTCGAATGCATGATTCTTCGTTTCATGGTGTGTGTGTTCATAAATTAAGTTTCGAATTTATCAAGTAGTTGTAATTTTTTTCAACATCACACTAAAACGAAGTTGGGCAAGAATATGTAGAAAACACAATAATATAGAAGCGTTCTTTTGAAACGAGCTTCTACACTCAGGAATTCACAGAGTGCAATTCTGTATTATTTTACTGCTAGCATAATTAAATGTGCAGGACAGTTTGAGAGGTTATAAAGAAGTTGACTCAGGTTACGGCAAACTGGGCTCAGGTTAAGGAAAAGTTGACACACGTTAAAAAACTGGACTCAGGTTAAGGAAAAGTTGATACACGTTAAAAAACTGAACTCAGGTTAAGGAAAAGTTGATACACGTTAAAAAACTGGACTCAGGTTAGGGAAAAGTTGATACGCGTTAAAAAACTGGACTCAGGTTAAGGAAAAGTTGATGCACGTTAAGGAAAACTTGACTCAGGTTAAGGAAAATTTGATACACGTTAAGGAAAACTTGACTTAGGTTGAGGAAAAGTTGATACACGTTAAGGAAAACTTGACTCAGGTTAAGGAAAAGTTGATACACGTTAAGGAAAACTTGACTCAGGTTAAGGAAAAGTTGATACACGTTAAGGAAAACTTGACTTAGGTTGAGGAAAAGTTGATACACGTTAAGGAAAACTTGACTCAGGTTAAGGAAAAGTTGATACACGTTAAAAAACTTGACTCAGGTTAAGGAAAAATTGACTCAGGTTAAGGAAAATTTGATACACGTTAAGGAAAACTTGACTTAGGTTAAGGAAAAGTTGATACACGTTAAGGAAAACTTGACTCAGGTTAAGGAAAAGTTGATACACGTTAAGGAAAACTTGACTCAGGTTAAGGAAAAGTTGATACACGTTAAAAAACTTGACTCAGGTTAAGGAAAAATTGACTCAGGTTAAGGAAAATTTGATACACGTTAAGGAAAACTTGACTTAGGTTAAGGAAAAGTTGATACACGTTAAGGAAAACTTGACTTAGGTTAAGGAAAAGTTGATACACGTTAAGGAAAACTTGACTCAGGTTAAGGAAAACTCGATTCAGGTGAAGGAAGCTTTCACAAGCGTGAATTTGAATTATATAACAAGCACTTGTTTTTCTTTGACTCTATTTTTGCCCTTGAACTGACCAGTCCTTCAGGTTAGAGATCAGTTTTAAATTCTAATTCGCGAGGGATGGGAATCTATAAAAAAATTCAAAATGAAATTGGTTCTCTCCTATTTTTCATTTCCGTAATTTGAAACAACGTTTGAAGTGAACAATCAATACACGTTCGAAAACATTTTCCTTCCAGTTTTACCCCATCAGTATTGGCTGAAAAATATAAAAGTGTTCTTGTACGATCATTAGCACTGTGCAAAAATATGTATTTTTTGGTTTCGTGTATTTTTTCCTAAATTCAACAACGGATGTTCCAATTTAGGGTTCGTAAAAGATCGTGTAACAATTTTCTTCGTTGTTCGTCTATCATCTCATTTCGAAAACATCGATGCTCTCCTGGAAGATGATATTTTTTGTTTTACACGCTCTACCTATTTTCTGTTAAAAATAAAAGTATGTTTCTGTTTAATTGGTTCTCTACTTATTTTTATCCTTCGAAGAGAGACTCGAGCGATTTTCTCACTAACACGAAATTAAATTGAGGAGAAATTTGGTGAAATTCTGGGCAAGTGAAATCGACAATTCAGGAACATTTGATTCGAGTTAACTTCACAGTAAAATGCCCTCACTCTGCATTCAATGCCCTCAAATTACCCTCACTCTGTTGTCACTGTTAGAGCACATCTTGATCGTTCTCAAAGATTTTTTTGAAAACAATTTCTACACGTTAGGAAAAAACTAACATTCATCCGTTTTTGGTAATTATAAATCATTTGTCTCAAAACATTCTTAATTACACAGCACTTGCACTTATCCATTCTTAATTATATCTCATTTGCATCAATTCGTCCTCAATTAAATTTCATTTGCATTTATGCATTCTTTAACAATACATTGTCTTGTTCCTACGATCTTGAGCATCAATCTATTTTTATTTGTTTCATTTATATTCATGCGTTCCTAACTATACATCGCTTGTTTTTATAAGTTCTTAATTTCAAATTACTTGCATTTATTTACTCGAGTAAACATTATTTGCTTTTAAATGTTAATAGTTATGAATTATTTTTCGTTTATACGGTCGTATTTGAACATCATTTACCTTTATGCACCCGTAATTAGACATAACATTCATTCATATATATATTTATATATATATATATATATCAATAGCTCAAAGTCATAATACCCCCAGAAACAATTACTGAGTCTGGTTAAGCGGGCTCTCCGTCCACGCATAGGTTTTTTTCAAACGAAATAAATGTACAGGGAGCTCATGGAATCGAACTCGTGACTTATAAGTTACCGCGCCAGCACGCTACCGACTGCGCTACCAATCACCCTAAAAGGTGATCGATGCACAACGAAAGCAATGCATGGCACGGCGAAAGCGGGCTCTTCCGTCCACGCATATAATTTCCCTTATGTATCAGTAGCTCAAAGTCATATTACCCCCAGAAACAATTACTGAGTCTGGTTAAGCGGGCTCTCCGTCCACGCATAGGTTTTTTTCAAACGAAATAAATGTACAGGGAGCTCATGGAATCGAACTCGTGACTTATAAGTTACCGCGCCAGCACGCTACCGACTGCGCTACCAATCACCCTAAAAGGTGATCGATGCACAACGAAAGCAATGCATGGCACGGCGAAAGCGGGCTCTTCCGTCCACGCATATAATTTCCCTTATGCATCAATAGCTCAAAGTCATATTACCCCCAGAAACAATTACTGAGTCTGATTAAGCGGGCTCTCCGTCCACGCATAGGTTTTTTTCAAACGAAATAAATGTACAGGGAGCTCATGGAATCGAACTCGTGACTTATAAGTTACCGCGCCAGCACGCTACCGACTGCGCTACCAAACACCCTAAAAGGTGATCGATGCACAACGAAAGCAATGCATGGCACGGCGAAAGCGGGCTCTTCCGTCCACGCATATAATTTCCCTTATGTATCAATAGCTCAAAGTCATATTACCCCCAGAAACAATTACTGAGTCTGGTTAAGCGGGCTCTCCGTCCACGCATAGGTTTTTTTCAAACGAAATAAATTTACAGGGAGCTCATGGAATCGAACTCGTGACTTATAAGTTACCGCGCCAGCACGCTACCGACTGCGCTACCAATCACCCTAAAAGGTGATCGATGCACAACGAAAGCAATGCATGGCACGGCGAAAGCGGGCTCTTCCGTCCACGCATATAATTTCCCTTATGTATCAATAGCTCAAAGTCATATTACCCCCAGAAACAATTACTGAGTCTGGTTAAGCGGGCTCTCCGTCCACGCATAGGTTTTTTTCAAACGAAATAAATGTACAGGGAGCTCATGGAATCGAACTCGTGACTAATAAGTTACCGCGCCAGCACGCTACCGACTGCGCTACCAATCACCCTAAAAGGTGATCGATGCACAACGAAAGCAATGCATGGCACGGCGAAAGCGGGCTCTTCCGTCCACGCATATAATTTCCCTTATGTATCAATAGCTCAAAGTCATATTACCCCCAGAAACAATTACTGAGTCTGGTTAAGCGGGCTCTCCGTCCACGCATAGGTTTTTTTCAAACGAAATAAATGTACAGGGAGCTCATGGAATCGAACTCGTGACTTATAAGTTACCGCGCCAGCACGCTACCGACTGCGCTACCAATCACCCTAAAAGGTGATCGATGCACAACGAAAGCAATGCATGGCACGGCGAAAGCGGGCTCTTCCGTCCACGCATATAATTTCCCTTATGTATCAGTAGCTCAAAGTCATATTACCCCCAGAAACAATTACTGAGTCTGGTTAAGCGGGCTCTCCGTCCACGCATAGGTTTTTTTCAAACGAAATAAATTACAGGGAGCTCATGGAATCGAACTCGTGACTTATAAGTTACCGCGCCAGCACGCTACCGACTGCGCTACCAATCACCCTAAAAGGTGATCGATGCACAACGAAAGCAATGCATGGCACGGCGAAAGCGGGCTCTTCCGTCCACGCATATAATTTCCCTTATGCATCAATAGCTCAAAGTCATATTACCCCCAGAAACAATTACTGAGTCTGGTTAAGCGGGCTCTCCGTCCACGCATAGGTTTTTTTCAAACGAAATAAATGTACAGGGAGCTCATGGAATCGAACTCGTGACTTATAAGTTACCGCGCCAGAACGCTACCGACTGCGCTACCAATCACCCTAAAAGGTGATCGATGCACAACGAAAGCAATGCATGGCACGGCGAAAGCGGGCTCTTCCGTCCACGCATATAATTTCCCTTATGTATCAATAGCTCAAAGTCATATTACCCCCAGAAACAATTACTGAGTCTGGTTAAGCGGGCTCTCCGTCCACGCATAGGTTTTTTTCAAACGAAATAAATGTACAGGGAGCTCATGGAATCGAACTCGTGACTTATAAGTTACCGCGCCAGCACGCTACCGACTGCGCTACCAAACACCCTAAAAGGTGATCGATGCACAACGAAAGCAATGCATGGCACGGCGAAAGCGGGCTCTTCCGTCCACGCATATAATTTCCCTTATGTATCAATAGCTCAAAGTCATATTACCCCCAGAAACAATTACTGAGTCTGGTTAAGCGGGCTCTCCGTCCACGCATAGGTTTTTTTCAAACGAAATAAATGTACAGGGAGCTCATGGAATCGAACTCGTGACTTATAAGTTACCGCGCCAGCACGCTACCGACTGCGCTACCAATCACCCTAAAAGGTGATCGATGCACAACGAAAGCAATGCATGGCACGGCGAAAGCGGGCTCTTCCGTCCACGCATATAATTTCCCTTATGTATCAATAGCTCAAAGTCATATTACCCCCAGAAACAATTACTGAGTCTGGTTAAGCGGGCTCTCCGTCCACGCATAGGTTTTTTTCAAACGAAATGAATGTACAGGGAGCTCATGGAATCGAACTCGTGACTAATAAGTTACCGCGCCAGCACGCTACCGACTGCGCTACCAATCACCCTAAAAGGTGATCGATGCACAACGAAAGCAATGCATGGCACGGCGAAAGCGGGCTCTTCCGTCCACGCATATAATTTCCCTTATGTATCAATAGCTCAAAGTCATATTACCCCCAGAAACAATTACTGAGTCTGGTTAAGCGGGCTCTCCGTCCACGCATAGGTTTTTTTCAAACGAAATAAATGTACAGGGAGCTCATGGAATCGAACTCGTGACTTATAAGTTACCGCGCCAGCACGCTACCGACTGCGCTACCAATCACCCTAAAAGGTGATCGATGCACAACGAAAGCAATGCATGGCACGGCGAATGCGGGCTCTTCCGTCCACGCATATAATTTCCCTTATGTATCAATAGCTCAAAGTCATATTACCCCCAGAAACAATTACTGAGTCTGGTTAAGCGGGCTCTCCGTCCACGCATAGGTTTTTTTCAAACGAATTAAATGTACAGGGAGCTCATGGAATCGAACTCGTGACTTATAAGTTACCGCGCCAGCACGCTACCGACTGCGCTACCAATCACCCTAAAAGGTGATCGATGCACAACGAAAGCAATGCATGGCACGGCGAAAGCGGGCTCTTCCGTCCACGCATATAATTTCCCTTATGTATCAATAGCTCAAAGTCATATTACCCCCAGAAACAATTACTGAGTCTGGTTAAGCGGGCTCTCCGTCCACGCATAGGTTTTTTTCAAACGAAATAAATGTACAGGGAGCTCATGGAATCGAACTCGTGACTTATAAGTTACCGCGCCAGCACGCTACCGACTGCGCTACCAATCACCCTAAAAGGTGATCGATGCACAACGAAAGCAATGCATGGCACGGCGAAAGCGGGCTCTTCCGTCCACGCATATAATTTCCCTTATGTATCAATAGCTCAAAGTCATATTACCCCCAGAAACAATTACTGAGTCTGGTTAAGCGGGCTCTCCGTCCACGCATAGGTTTTTTTCAAACGAAATAAATGTACAGGGAGCTCATGGAATCGAACTCGTGACTAATAAGTTACCGCGCCAGCACGCTACCGACTGCGCTACCAATCACCCTAAAAGGTGATCGATGCACAACGAAAGCAATGCATGGCACGGCGAAAGCGGGCTCTTCCGTCCACGCATATAATTTCCCTTATGTATCAATAGCTCAAAGTCATATTACCCCCAGAAACAATTACTGAGTCTGGTTAAGCGGGCTCTCCGTCCACGCATAGGTTTTTTTTCAAACGAAATGAGCTCCCTGTACATTTATTTCGTTTGAAAAAAACCTATGCGTGGACGTAGAGCCCGCTTAACCAGACTCAGTAATTGTTTCTGGGGGTAATATGACTTTGAGCTATTGATACATAAGGGAAATTATATGCGTGGACGGAAGAGCCCGCTTTCGCCGTGCCATGCATTGCTTTCGTTGTGCATCGATCACCTTTTAGGGTGATTGGTAGCGCAGTCGGTAGCGTGCTGGCGCGGTAACTTATAAGTCACGAGTTCGATTCCATGAGCTCCCTGTACATTTATTTCGTTTGAAAAAAAACTATGCGTGGACGGAGAGCCCGCTTAACCAGACTCAGTAATTGTTTCTGGGGGTAATATGACTTTGAGCTATTGATACATAAGGGAAATTATATGCGTGGACGTGTACGGGCAGGGAAACACTTGTGAAGCTTGGCGGAGTTTATTTAGCTAGGTGTTGACAGAAGACGAGATGTTGATGGATTGAGCACCCGACCTCGATAAGAGCGGCCCTTTATAGGTGTCCTCCAGATACAGAAGATGCTTCTACAGATAAACATGTGCGGAGATGCCGCATATAGCTCCCCCCCCCCCCGAATGTTGTGAGTGCACCACACAAAAATAAAACTTTTTAAACGAATTTCAAGTATTCGCAGAAATAAAGCAATCAATTAAGCACAATTCAAGAATTGACAATAAATTATTTGAGAAAAAAAAATTAAACGACAATTCCAAACGAAAAAGAACTATTACGAAATCGCTCGTAGCCGTTGTACATTAATTTACGTTAACTGCATCGCAATTTATATTATCAAAAGCAAAAGAAATTAACGACTGCTATCACGCCAAGTCTTCTTATAGTTTCAAGCAAACAAGTAATCACGAGGATAACTCGAGCGAACATTATATATACGTACCCTATCGTAAAAAAAACTTCGATACATCACTAAACTCATAGTTAAAAAACACAAAAACCGATTACATCACCCAAAAGATATAGAATAAACGCAAAGCAGTTAGATTATAGGTAACGCATTTAACGCATTAAAATTTAGAACGCGGAGGCGGAAGAAAAAAAAATGTCCGTAGCTCCAACGAAGAACAAAATAAACCGTAGGAAACATGTTAAAGAAACATTTACGGTTACTACACTACGGGAACTAAAACTGTTGCATTACCAAGAAATGATTATAGGGTAACGCAACAACCACGTTGATTAATAAAACGCTCAACTAAGCTAGAACCCAAGCTCTAAAACTAGAACACGGTGAAACGCATGCTAAATAAAAAAATGCTTTTTACCAATTCACCCCCTGCCGAATCAGTTAGGTTATCCACATGGCAAATAATTAGAACGCCAAAAACCGCTTAAGGAATTAGCCAAAAAATTTTTTAGAACACTAAAAATAAACTTAATACACCGCAAAAATTCAACAGTTAGACAAACCGCATTCAAAAAAAAATATGTTAAAACCCCCTTCTTTTTTTCCCAGACCCGTTCAAATTCTTAACATGTTACCTCAATCAACCCCTAAGAGAAGGATTCAAACACGTTTAGTACGACTTTAACACAAAATTTAAGGCATGTCATCATAAAAAAACTTAATAACTAGAAGCAAAAAATAGCGAAAGCAACGAAAACACGCGAAGGCAAAGCAATCGACTTACCGTGCACTAAATTCTCTGCACGTCGTCAGCCATGTAGAACGATGTAGGGATCAAATATTGAAACGCCATTCATATTAATAATAGTAAAACGCCATAAAACGCCATCCTATCCGTCAACATATGTTAATTCAACTCAAACCAATTCACCAATTATATATCATTAAATATAGGGATTACCGCAATTAGCATTCGATCGTTGCAATTTAACACATATTCAATACATTTTAAATTTCTCGCAAAACATCGGAAATAGCACCTTCAAAAAAAATTAATAGAGCAAACGAAACAAACCATTTTAAACTATAAATGTCAACCTTCGAAACTCAAAATAAATAACGAAATTAAATTACTAATTAGAATCTTGGGAATTAACGCGTCAATAGTAAAAAAAAACTTAAGTTAAAACATGGGTTAAATAGATTAAATAATAGATTAAATAGAACACTGCGCGCATATTTTATCGCGTGTTTCATGCGATTTGCGTTTCATTTAACCGCGCGCCAATATTTCATCATTGTGGTAATTTCAACCACCCTAATTTTAACCACTTTTCCATTCCAATTTTAATCAATTTTCTCACTTCCCTAAATTTTGTTTATTCTTCAAACATTTTCAAGTATTCCTTTTAAGCTTGCTCACCCCTGGGTCCACCCCGAGGGCCGCGTCGGAGCTGATAGTCTTCTAATCTATCCGCTCGATCAACCAAGGCCTCCAGTCCTTTTTTGGTGTAAAACACCATTGCCCCTAAAAACATCGTTATTACGACGAGTAACATCGTCACTACATCTGTGACGGTGTCAGGAAGGTAATCTGTTTTGGAGTTGCTTTTGATTAACTCCCTGAAGAGTTCTTCATTGGCTCCCTGGTTGTTAGCCATGGCCGTGGAGAGGGTCTCCACATCGACGAGGGACACTTGATTGCCCATATAGAACACGTCCATACAGCTCCTGCAAGGAACAGATACAAAGACGATTAGCACGGCCGTTATATAAATGAAAATAAACAACTATAACAATAAATTTGGTATCATATCTCGGTTGCCTGACAACTGTCATTGCACAACCACGATAAGTTCACATAAAAAATATAAGTTTTAAGCCTACCGAAAAAAAAATGTGTAAGGTGACAAGACTCCTTTCCCACGAATGTAATCTAAATTTGCTGATTGCCGGACATTCCGACGGAACAAAAATAGCACTGCGGTACACGTCCGCAGTGTCAAAACAACCCATCTCGCAAGGTGAACCGCAACCTCAGCGATTTGCAATTCGCCGTCGGCGCATCCGTTCATGATTAAAACTGTCAATTTAGCAATACGAATGTCTGAGTGAATTCTAGAAAAAATATGAATGAAACGTCTTAGCGACAGCTAAACGAGACAGTACAAATTCCCCTGGGTTAAATGCTTAAATATTACATCAAATTACTTGAGCATAACGCAACAATAAGATTAACATATAAAAATACAAAGCATTGATTACTGAGATTAATTTGAACGCAACATATTGCATATAGCGAAAAATGCCTCTAAAATTATGATTATATTCCTTAACATTATTGATAAACGGTAAACAACGGTAAAAAGGTAAAAAACGGTAAAACGGAGTAAACAACGATAAAAAGGTTAATTTGTTACTCGTCGATTAGTTAGAACGTCACATAGTCCAATGAACTCGTCTTTTTAACTCACAGATTTGACCTGTTTGAGTGGTAACAAATGATTAATATTACTTCTAATAATTTTAGATCCAATTTTAATGTCAGCGTAATTACGTTTCACTTTTTGGACTACCGCAGGCCCTATCCATGTTAGATCTAATTTAAATTTTTTTCCATGATTTTTCAAAAGAACTCTATTTCCCACGCTAATATCCTTGTTGCGCCGCTTAAGATTTCTATAGAGATTCCGCTCTGTTGTGTTGTTAATAATTAAATTTCTAATATTTTCCACAGTTCGAACGGCTTCTCTAGCTCTGATATTCACTAAATCTAATTCTTCATCAAAACTGTAAATGACTGAATCAAAATTCTCGGACTTGTAGTAAGCACACGTATCGCGATTAAACATTACATAGCTTGGTGTTTCGCCAATAGTAGAATTTAAAGAATTATTCAAGGCATTTTCTACAACTTCTAATAATTGGTCCCACTCTGCATGGACAAGTGTATTGACATATAATTTCAAAAGATTCGTAATTTTTTTGTTATTGCGTTCTACAATGGCATTAGAATGTGGGCTGTAAGCCAAAACTTCCTTTTTTGCAATGGCATGTAATTTTGCAAACTGCTTGAGTGCCACTGATTTAAACTCAAGAGCATTATCTGATATGAGCGTCTTCGGAAAACCCAAAAGTGAAAAACAATTGCTTAAACAAGAAATCACTGTTTCCGTATTTCGATTTGAGATTGCATATAAACGACAAAAGCGTGAAAACAAATCTATTATAACTAATATATACTTATTCCCATTATCAGTTACTTTAAGTGGACCAAGAAGATCCATTGAAACCACTTCGAACGGTGCCTTAGCAATTGGTGCTGTCAAAATTTTAATTGGAACTGATGGTCTTGCTTTAATAATTTTACACACCTCGCAATGTTGAACAAGTTTGCGCACAATGGTTTTCTCTAACTGATTCCAATATTTTAACTTAAATTTAAACAACTTGTGCTTGTAGTCTGCGTGGTATAGACTGTGTATGGCCAGAATGGCCTTACTCATTAAAGAATTTGGTACAACTGCTGTGAGTATTGTACTCGGTCGATTATCAATCTCTCTACGTCGATAAAGAATATCATTCAAAATTAAAAATTTTTGCAAGTCTGGTATAGTCGAAATATTGTCATGTAATAAGGCATTCTTAATTTCCATGCAAAATGCGTCGTTGTTTTGTTCGTCGATAAACTCCTTAATCGTCCAAGATATCTCAGACTCTGTCGGTACATAACTTATCAGCGCCGGTCGTGCGTCTGTGTCTGCTGCACTGTCAGCATCGTCTCGAGTCGGAGGCAGGTCAACTACCTCGCTTCCTGTCATGCGTTTGTTTCGTGCTCGAGTCTCCACCACACAAACTTCTGATTCAAATGCGACTTCCAAATCATCACAAGAATTTAGTTCTTTAAGGTTTAACTTCTCGTTATTAACAGGTAATCTGCCTAAATAATCTGCTACAACGTTTTCTTTACCAGGTAGATATTTTACAACCGGATCAAAGGAATGAACATTTAGGCACCAGCGTGCCATGTTGGTGTCCTCAGGCAATTTTTTATTAAAAAGTGGCGCCAAAGGCTTATGATCTGAGTATACCCGGACGGGGTAACCAGTTATTAAATACTTAAAGTGTTTTAGAGCTGAATGAATTGCGAAGAACTCTTTTTTGGTAGTAGAATATCTTCGCTGGCTCGAATTTAAATTTTTACTAAAATAAGCTATAGGTCTTAGAATTTTGTCGCCTGAATCATCCGCTTGCATTAGTACAGCACCAATTCCTGTATTGGAAGCGTCAGTAAAAACATGAAAGTCTTTAGTATAGTCAGGATGTCTTAGAACTGTGTCAGAAGTTAGTAACGACTTCATAAAATCAAAACTTCTTTGACACTCGTCCGTCCAAGTATAAACAACATTCTTTCTCAAAAGGTTGTACAAGGGGTAAGCTACTTCTGCAAAGTTGGGTAAAAAATTTCGAAAATAATTTGCTAAACCTAAAAACTGTTGTAGTTCCTTCACATTGTTCGGCGCTCGGCAGTCTTGTAATTTCTGTGAGTGTTTACACTTAATACCGTCGGCGGCAATGATATGGCACAAATATTCGAGCTCTTTTTTAAAGAAATGGCATTTCTCAAGTTTTAAGGATAATTTACCGGATCGCAGCATCTTAAGCACAATCTCTATATCAATCAAGTGCTGATCTTTATTTTTTGAAAACACCAATATATCGTCTAGGAAGACGAAAGCTAGTTTACCCAGAATGGGTGCAAGAGCAGATATCATTACTCTTTGAAATATTCCCGGAGACGTAGAAAGTCCGAACGGTACACGACAGAAATGATATTTACGGTAATTTACGCTAAATGCCGTGTATTTCCTACTCTCTTTTTCTAACTCTATCTGATGAAATGCCGAGCGAAGATCAAGGTTAGAAAACCACGTGTTACCACCTAACGTCGATAAAATGTCGTCAATGCGGGGAATGGGGTAAGAATGTTTAATCAAAACCTTATTCAAGGAACGGAAATCTATCACGGGACGCAGATCTCCTGATTTTTTTTTAACGACAATGACAGGGAAATTAAAGTCAGAGGACGACTCCTCTATTATTCCCTGATCGAGCATCTCATTAGTTATTCTCATTACCTCTTCTTGGTACTTATGAGGTATGCGGTAGGGAGCTAAATTTAATACAGGCGCATCAGTCTTCAACTGAATATGATGCTTCAAGATATTCGTTACACCTATTTTTTCGCCTTCCAAAGTTACTACATCACGGTACTTATTTAACAAATTAACTAAAGGTAATTGTACGTCATCTTCCTTGCATGAAATATCATTTACCGTCAAGTCACGTCTTAACTCCTTTTCTCCACTTTCTCCACTTATTAACCCTGCATTTACTTCTGCATTTAACCCTAACTCCTTATCATCAATAAGAATTTCACCTCTGCCACGAGTATCAGCCTCCAACTCAAGTTTTCTATTAACAATGGCATTCCTTCCACCACATGTCGATTTAACTTTCGTCGTATCTGACCCCGCGACAGAATTTACTTCAACCTCACTTGCATCTCTGAGCGCTGTTTCCACATTTGTTACATATACTTCGCTCTCAATATCATTAGCCTTTATGAATTCCACATTACATATCATCGAATTCTCAGCGAGATACACACTCTCATCGCTTGGATTTAGAATCATAACCGGCACCACACCGTCGTCATTTATTTCAACAATTGAGTCTGCTATAAGAGCACCATTATCAAGACATCTTTTCTGAATCATGTATTCTCCTGCAATTGGTTTCTTAAGGAAGCCGTAAACTACATTAAGTGAATTACCAGGTACTTCAGCCTGATTGCAATGAACGATTAATTGCTTCGTACTCGTTGACTGCGCCTCAGCCGTCGCTGGACTCTTTTTCCTGCAGTCATCAGTTTTTAATTGCCTCTTGCTTTTTCTCTCAACAGCGATCTCTGACAATAGACAGTCACTATTCACTATTTTTCGCATCACTATTTCTTAGCTTAGCAAAGGTTCCATATTTAAATCTTGAAATGGAATTGGAATATCATTCCAAAGAAGTTCTTTATCTCTAAAGTTAATAACTGCATCTTTTAATACATCTCGACCTAGTATCAAGTCATAATTAAACTTAGCCTCCTTGACTATGAGTGCGCTTGTTTTAATTACTTTGTTAGTGCCGGGAATTTTAATAGGTAACTCTACCTCACCTGTGACGTCACTTTTGCCGTTGATCCCTTTCACTCTCAAATGACTTGGTTTGACTTCTTCGCTCAAATTTTTAACCTGTCTGTAACTGATAAGACATTTCTCTGAGCCGCTGTCTATCAGCGCATTCAAATACTGATCGTTATTTTTGATAATAATAGTCGGCTTGTTGCACTCTTTAAATGATACTAATCCAGCATTTTTATCAACATTTTTTACAACGGATACCGAAAAATATGACTCCACAGTCGTGCTTTGACAATGATCATTCTCAAGCTCTTCGTCTTGCAACAAATTATATCTATTCTTACACTGAAACAAGGGGTCAACATACGATTTGGTTATCTCGGTGGTATCTGGAATTTTTGCCAGAGTCTCTAGTTTAACGAGGTTGGTACCGCTAAATACCTCGGGCTCAATCTGTTTCAAATCCCCCTTACTACCTTCACCTAGTTTAAAAAATCGCTTGACGTGCTCTCCGCCCAATGAACTTCACTTTGACCACGGTTAGTGCTACCTCTACCGCGTAAATACGCCTTATAGTTACGGACTTCCGTACCGCTCGCTCTACAATTCTTTACTACATGAGTTCCACCGCAGGCAAAGCATCCTCTCGGAAACTGACCTCTTTGAGGTCTACATTCAAAGTGCCCTACCATGGAACATGAGTTACAGTACGGAAATCCCGCTTTTTTCGTTCCTGAATTTCCTCCGAATTGACCAGAACTACCGCTATCTGATTTAACCATGTTGCACTCTAAGGAGCCGCTACTTCGATCTCCTACATAACTGTTTAACTCTCTACCTCTAATTCGGGGATTCCTTAGCCAAGGTCTAGGAACAATCCTCCTCATTCCTGGTCGATAACTCCTCCGGTAACCCCCTACACTACCGTAGAACACTTCATTGTGATCTGGTTCTTCAAAAACTTCTTTCAATGAAGCTAATGCTTCATAATCAATGCTTTTTCGAAAATAAGGAAGCTAACCGAGAGTATTCTTAATTCAAACTCGCTAGGGTGGCAGCGCCACGCGTATTTTCAGAACTGCATGAATCAGGCTGAGTTAAAAAAATTCGTGGGCGACAGCATGTCGTACAGCCTGGCTTTATCAACGTTAGGTCCGCTTTTTGATGAGTCGTTCGCTAGAAAAATTTTTGAAACACAATTTTCCACGGCGGAGGAATTGCTCGCTAGGTTAATTTCAGCTGTGCGCAGCCAATCCGAGACAAAAAAGATACTTGCGCAGAAAGTTCCGGTCAGACACGAAAGTGAAGTTTACGTAGGTGAGGTAAACAGTGAATTGGAAGAAGTTTTTGAAGAAAAAGCATTGACGATCTGAGCAGCTAGTGCATTATTTTTAACTAATTGCAACTCGTTTAGGTCGCAAGCCAATGCATGAATACTCTTCTCTCCACGTGAAACGTAAATGTCCTCAAGAATCTGAACTACCTGATCAAAAGAGTAATTCAAGTCAGCGTTAACTAATTTCGTAACTACGCTATTGAAATCTCCTACGTTCTTGTTAGCCGAGCGTACCAAAAATTCCTTACGACGCTCGTCACTAGTGGCATCAGGCAACAAGGACATGTATGCCTTGAGATTCTGTATATGAGTATGAAAACTCTTATTTTCTAGGAACTCTCCATCATGGACCCGTCTTCTTCCCCTGAATATGGGGAGCTCTGCGTTCGTCATTATCGTTCCGACAGGAGGTACAATTATATTTGCAGCAATATCACGTGCAAGCTGTGTCGTGTTAACATTACTAGGAACACTAGAACTAGGCCCTGCTGTTGTTGGGGTCGCCATTGTCGGTACTTGAGTCACACTAGTTACTCTAGGTTTAGAAATACGACCGAATTTAGTTACCGTAGCCTCTGTTCGAACTACTTCCTCATCACTATCAAAGTAATCAGACATCAATTACTCCTATTTCCTCAAACAATTCAAAAATCTCCCTATTCCTAATAAAACGTCAAAATTCAATATTAATCAAAGATCAATCAAAAATTAATGCATCCCTTCGGAACAAAAAATAAAATATTTTGCCTAACTTCCATCAATACACAGCGAAATTAATCATTCCACCTGAAACAATAATCACAAAATAGTAGCAAAGAAATAATAAAACACACCACCAATAATCTGCATGCAATTAGAAACTAACGTCACTATTAATAGCTTCCGAAGAATTTAACTTTTTAAACACCACAATCAAATTTAGTCTTGGTGATTGGTCAACAATATTGTGCGGCGTGCACTTGACTATAGCAGCTCAAGTCAAAGGCTCGACGAAGGCGTTAGAAAAAAATATTTCTGCCTCACAGCAAAAAACATGAATTTCTTTCAATTTAAGACTTCAAAAATTAACATCAAAGTGTTTCAGACACTTTCACTAACACTCCTATTCTATTATATAAAGAAATCTGAAACTTACGACAAAAATTGAAGTTAAATAGTTGTCAACCCGGTAAATCCAGATACGTAGGACACGAATGTGGCTCTCACAATGCACACACTGAGACTGAGGCTACAGATGAGATTGCAGAGCTACACGGGAAGTGAACACGGCAACAAAAAAACCGCGGCATGAAGTGCGACAAAAAAAATATGAGCTGCTTGAGACCGAGCTCCCTTGCATCTAGCAACAGAAAAAATAATTCTTTTTCAGAAAGACTTATCTGAGAACAAAGATGACAAAGCTGCTCACGTCGTTGCAGGCAATGATGGGGTAGGCTGCGGCTGTGATGAGGTGCAAACAATGATGTCGGCTGGTACAGCAAGATGTTATGCGTTGATGTCGGCTGGTACAGCAAGATGATACTGCGTTGCTACTGTGCACCACGTTGAAGAATTTACACTTTGAAATGAAAGTACGTGTCACTTCACTGCTACAGTTAATGATGCAATATACACTCGTACTCTTTTTAACACAATTTATCCTGGTACTGTTAGTGATGCAATTGTAGTAATTTATCTCCACACAATAAAAAATTGTTCGTAGCACTCCACTGATGTATCACGATTGTCTCTTCACTGGATATTCGCTGGGAAAGCAGCGATTTTCACCTCAAACACCAGCTCGATATCGTCGCCGGCTTCATATACCAAAACACGTGTACGCAGCGGTAATTCGTGATGTAGAAAAATGCTGATTTGGGCGTGTGCTTCTTGTAAGACTCTTTTCGGTACACCTATTCCGAAAACAATTGTAGTTTCTTGCGGTTGCCAGAGTTGATTGTTATTCCCGGTACACATCAGGATTTAATACTGTTCAAAATTGCCAGTAGTTGGACAATTGCTATCTACTGCACACTTATGCGAATGTGAGTTCCGTTCGCCACATACGTCGGCCACCAAAATGTACGGGCAGGGAAACACTTGTGAAGCTTGGCGGAGTTTATTTAGCTAGGTGTTGACAGAAGACGAGATGTTGATGGATTGAGCACCCGGCCTCGATAAGAGCGGCCCTTTATAGGTGTCCTCCAGATACAGAAGATGCTTCTACAGATAAACATGTGCGGAGATGCCGCATAGACGGAAGAGCCTGCTTTCGCCGTGCCATGCATTGCTTTCGTTGTGCATCGATCACCTTTTAGGGTGATTGGTAGCGCAGTCGGTAGCGTGCTGGCGCGGTAACTTATAAGTCACGAGTTCGATTCCATGAGCTCCCTGTACATTTATTTCGTTTGAAAAAAACCTATGCGTGGACGGAGAGCCCGCTTAACCAGACTCAGTAATTGTTTCTGGGGGTAATATGACTTTGAGCTATTGATACATAAGGGAAATTATATGCGTGGACGGAAGAGCCCGCTTTCGCCGTGCCATGCATTGCTTTCGTTGTGCATCGATCACCTTTTAGGGTGATTGGTAGCGCAGTCGGTAGCGTGCTGGCGCGGTAACTTATAAGTCACGAGTTCGATTCCATGAGCTCCCTGTACATTTATTTCGTTTGAAAAAAACCTATGCGTGGACGGAGAGCCCGCTTAACCAGACTCAGTAATTGTTTCTGGGGGTAATATGACTTTGAGCTATTGATACATAAGGGAAATTATATGCGTGGACGGAAGAGCCCGCTTTCGCCGTGCCATGCATTGCTTTCGTTGTGCATCGATCACCTTTTAGGGTGATTGGTAGCGCAGTCGGTAGCGTGCTGGCGCGGTAACTTATAAGTCACGAGTTCGATTCCATGAGCTCCCTGTACATATATATATATATATATGAATGAATGTTACGGATATATATGCATTTCATATGAAAAACTGATGAACCAATCATTACAATCGTATAGGAGTACTAATTAAAACTCCAATTCAATACATATGCATTTAATATAACGTACGGATAAATCAATAATTACAATCGTATATGAGTACCAATTAAAAACTCCGAATTTAATACACGTGATGTGTAGGCTTGAAGATAACCAATCTAAAATTGAATTTTCAGAAACCAAAATATTCCATTTCGGCCAAATCACCTGAAGAATGTGTTTTGAAGTAATGATTTAATTATATTAATCTGAGTCTATCATAGAGAATGTGTTACCGCAATGATTCTGTCCGTGTATGATTGCAACGAAGTCAAAGAAAGTTTCTAATAAATAGTTTAGTATTGTACCCATTGTGTCATGGTGTATAATATACAATATGTAAAATGACAAGGAAGTTGAGTTGATTTCAATGCATAAGAGAATAATTAACTTGTTTGAGTTGAATGGAATTTAAAAGGATGAAAATTGAACACCTAATATTTTTTCATGAGCAGCAAATGAATTTTGTGAAGCTATGAAGAAATAATTGAAGGAATTCGCAGTTTAGTTTCCTTGAAAAAGCTAATTCACGACCAAAATGGCAGTAGTACGAATTCGTGTGTGGTTTGAAGAACAATGAACTTTTAAATGTCGTTGATAATCTCAAATGTTTATTAAATACTAAAAGTAATGCTATTCTAAGAAGTACCAACGCCATTGCAGTTATGCACAGTACAATTAAACAAATTCACTTCACTTGAATGCGCCTATGGTTTCTCAACTAATTAATTTAGAATCTTTGTGTTCACAAATGTTTGAAATTCAATGGAGTGCAATACAATAATTTTATCTTTCAACTATTTTGGATATAAATGGTTATTATTTTCATTTTCTTTCTTGCCAGCGAGCAGCACTAAAATCTGGTGGAAACACTGGAAAAAATGTTGACATCAATTCAATAAAACGGCAAAGTATTTGAGACTGCCGTATATTTCGCAAGAAGTCGCCCGACGTTTTTGAAAATTTGAAAGCCACAAGGCAAGTAATTGAAAGTGTTAGAATTTCACACCTTGCTAAAAAAATAAGGCAGGAAATAAATTCACTACGAATTTATTATATGTAGATTTTAGATAAGCGTAACAGGCTGAAAATGAACGTTTCAGACGTTGGAGATGACCCTCGAAACTGAAACGTAATTTTTAGACATCATATTAAGCCTGTTCGTTTGTATAAAACCTGTAACGAATTTCTTAAAAAAAACTTTCTCGGTCATTTTAGTTATCACTAGTCCACCCCCCGTTTATTTGAAATAAAAATTAAGGTGAAATGAGAGAAAGGTCGTAAAAATAAAAAAAAATCAATATCTCGGGAGTTGATGAGGCCGCGTGAACACGGCCCGTCAAAATATTAAGACTGGAGCTTGTATCACAGATACGCTCATCGCACACTTTCGGCTGGCTTCGGACAGACAGACGGACGGACGCAGCTCTTATTATAGTATAGATTTGAGGGTCACTATTATATTTATTACGTCCCTTCCAGAACCTCCTGGTCCCAGAAATGCTGTACAATAATTATAGCCATTGTTTCAGTCTACAAAAATTTTCTTTATCGTTCACCATCGCACGTATTTTTGAATTCGTGTGAGAAAGGTGAGATGCTTGTGATGAGCGTATCTGTGATACCGAATTCTAGATCTATATTTTATCAATATAGGTATATTTGTTATGCGTCTGCACATAAAATATAAATGTAGCAGAATTCGAAAGGCAGTCATGACTTTTTATTTAAAAACTAAATTTAGGAGAAAGTAAAACGTAGTTGAATGTGACAATATTAAATGATTTTCAAGTGTCATCGAACACAAGGAAACTACATCATCTTTTGCACAATGAGTAAAATAAAAATCAACTACAAAAAAATGGCTATTAACAAAATTAAAAATGACTCCTTTCACCACAATGCAATGCGAGTCTATTTCATACGGAAAAACTTTCCCGTGCTATTTCTCATTCATTGATTGAGGTGCGTTGAAAAGACTCAAGCAAAACAAGTGTTTTATTTCAACCGATTCAGAGAGCTCGCAAAATATTTTGGCGCTTTCCCGTGCTATTTATCATTCACTAGTCCACCCCCCTATATCATAAACAAAAACGAGGGCGAAATGAGAGAAAGGCCGTGTGAAATAAAAAAATACAATCTCTCGAGAGTTGATGAGGCCGCGTGAAAACGGCCCGTCAAAATATATTGGGCTGGAGCTTGTATCACAGATACGCTCATCACACACTGCAGGCTGGCTTCGGACAGACAGACCGACCGACGGACGGACGGACGAGGCTCTTATTATAGTATAGATTGCAAATTGTGGTGCGTTGGAAAGACGCCAGAAAAACAAGTGTTTTATTTCAACCCACTTCCCAGAACACGCAAAATATTTTAGCGCATTTACGGGCAGCCAAATAAAATTGCGGCCGGGCTTGGGTCAAGCGAAACCTGATAATAAATAAATGAACTCGTGACCCAACTCTTACTGTTTTTGTTCATTTTCCACAGTTTACCTCTATAGTGACGGGGAAAAATTAAAGCCTTTCGGCGATTTTTAACCAATGGAAATTAATGACTTTAAATGGCGATATAAGAATTGAATTGCATTAATGACAACGATTGATGGATAAAGAATTTTAAATTATATAAATGACAAGAAGGGGTGAAATAAGAATCATTTTACATCAATGACACTGAATTGTGATAAGGGAATAAAGTTTCAGTAATGACAATAAGAGGCGAAATAAGAATTAAACTCCGTTGATGACAATAAATGAAGAAATATTAACAAGTTCCATTGAAGACAATATGAGGCAAAATAATAATTAAACTCCATTAATGACACTAAATGAAGAAATGTAAACAAATTCCATTAATGGCAATTAGAGGCGAAATAAGAATTAAACTCCATTGATGACAATAAATGAAGAAATATTAACAAATTCAATTAATGGCAATAAGAGGCGGAATAAGAATTAAACTCCTTCAATGGAAATAAGCGGCAAAGTAAGAATACAATTTATAGCCACATTTAAGGAACGAAGTGAAAATGGAATTACGTCAGTAGAAATACGAGACGAAATGTGAATTGAATTACATTGATGACATTAAATGGCGATGTAAACATTTAAATTCATTCATTTCAAGAATACAATAATGATCGTTCACATATTTTATAGCATGGTATGCATTTGTTCGTGGATTGGTCGATTCAAACGTTAATTTAAGGAACTTTAGCTTCCCAATCGTTTAAAACGTAGAGGTGTTTTTTGATCATTAAATCAAGAATACTTATTTTTACCATACACTCCACAGCATCCCAGAATGACAACGTCTATTGGAAATAAATAATTCCCATTCTCATTCTTGTTTTACTCCGCAGTCCACAACATCTCAGAGTGACTACGTCGAATGAAAAAAAAAATACTTTCTGTCTTCATCCGAAGTCCACAGGATGCTATTTCCAGCGCTATTTGTATCAAAATGACTGCGTCTAATGGAAAATAATTGTTCGTTCCTGCTTACTCCACAATTCAGAGCCTCTCAGAATGATTACGTCTATTGGGAAAAAATAACCTTTATTCAAGTTTTACTTCGCAGTTTATAGCCACTCAGAATGGCTACGTTCAATGGAAAAAACACTGGTCATTCCAGTAGCAGATCGGTCTGGAGCAAACAGCTCCGGTAAGTCACTTCAGAAGCACCGCCTGGAAGTCGAGTTCCAGAGGTAGAAATAGATCACCCCGTGTGTGTCATCAAGTCGATTGCGCCCTTGCCCTCGAAGACAAATTAGGAGTGCTTCTTTAGACAACATCACGGTTGAAAAACAATGTGGCCGGAGTCTGGTCTCAACACCTTTGCGTAGTCGGTTGCCGTTCTCGATGGAACGTAATGGATACACTAATCGTTCTCAAGGGCTGTGTGCAAGACAAATAGTTTCTCGCGAATTCGGTTGGCTTACGAAAGGTTTCGTTAAACAAGGCGGGCTTGATTAGGGTCCTTCTCACAGAAGCACGGGCATGAATTCTGAAAATCGAAAGAGGCGAATAAAACTTCTGAAGCCGTTTACTTCTGTCAGAAAATGCTCTAGAGCTATTCATAGACAATTTTACCCGACTAAAATTCCCATGGAACGTGCTCAAACCCTGTAAAATCCCCGCATACAATTCGTTGTGCATGTTACGTAAATTGGGGCAGTTAGAAACGTTCATAAGCTTTACCTTAATCTCAAATATCCTGCAGTAAAAAAATTACAGTAACTTAATCATAGAAATACTCGCCACCCACAGCGTTTGAGCGCCAACCAATAGCGGTCATACCTCGCAAATTAGCTTGTAACTCCCACGAAGTTTTACTGATCCATAACTCAGCACCTGTCAGGCAGCAAATAGACCGTACGTATACCTGCGTAAGGGCACGCCAGTTTGCACCACATGCGGTTCCTCGAAGTCCTTCCAGCCGTTAATTTCGTTTCCCCAAAACCAAACGGTTTGGAACACATGAAGAAGTCGCACGGCTCTCCCAAAATCTATTGTGCCTTGCGTGTGAGGTTTTCTGCGCCATTGTATGGACGGGCACTCGATGATTCTTTTTAGAGCGCCCGTCCCTGCCGCCCTATTCTTGTATAATGAAAACCAATGGACTGACGAACGGGAACTATGACGGCACAAAGAGCGGCGCGGTCACAAATGGAGATGTTAAAATTAGAAATATTGCCTCCAAAAATTTGAAGTACTGCCTGCCTCTGGCAATAAGTTATTTTTCTTTTGAAATTGCGCAATTGGGTAGGCTTCTTTCGAAACGATTTATGTCTCCCGGCAATTTTTGAAGGATGATTTTATTGGGTTAGTTTCTCTTATTTAGCTCCCACCGTTCGTTAGCGATTTGTGTTTTTAACTTCAAAAGTTTTGCAAATGAGGTTGAAGGTAAGCTTTATTAAAGGCCCGCTGATAACATAACCATGAAAAAAAGAAATTTAGCACGAATACATGAGTCTGTTTTCATTACGACTTTAGAAAATGCATTATTCATGCACGGGTGACTCGAATAAATTACAAGTTGCTCGTTTAAAAAAATACTGTAAACTGTATATCGAGGCTTTGTTTTCAGGAGTTAGATTTTTTATCATTACTAACGTAGTCGTCCCGATACAGGCGTGAAGAAGTGTAAGCCGCCTTAGAAGAGTTTGCGCCTCCAGTTGGACAGTGACGACGACGTATATTGTTCGAAATTAAATTAATTCCCGCATAACCATTATAATCCATTTGATTTCAACAAATTTTTCTTAAGTGCACCAGCACTCAAGAATTTGCGGTTTCATTCAGATTAATCACCGAATTTACTTGCATAGAAATGCTTTCAATCACAAACACTGATGAAGGTATGTTCTCATCAAATTCAAGGATCGCAAGAGAATAAGTTATTGATGTACAGGAATAATCTGCAATTTTTGATGAATCATTGAATAAGACTAATAAGAATTACCAGCAGCCCAAGCTAACGCTGAATTACCATTTGGTTGTTATTTTATTTGAACCATTAGTGAAATTCAGGGATTAATTTTTGTTCAGTTTGTATTTGATCAAGACATTCTTGTAGAAGATTAAGTATTAATACCTATAGCATTGAGCCCCTGACTGCCGCTAATTTTACAACGGGTTTGGAGTTATCCCTGATCATAGTTACTGATTTTGAGATTAAAATATTCCAGAACTCAAATCGCAAAATAGTATTGTTAATGGCTATGAATGAACATGTTAATCATGCAGTTATTTTAAAGATGCTGTTGGGACTCGTAGCATTTGAAGTTGGTTTTTCAGACTTGCGTTCGAATTCCACGTTCAAGCTGAGGATTTTACCGAATTTTTTATTCGTACAAAAAATAAGGAAAAGAATCTAATAATTAATGATATTACGATTAAAATCTATGATTGATATTCATCTCGCAAGGAGTGAACAATTAATTTTTCCAAGTATCGTCCCTATCATGGATTCTAACAAGCTAATATCATATTAGTGTAGTTTTTGATTTCTGTAATCTTTAGTGTTTTGATTAATTCCCGTGTGTTTAGATTAAAATTATTTTAACATTTTTCCCTCTAAACAAATTGACGGTAAGAATTTGTCAATTCCATTGAAATTTTCCAATGTTGGATGTTTAATCGTTTCTTCACGCGGCTAGCAGAATTTTTAGTTGCAGCTTGATAAATTTATTTTTCTTTATTCCGCTGAATAATTTTTTTAGTGTTGTTGAGTTAGTTTGGGCTTGTAATAGATTTACTCCTAAATTTCACTCGAAACGCGTTTTTTCATCATAGGAAAATAAAGAAAGTTCTCCAAAATTCAAAATTGGATTTTCCCAAGTCAACAAAATACAACACACTATCGCAATTTTCGTTGTCGATTTGTTAACTTTGACACAAAAAAAAATGTTACTGAAATACTGAAACAATATGAGATACATTCGAGTATGGGTGGGCTGAAATACTTTACGTACACCGGAATAGCTAAAAAAATTCTTGATGCTGAGACACTTTTCTTCTGCATCATCTTCGAGCTAAAGAAAAACTCATGCTCAATTTGAAGGCAGCATGGAGATCTCTTTGAAACTCCATCGATGTTCCGAGAAAGAGAAAGTTTCGGACCTCAGATCGTTAGGAATTTCAAGTCAATGTGAAATGTGAATTCCTTCACTTCTGCGCAGAAACAGGCTAGTAGTGTTAGCTACGTGGGAAAAGAGCGCTAGCTGTATCTCAGTCCACATAATCGAACTGATATTTTAGTTTTATACGCCTATATCTCATTTTAACAAATTAATTTGATTTGTTAAAATGAGATATAGACGTATAAAACTTTCAGAGATATAGACGTATTATATTTTAGTTTTATACGCCTATATCTCATTTCAACAAATTAATTTGTTAAAATGAGATATAGACGTATAAAACTTTTAGAGATATAGACGTATTATATTTTAGTTTTATACGCCTATATCTCATTTCAACAAATTAATGTTAAAATGAGATATAGACGTATAAAACTTTTAGAGATATAGACGTATTATATTTTAGTTTTATACGCCTATATCTCATTTCAACAAATTAATTTAATTCGTTAAAATGAGATATAGACTTATAAAATTAAAATATCAGTTCGATTAGGTGCACTAAGATACAGCCAGCGCTCTTTTCCCACGTAGCTAACTTTGCTGGCCTATTTCAGCACAGACGCAAAGGAATTCACACTTTACATTGACTTGAAATTCCTAACGATGTGACAGAATGTTAGGTGATACATTCCGGTAAATTATTTTTGTTTTCTCAACACATACATTTTTCAAAGCTACTTCATATCATATGTTGTGAGCGATGCAAGAAAATAGTTATGCGTACGGTATACATGAAAAATTCTAGTTACTTTAATTTTACACAAATTAATTTAGTATTTATGCATGAGTTTATGTTGGCAAGGCTAATATTTTCTTTGATTTGTCAAAGATAAATATATTATTTATGCATGAAGTTCTGTTTGAAAGTCTAAAAATATGACTGACGTTAACTCATCCAAGTTCTTCTCATTTGGTTGACTTTTCCATCCGGTCAGACAACAGTACGGCAAGCCCTAATTCATCATAGACTCATCCAAGTTCTTCTCATTTGGTTGACTTTTCCAACCGGTCAGACATCAGTACGGCAAGCCCTAATTCATCATAGACTCATCCAAGTTCTTCTCATTTGGTTGACGTTTCCAACCCGTACGGCATCAGTATAGACTCTTATTCATCATCTGAGGGCACGTGGGCATCCAACAGATTTTTCACGGCAGAAAACCTCCTTCAGCACGAACCGTATGTTGTGCGAAATAGGGCCACATCATTCAACACGTCCACAATTCCGTAATGAGTTACCCAATGCACTTTGAGGGCTCTAAAATTCCAGAAACTGATGGCTGGTAATGAAGCAGCCTTTGCAGGCCTGGGCTTCAATTTACTAATGTAGGCCTCGTGCAACAGCTTTATTAAAGACCTCCTAGCTGCTCCCTTCCCTCCAAGCTGTGATTTTGTCCGGAGACACAAAACCGTGCGGCATTTTGCTCTCCGGACTCGCCTTTTATTTACGGCACCTTGGACAATGGGTGGTGGTGAACGTTAGAGCCTTCACTGTAGATGTGAGTAATGGTAACATGGAAGCTCTATAACTTAATGGTAAAGTGAAAGGGACATAAATTATCCATAGACATGAGGAATAGGTGTGTGGAAGCTGTATAAATTTACTAGAGACGTGAGGAATGGTAACATGGAAGCTCTATAACTTAATGGTAAAATGACAGAGTTATAAATTATCCATAGACATGAGGAATAGGTGTGTGGAAGCTTTATAAATTTACTATAAACATGGAGGCTCTATAACTTCACTATAGAAGTGAGGAATGGTAACACGAAAGCTTTATAACTTTCCTATGGACGGGAGGATTGGTAACATGGAAGCCCCATAACTTTACTATAGACGTGAGAAATGGTATAATAGAAGCTCTATAACTTTACAATAGACTTGAGAAATTGCAGCACGAATATTCTATAACTTTACCGTAGACGTAAGATATAACAACATGGAAGTTCTATAACTTTACTATAGACTTTAGAAATGGTAACATGAAATCTATAAAACTTTACTGTACAGGTGAGAAACGGTATAATGAGAGGTATATAACTTTGCAGAGAAATGATGTGAACGCCATAAACACTAGATATTTTACAAAATAGGTGAGATATGGCAATGTGAACACTATAACTTCACAACGGTGGTGAGAAATAGTGAGGTGACTGCTATATTACTTAATTGAATAAAAGGAGGAAATGATGTGTGAACAAGAAGAAATTTAACTGAGCAGGGGAGAAATGATGCTTTACTGAATATGTGACAAATTCTGATGTGAACTGTAATAAAGTATTTATATTTACACGGTGGGTGAGACGTACTGATTGAATGGATAAAGGTTCATTGACTTTTTCGTTACCAGGAGTGTTAAAAACGACAGCTAGAACATCATACACTTAAATTTTCCATTTAAATCCCATAATATTCTCATTGCTGGAGCGAAGGTTTAAAAAACAGAGAGCATGTATGTTAAAAATAAAAATTACTGGTAAAATTTCCAGTATTTGAAAACTAGTAATAGTGGAATAATTTTTTCGAATATTTAACCATTTAAAAAATGGTTTTCATAACCATGTATTCTTCTAAAAATGGGTTTCATTAATTTCATACTTCATATCATATAACTTAGACGTATCAGACCTAGTTTCTGGTAAACTAAAAACGGCTAAATAATGTGTTGACCATAATCTTTACATTAATCTATTCAACGTCAACGCTGAGTTGATTCAATCCCCCTCAACCTCATAGTTTTCAACTTAAATACTCATAGACTAGTTCCACGCCCAAACCAGCGTTTGCTCAGAAAACCGACATACATAAATCAATTACATTCGAAACAACTGGTATTATTAAAAGATATTGCAACGTTGCAACAATCATCTTCTGTTTAACCTCGCACATCTTGTAAACCATATATGAACACCATGAACACCGTATAAATTTACTAAATAGGTAAGAAATGTTAATGCTAACACTCTATAATACTACTATGGGTATAAGAAATGATGATGCGAAAGCTTTTATACTCCACCATTAATATTCTAATATGAATATTAGCAACAGAGAGGAGCCAAGTGGTCACATCTCGGGATGACGCCAAGTCTCGTGACGTCAGACTCCATTCACGCACATGTACCAACGGAACACATTTACAATAATACATTTTTCGCCACGAGCATCAGCGCACACAAGAAAAATATTCATGAATCTCAAAAAAGAAGGTAGATTTTGCTTAGAAAACAATTTCGATGTTAAACGCAAAAACCAAGCATTACAGATTTTTAAATAATTGTGTGTGCGATCGATACTACTAAAATGAAATTAACTTTTTGTTCATAAATAAATATAGCAATGACTATCATAGGGCTTTCACGTTCATATCAATCACATTCAATTTGAAAAAAACAAATGAGGAGCGTTTGGTTTTCGCCATACACTTATTACTAAAATTCTTGCATCTTCAAAACCTCTTTGTTTCAACAGAGGATATCAAAACTAATTCAAAAGATCTTATGTGTAGGGTTAAGGCATTATCTAAGAACTTATAGATTCAGACATGAAACGATAATCGCCCTGCTTTCGTTAAGCCTCCATTTCTGCCGGACAACAACAACAGCCAAGCGATCTATAAACTCCCATTAAGATTGGTGAACAATAATTGCACCGTAGTCAGCAATCTCCTATCAAAACAGGCTCACAGCTACATCGCATCAACTATAGGCAATCCTCTGTTCTGGAAGAACCATGACAATCCTCTGTTCTGGAAGAACCATGGCAATCCTCTGTTCTGGAAGAACCATGGCAATCCTCTGTTCTGGAAGAACCATGACAATCCTCTGTTCTGGAAGAACCATGGCAATCCTCTGTTCTGGAAGAACCATGGCAATCCTCTGTTCTGGAAGAACCATGACAATCCTCTGTTCTGGAAGAACCATGGCAATCCTCTGTTCTGGAAGAACCACGACAATCCTCTGTTCTGGAAGAACCATGGCAATCCTCTGTTCTGGAAGAACCATGGCAATCCTCTGTTCTGGAAGAACCATGACAATCCTCTGTTCTGGAAGAACCATGACAATCCTCTGTTCTGGAAGAACCATGACAATCCTCTGTTCTGGAAGAACCATGGCAATCCTCTGTTCTGGAAGAACCACGACAATCCTCTGTTCTGGAAGAACCATGGCAATCCTCTGTTCTGGAAGAACCATGGCAATCCTCTGTTCTGGAAGAACCATGACAATCCTCTGTTCTGGAAGAACCACGACAATCCTCTGTTCTGGAAGAACCATGGCAATCCTCTGTTCTGGAAGAACCATGGCAATCCTCTGTTCTGGAAGAACCATGGCAATCCTCTGTTCTGGAAGAACCATGGCAATCCTCTGTTCTGGAAGAACCATGGCAATCCTCTGTTCTGGAAGAACCACGACAATCCTCTGTTCTGGAAGAACCATGGCAATCCTCTGTTCTGGAAGAACCATGGCAATCCTCTGTTCTGGAAGAACCACGACAATCCTCTGTTCTGGAAGAACCATGGCAATCCTCTGTTCTGGAAGAACCATGGCAATCCTCTGTTCTGGAAGAACCATGACAATCCTCTGTTCTGGAAGAACCACGACAATCCTCTGTTCTGGAAGAACCACGACAATCCTCTGTTCTGGAAGAACTGTGAAAATCCTCTGCTCTGGAAGAACCATGACAATCCTCTGTTCTGGAAGAACCACGACAATCCTCTGTTCTGGAAGAACCACGACAATCCTCTGTTCTGGAAGAACCATGACAATCCTCTGTTCTGGAAGAACCACGACAATCCTCTGTTCTGGAAGAACCACGACAATCCTCTGTTCTGGAGGAACCATGACAATCCTCTGTTCTGGAAGAACCACGACAATCCTCTGTTCTGGAAGAACCATGGCAATCCTCTGTTCTGGAAGAAACATGGCAATCCTCTGTTCTGGAAGAACCATGACAATCCTCTGTTCTGGAAGAACCACGACAATCCTCTGTTCTGGAAGAACCACGACAATCCTATGTTCTGGAAGAACCACGACAATCCTCTGTTCTGGAAGAACTGTGAAAATCCTCTGCTCTGGAAGAACCACGACAATCCTCTGTTCTGGAAGAACCACGACAATCCTCTGTTCTGGAAGAACTGTGAAAATCCTCTGCTCTGGAAGAACCACGACAATCCTATGTTCTGGAAGAACCACGACAATCCTCTGTTCTGGAAGAACTGTGAAAATCCTCTGCTCTGGAAGAACTATGACAATCCTCTGTTCTGGAAGAAACACGGCAATTTTGCGTTAGGATTGTCAAGAACAGCAGCCTTGACGTCGAATTAGTTTTAATTTCTTTGTTTCTCCGCAATTAAGACCTTAACTTCGGAAGTCATAAAGGTAAAATTGCTTTATTTTCACGCGTGAACTAAATTTTCAATAGCTATTTGGTTATTTTACCTAATTCATTTCATCAACCTTTTTTCACAAACGTTCTAATACTAATTGGAATGTCGTTTATGAAAGAATATTGGCACAGACGAAGCGCTTGTAGGATACGAACCAATCTGACAGTTTCTCATCGTAGAATTGTGGAAGGTATGTAGCTCTGAGGTAACGGTTTGTACCTTATATCAGTTTATCCTGTGATCTCCTTTATAACTTTAATAATAAAATGGTAAATAACATCTATAAATATTATTTTAAATAATTTGAGCCTAATTATAGTAATAAGTACGTGACTAAAGGGTAGCCTTGAGCTCTTTGGCAAGCTGCATAGCGAAGTAGGACGATATGACAGCCTTTGAACTGCGTTGCTCAATGTGAAAAATCTACGGTATATGATACCCTGCATTGGTTTACCGAACATACCCTGCATTATTTTGAAAAACGTACCTTATATTGGTACGACAAATGCACCCTGCATTGGTTCCACAAACGTACAGTGCATTGGTTCGATAAACGTACCCTTCATTGGTTCGACCAACGTACCCTGCATCGGTTAGACAAACGTACCCTGAATTGGTTCGACAAACGTACCCTGCATTGGTTCGACAAACGAACTCTTCATCGATTCGACAAACGTACCCTGCACTGGTTCGACAAACGTACCCTGCATTGGTTCGATAAACGTACCCTGCACTGGTTCGACAAACGTACCCTGCACTGGTTCGAAAAACGCACCCTGCATCGGTTCGACAAACGTACCCTGCATTGGTTCGATAAACGTACCCTTCATTGGTTCGACCAACGTACCCTGCATCGGTTAGACAAACGTACCCTGAATTGGTTCGACAAACGTACCCTGCATTGGTTCGATAAACGAACTCTTCATCGATTCGACAAACGTACCCTGCACTGGTTCGACAAACGTACCCTGCACTGGTTCGACAAACGTACCCTGCACTGGTTCGACAAACGTACCCTGCACTGGTTCGACAAACGTACCCTGCACTGGTTCGACAAACGTACCCTGCACTGGTTCGACAAACGTACGCTGCATTGGTTTGACAAACGTACCCTGCACTGGTTCGACAAACGAACTCTTCATCGATTCGACAAACGTACCCTGCACTGGTTCGACAAACGTACCCTGCACTGGTTCGACAAACGTACCCTGCACTGGTTCGACAAACGTACCCTGCACTGGTTCGACAAACGTACCCTGCACTGGTTCGACAAACGTACCCTGCACTGGTTCGACAAACGTACCCTGCACTGGTTCGACAAACGAACCCTGCACTGGTTCGACAAACGTACCCTGCACTGGTTAGACAAACGTACCCTGCACTGGTTCGACAAACGTACCCTGCACTGGTTCGACAAACGTACCCTGCACTGGTTCGACAAACGTACCCTGCACTGGTTCGACAAACGTACGCTGCATTGGTTCGACAAACGTACTCTGCATTATTTTGACGAACGTCCCCTCATCGGCTGTACAAAAATGAAAGTGCTCTCGATCCTTGAAGTTTTCAACCTAGAAGTTCTCGTGCATCTCTGAGATTATGTAAGCCTACAAATGACGAGTTTGAAAAAACTCAGCGACGGCTACGCAGAAATTAGGCAGAGAAATCAATGTGAGAGGAAAAGATTCCAGCAACTTTATCGAAATACTTATATTGCTAGCACTCAAAAAACAAAAAGAAAAAAATTTTTTTCAAGGCTGTGATTGCAGGCCGTAATTGTCAGCTGTATGTAACTGTAAAATTGAAGGCAAAGGCCGTAATGCAATACCGCAACAGTTTCTTCGATACCGGGATGACAATCCCCAGTATAACTTTTTTGCCACCTGCATGCATGTTTTTCGCCGCCCAAGTAATTAAATCGCTTAGGTGGCAAAAAACATGCGTGCTTCGGCGAAAAAGTATGATTGGGTCAACACTTTCACTATTAAAGATCCAAGAATGTCGTCAACAGTGTAAACTCGTATTAAAAATCAAACTCAAGTACACTTACGATTAAGAGACAGAGTATTAGCATTTAATTTGGTCTTATAGTTGCAACTGGTTTTGTCTAGAGCTCAAAACATTATACTTTCACCGTAAAATTATTAGTTATTCAATAATTTTTCGTAATTACGATGTAACGGGAAAAACATTGCTTCCAAACTAAACGGTGCGTAAGAAATTGCAGATCATGAGATACCACTTCATTCGAGGAAGAAGAACATAAATGCGCTTGAGGAATATGAAAATAAGTACACGCTTCCTTCGGTGAAATAGAGTCCCTCGTTCATTGGAATTCTCGACTTCAATGATGTCTTGTTCGCCATGGCGGCGTTGCGATCACAGCTCATAATAAGCAAGCTCTTGGAGAGTGTACAGTTGCGCTCGGTTGCAATGAACACCAACGATGAGTGCGTTCTGGCTCTGAGGAATGGTAAGTACCCCACGGTAGGTTCCGTGTTCTGAATTTACGTTTCAGTGAATATTGAACTCAAGCACAACAGCACACAGGAAATAATATGGTATCTAAATGGCTCAGGAACTTCAACTGGAGAAAAAGATTGGCAGCATGAGAACACTGTGGCTGGTAAATAACATTACCAGGAAAATTAAGTTATTGGGAGTTCTTAGTACTTATGAAAGTTGTTATCCATCAGGAGTTGTTGAACAAACTAGTACACGAGACCATGAAAGCCTTCAAAGGACGATTTTGGTAAAACTCAACGATGGCTACTCAGAAATTAGGCAGAAAAGTAGATGTGATATGAAAAACCGTTGGTAACGTTGTCAAACGAAGACTTTGGGTTGCCGGCCTTCAACATGCATAAATAAAATTCCAAAATGAATCCGTAATTGGACTTACATAATATTACACATAATATCTTCATACTTCCGATTTCATGAAGGGATGGATGTGATAAACAAATAATTTTATTACATGCATTGCAATCAATGGTTTTTAACATCAATCTGTCGTGCTCTCATTAAAAAAATCTCAATTGGAGCTTCATTCTCTTGACCATTACTTTTTACTCCTTCCCTCTTTCACTTGCTACTCTTTGCTCTTTTGCTCTTTTACATTACTCTTAGACTCTTTTTCTCTTCACTCTTTAACTCTTACTTTTTGTTTTTTTTTACATCACATTCTTTAAATACTCGTGCGGAAAATTTTAATGGGAATTTAGACATTTGGATTATATTTTATCCCTTCAAAATACATTTGTTCTGGTTAGGAAGGCTTAAACTAACTTATAATCTAAATTATGTACCCAAACAAAACCGAACCCGTGTTATATTATTTTATCTTTTGTAGATGGAATTTTAGGGAATAATAAATTGCAATAAATTTGAATTTAGTCCCTGCAGTTGCATTGATTTTTACCACTTGCATATGTATTGGTTTTGACCACTTGCATACGTATTGTTTTTCACCACCTGCATATTTATTGGTTTTGACCACTTGCACATGTATTGTTACTCATTGTCGCATTTTTGAAAAGTGATTTTGGTTTCGTAAAATTGAAGGGAAATGTATATGTATATCAATGTTTTGCTTCTCAGAAATTGCAGAAAGGAATATAAGGGCATATACCTGTTTATTTGTACTTTAGCTCATTTATTCAAGTGTGTATTGAGGAATAATACCGTGTGCTGTTAGTTAAAGAAATTAAATTTAAGAATGTCTTGCAATTTGTACTAGGATTTACTTCTGCGCACTTCAAAATTTAAGGGTCGCATCGATAAATAAGTTTCAGCTGCATGAATATATCAAAAATATGAAGAAAATTGTATTTCACCAGAAATTTTAGAGTATGTCGCTGCCGTAACTTTCGTTGAAATAGATCCCCTAAACACTAATTACGCATGCGTTTCATGTGTAGCAAAGTTAATGTAAAACACATGTGTTTTAGCAGTGGTGAAATATTAATACAAAACACAAAGCACGTGTAGATTTCGAATTGGTTCAGCACACAAAACACCACAAATCAACTGCGTGTTTTTCCAATATCAAAGTTATAGCTAAACACAACACCTGCATCATTAGGATACGCACAAGCATGATGACCACAGATTACATTTCCATTGAATACATTTCTAATGTTTTCAGATCCCGCGGTTGCTTTCTTTTAATCTCCAATCCAATTATCGGCTAATGGAAGAAAACACGCCCGAAATTTTCATTCAAATCACTCATGATGCGAAGCAATAACAGCTTTTGGAAAATATTTAATTCGTTAGAACTTCATTGAATATTTCAATGTTCAAATGATAATATTGTGAAATTGATATGAGTTTTTCATTGTTTTTCTTCTGCAAAGTTATCAGGAGCGGTGTTTTTTCTTGTTTTCAATTATCGAAGTGCAATTACTACAGCGTAGAATTTATAATTTTCTGTTGATGCCAATAGATTTCTAGCGGTCTAGTGTGTGGTTGTATTTGACTTATTTGATTGTGCCTGCATTTTATGTTTGTATTCTGTGTTAGCATTCGTATTTTGCATTAAAATTTGTATTTTGAAGCTAATAGATTTTATTTCATGCTACGAAATTCATTCTAATTTAAAGGACTTTATTGATATCAAAGTTCGCTTATTTAGGCATTATCTCAAACATAGAAATTTGCTCTTTAGAGTCATGGAATAAAATAAATACTCATTGCAATAATAAAACAAATTGTTTGATGTTTCTCTTCGAAGTTCGAAAAATGAAGCTATAATTTACTGCATCCACAGATAAGTATTCCATTATAAACTGCTCTAAAACTACTAACTTGATTCATAATGCAGCTATACAGACATGATGTCTGTTTTTACCGCAGTTTCTCACATCGCGGTGCACGCGTCCCTGAAGTAATTCCGACAGTTAATCCCACTGATCGGAAACGAACTGGTATGAAAAAGACAACGGTACTGGCATGACAAAGAAATCCCTCCTGAAATGTTTTCCACGCGCCATAGTGGTGGAGGCTCCGTTACGGTATGGGGCGCATTTTCCTACAGAGAAACCACGGAGCTTCAGGAGGTGCAGGGTCGTCAAACGATCGGCCAGGGCCTAGTGACCGCTTTTAGCCTATTGTATTTTCTGGCAGCGAGTACTAGGGATCCAATGATAAAATACCCATCATTGCTTTCAACGTCCAGAAAAATGGAGTTATCATGCAAACACTCGTGAATTCATTCATTCGTGATACCTCATTCATTCATGATACACTATGATACACCATACACCATTCGTGATTCGCCATTCATTAGTGACACACCCTGATACATCATTCATTAGTGACACACCCTGGTACACCATTCATTAGCAACACACCCTGGTACACCATTCATTAGTCACACACCATGGTACACCATTCATTAGTTACACACCGTGGTACACCATTCACTATAACCATCAATACCAGGGTGGTGTAATACCAGGGATGAGCAGCAGTGTCTTCATGACTTTATTCCAGTAACAGACATCATTGGGAACAGAAATTTTTTGACGTACGAATTCATCGAGAGTTCAAAGTCAAGTCACCTCCAGAAACAGATAATGAATCTGGGGGTGACTTGACTTTGAACTCTCGATACATAAGGGAATAAAATATATCTGTCGGGCCAAGTGCGTGCCTGCTTTCACTGTGCCAAGCACTGCTTTCATTGGGCTTCGATCATCTTTTAGGGTGATCGATAGCGCGGTCGATAGCGTGCTAGCGCGGTGATTTATAGTCCTGAGTTAAAGTTATAGTCTCGCAAACTCCTAGTACATTTACGAATTCATGTTTTGCTATTGAAGAAAAAACTTTTAGGTAATATCTATTTCGGTTATCTTTGATAACTTGATTTTCATGTAGTAATAAATTTATCAGAAATATATGTCTTCCTAGCCGTCGCTCTTAAATATATCGATCAGAAACGATTCTGTCTAGAGGTATCTATCAGGAATATATCAATCAGAATTGCATCTACCATAAATGTCTCTTGGTGTATCTCTCAGGAATATATCCTCCAGAAATATATCTATCTGAGCGTATCTATCACCCTGAAGTAACATGGTTCTGAAATCTCATGTTTCTGAAAAAACACGTTTCCAACATTCGTTTTTCCGCCACAGTGAATTCTTACTTATTTTACTTTTACTATCGTGCAAGAATATTTAATCAATAGCTTCAATATTTTAAACTATTGTTACCACTTTCGTTTGATGATTAACGATAGGCTTCTTTTTCCCTGCACACCATGTACGTGTGGGTACAAAATTAATTCCAAATGACAACTTACTGTCATTCATACATGCAACTTTCAGGATAGTCAACTTTCTATTACACATGCAAGATCGGTTGCACAGACTAGTTACTTTTTTAAGGAATTACTTTTACTTCTACAATCTTAACCCTTTAACGTCCGAATTTTTGTACTCATATTACCGTTAACACAACCACTGTCACTAAACTGGCGCTGGCATCTGGCAGTCACCGATATCAGGATGGGATAAGAACTGCCACTCGGCAGAGAACTTCAAAGAACACATTAGGGAACTAATTGAATAAGAAATAAAATATATTGAAGGGGGATTTTGAAAGAGGACACTGGTGTCCTCTGGGGCGTTAAAGGGTTAAACTTGCAGCCTTAAAAAGTCAGCCCAACGATTGCATTGGCCTAACTCACACCAACGTTCGAGAATGCATCGTCAATATTTTCAAACTTTTGCACGGCTTTCGTGGTAATGAGGCACTCCTGAAAACTAATTAGAGTTTCAAATTTCATGTACCATGTGATGCTGAAGATATTTTATTATTGTGTTAGTTTTATATGTCCCCTTCAGTAAAGCTCTCTTGAACATAGTGCGTAATTACAGTCGAGAAATTCAACGTGCATAAGGTAATTCTGCTTATTATTCAGATACGTATCCCCTTTTTCTTACGAATTTCGCTTATTTCATAGAAGACGAGCAATCTTCGTCGTGAAATAATAATTCAACATATGAACTCTATAATTAGTCAAAGCTCCGCTATATTGCTTCTCCGACAATTCACAGGGAGATACTTTTTTCCAAATGAGCAATCTCTACAGAAAGCATCTTACAAAAGGAATTGTATTTATACCCCAGATTACCCATAAACTATTTTTACTTCATGGAAACTCGAGATTGTCAACAAAGAAGTAACGCAACACTCCCTCTACTTTTTCTCCTCCGGGAAGTCCCTTTTGTCTTCATGCTCGACATACATTGTCCCTCCTCTAAAATCTCAGACCATTAGCGTCAGTGTAAACTCAAAATAATTATACGACGCAAATGATCCGTTGTACATTATATCATTACATCATTTTTACATCATTTTCTATCCCCCCCCACACACCCCATTAGAATGAGCGTAAACTCAAACTCAAAAATAATTACGCGACGTAAATGATACGATATACATTATATCTATTTCCTCTCCCCTCTTTGAAACACGGGTTCCTCGTGAGAGCAGAACAGTGTTTCTTGCCTATTACCACACTCCGGGACCTGGCAAAAGCTGTTTCGAGAACCAGCGATCCTCCAGAAGAGGAAATTGAAAGCAGGTTTATGGTCGACTGAGCCCATTAAGACCTCGATGTTGCAAGGGAAAGGGATCTTCTCACATGAAGTCAATCTACTGATTGGAAATGAAGATAAAAGTGCTATGGATTTCAAGAAATTACGGAGAACTGTTAACTAGGGAATGCAAGACTCGGCACGTGATCTGAATGCAGAAGTGTAACAGGGTCTCAGTTATTGTCTGCTCTTATTGGGTTAATTCGATATTCAGTTCTCGACATAACACAGTGAATTTGTTAAAAGTACCTCCCCTTGGCGAAAATGTAAGGTCCTGATCTGAGAGTTAGGTATGCCTTCTTTATATTGAAATTAAATGTTTTTTCGTCATATTAAGGATCCTATTTCTTTGATTTACTGCAGTCCTATTTTTCAGCGCCTACTGCTTTCTTTTTTACCTTTTATCTTCTTTCATAAACTTATTTCAAAACTTGCTGTTTCTATGTACCATGAGAATATATTATGCGATCCCTTAATTCCATACGAAATGATGCCTCCTCCTTCCTCTCTTCGGAAGGCCTTTGTTGCGGTTAGGGAGGCTTTAAACTAACATTCAATCCAACCTCGTTAAAAATCCGAATTTTAAAACTGATCCGGGAACAATTTTTTGAAATGAGAGCAATAATTATTCATGTGCATAAACGAATTGCTTTTGACACTATTTAAATAATAACTGTTGCAACCCGAAAATTTGTCATATGAGACATATGTAGTGAAAAAAATGGGGTAACATTTAAAACATTGGTTTACTTGTCCATTTCAGTATATCGAAAAAAAAATTATTTGAGGAACTATATATATCACCAACTGAAAAAGAAAAATTCTTCATCTGTTACATATTTAACAGAAATAATTGTGAAATGCAATAATTTAAACTCTTGCCTCATAAAAATAAAATTGAGTCACCAGAACGACACTCATTATGTCATGCGATTTAATTATTCAAATCCTGTAGATATTTTTTCGTCTGTATAAATTTAACTTTTTCCAACTGAATTTGAACCGTGAGAATGAGATTATAGGAGCAAAATTTCCGCTGATACAAATTTTTATCTAATATCTAATTTTTTTATCTAACATCTAAATCTGATAATCATCTAATATCTCACAATACCACTAATTAATAAACATGTGATAGTTCGCGAGCAAATTTCGTCAATTATCATTTTAAATTTTGTTCAAACTCCCCCGGTGATCGAGAAATAGACAAATAACTCTGGACATGAAATTTCTTCCAATGAAATTGTTCAAATTTCAAACCATTGGCGAACTGTTCGAGTAATAAGCACTTAATTATACGTATGAAATTCCCTCCGATATACCTTTCAAATTTTTCAAGCAATAACCAACTGCACGAGTAATAAACATAAATATATAACTTTATGCGAAAAATTTCCATTAGTGAAATCTTTCGAATATTTAACTGATATTCAAGAGTACGAGTAATCAACACATTAGCGAGCACCAATGAGATCGAGGCATCACCTTCAACTGAGTCCGTTACAACGACAACTGAGTAGTAAAACTGCTAAAAAACGGCAGGAAGCTTCGCGAGATTGCCAGGACACTTTACTTTGTGTCTAAGATTCATTGCAGATTCATCGCGAATTGATATAGCACATCTAGTTGTGAAAGGTTATGAACTTTGTGGCACAGTCAATCATAAAGTTTAACACCGAACTGCACGGTGAACATTGCTTGCACAAACTTTTCACATACAAAGTTTATGCTTTTAGTGCTTGTATCCTGATATTTAAAATGTTAATTAAATGTGCTATTGAAAGCCTAATATTAGTGATAAAGTTTTTATCCTCATGTGTGATGCATTTCTGCATAGTGTTGCGATATACATATCATGTATGATTTATTATTCGTATTGATTTTGAAATATTCTGTAGTTTCAAGGATAAACCACATATGTAAAATATATATATTCAAAACTGTGGTAGAACCGTTTTCTAACTTGAAACTTAAATGAGAGAATGAGAAATTTCGTGGAGAACATATACTTGAAAAACTATCCATTTTCTAGCTAATCATCAGCCAGGAGATAAAGGATTCTTGTTGAAAGCCTTGTGATTCTTACAAGGCATCAGCTATGTAAATTGAAGAAACTACGCTGATGGCAAGGAATCTTAAATAATAATACTATTGGTGTGTTTATTTATTTATGTATTTGTGTGGTGTCCGCTTCTTCCGCCTCTCTGTGACGCCCATAAGGATGCCTAATGATCGTATCTGTGATACGAGTTTCACTAGTACACAAGTACAAGAATATTTTAGCAGCCTGGCTGTCAGGATGGATATATTTGTTTTTCATCCACATTTGAACAATTTATTCGAAGAAAAAATTCAATCCAATCATATTTGACCGGCCGCGCAGACTAGTTTTTATTGAATGCTTTTCGTACTAGCGAAGGTGATTACAAAGTTTAGCATTGCTCAAAATAGAGTTGCATTAGCCACCATGTGCACGCTTTCAGTGCTTTGCAGAGTAGTCGTCTAAAAAAATTGATATACCATAAATTCTTCCACATGAATTTTGCTAGCCATCTTCGGATAACTCAAATAAAACTTCGAGTTAAACTTGTTTCTCTCTGGATTTTCGATACAATTTCTGCATAAAACCTTTAAGAAATTCATGGCTAACATGTCGCTGGTCTAATGGATGAAATTAGAACTGGTTGTGACCACGCAGTTCTTTTTGTTTTGTTTTTTCGAAAGACATTAACGGAATATTCACGGATATTTATGACATTGTCCAATTTTGTGGACTCGTTTAAAAAAATATTGACCGAACTAAATATATTCTGATCGTGGCAAAGAAAAACAAACACTTTTATAAGAATTTCTTGAAATTCTAGGTAAAACCAGTTAAATGTTTTCGCCTTTTTTTAATTTATCATATAATTAATCCATTTATTTGTGCTGTACTTATTTACTAGTAAATACGGGAACGTTTAATTTAAATGCACATTGGTCAGTTAGAGAACGTTATTGCTGAATCTATTTTATCAGGTGCATTTACGCAGAAGTGCAATAGATATTTAAGTATCTTAGAAATGCATTATATATTCGAGTGTTTCAGAAATGCATTAGATATTTAGGTGTCCCAGAAACGCATTGGAAACGTGAACAATTACACTTCATTTTTATTTTGCAAAGTCCATAAGCGTGTTATATTACCAATTTAAAATGCATTGTTTTAAATAAAAAATGTTATGATTTCTTCTACAATGGATTAGGGTAATGATTTACTAATGATTTAGTTTCAATCATAAACTCAAGGACGAAATTGACTCATGGCTTACGTGCTAATTAATACTTAAAAAACAGCCTAACTCACGCGCAGTCTTATAATTATTTCTGTTATAAGCCCATTGCAAGGAAGAAATTAACGCAAGAGTTGTACGCTTATTAATACCATCAAAAACATCGTAATACACGCACAATTCCACGGTAATTCCAGTTATAAGCTCGTACCCCTATTAAAAATTAAGGGAGTAGCATGGTTGATTAAGGGAGACAGCGGTGAATTAAAGGAGTATTAAGCGAACCGAGGCCTCTTCCCTTCTGACACTTCCAGGGCCCGACTCATAATCGCGATGCGAGCAAGTTCTCCCATGGTTCTACCACAGGCCCCCTGTTGAAGTGGCCTCTAGGCGAAACGTCTGCCACCTTTCTCGAGAGAAATGACGGTTACCGACTTACCGTCTTTCGCGTCAGTTTTGAAGTTGGTGTTGTGCGTGACACATGTCTGGATCGTGTCTCTATTGTTTAAAACGTTTCAAGTAGTGTTAGAGTGTATATCAGTGCGAATGTGTATTACGTGAGGGTGTATAGTACGAGAGGGTGTCAGAAGAAACAAGAGATGGAAGAGACGTAGAATGTGGTCTGGAGAGGCATTATTTCAAGAGCATGAACGGAGCAAGGACTGCTAGTTTCACCTCTTCGGTCAATTGATATTTGTGACGATTCATCGTTGTGGTGGGGCTGGTAGCGAAGGCAAAACGTCAATGTGAGCAACGTAAAAACAACAAAATGTGGAAACCAAACCTGAATTTTCCCTCGTCAGTCTTCAGCAACCTTTGAATTGAAGGACGTTCTTGAAGGTGATCGACGATGTGTTCAGATACATATTTGTGTGTGTGTAGGGGGGGGGGTGGATTTGTGTGTGGGTGTGGGAGTAGGTGTGTGGGAGGGGGGTGTGGGGAGGGTTTGTGTGTGGGGATAGGTGGGGGAGTGTGTGTATATGAATAGCCGGTGTAATTAAGCTCGGGCAAGGTAAAAATATTTTATTTTCCTTTCTAATTTTTTTGTTATGTATATAGCTACGAGTATATTCTTTCAACGACCCTAGGGTATTGTTGCTATATTCTTTTCAAGGTACATTTATATTGTTCCCAGCAGGCTTTCGCCTCCAAGGCTGCGTACAGCTGATTTCCCATTATTGCACGTTCAACCGTTGACGCTTCTCAACCAAATATAGCCAACCAAATATAGCCAAATATAGCCAGTTGCCCATTAATTACCTTAGTTATTGCGTTGCGAAAATTTCAAGCATAAGTTATACGTCACAAACATGTCCCATTAATGTCAGCTTAATAATGAACACGCACCCTCGAAATTTTCTCCACATTAGTAGGAATGTATTTAATTTACATACTCTGGTACATTTTTATTGTACTATCAACCGTGTTTGCTTATGATGAATTGATTAATCGCGCAAGAACTAAGGTAATACAAGGGCAAACTGGTTATAATCGGTTTGAGCAGTGTGACGGTTTGAAAGTGTGACTAATGGGAAATCAGCTGTGCGCAGCCGTTTTTTTAAATTAAATTAAGAGGTGGCCATCCTGGGCCTCTCATGATTCTCCGATGGTGAATAGGAGAAACTGGTCGCGCCTTGGGAGCGCGACGGTAGTGCTCCATGCTGAGCCATGCGTGGCCACCGGTTGGGACAGAGGTGCAGGCGCGCCTATAAAGTGGACGCTTCGAAGTTGCCTCATAGGAGACGCATGGATGAAACAACCATGCATATTTGGGAGCGCTCCCAAGAATCACCGATGCCACTCCTATAATTTTTAATAGGGGTGGAAGTAATTGAAGATGGTTGACACGCTGATTAATACACTTAAAATATACATTTATACATACACTTTCATTATACATTTAAATATACGCATTTGAACGCCCAGTTTCACATTTGTTCTCACTTATCACCCCAAGGACGTCAGTAACCAAAGAAGGCCACTTTCACAGCTTCGCTCGCGATGCACGTATAAAGTTCCTCGAGGATCGCATCGTAACTCCGAAAAAAAATCTGCAGGACAAATTTCTTCTTTTCTCAGAGGCTTGCTGCGCGGCTCAGGATGAAGCAATTAGCGACGGATATTCGGACGTTGCCTGGAATGTTGCTCCAGCGCCTTGTTTGAAGAATTTAAATACACTTTACTTCTCATTTTAATTTTGAGTTCGAAAAAGCAGCTCATCGCAGCTCCGTTCTCATCTCAGCTGGAAATTGATAGGTATCCTGTCTACGGATGTGATGTATTCAATTAACTTTATTTGATGAAATTCGCTGCTGTTGTATCAGGGGACTTCTCATTTTACCTATTTAGAGTCGAAAAGTGGCTCATCGCAGCGCTGTTCATCCCAGCTGGAAATTGATAGGTATCCTGTCTACTGATGTGATGTATTCAATTAACTTTATTTGATGAAATTCGCCGCTATTGTAGCATGGGACTTCTCATTTTACCTATTTAGAGTCGAAAAGTGGCTCATCGCAGCGCTGTTCTCATCCCAGCTGGAAATTGATAGGTATCCTGTCTACTGATGTGATGTATTCAATTATCTTTATATGTGAAATTCACTGCTATTGTATCACGGGACCTTGAATTTTACGTATTTAATTCTGAAAAGTATCTCAGCGCAGCGCCATTCGCATTTCAGCTGGAAATTGATAGGTTTTCAGTTTACGGATGTGATGCGTTCAATGGACTTTATTTGATGAAATGCACTGCTATTGTCTTAGCATAATTCTAATTCTTCGCATCCAGATCGACAATGTAACTGATATTATTTAAATCTGGTTGAAGTTGAAAACTATTCTGTCTACGGAACCGATGATTTTAATTATTAACTTTATTTGATGAAATTCTCTGTTATTCATTTTGCCACAGGGGACTCTGAAGCCGTGCATCGATACGTTGAATTATTTATGGTTTTCTAAGATTAAGTTGGATGCACTAGAACTGATTGAAGCATGTGTGCAAAGAAGGGGGAAGAAATTGACTTTTTTAAATTAGTTGGGTTCTACTAAAGAGGCTGTAATTCATTTCGAACTAGAGGAAAAATAAAATCTCACCTATATCCATGAAAAAAACTTGTGAAAAGCAGTTCAAGGATTAAGTATTCGTACGGGAAAATAAATGTTTTTTCCGTAGTGAAGGATGAAGAAACATTTCATTGTGACATCCTACCCTCACTTGGAGAGTGCAGGCAGTGCACAACTATCATGAATGTTAAATAATTCAATCTGAGAGGATTCACTTGTATATTTCTACAACATCTTGCAATGTACGTTAGAAGGTTAAGAGTTAGGACTTCATAAATCTTTAGAATAAAATGGAAAAACAGCGCAAGTAAGAATATCACGATAGAAACAAACCATTAGGATTGTAAAAAATCCGTCTTTGGTGTTCTAATGCACAAAAAATCAAGGCGTTATTTTTTTTAAAACTCCAATTCCTTCGAATAAACCGAAAATAAAACATTGACATCAAAATGCCAATAATAAATAACTATTGAAAGTTTAAACAAACTGGAAAGTTTCCCCGCTGTGTCAGGTATGCGAAATTGACTACTCAATTGAAATTCTCTAAAAATCAATATATTTTATCTCATATATATTTTATATATATATATATTCATACTGAAAGCATATAAATATTGTCAATACCAATTAGGAATGCCTTGGAAAGACTTCTCTTGCACTCACACTTGAGCTTAAGTTACTGTGGACGTCGTTGATATTATTGAAACTTTAACACTTTGACCGCGGCAGGGTAAAACTTAAATTCAATTTTCAACTCAAATTTGGATTTAATTGTTGCGAGCCAGTTTGAAAATATCAAACATTAACTGGATCGTGCCTTCATTGAGTTTTGATTTAGTATTTATGAAAATTGAGCTTGTGACTACTGGTCGGTCAACAAGCAAGCAGCATTATGAAAATTACTCGGGTGACCACCGGGCCTCACGACGCAGTCAACGCTTAACACACCCAGACTTTAAGCTGTTAAAGTCTATCCACTTTACCCTCCAGGCATTGCTCCATTAGATTATCATCTTTTTCTTAGTTTAAACATCTCAGGGGAAAACTAAGAATTACAGAGGCCATGATGAAAACAACTGAAATAGTTTTTCAACTCGAAGCGCAAGGATTTCTACGAACAACACACAAAAAAATTAAAAAATTGTTGGAAGGAGGTTGCTAAAAAGGCTGGGCGTTGTACTGATGACCGAATCTTCATTTGGTGACTTCCCAAAAACCACTTATGCTTAGTAAAAAACCAGGACCTGAAGAACAGCTTAATATTACCCTATGTTGTGTCATGTTCTGCTAGAGTTTGATTTCTATTTCAACATGTTATAAACAGGTCGAAAAAGGCTACCAAAAAAACTGATCGATGTGTTGATGATCAAATTTTCATAAGGTTATGTGTCAAAAACTTAATCCAATAAATAAAAAACGAGGAGTTGAAGAACAGCTTGATATACCTCTAGGTATCTTGCTGCTCTACAGTAACGTTCTGCTACGTCTCGTGCTGCTCTACAGCAACACGTTCTGCTACGTCTCGTGCTGCTCTATAGCAACACGTTCTGCTACGTCTCGCTTCATGCTAGGTGCGATTGTCTCGTCACGCCGCAGCCGGTTTCATTCTTTCAGATCTCCTAAGCTTAAATGTCCAGTATCTCGACAGAACATGTTTTGGGAAATTTATTATCTTGAGTTTACGGCTTGCTACCTCAACGTACGACAGTTACTCCTGGTAGCCATTTCAATTAACCTTAGCTTGGGCTGTATGTGAGTTGAGAGGATGCTCCCTATATCTCCTTGTAAGCTCTTGTTAATTTACGGATCAAAGTACCACCTCCCTTGTTGATGCTGCAGGAAAGCTTTGCAGGAACGATACTACCTACTGTAACAGCATTGTGGAGATTAGATACTTTTGAATTTTCTGTATAGTTTGATGTATCATGAGTAACTAGCAGTGGTTTCAAATGCCGCACGAATTTTTATTGATTAAATTTTTTTTTTATTATCATGTTGGTGAATGGTTTTTAATTAAATTTTGTGTATCATTCGGATATCGGATGTATTATCTAAACTATCTTTATTCGCTGTCGACCCTTTGAATGTCTAGAACATTTTTTTAATTATCACGGTCGCTGATAACCAAAACCGCAAAATTTACTCTTTTTTACGTATAGTCGTTTTCTTTCATTCATTTATCTATTTTATTTTGAATTTATTGCACAAATACCTCATATATTGAAGTCAGATTACCACCGGAGCCATTTTTTTCACTGTAACAGAAAAAGATTAAAACTATTTCTCATACAGCTATATAAAAACTATTCACATTAACAAATTACTCCCGATCACATCATCTTTTGAAATGCTTGACCCGAGAGAACACGTAAAGTGTGCTTTGAACAAAAGAAACTTCGAATTACCAAGAAGTTGCGGCGAACTCGTCTCTAGTTTAAGATGCAGGTCGCAGCCGTCAAAGTTACAAGTTTTGAACAACTCATCCCATTTCTCGCAGAAACAACATGAGCATGATCCAAGGATTTCCCGCTATCTTGCTGAGTGGAAAAGAAATCATACTTGATACTTCCAATTGCTTGCAATGTGATTTAGGAACTGGATCTGCGGATCCTTCTGACCTAGAAACTGGATTTTCGGATTTTTCTGACCTAGATATTGGATCTGCGGATTCAACTGACCTAGGAACTGGATTTTCGGATGCTTCTGGCCTAGGAACTGGATTTTCGGATCCTTCTGACATAGGAACTGGATTTTCGGATCCTTCTGACATAGGAACTGGATTTTCGGATCCTTCTGACATAGGAACTGGATTTTCGGATCCTTCTGACATAGGAACTGGATTTTCGGATCCTTCTGACCTAGGAACTGGATTTTAAGATCATTCTTGCCTAGGAACTGGATCTGCTGAACCTTCTAACCTAGGAACTGGATATAAATGACATTTTTTGCAAATGACTAAAGTTTGTACTGAAAGTATCGGAAGCTTCATCCTGAGAAAATTAGAAGATGGAAATGCTTTCACGAATTGTTTAAAAATGAGGAAGTGTATTTTTTATGGGAGTTGAAGGTAATGTAAAAAAATTTGAATGAAGTAAACTACATTTTAAATGGTTGAATAGATCCAACATGCAAAACTTTTTTCAAATAGGTACACTGTACCACCTATGAACAAGTTGACCGCGATGGGTTAAACTGAAGTTAAAAATTCAATTACAATTTAAAGTCAATTGAAGTAAGCAATTTTGAAAATAACAAACATCAAATTAATTGTCCCTCATTTAGCTTTGATTAAGTATTTACAAAAATGGAGTTGGTGGCTACTGGTTGGTCAACAACATTATGAAAATTCCCTCCGTGTACCACCGGTGGCTCACGTCGGTTGAACATTCGTCCAGGCCTCGGTCTACCGAGAACACGACGGCAAACTGCAATAAACGACAGCTTTACCGGGCCAGTGAGTCTGGATGAGCTTTATCATCAAAGACGGATGAATTGCTGTGTAGATCAAACGCCGCACGGTCCCAAAGTCGAGCACGAGAGCAAGGGCAACTCAGTAAAATTTAAAGGCGTTCCTACAACATGTTATCGATTGACGGACATGGGAGGGATCCTTCAAAGGTCAATTCAAAATTAAAGCAGTTATTGGCAATTGCGCTACCCGGAGCAATTGTAGTTGTTCTCCGTAGCGAGAGTGATTACTGAGTTACGGTTTCAGGACTGATTTGGATGAAATTATCGTGTGCGCTCTAGTGGGTCGAACGTAAAGCGTAGAGGACCATGATGGGTATTTATAGTACTTGCACTATCATTACTCACACTATCATAGCTATGCTACTAGCACCATCTAATTAGATGACGCTATGTTGGTATTTATATTAATTACACTATCATTACTCACACTATCATAGCTATGCTACTAGCACCATTTATTTAATGGGCTGTTTCAAGATTTAAAAAGTACTTTTTTCTAAAACATAAATTTAGTATTTTTTATCGTGACATAAACTTCATCAGTAACTTCACGAGTTTCCTTCATTGTTGAGTCCAGGATTACTTTTCTTTATACTCGACGTTTATCATAAATGTTATTACGCTTGATCCAATTAGATTGAAAGCGGAGACAAAGAGTTTATTTTCAATAAAGTTGCTGCATGAAATGTGTAACATTGCTTTATAAAATGTCTCAACATTAAGATCGTTAGTTGATATTCTCACATGCGTGTCGTGATACCCATGTCAATTATTGTCGAAAAAAAATGATTGAGAGTAAGTCTTGAAAAAAGTATTTCCTTCGTTGCGTTAATCTAATGCAAATAATGCATGAAAATACACGTAATAAAGAATACCTAATACTAGTGAAGTATTTTTCAAAACACTTTTGTTAGTGCGTACTTACATAAAAAACGAGCATAGGAGGTTGAGATAAAAAGGTTGAGAGTGAATGTGGTGGGTTTGAAGGTTTGTGTGCATGATAGGAAGCGTGAGAACAGTCACACGAAATGAATTTTATGTCGAAGAAAAACAACCAGCAAGGAAATCCTCACAAAAAAATTGGTAGAAAACCAGCGCTAAACAATTTCTCGAGTCAATTATGACAGTTCTTCCCTATGAAAGAATACATTGTATGAAAATATTTCTAGAAACAGCGATCGAATCAAACATATTTTCACATAGGTCTAAAATAGATTCTAAGTTCATGATGCTCGAATGATGCTTAAAGTATGTGATGCTTGAATGATGCATAAAGTAAGTGATGCTTGAGTGATGCATAAAATATGTGATGCTTGAGTGATGCATAAGGTATGTGATGCATGAGTGATGCATAAAGTATGTGATGCTTGAGTGATGCATAATGTATGTGATGCTTGAGTGATGCATAGAGTATGTGATGCTTGAGTGATGCATAAAATATGTGATGCTTGAGTGATGCATAAAGTATGTGATGCTTGAGTGAAGCATATGGTATGTGATGCTAGAGTGATGCATAAAGTATGTGATGCTTGAGTGATGCATAAAGTATGTGATGCTTTAGTGATGCATAGAGTATGTGATGCTTGAGTGATGCATAAAGTATGTGAGGCTTGAGTGATGCATAAAGTATGTGATGCTTGAGTGATGCATAGAGTATGTGATGCTTGAGTGATGCATAGAGTATGTGATGCTTGAATGATGCATAAAGTAAGTGATGCTTGAGTGATGCATAAAATATGTGATGCTTGAGTGATGCATAAAGTATGTGATGCTTGAGGGATGCATAAGGTATGTGATGCTTGAGTGATGCATAAAGTATGTGATGCTTGAATGATGCATAAATTATGTGATGCTTGAGTGATGCATAAAGTATGTGGTGCCTCTGAGTACATCATACTACATTTGGCAAATTATTCCCATCCCAAAAACAATCATTGAAGCATTTATATTATGAGCTACTGGAGACTTGGCCTTAAATTTCGCACTGCATAACACTAACTAAAGCAAGAGTTGCAACTCGTTTTCACAACAAAGAGAATGTGTTAATTTAAGATGGATTCCATTTTATAAATCCAAGGGGCTTTGCTGAGCGTTGAAAGAAAACCAGACTCTTAAGACCTGGGAGATTTCGAGCACCTTTGAAAATCCTTAAGAACTTCCGAACCAGAAAGCACTTGACAATACCATTTTCATATACAACACTCTAAGTGCCTGAGAACCCCTCTCAGTGCCTGAGAACCACTCTCAGTGCCTGATAACAACTCTCAATGCCTGAGAACCACTCTCAGCGTCTGAGAACCCCTTTCAGTGCCTGAGAACCACTCTCAGTGCTTGAGAACCACTCTCAGTGCTTGAGAACCGCTCTCAGTGCCTGAGAATCAATCGCAGCGCCTGAGAACCACTCTCAGTGCCTGAGAACCACTCTCAGTGTCTGAGAACCACTCTCAGTGCCTGAGAACCACTCTCAGTGCCTGAGAACAAAACCTAAAGAAAAGATGTTTTCAATAATTTTGCTGTACCCATTTGGTAATTATGTCCTATGGTTTCCATCACTAATAATTCACTATCTCTTCACATGTTTACAATTAAATGAGCAAAACGTATTAATTTTCATTTGTGAATTGAAGGATGTCTGCTTATTTCGTTTCTTACCATTTAGTGCATATTTTAATTATAATTTATTATTGCTGGCGAACGGTCTCTTTTTCACCATTTTTAAATTTTTTTCTTCATCTTTGTGAGATATTTCATGGTCGGTCTCCTCAAGATTCAGAATACATACACACCACATCACACTCACGTCACATAGTGCGGAGAACAAAAAAATAAATGCCCGCTCCATTCTAGGATAGTAATTCCAAGAAGGCCATTAACGAGATCCGGTAAATAATAAGCAAGCAAAAAGTTCTGGGCAAGACATAAACAGTGCGGTGTCTCTCATGACCGTTACTATGTTGTATAAAAGTGTTTCGAAAATGACCCTTTAGAGCTAGGTCGTGCATCTCTCAGCAGAACCAGCTCACGCCGGGGCGCGCTTTCGGACCAAAAAGAACGGTGAAGTTTATCACAAGCGCAGGATATTAAAAGTGATATTAAAGGTGCGTGACTTTTTGCGGTGCTGCGGCATACCTGCCGGAGACAACCTATTAGCAAGTTGCAAATAAGGGCCACCCAGCTCTGAAAGCGGTCACGCGTCGTTCAAAATAATTAAGCGAGCGGGAATAAATTTGAGCCGTGCACTTTTAGACAGAAGCTGATTGGGCTGGTCACCTACCGTGCGTTTGATATATGAGGGTTCAGGCTTGTGTGTTTGATAGAAGGGCTAAAATGCTCTGTTTGTTGTTTAACTTCATGGTTTTTCGTTGATGAAAGAGTCCAAGAGGTCAAGTGTTTCCTAAAAGAGGTTCGGGGCGCGCGTTTGATCGAAGGGATAAAATGCTCTGTTTGTTGTTTAACTTCATGGTTTTTGTTGATGAAAGAGTCCAAGAGGTCAAGTGTTTCATAAAAGAGGTTCGGGGCTTGTGTGAAATTTGATCGAAGGGTTTAAAAGCTTTTTTGTCCTTGCTGAACGATTCGTGAGTTTCTCGTTGACAAATAAAGTTTAAATGGCTAAATATATATATATTTAGCCATTTAAACTTTGAAACTTTGAAAATATATATATATTTAGCCATTTAAACTAAACTTAATTAAGTTTAGTTTAAATGGCAACAAATTTCAAAAAAATTTTTTTACTGGAGATGTGTAAATTGATATAGACTAATTCGGGTACGCTGATTTCAAAAATCATAACCGTTTTGCTGTATCACGTCAGGATTTTTAGTTACAGACATACTTTTCCTTCTGCTTTCAGTGTCGTCACTGAACGTGATACAGCAAAACGGTTATGATTTTTGGAATCAGCGTACCCAAATTAGTCTTACTCAAAAACAAACTATCTTTTATGTGTGTAAGAAATCAAATTACTTCAGCAATGACTTTAAATGACTTTTTGAAATTAAAAAATTTCAAAAATTTTTTTTTACTGGAGATGTGTAAATTGATATAGACTAATTCGGGTACGCTTATTTCAAAAATCATAACCGTTTTGCTGTATCACGTTCAGTGACGACACTGAAAGCAGAAGGAAAAGTATGTCTGTAACTGAAAATCCTGACGTGATACAGCAAAACGGTTATGATTTTTGAAATCAGCGTCTAATATATATTAGACGAGGGAGCCTGAGAAATTTTGTGTTTGATTGATCAATAAAAAACGTTTTGCACATGGCAAACTCTTTATGTGGTGTTTATGCTGATAAAATGCTTAGAAGCTTAAGGAGACCATCCCACTTTTTCAACTTTTTTAGTTCGATTCGTTTGAAAGTTGGCCAGTATATGTATTTTGTAAAAGTAAACCTTTTTTACTCATGTCATTTTTTCGATTTAGGCCTTACTTTTTTTTTGACGAAAAATGTGTTTTTGGTATATTTTTATTGAAATTTCAGATTGGGACTCCTCCTTCAGTTTTGATGCTAGAACAAAAACAAAGACAGTTTTAGAACCCTTGGAACATTTCTAACAAACGCTCGTTCATTTTTTTTCAAATTCAAATTTTTTCTATTTTTTCAAAAATTTTTAAAATTTCAAAAATCAGCAACAATTTTTTGGGTTTAGAGCTATATATTTTTTCAAAGAATTCGAATTTGAAAAAAGCCGAACGAGCGTTTGTTAGAAATGTTTCAAGGATTCTAAAACTGTCTTTGGATTTGTTCTAGCATCAAAACTCGAGAACTAGTCCCAGGATGAATGTTGAAAATTCAAAGTGTTGGGTATAAGCAAGAAATAAAATTTTGTGTTGAAGTGTAATATAATGAACAATTGATGTAATTGAATGCAGTTTTAATTTTTATTTTGATAATTTCCATACATAACTTCATATTCAAAATGTGAATTGTGATTTAAAAAAAAAAAAAAACAAAAAAAATTATCATTTTTTTTCAACAAAATGATTTTTTTTATTTTCAGTCTGATTCTTATAAAATTTGACTATGATATGTAACCTTTGAAAATAAACACAATTGGTTCCATTAATTTTTTTGAATCAGGCCTTAGATTTTGCAAAAATTTGACATATTGGTTTTTAGGTATTGATATTTCACTAATATTGATATTTCAAAATGGGACTCTTCCTTCAGTTTTGATGCTAGAACAAAAACAAATGCAGTTTTAGAATCCTTGGTACATTTCTAACACACTCACGTTCGGCTTTTTTTCCATTTCCTATTTGTTCTCTTTTTATGTGGGGTCAAAATCGGAAAAATTGAAAAAGTTTGGTCGCCTTACCCCCCCCCCCCCGGGGGGGGGAAATTATTGTCCGTAGCGCCATAAAATTTTAGGAACGAATAGTCTACCACCTAAGGGTCCTTTTACAACAAAAACATGCAAAATGACCATGGAATCGACAGCATCTGGCAAGGGCCTGGGATGGTCTCCTTAAATATTTGACAAGGATATTGCAAAGCTTCCGTGCTCCATGAATGATTTTAAATCAATACGGTGTTTTACAAGCGAGCGAAGGAGGTATTGCATTTGATTCAACAGCAAGAAATAAAACATTTTTGCCAGAGGTGGCGTTTTGAAGGATTATGCAAAAGATACATTCAGTGGTAATGACTAAAAGTTATAGAACCTCTACATTTGATGAAACGTAACTACGATTGATAAAAAAATGAACGAGTTTTGTGAGGTAGGTTAACGAGTTGAAGAGATTTTGTATTACGTAAACTGGTTGTGGAAATATCCAAGTTTAACAGAAGAATTGCAGGCCTTTAATGTTTGACTAGCTTGGGACAAAATTTACCCTGTTTTATAACAGTTCTAGCGGATTAATAAATGATAAAATACCTGGTGAAATTTCTACGTTTGATGGAAAAATCCTGCAGTATAGAGCTTCAATGTGAGCTCAAATTGTTGAGAACATTTCCACCTATATGAGCGAAGAGTTCTAGAGCGCTAACGCAAGATAAAATAGTAACGAAACTTTCCATATTTGGTGTAAGAAATATTTAAGAAATGATGATTATGAAATATGCAACGAAGCCCTTAGTTATCGTAAAATAGTTATTGGTCTCTTTCATCAATGCTCTTATTTATCGTGAAATAATTAGGTACAGTTTTATGAAAGCTCTTGATAATCGTGAAATAATTAGTTACTGTTTTATGAAAGCCCTTAATAATCGTGAAATAATTATTGGCTTTTATGAAAGATTTCAGCTCTTCTGATAAGCGGTTAAAATCTTTTAAAGGTTTCTGAAGAAGTCAAATACTATTTGAAATGGTTGAAGGGAAAGCTTACATAAAATATCAGCCAGCTGAAAGATTTTGAAATTCACGCTGGAAAAAACAAATATTTCAAGTATTTTTTTTTTCCGTTTCGAAAGATATGAAACTTCATATCGGATACCAGTTTACATTTTCCATTCTTATTCAAACTTACATTGAAGGTAAAAAATTCACTCTAAATCTAAATGCTATTTGTACTGCTGTTACGGAGCCTTTTATTTTTTTACTTGGTTTTAAAGATGAAAAAACTACGGCAATCTGTGGAAGGAAAATTTAATAAATAAATAAGTAAAATGAATAAACCACGGAAATAAATTATGTAGGTCCGTGGGAGTCAAGCTCAATTTATAAATAATTGGTCATTTACACTAACTGTGATCCCAAACCGGGACAAAACACCGAAATCTAAAGTAAATAATCTCAAAAATAGATAGCGTTAACTATCATGCCACGAGGTTTTCATTTATATATACATCATATTGAATCGATGTATGTTAGCAAAATTTTTTGAACGTGGTTCAATTTTTTGGGTGCTCAATTTAAATATTCCGATATTTCTTTTATAAAGTTTGAGCATATGATAATTCTCGGCAATGCGTCTTGAAGTGTCAGATGAACGTCGCTATTTTTCATTGTGAACAGAACAATGCAAGTGCTCAATTTTTTCTTAGTAAACGTATCAAATTATCAACTGAAAACATGAAAATAAAATTATTCTGCACGTAATTTGAAATGTAACATTTTAAAATGTAGAAAACCAAGAATTTGAAAACCATACTCTTCGTTACAGAAAATCATTTCGGTTTTGCAAGAACATTTCGAAACATTCCTCGCGTTCATCAAAGTAAAACAAAGAGAGTATCAACAGGCATTCATTCCCGTCATGGAATACCTCAGAAGTTTGCATAAGCCAATACAATAATTAAAGTTCTCTGCGTTTAATCAAACGAAGGAAGACGTTACACACTAGAATACGTAAGAGACTCACGAGCATCACATGCTGCAATCGTAGAACACTTCGCGCTGAATCCGTTTTTCGTTTTTTTGCGGAAGCAATTCCCCAGAAGGGAGATCACGCTCGCAAACACTCAAAGAAGCTCCAGCACATAGCGGATCTCTCCTCCCGCAGTGGAGGGAATTTGGTCTCGTGGGAATTTCTCACAATCACAACTTTCTAGCTCGTTTGATTCCCACGAGGGAAGATGCACTGCGACAGCACAGTCCTCCAGCTACGGTTGCTCTCGCAGCCTTCGTCGTGTGAGGGAAACTGCGGACGGAAATTTCTGTAATTTGTGGGAGTGAAGGTCGAGTATCGTTGATGCGTAGAAAGTGAATGAGAATCTCTTTAGCGAATTTTAATCTTCATATAGGGATGTGTAATGCTGGTGAACTGAAAGGAAACTTTTGTGATATTATAGGGAGTGAAGGTCGAGTATCGTTGATGCGTAGAAAGTGAATGAGAATCATTTTAGCGAATTTTAATCTCTATGCACGAACGCTGAATCTGAAATGGGGATGAATTGGAGGGAAATAACAGAATTTCTGTGAAAGAAGGTCGAGTATCGTTGATGCGAGAAAGTGAATGAGAATCGTTCTAGCGAATTGTAATCTCTATAGAGGGATGTGTAATGCTGGTGAACTGAGAGGAAATTTTTGTGATTGTATAGAAATTGAAGGTCGAGAATCGTTGGTGCGTAGAAAGTGAATGAGAATCTTTTTAGAGAATTTTGATCTCTAAACAGTGACGCTGAATCCTAAATGGTGATGAATTGAAGGCAAATCTTAGGATTTCTGTGGAAGAATGTCGAGTTTTGTTGATGCGTGGAGAGTGAATGAGAATCATATTTGCGAATTTTATTCTCTATACAGGGATGTCAAATCTGAAATGTAGGTGAATTTAAAGGAAATTTCTGTGATTCATGTCAGTCAAGGTCGAGTACCGTTGAAACTCAGAAAGTGAATAAGAATTATTCAAATTGGTTGCGATGGCCTTTCAGGGATGCTGGGTTTGATACGCTCATTAATTGAAGGTAAATCCCACAATTCTTGTGAGAGAAGACCGAGTATCATTGATACGCGTATATGAATGAGAAATATTCCCACAGATTGTAATAGAGTACAGAAATAGTGCATCTAATATTTTGATGAAAAATACGGGAGCATCGTCATTCAGAGAAAAGTTTTTATTAACGTCAAGAGATATTCTTTGTTTTGTTTTTCAAGTATCAATGACGAACTAAACTTGCCGAGTGATGCTGACTCTGATTACTGAAATTTTGTTCGAGGTTTGTCTCTTGAATTAATTTCAATGTTTAAAGCTTTAAGTGTATTGCTGCCGAACGCACAAAACCAACCGATCATTACTAATGAAAATTAATTTTTTTTCATAAGGTTACGAGTAGTACAGACTCTACTAATTGTACTTCTACTAACACGTAAAAAAATAAAGAAAAGAGTTATTTGAGAGGCTTTATATTGTCTGAATAGTTTTCAAATACAAAAGTTACATTTTTCATGAACAGTATGTCTTCTAAAAAAATTATTTGAGCATATTTCCACTTATTCTCCCAAACAAATGAAAAGTGTACCTTTATTCTCAAATGAAAAGTGTTTAAAATCAAATGAAAATTCGACCTTTTGCTCTTACTCAAAGTTTGTATTCTAGCTACCGTTGACCGATACTCCCATTTATATTTCGCTTCAACAACAGCTACTGGCTTCGTTTCACCCGATTTGTTTGGCGAAATTTTCCCCCTTTCAAGCAGTAGGTTTTCGTGTTTTTTTTTAGCGCACAGATTCCTTTCTTTTCCTGGCTGCAAGCCGTTATCCCTTTTGAATTTTGGGCCATGTTCTGCGTATTTTTTGGAGCTCGTGGAAATATTAGAGAATATACGAGACGCGGAGCGAAATGGAAACGTTTCTTTGAGGGGAGAAATTTTGTAATCATGGACGTCGCAAGCCTCTCTCATTCGTGGAAAAGAATTTAAGGGTCGAGAACTGTAGATGATACGAGGTAGGGTACTTACGCTGCTTTTATTGTGGCTGGCGCTCGAGCTCTGTACCTACATAAAATCAGGCTTCCAGATAATAATATTCACCATATAATACTCAGTTATTGCTTGATTGGTTGTTGCGTGTGTCTCTGACGCTCATAAGGATGCTTAATGACCGTATCTTTGATACGAACTTCACCAGTGCACAAGTACAAGAACATTTTAATCGCGAGCACTATTAGGATGGATATATTTGTTTGTCATCCAATTCTGGAAGATTTATTAAAGGAAAATATCGAATCTTGTAATTTTTGACAGGCCGTGTACACTGGTAATCAATACCTGTTTGTTATCAACAAATATTTCATTTGCTGGGCTCACATTTTTTTCCCTTGTTAAGTAGTAGGTTGCTCTCTGTTTACAAATTTCCTTCGCATATGTTCAACTTCATGCTTTCTGCTCTCCATTAGTTATCTTTGTTTTCGGCTTCAGCAAATTCAAGCGAGTTCACGGTTACTGCAAAACCCAGGGGTGTAAAAAACATTTCTACGCTAGAAGAAGACTCGTTGTGGAGGATTGTTTTCCTATAACATGAGCTACGAATTTTCTCGGTTATCTCAAGAAAAGTTTTTTTTTGGGGGAGGGGGATTGAAAAATAGAACCGTGGAGTTTCAAATAAGCAAAAATACTGAGAAAACTTGAAGTTACGAAAAATATAAATAAAATTTTTGATTTGTTACGATATATCTGCACAGTCATAAATGGCAGTAATTTTTTCAAGTTGAGTCTTTTCATTTCTGAGAAAAATTTTAAAAACTAGTTCAGATGAGTGTAATTAATTCTATAACTTCGTCCACTTCTTGCACGATGACAAGTCCCGAATGAATTTGATTTTTCAATTGACAACTGAATCGTTCAATGTCTTAATTAAACTTGTCCGAAATTTTTACTTGGCCTAACATTGGAAGAGAAAATGTTATAAGAGGTTAGGTTACTGCGAGACAGGTCAGATCAGAATAGATTAGGTTAGGTTAGGCTCGGTTAGATTAGGTTAGAATAGATTAGGTTAAAGTTTCATGTTGTGATATAATAAGTTAGGTTAGAAAGGGATACGATATTGAATTCTTGTGCCCTGATTATTCTTTTGACGCATAAAAGTTGAACCTGTATTATTGATTTCATTGGAACGTGAGACTTTTTTCAGACATCTAGTCAATAGAATTATATTTAAGTTATCGCTTGTAAAATGCATCAGAATAATTCCTTACTCACAAAACCAGCGCTAAATGCCAAAATGTAATCCTCAGTTTGGTGTCCAGCCTCATATTTTTTTCAGTTATAACTTCGAAGCTTCATACGAGGGTAATTGCAAATCTTACGCTGATTGCTTAGACTTTGAAATGTGTTTGACCAATTAAATCAATAACACTGACATCATGAATTTTTACGTTCCATCTATAACTTCCAATTATGAATATTTTCTATTCATTCCATTAGTTTTTGAAAAGCGTCATCCGAGAGGAATGGAAAATTGTGCTTATTAAATTTGGTCACAAAGTTGCGCTTCTGATATTGTTTTCCACTCCATACCATACATCCCACATCACAGAACTGACAAATATGCGTTGACTTCAATATTGTTTCTACTTTAGCAGGTCAAGACTCAATTCGTTCAAGTATTTAATCGCTATCTTGAGCTTACGACGATAGGATAATAAAATCACATTCTAACTGAGGTCTAACATTCATCTATCCGCGAGGTTCTCACCATCTTATTCGAACCTCAACATAAACGGGTAAAAATTAGCCCGTTATCCTTAGTTATTCATGATTCGCACGTGCGGGGAACGTGTTAACGGGTGAGAATAAACCTCGTTTCTCTAAGTTATTCATGATGTTAATCAAGCATCGTTTGTTTAAATAATGGAATAAATCTGTATCCGGATAAGTCGAGGTTGCGATGTAATGATATCGTAATATTCATGGACACACTTGAGGTTATCTTCGAAGTTCATTTAAAGTAATTCATCTGCTTGACTTTTAAGAAATTTTCCACTTGTGAATTTACGACAAATATGTGAAAACAAACAGCTTGTAATTTGGAAAAAATCAAAGCTCATTTAAAATCTTGTGGGCAGACTGGACATTATCTTCAAATTTTATTTAAAGTAGTTAATTACTTTGACTTTTTTTCCACTCATCAATTCAAGACAAATATGTGAAAAACTATTAGCCCATAGTCAAGTGTTTTTATTGGAAATTGGAGCCAATTTCAGAACTCTCATTTTTTATAATCATCCCTATTCTCTTATACTTATTTCAAAGTCAATTGGACATTTTATTCTAATTTCATTTAGATTAAACAGTCAGTTTGTCTTTCTATACATTGTAGGAATTCTCGGCAAATACTTCATAAACTGTCAGCTGGTAATTGTAAAAGAAATCGGAGCTTATTTTTAACATTATCACTCATCGTTCAGAGCATTTAACGGTCAATTTTAAGTTGGTGGCGATCAGAGGGGCAACATGCTGGCGATAAAGTAGCGAAAGTTGGACTTTCTTTCGCCAAGATCCATAAAGTCTCCCCTTCCTTAAACGAGTATGACTCATTTAGAAAGTGCGAAAGACTTTTTTATAGTTGAGGAAATTGTCTGAATTCGCCAACAGTTCTAAGGAACCTAGCCGAACTGAACGACGAGCAGGAGCTAAGCTGATAGTTTTCATTTTCTTTCGTTTCCCATATTTTTAAAAATGGTAAAAACAGACAATTTTGCGCGACACTTTGAAAAATCTTTTGCAAGCTTTGCCTCGCTAAAATATCATGCAGATACCTTGAATAATTCATGACACTTCGGGAGTTGAGACCTGCGTGAAAATTTTAGTTGAAGAAAGTTACGGGATCAACAAATTAACTACAGTGTGAGCACACGATAACGTCTTCGCATTGTGCAATTTCTCAGAGTTTTTTTTTAAACGAGTCATAGAATGGAAAATAATTCACTATAGTGTAATTGGAACGCATCCTCGGTTTGTGCATCGTTAACGAGGTTTCTTTCGACATGGAGCATGGAATTAAAAATGACTACAATGTGAGTGCATGAGAACCTAAAAAATTCATAAAATCTGAAAAATAACTGCTGTGTGAGTGCGGAAGAAGATCAAAGAACACATAGAATAAGCAAAGTAGCTACAGTGGAAGAACGGAAGAAGATCAAAGGACATAGAAACAAAAAATTTGCATCAGTGTGAGAACGGCAAAAAAAAGGACTCATTGAATAAAACAATTATTAAGGTCAAGGGATTCATCGAATCAAAAATGCTCACAGTTCGAGTACTTTAGAAAATCAAAGGACTCACAGAATTTAAAAGTAACAAAAGTGTGAGCACGTAAGAAAACCAAATGACACTTGGAATACAAAAATTGACTACAGTGTGACTACAGGAGAAGACCAAAGGACTCATAGAATAAAAAAATGAACTACTGTATGAATACTGAAGAAGAAAAAAGGACTCATAGAATAAAAAAAAATAACTACAGTAGAAGTACTTAAGAGAATCTAAGGACTCATAGAATAAAAAAATAACAACAGTAGGATTACTGAAGAAGATCAAAGGACTCATACAACAAAAAATGATTACAATGTGAAAGCAGAGGAGCATCAAATGAGGTCGAAAGAAGACCAAAGGACTTATAGAATTTAAAAATGACAACAATGTGAGTGCATAAGCACATTTCCGGCTTGCACATCGTCAACACGGAATGCCTTCTCACCGAGTCTGCCCCTGTGCTTCCGGGCCACTCGGCAGTCAGCTTGCAGCTGAAATAAGTCTTCTACAGGCAATATCTAGGGCAAATTTACGGCCCCCGGTGACTCAGAGCTGCCCTATATAAGAAGCTCTTTATAAATTTCGGGTAAACGCTTGCAAATACGACAGCTATTAAACTGGTGAGTTACGGTAAAAATTACGGGGATAGGGGATTTACCCTCAAGAGCTGGGGCTTCGGGTTAAAAAAACCTGTCTGCTTAGAGAGCTTTTATATTTGCCAAAGTCTTGTCGGATGGTCGCGCTAAATACTTCTTTATAGCGTCGCGTTGTGTCAGTAAAGAAATTTTATGCGCAATTGTTATTTGCGACGCTGAACGTGAGTTAGATTAAATAAGTCACGATAAGATTTTACTAGTACTTTATTTATTCTTCTCAAAATAATGCTTTGACTGCCTTTTTTTCCGTGGCAAAATTTGCAGACTTTTGTTTTAATTTGAAGATTCTTGACGTATGATGTTGTTAAGATTTTCTTGAGAAACTTTATTGACTGATTAAATATTACGAAATGTATATTTTGTCATAAAGAACATTAAACTTAGATAACATTTGTATTCCTTTAAAGTGAACAAAATGTACAAAGGCACAGGAAAACGAAATATTATTGAATAATTTTTTGAGGTAATTTTCCTCTTTTTATGCTCAAGGTTATGTTAAATCATAAAATTTTGTTTATGACGCTAGAAAAAGTGTAAAAGAGCAATGCCTCAAATTCAGAAGTCTTTATAACGCGCGCAAATATTTTCGGTTCTTTATTTTAATTCAATTAAATTTTAAAGAAATTCATGTAAAATAGTTTGTCCAATTTGACATCAAGGTGAATCCATTTATCTATTAATGATACCTAACCGATCTAGCTACGTGGACAATTAACTAGACGCAAATTAATTGAGAATTTCTACAATAAACTGAGGGCAGTAAACAAACACTTATCGGTTATTGTATACTCTAGAATTCTTTTTCTATTCAAGAAATAAACTGGGAACAGAAAAAGAGAACTTGTTTGTTAGTGTATAATTTAAAAACCTTAATTCTATTTAAAGTAAACTGATGGTGCGGTTATTGTTTTATTTGGAAGTGTTATATTTCTATTTCTGCAGTAAATTGGTAGAAGATGAAGTATGTGTATCGTTTCATGCACAATTTGGAAGTCTTGTTCCTATTATCATAGTAAAGGCAAAGTAAAGTATTGGAATTTTGGTAATTAAGTGAAGAGAAAGCAGGAAAAAAGGGAAACTGAAATTCAGGATTTTGTTGATGAAGGATGTACATTTTTTCTTTTCATGTTTACTTACGAGAAAATTATAATTAATGTTAGAGTAAGCCACTCTGTCTAAACTTCTCCATCTGTATGGAAAATAATAATTTATTACATTCGATAAAATTAACTGATGAATTTCTGTTTGGCAACGAAGAAAATCCTTTTATTCCCTTGATGCAAAGATGCCTACTGATATTTTTCATTATTGGTGCTCAACATCTTGAATACAGACAAGAAATAAAGGTGAATACTTCCACATTTTTCGAAATGGAACATAAGGGTGAAAATGATAAAGTTAAATTCGAAGTAATACTTGGACGTCTAAGTATTTTCGTGACTGTTGTACCTAGTATTCTTCACGTAAAATTCGTCTGTAGAGCAGAAAATAAAAAATTATTCATGGATCTGGAATTTTTTACTGTGGTATAGTTGTAGTGGACTGTGGACATAAACAAGTGAGAAAGGACAGTAAAAGAAAATTATTTTATTGCTAGCAGAGATGAGAAACAGCTTCAATAATTTCTCCAATGTCTCTACAGAAAGATCCTTGGTTGGTGGATGAGAGAAGTGTTGTGCATTATTTCAGAAAACAACTTAAAAGTGCTGATTGATTACCAAAACTCTATTTGCTGCTGAATAGTCTAATTTGTCATATATACGAGCGATATTTACACACCCCTCACGACTAGAAATGCTCACCTTGAAACAACATAGAAAACATGGAAGTAGAATTGTATAAAATCCACGGTAAAGTTGCAGCATATTTCATTCGGGTATGAGCACTTCAATGTAACAGTAAAACTATCCAAGAATTTTTAACAAGTGATATATCAAGAAGATAGTTAATTAAGCCTAAAAGAATGAACAAATTTCAATACAGTAATTCTTGACTTCCATGGTTCAGAGCTTCTAGAGAAACCCTTTAATTAAAATGCTATTGTGAGTCCAATTACAAACAAATTGAATTTAGGATATTTGACTTAATCGCATGCTATCTATGAAAGGATGCCCGCCAAATTCTATACCCGAATTAACAATATGATGCTGTAAATAATCAAAACGAGGAAGTTGAATCCTAGAGCACACTTAAAATGAATTACACTCTATTGTAACCTTCCCCATCAATTTGAATCATCTGGTTAAAAAGACCCTCATTATTTAGTAATATCTTAATAAGAATAGAAATAATTCAGTATTAATTTTGAATGGTAGGTATGTGTGATCTTTTCGCGCGGGTTTCATCAGGGATAAAATTTCAAGTTTGTATCCCAATGAAGATGAATCCGCGTTGAAATCGTCCTTTTGAATAGTTAGGAAGCGTGAACTAATTTTTATTCTAGGTTGTATGATAATTCTGGACAGCTTGTGCTGATAAAGATTGTTTGTGCTGATAAAGATTGTAAAGATTGTTTAAAACTTTATTTTCTTTCCTTAGTAAACGTTTAATACTTGAAATTACTGATGAAAGCCTACAGATGTCATAAAGCTCGAATATTTTCATATTTTTGAATGAATTATTTGTGTATGCATTGTAGTCCAATTTTCTCACGGCACCTACGAATATTTTTGAAATATAAAAAAACGTATTAGATTTATTTTTTGTTCCATGTCATTCTTCTATTCTGTCGTCGACGTAAGTGTGGAGAATCAAGCTTTCGAGAAAAAATCATTAGGCCTCTTCTGGAAAAATATTTTTACTCTGTATAAGATTCCTCTGGATATTTACGCTTAAGTACACATATATGTTATATGCTCTTTGAAGGTAAAATTTTCATACAAAAATATACTCGTGAACTTAAAGAAGTTGGTAATTTTAATCTCACCATCTCCAATTTTGTTACATGGAAGAGACGCATTTGGTTCTAAAGAGAAGTATTAAATTTTATTTCACTGATATTGATGCATATTTTATTCCATTTGAGAGCTCTGAATAATTTTTGCAGTCTATTACATATGGCATTTGTTGCATGCTGAAATATTCATAAAGAATAGCCCAGAAAGAATAGAAGTATGAAGTAAATTGAATCATTTCATTGACAATATTGAAATTAAGAAAGGTCCTAGGACAGACCCTTGTGGAACTCCAAGGCTAAATTTTCAACAAATCCGGTTGTCGATTATTAATGAAAGCATACTGCTTCCAAGTTAGGCAAGATTGAAAAAGATTCATACATTCAGTACGTATTGTACGGTCTCTATGAAGTTAAGGACCGTAACTAATGTTGAAGGTTCGAAGCGCGTACCATACATTCATGTTCTTTAATTGTGCTGATACAAATTTATTTTGTTTGACTCCGTCTGTTAATAGTTTTGCCCTCTGATCCTACGTGAAATGTATGATTGGATTTTATTTTTGAAACATAAAATGCTTCTTGTAATAATTTTATCCTTGTGTCAGAATCTTGCTGATTTAAAATTCATGAGTACGAGTTATATGACATAATTGATTCAAACTCAATATTCAAAGAATAAAATAGCCTTCTTTTAAATTCGAGTGAACAAATTTTTAATGATGACTGTGTTAGAACTGCGTTATAGTTTGGGATTTCTCGTCCGCAGAAATACACGAGTTACGGTCTCTCAAAAAACAGAAACCTATAACACAAATTTTTTAGCCGCAAATGGAGAGAGTCACTTGAATGAAAATGAATCGAGCTGAAGCTATACAATCATTGCCCGTTACTCACAATGCATCAATTATTTAGGAGAAGGGTTTTCAAGTGTGACTAATAAAACTGAAAAAGTCAGGAGTTAAACTATGGATGATTGATATTCATAACACAACGTCATGACTTACAATTAAAAGAATCACAGTGTCGAGTGTTATCATTTGTAAGCAGCCATACAAACGTTCGTACGTACAATATGATTCATAGGATCCGGTAGTATAATGTTTTCATTTCTAAGCAGCCATACGAACGTTCGTACATATATGTTATTTATAGGATCCCATAGTCTAGTGTTATCATTTGTAAGCAGCCATACGAACGTTCGTACTTATATGTTATTTATAGGATCCCAAAGTCTAGTGTTATCATTTGTAAACAGCCATACAAACGTTCGTACTTACAGTAATTTTTATATGATCCCATAGTCGAGTGTTATCATTGGTAAAAGCAGCCATCCAAACGTTCGTACTTGAAATAATATTTATATGATCTCATAATCGAATGTTATCATTCGTAAGCAGCCATCCAAACGTTCGTACTTAAAATATCATTTATATGATCCCATAATCGAATGTTATCATTCGTAAGCAGCCATCCAAAAGCTTTATCCCTGCAGCCGGCGTGTGTTGGACTGACGCGACGTAGGGACATTACATGTAATATTCCACCGCCATATTGGAGGGCCGTGAGAACAGTCAACGAAGCAATTCTGTTCTAGGAATACTGCCTGGAATTTCTATACGTTGTCTCGGAACAATGCTCCTGCACGGCCACGGTCTCGTAATAACATTCTTGCTTTGAGTACATTTCGAAATAATTCCCTTGGAGTAGTTATACATGCACAGTGCACACCTCAAAATAATGTTCCTTCACTGTACAAGTCTCAAAATATTACTTCTCCATTACGCAGACTTCAAAATAATGTGGCTTCTTTACATAGGTTTCAAAATATTACTCTTACATAATGCAGATATAAAAAATATGCTCTTTCATTATTCAGGCCTCATAATAATGCTCTAGCATTCTGCAGGTCTCAATGAAATGCTCGTGCATAGCAAAGGTGTTAAAATAATACTGATGCCCTCCGCTTGTCTGAAAACAATACTCTAGTATCCAGAATACCTTAAAATAGCGCTGTAGAACCCCAAATAACTCAACATAACGCAAACACTATGCAGGCTTAAATGTAAACCTCTATGTAGCACTCTTTAGGCCTCAAATTAGCGCTAGCACTATCCATATGTCAATATAATATTGTAGAAGTCTGTACGTCGACAAATGCTAGCGGTACGGAGATCAAAATGTGATATTCTCTAACTCTGTTTTTCTCAATATTGTGTTCTATCATTTGCATGTTTCAATACAATGCTGTAGCCCTCTGAATGTCTCAAAATAACGCTAGCACTCTACCAACTTCAACCAACTGCTCTAATACTTAGCATGGCTCAAAATAAAGCTCTAGCACTATACATGACTCAAAATGATACTCAGTATTCTACATGTTTCAATACCATGCTTTATAGTACTTTGCATATCTAAAAACTACGCTATGACATTTTGGATGTTTCAATACTCGCGTATTGTAGCACTTTGCATGTCGAAAAATAACGCTCTAGCATTCTGCATGTTTCAATACCATATCGTAGCATTTTGTATGTCAAATAATAACTCTCTAGCACTACTCTTAAAGCATGTATCGACAAGGCCCGCGTTATCATAGTCTAGAAAAACTATATAACTCGAGACTCTCTTTTTAGCAAATATACACACACTTTTGTACGGTACAATTATACTTACCTTGCAGTATCAACTCACACGCCTTGAAAGCCTTCTTGAATTGATACTCGTACTTCAATTTGGACTGAAATGCTCTACATTTCTCCGCCCATTTACCTTGAAAGAAAAGTCATACTTTTTTCAAGACACTTTCGTTTTCATTTCCATGCGTAGTTGACGTTCCTCATGTCAAATCCAAAGATTTATAAGATTACGGGGGGGAATTTCATTCACAGTCGGCGTTCAATAAATCCAAATATCAGTCCAGCTGGGCAACCAAGAGCCCACAAACCCACTTTTTTACTGGGGCAGTGCATTATGAAAAAATCAACCTGTACGAGAAGGAGTGAAGAAAACTGAGAAGCACTCTAGTCTCAGATGTCCGTAAGCGCGGCATTCGTTCTGTCGGCTGAGAGCGAAATCGTGTAGAGAGGCGGGAGCAGCTGGCTATCTGTATCACGATAAAGTGACGTCCCAAAAAAGCCTTAAGAAGAAGTCAGACTTGCCTTGCCTTGATCATGAAGAGTAGTAGCTCCAAAGGGGGATACGAATAACAACCGAAGCTCTCATTGAAGGAATGTGCACTTGAAGAAGCTCTGTTTGGAGGAGTGTGCACTTGAGGAAGTTCTGATTGGAGGAATGTGCACTTGAGGAAGTTTTGATTGGAGGAATGTGCACTTGAGGAAGTTCTGGTTTGAGGCATGTGCACTTGAGGAAACGAAATGTAGTTACTGAAGATGTGAAATGACTTTTTGAATTTATGCCAATGCTCTGTTCTGTTTGTGGAGCATAAAAAATATTTCTTGATTGCTGATTATCATCTACAAATATTTCTCTCTCTGACTAGCATGCACCAATAGTTCTCTGTGATACTAGTATGTCCGAATAGTTCTCTTTCTGGCATTTAAAACAAATCTAAAATATTCTCTAAGGTAATGTGTAGCTGCAATACAATATTTTTGTCCTATGTACTATTACGAACTATTGCCCGAGTAGTCAGGAGCAGCTATAACTGGAAAACTAATTTCTCTCAGGATAAATAGTCACCGATGTTATAGATAAAATCATGTAAATTAATGTCACTTTTCCTTTTAAGACGAAGAAATTTATTCACTGATATTAAAAATTTTTATAGTTTAACATCTGGTGTAGTCTAGTGAACGATTTTTTTCAGTATGAATTCAATTCGGAGTATTTTAGTGTGTATAAAGCGAAGGTAGATAAGAACTATATATATATAATATATATTCTAGAATATGCATTACAAAAACTCAAAACTGCATTCTATACATTATTAACTTATTCTAACTAAGCAATATAATTATTTCAAATAAATCAGTTAGTATATTTCTCTTTACATACATAAACATACATAAATGGCCACTACCATTTTCCTTTGTTGACTTTTGGGTAGATTTGTAAAAACGTTACTTACACTCATCTGATATAAGTGTATGATCTGTTAACTATCTAAATATGAGAACCTTTTCTCATACCGTTCATACAGAACATTAGCCACTATTTAGGATCTTAAGCCAAAAATTAGGAAACTTGTGACCAAAATACAAACATTCTCCATTCAAAGAAACGAAAATAACGCTTCAAAATGCATCATTCCTACACAACATAAACAACGACGCTCAGGATGGACGAGTGTTTAAGCCTCATAAACAATTCCCAGCTACTTCAGAATTCCGAATGAGGAAAAAAAGACAGCGGTTTCTCGCAGCCGCCTCGCTGCCTAAACACTCATAATCCCTCCCAACACCGGGGAGTCTCGATGCTAGATTAAGAAGCCCTTTAAAATACCTAGAGGCTTCTCTTTGGATCCCCCAGAGCAGAATTCTTTGGTTTCCGCATAAATCTCCTCAAAAAAAACAACGTCGTTGGTGCCAAGCAAAATATAAAGCTTGCGAGAAAATGGGAGATATTCAACTTGAAGTGCGGATTAAACAGGAGAAAAGTTTTGGTGCTAGAAGTCGAATGGGGTTCACTGACTCAAGGTCTGAAATATGCGGAAAAATGGAAGAAGTCAAAAACTTTGTGGTTTTCAGCTGTCTGAGAAACTTGTGCCGTAGTTTATTGCAGTGTGAAAACAAGAGCTGGTGATTTGCATAGTAAAGTAGAGGATTATTTTTAGCGCTGATGACCGATTGCCTTGCTTGATTTTTAAAACGGTGCTTTTATTTTAATCCGTGTCTTGGTATTACTTAAAATATTTACTGTCTCCGCGTATATAATATGTAGTCCAACTTAAAATAAAATCTGTAGTCACTGTGAGATATTTGAATTAGAACTATTCGAAATGTCTTCTTTTGAACTATTTAACCCAGGGTTTGACACATGACACCCATGATTTTACATAAAAGAAAGTAGAATACAGCACACACAGAAAATCCCTGTAAAACTCATCCTTTGGTTTCTGCCAAAGTTCCATTCCGTCAGGCACTAATCACGCATAGGCACCTCCTTTGGCACGTTCTCAGTAATCAACCTTCACACACGCACGACACTATATTCGTTTCAACACATGAGAGGGATCGTTTCAAACAAAAGAGGTCTCATGATCTGATATACACTTTTTTGCACTAGTGTACACGGCCCGTCAGAAATGAGGGCTTTCTATATTTTCCATATATTAATCTTCTGGATGTGGATGATGGACAAATATATCCATCGTGATTGAACTTGCGTTTGAAATGTTCTTCTACTTGTGCACTATTGATACGTTTGTCACAGATCTCATTAAGCATTCTTTAACTTTAGTCAAAAAAATTGTTTCTTTGAAAGTGACGCCGAATAAGTATAGAAATTTAGAAATAAATAAAGATCCTAAGGGTTTTATTTGGTAAGATTGCTTTTTATGGTTATTTTTTTGCTAACTTTACTAACGATTGTGTTCGTTATCGAGGTTCATATTCATAAAAGTAGATGATTCTGACCAACTCAATTAAATTATGGAATGAAAATATTTTTCTTCTTCAAATCCATGTGAAATTCAAGCCGACCAATGATTTAACATTTCTGAATTTGAGGGAATTACCTGCGCAGGATTGGGCGATAGCTAAGTTAATTCAATTTAAACAATTTAAACAATTTAAACAATTTATTTACCACAGGAGATACAGAGGTAGAATGTTTCTTAAGTCTAGTACAATGGACAAGTTTGAATATAGCTACCTGTGGGCCCGAATAAGTTCAGCGACTTCTGGGGCATCCTACCATCAACATTATTCTAAGGTGTACAATAATGTTTAACCTAAATCACTTAACCTAGTTTCACATTAGACTGATCAGTGAGATAATTCAATCGATATCAGATATTTCATTTTACAATATAGGTTATATGGACTATATTTAACAGTACATTCGATGAAAGATTTAACAGCAGACTGAAGGCGAATTACATATTACCCATGGCAAATTTCATTATTGGAAACAGTCATGTTGGAGACAAGATTTGACTTGGTGATCTTACATGACTAATATTCCGATAGGAAGTGAGTCTCGAGATTTCTTTTGAATACCTTGTAAGAATTACTATCACGGATCTCCGCAGGTATTGAGTTCCAAGTTTTAGGTCCAACGAAGAGGATACTGTGTTGCGACCGGGCCTTTGAATAATAAGGAAGCATGAATTTACTTCTATTTCGGGTTAAATGGTCGTGATGACGAGTTTGCGCACTTAATAATAGTTTCAGGCTATTGTCACCATCATTTCTTAATATTTTGTAAATGAAATTAAAAATGGAGATTTTATAGAGATCTGGAAGTTTAAGTCTTTGTAAATTTTTGAATGAATCATTTGTGTGAGCATTATATTCTAGATTCTTTACCGCTCTGATTGCTCTTTTTTGCAGAGTAAAAATTATATTGGTTTTATTTTTATCAGTTCCGTGCCATGCTTCTATTCCGTACTGCAAGTATGGTGAAATGAGCGTTCGGTAGAGCATTCGTAAAGCTGTTTCAGGCAGGTAATTTTTAACTTTATTCAGGATTCCGATGGATTTCGATAATTTAGAACTAATATGAGCGATGTGCTCTTTAAAGGTCAGATGTTTATCTATTATGATGCCCAGAAACTTGCATGAGTTGGTTTCTTCGATTTCACCTTCGCCAATTTTTATGTGTGGGAGAGATATGCTTTTCTTGCATGAGAATGTAATATACATTGTTTTTTCGATGTTGAGGCTTATTTTATTAGCTTTAAGCCATAATGAAACCTTATGGAGTTCATTATTTATGCTCTCCGCAATCATAGCGGGATTTTGGCTCGGAAGGACCGCAGAAAGCGTGCTGTCATCGGCAAAAAGTATGAATTTGAAAAATGATGTTGATTTGATAATATCATTTATAAATATCAGAAATAGGAGAGGCCCTAGGACAGACCCTTGGGGAACTCCATGGCTAATTGTCTGTGGGTCCGATTTTGCGTCGTCAACGACAACGTATTGCTCCGATTTGTTAGGTATGATTTGAACCAATCATGGGCAATTCCTCGAATGCCATAACAGTGTAGTTTCGAGAGTAATATCTTTTGGTCCACACAGTCGAATGCTTTTCGAAAGTCAAGAAATTAAGTACAGTTTCACGTATATTTTTCGGTAATTGTTGTTTATGAAAAAATTCTCTTCCCAAACGTGGTAATGCTAATCTCTGGAATCGAATGAGTTCTAAATTGCAAATTCGGCATAAAAGTTTTAAATTCTGCTAACAAAAGATCAAGATTCACTGTAGAGAACAACTTCTTTAGATAATACTTGTGAAACTTTGATAATCCTGATGAGCTTTTTCTTGACTACTTACTGGTGGAATAAATACTCTTAGCCCACGCTCTGCTGGTAGAAATATCATAAGGCGAAATTCAAAACCAAAACTTTACCTTGAAACTAGCGTTGTGCCAAATTTAAAATCCACTCACGCAATACTGGATGTCTACAAAAAAATATATCCACTGACCGATATGTGTAGTGTATACTTGATACCCGACCCACACAATAGATTAAATCTGGTTTTTCTTTAGCCTTTATACCTTTAAAATGTATCTTTCATACCTTTAAAACGCTGCTTAATGCAATAGAATGCTATGGTACCAGTATCATTCGTCTCTTACATGCTGTATTTATCGGTTACTACTGTAAGAGTTCTTGTTGAAAACCCGCTGATCTTCATTAAGCTGCATTTTAAATATGTAAAAGCTAAAGAAATAAATCAGATTTAAACTGTTATATGGTTCTGTTATCATATATAAATACATCGGTCAGTGGATACATTTTTTGTGGACACCCTGTATGTATAGTGGATATCTGTCAGCAGTACCCATTTTAAGAAGAATAGTTCACAAAATGAATATATAAGCGACATGGCCCTTTGTTATACGGATGGGCACTGCTTTTCCCCAAAATCTTGTATCGGATTGTTTTTTGTCGCAGCTTAGCGATACTTCACTATTAAAATTCGTGCAAAGATTATTTGTACTGAATTACTCCTAAGATTTACTCCGCAAGATCATTAAAGCTACGAACTTCACATACCAAGAAGAGGAAAAAATAAATGTAACCCATTAACGTTAACTCCATACTCCAGAACTCATTCTTCAAGTCGTGTTAGGACACAACCATAAAAACTGAATTGGAGAACAACTTTTGGGTTCCCCCGGAGGGATCTTGTTAAGCTCGATAATCAGCCAATGTTTCTATTCGATTAAATCGTAGCCCACGGGAGTTCGTGGAGAATTCACTCAATATCCGTAGATGAATTTGCTGCGGTTATACATAGAAAAAACTATATGGGAAATAATAATACGTGTGTTACCTTTCGTGAATAGCGTTTATTGCAAATATGAGTGTCAACTGGATGATAATATGCGTTTTTTTTAATTTTTGAAGGCTCCGAAATTGCTGATGTTCGAGTGGAGTTGAAATATCTCATGTCCAGTATATCTTATTCATCTAATATTAAAATATATCTTAGTAGGAAAGGTCGTAAATTATTAATGATGAAGTTTGAAAATCTCATTGTTGATGTTCGAGTTGTTATTCCCAATTGTCAATACATCTTATTTATCTGATAGCAAAATACAATCTTACTATAAAAGGACATTGATCATTTTTGATGAAAAAAATCTTAATGAAGCTGACACTTGTAAGTTGAATATTAAAACCTTAATTTGACATTCATTCCGTTCAAGACTATGTTTCCCTTGACAAAGATTATTCGCAGGCTGAGACAATAATTCATATATTGGTACTTCGGCATTTAAATTCCAAAAAAGAATTCCGAAATTTAATAAAAATGAATTGTTTCAAGAAAAATAAACTTCAAGAAAAATGAATTTCAAGAACATGCTTGTCCGTCGAAATATTTCATTGAAAATTTGTAAATTCATTTAATTGAAATAATTGGTATAAAAAATTATTATCATGCTTTTTGATGTGAGTGAAATGTTCTCGATCATTTGATTTTCACAGTAAATACTAAGTTTCTTGTGCAGTTATGTGGTATGAATATTTATTTATTGAACAAAAGTTTCCTTGAAATCATTCGAATAAAAATGTCATAACAAATTTGAAATTATCTAAAATATGAACAGTATTTTCTCAAAATAATTCTGCTTTATTTTATTCAATTATTTCAATTCATTTATTTACTATATTCAATTATTTATGTTTATTTATTGATTACATTCAATTAATTTCATTCATTTTTTCATCATTTAATTAAAAGCCAATTAATTTCTTTATTATATTAAATTATTGTTTATTCCAACTAAATATAAGAAAAAGTTGAACATTGAAAAAAAAAACAGAGGGACCAGAAAAAACGTGAAATTTAACTATTTTATACGGCACCAATCCTTCCTGAGGGTAGTGATGAAAGTAATAATGTAGGAGTACCAGGTGAAGAAAGTAGAGGGTAGTGTCGAGGATAAAATAAAGTAGAAGTGATAGTGAATCCTTCTGGAGAGTAATGTCGAGAATAATAAAGTAATATTTGCGAAGTAGTAAATTTTACGAGTCTATTTTCTCTGGGGTACAACATGTGATACTAAGATAACATATTACATACCCTACTCTAATGCACAGCTTAATGGAAAAAAAATAAAACTTTGAAATCCTATCGAGAAACATTAACGAAATTTGCATTAAAAACCTCATATATTTCTGATTATGATTTATGACAGAGTTATGTCAATTGAAGTCCCTACAGAGTAATAACAGTTACAGTCAGTCGCTACTGCAGCAAGAAACTCTGCATCTTCCTAGCGCAAAGTTCACCAGCACTCACCAAAATGTGCAACTATAGCCATTTAACCTGCCTCGCCTCTAACACAGTTGTCACAACGGGACTAGAAACCAAGTTATCACATCGTACATATTGCTTTGCCCTCGGAAATAAAAAAAAACAAAGCTTCTTTTCCCTCTTTTTGTTCGTTTTAACTCGCTGTTTGGAGATAAAACGTTTGGGCGAAACTTCATGAGAAGCTTGAAAACAATTTCTTTGCACCGTTCTGGATCACTCTCTACGGAAAAATTAGTGTCCTACTGTACAACAGAAACTTGAGAAATGGTATAGGAAGAACATCATGAACATTTCTTTCAAAGAATGATAAATTCTAGCCTATATAAAGGGCTTGTGAACATAAACGAGGTCAGCTTGCGTTTTGGAGCAGCCTTCCAAATTTAGCAGGTCAAATACAAGGCGAGATCGTCCAAAAGTAGAGACGCTTCAACATTCCAATCGATGTGAATTTTATCGAACGGGAAGTTTTCAGAATCAGAATTAGTAGGTAAAGAATGATGCTCTGGGGCTTAATGATGGTCAGGGCTTAAACGCGGTGGACAATATGAACTCGTCGACCGCGATGGGTGAAACTGAAGTTCAATATTCAACTCGAACATAAAGTCAATATTATGGTGAAAGATTTTGAAAATAGCAACCATTGAGTGGATCGCGCCTTCATTTTTCTTCGGTTAAGTGTTTATGAAAATTGAGTTTGTGACTACCGGTCGTTCAGCAGTATAATGAAAATGGCCTCCGAGTGCACCGGCGGCTCACATCACGACCAACGTGTTAAATGACTTTCGTCTCGTACTATACAATGAGGCTCTAAAAGACCGAGCACTAGTCGTCATTTTTAACATACCATTTACTGGTCAATTTGTCACAAACGAAGTCACTATGAAATAGTACACCAACGGCTCAAGTCGCGGTGAAAACCATTAAATGGAAGACTAAGGGCACCAAAAGATGACCTATTAGGAAGCAGCACTCTAACGGTTTACGTCGCGATGGAAACCATTCAATGGAAGACAAAGGGCACCAAAAGGTTACCTATAATTATGAAGCAGTACATCGGCGGCTTACGTCGCGATGGAAACCATTAAATGGAAGACTAAGGGCACCAAAAGGTGACCTATTATGAAAGAGTGCACTGGCGGCTCACGTCGCGGTGGAAAACATAAATGGAAGACTATAGGGGCACCAAAAGGTGACCTATTATGAAACAGTACATCGGCGGCTTACGGAAACCATATTATTGGAAGACTGACCGCACCGAGAGATGACCTATTATGAAGCAGTACACCGGCGGCTCACGTTGCGGTGGAGACCATTAAATGGAAGGGCACCAAGAGGTGACCTATCTTTTAGTTGCCTTGCGGTGGAGCTATAAAACTCACGTCGGTACACAGGCTCAGGCTTGGCCCAAAAGTCCCCTACAAATCCGGGTCATAGCTTCAGATTACAACTGGAAGGACCCGCCCCGCACAGCAAAAGGATTGCCAAAGAAGATTATAAACTCTGACGGCTTTCTCCATTAAGAAATAAGCTTGAACTTCTGGAAGAAAAAGATTGTATATGGATTGAAAGAAAAATTCGTGAATTTCTTGAAAGTAAAAGATTGCTCATAGATGAACGAAAGTAAGCGTGAACTTCTTAAAGGTAAATGATTGTTCGTGAAGAAAAACATGACAAAGGTATGGAAGTCAAATATTTGCTTCTGACCATTTAGGAATCATTCAATAATTTTGGAAGAAATGTTCAATTTTTAGCGACTCGTTTTATTTCATTCACTTAATTGAAAGTTGTATAGGTGCATTAGTCATAGAATAATTATTTTGATGAGATATTGTTTCTTCCATCACAAATCGCACTCTTTAATTAATCATACACTATAACAATACATAACGTGAACCCATAAATCATATCAAAATTCTTATAGCACTGTCAATTCTTTCAGAACAAATAAAGTTGAACTCAAAGCTATTCAACCCAAAATTTACTTATCATTAATCAACTTGAAATAACTTTCCGCTCTAAAAGACAGATTTAAGATTTTTCAGCTATGGATTTACCTTTTCGTTTGTGACTTGTAATTAATGGTGTAAATAACTGTTGACTTCAGAAATAAAACTCACAGCGGAATGATTTTAATATGTACTGCTAACTTAATGGCTGGTTGTTTACATCGAATGGAAACAAAAGCAAAACGATAAACTAAAACCGTACGAGCCTGAAGCAAATGTTGCATTTCAAATCCACCCCTTGCAAAAAGTCCTTTTCCTGCCCAAGTTAGACCACTCATTTCCGCAGAGTCTCTGGACAAAGAAAAGGAGCCGAAAGCATATTTTGTAGGGAGTTTGCAATGTAAATTAGTCGTCGGAAAAGTTTGTGTGTACCAAACCCGAAAGTTTGTCAGACACTTCCTGTAATTCGAGAAACAACAGATGTAGGTTGACTCTGCATTTCGTCAGAGCTTGCGCGGCTCACACATGCGTACAAAATCCTGCCATTTTAAGGTGTATGCACCTACTTCTGGATCATCCTCCTCAGTATTGTTTGCCTCACATTTTAGAGAAATGGTCACGTGAATGTTTAAAATTTTTTTGTACGAACGTACGCAAATAATCGATTTCTATTCAGAAATCGATGTCGGAATAGCGCCGTACTTGAAAATTTCAAACAAATACATCAAACAGAACTTGAAGTACAAGTGATCTAACGTTCATTCCAACAACCGCATATAAGAATGCCCATTCATTTAAAGAAGCGCCTGAGAAAATGATGTAGATGTCGATGCATCGCATCCAATAATTCTTCGCAAGAAGAGTGTAAAAGTTGCAAAATCAACCAGCATGGGTTCTGCGTAGCTCCGTGTACAGTGTCAGTGATGGCCACTAAATGGAAACGTCTCATTACCGAAACAAGTGCTCTCGAGAGAAGCGCCTCGGCCGAGCAAGGGAAGTTTCTCTAAAAGAAACAGGCTTTTTTATGACCTCAGGTGCCTGAATTGTCTGCGGAGAGATGCACTCGGCTTAGTTATTTAAAGAGCCTTCAGAGGGAAATACTTGTCTATTGGAAGATACTTCTTGGTACAAGGCGAGGGAGTTTAGGGTAACTCGCGCCCAACTTAGCAAGTTTGAGGTAATTTTTCAAGCTTTAAGGGAATATACGCGGTTATTTTAGGCGTAGTGCTTATTGGACTGACAGACTTTCAATTTAGTTTCATAGCTCGCTCATATTTTTCAATGCAAAATATGGACTTTATCGGCATCGCTGTTTTAGGCAAGCGTCGCTGTTGTAAGCATGTGTACACTAGAAAGATGATGATGATTAAGCTAGTGCCTGAGTTTATCCATTATATGAAAATTTAACCTTTTTGTCTTTATTTTTAAGAAATTATTTTGTCTTCGCACGTTGAATATTCCTCCAATAATGTGAAATAAATAAACGGTTTATTTCTTCACCTATCAGTAAAGAAAAGTGCTGAAACGTAATCGAAGTTAAAGCTCAAGATGTAAAAACATATCGTTTTTAAACTTGTTAGACGCTTGATTTGGAAATATTTTCTCAAGTTAAGGAATAATTTTACATTCTACTAAGCACTCAAATGCAAATGAGGAATAACAACTATTTATTTCTGCAGGTGGCCAGTGTGTTTGGTTTACAATCTTTATTCCACGTGCTCTTGTAAAATGTAATGACATCGGAAGCCACGTGTTTTTTCTCGACAGTAGAGTATATTATCGTCCCTTGACCACTCGTCTATCATCCTCCTGCATATAGGCACACAACTTTTATAGCTTGGGAATTCATGTGACGACATCGGAAGCCCCGTGTTTTTTTCGAAAGTTGTGTGAATCATCGTCCATCATTCCAACGCATTCTTGCATTTAGCCAGTAGGTTAGTTAAACTATTTTGGATCTTGGAAATTTCTGTGAGGACATCGGAAGCCAGGTTTTTTCAACTGTAGTGTAAATTATTGTCTCTTGACCACTCCTCTATCATACTAACGCATTCCTACATTAAGACAGCAAGTTAAACACATTAATATTACATCTCGGAAATTCCTATGAAGACATCAGAAGCCACGTGTTTTTTCTCAGTAGTCGTGTGATTAATCGTCTCTTGACCACTCGTCTATCATAGTAACGCATTCAAACATTTACAATGTGGGCTTAGTGCACAACTTCTATACTTAGAGAACATTAAGCGAGAACGAGAACATTAAACGGTACGAGAACGTACCGTTTCCTACGAAAACATTAAACGGTACTTTTTTTCAACAATCGTGTATATTATCGTCCCCTGACCACTCGTATATCATACCAACGTCTGCATTTCATAGGTATACAACTTTTATACCTTGGAAATTCCCGAGTGGATATCAGAAGCCATGTGTTTTTTCTCGGCAGTCGTGTGAATTATCGTCCCTTGACCACTCGTCCATCCTGCTAACGTCAGCGCGCATCGCTCGCTTGAGCCTTGCTCGCCTCAAAACGCCTTTTGCCTCTGGAAAGGGTCATTTTTTTCAATTCTAGAGACTCTGTTCTGGCTGCTCATTTCGTAGCAAGCTGAGCGTAAAGATGCCAAGTCGTGTTAGCTCAGGGTCGAAGAAACTGTGTCTGACGGGCGCTTTTTTCTCCAAGGTCTTAGTATACATACACCACGTTTGGCCTCTCTCTAATCATAGAAGGAACTAAACTATTTTACAGTTTTTCTTGGTTTTAAGATGCAGTAACTCTGTTTGTTTTTGTTCGTGATCTCAATTTTTATTGCACAAGTATTCTATCCGTTTTATATGTGTTTTTCATTCTTTTTAAATGTGTTTTTCATCTACAGATCCAGGAATGCTTCCTGAGCTAGCATTTTTTTACCAAATTGTTGTTTATTTTTTCTCCAATACATGAACTTAAGAAACGAGTCGCTCTCTGTGGTCTGAGAAAACAAAGAACTGTAATAACAATCTGCTCCTAAGTTTCAACTTCCAAACTTGAACTTTTTGCGATCATTTTCGGTTTTAAAAACTTATGAAAGAGTAACATACGATGGAAACACTTATGGCGCCATAATATTAGATCCACTGAAATTGAAGACTCACAGTGCGCTGAAAAGTCGGAAGTTTCCGCTGCTTCACTTGTCCAAATATTGGCTAATATTTTGATAGAATTTGGTGCAAGGGAATTTTAGGATTAAAAGTGTTAGAAGATGATAACAGTGTTGGGAGATGCAATAAAATTGCATGTGCTGATTTATTTTTGAATCTTTTCCGTCTATGAATAAAATTGTGAATGGAATTTGGTGAGTGAGCACGGAGAAACGAAACATTCGAGTATATTGTATGTATTCAGATAGTATCAAAGCTTGAAACTGAGAGCGCAGTTGAAAATGGGAAGTCTTGTATATAACGTGGTGAATTGTGAATTAAAAATAAATATTCAAGCAAATACGACTTCAAAACAATATCAATACGAGTTTCAATTTGAAGTTCGATATTGGAGGCCCTATATACATTGAAACACAACTTTTTCTCTATGTATCAGGTTCCTTTAAGTACCAGAATGAGTTGCTTACTTTCTGTTATTATTTCTTCTTGAAAAATACATACTTGATTTCCTGACATCTGATTGCCAAACGGTTAACCAGGAAGTCTTCGATAATATTTGTTGTACTGTCTAATTATCTTACAGTGCCAATCATATTGAGCCATGTAAATTAATTTGATTCATGCACCCTACTCTTAAAATGGTCTTGTTTATGATAAGTAAATCTTTTCAATTTGTAAAAATGTTATTTCGTGGAATTAATTTCTTTAATATCAATTTTCAAAGTGATTTTTCTATAAATTAGTATTTTAAAAAACTCCAAAACATTCAAAGTAATTTTGCTTAAAATTGGGAATTATTTTCATGAATTTTGAAAACTTACAAAAAAAATTTCAGTAAATAAAGAATTTTTTTCACAAATTTTCGAATCTTTCACAGAAATATTATCTTGAAATTCGGACCTGATTTCAAATTTTTAACCCTTCAAAAATACCATATTTTAATAACCGACGAAACTTCACGTGTCACCTTCACACCAGCATGCCAGGCCTGTTTGCATCATCCGTGCGGGTGTCCCCAGTTGGTGAGCTTCGCAGGGATTCGAATTCAAGTTTGAAGGAATCATTTCACGTTTTCTGCTATCATTTACGCTGTCGTAAAAGCTGGTCGTTGAGCCGTGGTCCGATTTGATGCATTGGATCAGGCCTCTCCATTAACAAATTGGATGCTTCTGGCCTCTCCCAAAATCCTCTCTAAATTCCAAGGAAAACCTGGAAAGTCCCATATTTTTCCAGAACTTCAGACGAAGTCCCTCTCTAAAAACTGGTGTTTCAAAATCAAGTAAAAATTCTTGATGGTTGTTAGCTTGCCCGATCCAACTTTGAATACTTTCATTTCGTAATGGGTCTCTCCCGGAAAAGTTCTGAAACTTTCAAGTGTTGAGTTCATCATCTTGAAAGCCAATTTAGCAGAGGCTGTGTTTAGAAGTTTTAAATTTGAAAAAAATAAATTTTTGTTTTCCGTTCACCGGAAAGCAAAATACACTGAAAGAGTACGTAGCATTTTTTTATACCTTCGCTAACGAAGGTATCGATGAAAGGTTCACAAAAATACAAAATTAATTAAACTCAACTTGAATAGAGGGGTGCTGATAAGATTAGCCAGAACTTAGAACTGTGATCTTTGGGACATTTTATAACCAGTTTCGTAATCAGTAAAATTTTTCATTAAATTTCGTCTAAAATCTTGCTCAAATTTACTACCAGTTAAATTAAATCAAAGCACCAGCTTCCAAATGAACAGTTTTAAATAGAAATCGTAGCAATACGCCAGACAGCGAACGTTCTTCTACGCTGAGTTACTGTACCATGCTACCCCACATTACCTCTGCTCGCTTCAACATGAAACTCAGCCATTTAACATGGAAGTACAAATTTCGACCGAAGTACCGCTGAGAAATAGTGGGTTGTTGATAAATTCATTTTATGCAAACTTGAAAGTAATAACTACAAGCAATGAAGTCCGCTTGTGAAACTTAAAATACAAATTTGGGGGCTTCTTACATCTTACATTTACGAACCTTTCAGGCAGTATTTTTGGTCCTGTCTCACAAAATATTTTGAAATCTCATACATTCAGCTCAATGAAAGGATTCGTTTAATATTACTCGTGAAAATTTAGTTTTTCCGTTCATCTATGAGTTTAAACAAAAGCTTTGATCGAGCAGGGAATCGGTTTTTCATTAAATTTACTCGATTTGGATGATCCGAATTCATTAAACTTCGAATCCACTTGACGAAAGTTCAATAAATTTCCGTTTAAACATTCACATTGCATGCCGCCTACTCCCAAAGGACAAAGTACGATATTCGACACTGCGTAAATCAAAACTTTGAAAAACCATTCATTCCCTATTGGAATCCATCCACAAATCACCCAAGCTTCTCGAAAACCTCTATTCATCATCCGTGAGAATCCTTCTACACATCATCCAATATTAATTTTTAAGAAATTTTCTGTCATTCGAGAGAATCATTCCACACATCATCCAAATTTTTCAAAAAACCTCATCCTTCATACGTGAAAATCCCCCTGCAGGTGATCTAAATTAAAAAAGAACGGATCTTTCATCTATGAGAATCTTCCTACAGAGATCGTCGAAACTTTCAAACTCCCCTATCCTTCACCCGTAGGAATCCTTCTCCATACAAAATGACAAAGTAGAGAATGCGCCTCAGCAAAGAAAGCAAAGAACGGCTATGCTCCTGAGCCTGGAAGCGTGAATTTTTTTCGTTCGGAAACGTCGTCCGCATTCTGCTTGAGGGCTATCAGCTCTAACAGGATGCAAACAATTCCGCTAGGCACGATCTTTGCCAGGACGATCACGATGTACTATCGAAAGCCAATATGCGGAAACTCGAATAGCTCGAACGCAGCCTTGTTCCTGAGGCCTATTTTTAGCTCAATCTTCTAAAACTGGCCTTCTACATGGCCCTTGGAATTGATGGCACTGCAGCTCAGTGATTTTAACTCAAATTCGCCTTAAAAATGCTTTGCTTACGTCCTTAACGACATTTTCAATGATACGAAGTTGCTGGTCGTTGAAGTGAGAGTCTCTATCTGATATCTCTGCATATCACAGACCAATATTAACTAACAATGCTAATGAAATTGAGTGTTGGATATCATATTTCTTCCTTTATCTCACTTGCAACGGTGAATGATGTGTGAATGCTACTGCCAAATAAATCTTCATACACTTCTAACTAGTAAGTTTTAGCGTTACTTTCGTGTCTTTTTGATAAAGAGACTCAATGTCTGGAATATCTTGCAAATTCCAATTACATTGGATTTATACATTTGTATCGAGAGCTCAAAGCCTAGTCACCCCCAGAAACAGTTAATTCTGGTACGGGAAGACACTGCTTCCACAAGACACTGCTTTACACCTGAGTTCGAGCCCACGAACTCCTCGTACATTTATTTCATTTGAAAAAACCTTGGGGAAGCAGTGTCTTCCCGTACCAGAATTAACTGTTTCTGGGGGTGACTAGGCTTTGAGCTCTCGATACATATGGGAATTAAATATCTGTCAGGACAGTGCGCCTGCTTTCACTGTGCCAAAACATTGCTTTCGCTGTGCTTCGGTCACCTTTTAGGGTGATCGGTAGCGCAGTCGATAGCGTGTTGGCGCGTAGATCTCTAGTCCTGAGTTCGAGCCCACGAACTCCTCGTACATTTATACATTTGTTTAAAGTAATACTTCAATTTGCATGATTTCTAACTGAATTTCAACAGATCTTGCACTATGGATAATTAAATATTGCGCTACCTTTCCATATTATGTTGTGTTATATTTTACCGATATTTTACTGTTGCTGGGTATTATTTTGACCATTTTTGTCTGATCTTGCCTAATATTTAACTAGAGCGCTATCGAGAATCGCTGCACCTTTGAAATTGTAGGCCCTGATTATCCGTAAAACTTGTATTCGAGTGAACTATTTAAAAGCACTTCTCTTCAGCTTTCGACTCCTCCATTTTGCCTTTGAGTATTTTCATATGGATTTTCATCATTGCAAAATAAATTTACACTTAAAAGCAAGAATTTGGAAAACTTTGTGTTTAGATTTCTACTTTACAGCGAACGCATCATTCGAGACGGAGAGGCAAAGCCAGCAAAAACTGCATTATTATGAGATGAATAGTATAGGTCTGACGTTGCACATTTTTTTAAACAGGGTGGCGCAAAAGTCACTTCGCGATTTTGAATGCTCTCAAAATCCGTATCATCGATACAGGATGATACTTCAAGATTTTATCGTTCTTTTTGTACTTAAACCATTTTCATTGCTGTATTAGTTGCTGTATAAATGTTCAAAATGGTGAAGCGACTTACAAAATGGTGAAGTAGTCAAAATTTTTACTTATGTCACTCGTCTTCGATATTTCCAACGAAAGAAGTAAAATACCTACTGTATTGGTACACATTAGTGCGAATGCTTAGTGAATGTGGTATGGTCGTGTGATGATTTACTCGAATTACTTGTATGCTGCGTTCTATTTTTCCGATTCCACATAACAGTCAAACCCATTCATCTTTCTTTGAGGGATTTTACTTACGTTGCAATTGTTTCATCTATCACTGATATTAAGGCAGTGGGTCTGATGTTCTACATTTTATTCCACAGGGCAGTGCAAAAGTCACTTCGCCATTTTGAGTATTTTTCAAATTAGTATCATCGATGCAGGGTGGAAAGTGAAGATTTTCTCTTTCATTTCATATGTAACGCATCTGCCTTCCGCAGATTTGTGCCTACATCTGTGAAGATTTGTGGCTGGCCTTATTGTTAAAAACTGTAAAAACGTTCTTCATTTTCTATAAAAATTATCTATCGCGCTAGAAATCTGCAGAATGATAAAAAACTTTTCGTGTATTTGAATTCTTTGAACCTTGAACCGTGATTTATGAATGCTTCAAAACTGATCGGTCATGTTAAGGTAAATTTTTCCGCACTTATTCTTATACATGTCAATTCACCTTAAAAATGTTATTGAAGGCCATCAACGCAACTCATTCCCTCACGTCAAATAATCCCAAATTGCACCAAATTTTTTTCCCTCACCCGAACAACACATCAAACAATTCAACATAAACCCATCAACATATTTCTGATCAACCATTAGAGAACACGCAAGTTCCAAGAAAAACACCCTCAATCTCAGGTTGTTGTCGGTATCAAAAAGATGTTATGAAACTCATCAGGTGATCACGTAAGAAGCTATGGAGCCTTCTCACAAATTGTGCAACAAAGCCTAGCGCTAATTTTAAGGTTGCAAGTTTGGAGACCCATTAAAGTGTTGACGTTGCATCACAGCCGCCGGCGCTTCGGCGAGATGCTTCAGAGAAAGCTGTACGGTACCCGAGCTCTCTTCCAGCAGCATGGCTGTAAAGAACTTGTATTCTGTAGCATGCTTATAAATTATAATGTGTCATAGCATGGTTGTAAAGACCTAATGTGAGGTAGAATGGCTATATAGCACTAGTATTCTGTAGCATGGTTATAAATTATAATATGTCATAGCATGGTTGTAAAGACCTAATGTGAGGTAGCATGGCTATATAGCACTAGTATTCTGTAGCATGGTTATAAATTATAATATGTCATAGCATGGTTCTGAAGAACTAATGTGGGGTAGCATGGCAATAAAGAACTAGTAAGCGACAGCATGGCCATAAAGAACGGATGTGCCGTTGCGGAGCTATAAAGATCAAGTATACTGTAGCAGGGCAATAAAAAACTAGTATGCGGCAGCATGACCATAGAGAAATAGTATGCAGTTGCATAGCTCTAAAGAACTAGTATGCGAGAGCACGGCAATAAAGAACTAATGTGCCGTAGCAGGGCTATAAAGAATTAGTATGCGGTAGCATGGCTGTAAAGAATAAGTACACAGTAGCATGCCTGTAAAGAAATAGTATGGAGTTACATAGCTATAAAGAACTAGTATGTGAGAGCATTGCTAGAAAGAACTAATGTTCCCTAGCAGGGCAATAAAGAATTAGTATGCGATAGGATGGCTGTAAAGAACTAATACGCGGTAGCATGGTTATAAAGCAGCGATATGAGGTAACTTGTTGTAAATAAATACTTTGTGGCATGATGGCTACAAAGAACTGATATGCAGTAGCATGGCTATAAACAGTATACAGTAACATGGTTCTAAAGAACTAGATCATCACTGTAAAGAACTAGTATGCGGTAGAACCAGTAAGAATCAAGAACTATAAAAACTATGTAGTGTGTGGTATCCCGTGGCAGCTTTGACGTTCAAAACAAGGGTAAAAATATAAGGTTTCGCTAATGGGGAAAGAAACAAACTCGTGTTAATTACTTAGAACTTGATTGCAATTACTCGTTCATGGCAATCTTCTCAGCATTTTCAGATATATATAATTTGTCTTAAGGTTCTTTGAAATTGAAACAACATTGGCCTTGCTTTTTTTGTGATCTGAACTTGTTAGTTACAGTCTCAAAAAAGGCTCTTTTGTCGTCATGAAGGGATCTGTCTCGCGGTTAATTTTTATCGTATATATAAAATTTAATTCATCCCATAGATTTTGTAGTTTCTATTATCAAAAAACAATGAGCTTATTAAGAAAATCTCGTTGAACAACAATGAGTTATTTAAGCGAAAAAAATGCGCAAAATTTTTTTTTTCACGACACGTGGTAGAGCTTATTAGGATTCATTTTTTCATGTAAGTCTGCAAATCTAATCTAATATAAGATAATCTAATGGTGTTTGGTAAATAATCTGAAGCAATTTGGAACTGCTTGTAAATTGTTTTCATTATAAATCTAAGAACACAGGAGTGTTTTTGTAAATAATCTGATAAAATTTAAACTCAACATTTGATTCAAGTCTCGTGGAAGAATATCAAGAAAATCTGTTTTTTTGAAGGATGAACTTTTAACAGTCTGTGGGTCAGATCAACCATTCATGTAAATTCCGTCATTGACGAATTACTGAAAAAATTAACTGATGTTCAATATGGTACTTAGAAGGCATGAAAAATAATAAAAGTTGAAATTTTCTATTACTTCTTTTCGAATATTATTCCAACAATTTTTTCAACGTTGAGATCCTCGCTGAATGCATTTTTTTCCGATTTTTTCCACGGACTTTTCATTGAAACGACAAAAAATTTTCCACACAGTTTAATAGAATTAACCTGAACCTGCATCGGAACAAAAAATCTCTGAAAGCTCCAAATAACGATGAATGATGGCAGAGAATTGACACTGAGCAAAAACGATTTACACAGTAATGACATCTATGATGGTATTTCAAGAACTAGATTTTTCTATGGCTCACAGACACTATTTTTCCTGAATTTTTTCCCAGATTCATCAAAAATTATAAATTCAAAAAGTAAAAAACATGTCCATCAAAGCATTTGAAAAACAATATTTAACCATCAACGTTTAGACAAGCTTTTCAAGTATTAAATGTAAAAATGAAATAATAGTTTTTAAGCACAACTGACTGAAGGTAAAATAATATAACAGGATGAATTTGGAGACGACATTAATTACCGAGAAATATGTTTTAAAAATGTACCACGATACAAAGAAAAGCGAAAAATATTACTGCAAATAATCAACCAAAATTAATTTAAGTCAACCCAATCAATTATTTGAACGGATGCGGTTGAATTTATTGTCTGAAAACCGAAAAAATTTAACTGCACCTGTTCAGTTCATTAGGTTGGCTAAAATTATTTTTGTTTAATTTTGAAGTAATATTTTTCGCTTTTATTTGTATATGTAAGTATCCAGAACATGTTTAAGCGCGTTAGATTATAATTCCCTTGACGTAAAAAGAAAACACGCACCTAACTATAGTTAATCTATATACAAATTTTTAGGAAAAACTTGCTCGGAAACAAAGAAATACAAACATCTTCCATTGATCATTAATTCGGCAAAACACAGCGAAAGTTTCCACAATTATAAAGTAAAACACACCAGTGTATGATATCCGAAATTAAAACAATAGCGTTTTCATTAGCTCTGGTTAACACTGGTCGCAGAAATTGAAAATGACACTAACAAGGTACTGGTCAACAGTCGTTGGATCATAACAGTTGGAACATAACTATTTACTGATTCAAGTTATTTCTACGGGAGTAGTGTTTTTAGATTTTCTGTCTGACGGAAAACTGGTTTCATAGAATCCGCTATAATTTTTAATTCTTTTAATTTTATCTCAGAAGCAGGTTTCATTTTACTCATGAGGAACCAGTCGCCTAAAATTTAAATATTAAATGGTGGAAAGTAACTTAAGAAAAATAACAGGCAGTAAATTGAGAAGTAAAGATATCTTATAAAATTCAAATATGAATATTTCGAGACTTCGCTTATTGACGAAAATTTTAGGTAACTATATCAATTTTTCTGAATTAAATTTGTATTTCTGAAAGTTCTGCGATTTTCAAACGGTTTAAAAATTTTATGACGAAAAGTATTGTAAAAATATTTTCACTTCTAATTTCCAAAATTCGCATTGCTTGAAGCCCAGTTTCAGTGACGCAAAAAGCGTAAATACTCGCCAAATATTTAAGTGATAATGAACAATATAAAGAGTCGAATTTCACAGTTTATGATTTATTTCTCCGGCCCGAACAAATTCATAAATAATTTTAAGTTATAAAACATACTACATTTTTGGGCGATATAATTTGAGTGATACTTAAAAAGAGAACAATAAGACAAGAGAACTTGGTTGGACTTGAGTCCAACATAAGCGCAACAATTTATGTAGGGGAATCTAAAAACGAAAACAATACTTGCAAAAATATCTGATCAGAACCTCAATAATAAGTGATCTGATTTCACTAAATTCGTTTTTTTTAAACATGTCTGTATTGCATCAGTTTTATAGATTTGAGAATAAAGTTTAAAAAGTTAGAACTTTTAGCAGAGTGATTTCTTTGTATAGACGCACTGGCACTATACGTACATCTCCCACACCTGCCGATCATGCTGAAGCCCAATATTTTAATACGAAAAATATCATTGATTGTCATTAGTATTAAATTGCTTAACTCTGATCATAAACAACTTCTTCCTATCTTTCTAGGTGATGTTTACGTGAAAAGGCATTTTTTCGCTCGCATAAAACGTAAGTTCAAATGGCAATTTCATTGGACGTGACAAAAATTTTAAAGAGTGTCAATGAAAAAATTAGCAATATACAATTTTGACGAGACATTCTTTCGGACAAGGCATAAAACATATTTCCTTAATTATAGGATTTGAGTTTAAAAAAAAAATAATCTCAATTCAACCAATTAGACGTATAAAAAAATATGCATTTGATTTTGACGCACAAATTTCACAGAAAAATAACCCCAATGCAAAGCTTTAGCTTAAATCTCATTAAGAATCTGAATTGCACGTATGAAACACATTCAATCAACTTTGATTTTGTGACTTGAATTTCAATGAAAACTAATACAAATGCAAACCAGTTGCTTTTAAGTATGTTCTCCCATTTGCAAATTTTCTTCCAGCGTAGTGACGAAATTTTCTTTAATTCTAGTATTTGGTTGTATGCCACGTTTTCACTTGAAATATTTTATGTTAATATTACTGGGTGAAAAGTAACAGGTTGACCGCGATGGGACAAACTGAAGTTCAATATTTAACTCAAATTTAAAGTTAATTATAGTGAGTAATCTTGAAAAAGCTAACATGAACTGGATCAGGACTTTAAATAACTTTGATTAAGTATTTATGAAATGTAAGTTTTTGACTACTTGTCGGCCAGCATCATGAAAATTTCCTTTGTGCACACCGGGGGCTCACGTCGCCGTAAAGATGTTTAATGATAAATAACTCTGAGCGATTTGCGAAATGTGCATATTTTCATAAGCAGGTCTCTAACTTCCTTAACGAATTAGAACGTCTCTTTTTTCAGCTCATTCCAACTGTTTTTGAAGTGCATTGAAACTAATAGAATTTTCTCTTGGGCGACTCATTGTTTCACTTTTCGTAATTTCGTTACATTGATAGCTCTTAATTTATTAATAATTCTGAGTACTACTTTCAAGTTCTGGAGAACTTTTGCCGCTTTGCAATTGAGAACAGGAATGTAAACTTAATAGACTTATCAAGGTGAATAGTTGACGCCTGGGTTCCATATTTGCAGTTAGGTTTTTAAATAACTCTTCCAGGTTAAAATATATATTAGGCCAAGCTTTCGAACTCACAAGTGGAGTTCGTCATCTTATAGACTTATAATAGACTTATAAATAAATTCAAATAATTTGTTTTTTTGAGCTTATACCCTTCCGTGGTGCGTGGCGTAATGATTAGGACCTAACGTATAATTGATCAATATTAACATTTATTTCGTTTTCCACTATGAAACATTTATTAACATTTCAATCATCAAATCAATGCCTAGAAAAGTCACTGTAGGTGCTGCTCAAACTGATACTTAACAGGAATTATAATTTATATAATTGAATATTTTTGTACGAATTCAAAATTTTTTGTACGAAATCGAAAACTTCGAAATCGGTGACATTGACTTAACTAAAACTAAATTTTTTCCATTACGTGTTCGGAATACTTTTGAAAAGTTGAATTGAGCTCCCCGTAAACTATCAGAAGTTGCTGATAACTTCACGGTTAAATAAAAGAAATAATGACTTATGATGCATAAACTGCAAGAAGAAGTTTACTCAAGAAACGATTTCTTTGCGATAAATTACGTCACAGTTATAGGAATGGAAACTTATTGGTTGATTCAAAAGATCAGTGAATTGTTGTTGTGAATTGAAAACGTTAATTTAGCTTACACGGGACACTTAAAAAATTGAAGAAGTTAACGTAAGACAACATTTCTTCCAAATAAATGATGCTTCGCCATAAAGGTCATAACTGGTTGATCAGTACCTATGACCGGTGACCAATTATTCTTAACGGGCAACATTTAAATTAGTGTGACTGAACGTTGATTGGATGTTAGAAATCAAGATAACTAGACTGTTTCAGTATTACATTCTTGAAACGCTTGCCTGCTCTCTTATTCTTTTACAAACTTTTACTCATCTTGCCTTGAATAAAAAATCCAGAAGATAGTCTGACTATCTCTTGACTCTCATCCTATCTCTTGGATAAAATATCCAAGATAGTCTTATTGTTTCTCCTAACATCATAATTAGCCCCTGACACGGTTATTGTAAACCTCCCAGGGTTTGTGAATCAATTAGAACCTTATGTTAAGAAATTTTTAACAACTACCATGTTATACATTTTATGTATCAACTTGCTTGTAAATAATCGGTTCTTCCTTGTTTTTTCTTCCGCAATAATCCTTCGGTAACTAACATGGAAGCGGGTCGGCTAGTGACGGCCTACGCTAATTGATCCTAAATCAATAATTTCTTATTCAACATATTTGATGATTGTTGCACTACGAACTCAACCAAATTTTTGAGCTATGTGATCTCGGCGTATTGATTAATTTTTTATTGAAATGAATTTTTGACATTGATGGATTTTGTATTGAAAAATAGTGGAATTCAAAGTCAAATTAAAGACGGGGATTAGTTTCAAGAAAAAATTAAACAAAATTGTGTTCATGCATGAAACTCAGGACTGAGCCTGTATTTTAAAATTGTAATCAATTAGAAGAATTGAATTACAATAGTTCTGTTACTACTCTGTCCGTAATATAGTTATTTTATAATTTTGACTCTATTTTGCAAGTGATATTTTAGTACAGCTGTAATCAATAACTTCAACTATTACAATCAAACAGTTACTGTAACATGTGTAGTTTTTCGATAATTACAATGCATCATTAGAGATTCAATAAAATAACATGTAATTTTATAAAGTTTTACCGTAACTAAAAATGCATGTAAAACATATTATCTTAAAACAATGGATGGTTTGCGCCAAAGGTAATAGAGAATGTTATCGTGAAAGACCCAAAACATTAACGCTGTTAGTAGCACGCACATTTAATAAAATAGTAAAGAACACAACTACACAGTAGCATCACCTAACTTATGATTTTTCCGTCATTTTATTTACGAAACATCCACTATCATTCAACACATATCAATTCAGCTTCAAACATATTTTCTTTCACTTAATGAACACATGAAATATTATTACAAAAATGTCCCCCGAAACTTTACCAACCCAACATCCCCACCCCCAGTTAACACCCACCCTTAACAACAACATCACCACCCCCAACATCCCCACTTCCCACACTACCTCCCCCTGACCCCAAACCCCCGTCCGGAAGAATACACTATATAAGAGACGTAAAACAAAGATTAAACACGAAGTGGAAACGTCACACCATATTTATTTTCCGAAAAAACACGCATTAAAATGAACGCGACTATGTGTTCATTTCACACACTATACCTTCAGTTCTAAAGCATTTCGTTGATACATAGTATCAGTTTTATCATAGACAATGACATCATAATTCTCGGATCTTCTACTGTCTTGGATAAACTACCGCATTTGGGTGCAGGAAATTTTTGTACACTTTTCTAGTAGACATTAAATATTTCAGAGCATCCGTATAAGGAAAGTTAGTAAAATAAACCGCAGTACACACAGAATGAGAAGTTCCGACGCAGGCCCGCAGCTCCTCCCGTGACCTGATGCTGGAAAATGGAACGAGGAATTAGTGGGGAAAGTGTTGTCCTTCACAAATTTCGACACAAAAATTAAGGAGGAAATTGATGGGTGAATTGTTGTCCTCCAAAATTTGTACACAAAATGGAAAAAGAATTACAACAAATGAACTAGTCGCGAAAGTGTTTTCCTATGCAAAATTGGAAACGAAAATGGAGCAGGGAATTACAACACGTGAACTAGATACGAAAGTGTTGTCCCTGAGAGAATTAGAAACCACAATGAAACTGGGGATTACAACACGGGAGCTAGTTGCGAAAGTGCTGTCCCTTGTAAAATTGGAAACCAAAATGAAACTGGGGATTACAACACGGGAGCTAGTTGCGAAAGTGCTGTCCCTTATAAAATTAGAAACCAAAATGAAACAGGGGATTACAACACATGCACTAGAGGTGAAAGCGTTTTTCTTTGTCAAGTGGAAACAATAAGGAAATGTGAAATAAGGAATTACTACATGCGAATCATCAGTGATTGTACCTCGTCCAAAATTGTAAGAAATAATAAGTGGTTACAACTCATGAAATAATGTTTGAAGCTTTATCCTGAGCAAAATTGGCAGCTAAAAAATGAAGGGTCGCAGTTATGAAACATATTGTTCTGTGATGGAAATAATGTCCACTTCGCAAAGAAAGGAAAGAAAAAAATTAGAGATGGCGTATTTAAAACAAGTGAATTTACCGTGAAAGTGTTATCCTTGGTAAAATAGAAGTGCGAGTGCAATGAGAGAGGGCATGTTTTTGGTAAGAATTTGAGGGTTGAAAATAACGACTTGAGTAAAAACGTTGGAAGTTAAATATTGATATTAAAATTCACTTCCTTATATCATTGAGTTTATTCAACTTATACCCATTGGAAGGTAAATCATGAAATTAATATTTGCTTCCTTTCTTCATAGAATTTTTTAAACATATTGAAACTGATTTTAATTCATTTTCAAGATTTATTACTTCAATGGATTCCAGCAAAAAATACTTGACCAAAGATTTGGATAAATCTGGATTAATTACTCGAATTAATTTGTTCAAAATATTCAATAAGTGATATTGTGATATCCAGATACCATATTTAATTGCATTTATTCATCAGAATTTATGGGAAGAAATCCAGATTAGTAATTCCAATAAATTCATCCGAGAAATATACATAGATACATAACGTCATGATATCCAAAAACGTTACGTCAATGTTTCTGTCCGAAAATAAATAAAGTGAGACTTAAAAATCAGCAAAATTTGCGTCAAAGTAGATATTGTAAAATTTAAATGAAGTCGCAGTGTAAATTCAGTATCGTTGTTTCACCATCGAAGAGAAAAGTTCAAACATGAAGCATGAGATCCTGAATTTTGGAATCGTTATTCACGACAGGAAAGTGCTCGAACACAAAACATGAGCTTGTGAAAATTCAGAATCGTAATTCACCTTCAAACAGAAAGGCTCAAACTTATGTAAAACATGAGATCGTATAACATGCAGAATTGTTTCATCACCATTGAACACAAAGTCTCAAGCACATACCATGAGATCGTGAAATTCAGAATTGTTGTTTTATCATTAAACACAAAGGCAAACACATAAAACATGAGAACGTGAAATTCAGAATCGTTACTTCACAATGAAAAAATTAATTCACCGTCATAGAATTTAGAATTGTCATTTGACTGTCAAAGAAAAAGGTTCAAACATAAACCCTGAGATCGTGACGTTCACAATCGCTATGCCACCAATAATAACGAAAGCTCAAATTATCACATTGAAAGATGTCCATTAACACCAAGATACTCACATGTGGACTCAAGCGCAGCGACTCCTGCAAAAATAAAAAATTACTTGCTAATTAAAAGCCAAATCAATTTGCACGGATCCTATTGAATTTTTCCGAGCTTCAAGCTTGTATTTTATAAAAATAATTAACATGATTTTATGGGAATATCGACGAGCAGCTTTCATTATCTACAGAAAGTTCTCGGGGTACAACCAATTGAAATTTAATTTACATTTTTTCAGTAGTTTTAAAAGTATTTGTGTTTGTGATTAAGTGATTGCCGAATAAATACTAATCAATTCTTGTTCAAGGAATGAACATTATAAATTTAAACAAAACCGCATGCATTTGAATAAGTAAACTTGCCTAAGAACATCCATATTCAACATTTTGAAGAAACTTGGATGATTCACTAATTGTTATTAGCAACTTGGCTTCCCTCATCTTATTTTTAAGATAGCCTCAAAAATCCATAAATTCCTTAAAGTAAATTTTACTTTCCTCGTAAAATTTTTAAAATAGTCTTTAATTTTCAAAATTTCCCTTATTCTCTGCATATTTTTTTAGAATATCCTTGAAAATATTTGAAATGTTCTAAATTGACTGACTTTTTTCATCGTTATCAGTGTATCGCAACTCAGGCTGAAAACTGCCGCTTTTAAGGCACTTTTTATTCCTTTAAAAGTCATCCATTTCAAAGCACACGTGATAAAAATCTCCCAGGTTTTCGTCCCACGCATCGAAATGCATGAAACGATCCAAAATAACAGCATAAACATCGCTTTCAGAAATTCCAGCGCCACTTTGTCAGTATAACATTCCTGCTCAGAGCGACGTTTCTACGTTCCAATTGGAGCGGTAAAAATGAAAAAAAGGTGCAAAAGAAAAGTGCAGTTCCGATTACTGCCGCTTATTGTGCGGAATGTTTTTTCTAGCGTTGATTGAAATCTCGATAAAAGTGAATGCGTTTGCTCGGATTTCATTACGAAGCATAAGCTGGCTTTCATCTCGAGGTAAATTGGAACGTATTTCATTTTTCACCCTAGCGCATGAACGACAGAGACGCGAAACAATAACTGCTCATAAAGAAACTAGCGTGCAAATGAGAATTTCTCATCAAAAAAAAAAGAAACGGTATCCTAGATACCTGCAAGACCCCGACGCGTAACAATAGCTGCTCATAAAGAAACTAGCGTGAAATTGATGAGAATTTTGAATCCAAGAAGAAAAAGGTATCCTAGATGCCCGCAAGACCGCGTTTCTGTCTGTCAGTTGCGTTGAAATATGTGTGGTCGAGAGCGCGCAAAGCCTGATACCATAGATACCGGATGCGAAAGATTCGATAGGTATCAGATACGAAAGATACAATGCATACCTGATACGATAGATACATACGATAGATATCTGATATATGTAGATATGATAGATATCTAATATAGATATAATAGATACCTGATAATCTAAGTCCCTGACACAAAAGGTACACTAGATACCTGGTACGAGATCTTATAGATACCTCATACGAAAAATACGATAGCCACCTGATACGATAAATAGACTCATGAAATAGCCATATGTGTACGCATGAAATTTCCATAGATATACTCATGAAATAGCCATATGTGTACGCATGAAATTTCCATATATATACTCATGAAATAGCCATATGTGTACGCATGAAATTTCCATAGATATACTCATGAAATAGCCATAGGTGTACGCATGAAATTTCCATAGATATACTCATGAAATAGCCATAGGTGTACGCATGAAATTTCCATAGATATACTCATGAAATAGCCATAGGTGTACGCATGAAATTTCCATAGATATACTCATGAAATAGCCATAGGTGTACGCATGAAATTTCCATAGATATACTCATGAAATAGCCATATGTGTACGCATGAAATTTCCATAGATATACTCATGAAATAGCCATAGATGTACTCGTGAAATAGCCACAGATGGATTCATGAAATAGCCATAGATGGACTCATGAAATAGCCAAAGATGGACTCGTAAAATTGCCAAAAATGCACTCATGGAATAGCCAATAGTGAATGTTATTTTGCAGTTTCTATTCTAACTGGATTTTTTATTGAAAAATTTCGGCATGGGATAGTGATGGCGACAGATAGAAGTAAAATTAGTTTTCACTTTTTCTTCCAATATTATTTTTTATTCAATAATGTTCAGTATGGAATATTGAAAAGGAAAGAAGATATTTCGATGCAAATTACACCAGCTCAAATAGGTACGTGTGATTCATAACAGTACGACTACGCAAAAAAAAAAAATTGCCCAATAATTTTATTACATTTAAAATCGAGCACAGCTGTAGGATAAAGGGGACATGCTCACACGCGCAATACGTTCAGTAAAACACCAAAGTAAACAAAATGCTTTTTGAAAAATTCCATTTTATTTCAATTTTTGGGGAACTAAATACCTTACTTTCTTTACTGAGGTTTTTACATCGTCCCCTTTCGACACAAAAAATACGAGGGTCTTTCCTTGTTCCATATTTACCGTTTCTATTTCGTCTCGATACTCCAATTCAATTCTTTTTAAACTAACTCCACTTCTTCGAAATAAATTTAAAAATATAAAGGGGTGAAATCGTGGCAGTGAGAGAAAGCTGTGAGTGTACCTGTGAGCTAGGATGTATAATTCATTCTTGTTAAGTATTTTCTCTCACAGTTATTTAATCAAATAGCCTACACAAAGTTTTGTTGTACAAAAATATCTAATTTTATTTTGAATAATATGTTATAGTTTATTCAAGACAACGTTTGTTTATGATGTTATGGTGTTAACAACCTCAAGCGCCCGTCTTTTTCGAAATAAAGTTAATTCATAACTTACCTTGTTAATGCAATTAATTTTTTACTCTCCTTTAACGCTGATATTTTTCGGAATTTCATCTGAACGGGTTCAAATTAAATCAACAGCTAATATAGATTTCGTTTTTCAAAACTGTAAAAGATACACCCTGTTCTATTTCATCATCGAAATCCAATAAATATAGTCTAATGAATATAGTCATTTCAATCGCGTTCAAAAAAGAAAAAAAAACATTGACGTCGTCCTGCCAATTTCATGTTTGTGAGAAGCACAAGTTTCAACGCCTGGATATTTTTCGAGAAGAACCACATACGCGGATTTTGGAAACTCGATATTTCATTCTGTTATATTCGACATTTTGGTGTTTACTTATGCGAAAACTTCACACGCAAGAAAGATTATTTAGAATTTCGAACTTGGGTATCAAAAATCGTTTGAAAATACGACACAAGTTCGTATTTCCGTGAGATAGTGAAACCTGTGTCACAGTCATTTTGTTGTGTACCTACTTTGACCGCACTTAACACGTCTGAAAGATAACTTTGAACTTCGAAATGCTGTAACAAAAATAGTTTCCAAAAATAAGACACCTCACGTTCGTGAGGTAGTGGAACCCGTATCATTAATACGGTTATCATGCACATTTCATCTTTCTGATGCTAGAGATCCGACAGTAAATGTTACAGTAAGGTTGTTGAACCTGTATCACAGATACGGTCTTCCCTCAGATTTCAGCGTTTCCAACTGAGAGATCCGTTAGTCCAGTCAAAAAAGGGTAATTGTAAAAGAACACGTGACGTCTGTTTTTATGAAGAGTTGAATTCCTGGTCGGAGAACCGCAAACAATTCTTTTGAACCCTTAATTAACTAGAAGTAAGAATCATGTTTTATATATTTCCATCTTAAAATTGTAATTGTCATTCGCATAACCCTCCTCAAATTATATGTGAAGCAGAAATGAGAGTTTACCAAAAGAAGTTTCATATAAATTATCAATAAAGATGATTAGTTCTGACAAATATCATGGCAATTCACCAATAATACGAAGTTGAAAATTTATTACTGTGCTTGATAAAGGATGAATTTCAACAGAAAAGGCAGAGTATTTTTATGATACTCCTAGCATTATTATTGTAGTTAAAATTCTATTTTCAGTATTCCTTTCCATGCTCCGTCTAACCTTGAAAAAAATATATACCTCATCTTCCTTGTGACCGAAAAAAATATTTTTAGGTCGATTTTTTATCTTACGTCAGTGCAGTTTGGAATTAAAAAAACAAGGTCAGCTTATATTATGGAGAAAAATTCCAAACAGCATTAAACCATAGGCTGTATTTGGTATTAATCTAGAACAAAAAAATCATTCTGAGTTTTAACATTCGATATATTACGCAGGAGCATATAATTTAACGTCTTTTGAAATTCTTTAAAATAAGTGTGGACGAAAGTTGCCAAAAGATTTAGATGAGCTCCATCTCTTAGCTTTTCAGATCCACCGCAAGTTATTTTTTTTTGCGGTGTGAACAAACTTACGGAAGCGAAATCATATGCCTTACTAAAATTTGAGTTGATACTTTTTAAGAAAGTACTAATTCATATTCGAACGGAGGTTACAAACGAACGGAGGTTACAAATGTCTAAGCCAATGTCTCGTATTTTCACAAGTGTTGATATCATATATTAGTGTACACACATACCCAAATTAATTCTTCAATTTTAAAACCTGCCAAGTTTTCTGGCATGCCAAAGGTAGAAAGTATATAACTCGTTTTCGTGACGTTATCAAATATTCATCAACTCTATTTATGTAGCCACTTAAATTAGAGATACAGTTCCCGAGATACGTACTTCGATGCCACACCTCTAAACTTTTTCACTCCGCGGTGTTAGATGAAAACGTTCAGTTTATTTTACTGATGCTTTCATCAACCGATAGTAACTTCGACTTAGACTGTTCCAGTTCAACACGTGTTAAAATACGAAGATAATCACTTATCATCTTTACTCAAAACACACTCAATTTTAAAAATTCTAATTCTGTCAATCTCTAAAGGCAACGTTTCGATGTTACTAACATCATCTTCAGCCTGTAAAATACGAAGAAACACTGTCACATTGATAAAACTAAGTCAATGCAAAACTTAAACTAAATCAGATCGGGTAAAAAAAATTTATAGGTAATCACATTGCAAGGCGACTATAATGGACTAATTTTGTACAAAAAATGAAACTACAGGTGACTGCAGTTGTTATTGCACATAGATCTTCACATGTTTAAGGCACCAGATGGACGAACGGAGGTTACAAACGAACGGAGGTTACAAATGGACGAACGGAGGTTACAAACGAACGGAGGTTACAAATGGACGAACGGAGGTTACAAACGAACAGAGGTTACAAATGGACGAACGGAGGTTACAAACGAACGGAGGTTACAAACGAACGGAGGTTACAAATGGACGAACGGAGGTTACAAATAAACAGAGGTTACAAATGGACGAACGGAGGTTACAAATGGACGAACGGAGGTTACAAATAAACAGAGGTTACAAATGGACGAACGGAGGTTACAAACGAACGGAGGTTACAAATGGACGAACGGAGGTTACAAATGAACGGAGGTTACAAATGAACGGAGGTTACAAATGGACGAACGGAGGTTACAAACGAACGGAGGTTACAAATGTCTAAGCCAATGTCTCGTATTTTCACAAGTGTTGAACTGGAACAGTTTCGCAAGGTTGAAAAATTAGACTTAGACTATTCAGATACTTTGAAGTAGCTTCTCTTCATACTTGCGTTCATGTTTGTCTGTGTAATATTCTATCATAATCGATTTTTTAATATCTATCGCTTCAATGATATGCTGTCAAATTTGTCTTTCTAATATGCTGTGGTACTTGTTCTTTCAGCTATGCTATTTTTCATGAAAATCGGAAAATATGGAGAACGTGTAAGAAAATGAACATACATTCATTTTGACACACTTCTGCAATTATTTAACGATGTGTGTAAATATTGTTGGTGCTCCAATGTCCAAATTCTTAATAAATATTTGACCAATAACAACTGAATTATTACTGTGAGCGCGTATTAACTTGCAAAATATTTATACCACACATGAATTCAGGATTTGAATTTTTTCCTCATTCCTGCTTTGATAACTTGACAAATTTTTTCTCATTTTTTGCGTGCCAACTTGAGTCTGAGGAGATTTTTTGCTAACCTGCCGTTGCCATTCACCAAAATATTTCATTTGAATGAAATATTTTATTCACAAATGTCACCTGCTTGTTTTCGCTCCGGTATTTTGTTTTCCTTCTATCATGATTGCTCTTGCCAATCATTTTTATACTCATCAGTCCCGTCTCTTCTCTAATGATTCTAATTTTTCTTCTTTTCTTTCTCCAATGACTTTTCGTTCTCAAACGACTTTTCTCTAATGTTTTCTCAAATGGCTCTTCTTCTCACAGGACGCATTTATCATCATCAGGTACGTTCGTTACCATCCTTCAAGTCTGTTATCAATCAACTAACCAATGACCCTTCATCTCACAGAATGTATTATCATCACGAGATGGTTTTGTTATCATTTTACGTTTTTTCTCGCCTACGTCTATTGTTTTTGGCTGTAAATTTGTTCTACAACGCGCAAATTCTCATCCCTCACGTTTTTCCTCTCTCATTAATTATAATAATAATTATAGACTTTGATATCACTTATGAAGGCAGTTCTCCCTTGGATAATAAAGCATGTTTTCTTGGAGTCGACATTCCGTTCGTGGAATAAAAAGCTAGCACTCAAAAATTGACACGTTCTCACCTGGATAATAAAGAATCTTTCATGGAGTCGAGTAATCTGGACTAGAGAGGATATAGCTTGTTTTAGCGCTGAATGATGCTTGTCTTTTCGGAGTCAATAATTCGTTCTTGGAACAGGTTATCACGAAGATTTAATTGAATGATATGAAGATTATCACGTATTAAGGCAGTTCTCACCTGGATAATAAAGCATGTTTTCCTGGAGTGGGTAATTCTGGAACAGATTGGCAGCACTAGCAAATTTTTGCATACTCACCTGGATAATAAATCATGTTTTAATGGAGTCGATAATCCGTTCCTGGAATAACCTATCACAAAGACTAAACAAAATTAAACGAAGATTTTCGCGTATGAAGGCAGTTCTCACCTGGATAATAAAGCATGTTTTCCTGGAGTCGATAATCCGTTCCTGGAATAGAGAGCCGGCATTCGAAGACCGTTTCGTCCTGGAGGTCGCTCTCGAGCACAGTGCCAAACGCCGTGGAGTTGTAGGAGCCAGAGTCGTTCAGGAAAACTGACTTGGACTTTGTGGTCATCTGAACGCTGTGGGTCAGATTACAGTATGAGTTACTATCACCTTTAACACTCACTTCAGTGTGGCCCCAGCCCGTCCATACTGTGTCTCTCTTCAACTGGAGCGCATCTAGTACAGAACTGACATGATGGATAGCGACCATCATAGATAGATGGAATACCCGTGTGTCTACTTCCCTTCAGTGACAGCCCTAGGTGGTTTTTGATTAATGGAACAGATATGTGGACAGTGACGATCATACATAAATCAAAACATGCGTGTACTTCACTTCAGTGACAGCTTCAGTTGTTTTACAGAACTGATATGTGGACAGTGACCATCATAGGTAGATAAAAAACAATGCGTATACTTATATGAAAAAATAAAATTAGTGAACACTTCGCGGGAGCTAGTCAAGTGACAGTGAAAATGCAACTTATCAGAGGCAGATACCTGGACACTCGCGGTTAACAGGTTAAACGTCCCTGACCACAAAAAAAAATGTTCCAAAGTGAAAAAAGGCTCAGGAAATAAAGATAACACATGGTCAGCATAAATGGTTTTGTGGAAGATGGAGCTGAGCTCATTTCTAATAATTGTTCAGACTAAGCACTTTAGAATTTGCAGTTGAGCTAATTGAAAAAAAGAGTTCATGATTTTAAAGCTGAATTAATTTCTCAATTGAAGTGGAATTTGAACTTCAAATAATTGTCTGGGTCACTAAAAAAGCTTGAAACCAATTTTTAGATGATTCTAAAAAACTGTTTTTGGAATTCACAGTTGCATTAATTCACTATGGCGTCAGAAAATTACGGTATTCGAGTGAACAAAAAGGAACAAATGTTTTACTCAAATGTGTAGGAAGGAAGTTTCACAGAGTGGTCTAGATAAAAATAACTATACTCTCGAGTTCTCTAAAATGAATAGCTTGCAAAATGAACTAAATAAAAAGGATCGCAATAGAGATTGGGCTTTAACCCTGTACTATATATAGGATATGTTTGATCCCCTTAAAACAAAGTGATGTCAGTTTACTTAATTTTTTAGCCTCTTTAAGACTAAATAATCATTGTACATTGTTTCATCCCTTAAAAAAATAATATTCATTTATATTTTTTTGTTTCTCCAAGGGAAAATACTTTTCTTTTATTTTTAACCCCCAAGACAAAATAATCTTAGCTCATTTTTACGACTGGAATATTTCTAAGTGCCTATGAGCTTGATATTTAAAGTCTAATGGCAACACCAGAGAAATAAAACACCGTAATTGAATTACAACTGAAATTGTAATTGTAAACTACGCCTTGTCGTGAATAACATTATAGTGTTTTCAGAAATGCAAGCTTTTGTCGTTGTAGGAGCTGGACTTTCTGTATTACATCGATGAGCGTAAATTCCCGGAATTAATTATTCCTTCGATGAATGCAAATTTTCAAAATCAATCAGCACATCGATAAGTGTTAATTTTCAGAATTAATTATTACATTCTTAAAAGTAAATATTTTGAATTAGATTTTACATGGATAAATGCATATTTACGAAATTAATGTTACATATTTAAAAAACTACCGCAATGAATTGAGCAAATCTGTAGACGTTTTCCCCAACAGTATGCAATGTTTTCTTAAACTCGAAAAAATGTGGATCTACAATATTGACATCGTCAGAGTAGGCTTTGCACACTTACTTACACCCAATAGTGCATTTCAATTTACATTGAAATTTTATTAGTTTGTTTATAAGCACACAAATGTATAGAAGAAAATAAATGAACGGTATCTGAAATTCCTTAAACTAAAATTTCTCTTCCTTCCACTCATGATGCAATTCTTCCAAGTAGATATTCTCCCAAAATTTTCCTTGAAAAAAATGGAGATTCCAGTGTTCGCAAACCCAGACCGGCAACTGAACAAACACGGGCTTCAGAAATTGCCCGAGAAACCGCGGAGAAAACACGGGCGAACCGCTTCGAACTCAACCAAAAATGTTGTTAATAAGGCAGCCGCAACGTAAACCAACTTAAGATCGTAAACTAAATGATCTACAGCTATAGTTTCACGCCACAATGAGGGCCAAAATGGGAGTTGTTTCTAGACGGAGGATAAGCTTTTTTGATGCTCATAATTCCGAAGTAATGGCACTTCGCGAGAGCCTTGCCTGATTGCATGATACCAAAGCTGCCTTGGCCGAGCCTGCATGGGAATTGTGGCCCGGGTGGACTGAGAATAGCATTGGACTCGTTCCTGTTCACGCTGAGGCGCACCTACTGAAAAATTGACTTTCTCGTTCCATCATATTGCGCACCCTACATGAATTTCGGCTCTATTTGTCTGGCCAGCCTGTGAAGGATTATAGAGCTTGAAAGAGAGTAATGTTTTTTATCAAAAGATGGTTTTCAGATGAAATACTAGGGTTTGGATCACGGTGAAGTTTTCAGATATGATAAGAATTAAATTATTTTTGAAGACTAGATTAAAGAGCTTGAAAGAGAGTAACGTTTTTTTCGGAAGAAAACTTTTCAGTTGAAATACTATGGTTTGGATAACGGTGAAGTTTTCAGATACGATACGAATAATTTATATCATTTTTGAAGACTAGATTAGAAAATTTGGAAGAGTGAAATGTTTTTTTTTCATAAGTCGGCTTTTAAGATGAAATGCTGGGGTTGGGACCACGGTGCAGTTTTCAGATACATAAAAAATCAAATTGTTTTTGAAGAATAGATTAGGAAGTTTGAGAGAGTAAAACACTTATCCAGAACTTGGCTTTTGATATGAAATACTAGTGTTTGAATCACGGTAAAGGTTTTAAATACGATAAGAATTATATTATACTTGAAAACTAAATTAGCCGGATGGTAGAAGACCAAATGTTTATTCAGAAATTTGTTTTTAATATCAAATACTAGAGTTTGGATCACGATACTGTTTTCAGGTACGAGAAGAATTACATTATCTAAAAAATACTTTTTAATGTTAATGTTAATCATTTTGCACCACCGGATAACATTATCTGCAATGCTTAAAGTCCAAAGATAATTTTAACAAAGAAAAGAAAACAAACACTTCACAAAAAGGATCCGGAAAATACTATGATATATAAAATATTCAATAGGAGTACCTATAAAGCGGGCATCTTACTTTTCCTTTCCGTAGTAGAAGGATTTATCCTGCACTTTATTTCGTTACTAATTAGGGTTACTATTTAATCAATGATACGTATACGTTAGGCCGGGTTATGTTACTAATTAGTGCGCAAGGATCTTTCATTTGGGTATGTTTGAAATTGAGGATCTTCGTTACGTCACTGAATCAAAATTGAGGATCTCTCTTACGTTACTAACTCAAAATTGAAGAACTGCCATATGTTAATAAATCAGAATTGAGAATCTTCCTTATGTTACTAAATTAGAATTGGGGATCTTTCATACGTTAATAAATGAAAATTAAAGATCTTTCTTTCGTTACTAAACCAGAATTTAGGATCTGCCTTACGTTACTAAATAAGAATTGAAGTTCTTCCTTAGAATACTAAATCAGAATTGAGGATCTTTTTTGCGTCGCTAAATCAGGCTAAAAGATTTTTTATCCTATAATGTTTAACAAGTGAAGAAGCATCGCTTCTGTTTACCCCTGAAATGCGAACTCCTGGAATTATTTCAATTCATAGACTCAAGAATCAAATAACTTCAACAGCGCATTGCGAGAGCTTGATGCACTCATAAAAGGTAAGCATCACGACTCAAATTTTAAATTATCCTTAGTTTCTGCAGCATCTCTCTTTAATTAAAACAAAGCAAAAAGTAAGTTTCAGTTTTTAGTTTTCAAATTTTTTGCACATTTTTCAGCGGTACTGCTCTTTAATTGAAGCAACGTACATTCTTGATTTTCAGGAACATTTTTTCATTATTTTTGTTTCAACTGAGGCGTATTAATTTCGTTGGGGAAGTTGTTTCTTTGAAACAATATTTCAGGACAGATAAATTTTTCCGTGGCATTTGAAACGATCTAGTGTAAACTCGGCAGCTTTTCACATTTTTTGAGTTAAGAAACTATTTGAAATTTGCATTGGACTCGAGTATTCGATTCACTAATCAAGCAAGGTACTGACCTCGTTTGGTTAATTTTGTTTGCAAATCGCCACTGGTTTCTAACATTCGATCTCCGAATCAAGCAAACCACGCTCGATCGATTGTGTTTGTGAATCGCCGACAGGTTTCTAATATTCGATCTACGAATCAAGCAAACTACGTTTGATAATATATGTTTGTGAATCTTTAATAGGTTCCGAACATTCTATCCACGAATCAGTGAGTCTCTAATCGGTCTCTAATATTCGATCCACGAATCAAGCAAGCCACGTTCGATCAATTGCATTCGTCAAACTCCAACAGGTAAGGCTATTGTGAAACTCCAACAGGTAAGGCCATTGTGAAACTCCAACAGGTAAGGTCAATGTGAAACTGCAACAGGTAAGGCCATTGGGAAGCTGCAAAAAGTAGAGTCATTGTGAAACTCCAAAGAGTAAGACCAGTTAGCAAGTCAACTCCTTACCTCTGGAAGTTCCTTCCACTTCTGAAGATCTCAATATTAGGTTCAGGATAGACGCCACTGGCCCCACACACCACCTTCACGTACGCCACTGAAGGCTTGTTGTACGTGACGTATATGTCCGATGCAGGAGCTGAAAGTAAAACGCTCAAGTTCATGGTATAGTGAATGAATTCTTACTTTCTACAAATTAGAGTGGATGTCGGTGAGCAGGAAAATATGTCCTTCATAGGAACTGAAAGTAAAATGCACCAGTTTATCCTAAACGAAATTCGCTTTTAGTTTATACTATTTAGAGGTTAAAACAATCAGTCGGAAAATGGGTTTAATTCCATTTTTGGTTATGTAAACACTAGCACTTTGTACTTGACGAAAAAGAGGGTAGCAAGAAAAGTTTTCCCGCAGCAATGGTTCATTCAACCATTTTTCACATTATTTCTTATTCATCTCATGAAATTTATAGATAAGACCTCCATTGCTTTTAACCATTCTAGATCAAAATTGTTAAAAACGAAAAGATTGAAATTATTTTCACATATAAGAAAACGAATACTAAAGTGCATCAAACAGAAACATTGCCTGCAGTAACTTTCACTAACGAAAAAACTAATTTCTGAAGTACCGTTCAGTAACGTTAGCTCGAGTAACTTTCACAAATAAAAATGAATACTGAAGTCTATTTACAGAAACTTTACTTAGAGTAACTAGAGTATTTACGAAAAAACAAATCCTGAAGTACAAATACAGAAACTTTGCGTTGAATGACAAAATTTTTTGAAAAAACGAATTCAAAAGTACCGTTGAAGATACTTTGGCTAGAGTACCTTTCACAAACGAAAAAAAAACCCTGAAGTACTGCTACAGGCACTCAGCCCTATTTTCGGACTGATATGTCATTTTGAACTCACAGAAGACGATGACCCGTTTGGTTTTATGATCGTCGCCGTGGAATGTGGAGACAGCACAAGTGTAGTCTCCCGAGTGCGCTGTGGTCGGTCTTCTGATGGCCAGGGCTCTGTACATCTCGTCGCTGTGGTTAGATACGCGGAAAGACAAGTCCAGTTTGCCTTTTAGGATGCTCAGGTCCTGAAATAAAAAAGTTCCCTACAGTTATTTTAAAAAGGTGTGTTAATGAATTGCATGGGTTATGATAGTAATTGAATAAATGTTTTATGAGTGGAAGATTTGCTACAACAGTAGAAAAGAAAGGGGTGTGATGAATTCCATGGCCTGAGAGCTAATTGAACGAAGGCCCTGCAAAAAGAATGAATGCTGGCAGAGTACGTGGGTTGCGACACAATAATTGAACGAATACCCTGGAAAATGAAAATCATATACAGTATGTGTCGACGGATTGCGCGGGTTGTGACTTATTGGAACGAAGACCCTGGAAAATGAAAATGATATATGTGTCGACGGATTGCGCGGGTTGGGCATATTGGAACGAAGACCCTGGAAAAATAATGAATGTCGAAGGATTGCGTGGGTTGGGCATATTTGAACAAAGAGATCCTGCAAAAAAGAATGTTCGTTGGCAGATTGCGTGGGTTGTGACTCCACTGAACGAAGATTCTGCAAGCGGAAGCTTTGGTTCTACGAAACAAATAGCAAGCACGCTGTTGGATTTTGTGGGTTGTGAACATATAGAACGAATGTCCAACCGAAGGAGAGTAAACTACTTTGGTAGAGAAAAAAAGTGGGTTGGCGGACAGCGTTGGTTGGAAAAAAATTGTGCGAAGGTCCCGAGTGGGGAAGTTTCTACAGAAAATTTATGAGAAAATGTTGGGAGGTTTTATACGAGGATGGAAAGCTAGACAAGGATTCTGACGAGAGTATTATGGTAAATTTCCGAAGGTTTTTATATTATTATTCCATCATAACGCATTAACTTCACATATCACAATATTTACGTGAACGAAGAATATTTCTAACGGATGTATGACTATCCGGTAATAGAAAGTTATACATACAGACTAAATTGAACTATTGAATAAAATTCATGTCGACTGAATCATTGAGTGAATATTGTTCATATAGACTGCATACAAAAACTGAATGTTACTCATGCCAGTTGGAGGCTACGACTGAAAAAAATCAATGTTGACTGAATGCAGGAACTGGATATTATTCATATCGACTGAATTAAGAACTGAATATGATTCATATGGACTGAATCATGGACTAATCATAATTCATATCGACTGATTTATGGACTGAATGAATTCATATCGACCAAATACAAATGTTGAATACAATTCAGATTGACAGAATACATAGACTACATAAAATTACATTAACTACATACACAGGGTAAATACAACTTATATTGTGCAGTTAATTCTTGTGGTAGAGTAAAAAGCTAAGTCGCACGGGTTGGAAACTTAAATGTCCATATTAGATCCCAAATATTTTTCGGCTACGAGAAAAATTTAATTTCAAGCAGTTATATATCAAATCTATATCAAATATGATGCTTTGAGGACAGTTCAGTATACCGCATATAATCATAATTGAAGAAGCACAAAATCATCCCAAACCAGCGGATTAAAGAATAAGTTAATAACGTGAGATGAGAAAAATAAATCAAGAACCTCAGGATCGAAAAATAATTCAGGAACATCAGGAGTGAAGAATGAACAAGAACCTCAGGAGAAAAGAACAAATCAAGAACCTGTGGCTCAAAGAATAAGTTAATAACACGAGATGCGAAGAGTAAATCAAGAATTTCAGGAGTTAAGGAAACTTACCAACCAGAAAAGCAAAGAAAATTCACTAACTTGAGAAACAGAGAAAATTCACTAGCCTGTGTAGCAAAAAATGTGTCTAGATATTTACGATCAAAAAAAATTCACTTGCCTAAAGAAAAAATTCAAACCCTAAGAAACAGTCACTATCTAGAATCAGAAAAACAGGGGCTACCCTCCAGCCTGACGAACAAAGAACAAATCTAGAACCCGAGAAGCAGTGACTACTAGAAGCAGTGACTACTAGAAGCAGTGACTACCAGAAGCAGTGACTACCCCCTAGCTTGAGGAACAAAGAACAACTCTAGAACTCGAGAAGCAGTGACTACTAGAAGCAGTGACTACCAGAAGCAGTGACTACCCCCAAGCTTGAGGAACAAGGAACAACTCTAGAACTCGAGAAGCAGTAACTCCCCACCAACCTGAGGCGCAGTGTGAGGGATCCACTGGTACACCAAGTACCTCATCCTGCTCTTGAAGTACCACTTGACCGTGAGTCCCCTGGTGTCATAGCGAGTAGCATCGTATTGGCAGTCCAGTACCAGCAGCGGCACTGAGCCGTTTAAAATTGCAGAGGGGCCGTCTATCCTGGAGATCTTGAAGCTCATCGCCTCTCCTGCAAACGTCAAAAGTAGTGCGTTTAGTGAAAAAGCTTAGCCTGAAACGTTTCATTTCGTTTATCGACTTGAAGTTCGATGATTCTCCAGCAAATGCCTAAAGTCGTGGATTTGTCGAAAAAGATTTGCCAATAACATTCAATTTCGTTTCTCGACTTTAAGTTCAATCATTCTCCTGCAAATACCAGGAGGCGTGCGTTTAGCGAAGAAGCTTTGCCTGTAACGTTTAATTTAGTTTATCGATTTTAAGTTCGATCATTCTCCTGGAAATGCCAAGACGAGTGCATTTAGAGAAGAATATTTGCCTGTAAATTTTATTCAGTTCAACTACAAGATGTTCGAAGTCTCTCCCATACTCTCTAAAACTCGTTTATGTAGCAAAGAAGGTTTGCCTGTAACGTTTAATTTTATTTAGCTACCTAAATCTCGATACTTCTCCTGCAACGGCCAAAACTGGTGCATTTAGTCATTGAGGTTTGCCTGTTAAGTTCTAAATTAGGTATTTAAGAAAATTAAGTGTGTGACTAATGGTCGGTCAGCAACATGAAAATCCCCTCCATGGCCCCTGGTGGCACACGTTGTGATCAAAGTGGCAAATGCATTAAAATAACAGAGGCATATGGATTAAAATCCCTACTGGTATTCTAAGCAATCATTTTCCAAGAACACACAGAATTATATCACCCGCGTATAATTTGCCGTGCGATTGAAATGGAGAGATACTCTGCAGTGTAAGAAATGGTGAGCCGAGAACTCTTTAGTGTAAATAACTCACTAGCGCAAATTTTATCATAAATTGGTAATTCTTCACCACACATCATACACGAACAATACCTGAGGTAAAACAGTATTTCATCTTTTTTATTGCGTTCAAGCCTCTTTTGAACATTAATGAGCCTCTTTGAACATTAATGATCATGAAGAGACAATTCTTATCATGAGTTTTTTGTCATTCTAAACTCTTTGTTGAAATACCTTCTTTTCGCTAAAAGCACTTTCGCACATTATCAGTGTTCTATTTTGAAGGAAATAAAGTAGGAAAATTAATTATTTGAGTGCACATTCGGTGCTTTCAAATGCAAAGCAGCAAAAGTGCATGAGCAACAGTGAGCTAATTTGAAGGTAATAGAACAACAAAATTTATAATTTGAATGCTCATTCTATGCTTTCAAACACAGAGGAGCAAAATGTTATTAGTATTGAAAACAATATTAGTAGTAGTAGTAGTAGTAACATAGGTTTGTATTGAAAACAATAGGCGTAGTAGTAGTAACACAGGTTTGCATTGAAAACAATAGGCGTAGTAGTAGTAACATAGGTTTGTATTGAAAACAATAGGCGTAGATTAGTGTCACGTAGTACATTCCACCAGAAAACTGAAAGACAACTCAAGACTTCGAAACTTTTAGTTTTGATCGTCACTTCAGAACTAGAGAAAAATTATTTTGCGATCTCGTTGAAAAATTTATGCTAGTGTGGAAACGTTTGGATATAGAAAATCGCGTTGTTAATATTTACCAATGTTCAGAGTAGGTGTGCACTCCCTCCATAGGACTAAAAAATTAAAACTATTACAGTTTTCAATTATAAACACTTACACACTTATAAACACTTATAAACTTAAGTATACATTAATAAACTTAAGAAATTTCATAATTCAAACCTAACACTCACCAAAAAAATTATTATCAAATAAATTTTATTTTTTCATGATAAGTAATACTCGGAAAATCTGCGATTCCAGGAAGACGTTCAAATGCAGAAATTGAATTTTCTCCTATTTGAACTGGAAAAACCGACGCAGATAAAATCCTTTCGTCGCAGTTAACACTTCCTGAAAATATTCATATTATAAACCCAGCTAAAATTCCCCTTCCTGTATTCTTAACAGGCATTATTGTTCAAGTTCTCAGGAAACTGTTGTAACGAACTTACCTAAGAAGCTCACCGAAATATTACCGCTCAAATGAGGTGCATTATCCTATCAAAGGTCAGATTATTTTGAAAACCAAAGGCAGGAGCCAGTCGTTGGAAAGAACACGAGTCATCATTAGAAGTGTAAGAAGTTAAAGCGTTTCATGGAACTGAAAATGAAATTAATAATTATTTAGAAGAGTAAGAAGTTAAAGCGTTTCATGGAATTGAAAATGAAATAAATAATTATTTAGAAGAGTCAAAAGTTAAAGCGTTTCATGGAATTGAAAATGAAATTAATACTTATTTAGAAGAGTAAGAAGTTAAAGCGTTTCATGGAATTGAAAATGAAATTAATAATTATTTAGAAGAGTAATAAGTTAAAGCGTTTCATGGAATTGAAAATGAAATTAATAATTATTTAGAAGAGTAAGAAGCTAAAGCGTTTCATGGAATTGAAAATGAAATTTCTAATTATTTAGAAGAGTAAGAATTTAAAGCGTTTCTCGGAATGGAAAATGAGGTTTCTGATTATTTTTTATTTGCACGTGGGAGTGAAACAGGAACAATTAAATTCTCTCTCCAAACCGTAATTCATGAAAATGATGCCTGCGTTAATTTTGATACCTTTGATTATACTTCAAGAATTAGATTGCCATTCAAGGATCATAATTTTGTACGTGCAACTGTAGGTCTAAGAGCATCAATTTTACGATTTATTAGTTATTGAAATACTGATATGATTTTATTTTCCCCTGAAATGTTCGAAATTCGAAGATTCTGACGAGAAAATCCAGTTTCCACGCGGACTTTGAGATTTACTTATGAACGTCAGAGTAAATGATGAACTTGCCGAATAATTGTCGAGGGGTGGATGATATTCTTTCATATTTATCAAATGAATAACCGTTACCATTAATGTTCATTTGAAGGGATTTGAGGAGGCATGTATCAATACAGTTAATTCACTCCCAAAAGAATTGATCCCGCCCTAGAATAAGATTTGATTAAACAGAAAACATGTAAATTTAGGACCATTAGCTATAATATCTTCTATTCTTGTTATGAATACTTGAAATTATATTGTAGTTAGTGGTCAGATGAGCCAAAGTAGAAAATGATGAGGAATTGGAAAAACAATTCGACGGTTTCATGACTCTTCAAATGCAATGGCAAGGAAATTATTCTACTCATTTGCGTTGAAAAATTCTCTACCTTTAATGAAATTATAACCTATTCTAGTTGTTTGAAGCTTCAAATCACCGCTGATTTCTTGCTTGTGCTGTAGTAAGACATTTTCTTCCCAGTTGAAGTAAATGAAATTCAATCAGCATGTAATTTTAAAGTAATTGTTCCGTGAGGTGCAGGTTTTTGTCTAGGATTTTTCTGTTTTTTATATGTTGAAACCAATTCTTTTCCAACAGTTACATTCATTAATTACTTAGAATATGTGATGTTCACTGCAATTCATTTCCAGTTCCAAGCAACGTTTGGAACATCAAGCGGAAACGAACATTACCACCTTAAATGCCGAGGGCGAAACTGATGTGTAAGATTCAACTCCAACAAAACTGAAATCCAACTTTCAAATTTAAGATAGATAAAAAACTGATGAAAGGAATCATTAGAAATTGGTTAATAATAAATTAATACGAAGTTTTAGCTACCGGTGGGTCATGTGCACAATAGAAATCCCCTCAGTGACCACCGGTGGATCACCCGCATTTTGGAAATTCAATTCAGTGACCACCGGTGGGTCACCAAGCACTCAGAAATTTTAGACATACACATCAACATCCTTTACTCCCAAAGGAGACCCCATTTTTTGAGTTTCTCGGTCATGTTTTTGCGAGAGGAGTTTCTCAAATTTTGCCTGGAGCAGCGTGAGGCAGCAGGACAGAGGGCTGTAATTGGACCACCCATCACCCAGTGTTTCATGCGTCGATAAATCGGTGTCTCGTTTGCAACTGATCAGGTGTAGTCTCGCGAGCTCGTCCGTTCTGAATAATGAACTTTTGCTGCGGCAAATATTCGACGGCACCCAAATTAAATGCATAATCTTAACATAATGAACGAGCTTTATTTGTTGAAATAACCTGGGGAATGTGAGAAAAGCTTGTGGGCAGAGGAGGGCAAAAAAGGGAATGGCGGCTCGGTAATGAAACCAGGCTTGTTCAATGAATTAAAATTTGTGCACCTGATTCAAAATTTTTTTGGTGTGCGACCATGAAAAATATTCCAGCCGGGATGATATAGTATTCTAGCTGGGATAATATAGTATTCTAGCCGAGTTGATATTGTAATACCTCAGGAGAGTTATTGTTTTTCATGTCGCAAAACTCCAGGGTGCTAGCTGGGATGATATAGTAATATCTTAACAAAGTTATTTTTTTTCACGTAGGAAAATTCTAGAGTTAATAGATCGAATGGGTATTTGACAAATGAAGTAAAGATTTCAAAGCCTGTTATCAGAACATGTAAACCGAGCTGAGAAATCAGTCATCGTTTTCATTGGTTTGCTGGTTGGCCTTAAATACGATTTTTACTAATTAAGGCACATTATTAACTCTTGTGTTCCTTCAAGTATAATTGCAAAAACCATTTACTAGAACTGTAAAATCCTCAAGTCAAACTCCTCGCATCGGAAGACCAATCCCTATCTTACTGGCAGGAGTTTTTGTTTTGCGTGTCTGCTCAATAAATCTCAATAGCTGAAATACAGCAACCGTGCCTTATAAATATCTATTTCTTCTCGCCGGGTTCCACAAAGACACAAATAGATCGCTTGCGTTGAACAGACAGCTGGAATTTTAGCTTTCAGGAGCAGCCAGAGAAGGTCTCTCTACGAATGGATAACATTTCTGGCGAACATGTGCTGAGCACAAAGGAATTTCGCGAGGATACAAAATTGGGCCAGCCTTCTTGTTATGAAGAAATCCCTCAAGACCAGACAAAAACAATAGATTTTTGCGAAAGGCAACTGTTGCTTCCAGTGGAGCTCGAGCTAGCATCAGTTCCGATATTGGCGGTCGCTCGTGAATGCGAAGTGGGACAGGTGCGCTGGAGGCATTCCGTGTTGGAAGGAACAGTTCTGATTTCAGATATTATTTGGTGATGCTGACTTGGCATTTAGCTTAGGACATAACCGAGATGCTGACTTTGCATGCTGACTTAGCGTTTACCTTAGGACATGACCGAGATGCTGACTCAGTATTCACCTTAGGACATGACCAAGATGCTGACTCAGTATTCACCTTTAAGACCTGACCATGATGTTGACTCAGCATTTACCTTAAGACATGACCGAATGACCGATATAGTGACTTAGCGTTTAACTCCGGACATGACTGAGATGCTGACTCAGCATTCACCGTAGAACATGACCATGATGATGACTCAGCATTTACCTTAAGGCATGACCATGATGCTGACTTAGCACACATCTTAGGATATGACCATGAACAAATCTGAGAACCGGAGTAAATACTCGTAAAATTCAATAGAATGCCCCAATAGAGGATGTTCGGCAAAACGTGAGAGCATGTCATGTTAGGAAATGATGTCAGCGCTTGAGTTTATAGTCCAATTGAAGAGCGTTTTGAATTGAAAGTAAATACGCATTGCGTAAATACGTTTTGTTATAGTCAAGCGCAATAGTCCTTAAATTAGAAATGAGAGATTAATGTTCAGTCATTATTCAGAGAGATTATGTTGAGTGTTCAGTCAAATGTACTTTGTTTTGATTGAAACTCAAAAGCACTTTGAATTTAAAGCAAACACGTTTTGTTTAAAGCTAGAGTCAAATGCAATCTATTCATAAGTAGAGATGTGTGATTAATGTTAAGAGGTGAGGCAAATGATTTTTTTTAATTTAGGGCTGAATGTGTAATGATTAGATTTTAAGTGATGTGCGTTCTGTTAAGAATAAAAGTGTAGCGCTTTAAAAACTCTGGAGTGCAGAGTTACGATTCCATTTGAAGATGAGCATTTTGCTTCGAGACTAGGATTTTCACAGATGAGAAGATTTTCTGGGAAATTAGCTAACTACTTAAAAACTTTAGCCGTGCAAAAATATTGCTATGGATTTGATCTGGAAATTATTTTGAAAACGAAGTGAAAAACGCTTACCAGTAACTCTAATTAGGAAGTTCATTGCTGAAAATAATGAAACTGAAACGAATAAATAACTATAAAATACATAACAATAATTTTTTTCGCAGAAATGTAGCAATGTACGCCATGCATGCATTAATATTTTAGTTATAACTGATTTAGAGAATAGTCACAGCGTGATACGCCCATCTCTAGGAAGAAATAATTTGTCAGAAAAAATATGTTTAGCTTATAATTAATCTCACCTTAGGAAATAACATTCACAATAATTGTTGGCGAATACATAACGGAAGAATTTCGGATACATGAAAAAATACGACAAAAAAATCCCCAAAATTAATTTGGCAACGCGAGCAAAACTTTTGGAGAGATAAAAAAACGTTAGAAAAAACATTGGAGGGACACGGAAAAGGGACATTGGAACATTGGAAGGACACGTAAAAATTTTCGGCAATATATAGACGTGCAGGAGAAAAGAACGCCTTTCAGATTTTGAGCAGTTTCCATACTTTACACCTGAAAATCATAGATACTCGTTCGTTTTTCTGGCCTTAAATTGCATGCATTCCATATGGAACTTCGTTCGAATGAAATTCCCGTGAACATGTCCTGCATGGCGAACGTTTAGGCTCATTTCACACTGAGCTAGCAAAGCAGCATCTAGCAAGTTCGCATGAACTATCTAGCAGATGATCTGCGAGACTGGTAGGTAGGAATAACATTGTCACCTCGCATGCTGGATGCTGCATAAAACGTGCGAGTTCCGTGTGAAGGCAACGGCTCGTAATAGTGTTATTCCCACCTGCCAGAATACTGAATACGTGGCGTTGAAAATATAAATATCAAATGTAAAGTAAAACATATTAAATATACGTTTGAAACATAGGGAAATGGAGAGGTTACGAATTAATATTTTCAAGTCAAAATGCAAATGTTTCGGGATTCGACATAAGTCGTAGCTTTTGAAACGTTAAAAAGATAATTTAACTTCTCGAGTATTTTGGGATTAAAAGCTAACGTGGGAGGAGAAGATATTGTACTAAGAGTTAAAGCATCTGAACACAGTCCGAAAAGTGAAAGAATAAGTTCAAATGTTCAAATACTCAGTTCTGAAAAGATTCTTTAATAATACAATCGAGTTGAACAATCTGTTATTCAACACCAACGTTCAAATATTCAATAACTCAGTTCTTAAAAGATTGTTTAGTAATACAATCAAGTTGAACAATCTATTATACAACTCCCGAAAAACATCTTTCACCGATAATCGAAATTTCAAACTCGTTGAAAACTTCATTTTAAACGAAAACTTTTTTAAATGAAAACTTTATTTTTAATATAAACTTTATTTTAAATGAACACTTCATTTTAAATGAACACTTCATTTGAAATGAAAACTTTATTTTAAACGCGATTTGCCCGCTGGAAAGACGAGGGAGGAGAGACCAACCAGTTTATATTGACCGAAGCCGAACTGGCGAAATTAAAGTCCGGAAATCTAAGCCATTCTTTGAAAATTAAAAATGCGCCATCATTTCGCCGAACTTTGGTAGCAGCGAAAAACTCACTTTCATTTCCGAAGTAATCTGTAAGTCTTAATTTTGCCTAGGAAGAGTAAGGCTCTCGTACGTTAGGGTGCAACAACGCGTTTAATTAGCGAACGCGCTGAAAGGCCCGAATTTAACACGCTGCCATCCTCGGCTTTTAAATTTTACAAGCCGATATTTCTCGTCTCTGGATCGCATGAAATTGCACTAAGAAATTAACTTTAAGCCCTTTAAAATGGATAAGTAGCGCCTTGTAATTAGACGGCTCGTGACGCACGGCTGTCGAAGTAAAGAGTTCTGTATTTAATCACCGGATGTCCAAAAAAGGATTCTAATTTCATGCTTAGGGTGTTCAGTAGCAGCGATGTGAGGTCCCGAGTGGAGAGTTGGGTAGACCTTCTTTTAGTTAGAACGTATTGATTTTAGATTCGTTTAGGAGCATCCTTTTTTGGTTTTCTGTTATCCTGTTTTTCAGTATCTCTGACTTTCTTTTTCAACTTTTATCGGGTATCATAACCTGCCTTCTCAACTTAATTTTTCTATGTTCGATGGATTTTGTGCTCAAACACAATGTGTATAGATTCTGCTTTTATTTAACTCCATTCAAAATGATATCTTCATCCTTCCTCTCTTTGAATATCTTTGTAGTGGTATGGGGAGGCTGAAGCTAACTTAATTTAGTTATAACGTATTGATTTTAGATTCGTTTAGGAGCATCCTTTTTTGGTTTTCTGTTATCCTGTTTTTCAGTATCTCTGACTTTCTTTTTCAACTTTTATCGGGTATCATAACCTGCCTTCTCAACTTAATTTTTCTATGTTCGATGGATTTTGTGCTCAAACACAATGTGTATAGATTCTGCTTTTATTTAACTCCATTCAAAATGATATCTTCATCCTTCCTCTCTTTGAATATCTTTGTAGTGGTATGGGGAGGCTGAAGCTAACTTAAAATCAATCAGTCATTGTTCCGTTCCAGCTGTGCGATGCAGATATCTTCTGAAAGCATAACGCAACTGGTTCAACTCTATTATGCTTATTTAGCAGAAATGATTACGCTAAATAATTGAAATTTTCAGCCATTTTGGCAAATTTGTATGATGTCTTATACGCATTACCAATGATCCATGACTTCTGTATCTGGAAAAACACGAACTTGCAAATTTAATTTCGGGTATAAATATTTTCCCTAAAAACATCGCATTTGTGATGTTTTACTGCTAAGTTAATGAAGAAATGCGAGCTAATTTTAATTCATGTTAAACACCGTTATTTTTGTTCTAATTTATCCCGTCATTCGAAACTTCAACAGTCAAAAGTATGTTCTTAGGGATAGTTGAATACCCTGAAGGTGATAGGAGAGCCTCAAAACGGTCTTCAATGCTCGAAAAATTCATTTCATGATGCCGAAATGCCATATAGAGGGTGCCATAAAAAAATTACTCATCCTTCTATGATTACTCATGCATGGTTGCCCTCGTTTCAGGTGAAACTGAGTTTGCGTCCATATCATTAAATTTTCTTAAATATGACGTTCTTAATGTTGATTTAACTCTGATAACTTATTCCAGGGTTAATAGAGAACGAATTCAGAACAAAACACATTGGTACTGGACAATCTAAGGAAGTGCATTTTTATATCCGTGTGAGTGGAATAACTTCCAACCCATGAAAAAACTTTTGCTCTGACAGTGCAAGATCGAGATGAGGATCACTGCAGCAATTCTGCTAATACTTATTCATTTTCTACTCTTTTCTTCAAGCCTCGGAAGTCATTCTGCTCACGAGGGTATTCCATTAATATGTACTCACTTTTAAATTATCGCTCAGGTAGTCTGACGCACATAGCAATTTTGATGCTTGTACGTCTAATGTTGTGTGCAATGTGAAATCATCAATCATAGATGAACCTTTAATCCTTTGTCTACTGATCATAACTCGGGCCCAGATGGGTAGTGCTTCTAGTTTAGGGAACTTAATAGAATCTAAAGTAATTTTTGCTCGTAAAGGAATATATTGAAATGAATAATGATATTAGGGCGACCAATAACATTAATGAAACTATTATTTTAGACATTCCAGAACATTTTTACGTTCAATTTGCCATTGATTTGCACTAAGTGCAAGCTACAAGGTCTGTGTTTTTCTAGACCTTTATCCGTTTGTTGATAAGCTTGGGCGAAAACTTGAATGAGAATTTTTTTCTAAGTTCAGAAATTTTTATTTATTTTTATTCTTTTGAATCGACAATTTTTTTTCGCTGAACACATTTTTAAAACGCTTCTGCAATTTCACTGATTTTTTAGGGTACTGTCGACATTTATCCCTGAAGATGTTCCATTAAAAATTCGAGTCTTGGTACACAGAGGGTCAAAAAATTATGTGTTCTCCTAATTAGCTGTAGCTCAGCCCAAGGACGGACCGGCCCTGAAGCAAATTCCTTTCCTTTCATTAATCAGGAGTAGCTCAGTCCTGGGACTATCCCTTAAGAGAGTTTTCTCACTTTATTATGGTCCGAGCATAATTCTGGAAGAATAATATTTTCACCTACCCTTAAGCCCGAGGATGATTCTCGCTGACCTCTTCCTTAAAACAGGCTCCGAAATCCGGTGAAGCGGTTATAAAACTTACTCAATTTCAGCCAAAATTTTATCAATTATTTCAAGTTTACTATCTTTCTGCTGAATACTTGCTAAAATAGTCATTTTGTTAAAATAATATTCGTGTCATATTTTCATTCTTTTTATTCCTAGACTTACAAGTCCTGAATGTTTATTTTTGCATCAGATAAAAACACTCTGGACTGAACAATTCTAACCAGTTATATTTATCATTCCAACGCTTCAGCAAATAAACTTTCAACGAACTAAGCCATCTTTAAAGAATCCATGAAGTCTAAGGAAAATTGTTTACATTTTTCGTTTAAAGAAACCATCACTTTTTGGTGGATATCTGCGAAAAGGGAAACAAAATTTTTTATTTAAAGGGAGCATGAAGTCACGTGAAATCTCCTGAAAATAATACAAATTATTTGGGTTAGTGAAACTGTCACGTAACGCATTAAATCTACTGAAGATGATACCTTACGTTTGGTTTAATTGAAGAAACCAAAAAAGAACAAATTTTTAAGTTTAATGAAACCATCATGTACCACATGAATTCTGCCAAGAATGGTATTCAAATATTTCATTTATTGGATTTGACGAAATCATCACGTCACATATGAAGTCTGCCAAAAATGCTATAAAATTCTTTGGTTAGCGAATCCATCACGCGAGGGATTAAAATAATTCCCTGCCCGATACATCCAGCAACTGTTCGTTACCTTGAAGCTGACTTCAATCAGCTGCTCACTTCAATATTGCATTCGGATTGAGTTCTAGCAAAAATTTAACATTTGTGTGACCTGTAATAGAGTCCCAGCAGGGGTGCAGGGTCTGGTATGTTGCGTGCTGCTGCTCAATTTCTGAATTTAAACATCCAATTCTGACTTCCTAAAAATTGAGTTACTTCAAGAAATAGTTCACTGGGTGAAGACTCAATCCTTAACTGGTTACATTCTGAGGGCTCGACAAAATTGATGAAGGGTTGAATAGAATGTTTCATGGAGGTGCGACTTTTGAAAATGACATAAAATTGTGCAGAAATGAACTTACTCTTCAGATACATATTGCTAGGAGTTTTAATTAAAATATTTCTCGGAAGTGTGACTTTTGAAAATGACATAAAATTATCCAGAAATGAACTTGCTCTTCAGATATATTTGGTTGATTCGGAAATCCTCTGTGTGTCGAAAAAGCAAGTTAAGGCAGTAGTTTATGAATCAAGATAAAAATTGAAGAATGAAGTAATAGGTGCTGAAAAACAGGACAGAAGTTACCCGAAAAAGAAATGATTCTTAAGGAAATCAAAGACCTATCATTCTTCAGCAAGAAATTCATAGCTCGGGATCTCACGTTGGCTGGGAAGCTAATTTTCATAAATGGAATAGTTAAATCCCCTTGAGGGGGGATATCAGGTTGTCAGTGCCGCAAAATGCAGCGCAAGCGAACATGTAAACTCAGCCCAAAAATTCTTTGAGGTTTTTTATTTTTTTTTAGTTTTTCAAGCCCACCTCGAGCGGACTGATGTTCAGAAGCCAAACTCCTTCCTGCTCCAGAAAATAACTGCACGGCTTCAGCTGCGGGTTAGTGTATCCAAGAACTTGAAGCTCAGACGACGATCAAGAAAGAAAGATGAAAGTTAGAAATTTTTTGTTCTTAATTAAGTTGATACATGAAGTGTACCACGACATGTTGGATTTTAAAAATCTCTTAATATAGAGGTGCTTACCTGATGGCCAACTCATATAAGGTGTACGAGTACAACAGCCTTTTCAGGGGTTAATTGTGTTATTCAGATTGTAATATCTCCTGCAGGAACCAGACATTGAAACTAGAACCTTCAATGACGAGCTCAAATCCCAGTCTAACTTTTTCGCCGCCTGCATGCATGTTTTTCGCCCCCCAAGAATTAAATCGCTTGGGCGGCGAAAAACATGCATGCTCCTGCAAAAAAGTTAGACTGGGATGTGTTAGCTTGTAAGCCCCGAATGTTTGAATGCATGGATGCCAAATATTTGTCTCAACGAGAAACCTCACGCAAAAGAACCATGTGAAAAGCAGAGTGTAGTGCAGTAAAGCAAGAAACAAATCCGATTACATGGATAAAAATAGAGGGACGAATAATAAGGAGGAGGAATATAAGGAAGGAATATAAATAGGAAGGAAAAAGAAGAAGGAATAGAAAGAGAAAGGAAAAAAAGGAAGGAATAAAAAAAAGAATGAAAAGAGGAAGGAATGAAAAGTGGAATGAAAAGAGCATTTTCACTTCTTGATAAAATAGGAATAGAAAGAGGAAGGAATAAAAACGAAGAAGATATAAAAAAGGAAAGAAAAAGAGGAAAGGAGACTAGACACACGGCTACGGTTCCACCTAAAAACTTTATCGCAAAAGAACCAAGAAAACACAGTACGAAAGTAATTGAAAAAAGCTTATAACGTAGATGTAAAAATAGTTATTTTCAAATGTAGTATGGAGTGCAAAATGATTGTTGGACGTTCATAACGAGAGCTTAGAGCATTGCCAAAAACGCACGTGAAATTTTTTTTACGGATCCATTTTTTGTCCTTCCAATGACCGATGAAATTCGATTAAATCAAGTTAAAACATTGTCTCTCAGTTCGGCGAGACGGCAGGTGGAGTTGGCGAGACGGCAGGTGGAGTTGGCGAGACGGCAGGTGGAGTTGGCGAGACGGCAGGTGGAGTTGACGAGACGGCAGGTGGAGTTGGCGAGACGGCAGGTGGAGTTGGCGAGACGGCAGGTGGAGTTGGCGAGACGGCAGGTGGAGTTGGCGAGACGGCAGGTGGAGTTGGCGAGACGGCAGGTGGAGTTGACGAGACAGCAGGTGGAGTTGGCGAGACGGCAGGTGGAGTTGGCGAGACGGCAGGTGGAGTTGGCGAGACGGCAGGTGGAGTTGGCGAGACGGCAGGTGGAGTTGGCGAGACGGCAGGTGGAGTTGACGAGACAGCAGGTGGAGTTGGCGAGACGGCAGGTGGAGTTGACGAGACAGCAGGTGGAGTTGGCGAGACGGCAGGTGGAGTTGGCGAGACGGCAGGTGGAGTTGACGAGACGGCAGGTGGAGTTGGCGAGACGGCAGGTGGAGTTGGCGAGACGGCAGGTGGAGTTGGCGAGACGGCAGGTGGAGTTGGCGAGACGGCAGGTGGAGTTGACGAGACAGCAGGTGGAGTTGGCGAGACGGCAGGTGGAGTTGGCGAGACGGCAGGTGGAGTTGACGAGACGGCAGGTGGAGTTGACGAGACGGCAGGTGGAGTTGACGAGACAGCAGGTGGAGTTGGCGAGACGGCAGGTGGAGTTGGCGAGAATGCAGGTGGAGTTGACGAGACGGCAGGTGGAGTTGGCGAGACGGCAGGTGGAGTTGACGAGACGGCAGGTGGAGTTGGCGAGATGGCAGGTGGAGTTGACGAGACGGCAGGTGGAGTTGGCGAGACGGCAGGTGGAGTTGGCGAGACGGCAGGTGGAGTTGACGAGACGGCAGGTGGAGTTGGCGAGACGGCAGGTGGAGTTGACGAGACGGCAGGTGGAGTTGACGAGACGGCAGGTGGAGTTGGCGAGACGGCAGGTGGAGTTGACGAGACAGCAGGTGGAGTTGGCGAGACGGCAGGTGGAGTTGACGAGACGGCAGGTGGAGTTGGCGAGACGGCAGGTGGAGTGGACGAGACGGCAGGTGGAGTTGGCGAGACGGCAGGTGGAGTTGACGAGACGGCAGGTGGAGTTGGCGAGACGGCAGGTGGAGTTGGCGAGACCGCAGGTGGAGTTGACGAGACGGCAGGTGGAGTTGGCGAGACGGCAGGTGGAGTTGACGAGACAGCAGGTGGAGTTGGCGAGACGGCAGGTGGAGTTGACGAGACATCAGGTGGAGTTGGCGAGACGGCAGGTGGAGTGGACGAGACGGCAGGTGGAGTTGGCGAGACGGCAGGTGGAGTTGACGAGACGGCAGGTGGAGTTGGCGAGACGGCAGGTGGAGTTGGCGAGACGGCGGGTGGAGTTGGCGAGACGGCAGGTGGAGTTGGCGAGACGGCAGGTGGAGTTAGCGAGACAGCAGGTGGAGTTGGCGAGATGGCGTATAGAGGTTGAACATCATTGTATTAATGTATAAATTCACCAAACTACATGAGTTACGATTTACAAACCTTAAAGAAAGGTCCATTGTGTATTCACTTAAGGTAACTGTTTACTGACTTAGGGTGTACTGATAGTTCGTGAGAAATCTTAGTCAAATATGATTTAAAACGTGGTGCTGTCTTCGTTTTTAATTCCTCGGGCTTAGGGTTATCGTAATTGTGGTAAAGGGAACACGAGAATTAATTTAAAGTGGTACAGGGAGTATGAGAAATTATGTTAAATGTGGTTATGTAAACACCTAAATTTAAGTAAATCGTGGTGAGGGGAGCACGTGAAGTTGAATGTGGTAAAGGAATTGGCGGAAATTTGAGCTTTGTTACATATCAATTATTTAGCAACTTCGGAACAGACCTAAAATAAACGGCGGTTTTAATTTTAGAGTATGATATTGGGGCTAAGTTTGAAAACTTCACCTAAAATAGAGCTTCTTGTTTTACGATCTACAGACTGAGCGAATCTTGTGAAATGAAGGGCAAAAATTGAATTATTTCTAACTTTGAAAGGTTTGATTTGGCTGGCTTCAAGATAAATCTGAAAAAAACATTATTAGTGTTTAAAATATTCGTTTTTCAGCTACCCTTATGAAATATCAAATTGAGAAAGAGTTCTCCTTTTAGCATTTATCGACTAAGCTAATCGAGGATGAACTAAGTTCACATAAGGTTTCTGATTTTAATACCTTTCGAATAATTAAAACAAACGAACTGAACTTGAATGAGATCTTTCATTTCAGTATCTATTTATTCACCAAACTGTTAAAAAAAGTTATTTAGGTGAGATTTTTCGATTTTCGTATTCGTTCATTTCTAACAACAAACTGAAAGTAAGCAACGTTCCTTAATGTACAGGAAGTATTTCCTTACCTACACGTTTAAAATGTCAAATTTAAGTAAGGCGTCTTATTATCAGATCAAATGACTTTGAAAAATCAATTAAGAATACGTAAAGACCCTAATAGTATCCATTTCTTAATCTACCCATTTAAGTGAGTTTACACATTTACGTAACGTTTGTATCTGAAGAAGCACCGATGAAACGTCTTTGTAGCGTCTTCGGTGGTGAATCGACCTATATAATAATAGTAATGATAATGACTCTGATAATGAACTATATAAGAAAATAAATATCTTACGTTTTTTAATATATTCACTTCCTCTCCCTTTAAAAACATAAATATTTCTTGTTTTTCTTACTACTGACTCAAAGGAATGATCTAAATTTATGGAAGGTCTTACCTTTCTTTAAATATTTTCTTCCCCACCCCTTAAAAACTCTACTTTAAGAAAGGTTTCTTATTTTCGTTACTATTGACTCTGAAGAATGGCCTAAAATTAAGCAAGGTCTTACGTTTTAGAGACATTTTGTCCGAGGACGGCGAATACAAGTGGCCTCCATCTCATTTTGGATGTGCCTATTCTTTCTCCAGAGCCTTCGGGGAAAATGCTTTTGAAGCCACCAACTTCGGCCATTTGTTAGGAGTTATTACTGCTCAGCAGGTGAGAAATAACTCAAGGGGAAGGAAAAGAGGCGTTTAACGCATAAATTTTGTCATAACTTTCCTGTGGAAAAGTTAAATTAAAGAAGCGCAAGATATTCTCATTTGGATGATTCATGCTCTGGATAAGATTATTCATGAAAACGAACACAGGAAACTAGACTGCTAGAACGCAACGAGCGTATGTTTCCAGCAACATGATGTTTTCTTCGGAAGAACACGAAAATATCTGCCTGAGTCTGGGCCATGAATCACTACGATAACAGAAAGGAAATTTCAAGAGTGTACCAAGACATGGGGTGGCTCATGAAAAGTTGTGAATTCCTCGAAGCGTATTTGGATATTTTAGTTTTCTACTGAAAACAAAGCCCTTTCCGTGCTGGCACACAGAATCATGAAAAATAGTACAGAGTTTTCAATTAGATTTAGGTTTTGTATGATTTTCTGCATTTTGTTTACTTTATGGACGCAATCACTGTCTTTCACGGTAATGTGTTGGTGAGTATAATCGTTTTAAATAGTAAGACTTCTCAATTTAAATTAGGCTAATTTTATTTTAAGTATTTAGTATATTCGCTCTTTAGCTTCATGAAAAATTTCATAAGGAAAATGAATGCATTCATAATATGAGCTGAAATTTATTTCCTCATCGTCTAACGTAAAAAATTGCGCACAAAAATGAATGTATTTTAAACCGTTCGGAAATTTCCTGTCGTTGCTTATGTTACAACTTTCAAGTGCATGCTCTCATGATTAGCACCAGAAAATGTCAAATAATTACATCCTTTTCAAACACCCAAACACTCAGAGAAAATAGACGGCTTTCCTATCACCCGAAATGGAAGTGCGTGAATACGAAATGCATCGTTGCTTACGCGCAAAAATAATTACGTTATTCTTTGGTTTGTTGCAAATTTTCGTGTGAGGAAATGGTCATGATGTTACCGTGCGCACTTTAATATAGGTTAAACCTCAACCTATCTGTGGAGTACCTTGCTCGTGACGTGTCATTTGGTGGCTACTTGCAGACTTGTGAGGATGTGACGCTAGGACATCTGCTGTTGAACGTGTATTTAATCCTAGTTTTATTTTTTCCAGTAATTTCACTTATTAATAATTGTCTAAAGTAAACGTGAATTGTGAAACCAAACTGAAGAACTCTCGGTAGGTAGGAACTGTGGCTGAGGTAAGTGGATTATGTACATATGTGGGCTCAGCCAAGTTCCGTTTGTACAGTAGATATAGGATTCTGTTCGTTTGTACGTGACTTGCTTGATTGGTTAGTTAGTAAATTAACTTCGGTGAAATTCTGCAAATAAACTTCATTCATAGTTATTAAGTTGTTGAACTATATTTTTCCTATTTTCATTAATCGATTTGTGTGTATTCCCGCTGAGGTGGAACCATTCATAATATGCTTATAGTTACTTGGTTATCAAAACCCGTGTGTATCGGTCAATATGTGAAATTTAACCAAATTATTTACTTCAATTATTTTACTTCCTATTTGAATATTATTGCTATTATTCCATCTTCCATTTCGTTGTATACTTAGTCTTATCCGTCAATTGTTATTTCTGTTGATTAGTGTTCTTGCATTATTTCG